>JASDDO010000014.1:226119004-227369004 GCA_030015575.1 Agapanthus africanus
GGGGTGTCCTGGAGAAAAGGGTAAAAGTGGGAGTGGCAATGAGGTTTGCAACTCTGACAATCCAAAAGCCAGTGTTTAAGAAGGTTCGGTTAATTTGGTCACTGAGTCATAGTCTTAGGGTCGGGTCAATGGTCGCTACCGAAGAGAGAGAGAAAAGAAACACTCAGCGTGCATTCTAACCTAGATCAGAATGGTTACCAATTTATCTAATCTGGAAACCTCCCACTGTACCTCAAATTCTCCTCCAAACCTGAAAGAAGAATTAGTCGGGATTAGCCGAGGAGTAAACCAACTCATCAGTGGGAATCGGGATCCAACTATCATCGCATGATAACGTGACGGAATCCGCTCACGCTATCACACTCCAGAAGGTATGCGCATATCTGGCAAGTTTCAGTTCTTTTGAAACTCCCGATGTGATTTTTGCCCTATGCTCTTATGACCTTGACGAAGGCCAACAAATCATAAGTCACATGTCAAGTTCTACCCGTCATTCTCCAGGTTGATTTGAACCCACCCGCACAAGCCCTTGACGAAGGCCAACAAGGCTATACGACTGTCCCAAACCAACGCATCTATCTATGCTGCAGAAAGGCAACAAGCAGCTACCATACACTATGCCTTGACGAAGGCCAACAAACATAGCATGAATACTACGTGCTACCCGTCTGAAACGACGGAGGGCTACGAATGGTTTCTGGCGAAAACCTTTAACGTAATGAACTTGATATCGTTGAAGGAACGGATAGCTTTTAAAAATATAGTGACGAAAACCTTCGCTAAAGAGGTCACTCCCGGTGAAGGGATCTCGGCTCTTTCCCCGTAGAATGGGGTGCAGGATATTCTAACTGAATACCACGGTGCAAAGCAAAAGTAGTCGGCTATAGTGAAGTTAATGCCCTGACGCAAACTTCTGTCCAAGGGGTCACTCCCGGTGAAAGGATCTCGGCCCTTGCCTCGTCGACTGAGGAGCAGGATATTCCAACTGAATACCACGATGCTAAACAAAAGTGAACGTCCTTGCAATAACAGCTTTTTGAAAAGTGTTCCAACAACATCAGATTAGGTTTGTTTTTAACTTGCATTGATCCGAATCAACGCAGTCCCATCAATTGATCACACCAAAAAGAACGAAAATATACTGATGTACGTATATGCCATCCGCATTCGCCACTGGGTCCCGTCATTACCCGTTAGGTTAGCTAACTAACGACAGAGCGGGGACTGGACTAGCGCGGATGCAAAACATATACAACATCTACTAATATATATACCAATATATTATATTTCGCTCAAGGCGTGAATAAAAAGCAACATCACAGAAATGTACAGCATCACAGAAACAATACAGATATCTGGGATCCCCGGGTTTCACAGAGCCACTACTGAAACCCGACGTTCCCCTGGTCGTGTGGATAGCCTGTGCAATGAAATCCTAGACCCCTACGGGCGCGGCAAGTTACCCGCCAAAACCTGAAGCGAGGCAGCCCCCTTCAGCACCGTGAATGGACCACCCAGCACTTCACGGAATCCGGTAACTTGGGCACCCCTCCTGGGTCAACCTGTACCCCCTACGAGTGCGGCGAATAGCCCGCAAATCCTAGAGTGAAGCCCCCTCCCTCTCAATGCCATGAGATGCGGGCTTGTTGCCCTCTAGAACCCGGCTATCCGTGCACCCCTCCGCGGGGCAATCCTAGTACAGAAAGTAAAATATACATACAACGGGTACATCGACCGCAACCAGGTCGTGCCCCAAAATAATAATACAAACGGGCAGTGACGGCAGTCCACATGTCGGACGCTCGCCCCGCAATATCAAATGTATATAATACAATAGAACTGTACTAGCATTGCATCCAGGCTATCCCCCACGACCGATCCGCAACATCACAGCAAAAACAGAACATCAACGTGAAAGTCACGTTCGCAAATCCGTCTAACCGGGCTATAGCAGTCAGACCGGATTTACCGATCAAGTGACATTCACGGTCGCAGATATAATGTAAATACTGTGAAATAATGTGTTTAAAATATCCGATCGATCAAACTTTAACAAGTGGGCCCCCAAGTACTACTGTAGCACATCAAGAAACTCTGGGCCCAATATTAATATTCCAAAATCCCTAAAATCACCCCAGAAGCCCACTGGAGAAATTTGGCCCATTGATCTTTACATACTGCGGCGGAACCGCGGCCCAAGGTGGGTTTTGGCCGCGGTTCCGCGCTCCCCTTGATGGATCAATGACCCGAATTTTTCCAGAATCCTTATAACTTCCTGTACAGTACTTTTATACAACCTGAAAATTTTTTCGAGACTGAAAAAAAACAACAGAAAACTGTCGTGGGTGATATTGGGTTTTCGGAACATTTCTTCGATCGGAATTGTAAAACACATTAAGGAAAGCTAGACTAAGTTAATGGCGAGGCTCTGATACCACTGTAAGTTCACGGCGGCGCCCCGGCCGTCAATCCGACGGCCAAATGCGGAAGCGGAGATAAACTTTAATTTTTCTTGAACTGGCAAACCGCCGCGCACTAATACTCGGATTGAACCATTAATTAGTCCTAGCTATCTACAAGAAAGGGAAGAGAGATATACCGACAGATCCGAGTCCTCCGGTCTTCTCGTCGTCGTCCCGATCTCCTGCGGAATGTCCCGTCTCCTTCTCGTCGCCGGAAGTGCACCACATCGCCTACTTCTTTTATGGGCTCCTACCTCAATGCCGAGGCAACTCGGGCACGAAGCCGGCTACTCGACGTGCCCAAGATTCGCTGTAGAATATAATGTAGAGGCTTGTGTCTCATTTAGGGTTATCGGAATTGCCTTTTGGTGGAGGGATGAAAACAAGAAGTATATGGAGGGACTTGGGGATTTTTGGAGCATGAAATGAACCAAAAACCCCTTTTCCAAAATTGGGACAGCCCCACCCCCTCAAGAGGCCGGCCAAGACATGGTGGAGAGAGGAGAATGAGAGTGGAGGTGAATGTCTCAAAAGATAACCAATCACCTAATGCAAGAGAGAGAGGGGAAAAAGACTATCATGCAAAAACATGATAACAAAACTATGCCAACACTCCACACTACCATCATCTCATGCATGATGGCTCCAAAAAGGTCAAGCCATCATGAGCATAGAAAGTCAATGGAGGGTGCACATCATGAAAACCATCATGATACAAATAATATGCAAAGAACCCCTCCTCAAATACTTATTTGCAACAATGCAAATAAGCCCTCCTCCACCAATCTTCGGCCAATGAACGGAACAATGGAAATCGGCCGAAACGGAAAGCAAACTGGCAACTCCAGAAAACTGGTCCCGTAATAAATTACAGGAAAACCCCGATACTGTGCATACACACCCGCATCTGTATTCCGACCGAAATACAAATGCAATGAGACAAAATCTACACTGTACTATACTAGGATCCGGCTTAAACCAAAACCGGCTAGTGATGTCCGTTCGATCCTGATCCGTGCAATACCGCACGTATCTGATCGAACCCTGCCATATAACCATACGGCCTATAGTACAAACTGTCCGATCCTGATCCGTGCAATACCGCACGTATCTGATCGGACCTTGCCATATCTCCATACGGCCTCTACAACTTTTCGCCCGAAAGCTGAGTAACTGAATGTGGGGGGCTCTAAAGACTCATCAACACCTTGGTTGTGGATTTAACCACTAGCACGTTAGAGGTATAAGCCAATACATAACGGGCTACCAGGTATTGACCAAAAGGGACGTCTGTGAGCGAACTCAGCCTGACTCCCTACTGAGCCTGTCAGTGACAATATCCGTACAGTCCGGTCCGTTCGTCTATGAGCATCGCATGGCGGGCCTAGGGGGTTGGTAAAAGTCAGACCCCCAAAAGCGGTACAAGTCGTGTCGGAGTGTAGCCCAGAACACCCTGAGATACTACTGGAATACCTACCAGTAAATCTCCTTGCCTCGGCCGAGGGCTTCGTGTAATGGCTCTCCTAGACACAGCGCGACCTCACCCCCAATACCGGGAGAGACGAACCCCTGAAGATACGCTCACTGCCTCCATGTGGCTCGGGACTGTACCCAACTAAAACCTGTTTGCACGACTCCTTTGAGCCGTGGTAGGGTAGTAATCAAAGTACAGTGGGAACTCACACGAGACAAATGACGATCCCCAGGTCGATGAACTAACCTGTACACATGTCACCAGGGAACTGCCATCTGACGTCTGGTATATGACCAACTAGCATGTTCCCGGCGAGTCCAGTCCGGTGTACTCATAACCCAATGAGCACCTGTATACATCTTAGGTGATCCAACTGACACCAGTGGCTTGTGAGACCGGCCACCGCCCCTCGTCGGGGTCTCGACTGTATACACTAGTCTACTCTGGAGTATCGATGCCCTGTCTCGAAACTCACACGACTAGGGACCATTTAAGGATATGCTTATAGACCCCAGCTCCCACTTATATGATCGCCCTCATACTGCTGGTGGTCAAGCAAGAATCCTAGGGGCTCTATCAACGTGTAATAGCAACTTGTCAGGTCACCTAAAACAGTACACGATGATAAAGGTAAACCAGATAGCATACTATCATCTCGAGTAAGACTGTCCTACCGGGATAGGTCCTCCATCAATCATTGCAATCACGTACCTGTGACCTAATAATTGACTCTGAGGGCACTATCTCCAACAATCTGCCAGTGAATCATCGGCGAGAACTCTGCATTTAAGGAAGGTGCGCCGGTTCGTGCGTTCCGTCACTGGAGCGACGGTCCACGTGTTGAGCGTCGGTTGGGCAACGCGACGTGTTGCAGACCTGCGGCGTCTGATGGGATGCGGCCCAATGCTGGAGCGACAGGTGGAGCAATCGGGGTTGTCGGACCCGAGGAGTCGTTTTGGCAGGAGATGAAGGGCGCCGTTGAATGAGGGCGATGGCAGTAATAAATAGGGATGGGTCCACTCCAGGGCCCCTATATCTCCATATTTCCCCCGCTTTAAGTCCTGATAGCTCGGTGCTCTTCTTCCTTAGGTCGGATCTATGGATCGATCCAGGGCTTTGGGTGTCTCGTCCCGGAGGGAGGCCAGTGGTGCGGCCGCGCCCTCGGCTGGCCCGAGCCCTGCGCCGAATTTTCTGCCGACGGCGGGGCCGTCTGCTTTGCTGAGAGCTCCTGGCGATTGTCCCGGCAACGGCCTGAGGCGTCCACGGGTTTCCGAGCCCCAGACGAGGGATGCAGAGGAGGGTGAAGACGGGATTCCCCTTAAGAGGAAGAGGACGGTCTCTCGTGCACCGCCGTCGAGGGTCCCTGAGGGAATTCCCGTGCAGGAAGGGGACGCCGTTTTCACGGTTCCGTCTGGGCTTTCCGTTGCTGCCGGCCTGCTCGCTGGAATGGAAGAGTCTTCTTCGGAGGCCAAGGTCCTGCAACGTGACCCGCGTCTGGAGAGGGAGAAGGCCGATGTCCTGGCAGCCCGATTGGAGTCCACAGAGCTTGCCGGCTTAATGTGTCGGGAGTCCTATCGTCGCCTGAGCGAGTCCCACCGAATCGTTGAGGTGAAGCTGACGGAACTGGCCGATCGCTTCGCGGCCATGAAGAAGGAGAGAGATGCCAGCAGGAGGGATGCCGAGGAGGCGTTCCAGGCGGCCGAGGTCGCCGAGGTCCGGGCTAGGAAGGTGGTGGCCGATTACAAGGTGTCGAAGCAGTTTTACACCGAACTTGGCGAGTATACCGCCGCCGCGTGGAACAAGGCTCTTGATGCCGTCAAGGAGCAGTTTCTTGAGTTTGCCGATGGTGAGCTCCGTGCTCGGGTCCCGCTCTCGGTGGTCAAGCCTCCGGCAGACGGTGATGAGGGAAGTGAGGCGTAGGGGGCTCGTGACTTATGCATTTTTTTTTTATATTTCCTCTTCTCTCTTTTTGTAAGCTTCCGGGCCATTTGATAAGGCTGGGGAGCCCACAATACCCTTGTAAAGATAATAGTTTTTAAGCGAATAAAACTTTTGCTGTTTCATTGCTTGCACATTATCCTTTGTTCGGTGAAGAATACTCGTAGAATATTCGGACTTGCACTGTTGAGCTTTCATGTGAGGTCAGTTCTTCGTCTGGCGATCGCGCGTCGAGTTGATTTTTTTGAAAAGAAGGTATCTCCATGGCCTCGAAGTCGAGGGGGTATCGCTCGGGCTTATATAGACCTGGTGTCACTTGGAGAGTGCTTCAGATCCGTGGCGTTTGATGGGCAGTAGGCTGCCCGCTGCAGATGTGCCGAGCTGAAGAGAGCTCGGTGTCCTCACTCTGAGGGCTTCGGATACCTCTTGGCGAGGGCTTTGATCCCTGTTGTCGTGGGTAGGGAGCTACCGGTCGGGGACGACCGAGCAGGGTAGCCGCTCGGTGCCTCTTGGCGAGGGCTTGGATCCTTGGCGTCATGGGTAGGGAACTACCAGCCGGGGATGACCGAGCAGGGTAGCTGCTCGGTGCCTCTTGGCGAGGGCTTTGAAGCGAACGGAGTGAACGATAGGGTTTCACGAGTGAAGCGAGGTTCAAATCTCTCGGTCTGTCAGGATGCCTCAGCTGCATACATCACTGCACTTCGTGGGTAGGGAGCTACCAGCCGGGGATAACCGAGCAGGGTAGATGCTCGGTGCCTCTTGGCAAGGATTTTGATCCCTGGCATCGTGGGTAGAGAGCTACCAGCCGGGGATAGCCAAGCAAGGGTCGGGCTCGGCTGCCTCCAGGGAGGGCTTTGATCCCTGGCGTCGTGGGTAGGGAGCTACCAGCCGGGGATAGCCGAGCAAGGGTTGGGCTCGGCTGCCTCTATGGAGGGCTTTGATCCCTGGCGTCGTGGGTAGGGAGCTACCAGCCGGGGATAGCCGAGCAAGGGTCGGGCTCGGCTGCCTCTAGGGAGGGCTTTGATCCCTGGCATCGTGGGTAGGGAGCTACTAGCCGGGGATAGCCGAGCAAGGGTCGGGCTCGTCTGCCTCTATGGAGGGCTTTGATCCTTCAGGACGGGAGCCGAGCAGGGTTACTGCCCGGTGCCTCTTGGCAAAGGCTTTGATCCCTGTCGGTTGTGGTAGGAAGCTACCAGCCGGGGATAGCCGAGCAAGGATCGGGCTCGACCGCCTTTAGGGAGGACTTTGATTCTTAGCGCGGGGGGGTTGTAAGAAGCCTACTAAGGATGGGGGCCGGGCAGGGTTACTACCCGGTGCCTCTTAGCGAGGGCTTTTGTCCTTTAGGATGGGGCCGAGTAGGGTTACTGCCCGGTGCCTCTTGGCGAAGGCTTTGATCCCTGGTGTCATGGGTAGAGAGCTACCAGCCGGGGATAACCGAGCAGGGTCGCCGCTCGGCTGCCTCTAGGCGAGGGATTTGATCCTTAGCGTTGAAGGGGCCGTAGGAGACCTGCTGAGGATAACCTTGCAGTGAAGCTGCGCGGTTGCCTCTTGGCGAAGGCTTTGATCCCTGGCGTTGTGTGTAGGGAAGCTGCCGACCAGGGATAGCCGGGCAGGATAGCTGCGCGGCTGCCTCTAGACGAGGGCTTTGATCCTTAGCGTTGAAGGGGCCGTAGGAGGCCTGCTAAGGATAACCGGGCAGTGAAGCTGCGCGGTTGCCTCTTAGCGAGGGCTTTGATCCCTAGCGTTGTGTGTAGGGAAGCTACCGGCCAGGGATAGCCGGGCAGGATAGCTACGCGGCTGCCTCTAGACGATGGCTTTGATCCTTAGCATTGAAAGGGCCGTAGGAGGCCTGGTAAGGATAACCAGGCAGTGAAGCTGCGCGGTTGCCTCTTGGCGAGGGCTTTGATCCCTGGCGTTGAGTGTAGGGAAGTTACCGGCCAAGGATAGCCAGGCAGGGTAGCTGCGCAGCTGCCTCTAGACGAGGGCTTTGATCCTTAGCGTTGAAGGGGCCGTAGGAGGCCTGCTAAGGATAACCTTGCAGTGAAGCTACGCGGTTGCCTCTTGGCCAGGGCTTTGATCCCTGGCGTTGTGTGTAGGGAAGCTACCGGCCAGGGATAGCCGGGCAGGGTAGCTGCGCGGCTGCCTCTATGGAGGGTTTTGATCATTAGCGCTGGAGGGGCCGTAGGAGGCTTGCTAAGGATAACCGGGCAGTGAAGCTGCGCGGTTGCCTCTTGGCGAAGGCTTTGATCACAAAGACAGAACTCCTCCTTTTTGCAATGCTCTAACATTCCCTTTATTTGAAATAGAAAGGATTTTTAGAGAACATTTACATCATCTTGCGAAAGGAGAGGTACACGCTCGTAGGCCTTGGTCTCATTGGTACAGCTTGAGCTTCTCGGCGCTGTAAAGCCGCGGGAACTTGCATCCGTCCGCGTCCTGTAAACGATAGGTTTCGCCGGGGAGTACCTCGGAGACGAGTAAAGGACCGTCCCACTTCGGGGAAAACTTGTGTAGCCTGCTTTGATGGACGAACTTGTTCCGCCGCAAGACCAGATCTCCGGTCTTGAAGGAGCGACGCTTGACCCGCGCGTTGTAGTATCGAGCAGTTTGTTGCTGGTAAGCGGCAGCTCTAATTTGAGCCCGGTCTCTCTTCTCTAGCAAGATGTCCAGGTTGGTCTGTAGCGCCGAGGTGTTTTCTTCGTCGTCGAAGTGCTCGACCCGATGACTGGGTAGCCCGATCTCCGCTGGAACCATTGCCTCGGTCCCGTAGCAGAGGTTGAAGGGGGTTTCCCCAGTGGGGGTCTTCTTTGATGTGCGTAGGGCCCATAAGACCCGGGGCAGTTCCTCGACTCAACTGCCTTGTCATCCTTTTAGGCGACTCCGGAGACTTCGGAGGACGTCTCGGTTAGCAACTTCGGCCTGCCCGTTGCATTGGGGGTGCGCGACCACGGTGAATTTCATGAGGATACGGTATTCGCCGCAGAAATCTTTCACTTTTTCATTTTCAAAGTTCGTCTCGTGGTCGGTGATAATATACCTTGGGATGCCGAACCGAAGTATCAGATTGTTCTGCAGGAACTTGATGGTCGTGGCGGCATCCGGTTTCCTGATGGGGACGGGCTCGATCCACTTTGTGAAGTAGTCTACCGCGAAAAGGACATATTTGTACCCGCCCGCACCGGTGGGGAACTGGCCTATGTCCAACCCCCACTGGGCAAACGGCTACGGGGATGTTAAGGCGGTCAGCTCGATAGCCGGAAGGCGTGGTATGTTGCCGTGGAGTTGGCAACTTTTGCACCTTCTGACGAGCTTCTGGGCGTCTTCATGAACAGTGGGCCAGTAGTACCCCTGGAGCAATACCTTCTGGATCAAGGTTCGGGCCCTTTGGTGTGCGCCACCGACCCCTTCATGGATTTCACGGAGGACGTAGTCGGTTTCGTGGGGGTCGATGCACCAGAGCAGGGGCTGGGTGAAGATTTCTTGTAAAGGTTTCTATTGCTCCAGATGAAGTGACGGGCTTTGGCCCGAAGACGGTGGGCTGCTCCCCGATCTTCTGGGAGCGTACCGTCCTTTAGGAACTCTACGAGGGACTTCCTACAATCTTGGTCGTCTTCCCGCGCCGTATATATATGGAGTATTGTCGCTCCGTCCTCCACGCTGGGCCGGGGCAAGAGCTCGAAGAGGATAGACCGCTTGTTGTTGGCCGAGTAGGACGAAGCCAGCTTGCTCAGGGCATCGGCTTGGGCATTGAGTTGCCTAGGTATTTGCTCTACCTGGACTTCGTCAAAGTTTTTCCGTAGCTTCCTTACTTCGTCGAGGTACTTCATCATCAGAGGTTCCCGAGCCTCGAAGCGGCCGGTCACTTGGCCGACGACTAAGGCTGAGTCGCTGCGGATTCGAATTGTCTTCAGCCCCAGCCCGGAGGCCATGCGCAGTCCAGCCAGTAGGGCCTCGTACTCTGCCGCGTTGTTTGAGGCCTTGAATCCGAGCTCCAGAGAGTACTCCATTTCTGCCTCGTTCGGGCCCCGGATGATGAGGCCGGCACCGCAGCCTTCCTCAGTTGAAGATCCGTCGACGTAAATGACCCACTCAGGGACCGAGCCGGGCCTCTCCGCGATGGGGTGTCGGGCTGCGAGGGCTGGCGCGGATTCTGGTTCTTTGCCGGGGATGGTGCATTCAACGATGAAATCGACCAGGGCCTGCGCTTTGATGGCCTGCCTCGGGCGATATTTTATGTCGAACTGAGATAGCTCCCATCTCCACTTCTCTAAACGGCCCGAGGATTCCGGTGATGCGAGGATAGCCCCCAACGGGCGCTCGGTGAGGATGAGTATGGTATGTGCCTGGAAGTAGTGCCGTAGCTTCTTTGAGGTCACCACGAGGGCCAAGACAATCTTTTCTATGGCTGGATACCTCGTTTCTGCGTCCTTGAAGACGCGGCTCATATAGTACACCGGCTTCTGCACTCCATCGAACTCTCGGACGAGCACCGAGCCCGCTGCTTGGTTGGATACCGCCAGATACAGCGACAACTCGTCTCCTTCGACTGGTTGGGTGAGCAGCGGTTGGGTCACGAGGTGCCTCTTCAATTGGTCGAAACCGAACTGGCACTCCTCCGACCACTCGAACCTTGGGATCTTCCTCAGAGCTTTGAAGAACGGGAGGCACTTCTCCCCCAACCTTGACATAAAACGGCTTAGAGCGGCCACTCGCCCCGTGAGCCGCATGATCTCGATGATGGACTTGGGCGCGACCATGTTGATAACAGCGTCGATTTTCTCTGGGTTAGCCTCGATTCCACGGTGAGTGACCATGAAACCGAGGAACTTTCCCCCGGTGACTCCGAATGCGCATTTGGCGGGGTTTAGCTTCATTTTGAACTTGCGAAGTACTTCGAAGGCCTCGCCTAGGTCCTTGGCGTGGTCGGCCGAGGAAATGGACTTGATAAGCATGTCGTCGACGTAGACTTCCATATTCCTGCCGATCCGCGGCTTGAACATGCGGTCGACCAACCGTTGGTACGTAGCTCCGGCGTTCTTGAGGCCGAAGGGCATCACCTTGTAGCAATATATCCCCGGTCCGTAGTGAATGCGGTAAGATCTTCGTCTGCCGGATTCATACGGATCTGATTGTAGCCGGAGAAAGCATCCATGAAACTCAACAGCTCGTGGCCGGCCGAGCTGTCGACGAGCTGATCTATCCAAGGGAGGGGGTAGTTATCCTTGGGGCAGGCCTTATTGAGGTCGGTGAAGTCGACACACATGCGCCACTTCCTGCTTGACTTCTTGACCAGAACTACATTCGCCAGCCACTCCGAGTAGGGTACATTCCGGATGAAGTTGGCGGCGAGAAGTCGATCAACTTCGTCTTCGATAGCCTTCTGTTTGACCGGGGTGAAGCTTCGCTTCTTCTGCCTGACGGGTCGGGCCGTAGGGTCAACCCCGAGCTTGTAAGAAATGATCTTGGGGTCGGTCCCAGGCATGTCAGCAGGCGCCCAGGCGAAGACGTCGGGGTTTTTTCTGAGCAAACCGATCAGGTCCTCCCGCTGAGTTCCTGTCAGAAGTGATCCGACTTGGACGGTTTTTTCATCGTTCCCCCTGCCAGGGGCACCTCGGTCAGTGGTTTGACCGGGGTCCCCCGAACCTCTTTTTGCTCGTCTCGGGTGTCTAGCGAGCCTTTGATGTCGTCTTCAACCTCGGCTCCTTCGGCCGGCTGCTCGGACGAAGACATCTCGGTGAGGCATACCTTTGCGACCCGTTGGTCTCTGTAGACCCGACCTATCCCACCCTGATTGAGGGGGAACTTCATTGCCAAACGATAGGTCGATATCTGGGCCCAGAGTGAGTTCAGCGTTGGGCGGCCGAGGAGGATGTTGTAGGCCGATGGGATTCTTGCTACGATGAACTCCACGGCGTGCGGCCGTCCTCCCCGATGTTAAACTGCAGAGTGACAACCCCTTCCGTCGGGATGTAGTAGTTGGTGAACCCTGAAAGGACGTGCGAGGTCGGCCTTAGGTCTGCCGGGATGAGCCCCATGCGCAGAAAACAGTCGTGGAAGAGGATGTCCGCCGCACTACCCGAGTCGACCGGTATCTGTGCACCTCGTATTGGTGGACCCGAACAGTGATCACTAGAGGGTCGTTGTGCGGCAGAGATATTCCATGGAAGTCTCCGTCGTCAAAAGTGATCGGCTCGCAGTCCCTGGCCTTCTTCATCGGGCGGCTGTCGACCTCTGCTGTCGGCGGGGGGTGCGGAGTCTCGCAGGGGCTTGATGGACCCCTGCTGACACGCCCATGATTTTTGATGAGCCTCGGCTCCTTTTGGCGAGGCCCCTTAGATCCTCCGGCGAGGACATCTCTGAGCTGTCCCGGTGAGTCTCGTGTGCATGACCCCGTCGAGAGAGGGGGTGCTGATCATGCCTGGAAGCAGGCGAGCTGACTGCCACCGCCTTGTAAGAGGCAGGGGTGCGACGAGATTCGGGGCGAAGTTCTCTGATGTGAGACCTCGAGGTTAAATGGGACGGCTTGGGGGATTCGCGACTGTCGGAGGCCGCGAGGCGGCTGCCGACGGAGGAGGAGGTGGGGTCATTCGGTGGAGGATGATCCGCGCCTCCGTTGAGGGGGAGGCGCCGGCCGGTGCTTGGATCTTCAGGGTGATCGCTCGCCGTGTGGTTGGAGATCGGGAGACGGACTTTTGTTTTTATGGAGTTTGTTTCCTACAGACGGCGCCAGCTGATGGGGGGGCCGTACCCGGTCTCCTTCAGATGCTGTCTCCCGTTGATCTGCCGATGGCTGCGATTGACGGCTAGGATTTGATCTGGAGCGTGATCTCCTGCGATATGTGGATCTCAATGGGTTGGAGGAGATTTGCGCCGAGTACCTGCAAGGAAGTCCCTGGGTGGTTTAGTACCACCGAGGACCCTCCGACGATCAAGTCAGTAACATGATCCGAGCAGAGTAACGGCTTAGTGGAGTAAAAATGGCTTACTTGATCCCTCTGGGAGAGGGGTTTATATAGCGGCGGCGGCATGCAGGGCAGGCGTGAGAATCACGCCGGCTGTTACGCTCCCGATGTCACGTCCGCGTGATAAGCGGATCTTCCCATTAATGGCGAGACATGCTCGTTAATGGGGATCGTAATGACGTGGAACGTGGGATGTGGCCGGCGGAGATCTCGCTCATGGTGAGATTCGCGGAGCGGTTATGCCTGCGAGTGGTACCGCTGGTCGGTCGACGAGACCGAGGAAAATGGCCTCGGCGGGAGAGCTCGGGCCGAGCGGGAGAGCCGAGGCATCTTGATCCCGTGATAGCTCGGAGGCGAGTTGGGAGGCCGAGGGAGCCAATTTGTGCATGGGGGCTCTGAGGAGAGCTAGCTAGTGCTTGCGGGTCGGGCACAGGGGTGGCCTGGTCGGCCCCTGTAGGCCCTTTCTTCTGAGCTCTGTGACAGGTCATCTGCCACGTGTCACGATCTGGAAGATCGCCGATATCGAGCATCATCATATGCAGAAACCCTTTTCATTTATGGCCCAAAAACTGACCGTTGATTTTCATTCAAAACTTTAATGTTTGAACCAAGATACCCTTACCACAAAAAAATAACAACCTTACCTCCTCTTCCGCATTCCGGCGATCCCGACGCCGTCACTCCGGTGAACCCCATACACCCATGCTACTATGCTAGAGACCCCAAACTCATGCTCTCCTTTTCAAGGGGAAAAAAAGAAAGCATGGGAAAAATACTCATGTTCTACAATGAAAGGTAACTAGTTTGGTTATGGTTCTTTAAAAAGTTTTAATTAGCCTCTGAATTAGAGTTTTGATCTAGGTTTCTTAGGATGCCAATTTATTTCAATTCGAATGCTAATCAAAATGTTAAAAATGTCATTTTTAACATGCTCCTCACCATCAAATGACCTGCATGAATTAGAGAAAAATAAACATAAACATTATAGTTAGTGAATGAAAGGGGAAAAAATATAGAAATAAGCTTAAAAGTAATCGATATAAATCTAAAAAACCCCTAGAAATGATAGTCAGAGAAATTGAAGATACAAAAATTAGATTGCGTGAACTGTGGAAGTTGAATAACACTAAAGATGATTGTAAGTAAAACCTAAAAAGAAATAAATGAACTTAAATACAGTCAAGGTACCATAAGAAACCACATAAAATCAAATAACGAGACATTAGATATACACAAATCTTACCTTTAATCCTTAGTTAAGGTCAGGGTTAGATATTTTCAATAGCTTAAATGAACTTGCAGAGCTGAGAGCAATTCAAAATGTATCATCAGAAGCAAGAGGTTCATTCGAGAGGAAATTTTAAGGGATTTGAAGGAAGAAGAAGAAATCTCCATGTTTGGAAAAACTAAGAAGAAAGTTTAGTCGAGAGAATAGGGTATATTAGGATACGTCTTTTGAATCTTAACAGATGTTAGCCCTAATCCAAACTTGAACCCAAGTTAAGTTGAGTGAAGGTCCTATTTGTTTCATAAAGAAGTTTCAGGAGTTGTATCTCAGAACAGTAAGTTTTAGAGCCTGTATTCAGAATCAGCTAAGTCAATTGTTCAATATTCTGTCCAATCATTTAAGTTGATCCAGATTAGTCTTTATTATTCCCGACCCGTTGGTTAGTCCCCTGACCAGACATGGTAAATGACCAAACTACCCATAGGTTAAAATAATCCTTACCTTTTCCTTATTCTCTCATCTTAAATCCCTAAGCTCAAATACTTTAATTTCTGCCCTAATTCTTTAACAAAACCCCAACAATCACCAATAAATACTCAGATCCCCAAAGGCGACCATTGTTGCGCCCATTGCTGCATTCAAACCCAAAGCTCGCAAAATAAAGATGGATTTTTGAGAAACTGGGGTTTAGAATTTGGAAGGAAAGTGAATTTAGGGTTCATATTGGAGGGAGAGTGAGAAAGTTTGGATTAGGTCGTTAAAGGAATGAGGTTTAAAGTGCAGAAAAGGGTAAAACAGTCCGAAGCCGCTTAACAAAAGGTTCTATTAACCTCACAGAGAAAAATAATCAAGGGTACTAATCCCGAGTAATTTAAAGGGTAATTTGTCAAACCCAACGAGCAGTTTTTTCTGCTTACAAAAACCCTCTAGCCTCGAAGCGATCGTTAATACCCCATGTAAAATTTTCATGCAGTGTCTGTATAGTAGCATGCTATCTCTAAATAGATATCCCAGGTAACTGCTTAGATATCACATACAACTGTATATATATATATCGGATAATCACTAGATATAGCGGGAAACTATACAATTACGGCATACAGGATTTTTTTGACAATTGAAAAAATTGCCGGGGGTTTTCAACTCCCGCTCCGTGGCAGGGGTTTTTGTCAGCGGGAAACTGTTTGGTTTTTTGGACAAGTTACCCTAATTTAAATGATTTGAAGGACCATATAACAAATATGAAGGTTTGAGGGACTTTTATGCTAAAAAGTTTTTCGTTTTTGCCATCTCCTCAGATTTCTCGTGTCCCAAATCTAGGGTTTCATTCTTCGACTCTCTCTCTCTCTCTCTCAATAGAATTCGTTATGGACGCCCTCGATTCCGTCGTCGATCCACTTCGCGAGTTCGCAAAGGACAGCGTTCGCCTCGTGAAGCGTTGCCACAAGCCAGATCGCAAGGGTAAATCGAATTCTCTGATTCAATTTGGGATCTAATGATGCATTCGAGCTTTGTATTTGATTTGGGCATTTGATTGATTTAGAGTTCACGAAGGTGGCGTTGCGCACTGCGATCGGTTTCGTCGTGATGGGATTCGTAGGCTTCTTCGTGAAGCTCATCTTCATTCCCATCAACAATATCATCGTTGGATCTGGTTGAGGTTAGCGCACATCTGAGATCCAAAAAGACCAGCTTTTTGTTATTCTATTTAATCTCGGAATCAATAACGTATAATATTTTTATGCCTATGATTGATTGTTTATTTTGCAAATGAAAGAAATTTGAATACGGTAAGTTTAAGAAACCTTCATGCTCTACTTCGCTGTTAATGGCACCCATTATTTAGCACAATAATTTTGGGATGATTTTTTTGGGCCTTTAGTTTTGGCTAATTAGTCAGCTCAACCTTTAGTGGTTAGTGAAATAATGAGGTTTACAAACCCGACTATATTGTTACATGCTCAGGAAAAAAAATTCCTGACATAAAAAATCCCTCCATGCTTGCCCTTTGTCTATTCTGTGTCTTAAAAAATCCCGCCATGCTTGCCCTTTGTCTATTCTCACAATCAACCGCCCTAGAATAACAACCACTACAATGCAACGGAACAATAAACAGTCGTTGCAAATTAAATTAACAAGAAATAACCCTAGCATGGATCTCTATGAAAGTAATTTTCTTGTCATCGCGCGTTATATAAGGATTCATGAGTTAACATGAATTTGAACATTGGTTGTGGCATGCTACTTCTCTTCCATGACGATTGAAGAGAGAAGCCACATAGATTGTACATACACCCTCTACTTTACCACACCACCCCTTAGCCTAAGGAATTTGAGGAAGAACTAAAGAATATGATGGCTCCCTAACACTCAATAGAATCATATTTTAGAGAGAGATATCTCAACCCTAGACATATATCACATATATCGGCTTTGGGAATACATCGGGATAAAAGGAGAGTATCCAACCCTATATGGCCACAAATTTCCTAGAACGGTTTAGTGTCAAATTTCTTGGTTTGGTTTATGTAATAGCTTAATTTTAATACAAACCAAAAATATTGAAATTTCCATGAGCCCAAGTAGGGGTCGGTCCATATAATTAGCTCTAGTCTTCATTAAAAAAGATTAATGTTAAATGTAGTGCAAGAGGGCTAAGACCCCTCTGTTAACTAGAAATTTTTAAGGTTGTTGGTAGCAGAGAGGCTTGTTAAGGGTTACTTTATTTTGGGAGTCTAGGATAAGTACAAGTCCATGTTGTTACCTTACCTTACTTGTACGAAGAAGGGATTAAAGGAGAATTATAGTATTAGCACCATAAGAAAGGAGTATATTGTATACTTTATTGTAATCATAGTATGATGAAAATGAAAACCCCTTTTCCTTTTGTCTTCTTCCCTCTTTACTACAATCTATGTCTTCTTGTCTTTCCCTTCAACACTAATACTCTTGCTTTGCTAACTTAATCATTGTCCCCAAACATTGAAATTCCACATTGGTGTATCACAGTTCGGTGACAATTCTTCCGTTAGTGGAGACGCTTGTTTGTAAGAGATAGAAAGTTGAATAAATGAGAGAGAGAGAGTGCTATGATTACATGTTTATTGGTATGAGAGATATTTGAATAAATGAGACATGTGTACCCATTATTTTTCAATGTATTTTGATTGGAATTTAATTTATTTAAATGAAAAAGATGATGTAGTTGAATTGATAAATTCACTTCTATGAATTGTGAATGATCTTTCTAATTTCTGCAATAATATATTTGTACCTACCAATTACTATCAAGGATATAACTAGTTCTCTAGAATTAATATAGAAGATGAATGACTGTAATTTGATACGGGTAAAACCTTAGGGCCAAGTAACGGTGACGCAAATAAATGGGCAGACCAAGGAGTATGTGAATTTTAAACCGGTATAACACCAATGGCTCATGACTGATGTTCTACGAATCGGCTTTTGGGTTTATTGGGTCATGGGTCAATTCTTGAAATTCATATAAATAAGGAAGATAGTTAAATATGGAAGATATAAGTAAGGCTGCCAATTGAATAGATAAGAATCATCCCGGTTATAATTATTCCAGCAGTTCTTTATTTGACAAGACTCTTCGTTATTTTCATCACTGTAGAGGATCCAAATCCGAGCTAGAATACGCAATCCAAGAGAAAACAACAGGTGAAAATGTTAGGCATGATATAGACTTGATTTTAAGCACGACATGTGATTATTCACATTAAAGAAATGTAGGTATTTTGTATTTGTAGTTTTAGAGGTTGTCAATGAGCGCAGAATCACCAAGTGTTGGTTCACTATTATAACTACTATAGGTAGGGATCTAAACGGATACGGATCGGATATAGGCATCACCATATCCGTATCCGTCAACTATTTGCCATTCCGCTTAAGCGGGTGATATTGCATATCTTATTTTATTGATGTATACACCTCATAATTGTTATACAAGTATTGTTATTAGAGTAAAAATACATAAATACCAATTATTACAACATTTCGCCTTTTCTTTTTCTCTTTCTACGTTTCTATCCTTCTTACTCAACTCGATACATGTTAGGGTTTTCGAGCTGCTCGACTTTGAGACACTTCAAGATTTGGGTTTCAAAATTTCAAAATTTTAGATTTATGAAATTGCGATTTGCATCGATTTCGAGCAATTTTAGAGTTTTCTATTTCGATTTCGAGTGGCTTTTGAATTTCGATCTTGAAATTCCAATTTGATTTTGACTCAATCCGGTTTTGGGTACAATCTTTTAGATACTTTTTTTTAATAATTTGTTAAGTTTTTTTTTACTGATTTGAGCTATGATACTTGATAATGGTCATTGAAAAGTTTATAAGCGTTATAAACTAATAAATTCTAAGAAAATTTTAATTTTGCATTGAGTTATTTAAGCATATTCTAGCGAATAATATATTGTCTGAACAAATTTGTTAAATTTTGGGTTAAATTTAGGCATTTGCTAGTACAAAAGGAACATAAAAATAGTTAGAATTTAATGAAAATCATTATTTATTAACAAGAAAAAAATTTGATGAAACAACACTCTTCTAATTCATGAGCGGCCGTGTAAACACTTAAGCGGCGCTTAAGCGTTTTGGTTACCCAGCCGCTCTGTTTTTCTTTTCCGCTGTTAAAGCATTGCTATTTACGGATGTGAATGCGGATACAGATAGTTATCGGTAACAATAATTTATTATCCGTATCCGCTACAAATCGAATACGGATTTGTAAAAACCATATCCGCTAAAATCGGATACGGATACTATTTGAATATAAAAAGTCATGATTTATAACTACAACTAATAAAGTATTTAAATAAGTAACCAATTTTTTAGATTCAAACACCCACTTCAAGTCCACATGTTTCAAAACTTTCAAATTAGGGCCTTTTCATGTACCATCAAGTCCATATACCATCCATAAGTCTAGCTATAACTAATAGTAGTTAGTAGTCGGATAGTGAGTACAATTAGTTCGGATATCTGGATCCGGATCCGGATCCGGATTGGAAATTTGTATCCATGTCAGATCCCGATTCGGATCCGGATTCAAACAAAATCTGTTCACATATGGATTCTTAGTATCCATATCCGCAAGTTGTCGGATTCGAAAACTGATCCGGATCTGATTATCCGGGTCCGTTTACATCCCTAACTATAGGGCAATACAGTGGGCCTTTACTATTTGGAAGTTACCATTGAAATTTTCCCTTTGATTGATTGATTTATTTATTTTTCCTTGCTACTGAGTATACTCTGTGTCCTTTGATTTGTTGATGCCTGCTTCAACTCGCAACTACTTATTCTTAAAATTATTTTTCTGATCCCAAATTTTAATCATATTTCACCACCACCACCACCACCACCACCACCATCCCACATATAATAGGTGATGCATTATAATACCGAGTTTGATTTTCTGGAATGACTAATTCTAATTTGCATTTTGTTTTTCAATTTTAATGTTATCTAACTTATTTAGAGTGTGAATTCAAATACGAACTTACTCTAACTTGTTTATAATTTATCGTTACAGGAACTTGGGAGATCAGTTGCAGAGACAATAGTACGAACATGTACGAATCATGCTTCAGCTTTTTATATCCGCAATTGATTGCACGTGTCCTCACAATGCTCTTTGTTTTCTCCTTCCCGTACTTTGTTTTTTTGCGGTACTTTCTGTTGAAATAGCTTGTTAACTTCGTAAACTTCAGTAATGATCCCCAAATGAGTTGGTCATTATAGAATTCTCATACAGATGTCAAGAAATTTTGATAGTCAAGAATAGGGCGGCTTTGGAAAACAACTGCACTGAATGTAGTATTAAAATACAATGCTATAATATGCTAACAAAACATTATGTAACAATTGATATCGATTTAATGCCGTAAAGTATAATGCTGAAACCAAAAACTTGGCATAGGGTTTAGATTCAATTCACCGGCCGATCGAAAAGTAACTCTACATGTACAATGTTTAATTTTGCCTTGAATTTTTTTTCCAGTGCATAGGTATGCTGATTCAAACTGCCTGCCTCTTATATATCTGATGTTATAAACGGGAGATTTATCTGTGCTTCTTTGCACCAATTATACAAATTTAATGCCTATCAAAACTCCCTATGAAAAATACCGGACCTCTTCCTTTCATAAACCCCATGGCTTCCCTTCTTGCACTCAAAATAATACCCTGTATAAACAAACCAAACCAAAACTTTCATGGCCGCTGCCCTGATGACACTACCCCCCGCCGCTCTCTCCATGACTGCCATCACCGAGTTCAAAACAAACCCTTCAAATTTTCTCCCTTCAACAACTTCTCCGCCTCTCTTCATCATCTCACCTTCTCCTTCCTCCACCACTGCCGCCACAATACTCATCTTACACACGATCTCTGAGTACGCAAAAATCACTGGCCATAGCCACAACACAGAGACAACTGAGCACAAGATCAAAATTATCTTTGAAGCTTCATCGCTACTAGCCTTAACCAACGAGTTGAGAGTAATAAAAAGAGAGGCCGACGCTGTGTAGTAGAGCTCGATGGAGAGTACGGTGAGCAACGGGCGCTGCCATGTGTTTTGGATTTTGTATAGGAGGGATTGGGGAGATAACGACGAGTAGAAAATAGATGAGATGTAGATAACGAGGATCGATGAGAGACGCGAGAGCAAGAACTCGACGGGGTCGAATGCGGCGGTGTTTGGTGGAAATTGAGGTTTGGAGTTGAGATTTGAGAAAAATAGGAAGAGGTTTGTTGATATAACAATGAAAAGAATGGTGGAGGATGAGGAATTGGTTTCCATTGATCCTAGACGAATTTTCACAAGTAGTGAAGATGATATATGAGGAACAGGACATTTGACTTTGATTGAAGGAAATTTCTTTTCTTCTCTTTATTTTTTTGACAAAGTCTAAGTTTGACTAAGTTAGGGAGAATTAGTCTCCAACCTTTCACCTAATTTAAAAAAGGGTCTTTTTGCCGCATGTCACCCCCAAAAAATATAGGCGATTGCATATTTCTTTCCCAAAAGTTTGAAATTTTATATTTCTCCCCCCAAAAGTTTTAAGTTTTCCAAAATACTCCTCTTGGTTACTTTTATGGAAACATTGATTAGAAGAGGGAACTCAAGTCCCAACTTATTACTGTGTAACTCTCGTTAAAAAAATCTAATCCGAGTTACATTTTGACGGGAAAAAATACACAAGGCTTGTATTTTTGGTTACCAGGGTGTTTTTGGGTTTGAAATTTTTGAGGGTGTAATATGTAAATACCTAAGTTTTGGGGGTGACATGAAAAAAACCCTTTAAAAAATCGGATTCTCAATTGATCTACCATATGAGCAAATTTGAATTCCTATTGATTTCTTTTCTACTGCAACCATTTTCAATTCTCTATTGGTCTAGTATATGAACCATCTTATATACTCTTTGTAACTAGATTAATCATTTACATGTATATTTACATATCCCCCCTCTTGTAATTAGCTTAATCATTTACTTAGACACTAGCTTAATCATTTAGTTATATGATTCATCTCTTCACATAAAAAAACGAGGAAAGTAACAAACACATGGAATTATTCACAATGGGTATGAATGATAAAAAACAAGCACAACTACATGACTCAATGCTTTATGTTTTTGTCGCAATCTGAATAAACAAAAAAGAGAAATAAAAAGAAAAGAAAAGAAAAGAAAATTATGAAGAAGTGATGTGTGATCAAAGCTGTTCTCTTTCATCTTCTTCCATCAATGAGATTAGTTCCAATTCAAGCAGGAGTTAAGCCATGCTTCAATGCTGCTTTCCACACAACATCGATCTGGTCCACATCGATCGCTCCGACTTCATGGTGCGTCCATCCCTCCAAGCTATGAACGACCCCTCCGGCATGGCAAGCATGCACCATGCCGCGATCCAATTTGTACTGTTAGGAAAAATTAACGCGGAACAAAATTCAAAGAAGTGTTGATTGAAAGAAATAAAGGTGCAACTTAAAACTGAAACTGAATTGTATGGAAGGCTTGAGGTTGTGAATTGACTCTCACCTCACACATGCCAAGCCCTTGAACATCTTCAGGCAGCCTCATTGCTGCCAACTTTCCATAGGTGCAGTCCCCCCTAAAGCTGATGATGGGGGGCACAACAAATTGATGGAAGTGTGTGCCGCGTGGTGCCCATCGCTGCTCCCTCGGCGTAAGCCACTTGCCAACTATCCAAGTCTGCAATCGAGTCATCGATTCATTCAGTGCAAAAACATATATGGATCAGTCGGAATTGGAGCAGTAGGATCCTCCCCAGTATTGAAAAGCACCGGGAACATGTTCATGCTTAATCGCCATCCAATAATCAATAGAGTTATAAATATAGCCCCCTCTATATTCCTATGCACATGTCTCATTGCTACTTAAAACAACATAAAGAAGGTCTACCGCTACGATAATATGAGTTGTTGATAGTTGCTTCCGAGTTTCTTTTCCCTTAAGGTTTTTATCGATAAGCAGAGGGGGTTGTTTGTGCTAATAATGACTTGAGAGAGGGGTGGTGGGGTGGGGTGGGTGAATAAGTGTTATATGTGGTATGCTTAGGGATGTAAACGGATAGGAATAATCCAAGCCGACTCTGAATCCTTTTCCGATTTTTACATAGTAATTTTCATTTCCGATAACTATTTGTATCCATATACGCATCTGCATCCAGTAACAACCACGGGTTATTTATCTAAAAAAAAACAACCACTGGTTACATATATGGTAGCAGCTATATCAGTTCCGTATCCAAATCTAATATAAAAATATCTATTTCATATCTGTATCCGTATCCGACTTTTATCAAATACAGACAATAGTTCTTACCATGTTTCTGATAACTATCCATATTTGGATTCGGATTTGACCTACAACTATCCGATATGGATATGGTAATACCTATATCCTCTCCGTATCCGATCCCTTTGCATCCCTAGGTGAGCTAGCTACAAGGGATGCAGTAAACCATACCTTGCAATTTTGGGCTGCTTGGTACTTTGTGACCTGAACAAGATACCTGCTGAAACTCAACAGGAGCTTCTTTCTGAATCTTCTGAAATCTCTCAGTTGACAAAGTGAGCATCTACATAAGATCACAAGTACGCATGATTTTCATTTCAGCAATATCAATAAAGAAAGACCTCTCTCTCAATGTTCTTTTTAAAAAAATTTCTAAACTTACCATGACTTTAATCTTCTTTCTACACAAAATACAATGCAATAGCTCTTCCAAGTTTAGATGTAGTACCAGTGAGAAATACTTCTCCAACATTAGCTGGGATCTCATTCAAAATGACTGCAGCAGTTAAGGTGTTGCCATGTACTACTCTCACTTTTAGGTTTGGGTGTTTGTTTACGAATAATGTTCCTCCTCCGTTGAGCGCTTCATTCTGCCAAAACAAGAAGCAGTTGTTTGGTTTGCTGCAACAGAAAAATATAATTCTTCTTTTGTGTGCATGCAGTATATATATACCGCATGCTACATCATAAATAAATTATGTGGAGAAGTTAGCCTGGTTACCTTGTTCAATGCTGCAAGACTAAGGACTTTGACATCCATTTTATCTGCTCTTAAGATTGCGAGCTCGATTTGATCATTGATGCCATCTTTCGCAAAAGGCAAGAAATACTGCAAAATGCATAGATTAAGAAAAATCAATTACCCTTTAAGAAATGCATTTTCTTCATAATTGTTGCACGATTACAAGGGTAAACTGTAGAAAAAGGCGATTCCGAAGAAAATTCCTGTGTCGTGTGCGCATGCGTATGCGTGCGTGTACAAGATGGATGGAAAATTTTATAAAGAAAGGACGAGACATGCTCAAATATAGAAGTACAGGTTTTTAAAAGTGAAAAAAAATCGTTCTCTCATATTATACATGAAACCCATATCTGGGGACCAGCCAAGTTTGTTGCAATCGACCTCGAATATTGTAGAAAGAAAGCAAGAAGGCTTTTGATCTTGCCCACATTAAGAGCATGACAATGAAAGTGATCGGCCAAAAAGGCATGTAATAAGGTCTAACTGAAAATGGCATCGAGCTATATGATCGTATTAGGAAGGGAGAGTGCATAGCAGAGGTCACGTCCACGATATGAGCGAGGAAGACGAAGTCAGGAACTTGATCATCTTTTGCTGCATATTTTATAAAAAGTAAAAAATAAAAATCTTAGATTGTTACAATATGCATTTTCAATCTTTAGAGTCATGCTGATTAAAGATTAATCATGTCAATGCATTTAGTTCTAAGAAACATTAAGTTAATTTTCTACAAAAATGACACAAACAAGATTTGGACCAATTGCTCGCAATTGGAACACATTAGCTACCTTCTTAAAAGTTCGATCTTGAGCTATTATTTTGTAATAGCCTTGATCTTCTCGGTTTGTATTTTATTTTATTTTCTAAAACTATTTTATACTTTATTTTTAAATATATAAAATTAGGCTTCTTGCTCTCGTCTTTGGCAAAATAAATAAAGAAGAGGGTAAACTATATATCTGTAAAAATTAAAATGATTTTTTTTGTGATATAAATAAAAGGTAAAAGCCATTTTCTGCACTCTAGCCAGAACACTAGCATACTGCTTTACCTTTTTTTTTTTTTCATTTTCTTTCTTTCTTTCTTTCTTTTTTGTGATAAAACTATTCTTTAAGCATCTAGCAAAGAATTAAAAGGGTTGATAAAAGTTCTGATGTTTTAGAACATATCTCATTCAAAATTTTAAATCCTAATGTACATATATTTAGGGACAAATAAATGTGGTTATGAACTTCACATCCAGTGAAGTCCACTAGACGATGGGGGCATATACATTCTACTGTTTGGATAGGTCCTACCTTTTAAGTTCGGATGTGACCCAAAATAGTAGAATGTGTGGTGAAGTTCCGCAGCAACCTCATATATTTATTAGGATAACACCAAACCTGAACTTATTTCTTTTTGCAATTCCCATGACTTGCTATTTAGAGTCCCTCCCAATAGATCAAACAGTAACTATCATAGGTTTTACCGAAATAGCTGCTCCGATGGTGAGATTGTTATCCTCATCCATGTCACGTCCTAGATTCAAATTCTCTTGCCTCCACGCAACGGCCGGAAAGAAACCACACTATAATCAAGCGAGAATCCCTCACGTAATCACCTCGCTAATCAACCGTAGTAAAACAAAAATAATGGAAAAAGAGGACGGCTCACAAGTTGGATCTCTCTCTCAGATCCCTTTAGATTTCTCTTAATTATTCTCTTAATTAATTAACCATCGACAATTATCCCTAACCCCATATATCCCATATATCATATATATAGAGAAAGAATAATGGAGAAAAGATGTCATATGAGGGAATTTCCTCCTATGGCGTATATATATATATAGCGACCACTAAAAGGGACAGATATTAGGTCAGATGAAGTCCAATAACCAACGTATCCCCACTCGCACTTTTGAGTGGGCGTCTTCCATAGCTCCCTAAGCTGATTTTCTGAACCATTGACTCCCTGAGTAAATTGTCTTTTTGAGAATCTTATTTTTCGTCCTTATTCATGCACTTACATGTTGGTGTGACGTGGACCGTTGAGAACCTGTAAGTGGGTAGACTTGCGGCCATATCCGTTAGGACCGACACAAGGATCACCCTAAAAGAAAAACAACATAAACCATATATATGTTAGGCTCGCGAAATCTCATACCCCAGTTCCGATCAGAAATGTCTACCCAAGTACCTTCGATCCCTCTCGAAAGCCTACTTGAACACCTAGGTCTTCTCTCGATTCATTGCACTCTTAAACCTCGCCATCAAAGCATTAATAAGAGTTGGCCATACGATGCAATCAAGAGACATCCTAATAGATCTTTCTCCGGCTCTAAATAGTTAGGTCTGCTATTCATCCGCTTTCCTGACATTACCCCGTATGTGCGGCACATTGTCATCGCAATAGGAAACAACAGTCAAACTAGTAGACGCTCATAACAAGCTTACCCAGACAGCCCAGTGTTGCTAAGTGTATATTGACCGTCCGTCCTTCCGTGAAGGAGGTCGTCATAAGAGCTCACACAGTGTGGGACCTCCTTATGTGCATGGTCACAACGTATGCACACCGTATGACAACGTGCTACGGTATAAAATTCTCTCCCTAAGAGCATACGCTATTAAAGCTATACCGTATGGACCCAAGTCCAATCACCCTGTGATTAACTTGCCCAGCCATATCGACCTGCGATATGCTTAGGATCTTCTGATAAGCTCGCATCCCGTGCGACGAGTCAGACTCCTAGTCCGTGTAGGTTGGTTTTGCTCTCTAGTTTTCAAGTAAAGGCAATACGGAAGCAATTTTAATTTTTTCAAGAGAAGCAAACCAACACAAACCATGGAAACAAACCTAAAGATCAAGACTTGGAAAGAAAAAGAAGCTAAACTAGAAGTTGGGACTACAACCTTTGTAGCTTTCTTCAAGTACTCCTTGGATGAACTCCTCCCAAGCTCAAAGTTGAAGGAACAAACTTGAATGTTGATCTTAAAAGCCAAAGAAGATCCATCTTGAGAATTTCCAACACAAGCTCTAACTTCATAAACTAGGTGTATATAAAGTAACTTACAACGCTAATTTGCTAAAGAAATGGTGCAAGAAGATGTAGATAATGTTTGCTCACTAATTTCTTCTTTTTTTCTTTTTCTTTCTCTCTAAAAATAAAAGAGAGAGAGAGAAGGGGGGGGGATGATAATGAGATAATAACAAAGAAAACTAGGCATCTTAATCTAAAAGATAGATCAAGAGAAGTCTATTAGTTTTCACTCTTTTCTTTTTTAGATGACGCATTTTCTTTATCAATAAAGAAATTGCTTTGTTCTCATCTCACTTTTCTTGTGTATCTTATACACACTACAATCATATATTATCATACATGACAAATGATATGTATCAAATACAAATAAAAGTAAAGAGAAGAAAATATAAAGTAAGCATGATATTAGTTTTTATATATATATATATATATATATATATAATTATTAAATCAACACTTAATTCAATAATCCGGTTATATATATACCGTCTAATATCATAAAATGCCCGATTAAAATATGTGTATCGTGTACCAAATACACATTTTTAATTGAACTCCAGCATATCACTATATGCAACCATACGTATCACTATACGTATACTACATCATTTAGTCTGAGCTGAGAAACCTCTGTGTGTGACTTTAAAGACTCGACAATACACTAACAGTAGGTTATGATCATATCCATAACCTACAAGCACGTCAACGGTACTAGTTGTACGTAACGACTACCCATGTATTGATAAAAAAGAAGATCGACAAGCAAGCTCATCTGAAATTCTACAGAGCCTTAAAGTGATAGTCTCCGTACAGTCTGGTCTCTTCATCTGAGAGTGTCGCATACCGAGTCTGGAGGTTGGAATCCGTCAGATCCCCAATAACCCCATAAGTCATGCTGATCAGTGACCTACAACCACCATAGATACAACTGATAACTTTTATCAGTTTATCTTATTCTCTTTGCCCAAAGACTTATGGTTATAGCCGATCAGGTACAACACGACATTAACTCCCAATACCGGAAGAGACGAATCCTTTCTGATTTCCTACTGTCTCCATGTGGTTCGGGATTGTACCCAACTAAAAAATGTTTGCACGGCTCTTTAAAGTCGTGGTAGGGTAATAATCAAAGCACAGTAGGAAACACGTAAGACACTATGACGATCTCAGGTCTGCAGACTACCATGTACTCATGTCACCAGAGAACTGCTATCTGACAATAGGTACAATACTATTTAGGAGTTCTCAGCGAGTCCATTCGGTGAAACTCATTCTATAAAGAGCACATGTATACAATCTCTGGTGTCAAACACCAATAGCTATGGGAACAACCATCGTCCCAGTCGGGATAAAGAAACGTATACACTAGTCTACTCTGGAGTGTCGATGCCCTGTCTCGATACTCCCACGACTAGGAACATTTAAGGATGTACTATATGTTAGTGTATATACTCTAGGGGCCATTATTGTATCATACTAGCTTGTATATTACTTAATGGAAGCTTGGGATATTCACAGTTATATTTACAGTCTTGCTAAATATGGTAGTATGCTACTTGGTTTATATCTATCTTAATATGTGTGTACGTATTGATAGAGCCCTTAGGATCTTGCTTGACTACCAGCGTTGTGATGGCAGTCACACTAGTGGGGGCTGGGTAGTCTACAAGCACATCCTTTTCAGGTCCCTAGTCGTAGGATTATCGAGACAGGGCATCGATACTCCGGAGTAGACTAGTATGTACGCTTCTCATCCCAGTTAGGGAGATGGTCTGTTCCACAGCCATCAGTACGTCGTACTGGAGATAGTATACATGTGCTCGTTGGGTTACGGGTGTTAGGTCCACGTTACCCGCCCCGGTTCTTTCGGGGAGGCAGAATAGGTAAAAATCAAATTTTTCCTCAAAAGGTAACATGGATCATCCATGAAGGATCTTTGCTAAACAAAAACTAACAAAACTACAAGTTCTAGTTACTATGTAGAATGGTTATACCCTAGGTCTTGAACTCCTTCTCTTCTTTTGGTGGTTCTCCTCTTTGCTTGCTCCTTGTAGTGGCTTGAACGGCTTCTCCTCGTCGTCTCCTCTTTGCCGTAGATGGATCCACCCGAGGGCCTCGAACTTGAGCTCCTATCTCAACCTAGAGATAACTAAGGTGCTTGGTTTGCTAAACCTAGAACCTTAGAATGAGTAGAGAAGAGTTATGGTGGTTTTGTCTCAAAGGTTCATGATTTCCAACTCATGGAACACTTGAACCTTGAAAGAGGAAGAGGGAGAGCTTTCTTTCTAAGAGAGAGAAAGAATATGATAGAAAAAATGAGCTCTCATATTGCAACCATGCGCACAAAAGCAAAAATAATGATGATAATTATAATAATTAAGAATTGTGATGGTTAGTTTCAATGACCATTATCATTTCATGCATTTAATGCAGTTTGTAAAGAACAACAAGTAAACAAAAGTCATATGAAATGATGATGGTCAACAAGTCCACAATGGTCAACCGGTCAACAAAGTCAACAAGTCAACAAAAGTCAAATTTTCAACTCAACCATGACACAATAATTCTTAATTAATATTATTAATCATATTTTTCATTTTTATTAGGGTTTAGAAAAAGTCAACGGTCAACCAGTCAACCAAAGTCAAATGGTCAACAACCCTAATGAGAATCCTCTGCCTCTGTCAACTGTGCATACACACCCGCATTCGTGTTCTGAGGAACACGAATACACTGAGACAAAACCAATCCCAAAACGAATATTAGGATCTGGCTTAAACCAAAACCCGCTAGTAAATAACTGCCTGGACACCAAACGTGCACAAGTGCGCGGATGTGAACGAACCCCGTCGCAAAACCATGCGACCTCTACTCAGTTTTGCCCAAAGGCGAGTAACCCTCTGTGTGGGACTCTAAAGGCTCGACACTACGCTGGCAGTGGGTTTAACCACAGGCCGCAAGCGGTACTAGCTGTACGTAACGGTCCCCAGGTAGATGCCGACAAGAAGACTGATGAGGTGAACCCATCCGAACTCCTATTGAGCCTGAATGTGACAATCTCCATACAGTCCGGTCTATTCGTCTGAGAGTATCGCATGGCGGGCCTAGGGGGGCGGTAAACGTCAGTCCCCTAATAGCGGTACAAGTCGTGTCGGAGTGTAGCCCAAAATACCCTGAGAAACTACTGGTAACACTACCAGCAAATCTCGCTTGCCCTGGCCAGGGACGACTTTGTGTAATGGCTCTCCTAGACACAGCGCGATATCAACTCCCAATACCGGGAGAGACGAATCCTGTCTAACCGTCACTGCCTCCAAGTGCTTCGGGACTGCACCCAACTACTACCTGTTTCCGCGACTCAGTAAAGCCGTGGTAAGGTAGTAATCTAAGAACAGTGGGAACACACTTGAGGCGAAGTGACAGTGTCAAGTCAACGGACTACAGCTGTACTCATGTCATCTGGGAACTGTTAACTGACGATAGGTATAATACCAACCTACAGTTCCTGACGAGTCCTGTCCAGTGTACTCGTAACCTAACGAGCACCTGCATACTATCTCCAGTACGACGTACTGATGGCTGTGGGACAGACCATCTCCCCTGCTGGGACGAGAAGCGTATGCACCAGTCTACTCTGGAGTATTGATGCCCTGTCTCGATAATCCTACGACCAGGGACCAAAATAAGGATGTGCTTATAGACTATCCAGCCCCTACTAGTGTGATCACCATCACAACGCCGGTAGTCAAGCAAAGATCCTAAGGCTCTATCAATATGTTTTTAGCGATATATTAAAAGAAACATATACACATATTAAGATAGATACAAACCAAGTAGCATACTACTATACCGAGCAAGACTATCGTAAACCCGTGTATATATCCCAAGCTTCCAAAATGTATTATACATACTAGTACTATACAATAATGGCCTCTAGGGCATACATATCCAACAATCTCCCACTTGCACTAAAGGCCAGTAATTGGTGTACCGCATACTCAATGTCTGCTCTATGGCCAGCTGCTGGCGTACCGCATACCCAATAGCTCAAAAAGTCGCTCGAACTGTATTTGAGGGAGGGCCTTTGTGAATGGATCCGCCGTGTTGTCTTTTGTGTCCACTCTCCGTACCTCGATCTCCTGGTGATCAATGATCTCCCTGATCAGGTGATACCTATTAGTTATATGTATGCCCTAGAGGCCATTACTGTACATTGGATGTATATTGTAGTGGATGCTGGGACATATATAGGTAGGACTTTCTTGCTCGACATGATAGTACGCTATCTGGTTGCTCTTTATCTTAACATGTATACTTTCTGTCTCTCTGATTACATGTTGATAAAGCCTTTAGGATGTGTACTCGACTTCCAGGACTATGATGTAGATCATACTAGTGGGGCCTGGGTAGTCCATGAGTACATCCTTCAATGTTCCTAGTCGTGGGAATATCGAGACGGGGTATCGATATTCCAGAGTAGACTAGCGTATATCTTCTCGACCCATGTGATGGGCGATGAATGATCCCATATCCATTGGTGTTTGACATCAGAGATGGTATGCGGGTGCTCAGTGGAGACTGGGTACACTGAACGGACTCGCCGAGAACTCCCAGATGGTATTATACCTCACGTCAGATGGCAGTTCTCTGGTGACACTGGTATAGCTTAGTCTGTTGATCCGAGATCGTCACAGAGTCTTGTGTGTCTCCCACTGTGCTTTGATTTCCACCCTACCACGGCTCTACTGAGTCATGCAAACAGGTGGTTTTTGGGTACAATCCCGATTCACATGGAGGCAATGAGCGATAGGAGGGGATTCGTCTCTCCCGGTATTGGGGATTGATGTTGCGCTATGCTCGACTGGCCATAACAGGAAATCCCTGGCCAGGGTTGTAGTGATATACTGGTAAGAGTTATCAGTAGTTTCACGAATGTTATGGACCTCACGTCGGCATGACTTATCGAGCTATTGGGGTCTGACGTTTACCACCCCTAGGCGAGATATGCGACATATCAGACGAACAGACCGGACTGTACGGTAAGTGTTACTGGTTGGATTCACAGGAGTGTGAGCGGGCTTGCTTGTCGATCTTCTGATCGCTCAATACCCGGGTGGCCGTTACGTTTAGCAGACCGCTTGCGGCTTGGGGGTGTTTGATATGATCATCACCTGCTGCCGGAATATTGACAAGTCTTTAGAGTCCTACACAGAGGTTTCCTGGCTCAAGCGAAACGAAATAGGAGCGCATATGGGATATGTGAGGGACCGAGAATAATGCGTGTATGTGATACCGTATTCTATTCTCGCGATGAATGTATCGAATGGTTGTATGTGATATAACCTAGTTATCGAATCGAGGATTGATTCGATAAGCCGATACATTGGATATTAGTCGGTTATATGCGATATGACCGGATCATTGAATCAAGTGTTGATTTAATGATTTAATGTATAATTATATATTTGATATATTACTTTACATTAACTAGTATTTGTTCACTTTAAATGGATTTTCTCACTTGAAGTGCACATTGTATATGTGATATATTTTTGTGCACTTGATTGTATCATGTTTGATGATACATGAATGTTTGTGTGTATGATTAAACCATGGTTATGTAATGGTTAGGGTTTTCATTTTCTAATCTATTTATTTATTCTTTTTTGCAAAATAAGTCATGGTGGCTTTCTTTGTTTGCTTGTTGTGGCTTTCTTTGAACAAGTCCACCATTTTTGTCTCATGCTTAACCCTAACCATTCAACCTAACCATAGTTTATTCTCTACACCTAACCATGGTTGCTATATGATAAGTATTCATTTTATTTTCTATTTTGAATAATACTTATCATATATTCTCTTCTTCTTCTTCTTCATCAACAAGAAGAAAACCTTGCCTCCGTCAATGGCAACATGAGAAAAAGAGTGAGAAATCCAATTCTAAAGTGAACCCACTTCCTATTTCTTCATCCTCTACCACTTGCCAAGTAGTATAGGGTGTTTTCTTCACAAGTTTCATGACTTGGTGAAGTTGGAGTTTGATCTTGAGTTGCCTCGACGTAGATCATCTTCGGCATCGAAGTCGATGACCTAGCCCGCCCATTTCTCCGATGAAGCCGATACTAGAGTCTGGGATTCGATATGGACAGCGGAGGGACGTCATCACGGAGCCTAGGAGGTGGAGGACCGGATCTATAAAGGTTGTAGCCTCTTTCCTTTTAAGTTAAAGTTGTTTGCTTGCATTGCACCGCCTATAAATCTAGTTAACGATCCGTATTAGGGTTTGTAGGCACATGAAAAATTTGAATTGGGCATGTTTGATCACTTGTGAGACCTCATTAGTGTGCCTAGGAAACCTACAGTGGTATCAGAGCCTAGCTAGAGCCTTAGGCGATGCATAGGCGGAGTTAGAAGTCCGATCGAACCGAAACCCTAACTCAAAAATGCTCTCTGTACATTTTTTGAAATCGGGGATTTTTGAGAATTAAAAATATGCAGAAAAATCAGCAGGAGTTTCTAAGAATTACTGTGAAGTCCGTACTCCTGATTCCATAAAAGCGCGGCGGAACCGCGGCATTAGCATGGCTAATGCCGCGGTTCTGCGGCCGTTTAGTCTCTTCTTGCATTCAATTTTGCACAGTAATTCCTATTTTACAGTGCTGGTTTTCCTGGGAATTTTTAATCTGAACTCAAGAGTTGAGCTTTATGGGTTGTATTGGGAGTTCGTAGATTCGATCGGACTGTCAAATTTTGTCTGTGTTTTTTCGGGGTAATTTTAGAATATGTTAAAAAGTTCGGCCGGATATAAATACTCACTTTTTCCCCTGCCGGGAAATTTCCAATTATTGGACTTTTCCGTAGTTTAATGACGTTCTAAGTAGTGCAAGTAACGCGATGGTCCCTCGAGAAGACAACAAACCTTAACTCGATTATGCGACCGTCTTGAACTGCCCTTTGAACCTTAGGGTTTGGGGCAGTACGGCGTGCCACATGTGAGGCGTTGGCTTGACCTTTCTACGGCTGGACCGTTGGTACTGAGGCACGAAGTGAATGTTTTTGAACTTATTTCATGTGTTGAGCTGTTTCGGGAAAACTTGGGTGTTCGATTGTTCGAACGAAAAGTTTAACATTTTCTATTTATCCGGAATGTGATACAATAATTGGAATTCACAAAAAGTTATGAGATAACTAAATGAATGTTATAAATCAAGCACTTTAGTCTCACTTGATCGGTTGCCACGGAATTTTGATGTGATCAAAAGTCCGTCGCAATCACGTAGCGTACGCGGATACTCGCCGGGTAAACTTAATAGACAGCCTCACCCCATAGCCCCGACCAAGTGACTGTAGGAGAACTCCGTCGCCGAAAGTATCCGTTTGGGTGCTCGCGGTAGCGGTGTTCCGCCTTAGTGCACTTCGTCGACGGTATCGGGGGTGCGGTCGCCTACTAAAGTTTGCGACGAGCATTCGATCAAAATGTCGGGAATCTTGTTGAATTGCCCGACTTGATATTGAAAAGAGTTTTCGATAATGAGACTAAAATGCGGGGTTTATAATTGTTAGGCATGTGATGTCTAAGTATTTCATTTGATTAGGCATGCGATGTCTAAAGAGGATGCGGATTCCAACTGTTGTAGTTTTACACTTTCTTTTCTGTGACCGTAAGTGTAATATGTGATATCGCCGGTTTCGTTGCTATATCTCAACGACAATTGGGATGCGCATATTTACTTACGTTGATGACATGTGATGTTATGTATTGCTGGATATGTTATATTGGATCGTCGTGTTTGAATAGCCGGTTTTTTTTATGTTAGATGAGTGTTTTTTCATTTTCATTCATGTAAAAACTTGTATGTAATATTCTTTTATTCGGGCACTTCCAGGTTGCGGATGATGTCACCATTTGTATATTATTTACTTTTCCGCATTAGGATAGACCTAAGGATGGGAGCACAAGTAACCGGGTTCTAGGGTCCAGTGGGAAACCATCTCGAGGAGTCGAGTCCGGATCTCCTAACCCTAGAATTGGTAGGGTTGCTTGCCGCTCTCGTAGGGGTCTAAGGGTGTGGGATTGGCTATTCACCACGACCGTGGAATCCGTGTTTTATACTGGCTCGTATTAAAAACACGGACGTCCTAGTATATCCAATATTTCATATGATATTTTCTGCTGCGTTATCTGTGATGTGATCATGTGATTTGTTTAGATAGATATATTATATAGTATATATGATATATTATATAGACGTTGCTTATGTTTTACACCCGCGCTAGCCCTGCCTCGTTCTGACGTTAGTTACCTAACCTAACGGTGCAGACAGGACATCGAGGCGAATGCGGATGGCATAAGCGTACGTTATATTTATCTGTGATGTTTAGATGGACTTAAATGATGGGATATTCATTAATGAGATTAATGAAAGAAAATAAACCTAATTGATGTTGTGGAATCGAATTTCAAAATAAAACAGGTAGCTACAGTTCTTGCTTTGCATCGCGGTGTTCATTATAGAACATCCTGCACCTTATTCGATGAGGAAAGGACCGAGATCCCTTCACCGGGAGTGACTTCTTTAGCAATAACTGGCAGATGCTACAACCCTCGGTTTGTATTTTGATTGCTTCTATAGTTTCTGCTTTGCACAGTGATATATATGATATATCCCGCACCTCATTCGACGAGGAAAGGGCCGACGATTCCTTCACCGGGAGTGACCCCTTTAGCAAAACTAGAAAAGCCTAAAAAACATTCCATTTAAAAACCATTTGATTCTGCAACGAGATCAAGCTCAAAGCGTTAAAGGTTTTCATAAAAACCATTCGCAACCCTCCGTCATTTTAGGAAGTAGAGTACTTAGTATTCATGCTGTGTTTGTTGACCATAATCAAGGCACAGTGTACGGTAGCTAAGTGATGTCTTCCTACACCGCATATGATGCGATTAGTTAGGACAGTCGCGTGACTTTGTTGACCATAGTTAAGGGTCATGTGGGTGGGTCTAATTAATCACGAAATGACGGGTAGAACTTGACTAGTGCTTATGATTTGTTGACCATAGTTAAGGTCATAGGTGCTAGGGGTAAAAATCTTTATCGGGAGTTTCAAGTGTTGAAATTTGCAATGAGATTGCATGCCTTCTATGTGATAGTTGGATCCCGATACCCACTGCGAGTAATTGTTACTCCTGGGAGAGTTTTGCACCTTGCAATTAGCCGATCAAGTAGGTGTCTAGAAAGGTGTCAACGGGGTTATGCCTATGGGAAAACGAGGTTTACTGTAATTAGGTCCGTGCGAAAGCACGGGGAACCTCCCTCAAAGTACCGACACTGGCCTGGCTGAAAGATTGGCGAACTTGTAGAGTGTAATTAATCCCGGCTAGTCTTTCCTTTTAAGGTTTGAAGAAAGATTTGATAAAAACAGTGGGAGCCATCCTGATTAGATAAAATAAATAACTAATCTAATCTTGTAAGAGCGCACGCAGAGTGTTTTCTTCTCTCTCTCTCCAGGTAGCGACCATATCACGCCTTAATCAAGATAATAATATGGATGTATTGACCGAACCCGCTTGTTATACTGAGCTGGGGAACGTTGGTCCCGCTCCAACTTATAATTGTTATAAGGCAGAGCAGGAAATAGGGGAATACCAGAATTCCTATGCCGCCCAAACGAAGAAAGTGCATGAGATGCATCTCCTTCGGGTGTGTTCATTATAAAGAACTGTTTCTCAGTATCCTCTGAATCCTGGGTATTTGATACCGGATCAGGATCCCAGATATGTAATCTGTTACATAGGGCTACAAAAAGGTAGAAAACTGAGAACGGGTGATAAGTTTCATGAGACAGAAAACGGGGCAAGTGTTGCAGCCAAGTCTGTTGGTCACTGTCACCCTGTATTACCAGTACATTGATTCTGAACAAATGCTATTAGATACCAAACCTGATATACAAAATCATATCAGTCTCTTTATTAGTAAAGAAATGATAAAATTTTGTATTGATGGATAATGTTTTGAACATTTCCTATATCAAAAGTTGATCGGTTCAGGCACGTTATCTAAAAGTATTGACGTTCTAAATCAAACTACAGTTCCTAGTATACAGAACACACACAAGAGGAAGAGTTCAGAAATGAACGAATCCTTCTTGAGGCATTGTAGACTAGGTCATATCAATGCGACCCGACTGGCTGAAGTTACATTTTAGATGCATAGTTAAATCAGTTTGAATTTACATCTTGTGAAACTTGCCAGTCATGTCACAAAGATTAGATGACCATAGCCCTGTTTATAGGAAACAGAGAAAGAGTTAATGAACTCTTGGGACTGATACATGATGATGTATGTAAAGTCTCCTGTCTACACATGCCAGGACTGGTTCTTTATACTTCATTATATTCTCTGATAATCTCTCAAGATTCAGTCATATGTTCCTGTTGAAACATAAGTCCGAAGCTTTTGAGGTATTCACAGAATATAAGTTGGAAGTAGAGAACCAAAATACGGGTATAAGTATTATGTCCTATGATAAGATCAGGGAGGAGAATACTTGTGCATGGAATCCTTGGACTATTCTAAAGGAAAATGAGATTCTCTCTCAGTATTACTCCTCTGAATACACCACAGCACAACGGTGTATCGGGGTGGAGCAATCGCACAATATTAGATATGGTGTGCTCTATGATGAGTACTACTGAGTTTCCTATTTCCTTTTGGGGTTGTGCACTTGAGAAGCTGCATACCTATTGAATTAGGTTCGAATCAAATCAGTGCCTACCACTCCATATGAGATATGGTATAGGAAGAGCCTATCTCTTAAGTAAGTTAAGGTTTAGGATTGTCCGGCCTATGTCTAAAGCAAAATCCGGACAAGATCGAGGCAAGGTCAGTTCTGTAGAACTGGAAAGGTTCCAGCTATACAAAACTGCAGCTGATGATTTGTCAGAACCAAAGGATTCAATAGTCCCTGACGAACCTTAGCCTCTCCGCCGATCTGGTAGGGTTCCTCATCCGCCTGAGAGATGCTTCGGTTTCTCGATGACAGTGGGAGCGAGGATTACATCATGAGATGATGACCTAACTAGTTTCGAGCAGGCCATCGAGAGTAGACTCTGTAAGAATGGCTGGATGCTTAGCGATCTGAGATGGAATTCATATACACCAACAAAGTATGGACTTTGGTTGCGATATCTGAAGGGTTAAATCCCTATCAGGAGCAAGTATATCTTGAGAAGATTACTTGGTGTAGATGGAAAAGTTGAGACTTTCAAAGCTAGACTTGTTAAAGGTTTTCGTCATCAACCAAGCATGGATAATGATGAAACCTTTTTCCAGGGACTATGCTTAAGTCCATCCAGATCCTACTTACCATTGCTACATACCATGACTACGATATCTGGTGGTTGGGTGCCATGACTACTTTTCTAAATAGTGATTTAGAAGAGAACGTCTATAAGAACACAGCCAGAGGGCTTCGTAAACAGTGGGAGCAGCGGAAACGTGTGCAAGTTGCTTTATAGAATAAAGTAGGCATCGCTGAGTTGGAACGTCTGTTTTGATGTGGTAGTCAAAGTATTTGACTTCATCAAAATGGTAGATGAACCTTGTATATACAAAACGGTAGTAGAGAGTAAGGTGGTCATCCTCGTATTGTACGTGGACAATACTCTTAATAGAAAAAGAGTTTCTTATACTACGCTCGGTCAATCTCCGCTTATCACAAGGATTCTCCAATAGGATCAAAGTGATACCTTCTAAATCCTGAGTTTTCATCTATGAGATAGATGTAATTGGATGCTAGGATTCTCACTAGATGTAGTGAGATGGTATCAATCGATCCTGGGGAGAATCACTGGAAGGGTTCCAGGGTGATAAAGACGACTGAATGTCAGTCACAGGCATTGTCTTTACCCTCAGTAAAGGGACGGTATGTTGGAAGATTTCCAAGCTAGATACCGTGACAAACTAGACGATAAAGGCTGGTAACATCGCTATTAAAGATACTACCAAAGAGGCAGTTTGGGTGTCTATTGGTTCATAAGATGAACTAGGTTCCTACCATTGTGTGATAATGGAAGTGTGGCTTTAGCCCTGGAACCCTGGTCCCATCAGTGACCCAGACATATTCTGAGGCAGCATCACCTGATCATGGAGATAGATGATCTCCAGGGTGATCGAGGTTAGGAGAGTAGACTCAGAGGACAACACGGCGGATCCACTCACGAAGGCCTTTTCCCAAAGAGAGACTTTTAGGGGATGGTTGAGTATTAGATACTACAACTACTGCTACAGATGGCCCTAGTGCAAGTGGGAGATTGTTAGTTATATGTATGCCCTAGAGGCCATTACTGTACATTGGATGTATATTGTAGTGGATGCTGGGACATATATAGGTAGGACTTTCTTGCTCGACATGATAGTACGCTATCTGATTGCTCTTTTTCTTAACATGTATACTTTCTGTCTCTCTGATTACATGTTGATAAAGCCCTTAGGATGTGTACTCGACTTCCAGGACTATGATGTAGATCATACTAGTGGGGCCTGGGTAGTCCATGAGTACATCCTTCAATGTTCCTAGTCGTGGGAATATCGAGACGGGGCATCGATATTCCAGAGTAGACTAGCGTATATCTTCTCGACCCATGTGATGGGCGATGGATGATCCCATATCCATTGGTGTTTGACATCAGAGATGGTATGCGGGTGCTCAGTGGAGACTGGGTACACTGAACGGACTCGCCGAGAACTCCCAGATGGTATTATACCTCACGTCAGATGGCAGTTCTCTGGTGACACTGGTACAGCTTAGTCTGTTGACCCGAGATCGTCATAGAGTCTTGTGTGTCTCCCACTGTGCTTTGATTTCCACCCTACCACGGCTCTACTGAGTCGTGCAAACAGGTGGTTTTTGGGTACAGTCCCGATTCACATGGAGGCAATGAGCGATAGGAAGGGATTCGTCTCTCCCGGTATTGGGGGTTGATGTTGCGCTATGCTCGACTGGCCATAACAGGAAATCCCTGGCCAGGGTTGCAGTGATATACTGGTAAGAGTTATCAGTAGTTTCATGAATGTTATGGACCCCACGTCGGCATGACTTATCGAGCTATTGGGGTCTGACGTTTACCACCCTTAGGCGAGATATGCGACATATCAGATGAACAGACCGGACTGTACGGTAAGTGTTACTGGTTGGATTCACAGGAGTGTGAGCGGGCTTGCTCGTCGATCTTCTGATCGCTCAATACCCGGGTTGCCGTTACGTTTAGCAGACCGCTTGCAGCTTGTGGGTGTTTGATATGATCATCACCTGCTGCCGGAGTATTGACGAGTCTTTAGAGTCCTACACAGAGGTTTCCTGGCTCAAGCGAAACGAAATAGGAGCGCATATGAGATATGTGAGGGACTGAGAATAATGCGTGTATGTGATACCGTATTCTATTCTCGCGATGAATGTATCGAATGGTTGTATGTGATATAACCTAGTTATCGAATCGAGGATTGATTCGATAAGCCGATACATTGGATATTAGTCGGTTATATGCGATATGACCGGATCATTGAATCTAGTGTTGATTTAATGATTTAATGTATAATTATATATTTGATATATTACTTTACATTAACTAGTATTTGTTCACTTTAAATGGATTTTCTCACTTGAAGTGCACATTGTATATGTGATATATTTTTGTGCACTTGATTGTATCATGTTTGATGATACATGAATGTTTGTGTGTATGATTAAACCATGGTTATGTAATGGTTAGGGTTTTCATTTTCTAATCTATTCATTTATTTATTTATTCTTTTTTGCAAAATAAGTCATGGTGGCTTTCTTTGTTTGCTTGTTGAAACTTCATGAAGCTTTGAACAAGTCTACCATTTTTGTCTCATGCTTAACCCTAACCATTCAACCTAACCATAGTTTATTCTCTACACCTAACCATGGTTGCTATATGATAAGTATTCATTTTATTTTCTATTTTGAATAATACTTATCATATATTCTCTTCTTCTTCTTCTTCTTCTTCTTCATCAACAAGAAGAAAACCTTGCCTCCATCAATGGCAACATGAGAAAAAGAGTGAGAAATCCAATTCTAAAGTAAACCCACTTCCTATTTTTTCATCCTCTACCACTTGCTAAGTAGTATAGGGTGTTTTCTTCACAAGTTTCATGACTTGGTGAAGTTGGAGTTTGATCTTGAGTTGCCTCGACGTAGATCATCTTCGGCATCGAAGTCGACGACCTAGCCCGTCCATTTCTCTGATGAAGCCGATGCTAGAGTCCGGGATTCGATATAGACAGCGGAGGGACGTCATCACGGAGCCTAGGAGGTGGAGGACCGGATCTACAAAGGTTGTAGCCTCTTTCTTTTTAAGTTAAAGTTGTTTGCTTGCATTGCACCGCCTATAAATCTAGTTAACGATCCGTATTAGGGTTGTAGGCACATGAAAAATTTGAATTGGGCATGTTTGATCACTTGTGAGACCTCATTAGTGTGCCTAGGAAACCTACAATACCGCCTTAAGATGTGTTTGGATTTCTGATGGGACCTTAGTTCCTTCGCTAAAGCTATAGCCCCATTGTTATCACAATACAAAGGTATTGGGTCAACAATGGACGGAACCACCTGAAGTTCACTAATGAACTTCTTCATCCAGACCGCCTCTTTTGTGGCATCGCTTGCAGCAATGTATTCAGCCTCCATCGTCGTGTCTGCGTCGGTATCCTGTTTGGAACTCCTCCAACACACCGCCCCTCCATTGAGGGTAAACACAAAACTCGAGATAGACTTGCTGTCATCTTTGTCACTCTGGAAGCTTGAATCGGTAAAGGACTCGACCCTGAGGTCTCCATTACCGTAAACCAGGAACATCTCCTTAGTCCTTCTCAGGTACTTGAGAATGTTCTTCACTGCCGTCCAGTGGTTCTCACCTGGGTCAGATTGATACCGGCTCACCACGCTTAGCGCGTAAGCTACATCTGGTCTTGTACATAGCATCGCATACATTATAGATCCTACCGCCGAAGAGTAGGGTATAGTGCTCATGTGAATCCTCTCCTCGTCAGTCTTAGGAGACATCTTCTTGGAGAGGGTGATTCCGTGCAATGCGGGTATATTACCGCGCTTGGAATCTTCCATACTAAATCTCTTTAGTACGGTCTCTATGTACTTGGACTGCGAAAGTCCCAGTAGTCTCTTGGATCTATCTCTGTAGATCTTGATCCCCAGAATGTACGAGGCATCACCCAGGTCCTTCATGGAGAACCGTTGTGACAAGAATAGCTTGACCGATTGTAGCATAGGAATGTCATTTCCTATCAAAAGAATGTCGTCCACGTACAAGACTAGGAACACGACAGTTCGTTCTACAATCTTCTTATAGACACAAGGTTCATCTTCGTTCTTGATGAAATCAAATTCCTTGATTGCCTCATCAAAACAGATGTTCCAGCTCCGCGATACCTGCTTTAATCCATAAATGGATTTAAGCAACTTGCACACCTTCCCGCTGCTCCCACTGTCTACGAAACCTTCTGGCTGATCCATGTAAACGCACTCTTCCAAACAACCGTTTAGAAAAGCCGTTTTAACGTCCATCTGGCAGATTTCATAGTCATGGAAGGCATCAATGGGAAGTAGGATCCGAATGGATTTGAGCATAGCCACTGGAGAAAAAGTTTCGTCATAGTCCAAACCAGGCCTTTGACGAAAACCTTTTGCAACGAGTCTAGCCTTATAGGTTTCCACCTGCCCATCTACACCAAGTTTCCTTTTGTAGATCCATTTGCATCCAACGGGTTTTACCCCAGGTGGAGCAATATCCAAGGTCCACACTTTATTGGTGTACATGGACTCCATCTCGGATTGCATTGCATCCAGCCACTTATCAGAGACCCTACTGATAATGGCCTGCCTGAAACTGGTAGGGTCATCTTCTTCCAGGATGCAATCCTCTCGATCCTCGTCTATGAGAAAACCGTAGTATCTCTCGGACGGATGAGAAATCCTACCAGATCTGCGGAGTGGCTGAGGTTCGTTCGGGGTTATTGAATCCTGAGGTTCTGTCAAATCTTCAGTTTCATTTTGTGGTCGCTGAATTTCTTCCAGTTCTACCGAACTCCCACTAGTTTCTTTTGCAAGAAACTCCCTTTCTAAAAAGGTAGCATGGCGAGATATAAACACCTTCTGTTCCTCAGTGTGGTAGAACAGATATCCTAGTGAATCTTTAGGATATCCCACAAATTTACATAGAACTGACCGTGTCTCTAGCTTGTCCGGTTTCTGTGTTTTCACATAGGCCGGACAACCCCATATCTTAATAAATTTAAGACATGGTTTCTTACTGCTCCATATTTCATACGGAGTTTTAGGCACAGATTTGGACGGAACTTGATTCAAAAAGTATGCCGCTGTCTGAAGCGCATGTCCCCAGAATGAAAGAGGCAACTCGGTATTACTTATCATGGAGCGAACCATATCCAATAGGGTACGATTCCTCCGCTCCGATACACCGTTGTGCTGTGGTGTGTAAGGGGGAGTAAGCTGAGAGAGAATACCATTCTTTTTTAAGTAATCTAGGAATTCCGTGATTAAGTACTCCCCTCCTCTATCCGATCGGAGGATCTTGATACTTTTGCCAGTCTGGTTCTCTATTTCGTTTCTGAATTCCTTGAATTTCTCAAAAGCTTCAGATTTATGTTTCATAAGATACACATATCCGAATCTAGAGAGATCGTCAGTGAATGTGATGAAGTACGAGAACTCACCCCTTGCATGTATAGACATTGGACCACACACATCACTGTGTATGAGTCTCAAGAGCTCTGCTGCCCTTTCTCCATGTCCGGTGAACGGAGATTTGGTCATCTTTCCTTTGAGACAAGACTGACAAGTTTCATAAGATGAAAACTCGAACGTATTCAAGAGTCCATCTTTATGCAACTTACTTAGTCTTTTCTTTCCGATATGACCAAGTCTACAATGCCACAAGTAGGATTCATTCGTATCTGAATTCTTCTTCTTGCGTGTGTTTTGTATATTGAGAACTGTATTCTGATTTAGAACGTAGGTACCATTACACAGTGTACTTTCTGCAACCAGTACCTTATGAAGGTAAATGTTCATGATATTTCTATCTAGAACAATATTATATCCATCTTTATCGAGTAAAGAAACTGATATGATGGTGCAAACCATGGAAGGTACATAGTAGCAATCGTTCAAAATCATAGTATTGCCATTTGGCAACACAAGGTGATATTCACCGACGGCTGCAGCATTGACTTGTGCTCCGTTCGCTACTCTAAGCGACATATCACCAGGTACAACTCTCCTACTTTTTCTCAGTCCCTGCAATAGATTACAGATATAAGATCCTGATCCGGTATCAAGTACCCAGGAGGTAGGGCTGACCGTAAAGCAGTTCTCAATTACAAGAACACCTGAAGTAGATGCAAAACTATGCTTCTTCTTCAACTGGGTATCCTTGGAATCCATACAATCCTCTTTCCCTTGCTCATACTTATGACTGTTGTCGTAAGTTAGAGCCGAACCAACGTTCCCCAGCCCCGAATAAGAATTCGGATCGGCCAAGCGATACATTTTATTATCTTGATTGGGGCGTGAAATGGTTGCTACCTGGAGAGAGAGAGAAAAGAAACACTCAGCGTGCGCTCTTGCAAGATTAGATTGGTTTATTGATTTATCTAACCAGGATGGTTCCCACTGTTTCCTGAAATTCTTCTTCAAACTCTAAAAAAAGAACTAGTCAGGATTAATCGCACGTCACAATACTTGCTTAACCTTTCAGCCAGGCTGGTGTTGGTACTTCGAGGGAGGTTTTCCAACGCTTTCGCGAAGTTCCTTAATTAAATAACCTCTTTTCCCTGGAGGCGTAGCCCCGCTAACACCGTTCTAGACACCTACTTGGTTTATAGCATTGATTGCTGAGTGAAATGTTCTCCCGAGAGTAATCCAACTCATCAGTGGGATCGGGATCCAACTATTATTGTGCGATGACCTAGATGGAATCCACTCTAGTCACCACACTCTAGAAGGTATGCTAAATCTGCAAGTTTCAGTTTCTTTAGAAACTCCCGATGTGGATTTTTGCCCTTAGGACCCAAGTGACCTTGACAAATAATCAACAAATCAAAAGGTCCTAGTCAAGTTCAACCCGTCGTTATCCAGGATTGCATTAGACCCGCCCGCATGATTCTTGATGAATAATCAACAAAATCATGTGACCGTCCTAACCAATCGCATCTATCAGTGCAACAGAGAATTATTACTTAGCTACCGTTCACTGTGCCTTGACGAATAATCAACAAACGCAGCACGAATACTAAGTATTAATTTTCTGAAACGACGGAGGGCTACGGCTGGGTTTTTGGCCAAAAAAACCCCGTTAACGTAACGAACTTGATGTAGTTGAAGGAACATGATAGCCTTTTTGAAATTATAGTGGAGAAAACTTTTGCTAAAGAGGTCACTCCCTGTGAAGGGATCTCGGCTCTTTCCTCGTCGAATGAGGTGCAGGATATTCCAACCTGAATACCTCGATACAAAGCAAGAATAATCGACTATAGTGAAGTTATTACCCTGACGCAAACTTTTTGTCCAAGGGGTCACTCCCGATGAAGGGATCTCGGCCCTTGCCTCGTCGAATGAGGTGCTGGGCATACATAACCGAATACCTCTATGCAAAACAAAAGAGAACGTCCTTGCAATAACAGCTTTTTAAAAATTGTTCCAACGTCTTTTTGGTTTATTTTCTTTGCATTAATATAATGCGTCCCATCAATCAATCCTACCATTGCAGAAAACAACGAAAATATGACGTACGCTTATGCCATCCGCATTCGCCATGGGGCCCCGTCATTACCCGTTAGGTTACTTAACTAACGACAGAGCAGGGGCTGGACTAGCGCGGATGCAAAACATAAGCAACGCATACTAGATATCATATATAGATATACACATTCGTCAGATTCAATGATAGCCATTCCAGATCACAGATGAACACATTGGATATGCTAGGAATCCGCGTTTCGTTCGAGCCTGCAACGAAAGACGGATTACACGGTCGCGATGAATAGCCAAACCCCATCCTAGACCCCTACGGGTGCGGCAAACTACCCGCCAAATACCCGAAATGAAGCAGCCTCCCTCAACAACTTGAGTAGGCCACTCAGCACTTTAACGTACCTGATAGTTTGTGCACCCCACCTTGGGTCTATCCTAGGAGCAAAAACAGTAAAAGAAATAATATACAATGGCGGCTATAACCTCATCCCGGATGTGCGGCCATAAAAATAATATTACATCAATTTACATATTACATCAAATGAAAGATAAAGAAACCCTCATCTCACAAAACCCCGGCTATTCATCCGCGACAATCCAACAAGTTCATATACACAATCCAACAACATTACAGATCACAGATATGCACAACCCCACTAATCGACATATAGCGATTAGTTGACGTTCAGTGCATATATCACATCACAGATATAACCAAATAGCTAAAGTTTATAGAACTTCGATCAAAATACCATTTTGTAACTACCCCAAACATAACATTGTTCTCTGGAAAATCTGGGCAGAAACAAAACATCTTTAAAATCCCAAAACACCAAACCGAGCATTCTGCAAGAAATCGGAGTCGCGGCCGAGTCAACTCGGCCGCGGATCCGCGGCGAAACGCATGGTTTCGCCGCGGTTCCGCGGCGAGTTAGCCAAGTCGTGGGCTCAAATTTCTTGACAATTCCTAGAAAACCCTGCACTGATTTTTAAGGCATGTGGAATAATTTTTTGAGCAGATTTTAAAAACGGCAGAAAGTATGCTTTTTGACATTTTTTCGGGATTTTTTTCCGGATCGAAGTTCTAAACACATTGCTAACAGTTAGTTGTTTTTTAGCTAGGCTCTGATACCACTGTTAGGTCCACGTTACCCGCCCCGGTTCTTTCGGGGAGGCGGAATAGGTAAAAATCAAAATTTTCCTCAAAAGGTAACATGGACCATCCATGAAGGATCTTTGCTAAACAAAAACTAACAAAACTACAAGTTCTAGTTACTATATAGAATGGTTATACCTAGGTCTTGAACTCCTTCTCTTCTTTTGGTGGTTCTCCTCCTTGCTTGCTCCTTGTAGTGGCTTGAACGGCTCCTCCTCCTCGTCTTCTCTTTGCCGTAGATGGATCCACCCGAAGGCCTCGAACTTGAGCTCCTATCTCAACCTGGAGATAACTAAGGTGCTTGGTTTGCTAAACCTAGAACCTTAGAATGAGTAGAGAAGAGTTATGGTGGTTTTGTCTCAAAGGTTCATGATTTCCAACTCATGGAACACTTGAACCTTGAGAGAGGAAGAGGGAGAGCTTTCTTTCTAAGAGAGAGAAAGAATATGATAGAAAAAATGAGCTCTCATATTGCAACCATGCTCACAAAAGCAAAAATAATGATGATAATTATAATAATTAAGAATTGTGATGGTTAGTTTCAATGACCATTATCATTTCATGCATTCAATGCATTTTGTAAAGAACAACAAGTAAACAAAAGTCATATGAAATGATGATGGTCAACAAGTCCACAATGGTCAACCGGTCAACAAAGTCAACAAGTCAACAAAAGTCAAATGTTCAACTCAACCATGACACAATAATTCTTAATTAATATTATTAATCATATTTTTCATTCTCATTAGGGTTTAGAAAAAGTCAACGGTCAACCAGTCAACCAAAGTCAAATGGTCAACAACCCTAATGAGAATCCTCTGCCTCTGCCTCTGTCAACTGTGCATACACACCCGCATTCGTGTTCCGAGGAACACGAATACACTGAGACAAAACCAATCCCAAAACGAATACTAGGATCTGGCTTAAACCAAAGCCCGCTAGTAATAACTGCCCAGACACCAAACGTGCACAAGTGCGCAGATGTGAACGAACCCCGTCGCAAAACCATGCGACCTCTACTCAGTTTTGCCCAAAGGCGAGTAACCCTCTGTGTGGGACTCTAAAGGCTCGACACTACACTGGTAGTGGGTTTAACCATGGGCCGCAAGCGGTACTAGCTGTACGTAACGGTCCCCAGGTAGATGCCGACAAGAAGACTGATGATGTGAACCCATCTGAACTCCTACTGAGCCTGAATGTGACAATCTCCGTACAGTCCGGTCTGTTCGTCTGAGAGTATCGCATGGCGGGCCTAGGGGGGCGGTAAACGTTAGTCCCCTAATAGCGGTACAAGTCGTGTCAGAGTGTAGCCCAAAATACCCTGAGAAACTACTGGTAACACTACCAGCAAATCTCGCTTGCCCTGGCCAGGGACGACTTTGTGTAATGGCTCTCCTAGACACAGCGCGATATTAACTCCCAATACCGGGAGAGACGAATCCTGTCTAACCGTCACTGCCTCCAAGTGCTTCGGGACTGCATCCAACTACTACCTGTTTGCGCGACTCAGTAGAGCCGTGGTAGGTAGTAATCTAAGAACAGTGGGAACACATTTGAGACGAAGTGACAGTGTCAAGTCAACGGACTAAAGCTGTACTCATGTCACCTGGGAACTGTTAACTGACGATAGGTATAATACCAACCTACAGTTCTCGACGAGTCATGTCCAGTGTACTCGTAACCTAACGAGCACCTGCATACTATCTCCAGTACGACGTACTGATGGCTGTGGGACAGATCATCTCCCCTGCTGGGACGAGAAGCGTATGCACCGGTCTACTCTGGAGTATCGATGCCCTGTCTCGATAATCCTACGACCAGGGACCAAAATAAGGATGTGCTTATAGACTACCCAGCCCCCACTAGTGTGATCGCCATCACAACGCCGGTAGTCAAGCAAAGATCCTAAGGGCTCTATCAATATGTTTTTAGCGATATGTTAAAAGAAACATATACATATATTAAGATAGATACAAACCAAGTAGCATACTACTATATCGAGCAAGACTGTCGTAAACCCGTGTATATATCCCAAGCTTCCAAAATGTATTATACATACTAGTACTATACAATAATGGCCTCTAGGGAATACATATCCAACAATGGGTACACTGGACAGGACTCGCAGGGAACTGTTGGTTGGTATTATACCCGTCGTCAGTTAACAGTTTCCAGGTGACATGAGTACAGCATAGTCCGCAGACTTGACACTGCTGCTTCGCCTCAAGTGTGTTCCCACTGTTCTTAGATTGCTACCCTACCACGGCTCAAAGGAGTCGTGCAAACAGGTAGCAGTTGGGTGCAGTCCTGAGCACTTGGAGGCAGTGGCGGTTAGACAGGATTCGTCTCTCCCGGTATTGGGAGTTGATATCGCGCTGTGTCTGGAGAGCCATTACGCAAAGTCCCTGGCCAGGGCAAGTGAGATTTACTGGTAGGTTTTCCAGTAGTTTCTCAAGGTGTAATGGGCTTCACTCCGACACGACTTATACCATTTTTAGGGGACTGACGCTTGCCGCCCCCTAGGCCCGATATGCGATAGTCCTAGACGAACATGCCGGACTGTACGGAGATTGTCACATCAGGCTCAGTAGGAGTTCGGATGGGTTTCCTCATCGGCCTTCTTATCGACATCTACCTGGGGACCGTTACGTATAGCTAGTGCCGCTTGCGGTCTGTGGTTAAACCCACTGCCAGCGTAGTAGTCGAGTCTTTAGAGTCCCACACAGAAAGTTTCCCTGCTTCGGGCGAAACGATATAGAGATCGTATGGTTTTACGACAGGGTTCGGACACGCACGTGCATTTATGCACGTATGATGTTCGGGCAGTTTTTACTAGCGGGCTTTGGTTTAAGCCAGATTCTAGTATCGGATTATTGGATTTATACAGTCTAAAGTATTTCCGTGTTTTCACAGATAGGAGGGGCGTTCTCGTAAATTGTCGAGAAGCTTCTAAAAGGATGATGACTTGGAGGCTAAGGTGGCATTTGCATTAATTGGTTTAATGAGTCATGGTGTGATTCATCCATGGAGTTAATGATGCATTTATTATCTAAATGACTCATGAGATGAATCACTATGTGAGTTAATGAAGCATGATGACATATTATTATTTATTATTCATTTAATAATATCATATGCTTCATATATTCACAATGATTTCATTATTCCAAAAGGATTCTCACTCTCACCTTCTCTCTCCTCAAGCTCTCTCTCTTCAAACCCTAACCCTAACCTCTCATGTGTTGAGATCAAGGGTTAGCAAGACTTATTGATCCCTAATCCCACTCTATATCCCCTAGGTTGCTTTGATTGGCACTTTTAGTAACCTAGTTACCTCAAGTTAGAGGTTAAGCTTGGAGTAGTAGCTCTCGGGTGGATCTTCTATCACAAAGAGGAGGCCGACGAGGAAGTGGTCAACGAGAACAAGAAGGACTTGGTTCATTAGGTATAATCTTCTTTCATAGTAGCTAATCCCTCCTATGATGTTGTTAGTTAGGGTTTGGCAAAGATCCGTAAAGTTAGTCGATGTTAGTTTAAACAAAATGATTGTTTTACCTATTTCGCCTCCCCACAACTCGTGGGGTATCTAACGTCGACTTACAGTGGTATCAGAGCCTCGCTAAACCATAACTAACTTGTTAGCAAAGTCGTTAGAAATTCGATGGCGAAACGAACCGGAAAAATCATCATTTTCACATAGTTTCTGTCGATTTTAAAACGGGGTCTAAACATTTTTCAGGACCCTTAAAATTACAAGCAGGGAATTATAAGAATACTGGAGAAATTTGGGTTCCTGAATCGGCCAAACAGCCGCGGAACTGCGGCCGATCCAAGCGATCCGCCGCTGAACCGCGGCCGATCCAAGCGATCCGCAGCGGATCCGCGGCCGAGTTGAAGCCGAGTCACCCCAAAATTCCCCATTAACTCTTCTGTGTTAATTTTGTTATTTCTGGGATATTTTGTTTCTGCTCAAGTCTCAGGTGCACAGAGAAGTTTTTGGAGTAGAATAATTTGCGTTTGCTCGATCGAAATTCTATGATGTTTGGCTAATTAGATTATATCTGTGATTTGTATAATGTGTTCGTAAACCTCCCCTAACTGCTAGTATGTCGGTTGGCAGGGGGTTGCACATTTCTGTAATGTTTTTGTTGTTTGTGTTTGTGCACTTGTTGGATTGTCGTGAATGGATAGCCGGGGATGTGAGACGAGCGTTTCTTTCATTGAAATGTAATTTGTAAATTATTGTAATATTTTTTTGCGGGGCACATCCAGGTTGCGGTTGTTGCCACCGTTGTATTATTTCATTTACTGATTTTTGCTCCTAGGCTAGACCCAAGGTGGGGTGCACAAACTACCGGGTATTTTGAAGTGTTTAGTGGCCTACTCACGTTGTTGAGAGAGACCGCTTCACTTCGGGTACTTGGCGGGTAGTTTGCCGTACCCGTAGGGGTCTAGGGTGGGGTTTTGGCTATTCATCGCGACTGTGTGATCCGTCTTTCTTTGCAGGCTCAAAAGAAATGCGGATTCGTAGAAAATCCAATATGTTCATCTATGATCTGGAATGCCTATTATTGCGTCAGACGAATGTACAATATCTATATATGATAGCTATTTAGACGTCACTTATGTTTTACACCCGCGCTAGCCCAGCCCCCGCTCTGTCGTTAGTTAAGTAACCTAACGGGTGATGACGGGACCCAGTGGCGAATGCGGATGGCATAAGAGGACGTTGTATTTTCGTTGTTTTCTGCAATGATAGGTTAATTGATGGGACACATTATATTAATGCAAAGTTTATAAACCAAAGTTGAATCGTTGGAACAGTTTAAAAGAAACCACTCGGTTATTTTTAAAACAGAAGATATTTTTAATTGCGGAGCTTTAACCACTCCTTTTAAAAGCTATCAGGTTCCTTCGGTCATATCAAGTTCAGTACGTTCACGGTTTCGCCAAAACCATTCGTAGCCCTCCGTCATTTCATTTGGGTATTCAGTAGTATTCAAGCTATGTATTTTGACCAAAGCCAAGGCATAGTGTTTGGTAGTTGCTGGGTATTCATTTGTTGCATAGATAGATGAGTTAGTTTGGGGCAGTCGTATTATCATTTGGCCAACGTCAGTGATATGTACGGATGGGTTCAAATTAACAAGATAATGATGGGTAGAACTTGACATGTGACTTATGACATTTTGACCAACGCCATGGTCATAAGAGCATGGGGCAGAAATTTATATCGGGAATTTCTAAAGGAACTGAAATTTGCAAAGAGATGCATACCATTGGAGTTTGATGAATGTTGGTAGGATTCCTTCAGCATTATCATACGATGATATTTGGATCCCGATCCTACTGTGAGTATCCGCTACTCATAAGGAAATTCGTCACTTAACGATCAATGCTATAAACCAAGTAGGTGCCGAGAAAGGTGTCAGCGGGGCTACGCCCCCAGAGAAAAGAGGTTATTTAATTAAGGAATTTCGCGAAAGCGTTGGAAAACCTCCCTCGAAGTACCGACACCGGCCTGGCTGAACGGTTAAGCAAGTATTGTACGGCGAGAATAGTCCTGGCTAGTTCTTCCTTTTTGGTTTGAGGAGGGATTCGAGAAATAGTAGGAGCCATCCAGTTTAGATAAACTAAAAACCACTCTAAACTTGCAAGAGCATCATGCTAAAGTGTTCCCTCTCTCTCTCATTGCAACGACCCAAAACATGACATGCCTTAAGTTACTATTAGAGAAAAATATATTGACAGTGCCAAACTATAAAGATTGGCCGCGGAATGTCAAAATGGCTTTGACTTATGACAAATTGGGGTATGTCCTTACTGCTAAGGCACCTGCTGTCCCTGGTCCAAAATCCAGTAATGCGGATAAGGAAATCCGCAAGACCTGGGAGTTAGATTGCGCGAGGGCCAAATGCATCGTGCTTGCCTCAATGAATAGTGAACATCAGAGGAGGCACGAGGATATGGATCTTGAATCCATATTTCTCCACACCAAGGAACTGTATGGAGAGCAATCTCGAATAGCAAGATATGAGACCTCGAAGAACTTGTTTCAGTCGAGAATGGCCGTCGGATCATCTGTAGGAGAACATGTCCTAAAGATGATTGGCTATATAGAAGAGCTCGCGGATCTCGGGACGACTTTGGAGAACGAACTCTATACAGATTTGGTTCTTCAGTCCCTTCCTTCCACCTACGCCCAGTTTATTCTGAATTTCAACATTCAAGGAAAAGAAGTTGATCTTCCAGAACTCCTTAACATGTTGAGGAGTGCAGAGGGCACCTTGCAGAAGGCAAGGGAAACACCCGCTATGTTTGTTCGCGGTGCTTCTTCTTCCAGGTTCAAGGCTAGGGCCAAAGGAAGAAAGATGAAGGCCGCTACCAAACCAAGAGGTGGTGTTAATAAGGTGGGAGCTAAGGGAAAGACAAAGATTGCAGTGCCAGTAGTGGCAAAGGACGAGTGCTTCCACTGTCGTAGAAAAGGCCATTGGAAGAAAGATTGCAAAACTTGGAATGCCAAGAACCAGGAACCGAAGCAAGCTGTGGCTTCGACTTCAGGTGTGTTTGTAATTGAAAAATGTCTGTCAATCAACTCTACTTCCTGGGTATTGGATACCGGATCAGGATCTCATATATGCAATTCATTGTAGGCACTGAGAGACCGTAAAGAGCTGAAAGTTGGTGATATGACCCTCCAGGTTGCTAACGGAGCTAGCGTGGGTACTGTGTCCGTAGGGAATTATCACCTTGGATTGACGAGTGGACATATTTTGGTTTTGCATAACTGTTTTTGTGTACCCAGTTTAACGTGTAATATCATATCGGTTTTGTTGTTATCAAAAGAAGGTTATGATTTCACGTTTGTAAGCGATATTGTTAACATCCACCTTAATCATGGTTTGATTGGGTCCGGTACACTAGATAACGGTATATATGTCTTAAACTAATTACAGATTTTCAATGTCCAGAACACACTAAAAAGAAAGTCTTCAGATTTAAATAAGGCTTTCTTATGGCATTGTAGACTGGGTCACATCAATGAGACAAGGTTAACTAAGTTACATAGAGAAGGATATTTGGATTCGTTCGAATATCAAACTTATGCCACTTGTCAATCATGTCTCAAAGGAAAGATGACAAAGACTCCATTCACTGGACATGGAGTAAGAGCGAGCAAGCTCTTAGGACTCATACACAGCGATGCATGTGGTCTAATGTCTACACATGCAAGAGGTAGTTTTTCTTATTTCATTACTTTTACGGATGATTACTCTAGGTACGGATTCATTTTCTTGATGAAACATAAATCCGAGACTTTTGAGAAATTCCAAGAGTATAAGAATGAAGTAGAAAACCAAACCGGCAAAAGTATCAAGACACTGAAATCTGATCGAGGTGGTGAATACTTAAGTGCCGAGTTCCCAGGTTACCTAAAAGAGAAAGGAATTCTCTCTCAGCTTACTCCTCCATACACTCCACAGCATAACGGTGTATCGGAGAGACGGAATCGAACCCTATTGGATATGGTACGTTCCATGATGAGTAATGCTGAGTTACCGCAATCTTTCTGGGGTTATGCGCTAGAATCAGCTGCATATCTTTTGAACAGGACTTCTACCAAGATTGTGCCTACCACACCATATCAGATGTGGAGTGGGAAGAAACCCTATCTTCAGTATTTGAAGATATGGGGATGTCCAGCTTTGGTTAAAAAGTAGCATGTAGACAAACTCGAGACACGATCAGTACAGTGTAAGTTTGTGGGATATCCAAAGAACTCTAAGGGATATTTCTTCTATTACGCAGAGGAACAAATGGTTTTTGTTTCTCGTCATGCCCATTTTCTAGAACAGCAGTTTATAGAAAAGGAAACAAGTGGGAGCGAAATAGAACTGGAAGAAATTCCAGAACCACAAACTACTACTGAAAGTTTGGTAGAACCAGTAGTTCAAGAAGAACAGGACATTCCCGCACCCCTCCGCAGGAGTAGTAGGCCGTCTCATCCGCCTGAGAGATACTACGGTTTTCTCATAAATGGGGATAGAGAGGATTGCGTCATTGATGATGATGAACCTACTAGCTTCCAGCAGGCCATCCAGAGCGGTGACTCGGTACGATGGCTGGATGCAATGCGGACCCAAATGGAGTCCATGTACACCAACAAAGTATGGACTTTGGACTTTGCTCCAGATGGGGTAAAACCCATAGGATGCAAATGGATCTTCAAGAAAAAGATTGGTGTAGATGGACAGGTGGAAACCTATAAGGCTAGACTTGTTGTAAAGGGTTTTCGTCAAAGACCTGGTTTGGACTATGACGAAACTTTTTCTCCAGTGGCTATGCTCAAATCCATTTGGGTCCTTCTTGCTATTGCCGCCTTCCATGATTATGAGATCTGGCAGATGGACGTAAAGACAGATTTTCTAAATGGTAATTTAGAAGAGTGCGTTTATATGGATCAGCCAGAAGGCTTCAATCAGAGTGGGAGCAGCGGGAAAGTGTGCAAGTTGCTTAAGTCCATTTATGGACTAAAGCAGGTATCACGGAGTTGGAACATCTGTTTTGATGAAACGGTCAAAGAATATGACTTTATCAAAAATCCAGATGAACCATGTATATATAGTAAAATTGTAGCACGAACTGTCGTATTCCTCGTCTTGTACGTGGATGACATTCTATTGATATGAAATGACATTCCTATGCTACAATCTGTCAAAGGATTCTTGTCACACAGGTTCTCCATGAAAGACCTGGGTGATGTCTCTTACATTCTGGGGATCCGGTTCTATCGTGATAGATCCAAAAGGATGTTGGGACTTTCGCAGTCCATGTATATCAACACTGTACTGAAAAGATTCAGTATGGAAGATTCCAAGTGTGGTAATTTACCGGCTTGTCAAGGAATCACCCTCTCTAAAGAGATGTCTCCCAAGACTGATTTTGAAAGGGATCGCATGTCTATTATACCCTACGCTTCTGCGGTAGGCTCTATAATGTATGCGATGTTGTGCACCAGACCAGATGTAGCTTACGCACTGAGCGTGGTAAGCAGGTATCAGTCAGACCCAGGGGAGAAGCACTAGATAGCAGTAAAGCACATTCTCAAGTACCTGAGAAGAACTAAGGAGATGTTCTTGGTTTACGGTGGAAAAGACCTCAAGATCGAGGCCTTTGCTGATTCCAGCTTTCAGAGTGATAAGGATGACTCCAAATCCATGTCAGGTTATGTCTTTACCCTTAATGGAGGGGCGGTGTGCTGGAAGAGTTCCAAGCAGGACACCGTTGCTGACTCGACGATGGAAGCGGAGTATATTGCTGCTTGCGATGCCGCAAAAGAAGCGGTCTGAATGAAGAAGTTCCTAACAGAACTTCAGGTGGTTCCTACCATTGTTTATCCAATACCGCTGTATTGCGACAACAACGGAGCTATAGCTTTACCGAAGGAACCCAGGTCCCATCAGAAGTCCAGACACATCTTAAGGCGGTATCACCTGATCAGGGAGATCATAGATCGCAGGGAGATCGAGGTCTGGAGAGTTGCTACAGAGGAGAACACTGCCGATCCATTCACAAAGGCCTTACCTCAGATTCAATTCGAGAGGCTACTCGAGATGATCGGTCTTCGATATGCCGGTACATGGCCCTAGTGCAAGTGGGAGATTGTTAGTGTATATGCCCTAGGGGCTATTATTATATCATACTAGCTTGTATATTACTTAATGGAAGCTTGGGATATTCACAGTTATATTAACAGTCTTGCTAAACATGGTAGTATGCTACTTGATTTATATCTATCTTAATATGTGTACGTATTGATAGAGCCCTTAGGATCTTGCTTGACTACCAGCGTTGTGATGGCAGTTACACTAGTGGGGGCCGGGTAGTCTACAAGCACATCCTTTTTCAGGTCCTTAGTCGTAGGATTATCGAGACAAGGCATCGATACTCCAGAGTAGACTAGCGTGTACGCTTCTCATCCCAGTTGGGGAAATGGTCTGTCCCACAGCCATCAGTACGTCGTACTGGAGATAGTATACAGGTGCTCGTTGGGTTACGGGTATACCGGACAGGACTCGCAGGGAACTGCTGATTGGTATTATACCCGTCGTCAGTTAACAGTTCCCAGGTGACATGAGTACAGCATAGTCCGCAGACTTGACACTGCTGCTTCGCCTCGATTGTGTTCCCACTATTCTTAGATTGCTACCCTACCACGGCTTAAAGGAGTTGTGCAAACAGGTAGCAGTTGGGTGCAGTCCCGAGCACTTGGAGGCAGTGGCGGTAAGAAATGATTCGTCTCTCCCGGTATTGGGAGTTAATATCGCGCTGTGTCTGGAGAGCCATTATGCAAAGTCCCTGGCCAGTGCAAGCGAGATTTACTGGTAGGTTTTCCAGTGGTTTCTCAAGGTGTAATGGGCTTCACTCCGACACGACTTATACCGCTTTTAGGGGACTGACGCTTGCCGCCCCCTAGGCCCGAAATGCGATAGTCCTAGACGAACATGCCGGACTGTACGGAGATTGTCACATCAGGCTCAGTAGGAGTTCGGATGGGTTTCCTCATCGGCCTTCTTATCGACATCTACCTGGGGACCGTTACGTACAGCTAGTGCCGCTTGCGGTCTGTGATTAAACCCACTGCCAGCGTAGTAGTCGATTCTTTATAGTCCCACACAGAGAGTTTCCCTGCTTCGGGCGAAACAATATAGAGGTCGTATGGTTTCACGACAGGGTTCGGACACGCACGTGCATTTATGCACGTACGATGTTCGGGCAGTTTTTACTAGCGGGCTTTGGTTTAAGCCAGATTCTAGTATCGGATTATTGGATTTATACAGTCTAAAGTATTTCCGTGTTTTCACGGATAGGAGGGGCGTTCTCGTAAATTGTCGAGAAGCTTCTAGAAGGATGATGACTTGGAGGCTAAGGTGGCATTTGCATTAATTGGTTTAATGAGTCATGGTGTGATTCATCCATGGAGTTAATGATGCATTTATTATCTAAATGACTCATGAGATGAATCACTATGTGAGTTAATGAAGCATGATGACATATTATTATTTGTTATTCATTTAATAATATCATATGCTTCATATATTCACAATGATTTCATTATTCCAAAAGGATTCTCACTCTCACCTTCTCTCTCCTCAAGCTCTCTCTCTTCAAACCCTAACCCTTACCTCTCATGTGTTGAGATCAAGGGTTAGCAAGACTTATTGATCCCTAATCCCACTCTATATCCCCTAGGTTGCTTTGATTGGCACTTTTAGTAACCTAGTTACCTCAAGTTAGAGGTCAAGCTTGGAGTAGTAGCTCTCGGGTGGATCTTCTATCACAAAGAGGAGGCCGACGAGGAGGTGGTCAACGAGAACAAGAAGGACTTGGTTCATTAGGTATAATCTTTTTTCATAGTAGCTAATCCCTCCTATGATGTTGTTAGTTAGGGTTTGGCAAAGATCCGTAAAATTAGTTGATGTTAGTTTAAACAAAATGATTGTTTTACCTATTCCGCCTCCCCGCAACTCGTGGGGTGTCTAACGTCGACTTACATTATAGACTACCTAGGCCCCACTAGTATGATCCCAATCATAATCTCGCTAGTCAAGCAAAAATCCTACAGGCTTTATCAACATGTATTAGCGACAGTAATAACAAGTAAAACTATACGCATGAATGATAAAGACAAACCAAATAATATACTATCATATCAAGCAAGACTGTCCTGTACATACATATATCCAAGCATCTACTATAATATACAATAATGGCTTCTAGGGCATACATATCTAACAGTCCGGCTATATGTAAAACAGGTAAAGTGGTCATAGGATAACCATTTCGGTCGCTCGGCATATAGCACATCATAACCTCATCCTGATCCAGCCAGGACGACTCTGTTAAGCGCTCCCACTGTCGCCATACCCTATATGCAACAATATGGTTACTGCTCCGAGCAGATGACGTCTAGCACTTAATCTCACCTTCGTATACTTTTCTAGCATAAAGGGGATCTCTCGTATGAGGGAGAGTTCTTACCCGACGTATCTTTGTTAAATGAGTGCTCTGCATACATCGTGTACCCCGTACACTGTGTACCTTGTACACTTATACTTCATGCCAGAAATAGTCATACAAAATAGACATATCCATCCTAGATAATAAAGAAAGAAAGCTACATACCATCGATCTTAAAATATGCATCTATAAAGTCGCCACCTACAAATATCAAATACAAAAGTAAGGCCTATCAAGCTATTTGAAATGCGACATGTCACCCAGGACGAAGCCCATACGCAAATAGCGTTACTCGGCTATTTCCTTCATCATCGGATCCCCGATCGTCGCCCTGAAGGAAGACCCTATAGCTTAGACCACCTTCTCATGTCTTTTACTCCTTGATGAAGCGTCGTTAGATTTTTAAGTGCTTCAACTTCCTATATATATGATTGTTTGAGTATGCTATCGTTGAACTGATGTCAGGATAGAAAGAAATCATGTTTCTTTTGTGTGTGGAATCACCTGCAGACTCCCGAGGAATCACTGCAGCCTAGCAAGCTATTTGGCCGCTTCTGAGGTAGCCGCATGTTCCACCTCCTTGGTGAAAATGCTTCACAACCTACTTCTTACCGCTCTGAGTGATGGACTTGCCATTATGGAAGAAAGCACGTGCGAACATGGATGCTATCATATCTACATTGCCGGCCCAGATGGTATCTATATGTCCATATAACTGCAAGCCCGATCCATCATAGAACAAGGTATAGTGGATCAATTCCATGTAAATATTTGAAAAATCCTCATCACTTCATCCAACAAGCAGACCCTAATAATAAGTCCAATAGACAAGGGTTATATGTCTGGTCAAGTACACACCATACATACATTTGACTACGAACTATGCAAAATGGAACCCACAAAATCCGTCTCTCTTCATCAAGAGTCTTATAGCAAAGATGAAGGCTAAAAAACATGTCCATTAGTGACTGGAGCAATAAATTGGAGAGCGATCGTACGGGCTAAACCGTTTTAAGACATGCCCAATATAAGTTTCCGAAGACAAATATATGATTCACTTGAAACGGTTCCCATGGATCCAATTCCCAAGAAGAACTCAACATCTTACATCTCCTCTATCGCGATAGTGAAGGACAACCATTCCAATTGGCATTTATTATTTCCTAGTCACTTTTGGTCATCACAACATCATTCACAAAATCTCTGAACTTATAGTTGTTGCATTCAATCATCGTCAGTCCATATCCGATATGGATTGATGATATCGAACCGACCACTGCTTGGATAAGTGTTTCAAACCATAAATAGGCTCTCTAAGTTGACTCGAGTCATGTTGGCTTTGAAACTCATAGGCAGAGTGTAATCCTCAGTTCCGTATATATATTTTCCGTATATTTTTTTCCAGATTTTTATTCCTATTTTTTTCATTATATATATATTTTATTATATTTTATTTAATTATTCCTATTCTAACTCTAAACCCAACTTTTTCCTAATCTAAAAATCCTAACACTACCCGACCCGACTCATCCAACCCGACCCGACCCGCTCCCGATTTCTTTTCTTCTTCCTCGTTTCTTTTCCCGCCTATTTCCTTCTAACGTTCCTCCCCTCTTCTCGCGCTCGCCCACGACCGCGCCCATCGCCGTGAGACCCGCGCCCCACTCGCCAACTCCCCCACGACCCCCTCCACCAAATCCCCTCCCTCCAACGGCTCCCCCTCTCTCGTCGTCGCCGCGAGACCCGCTCCCCTGCGTCCTCGCCTTCACCTACATTGCAACACCGAAGCTCCTCTTCCTTTTTCCCAGCTTGCTCCTTCTCCTTCGCCATTACTCTCTTCATCCCTATCAGCTCCTCCACATACCCGCTGCACCTAAAATCAAGCTCCCCTACTCCTTCGTCAACGCCGCCACCGCCACTACCCATCGCCGACGATCTTTTCCTCCACCTTCACAGCCGACGACGTCCCCACCTCCTCTCTTCCACGACATTGAGCCATCATCCCCAGCACGCCATCTCCAAGCTCCTAGCCCCGAGCTCCCTGCAACTTGCCGCCACGAGCGCCGGTCACCACCACCGTCGTCGGTCGCATTGACTCTCGAGCCCCACCTCCGACTACCATCTCGACACCCCGACGAGCTTCAGTTTCCCCCTCGTCGACGACCGAGCTCCTTCCTTCACAAACAGCACCTGCAGCGACCCTCATCGCCCACTTCGACACCGCAGCCGCGGTCTATTGCCGGGACCATCGTTGCCATGACCTCATCGTTTTTGCCCTGTCACCAGCAACTTTCCCGACCCCTCATATCCAAGCCAAGCTCCGCAGTGACTAGTCGAGCCCAAGCTGTTGTCGTGCCGTGCCGTGCATGCGTCAAGCTCATGCTATTCATCGTCATGAGCGTTTCCAGGCAAGTGAACCCATTCAATTGTTTTCATGCTATAGAATAAGTCTACGGTAGCGCCCCGGCCGTCAAACCGAGGCCAAACACGGAACAAATTTTTTTTTTATAAACTGGCGCTAACGCAGACTTTTACCCGGATAGTTCCACTAACCCTATATTAGCTAACTACAAAGAAGTTAGAATGGCTATACCGATCGATCCATGTCCTTCGGTCTTTAGCCACCATCCTTAGCTCCTCGCTGCATCTCCGATTAAGCTCGATCTCCAGTCTCCTCGTCGAAGTAGCACCACATCAAGGAATCTTTTTACGGGCTCCCGCTTCAAAACCGAAGCAACTCGGACATGATGTTTGCTAGCCGACATGTCCAAGGTGAAGTAGAGAATGTGTGTGATCACTTTGTCTCAATACACCCATGGATTCTCAACTCATGAGAGGGATGGGTGGAGGTTGAAGAAGAAGCTATTAGAGGAAGATGTGAGCTCTAGAAAAGCTAGTGAAGAAGAAGAAGCTTGCTTATTGTGTTGGGATGAAAATGTGAGAGCTTTTTTTAATCTCAAGACCAAGCCCCACACTATATGTGGCTTCCCTCTTTCTCTTCACATGTTAATTCCACTCAATAATTAATCAAGAGATTAGACATGGCACAAAAAATAACACCATGACTCATCAACAAAGCATATGCCACATTTAATGCTCTTGATCATGACCAGCACGGTAACATTTCAGAAAAATAAAATATTATTTTTGGGAATTTTTATAATTTAATATTAATTTTTATTGAATATTTTAATATTTCGGTATAATTAAATACCAATAAATGGGGAAAATTTTGGAAAAATTATGGAAAATTCTAAAATAGGGTATTTTATGGAATTATGCCATTTTTAAGTTTTTACGATTAGTTTGATACTAATTTAGTGCTAATCGCGATTAAAAATCGCTAATTGGATTTTTGGCATTTTTGTGCAAAACATGCACATATCATTTTTGTGCTCTACACTTGTGCATTTCTACCATATCACTTTGGGTTTACTATTTGTGTGAGAAATAAAGGAAAAGAAAAGAAAAGAAAAAAGTATGGTATGATGAAGAGAGAGAAAGTATAGGTCAACCCTTTTGTTTGAACCCATCCCCATCATTTCTCTTCTCATTTTCTCTCTCCCGTTTCCTTGTGCAGCTGCTGCTGCTGCCCTCTTCCTCTTCTTCCTCTTCCCTCTTCAAGCTTAGATCCACCATGAAATTCACCCCAAAACCCTATTCCCATTTCACAAATATTGTTCCCAAGCTCACTAGCTACACATTGGACCTAGAAAGAATGGATTTTGAGGACTTTGAGCAACTCAAGAAAATTCTTGAGTTGCCAAAGGAGGTAATTTCTACACCCTTAGAGTAGTATATCGTTTCATTATGCATCTATACTTGTTTCATGTCGATATTGTGTCGTTTTGAGGACTTTGGAAAATTCAAGTTAGGGTTTAGGGTTTGATCTGAAATCAATGGTGAATTGAGGTGTAATTAGATACTACAACCCCTGGAGTGATGTTACATTGGACCAGACCTGAGAGTAAAACCCAGAATACGGATTTATAGAAACGATATCGGGGAAAACTGTAATTCTGCGAGTGTTTTTGGAAATCTGCTTCCACCCGAGACTCCTAAAATAATTTTGGTTGGACAGTGAGATGTGCAGGCACCCTGGAACCACCACACAAAACCCTAGCCCCTATCTCCTTCCCCAGGCCGCTAATTTATCCCTTCTGGCCGCAAATTGTGGCCAGAGCAGGTTGGAACCCCTTCGTTTTTGTTTCTGGGCCATATTTCCAGTAAACTTGACCTTTGGCATGTGCAATTTTGACTGGTTCCATCTAGGATAGAATCTGGGGTAGTTTTCTTGTGTTGGCGCATGGTTTACGACTTGTTTTAGCATGAATTTTGGTATTTGATGATTCGTTTCTGTCGGGTGGCGTTTGAACGTCAACGGCAAAGGGTTATTGGTCGTGTTTGCATACGAGACTATAGGTTTTTACCTATAGGCGTAGCGTATGCCGTTTTGGTTTTCCGATGTGATTTTCATGTGCTTTAGCGTTTGTGATATCCTTGTTGGTACCCCACGTGACGTCGAGGCGTTGAAGATAAAGATGGCGACATCGGCACACAAGAAGCAAGGTGAGTAGATTTATATCTACGGGGAGAAGTCAGGTGGATGGCGTATAGCACCCCCGCAGTTCATGGTGATGTATACGGATACGTATACACACATATATTGATTATATATTGTTTGAGATTATTGATGATAAGGGTGGATTCTAGATGTGATTGGATTGGTTTAGTGTTGCGAAACCCTAGAGTAGTGGTTGCACCACACATACACACACGCCCATACTTGCATACATTCTTCTTTCATATGTGCGTATATGGGATTATACATTTATGTGTTCACATGGGTATGGGACTATGTGATCATATACTGGATTTGAGAATAGTATTTGGGATTTGAGGTGAGTCGATGAGATGTGATTTGAGACCGTGAGATCGGTGATATGGCAGAATTCGTATTTGAGATACGTCATGATGTTATAGCGGATCTTTGGACGACGATACCATGTAAATGGTGATATACATAGAATAGATGACTTGTGATCGAGACATCAGATAAGATATGTTAAGATAGCTATAATGGGTCGCATTGGGCGATATACACTTCTTTATGATGATATGTGCTGATGATACCGGTTTGTACGAGACTGTCGATCAGTAGTCAGATCATGATTATATTGATGATATTAGTATTGTACTAGATGTAGATCAGTACCCCGGATTATGATCTTTGATAAAGAGGATACCGGATGAATAATGTGATGAATGTGATATTGACCTGTACCCAGATTTGGGATGCCGTACGACGGATTTACGTACGAGCTTTATATTGATGATAGATCTGCACTCTTGACTTGGGAATGTCTGATTATGGATATAGTATCGGATGTGATATTATTGAGGCGGGATCACCGACTAATATATATATATATATATATATATATATATATATATATATATCGACTCAGATGTTAGGCGGTTTCCTTACCTTCAGTTAGCCTGTTAGCTTAGCCCTATAGTTTAGTGTAGTTGTTAGACCATATTAGTTATCGTTGTGTTTAGTATTCAGCTCCCGCACATTATTGCTGTTCGCTCCGCATCGCATACCTATGTTGTAATTTCATATTCCATTGTTGATATCATGTTGTTAGGTCACCAGCACCATTACCGATGATGCGTATGTACCACGTACACTTACTTGCCGGCTCACACACATCTTCATCGGTAATTGACATGTCACGTACACTTTAGAAAATACTATTACATTGACATAGCTTATTAGCTAATAACTTCGACGTGATATTAGTGTACTTGCCTTATATGCCAATTTAGACATTGCAGTTACTACTTGCTACTTCATGCATATTGTTATTCACTGTTATGCCGCATTCATGGATTATTATGCCTATATTCACTGTTCACATGCTATTGATGATTTGGATTCGGATTTTCATGAGATTTCCTGGATTTGGGGGAAAACCGCAAAAACATTTATAAACTTCTTTTCTCTCTCTTCTTAAATGAAAAGTGCGGTTTTCCCATGATGTATGAGTCGTCCACCATGAGTTTGCTGATGGATTTCGAGACCCGATTCGAGGAGTTGGATGAACCGTTTCGGGTACATGGTGGACCCAGTAAGGTACCCCGGGACAAGAAGCTCGAGTAGTAGACGATGATCCTGGCAGGGGAGCACTACCGACCGGTGATTTTATCCGACGCGTCGGATATCCGGAGGATACCGTCATGGTCTTGAGATTGATGGTAGGGGCCGGTCTAGACTGACGGCGCCCTAGATAGTGAGATTGAGATACTGAGTTTTTGAGATATTGAGGTACTGAGGTTTGATGATACAGGCCAGTCCGGATAGCCGGAGCCTGAGATTTTGAGACATTGGGATTTATGTTTTGTATCGATGCTAGACACTGTTTATGCTGATTTCATTTATGATATCTCGTTTTAAAAATACAGAAATCTCACTAAGTTATGAAAGCAGTTTCTTCAGTACATGTATTCTGTTTTCATGCATTCATACATCATCCATATGATATATTGCTATATGAGGCACTGACACGAGCACTTGGTATTACCGTTGTTTAGAGGTATACCCTAGCCATTGTTATTAGGCTGCTGGTTATATATTTGAGGATATATTATGATCGTATGACCTAGGATTGCGTCTTACATGCGATTTCTGTTCGTAGATGTATTCTATTCACGAGTTGGCAACTCACCCCCGTTGTGCCACAGTTTCTTGCAGGTTTTGCCGTACAGATTTCATTACGGCTTTGCTGGCACTAATTCCATTTTCGGGTGATTTGCTAGTAGGTGGGTTCACTTGTATCGTGACCATCAGTATATTTTGTATACTTTTATTCAGTTGTATCTAGAAGTTCCATCAACCAAACATGTATTTATTCAGATAGAGACCAGTGATGTTTATTCTTTCGACCTTAGAGTCGCGCGTCGTATTTCTATGGATTTCATGCTGTTTGAGTTTCCTTTTCTGTTGTGATCCCCGCCTTTCGGCATTGTATATTATATTGCTTGCGTGGTTGTGACCGTCGATTGACGAAGAGCTAACTCCCACTTGGGGATGCCTTTATTCATTATATATGCTTTATTATGTTTTTGTATCCGTTTGGGGTCAGTTTTTACAAAGGAAACTCTATCGAAATTTTTAGAAAAGACTTGTGATTTTAAAATGCATATTTCGGCGTATGTTGCAAACTATTTGATTTAAAAATGGTTTTCCTCCACTCTACTACTTTTCTTGGTTTGGATTTCTGGGTTGTCGGCTTATTTAGATTACGTACGCCTCGAGACGTTTCGTAGTTTAAGTGCCAGTCATGTTCCGTACTTTCGGGTCGTGACAAGCACTCACAATTTCCATCTAATAAACATTAATCCAAATGTTTAAAACAATAAATAGAATGGCATCTTCTAAAGTAAACTCATGACGGATCACAAGAATACCCCTCATCTGTATATACATACCTGCATCTGCATTCCGACTAAATACGAATGCAATGAGACGAAAGTAATCCAACAAATCTAATACTAGGATCCGGCTTAAACCAAAGCCCACCAGTATGATCCGTCCGATCATGATCCATGCATAAGTGCACGTATATGATCGAACCCTGCCATAAAACCATACGGCCTCTATAACGTTTCGCCCGAACTTGGAAAACTTTCTGTGGGGGACTCTAAAGACTCGTCAATACGCTGGCAGTGGGTTTAACCACAAGCACGTCAGTGGTACTAGCTGTACGTAACGGCTGCCCATGTATTGAGCAAAAAGGAAACTGACGAGCGAACTCATCCTAAAACCCTACCGAGCCTATCTGTGACAATCTCCGTATAGTCCGATCTGTTCTTCTATGAGTATCGCATATCGAGCCTAGGGTGATGGTAAACGTCAGATCCCCAATAGCGCTATAAGTCGTGTCAGAGTGTAGCCCAAAATACCTTGAGAAACTACTGGAATACCTACCAGTAAATCTCACTTGCCTTGGCCAAGGACTTTGTGTAACGGCTCTCCTAAACACAACGAGATATCAACCCCCAATATCGGGAGAGACGGATCCTATATAACCTCCACTGCCTCCAAGTGCTTCGGGACTGCACCCAACTACTACCTGTTTGCACGATTCCTTTGAGCCGTGGTAGGGTAGCAATCAAAGAAAAGTGGGAACACACTTGAGGCAATGTAGCAGTGTCAAGTCAACGGACTAAGCTGTACTCATATCACCTAGGAACTGCTCCTGACGATAGGTATAGTACCAATCAGCAGTGCCCTTGCGAGTTCGTCCGGTGTACTCATAACCCAATGAGCACCTGTATACTATCTTAGGTGAACCAACTGACACCAATGACTTGTGAGACCAGCCACCGCCCCTCGTCGAGATCTCGATCCGTATACACTAGTCTACTATCGGAGTATCGATGCCCAGTCTCGAAACTCCCACGACTAGGGACACTTTAAGGATGTGCTTATAGACCACCCAACTCTCACGTATATGATCGCCATCATACTGCTGGTAGTCAAGCAAGAATCCTATGGGCTCTATCAACGTGTAATAGTGATCTGTAATGTCACTGTTCCAGCCAAAAATTTCTGCACGAAAGAGTCCAAGGTATCAAATGGCAGCGATACGCTTAAGGAAATGCGAACCAGTATATTCCGGCCTGTATTTTGATAAACTCCCAAAGGAGGAACTATTAAATTCTGATGGTATCGAAAGCATCTCGAAAACTCCTTCGATTTGATATATTATGGGCTTCATAATTCATCCGGGATCAAAAGTTATGAGCAAATATGCTATGCACTGTTCTCTGATTAAAAAATCAGGAATTACCTCAATGAGATATCACGTGCTCACAAGTGATCAATGGTCACATGTTGACACGTGATAGTTAAAACATGAATAAAAACAGACGGCTGAAGAAGGACCCAATTAGGGGTCACGTGCTCACACGTGACCAATGGTCACGTGTTGACACGTGATAGTTAAAACAGAAATAATAACAAACGGCTGAAGGAAATACCTCAATGAGGTGTCACGTGCTCACACGTGACCAATGGTCACGTGTTGACACATGATGGTTAAAACTGAACCGTAAGTAAATGCTGAGAAAATGACTCAATTGGGGGTCACGTGCCAGCACGTGCCAGGCTTTGAAAGCCTTACAGATTAATAGAATTAAAATTCTAAAATTTTATAAATCTTTCCAAACACAAAAGGTCTATGGGGGACCGTTGGATTAAAAATCCAAGGGTGATAAAAATCATCAATTTATGGAAAAATCTTAGACAAGGAAAGATTTCCCCAAATCTCACCGAAATAACAAACAGAATATCTTTGGATTTAAAATCCAACGGTGAATAAAATTCACTGAATGATCTAAAGGATCATATTAATTATGAAAACAAATCAAATCTTTCAATGAAAGATTTACTAAACAAATTGATTCTTTTCCTCCTCCTATAAATAAGAGCCAAGGGGAGAATAGGAGATGGAATTTTTAGAGAGAGAAAACTTTGGAGAGAATTCTGGGATCTTGAAATTGCAGAGAGAAAAGAAAGAAGAATTTAATTCTCAACAAAGAAAACCCTAGGTGAGAAAAGGGAAAAAGATCAACTTCAAAAAGAGAATTTAATTCTCAAAATTTAAGAGTTTAACTCTTCTGCAAATAAAGAACTTAGTTCTTCCTCTAGTTGAAGATCTGCAGAAGCACATCTCCCCATAGGTTGAGAATTTAATTCTCATCGGGTTAAGATCCTGCCATGCAGATCCGAAACTTAGAGGGGGAATTGAGTTTAGATAATTTAATTCTCCCAAAACAAAACTAGGGTTTGAACCCAATCTGAGAATTTAATTCTCCTGAAAATATAGGAATTTAATTCCTTCAAGATGGACAGAACTAGGGTTTAACCCTAATCAAGAATTTAATTCTTTTACATATATAGGAATTTAATTCCTCCAAAACAAAATTAGGGTTTAACCCTACAGAGAATTTAATTCTTAAAGATAAAGAGATCTTCATGCATGCAAAAGAATTACGGTCATGTGGCCCCACGTGACCCCTGAAACACAGAAAGAAAAAGTAAAAGAAATAAAAGCTTTGGGCGCTCTCACGTGTTACCACGTGACCCCTTGGCAAACACTTTAACAGTCAGCGCATAAATCCCCATCACGTGTCAACACGTGACGCTCAAAATAAAAATAATAAAAAGTGTTTAACACTTAATTGCGGAACGAAAAAAAGGGATCTGGTCCCACTTTTGGGCGCTCTCACGTATCCACACGTGACCCCTCTTTCTTTAGTGTTTAACACTAACTTGGGGATTATATTTCCAGTGTTTAACACTGATTGTTTCTAGTGTTTAACACTAAATTGAAGATTATATTTTCAGTGTTTAACACTGATTGTCTTTTAGTGTTTAACACTAATTTGAGAGTTATATCTCCAGTGTTTAACACTGTTGTTCTCTAGTGTTTAACACTACTTTCAGCCAAAGTAGCTAATTTTCCAGAGGCAAAAGTCCCTCCTCCAAATGAATCTCAAAATTGAGGAAATCAAAGACAAAATGTTGGCAGAGCCCCCAAACCTTTGTTTAGCATTGCTGAATGATGGGGGGCTGAACCCAGACAAATGTCTAATGGCCCAAAGGGCCAATATTTCAAACATAATTGGACTTAGCCCAAACTGGCCATAAGTCCTCAAATTATCTTAAACTGAGCGCATCTGCTCTTTCAACCAACTCATTGGTTCAAGGGTACATCTCTGAACTCCTCTGATATTTGTCGTTGTAATCCTTCAACGTCTTCAGAGAGGTGATGGGTCCCGACAGCCATACATTTTATTGGACCACTATGTCCTTAAACTGGTATTGGACCACTACGTCCTTAAACTGGTATTGGACCACCATGTCCCTAAACTGGCAATGGACCACTATGTCCCTAAACTAGAACAATAGAGTCAAAATGCTCTTTTGTCGGATCTAAACGATCCCGTTAAGTTGATCTTAGTCTCAAATTAGACTAACGTATCCTTGACAAACGTTTAAGTTGATCTTAGCCTCGAATATGGCTAACGTATCCTTAAACCAAAACTTTCAAACAGACTTTAGTCCCAAATTGGACTGTAGATCTCCCAACCAACTTTGGTTCAAGGGTACATCTCTGAACTCCTCTGATATCTGTCGTTGTAATCCTTCAACGTCGTCAGAGAGGTGACGGGTCCCGACGGCCATACGATCAATGGACCACCATGTCCCTAAACTGGCAATGGACCACTATGTCCCTAAACTAGAACAATAGAGCCCAAATTCTCTTTTGTCGGATCTAAACGATCCTGTTAAGCTGATCTTAGTCTCAAATTAGACTAACGTATCCTTAACAAACGTTTAAGTTGATCTTATCCTCAAATATGGCTAACGTATCCTTAAACCCAAACCCCAAATCTAAGAAAATACGGATTTAGACTAATCCACGTCCTACGGGCGATAACATAAATTAGTCTCCGTATACAATCCACGGGCAACCACAAACAAAATAAACACCCACGACACGAAGTGACCATCTGGAGAAGGAGAAAGTTGTTACCGCGATGCGGTAGCGTAATTAACTGCAGGGGCTTGCGCCTGCAGGGAAGAGCGTCCCCACAATCAAAAACCCCTCGAACGAGGGGGAATCTGACGAAGTATGCTATATCGGCCGCATCCGTTTAAACCTTCGATACATGGTGCCATAAATCAACTTGGCATCTTCGGAGAGGTGGACGGATAGCACCAATTAGCATCTGCCCCGAATCTCAGGCAAGGCATGCTGTCTTGGCCGCCATTCGGAGGGGATCAGATTCTGGCACGCCCGGTGGGACCTTTTCCTCTTTCCACTCCACACTTCGTGTGTCGTGTTCGCGAACCAATCGCTGTTTGCTAATGGTTGCCCTTGGGTTTCGAGGTATAATATTTGGCGTTTTGCTTGGCGCAGAAAGCGAAAGATCAATGGCATTCACTTGTGCAAAGTGTTCCAACTGCAGTTGCAACCCCCGCTCCGCCTCATCTGGAGGCATAGCTTATGGGCCCCGAGCGGCTTCCCTGTTCACGATGCCGGTGGAACAGGTCACTCAAGCCACCACAGGATTGATTTTCGGGACCATGATTCTGCCAACAAGCTTCAACGCTCCTGTACCATCGCAAGAAGCTCAGAAGAAGTCTGTCTTTGATCGGCTTACAACTGCCACGGCCCCTCTCAACGGGTCGTCCAAGTTCAGCCCCTCAGTCTTTGACAGACTAGGCCAAAGCTCCAACGGGCCCTTGAAGAATCCCGCAATACCAGAAGGCGTTATCCCGAAGAGGATAGCCATTCCTACTCTTGAAGTCACCAAGGCGGCTTCTCCGGCTAAGGGGTCGGTCTTCACAAGACTGGCCGTTTCAGCTCCCACTCCGGGTGAAGTAACCAAGGCCGTTTCCCCTGCACGAAAATCGACCTTTTCAAGATTAGCCATTCCCTCTCAGCGAGCATCTGTCTTTGACAGGCTGGCGCCAACAGCAGACTCTCATCAGAACAGGGGGCACGGAAAAGCTGATCCAACAGCGGAGGTGATCCCGGCCGCACGACATGCTCGACGTCGTCACTGGCACCGATTGAGGAAAGCTGGGGGCAATGCCCCTTCTGGACTGACTCCGCCGGCTCCTATGGTGAAAGTTGATGCTGCTGTTCCAACCGGGAACAGCTTTGAACTACTTAACAGGGTGTGTAGGAATTCTCCAACTGCCATGCTAAAAAAGTCTCCTCCGCCAGTTGAAAAGACCACAAAGGCGAAGTTGGAGCAGCTCCCTCAGTGGCCGTCCTCTAAAATTTATGAAGTTTGGCAACTGGTCTAGGACTCCGTGATAGATCATGACTATCTCCGCCGACAGAAAAAGATGAAGGTTCGGCAAGAAAATGATCACCCCGTCAAGCCACAGAAGGCGACAGCTACTTGGGCGCCCGCTGTGACGCCCCCCTCGACTTCAACTGCTCAAAAGAAAAGGAGGCCGGAGAAAGCCCCTGTGGCTGCGGCAGACCGCAAAGGCATTGAGCCCAAACGCCCCAAGTCTGGGGGCATGATGGTACATACTGTCTACGGGGCTTCCAGAAAAGAAGAAACCCGCACTTCGACGGGCCACCGACCGCTCACCCGATCAATAACAAGGGTTCAAGAACAACAACAACAGAAGCTTCAGGAGATGCTGACTGCAATGGCTGCGCTCACCAGACCAAAAGAAAGCCCGGAGGCGTCATCGGAGCAGCGTCATGAACAAGAAACCGATGCCGACTTCCTTCGCAGAGTCCTCGAAAAGAAGGACAGAGAAGCCGCAGAACAAGCGGCTAATATAAAGCGAATGACACTTCTCTTCCAAGACATGGTCGGGATGATGTTACAGCCGGAATCTCCAGCTGAAGACCCCCCGATCATTATTGAAGACGACAGATGGGAGGTATCGAACCTTCATCCGACTCTTTCAGCAGCCAAAGAGGAAACTATTTCCAAAGCCGCTCTAGATGACTATATTGCTCAGCAAATACAAGCTCACCAGGCGAATGAAGCGGCCGGCCAAGTCGTTGAAACTTGGCGACCGTATCCAGGCAGGTATGACCAAATAAAGTACCCGCCGGGATACACAATCCCCAAATTCTATGTGTACAAGGGGACCGGCAATCCCCATTGATTGATACGAAAGAGTGTGTGTTTGTAGTTACCGCAATCAATAACGGTGTCGCGTATAGCTAGACCGAGATGAGTACGGGTCGTCCTCTGGGAAACGTGGAACCTTTTACTCTTACTTTAGATGTGTTGAGAAAGAGAGGAGGGATAAAGAATTTTATAGAAAAATTTCTAGATCTACGTTAAACAAGAATGTAAAATATAGATCTAGTTTATTTTAAAGATGTAATTAATATAATAAGAGGGCTTATAGGGTTCGTTAGGATTTAGTAGTTATGGACGATTAATTAAAAGTTACCATTTTTATCCATTAATAGATTTAGAACTAGAACGACGGTGATGCGTGTAGATCAGGGTTTCTGGAGGGAAAAGGAATCCCACTCTTAACCCTTATCTCGACACGGAACTCCGTTCATTATCCAGCCTTTACCAAAACAATCATTAATCTAATCTCTAATCGCGGTCGGAACTAGCAAAGAATTGTTAGCACGCCCGATTAGGATGTTAATGATTCTTTTGATAAAGTTCCTAAACTTTATAGGACTTAAAAAGGGTTTAATTATTTTCATCGTCCATTAGCCTACCCTAATCCTACGAACCCTAACAAGCGGAGAATTACTCGCGCATGTTGGGAAAAGAAGATGAAAAGATAGAGAGGGAAAACATAATGTAAAATACAAAAGAATTAAATAAAACAACTACCTTTATTAATCAACTTGAACAATCTACACTTTGATTCCTTAGAAAATGATTACAAAGACTAGTTTGCTTCTCGATCTCTTCCAAGGAGGTAGATAAACCGTTGATGATCGGCTTGGATGCGTGAGCCGTCTGGGACTTCGTGATCGCGTCGGCTTGATAGCTTTTCCAAGAGGCTCTCGGTGCCCTTTTATAGTGCAAAGCCAGAATCTTTAGGTTGAAAACTTGGTAAAATATAGCTTTGATTCACCCCACAAAATCTTGTCTTCCAACTCCTTAAGATTGCGGCGGATCCGCGGCCTAAAAGGGTGTTTGGCCGTGGATCCGCGCTTAATGGTAGGGATCTCTTGATGAAATTTCTTGTGCTTGCATCTTGTGACATGTGGCAATCCTAGGCATCTTCAGAATTCAAAAATCTTTTCTCGGTTGCTTCCAGACTTGGTCTCCAAGTTTTGCTTCTTAATTAGGCAAGTTTTCTTCAACAACTTGATTTGTTTGATAAATTCTGCATAACAACTTGAAAAATTCTGTACAATAATCTCAAATAATATTTAGTAGACTTAGTTCTACTAGGATTTGGTCAATGGATTTATTTGCATATATTTTCCTACCAAATACTAATTAAAAATATATTAACACATGGAAAATGGTGTTTTTACACATAAACCCTCATATGTATAATATATCATAATAAAGTCCTTTTTTAATATGAAAATGGTAGGAAAAATGTAATACAAATGTGCAGTTTTATCAACTGAACAAATACCCCCAAACTTATCTTTGATCGTCCCGAGCAAACTAGTTTATTCAAGAGGAGAAAAAGAAAGGAGAAAACTAAGCACACTTTCATAGGCAGACACGATTGCACTGAGCACGTGCAACAAGCCGTTAAACCTCTAGGTGTCCCTAGTAGGAGGAGTGTTGTCTCCTGAGGGTTTTCAGCGGATTACACCCACAAAATCCTATAACAAAAGAGAGATGGTGAAATTTACATATAAAGATAAGAACCATAAAAGAAAGACTTTGAAAATAAGAGTTTCCAACTATACTATCTTTTCAGTTGTCATGAGCCCTATCTTAATAGTCATGAAAAGATGTTAGAAATCACATTATCTCTCAATAAAACATCGTCTTTATTCTTCATTCCTACCTTTCATCCAAACATTGATCATATAACCTCACGTGTGTGTAAAGAACATCCCTACACTCGGAGAATTCAATTCAAGCTATCATACTCTTGTCCATCTACCTTAGTACTTTTTAATTTGATGAATATTTGCTCTCACATTTTCATGCGACCGTTAATACTTCTTGAGATACTAACAGACCGATTACTCATGTACTTGCTGATTAGGTGATAATATTTTCCTCGTCTTGCACCACCTAAGGCTTAGCAGTGACTCCCAGACCAGTTGGCCTTAGGGCACTAGGTGAAGAGGCACCATCGCTATATTTTTTTATTGCTGCCTTGGCGATACAAAACTAGTGTTCATTTTTTTTCTTTTCACCATTTTTATATTTTCTTCATTTTTTCATTTCCTTCATACTTTGGCTTTTAGACAAGAGCATTTCAAGGTATCCTCTACTATCCCGAGTTTCAAGACGTGTGTAAGTGCATATAGTAGGGTATCAACATTCAAATGTTTGGCTTCCAGAATAGAAACTATTTTTTAGACTTATTTTTATCCTCAGATTAGTGACTTCCTTCATCTTACTAACACTTGGGACAACAGCTCATAACTACTTATTACTAGTTCGTTTAAGAAACTTCTAATTTTCTTGGTTTTCTTAAACTATTCCTATCTTTTGGATGTAATTTTTCACTTTCTACTCTTTTGTTATAAAAGAAAATTTTAAATTTTTTGAAAATGTTGTGCTTATGCAAAATATGATGCAAATTGATGTGTAAATAAGCACAAACCTCCCCCAAACCTGTTTACAGCAGTGTCCTCACTGATGTCATCCGTTAAGCTCAAAAAACCTGTAGACTTGGGAGGAAATTATTAATGGGGGCAAGAATATATGAAAGTGAAAATCCTCCCCCAAATTTATTTTTGGCTCACAAAAAATCATTTTCTTTCAAGAGCCCAAAATATACCACCTCCCCAAACTTAAACAATTTTAATCTTTTAAAATCACACGAGGGGGTCAAGGTTATTGGTCAATGCCAAGCTTTGAAAAGACCGAAGGTCAACACCAACCATTCAAAAATTTTATCGATGAAGCACCAAGGTTGGTGGAAGAACATGTCACCTTTCGACAAGAAGAAGTGGGGAGGTGATAAGAGATGTAATGGAAAAGGATTGCGTCTCAATTTGGAGAGACGACACAGTGATAGTAATGATGGATTACTCGCATTGTCATGATTGTCTAAAAGAAATGGTGGAGGTCCAATTTCTTCATCTTGGAGTTGATTCATCTCAACACCCGTGTCTTGTAAAAATGCGAGTTCATCAGCGAAAATTTCCTCAAAGCTTTCATCGATACCCCGAAGAATAATGTCATCAGGAAAAACAGGGTGATCGTCAGACTCTATAGACAGTTCCTCATCAGCATTAGATGTTGACTCGGACAACTCGGTGGGAGAGTTCGTATCAAGCAACAACATATGAAAAGAGTCAGAATTATGAGGTTGATCAAATTCGCTGCTGTCGACATCCATTAATTCGACAGAACACACATAAGCATAGGGTTCGGAGGGTTCACTTCCCAACTTGTAAATGTTAAGCTCAATTGACTTCTTTCCAAAGGATAGGGTCATGGAGCCGTTTCTACAATTAATTACTGCGTTGGAAGTGGCCAAAAAGGGTCGACCGAATATCACCGGGATTTGATTGCGTGGGTTTGCTACAGGTTGTGTATCTATAACGATAAAGTCCACAGGGAATATGAATTCCCCGACTTTGATTAACACATCCTCTAGCTCACCCCTTGGTTGGGTGATAGATCGATCGGCCATCTGAAGAGTACAATGCGCAGGTTTTAACTCTCCGATCCCTAATTGCTCATAAACAGAATACAGAAGCAAGTTAACACTAGCACCTAAATCGAGTAGAGCACGATTGATATTTTTACCCCCAATAGAAATTGAAATTGTAGGACTTCCGGGGTCCTTTCGTTTCTTGGGTAGTTGTTGTGTAAAAGCTGTGCTCACATTACTCGCAAGGAAAACTTTTTTAGGTACTTGAACTTTTCTCTTCCTAGTGCACAAGTCCTTTAGGATTTTCGCATATGACGGAACTTGTTGAATAGCATCTAGAAAAGGAATATTTATGTTAACTTGCTTAAAAATTTCCACAATCTTCTCCATTTGTGGACTTGGTCTGTTGCCCCTTAACCTGTTTGGATAAGGTGCTTTATCAATAAGGGTTTGGTCCAACATTGGAGAGGATTGTGGGGACTGATTCGATCCCAAAACTGGAGTGGGAATCGACTTAGATAGATTTGGCGAAATGGGCAAAGGGTTCGAGCCTTGGGAAAAACGGAGAATAGGCTCGGATGAAGGTGGGAGACTAGACGAATTAGGGGAAGAAGAAGAAGCTGGGGTATCATTGGTGTCACTATCACCACACTGCTCACCCACTCGGTCATTCAGCACTTTTCCCGATCTCAACGTGGTAACGGCACTCACATTATAACTTTGTGAGTGGCCAGGATTAGGTATGGGTTGAGATGGGAGTTTCCCTTTCTCTCTCGCACTCATTGCGGCGTTTAGCTGTTCGATTTGGTTTTCTATTGATTTGATACTCTCACCATGGGAGGAGGAGTTTTTCGTTAGGGTATCAATAGAAGACCTCATCTCAGCCGAATTTTGCATGGATTGTTTCATGAACATATCCAAAGTTTGTGCAAGTGAGTTGTCAGTACCGGCCACTTGTGGTGTAGAAATGTTGGCCGGATTTTGGAAATTCTGTGACTGAAAGGGGGGCTGATTCTGTGGTTGTGGTTGCTGTGGAGGAGGTCTTTGATAATTGCTTTGTTGGTTTTGATTCCAAGCAAAGTTAGGATGATTCCTCCATCCTTGATTGTACGTGCAAGAATAAGGGTCGTTTCTAGGCCGCTGCTGAAAAGCAGAATTAGCTTGAAACGATGCATTCATAGGACATTCTTCCGTTAAGTGTGAAGGATCCGAACAGCAACCACAGACGGTCTTAGGAAGCGTGACCTGATTTAGGGAGAATGTTGAGAACTTGTTTTCAATAGCATCGAGTTTCTTCTGAATCGCTGCCATTTTGGCTTTTACTGCGATAGAAACATCGAGCTGGTGAATACCTCCCTTAGTTGAAGGTGGTCTTACGCTTTCCCACTGCAACGTGTGTTCAGCAAGGTCTTCCAGATATTTCCAAGCTTCACCGTCATCTTTAGACATGAAATTGCATTGACACATTGTTTCAAGCATCTGCTTTGTCGCTGGATTAATGCCCTCATATATAATCCGACATAAATCCCATCTTTGTATTCCGTGATGGGGGCATTGGACAAGAAGATCTTTGAAACGTTCAATGCAATTCCAAAATGGTTCATTGGGAAGCTGGGTGAACTGGTTGATCTCGCTCCTAACATGTGCAGTCTTATGATTTGGGTAAAACTTCTTAAGAAATGATACGACGAATTCATCCCAATTAGTGATAGAGTGTGCGGTAGTATTATAAAACCATTTTTCTGCCAAGTCGCACAGTGTGAATGGAAGAAGACGTAAGCGCATAGCATCTAAAGTCAATTGTGAAGTACCCATCATTGCGCATACGTTTTCAAATTTGGTGATGAAAACGTACGCGTCTTCCGACTCAAGCCCGTGAAATTTGGGCAGCAGATTGATGTAGTGGGGTTTAATTTCGAAATTATCCCCGTTAGGTGGTGGAAGAGATAGACAAGTAGGAAGAGGACCACGAATAGGATAGCATCTCTCTTGGAGAGAGATGCGCGGTGGATTCTGCTCACCTGCGGGCGGTGGCAGCGTGGTGTTATAATTAGATGGAGTGCCGTCCATCACGGTCGATGTGGTGTGTGGTGGGGGAAAAGAAGATGAAGAAGTACCAACTTCGGCGTCGATAGCAGGAACGCGGACAAGACGGGCACTAGGATCCCGTGTCCAGCCGAGCATGCACTAAGCGGGTTTAGTGCAAGTGGCAGCGTGTGTGTGATTTTAAAATTGGTTTGTTTTGAAAAAGTGGGACTCAAGACAAATCTCCCTAAGATGCACAAGCAACCCCAGAACTAAGGTCACCTAGGTCCAGTCTCTAGACCGCTCCTAGACTTCCAAAAGACAAGCCGCAGGATCAATCCTCTACCGCCTCCGTACTACCCTTATAGCCAGGTAAGTGCCAGGTAAGTGGGAAGGAACCACGTCGTGGGCCTAATTAAAAACCACTAGCCTTTGTCACACTTGCCTAGGCACTACAAAAGTAATGCGGATAAACGATAGATTACCCGCGACCTTCCTCTGTCCTTATTGAGCGCGACAGTCCTTAGAGTCTGGTCTAGATATTTTTTAAATTAATGAAGGGTTGATCTATATGCTCGGTTTGTGATTTGTGGGGCTTAGGAAGGGTGATGAAATCCCCACCTAATCTTTATTTGGTCTTTGCCCCTTAAAGTCCGTATTAAAATATGCAAAACAAAACCAATCACAAAACTTTTGCAAAAAGATTTTTTTAGCGGCGCAATTTTGCAAAGAATCCTGCAGAAAATAGATTTTATTGGATTCGAGGAGAGAGAGAAGGAGTTAAGAAAGATACCAGAGAAGATTGAAGCCCTAATTCCTCTAACCTGCCGCGATTCCGCCGCCAAAGGTGCTTTTATGCCGCGGTTCCGCCGCGTGGTAGAGAGAACAGTTGATGAAAATTTTTCTGTGATCTCCTTTGCTCCTCTGGATCTCTAAAAATGTCTCTGTTTCCTGTTTTCCTCAATTCTGTGACTCCAGATCTCCTTGCAAAAATCCACGCACAAATCGTTAAATATGCAATTTGCAGTTTTGTTTTAATAATGATATGGCTCGTCTAAGAATTCAACACAAATAGTAAAAATAAAAATTACGCACGTATCCCCGGCAACGGCGCCATTTGATTGATACGAAAGAGTGTGTGTTTGTAGTTACCGCAATCAATAACGGTGTCGCGTATAGCTAGACCGAGATGAGTACGGGTCGTCCTCTGGGAAACGTGGAACCTTTTACTCTTACTTTAGATGTGTTGAGAAAGAGAGGAGGGATAAAGAATTTTATAGAAAGATTTCTAGATCTACGTTAAACAAGAATGTAAAATATAGATCTAGTTTATTTTAAAGATGTAATTAATATAATAAGAGGGCTTGTAGGGTTCGTTAGGATTTAGTAGTTATGGACGATTAATTAAAAGTTACCCTTTTTATCCATTAATAGATTTAGAACTAGAACGACGGTGATGCGTGTAGATTAGGGTTTCTGGAGGGAAAAGGAATCCCACTCTTAACCCTTATCTCGACACGGAACTCCGTTCATTATCCAGCCTTTACCAAAACAATCATTAATCTAATCTCTAATCGCGGTCGGAACTAGTAAAGAATTGTTAGCACGCCCGATTAGGATGTTAATGATTCTTTTGATAAAGTTCCTAAACTTTATAGGACTTAAAAAGGGTTTAATTATTTTCATCGTCCATTAGCCTACCCTAATCCTACGAACCCTAACAAGCGGAGAATTACTCGCGCATATTGGGAAAAGAAGATGAAAAGATAGAGAGGGAAAACATAATGTAAAATGCAAAAGAATTAAATAAAACAACTACCTTTATTAATCAACTTGAACAATCTACACTTTGATTCCTTAGAAAATGATTACAAAGACTAGTTTGCTTCTCGATCTCTTCCAAGGAGGTAGATGAACCGTTGATGATCAGCCTGGATGCGTAAGCCGTCTGGGACTTCGTGATCACGTCGGCTTGATAGCTTTTCCAAGAGGCTCTCGGTGCCCCTTTATAGTGCAAAGCCAGAATCTTTAGGTTGAAAACTTGGTAAAATATAGCTTTGATTCACCCCACAAAATCTTGTCTTCCAACTCCTTAAGATTGCGGCGGATCCGCGGCCTAAAAGGGTGTTTAGCCGTGGATCCGCGCTTAATGGTAGGGATCTCTTGATGAAATTTCTTGTGCTTGCATCTTATGACATATGGCAATCCTAGGCATCTTCAGAATTCAAAAATCTTTTCTCGGTTGCTTCCAGACTTGGTCTCCAAGTTTTGCTTCTTAATTAGGTAAGTTTTTTTCAACAACTTGATTTGTTTGATAAATTCTGCATAACAACTTGGAAAATTCTGCACAATAATCTCAAATAATATTTAGTAGAGTTAGTTCTACTAGGATTTGGTCAATGGATTTATTTGCATACATTTTCCTACCAAATACTAATTAAAAATATATTAACACATGGAAAATGGTGTTTCTACACATAAACCCTCATATGTATAATATATCATAATAAAGTCCTTTTTTAATATGAAAATGGTAGGAAAAATGTAATACAAATGTGCAGTTTTATCAACTGAACACCCATCAACATGTCGCTCAATTCAGGACTCTTTGCGGCAACACTGGAGGTGACGATAAGCTACCGCTCCGCCAGTTTGTTGGCAGTTTGTCGGAGACAGCATTCGAGTGGTATTCCGAACTCCCAAATGACTCTGTCAAGACATTCGCAGAGATGGAGTGGCTATTCACTCAGCGTTTCGCAAGCGCTAGCGAACGCACCCCAATCACGGCACTGATCAATGCCAGGGTGAAACCGGGAGAAACATGGGTCCAGTATGCGATACGGTGGCGTAATCTATGGTCGAAGTGCGAGCAGCATATCGAAGAAGCTCCTGCCGTGGGCATGTTCGTGGGTACTCTCGACCCTCAAGCGACCATCTCCCAATTCATGATCTTCAAGCCGACTACCTTCCAGGCCTTGATTGACAAGCTGGCCCAAATGGACCAGATGGGCCATAGGCCTTCCTCTTCAAAGACAGAGCCTTAGAATGAAAAGAGCAAAGGGAAAGCAACCTTCATTGCCAATACTCAGCAACGGCCGAGCAACTTAAAGCCGGTTGTTCGCCAACACAACGTGCGTCCACGCCCATCCCTCGAGGAGAGACTAGGACGTCCTTACTCGTTTCCTCAGAATAAAATGAGGAGATTGTTCGAGCTGGCAGTGCGCAACAGACTCATCAACCTGCCGAGTCCGAAACGTCCGTTGCAGCCAGGCGATGTCAACGATCCAAATTACTGCCCTTACCACCAAGCGGTAAGCCATCCAATCAAAGATTGCTTCGTCTTTAAGGGATGGATCGAGGATCAGTACCAACAAGGCAAGTTCGTATTATCCGAAAACTGGAAAGTGAACCCGCCACAACCTCATGCCCCAAAAAAAGTGGACGTGCCGGGGGCATCGTGCTCATTCATAAGGGAAGCCCCGTGGGAGGTCGCTCTTTCAACCAAAACTAAAAGAATGATGTAGGATCTCCAAACGTGCCCGGCAATCAGGTGGAAAAATCCACTGTAACCCGAGATCATCGAGGGAATGCTGAAACTGCGCCCAACTCCAAAAATGGGTGGTGATGGTCAGAGCGCTCACACCCAGCCATCAAAGTCTTCGAAGAAGAAGAAGAAGACCGAAAAGCCCGTGCAGCCTGGTGACAAGCGCACGGACCTGCAAAAACAGATTGACGCGTTGGAAGAATATAATCAGAAGGCGCGGACCCCAGTCACATTCCAAGAATTTCTCAGCCACGTCCTTGAGGACGGAGATGATGACAATGGAGAAGACTCGTCGGATGAATCTGAAGATTATGTGGCAAGCTGCCATGTGATCTCTCACTCGTCAATAAATGACGAAGAAGCTCCTTACATAGAGAAGCTGGGGGCAGATCCTGAGCCAGAACTTCTAGGACCATCAGACGAAATGATTGATGCATTCCTGAACGAAGCCCGTCTTAAAAGCAAAGCTGATCGAGAGGGCGAGATGACCATATTCGAGAAAGCCAAACGCCGGCGACTAGATGAAAGGGTCGAAACACTCCTACCGGATCAAAGTACATCCGCCGCAAATGAAAGCAGGATCAAGATAAGGAAACGATTCGCCAAAGCCATATCGATGAGGATGAGACTGCCCTCTTTCAGAGAAAATTCTCCTGGTGGTATACATCTTGATGAAACGGACGTACATCCTAACTTTTGCTTATATCATCAGAGGATCGCACATCCTACTGAAGACTGCAACTCCTTTAAGTGTTGGTGGCAAGGATATGTCGTTCACAGGTAACAGTTCAACAAGACAAAGCGTGAAGCACGTAAACAACGGAAAAATGCGACAGATGAGCGTAAAAGAATTGTCGGCAATTGTCATAGGGTTGATCCCGGGGGATCGCGAGTTCTCACCTTCGGGAACGACTCCGACGAAAAAGTAGCCCCCGTTCCTCTCTTCAAGGAATCCATCTCTGAAACGAAAGAATTGAGGAGCTGCGAGAACATTCAGCCGTGCAATTGCACACTACCCGGAAAGAATCTCGGACCCGCGAACAAGGGATCGAACAAAAGGGATAAGGGGAATGGAAAAGCGACCTTCGTCGCCAACGCTCAACAACAGCCGAGTAACCGGAGACCGTTTTATCGTCAAAACAACAAGCCGCGATACCTCAATGAGAAGTTGAAACGTCCTTACTTGTTTCCCAAATATAAAACAAAGAGATTGTTCGAGCTAGCAGTGCGCAGCGGGCTCATCACTCTGCCAGATCCAAAACGTCCGTTGCAGCCAGGTGACGTTAACAATCCTAACTATTGTCCCTACTACAGAGTAATGGGTCACCCACTCGAAAATTGCTATGCCTTCAAAAACTGAGTTGAAGACCAGTACCAACAGGGCAAGTTCACGCTGTCCGAAAAATGGAAGGTGAACCCACCACAACTACATGCTCCGAAAAAGATGGACATACCGGGGGCATCGTGCTCTTTCATAGAGAAAGCCCCATGGACCAAAAAGTCCGTAAACTAGAAACTCGCCTCAAATATGGCAACGATAGACCGAAACGTCGTTAAACTAACGATGGACCACTGTGTCCTAAAACTGGCTGAAGACCGAAACGTCGTTAAACTAACGATGGACCACTATGTCCTAAAACTGGCTGATGACCAAAACGTCGTTAAACTACTACCAACCCGCGGCATCTTCAGGCTGACGTGGTAGTAAAAAACAAAAACAAAAACGGTACGTCCATAAGCAAAATGGGCACGGATGAAAACCCGAAAGGGCGTCGTGAGTAAAAACAGCAGGATTACCGACGATGTTTGTGAAAACCTGAAAGGGCGCAGACTCATAAAAAGAAAAAAAACGGGTACGTCCATAAGCAAAATGGGCACGGATGAAAACCCGAAAGGGCGCCGTGAGTAAAAACAGCAGGACTACCGGCGATGTTTATGAAAACCCGAAAGGGCGCAGACTCGTAGTAAAAAAAAAGGTATGTCCATAAGCGAAATGGGCACAGATGAAAACCCGAAAGGACGCAGACTCGTAGTAAAAAAAAAAGGTATGTCCATAAGTGAAATGGGCACAGATGAAAACCCGAAAGGGCTCCGTGAGTAAAAATAGCAAGGCCGGCGAGTTTTGTGAAAACCCGAAAGGGCGCAATCTCGTTAAAAGACACTTACAGGGTCCTCTCGACCTTGTGAGGAGAAACCACCCGCGTGAGATCCCTACGACTCACAAGGGAGCAACACACTTAGGGATCCCCACGATCCCTAGGGAGAAATTACGCTTGCGAGATCCTCACGACTCATAAGGAGAATCCTCTTATGGGACCCTCACGGCTCATAAGATTCAAAAGTCTTAAGCTACAGGGATCTGAACCTGTTCTTAAGCAGCCCCCACAACCTCCAATGCTGCCCTACAAGCGGTTCAATATTGACCCTTGTATACACTCCACGGGCATGAATGAACATTTCCCTAACAGAGTCCTACCGGCGACTAGGGATATGCTCGTACGGTGAACAAACACTTATAGGTCCTCTCGACTTGCAAGGAGAAAACACTCTTGTAAGATCCTTACGACTTATAAGAGAATACACACTTAGCAATCCTCACGATTCCTAAGGAGAAAATGCACCTACGAGATCCTCACGACTTGTAGGGGGAAATACCTTTATGAGACCCTTACGGCTCGTAAAGTCAAAAGCCTTAGTCAACAGGACCCTAACCCTGTTCGCTAAGCCACTTTTGCTCGTCATCGACAGAGGCAAATGATGATTCACTCCTGGCAATATCCCAGTTGTAGCGGTGCTGATGCCGAAATCGGTATCAAACCCCAAGTCCTTTCATGGCAAATGATGATTCGAACCTGGCAATATTCCAGTCGCAGCGATGCTGATACTAAGATTGACACCAGATTCCAAGTTCCATACTCGTGGCAAAAAATCAGCGAGCCAAAAAAATGCATATGGAATAGCCGAAATGATGGGGCAACTTGCAACAAAATCAGCAAGTAAAAATACAAAAACAGCCGAAATGATTGGGCAACTCGCAATAAAAAAGCAGCGAGTAAAAATAAAGAGCCGAAATGATTGGGCACCGCGAAAAATAGCCGAAATGATTGGGCAATCGCGACCTTCGCGATATAAAAATCTGAAATGATAGAGCATTGCGGAAAGAATAAAAAAATGATGAAAGAATGAAACTTTTGCCCTACAGGTGAGATCACATTTGATCCCTGTATACAATCTAGGGGCACAAACAAAGAGGGAACCATACCTTCCCAACAGGCTCCATCAGAAAGTGAAGCCAAATCTCGACAGTTCATAAAAAACCTAGAGACAATCTCGACATTTATCACAATATTGCAGACACAATGTCAACAAATGAAGCAAAGATCCCTAGCTTCAGGGTCTCGACGTCAACATCGACAACTTAGAGATCACCAATGGCGTTTCTCCTCACTCCAACCAGATGCAGACGTGACGTCAACAATCGACCTCAGAGTCGCAACGAAACGGAACCATAGCAAAGTCCCTAGTTCCAAATCTCAATGGACACATCTGCAGCCTGGAGACCAACGACGGTAGGCCTCCTCATTCCAGCATGACACAGATGTTACACCATCAAACGGAGCCATGGCAAAATCCCAGTTCCATCTCAGCACTCGTCTCGATACAGCAGACGGGATGTCAACAATGGCGTTCCTTTGCAATCCAGCAAGATGCAGATGCAACGTCAACAAAAGACCTCACGGTCGAAACAAAGCGGAGCGATGGCAAAATCCCAGCTCCACCTCAGCATTCGTCTCGATACAGCAGACGAGATGTCAACAATGGCGTTCATTCGTAGTCTAGCAGGATGCAGATGCAACGTCAACAGAAGACCTCACGGTCGAAACAAAGCGGAGCGACGGCAAAATCCTAGCTCCACCTCAACATTCGTCTCGATACAGCAGACGAGATGTCAACAATGGCTTTCCTTCCCAGTCCAGCAGGATGCAGATGCAACGTCAACAGAAGACTTCACGGTCGAAACAAAGCGGAGCGACGGCAAAATCCCAGCTTCATCTCAGCATTCGTCTCGATACAGCAGACGAGATGTCAATAACGGCGTTCCTTCGCAGCCCAGCAGGATGCAGATGCAACGTCAACAAAAGACCTTACGGTTGAAACAAATCGGAGCGATGGCAAAATCCCAGCTCCACCTTAGCATTCGTCTCGATACAGCAGATGAGATGTCAACAACGGCGTTCCTTCGCAGTCCAGCAGGATGCAGATGCAACGTCAACAAAAGACCTCACGGTCGAAACAAAGCGGAGCGACGACAAAATCCCAGCTCCATCTCAGCATTTGTCTCGACACAGCAGACGATATGTCAACAACGGCGTTCCTTCGCAGTCCAGCAGGATGCAAATGCAACGTCAACAAAAGACCTCACGGTTGAAACAAAGCGGAGCGATGGCAAAATCCCAGCTCCACCTCAGCATTCGTCTCGATACAGTAGACGAGATATCAACGACGGCGTTCCTCCGCAGTCCAGCAAGATACAGATGCAACGTCAACAAAAGACCTCACGGTCGAAACAAAGCGGAGTGACGGCAAAATCCCAGCTCCACCTTGACGTTCGTCTCGATACAGCAGACGAGATGTCACTACAGCGTCCTTCCTCCAACAGGATCCGGACATACCAAAGCAGATGAAGCAAAGGCCAAATTCCTAGCTTCAGGGTCTTGACGGCAACTCATATAAAGCCTGAAAGACAATCAGAGATTATCTCGCACCAGCGCGGAGTGGTCACCACCTCGATGATCGTCTCGATACAGCAGATGAAATGTCACCCCAGCGTTCTTCCCCCAGCAGGATTCGGACGCGCCAAAGCAAATGAAGCAAAATGCCAAATTCCTAGCTTCAGGGTCTTGACGGCAAGTCATATAAAGCCTGAAAGACAATCGGGGATCATCTTGCATCAGCGCGAAGTGGTCACCACCTCGACGATCGTCTCGATACAGCAGATGAAATGTCACCCCCAGCGTTCTTCCCCCAGCAGGATTCGGACGCGCCAAAGCAAATGAAGCAAAATGCTAAATTCCTAGCTTCACGGTCTTGACGGCAAGTCATATAAAGCCTGAAAGACAATCGGGGATCATCTCGCATCAGCGTGTAATGGTCACCACCACGTCATTCGTCTCAATACAGCGGACGCAATGCAAGCAAACGAAGCGAAGGCCAAATTCCTAGCTTCAGGGTCTTAACGGCAAGTCATATAAAGCCTGAAAGACAATCGGAGATTATCCCGCACCAGTGCAGAGTGGTCACCACTTCGACGTTCATCTCGACATAGCAGACGCAACATCACCAAAAGGAGCCACGGTAAAATCCCTGGTTCCAAACCTCAACGGTTCACCAGCAACCTAGAGACAACCGCGACATTCATCTCGATACAGCAGACGCGATGCCAGCAAACGAAGTAAAGGCCAAATTCCTAGCTTCAGGGTCTTAACGGCAAGTCATATAAAGCCTGAAAGACAATCGGAGATTATCTCGCACCAGTGCGGAGTGGTCACCACCTCGACGTTCGTCTCGACACAGCAGACGCAACATCACCAAAAGGAGCCACGGCAAAATCCCTAGTTCCAAACCTCGACGGTTCACCAGCAACCTAGAGACAGCCACGACATTCGTCTCAATACAGCGGATGCAATGCAAGCAAACGAAGCGAAGGCCAAATTCCTAGCTTCAGGGTCTTAACGGCAAGTCATATAAAGCCTGGAAGACAATCGGAGATTATCTCGCACCAGTGCAGAGTGGTCACCACCTCGACGTTCGTCTCGATACAACAGACGCAACATCACCAAAAGGAGTCACGGCAAAATCCCTGGTTCCAAACCTCGACGGTTCACTAGCAACCTAGAGACAACCGCGACATTCGTCTTGATACAGCAGACGCGATGCCAGCAAACGAAGCAAAGGCCAAATTCCTAGCTTCAGGGTCTTAACGGCAAGTCATATAAAGCCTGAAAGACTATCGGAGATCATCCCACGCCAGCACGGAGTGGTTATGACTCATCGGGGCTCTCCAAAATGAGCCTAACCTTAAGTAAAAAGCGGCATGGAAAAATTCCTAACACTTGCCCTTCCGAAGGTCAAACTGCCTAGGAGGATTGCTTGAAGACGTCTTGTCCAGCCCCAGAAGGGATCGGAGACACGACAATCGCAAGGCTACTCGAACAGCAAAACTGCCTATCAAGGAATACATCAACCGATGCGGCGGTACGATGGACAAAACCCTAAGTACCACAGACCCTAACGGACCTCTGTCGTAAAGAGCAGAGGTTAACTGTGACGTTAGGATATTCTTGCGAGAAATGCTCGATTCGTCTCGACTCGTGAGGAAATTAGTGTCTTTGCGAGAAATGTTCGATTCGTCTCGACTCGTAAAGAAAAGCCTTAGGCAGCGGGGATTAAAAAAACTTGTTTCCTAAGCACTGGGACCCTGCAAGTCTATCCAAAATGGTCTCTTGCATACTATCCACGGGTCACACTCTCCAAAGTCGAATCTCGACAAAGAGGGAAACAACCGCTTACGGGTCCTCTCGACTCGTAGGAGGGAAAATTCTCTTATAAGATCCTTACGACTTATAAGAGAAAACACACTTAGGAGTCCTCACGACCCCTAAAGAGAAAATACACCTACGAGATCCTCTCGATCCATAAGGAGAAAAGTCTTTGTGAGACCCTCATGGCTCATAAAGTTGAAAAGTCTTAGGCTACAAGGACCCTAAACTTGTCTCCTAAGCCCTCAATTCGGTGACCATGCATAACTTTTCACTACTTCACCCACGTACATACTTACGTGGGCAAAGTAGTGGGGGGCATTTGTTCCCGCCAAAAATTTCTGCGCGAAAGAGTCCAAGGTATCAAATGGCAGCGATACTCTTAAGGAGATGCGAACTAGTATATTCCGGCCTGTATTTTGATAAACTCCTGAAGGAGGAACTATTAAATTCTGATGGTATTGAAAGCATCTCGAAAACTCCTTCGATTTGATATATTACGGGCTTCATAATTCATCCGGGATCAAAAGTTATGAGCAAATATGCTATGCACTGTTCCCTGATTAAAAAATCAGGAATTACCTCAATGAGGTATGACGTGCTCATACGTGATCAATGGTCACGTGTTGACAAGTGATAGTTAAAACATGAATAAAAACAGACGGCTGAAGAAGGACCTAATTGGGGGTCACGTGCTCACACGTGACCAATGGTCACGTGTTGACACGTGATAGTTAAAACAGAAATAATAACAAACGGCTAAAGGAAATACTTCAATGAGGTGTCACGTGCTCACACGTGACCAATGGTCACGTGTTGACACGTGAAGGTTAAAACTGAACCGTAAGTAAATGCTGAAAAAAGGACTCAATTAGGGGTCACGTGCTCACACGTGACCAAGGGTCACGTGCCAGCACGTGCCAGGCTTTGAAAGCCTTACAGATTAATAGAATTAAAATTCTAAAATTTTATAAATCTTTCTAAACACAAAAGGTCTATGGGGGACCGTTGGATTAAAAATCCAAGGGTGATAAAAATCATCAATTTATGGAAAAATCTTAGACAAGGAAAGTTTTCCCCAAATCTCACCGAAATAACAAACAGAATATCTTTGGATTTAAAATCCAACGGTGAATAAAATTCACTGAATGATCTAAACGATCATATTAATTATGAAAATAAATCAAATCTTTCAATGAAAGATTTACTAAACAAATTAATTCTTTTCCTCCTCCTATAAATAAGAGCCAAGGGGAGAATAGGAGATGGAATTTTTAGAGAGAGAAAACTTTGGAGAGAATTCTGAGATCTTGAAATTGCAGAGAGAAAAGAAAGGAGAATTTAATTCTCAACAAAGAAAACCCTAGGTGAGAAAAGGGAAAAAGATCAACTTCAAAAAAAGAATTTAATTCTCAAAATTTAAGAGTTTAACTCTTCTGCAAATAAAGAACTTAGTTCTTCCTCTAGTTGAAGATCTGCAGAAGCACATCTCCCCATAGGTTGAGAATTTAATTCTCATCGGGTTGAGATCCTGCCATCCAGATCTGAAACTTAGATGGGGAATTGAGTTTAGAGAATTTAATTCTCCCAAAACAAAACTAGGGTTTGAACCCTATCTGAGAATTTAATTCTCCTGAAAATATAGGAATTTAATTCCTTCAAGATGGCCAGAACTAGGGTTTAACCCTAATCAAGAATTTAATTCTTTTACATATATTGGAATTTAATTCCTCCAAAACAAAATTAGGGTTTAACCCTACAGAGAATTTAATTCTTAAAGATAAAGAGATCTTCATGCATGCAAAAGAATTACGGTCACGTGGCCCCACGTGACCCCTGAAAAGATCCCCAAAAATAAAAAGGAAAGAGCTCAGAGGCAATGCCTCACGTGCTCCCACATGACCCCTGAAACACAGAAAGAAAAAGTAAAAGAAATAAAGGCTTTGGGCGCTCTCACGTGTTACCACGTGACCCCTTGGCAAACGCTTTAACAGTCAGCGCATAAATCCTCATCACGTGTCAACACGCGACACTCAAAATAAAAATAATAAAAAGTGTTTAACACTTAATTGCGGAACGAAGAAAAATGATCTGGTCCCACTTTTGGGCGCTCTCATGTGTCCACACGTGACCCCTCTTTCTTTAGTGTTTAACACTAATTTGGGGATTATATTTCCAGTGTTTAACACTGATTGTTTCTATTGTTTAACACTAAATTGAAGATTATATTTCCAGTGTTTAACATTGATTGTCTTTTAGTGTTTAACACTAATTTGAGAGTTCTATCTCCAGTGTTTAACACTGTTGTTCTCTAGTGTTTAACACTACTTTCAGCCAAATTGGCTAATTTTCCAGAGGCAAAAGTCCCTCCTCCAAATGAATCTCAAAATTGAGGAAATCAAAGACAAAATGTTGTCAGAGCCCCCAAACCTTTGTTTAGCACTGCTGAATGATGAGGGGCTGAACCCAGACAAATGTCTAATGGCCCAAAGGGCCAATATTTCAAACATAATTGGACTGAGCCCAAACTGGCCATAAGTCCTCAAATCATCTTAAACTGAGCACATCTGCTCTTTCAACCAACTCATTGGTTCAAGGGTATATCTCTGAACTCCTCTGATATTTGTCGTTGTAATCCTTCAACGTCTTCAGAGAGGTGATGGGTCCCGACAGCCATACATTTTATTGGACCACTATGTCCTTAAACTGGTATTGGACCACTACGTCCTTAAACTGGTATTGGACCACCATGCCCCAAAACTGGCAATGGACCACTATGTCCCTAAACTAGAACAATAGAGTCAAAATGCTCTTTTGTCGGATCTAAACGATCCCGTTAAGTTGATCTTAGTCTCAAATTAGACTAACGTATCCTTAACAAACGTTTAAGTTGATCTTAGCCTCGAATATGGCTAACGTATCCTTAAACCAAAACCTTCAAACAGACTTTAGTCCCAAATTGGACTGTAGATCTCCCAACCAACTTTGGTTCAAGGGTACATCTCTGAACTCCTCTGATATCTGTCGTTGTAATCCTTCAACGTCGTCAGAGAGGTGACGGGTCCCGACGGCCATACGATCAATGGACCACCATGTCCCTAAACTGGCAATGGACCACTATGTCCCTAAACTAGAACAATAGAGTCCAAATGCTCTTTAGTCGGATCTAAACGATCCTGTTAAGCTGATCTTAGTCTCAAATTAGACTAACGTATCCTTAACAAACGTTTAAGTTGATCTTAGCCTCAAATATGGCTAACGTATCCTTAAACCAAAACCCCAAACCCAAATCTAAGAAAATACGGATTTGGACTAATCCACGTCCTACGGGCGACAACATAAATTAGTCTCTATATACAATCCATGGGCAACCACAAATAAAATAAACACCCACGACACGAAGTGACCATCTGGAGAAGGAGAAAGTTGTTACCGCGATGTGGTAGCGTAATTAACTGCAGGGGCTTGCGCCTGCAGGGAAGAGCGTCCCCACAATCAAAAACCCCTCGAACAAGGGGGAATCTGACGAAGTATGCTACATCGGCCGCATCCGTTTAAACCTTCGATACATGGTGCCATAAATCAACTTGGCATCTTCGGAGAGGTGGACGGATAGCACCAATTAGCATCTGCCCCGAATCTCAGACAAGACAGGCTATCTTGGCCATCATTCGGAGGGGAACAGTCACCTAAAGTATGTACACGATGATAGAGACAAACCAGATAGCATACTATCATCTCGAGTAAGACTGTTCTACCAGTACAGGTCCTCCCTCAATCATTTCAATCACGTGCCTGCGATCCAATAATTGACTTGAGGGCACTATAGCAAACAATCTCCCACTTGCACTTAAAGCTAATTATTGCGATGTCGCATACTCACAGCCCGTGTGATACCGAACACCCAACTCCTCTACTAATCAGTTTCACAAAGCTCGTTTGTAAAGCTATTGCTTTCGAGAAATAGTCTCAGTGAGTGGATCCGCTCTGATGTTTCTTTCTATGTCTCTCTTTATCTCAAGTTCGCGAAGAAAGCCATCTTCCGAAATGAGCAATACCTGTCTTAGAATATATCTGGATATCTGATGGGACCCAGTTTATATATGAACTCCAAATCTAGCAAACTTCTTAGACTGTATCATCAACTGAATTTAATTAGTATGCTGCACCATACCTCTCTCAATATCCGCCTGGACCACCTGTCCAAACTACTGCCCCTCGTCAAAGGGAAAATTATAACTCTGACAGTCACTCTGTCAACCAGGTCACCTTGAAAGCCTGGAATGATAACCGTCTCCCGAAAGAGGCTGCCGTTATCAAATCCCTAGAATATCCACTTATGTTCTAAAACTGCTTCCGAACGTTTCTCCAGGATTGGATTAATATCTCAACTTATTGCATCTAGTGCAAAAACAACATCTGGTGTGGTACTTGACATCTCATGATTAACTCAATTTCCTAAGCAAATGATATGCCAATCATGCACATCCCTCTCCCCTTTAGTCTGTAAGACACCTTTAGAGAGGGTGACTCCATCACCTGCAGGTACACTACCATGCCAGGAGTCGTCCATTCTAAAACACCTTTAGAATACTGTCTAAGTATCCAAATTTAGATCTAAAACTATAGATCTAGTAACCACAATACCTGATATAATATATATCCTTTGTGGAGAAACCACTGTATGACAACCACGGTATAACTGATCATAGTATAGGAATGTCACTTCCTATAACGTGTATGTCATCAAATACTAGGACATCACACCCTACTACTTTCTTAACAGATCCATCCCTTATTTTGATGAAGTTATAACCTATGACTGTCATATCAAAAATAGACGATCTTTCTCCGCTATATCTGCTTTAGCCTATAAATAGACATAAGCTACTTGTCCACTATACTTCCGCTGCTTCCACTGACTACAATAACCCTCTGGCAGAGTCATTTACACGTGCACTTCTAAAGCTAGTTTAGAACGACGCTATACACATCCTCTTGCCGGGTCTCACAGTCTAGAACAGCAGCAATGGCAAGTCTGGGTAAACAAGAACCTCCCTGTCACCGTCCTTAAGGCTACCGGAGTACCTCTCGGGTGCCTGAGATTACCCACCATATCTGCGGAGTGGCTAATGGAATGTCAAACCTGATTGAATCTTTTGGTCCTATCAAATTTTCAGTAATCGTCTGTGGTGTTCCCCTCCGAACGGCGACCAAGACAGGGACGTCTTGCCTGTGATTCGGGGCAGATGCTATTTGGTTTTATCAATCCACCTCTCCAAAGATACCAAGTTGATTTATGGCACCGTGTATCGGAGATTTAGACGGATGCGGCTGATGTAGCAGACTTCGTCAGATTCCCCCTCGCTTGAGGGGTTTTTGATTGTGGGGACGCTCTTCCCTGCAGGCGCAAGCCCCTGCAGTTAATTATGCTACTGCATCGCGGTAGCCACTTTCTCCTGCTCCAGAAGTTCACTTCGTGTCGTGTGTGTTTGTTTTGTTTGTGGTTGCCCGTGGATTGTATACGGAGACTATTTATTTCGTCGCCCGTAGGACGTGGATTGGTCCAAATCCATATTTTCTTAGATTTGGGTTTTGGGTTTTGGTTTAAGGATACGTTAGCCATATTTGAGATTAAGATCAACTTAAACGTTTGTTAAGGATACATTAGTCTAATTTCCAGACTAAGATCTACTTAACGGGATCGTCTAGATCCATTTCCAGTTTAGGGACATGGTGGTCCATTGCATGTATGGCCGTCTGGACCCGTCACCTCTCTGACGACGTTGAAGGACTACAACGACAGATGTCAGAGGAGATCAGAGATGTACCCTTGAACCAGAGTTGATTGGAGGATCTATAGTCCAATTTGGGACTGAAGTTTGTTTGAAGGTTTAAGGATACGTTAGCCATATTTGAGGCTAAGATCAACTTAAACAGGATCGTTTAGATCCGACAAAAGAGTATTTGGGGGCTCTATTGTTCCAGTTTAGGGATATAGTGGTCCATAGGTAGTTTAAGGACATTGCGGTCCGTTGCCAGTTTAGGGACATGGTGGTCCTTGTTCCAGTTTAGGGATATAGGGGTCCATCGTTCCCGTTTTAGGGACGGATATTAGTTTAAGGACGCATTAGTCCATGGGTTTAAGGACCCCATAGTCCATATAGATGTGTTTAAGGACGCATTAGTCCATTAGTTTAAGGACGCGTAAGTCCATGAGTTTAAGGACCCCACAGTCCGTATGGGTGTGTTTAAGGACGCATTAGTCTATGAGCTTAAGGACCCCACAGTCCGTATTAATGTGTGGTTGTCGGGACCTGTAGCCTCTCTGACGTCGTTGAAGGATTACAACGATAGGTGTCAGAGGAGTTCGGAGATGTACCCTTGAACCGGATATAAATTGATTTAAGAGAGCAGTCTTGCTCAGTCAATTTAATTTGAGGACTTACGGCCATGATTGGGCTAAGTCCAGTTGAGAATATTCAACATTTTTATTTTTGGCCTATTAGGCCTGTGCTAGGGCTTTGCCCCTGTTTAATAATGCACTGCATTTTATTCTGGCCTGCTAGGCCTTTTTGATTTGGGCTCTGTCCCTTTATAAATGATGCAGAGCATCTGTTTTGGTTTGACAGACCTTTGTTTGGGCTCTGCCCTTTTTAAAATAATGCATGGCATTTTATTAGGCCTGTTAGGCCTTTTTAATTGGGCTCGGCCCTTCTTTTCAATAATACAGTGCATTAATTATCTGACAGTGGTCATATGGCCTGTCAGGTGCTTTGCGCTAATTAATGAGCGCAAGTGCATGTGGAGGTGACACGTGTCACGCTCTGGTGAGCGCAAGCGCAGTTAGCGCAGTGCGCTGCGCTGCTGACACGTGGCGCGCTCTGGTGAGTTGCACCAATTTCAGAAAGCAATGCTCTATTTTAAAAACGCATAGCGCAAGTTGTTTTGGAGCTGACACATGGCGCTCTCTGGTGGCTTGCGCCAACCCAAGAGCGCAACAGTACAGATTTACAAGTGCAAGGCACTGTTTTAATATCTTGATCCAATTTTGGATTCAAGAAAAGAATCTTTTTAAGATTCCAGAACCAGTGGTTCATCAAAAGGCAATGTCTTTGTGTAGATCAAATGATCTAATAAAGAAGTATATTACTTCTTATTTTATTCTTATTATTTGATCTTTTCTTTTTATTTTAAGATCTTGATCTTGTTCTTGGATCATTGATCTTTTCAGAAGAAATTCTTCTTTTCAAAGGTTTACCTTCTTTTCTTTCTGATTTCTTCTCAAACTTTCTTTTTAGGAGTTCTCTGAATTCTTTCTCTGTTTCTCTGTCAATGTTCTCTCTTCTTCTTCTTTTTTATTTTAGAAAAAAGGATCATTGGTCGTTGAGACCCACCACCTCTCCGACGACACTGAGAGATTACAGTGCCATATATTGAAGGTGTGGAGAGATGTACCCTTCGAACCATGTCTCACTCATTAGAGGGGAAGAACAGGCTGAAGCTTAAGCTTCTCGCTGCTGAAAAAGGCTTCTTTGCGTTCGCGCACGTGCGTCGCACGTGTTGGGCGCACGTGCGTCGCATGTGTTGGGCGCTCATATTTGCACGTAGCGCACATGGAGCTTGCGCATATGCGCATTATGGGGGGAGCAAGCTCCTATGGAGAACGAGTCTCCTTTTAATTGAATATTCTCATGTGGTGCGCACGTGTGTTGCACGTGGTGGGCACACGTACGTTGCACGTGGCGCACATGCGTATTATGAGGAGAAGCGGGGCTTCTATATATGGAGAACTAGGCTCCTTTTAATATTATTAAATGTTCTCATGTGGTGCGCACGTGCGTTGCACGTGGTGCGCGCGTGGTAGGCACACGTGCGTTGCATGTAGCGCACATGCGCATTATGAGGAGAAGCAGGGCTTCTATATATGGAGAACTAGGCTCCTTTTAATATTATTAAATGTTCTCATGTGGTGCGCATGTGCGTTGCACGTGGTGCGCGCGTGGCGGGCACACGCACGTAGCGCACATGCGCATTATGAGGAGAAGCAGGGCTTCTATATATGGAGAACTAGGCTCCTTTTAATATTATTAAATGTTCTCATATGGTGCACACGTGCGTTGCACGTGGTGCGCGCGTGGCGAGCACACGTGCGTTGCACGTAGCGCACATGCGCATTATGAGGAGAAGCAAGGCTTCTATATATGGAGAACTAGGCTCCTTTTAATATTATTAAATGTTCTCATGTGGTGCGCACGTGCGTTGTACGTGGTGCCACATGGCGGGCACACGTGCGTTGCACGTAGCGCATACGGCGCTTGCGCATATGCGCATTATGGGGAGGAGCATGCTCCTATTTGGAGAACTAAGCTCCTTTGAGGATTGAATCCTTTGAGGATTGAACTCTACCCTTTCTAAGAGGTATCCCCTCTAATTTATATGGGAGTGGTAGAGAAGCCATCTCTCCTTTTCCCGATGTGGGACTAAAAAATGCATTCCCCATGTAGTAGAGCATTACTTTAGATTACACGTGCATAACACATTTGCTCATAACTTTTGATCTTGAATGAGTTATGAGACCCATAATATATCAAATCGAAGGCCTTTTTAAGATGCTTTCAATACCATCAGAATTTAGCTGTTTCTCATTCCGAAGTTTGTCAAAATACAGCTCGAAAAATACTGGTTCGCATCTTCTTTCTTAGATCACATGTGCATAGACATTTGCTCATAACTTTTAATCCCGGATGAGTTATGAGGCCCATAATATATCAAATTGAAGGTCTTTTCAAGATACTTTCAATACTATCAGAATTTAGCTGTTTCTCATTTCAGAGTTTGTCAAAATACAGGTCGGAAGATACTGGTTCGCATTTTTTTAAGCATATCGCTGCCATTTGATACCTTGGACTTTTTTGCGCAGAAATTTTTGGCGGGAACAAATGCCTCCCTCTACTTTGCCCACGTAAGTATATATGTGGGTGAAGTAGTGCAGAGTAATACATAGCGTATGACCAGTTTCGGGTTGGTATATAACTTTCAGAATCTTGATCTGAGAAGATAACGAGCGGACAAAAGCGTCGTCATTTATCATTGACTCAAATATCGACTCTTAAAAGATATAGTTCCAAACTCTCATTTCCATGAGCCGCACCCTTCTATTTCTTTATGTTTTACTCTGGTGTGAAGTAGTTTATATGCTCATGAGTAACTTCTCCATTTCAGTGGCATGTAGCTTTGGCAAGTGTGGTCCATAGATGGTAGATAACAATTCATCTTGAATCCTTTATAAGGTAGTGATAGCTTAGAAGACAGGGGTAGGATCCGCCACCTAAGACTTTTCAACTTTATGAGCCGTGAGGGTCTCATAAAGACTTTTCTCCCTACGGACCGAGAGGATCTCGTAGGTGTATTTTCTCCTTAGGAATCATGAGGATTCCTAAGTGTGTTTTCTCTTATAAGTCGTAAGGATCTTATAAGAGAATTTTCCCTCTTACGAGTCGAGAGGACCCGTAAGCGGTTGTTTCCCTCCTTGTCGAGATTCGACTTTGGAGAGTGAGACCCGTGGATAATATGCAAGAGTGTTGCGCCACGGCAGCGTCCCGGCCGTCTTTCCGAGGCCAAAATGCGGAATCAAAACTTTTTCTTAACTTTAAACCGGCGCTACCGTGGACAATAAACCCGGATCTTAACCATTAATCCAATACTAGCTAACAAGAGATGGGTAGAGAGTTATACCAGGCGATCCGTGTCCTTCGGTCTTCGTCTCCACTCCAATCTCCCGCGGAATCTCCGTCCGTCACCTCCTCGTCGGAAAGGGCATCACGTAGCCGAATTCTTTTACGGGCTCCCACCTCTGGACCGAGGCAACTCGGGCGCGTAGTTGGCTAGCCGACGCGTCCAAGGAATGCTGTAGGCAAGTGTAGAAACCATATCTCTTGGGGTTATATGAAGTTGCCTTTGGTGATGGAGGAATCAAGAACTTTGGAGAGGGTTTTTCCTTTTGTTGCATGAATGGAATAATGAGATAGCTAAAAAAAATGAGAACAACAATAATCTCTCCCTCCCTCTCTAGTGGCCCGGCCCACCCCTTATGAATGGTGGAGGAGAGAAAAGAAAAAGCACAAGGGAGGTGAGTGTAGGAAACAAGAAGGGGGTGACCACATCCAAAGCAAACCTCACATCATTAAACAAATCAATCTCTTCTCATTAACCATCATAAACAATGCAAGTGATAAGAAGGAAAAAGAATCTCATGATGAATAACTATCATGATGCCACCAATATGCAAGAAACCCCTCCACAATAAGTTATTTGCAAACTTGCAAATAACCCCCTCCATCGGAAAGTCCGGCCGTGAAGGAACAAAGAAAAATCGGCCGGAACGGAATGCAAACTGGCAACTTCAGAAAACTGATCCCGTAATAAATTACAGGAAAACCCCACGACTGTAAATACATACCCGCATTTGTATTCCCACTGAACACAAATGCAAAGAGACAAAACTACACAGTCTAATACTAGGATCCGGCTTAAACCAAAGCCGGCTAGTAAAATCCGTCCGATCACGATCCGTGCAATACCGTACGTATCTGATCGAACCCTGCCATATCTCCATACGGCCTCTACAGCGTTTCGCCCGAAACTTGAGTAACTGTGTGTGGTGGACTCTAAAGACTCGTCAATACTATGGCTGTGGATTTAACCACAAGCACGTCAGAGGTATTAGCCATACGTGACGAGCTACCAGCTATTGACCAAAAGGGACATCGATGAGCGAACTCATCCTGACACCCTACTGAGCCTGTCCGTAACAATATCCGTACAGTCCGGTCCGTTCGTCTATGAGCATCGCATGGCGGGCCTAGGGGGTTGGTAAAAGTCAGACCCCCAAAAGCGGTACAAGTCGTGTCGGAGTGTAGCCCAGAACACCCTGAGATACTACTGGAATACCTACCAGTAAATCTCTTGCCTCGGCCGAGGGCTTTGTGTAATGGCTCTCCTAGACACAGCGTGACCTCACCCCCAATACCGGGAGAGACGAACCCCTGCAGATCCGCTCACTGCCTCCATGTGGCTCGGGACTGTACCCAACTAAAACCTGTTTGCACGCCTCCTTGAGCCGTGGTAGGGTAGTAATCAAAGTACAGTGGGAACTCACACGAGACAAAATGACGATTTCAGGTCGATGAACTAACCTGTACACATGTCACTAGGGAACTGCTATCTGACGTCTGGTATAATCCCAACTAGCATGTTCCCGGCGAGTCCTATCCGGTGTACTCATAGCCCAATGAGCACATGTATACATCTTAGGTGAACCAACTGACACCGGTGGCTTGTGAGACCGGCCATCGCCCCTCGTCGGGGTCTCGACTGTATACACTAGTCTACTAATGGAGTATCGATGCCCAGTCTCGAAACTCCCACGACTAGGAACCTTTTAAGGATGTGCTTATAGACCCCAGCTCCCACGTATATGATCGCCATCATACTGCTGGCCGTCAAGCAAGAATCCTAAGGGCTTTATCAACGTGTAACAGCGACTCGTAAGGTCACCTAAAGCAGTGCACGATGATAAAGATAAACCAGATAGCATACTATCATCTTGAGTAAGACTGTCTTACTGGGATAGGTCCTCCCTCAATCATTGCAATCGCGTGCCTGTGATCCAATAATTGACTCTGAGGGCACTACCTCCAACAGTAACTTCTCCATTTCAGTGGCATGTAGCTTTGGCAAGTGTTGTCCATAGATGGTAGATAACAATTCATCTTGAATCCTTTATAAGGTAGTGATGGCTTAGAAGACAGGGGTAGGATCTGCCACCTAAGACTTTTCAACTTTATGAGCCGTGAAGGTCTCATAAAGACTTTTCTCCCTACGGATCGAGAGGATCTCGTAGGTGTATTTTCTCCTTAGGAATCATGAGGATTCCTAAGTTTGTTTTCTCTTATAAGTCGTAAGGATCTTATAAGAGAATTTTCCCTCTTACGAGTCGAGAGGACCCGTAAGCGGTTGTTTCCCTCCTTGTCGAGATTCGACTTTGGAGAGTGAGACCCGTGGATAATATGCAAGAGTCTATTTTGGACCTACTTGCAGGGTCCCAGTGCTTAGGAAACAGGTTTTTAAATCCCCACTGCCTAAGGCTTTATCTCGCAAGTCGAGACGAATCGGGAAGTCCTCGCGAAGACACTAGTTTCCTCACGAGTCGAGACGAATCGAGCAGCTCTAGTCAAGGACACTGATTTCCCTGAGTTGAAGTATTTTTCCGAGGACGCTGGTTTTCTTGAGGTTGAAACGAATCGGAGTATTCCTGCAGAGACACTGGTTTCTCTGCGGGCCGATGCGAATCAGGAGTCTCTCATCAAGAACGCTAGTTTCCCTGAATTGAGGTATTTGCCAAGGACACTGGTTTCCCTGGGGTTGAAACGAATCGATGTATTCCTGCAAAGACGCTAGTTTCTCTGCGGGTCGACGCGAATCGGGATTTTCTCATCAAGGACATTGGTTTCCCTTAGTCGAAGGATTTTGCCGAAGACACTGGTTTCTTCGGGGTTGAAACGAATCGGAGTATTCCTGCGGAGACACTGGTTTCTCTGCGGGCCGACGTGAATCAGGAGGCTCTCATCAAGGACGCTAGTTTCCCTGAATTGAGATATTTGCCAAGGACACTGGTTTCCCTGGGGTTGAAACGACTCGATGTATTCCTGCAAAGACGCTAGTTTCTCTGTGGGTCGACGCGAATCAGGATTTTCTCGTCAAGGACACTGGTTTCCCTGAGTCGAAGGATTTTGCCGAAGACACTGGTTTCTTCGGGGTTGAAACGAATCGGAGTATTCCTGCGGAGACACTGGTTTCTCTGCGGACCGACGCGAATCAGGAGGCTCTTATCAAGGACGCTAGTTTCCCTGAATTGAGGTATTTGCCAAGGACACTGGTTTCCCTGGGGTTGAAACGACTCGATGTATTCCTGCAAAGATGCTAGTTTCTCTGCGGGTCGACGCGAATCAGGATTTTCTCGTCAAGGACACTGGTTTCCCTGAGTTGAAGGATTTTGCCGAAGACACCGGTTTCTTCGGGGTTGAAACGAATCGGAGTATTCCTGCGGAGACACTGGTTTCTCTGCGGGCCGACGCGAATCAGGATTTTCTCGTCAAGGACACTGGTTTCCCCGAGTCGAAGGATTTTTCCGAAGACACTGGTTTCTTCTGGGTTGAAACGAATCGGAGTATTCCTGCGGAGACACTGGTTTCTCTGCGGGCCGACGCGAATTAGGATTTTCTCGTCAAGGACACCGGTTTCCCTGAGTCGAAGGATTTTGCCGAAGACACTGGTTTTTTTGGGGTTGAAACGAATCGGAGTATTCCTGCGGAGACACTGGTTTCTCTGCGGGCCGACGCGAATCAGGATTTTCTCGTCAAGGACACTGGTTTCTCCGAGTCGAAGGATTTTTCCGAAGACACTGGTTTCTTCGGGGTTGAAACGAATCGGAGTATTCCTGCGGAGACACTGGTTTCTCTGCGGGCCGACGCGAATTAGGATTTTCTTGTCAAGGACACTGGTTTCCCTGAGTCGAAGGATTTTGCCGAAGACACTGGTTTCTTCGGGGTTGAAACGAATCGGAGTATTCCTGCGGAGACACTGGTTTCTCTGCGGGCCGACGCGAATCAGGATTTTCTCGTCAAGGACACTGGTTTCCCTGAATTGAGGTATTTGCCAAGGACACTGGTTTCCCTGGGGTTGAAACGAATCGATGTATTCCTGCAAAGACGCTAGTTTCTTTGCGGGTCGACGCGAATCAGGATTTTCTCGTCAAGGACATTGGTTTCTTCGGGGTTGAAACGAATCGGAGTATTCCTGCGGAGACACTGGTTTCTCTGCGGGCCGATGCGAATCAAGAAGCTCTCATCAAGGACGCTAGTTTCCCTGAATTGAGGTATTGTGTCTTTCGGGTTTTATATGAGTTACCGTCAAGACTTGGCTCCGTCTTCTGATGAAGCATGGGGAGGGAAGATATGTTTCCTTCTGTGTTTGCGCCCCTGGATTGTATACAGGGATTGCTGTGACATCGCCTGTAGGGCATAAATTTCATCATATATATTTTTTTCATTTTATTTCTTTCCGCGATGCTCTATCATTTCAGCTTTTATATCGCGAAAGTCGCGATTGCCTAATCATTTCGGCTATTTTTCGCGGTGCCTAATCATTTCGGCTATTTCTTTTATTTTCACTCGCTGCTTTTTATTGCGAGTTGCCCTATCATTTCGGCTATTTCGCATGCATACTTTTCTTTACTTGCTGATTTTGTTGCAAGTTGCCCCATCATTTCGGCTATTTCGTATGCATGTGCGGCTTGCTATCTTTTCTCTGCAAGCTTGGGATTAGACATCGATTTCGGCATCAGCACCGCTACAACTGGGATATTGCCAGGAGCGAATCATCATTTACCTCTGTCGATGTCGAACAAAGGTGGCTTAGTAGACAGGGTTAGGGTCCTGTCGACTAAGGCTTTTGACTTCATGAGCCGTAAGGGTCTCACAAAGGTATTTCTCTCTGCGAGTCGTGAGGATCTCGTGGGTGTATTTTCTCCTTAGGAATCGTGAGGATTCCTAAGTGTATGTTCCCCTGTAAGTCGTAAGGATCTTACAAAAGGGTTTTCTCCTTATAAGTCGAGATGACTTACAAGGGTTGTTCACCATATGGACATATCCCCAGTCACAGGTGGGACTTGGTTAGGGAAATGTTTATTCGCGCCTGTGGATTGTATACAAGGGTCAGTATTGAGCTGCTTGTAGGGCCATATCGAAGGTTGTGGGGGGTTTTCTTAAGAACAGGTTTAGGCCTCTGTAACTTAAGACTTTCAAATCTTATGAGCCGTGAGGTCCCATAAGAGAGTTCTCCTTACGAGTCGTGAGGATCTCGCAAGTGTAATTTCTCCTTAGGAATCGTGAGGATTCCTAAGTGTGTTGCTCCCTTGTGAGTCGTAAGGATCTCACGCATGTGTTTTCTCCTTACAAGGTCGAGAGGACCCTGTAAGTGTCTTTTAACGAGGTCGCGCTCTTTCGGGTTTTCACAAACACTCGCCGGTAGCCCTACTGTTTTTACTCACGGAGCCCTTTCGGGTTTTCATCCGTGCCCATTTTGCTTATGGACATACCGTTCTTTTTATATATTTTTTTTTACGAGGTCATGCCCTTTCGGGTTTTCACGAACACTCGCCGGTAGCCCTGCTGCTTTTACTCACAGAGCCCTTTCCGAGTTTTATCCGTGCCCTTTTTGCTTATGGACATACCGTTTTTTTATTTATTATTCTTTTTATTCTTTTTTGTATCGGCTTTGTGATGTTGCAATCCACCGTAGTTTATCGACATCTCGGTCAACAGCTAGTTTTAGGACGTAGTGGTCCGTTGTTAGTGTAGGGACGTTTCGGTCCGTTGTTGAAGAAGGCCGGTTACTACTTATAGAGTTTGGACTTAGGAAGATAGCGAGCGGACATAGTCATCGTCATCTATCATTGACGTAAGTCGTAACTCATTAGGCGTAGTATTTCTTCAGGAAGCGGCCATTTATTGGCCTGAAAGGCCTTTCTCCATGCATGTCCATGAGTAGATAGGCTTTACCCTGGTAGACCTTATCTATGATGTATGGGCCTTCATAATTCGGCTCGAATTTTCCCCGCTTGGCACGATTAGGGATCATAGGTTTTTTTGACCACTAGCACAAGTTCGCCTTGGCGGAATGTCCTCGGCCTGGTCATTCTTTCATATGAGCGCGTCATCTTTGCTTTATAAGCTTCTAGATTTTGTTGCGCTAGGAGCCGGGTTTCATCAAGGGTATCGAGCTCCTCGAGGCGAAGGTGAGCATTCTCTTCGTCCGTTAGCTCATAATGGACTGCCACTCATAGAGAGGGTAACTCTATCTCGAGGGGGAGTACTGCTTCTGTACCGAATACTAATGCGTATGGCGTAGTGTTCGTGGCCATCTTGAACATGGTTCGATACGCCCAGAGAGCTTCTTGCATTCTCTCGTGCCAGTCCTTTTTATTTCGGGACACCGTCTTCTTCACGATCTTCATCAAGGTTTTGTTGAAAGCCTCAGCTAGGCCGTTGGCTCGGGGATTATAAACCGAAGAGTATCTCCAGTCTATGTTGTGATGTTGTGCGAAACGGATGATTTTGTGGCTTCGGTAGGCTGGCCCGTTATCGGAGATAATTCGTCTCGGAGTTCCAAACCGATAGATGACGTGCGTCTTGAAGAAATGGAGGATATTCTCTGTCTTTACTTCCCTCAGCGGTACTGCTTCTGCCCATTTGGAGAAATAATCAGTCGTCGCCAAGATGAATCGATGTCCCCTGGATGATGTTGGTTCAATGGGGCTTTCCCTATGAATGAGCATGATGCCCCCGGCATATCCATCTTTCTTAGAGCATGTGGTTGTGGCGGGCTCACATTCCAGTTTTCGGACGACGCGAACTCGCCCTGTTGGTATTGGTCTTCAACCCAGTTTTTGAAAACGTAGCAGTTTTCGATCGGATGGCCCAATACTTGGTGGTAAGGGCAGTAATCAGGATTGTTGACATCATTCAGTTGTAGCTGGTGTTTCGGCTCCGGTAGAGTGATAAGCCTGTTGTGCACTGCTAGTTCGAACAGCCTCTTTGTTTCATCCCGAGGAAATGAGTAAGGTCGTTTCAACTTCTCATAGAGATGTTGCCGCTTGTTGCTTTGGCGAACAACCGGTCTAGGGTCACTTGATTGTTGTTGAGCGCTGGCGACGAAGGCCGTTTTTCCTTTTCCTTTATCCTTTTTGTTCGCTCCGTTGTTTGTGGGCCCGAGATTCTCTCCGAGTATCGTGCAATTGCACGGCTGAATGTTCTCGCAACTCCTCAATCCTTCAGAGATGGACTCCTTGAAGAGAGGGCCGATGGCTACTTTTTTGTCGGAATCGCTCCCGAAGGTGAGAACTCGTGATCCCCCGGGGTCATCCCTATGACAATTGCCAGCAACTCTTTTATGCTCATCTGTCGTATTTTTCGCCGTCTACGAGCTTCATGCTTTGTCCTGTTGAAGTGTTACCTGTGAGCGACATACCCTTGCCACCAACACTTAAAGGAGTCGCAGTCTTTAGTGGGATGTGCGATCTTCTGATGATATAGACAGTAATTAGGATGCATCTCTACTCCACCGAGAGTGTTTTCTTCAGAGGGTGGTTGCTTCATTCCTATTGATATGGCTTCAGCAAACCTTTTCCTCGTCTTGAATTTGTTTTATGTTGGCAGCTTGTTCCGCTACCTTTTTGTCTTTCTTTTCGAGAATTCTCTGAAAAAACTCGGCATCAGTTTCTTGCTCACGGCGCTGCTCCGAGGATGTCTCCGGGCTTGCTTTCGGTCCCGTAAGTGCGGCCATGACTGTCAGCATTTCTTGGAGCTTTTGTTGTTGTTGCCCCTGAGCCTTAGTCACTGATCGCGTAAGCGGTCTATGACCTGTGAAGACATGGCTATCCTCTTTTTCGGATGCCATATAGACGGTATGTACCATCATGCCCCCAGACTTGGGGTGTTTGGGTTCAGTGGTCTTGCAGTTCATCGTAGACCCAGGGATTTTCTCCGGCCTTCTCCTCTTTCGTGGGCGGTCGAGGTTGAGGGAGCCGTTGCAATGGGCACCCAAGTAGCTATCGCCTTTTGTGGCTTGATAGGATGGTCCTCTTCCCGCTGAACTTTCACCTTTTTCTGTCGGCGGGGATAATCTTGATCAATTACCAAGTCTTGGACTTGACGCCAGACCTTGTAGATTTTAGAGGACAGCCGTTGAGGGGGCTTTTTCGGCTTCACCTTTGTAGCGCTCTCTATAGGTGGAGGAGATCTTTTCAGCACAGCGGTCGGAGAGTTCTTGTGGACCTTCCTAAGTGGTTCAAAGCTGTTTCCGGTTGGAACAACAGCATCACTTTCCGCCGTTGGAGTCGGCGGAGTCAGTCCAGAAGGAGAGTTGCCCTCGGTCTTCCTTACTCGGCGCTAGTGGTATATCCCTAGTAGGAGGGGTGTTGTCTCCTGAGGGTTTTCAGCGGATTACACCCACAAAATCGTATAATAAAAGAGAGATGGTGAAAGTTATATAAAGATAAGAACTATAAAAGAAAAAACTTGAAAATAAGAGTTTTCAACTCTACCAGCTTTTCAGTTGCTATGAGTCCTATCTTAATAGTCATGAAAAGATGTTAGAAATCACATCATCCCTCAATAAAACATCGCCTTTAGTTTTCATTCCTACCTTTCTTCCAAACATTGATCATATACCCCTACGTGTGTGAACTGGACATCCATACACTCAGAGAATTCAATTCAAGCAATCATACTCTTGTCCATCTACCTCAGTACTTTTTAATAGATATTTAGATGGAATTTGCTCACACATTCTTCATGCGACCGTTAATACTTCTTGAGGTACTAACCGATCGATTACTCATGTGCTTGCTAATTGGTGTTTTTCCTCGTCTTGCAACACCTAAGACTTAGCAGTGGCTCCCAAACCAGTTGGTCTAAGGCACTAGGTGATAAAGCACCCTCGCTATATTTTTTTATTGCTTCCTCGGTGATAACAAAACCAGTGTTTATTTTTCTTTTCACCATTTTATCTTTTATTCTCCACTTTTATTTTCTTCATACATTGGCTTCTAGACAAGAACATTTCAAGGTATCCTCTACTATCCCGAGTTTCAAGATGTGTGTAAGTGCGTATAGTAGGGTATCAACGTTCAAATGTTTGGCTTCCAGAATAGGAACTATTTTTTAGGCTTATTTTTATCCTCAGATTAGTAATTTCCTTCATCTTACTGACCCTTGGGACAACAGCTCATAACTATTTATTACTAGTTTCATTTAAGAAAACAACTAACTTTCTTGTTTTTCTTAAACTATTCCTATCTTTTAAATATAATTTTTCACTTTCTACTCTTTTATTATCACAATTTTTTTTGTACTTATATATAGTATAATGCAAAGTAGGGCGTAAATAAGCACAGGAGCGCTGAAAAATGACTTCTTGGAAGCTTCTTGTGATGGTACAGGAGCGCTGAAGCTCGTTGGCGGGAGCATGGTCCCGAAGAATAGCCCAGTGGTGGCTTGAGTTACCTGCTCCACTGGCATAGTGAAAAGGGAGGCCGCTTGGGGCCCGTAGGTTACTCCTCCAGATGGGACAGAGCGAGAGTTGCTGTTGCAGTTAGTGCAGTTTGAAGCTATTGATTTCTTAAAGAGCTTGAATATTCTGCCCCTTGCGTCGACCTTGGTCTTTGGCATGTGCCAGTTGTTTGAGGACCGATTTCGTCGGCAAGGCTGCTGCTTGGGGAGCCTGCCTGTGGACGACAGACATCCTCTGGGCTTCCTCCATCGGCGTTGAGGCACCGAGGGTGGGAGGTGGGAGCATCGACCCAAAAAGAAGCCCGTTGATTTCTTGAAGAGCCAGATTGCAGAGATTTGAGACTGCAAGTGACCCATCCTTGACTCCGCCGGATATGACAGAGCCTGAGTTGCTAGGGTGGGAGTAAATGCCATTCTTCATAGAGACGAAATGCCGGCTTCAATATCCACTCCGCTAAGGGTAACCAAAAACATACACACCGCGATTATTTGATCGCGGGAAAAACATGACACATGAAGTGTGGAGTGGAAAGAGGAAAAGGTCACACCGGGCATGCCAGAATCTGTTCCCCTCCGAACGGCGGCCAAGACAGGGACGTCTTGCCTGTGATTCGGGGCAGATGCTATTTGGTTTTATCCGTCCACCTCTCCGAAGATGCCAAGTTGATTTATGGCACCGTGTATCAGAGGTTTAGACGGATGCGGCCGATGTAGCAGACTTCGTCAGATTCCCCCTCGCTTGAGGGGTTTTTGATTGTGGGGACGCTTTTCCCTGCAGGCACAAGCCCCTGCAGTTAATTACGCTACTGCATCGCGGTAGCCACTTTCTCCTGCTCCAGAAGTTCACTTCGTGTCGTGTGTGTTTGTTTTGTTTGTGGTTGCCCGTGGATTGTATACGGAGACTATTTATTTCGTCGCCCATAGGACGTGGATTAGTCCAAATCCGTATTTTCTTAGATTTGGGTTTTGGGTTTTGGTTTAAGGATACGTTAGCCATATTTGAGGCTAAGATCAACTTAAACGTTTGTTAAGGATACGTTAGTCTAATTTCCAGACTAAGATCTACTTAACGGGATCGTCTAGATTCATTTCCAGTTTAGGGACATGGTGGTCCATTGCATGTATGGCCGTCGGGACCCGTCACCTCTCTGACGACGTTGAAGGATTACAACGACAGATGTCAGAGGAGATCAGAGATGTACCCTTGAACCAGAGTTGATTGGAGGATCTATAGTCCAATTTGGGACTGAAGTTTGTTTGAAGGTTTAAGGATACGTTAGCCATATTTGAGGCTAAGATCAACTTAAACAGAATCGTTTAGATCCGACAAAAGAGCATTTGGGGGCTCTATTGTTCCAGTTTAGGGACATAGTGGTCCATAGGTAGTTTAAGGACATTGCGGTCCGTTGCCAGTTTAGGGACATGGTGGTCCATGTTCCAGTTTAGGGACATAGGGGTCCATCGTTCCCGTTTTAGGGACGGATATTAGTTTAAGTCATTAGTCCATGGGTTTAAGGACCCCATAGTCCATATAGATGTGTTTAAGGACGCATTAGTCCATTAGTTTAAGGACGCGTAAGTCCATGAGTTTAAGGACCCCACAGTCCGTATGGGTATGTTTAAAAACGCATTAGTCCATGAGTTTAAGGACCCTACAGTCTGTATTAATGTGTGGTTGTCAGGACCCGTCGCCTCTCTGACGTCGTTAAAGGATTACAACGATAGGTATCAGAGGAGTTCGGAGATGTACCATTGAACCGGATGTAAATTGATTTAGGAGAGCAGTCTTACTCAGTCAATTTAATTTGAGGACTTACGGCCATGATTGGGCTAAGTCCAGTTGAGAATATTCAACGTTTTTATTTTTGGCCTATTAGGCCTGTGCTAGGGCTTTGCCCCTGTTTAATAATGCACTGCATTTTATTCTGGCCTGCTAGGCCTTTTTGATTTGGGCTCTGTCCCTTTATAAATGATGCAGAGCATCTGTTTTGGTCTGACAGAACTTTGTTTGGGCTCTGCCCTTTTTAAAATAATGCATGGCATTTTATTAGGCCTGTTAGGCCTTTTTAATTGGGCTCGGCTTTTCTTTTCAATAATGCAGTGCATTAATTATCTGACAGTGGTCATGTGGCCTGTCAGGCGCTTTACGCTAATTAATGAGCACAAGCGCATGTGGAGGTGACACGTGTCACGCTCTGGTGAGCGCAAGCGCAGTGCGCTGCGCTGCTGCGCTGCTGACACGTGGCGCGCTCTGGTGAGTTGCACCAATTTCAGAGAGCAATACTCTATTTTAAAAGCGCATAGCACAAGTTGTTCTGGAGCTGACACGTGGCGCTCTCTGGTGGCTTGCGCCAACCCAAGAGCGCAACAGTACAGATTTACAAGTGCAAGGCACTGTTTTAATATCTTGATCCAATTTTGGATTCAAGAAAAGAATCTTTTTAAGATTCCAGAACCAGTGGTTCATCAAAAGGCAATGCTATTGTGTAGATCAAATGATCTAATAAAGAAGTATATTACTTCGTATTTTATTCTTATTATTTGATCTTTTCTTTTTATTTTAAGATCTTGATCTTGTTCTTAGATCATTGATCTTTTTAGAAGAAATTCTTCTTTTCAAAGGTTTACATTCTTTTTTTCTGATTTCTTCTCAAACTTTCTTTCTAGGAGTTCTCTGAATTCTTTCTCTGTTTCTCTGTCAATGTTCTCTCTTCTTCTTTTTTTATTTTAGAAAGAAGGATCATTGGTCGTTGGGACCCACCACCTCTCCGACGACACTGAGAGATTGTAGTGCCATATATCGAAGGTGTGGAGGGATGTACCCTTCGAACCATGTCTCACTCATTAGGGGGGAAGAACAGGCTGGAGCTTAAGCTTCTCGCTGCTGAAAAAGGCTTCTTTGCGTTTGCGCACATGCGTCGCACGTGTTGGGTACACATGCGTCGCACGTGTTGGGCGCTCATATTTGCACGTAGCGCACATGGAGCTTGCGCATATGCGCATTATGGGGGAGCAAGCTCCTATGGAGAATGAGTCTCCTTTTAATTGAATATTCTCATGCGGTGCGCACGTGCGTTGCACGTGGTTGCGCGCGTGGTGGGCACACGTGCGTTGCACATGGCGCACATGCGCATTATGAGGAGAAGCGGGGCTTCTATATATGGAGAACTAGGCTCCTTTTAATATTATTAAATGTTCTCATGTGGTGCGCACATGCGTTGCACTTGGTGCACGCGTGGCAGGCACACGCGCGTTGCACGTAGCGCACATGCGCATTATGAGGAGAAGCAGGGCTTCTATATATGGAGAACTAGGCTCCTTTTAATATTATTAAATGTTCTCATATGGTGCGCACGTGTGTTGCATGTGGTGCGCGCGTGGCGGGCACACGTGCGTTGCACGGAGCGCACATGCGGATTATGAGGAGAAGCAGGGCTTCTATATATGGAGAACTAGGCTCCTTTTAATATTATTAAATATTCTCATGTGGTGCGCACGTGCGTTGCACGTGGTGTGCGCGTGGCGAGCACACGTGCGTTGCACGTAGCGCACATGCGCATTATGAGGAGAAGCAGGGCTTCTATATATGGAGAACTAGGCTCCTTTTAATATTATTAAATGTTCTCATATGGTGCGCTTGTACGTTGCACGTGGTGCCGCATGGCGGGCGCACGTGCATTGCACGTAGCGCACATGGCACTTGCGCATATGCGCATTATGGGGAGGAGCATGCTTCTATCTTGGAGAACTAAGCTCCTTTGAGTATTGAATCCTTTGAGGCTTGAACTCTACCCTTTCTAAAAGGTATCCCCTCTTATTTATATGGGAGTGGTAGAGAAGCCATCTCTCCTTGTCCCGATGTGGGACTAAAAAATGCATTCCCCATGTAGTAGAGCATTACTTTAGATTACACGTGCATAACACATTTGCTCATAACTTTTGATTCGGGATGAGTTATGAAGTCCATAATATATCAAATCGAAGGTCTTTTCAAGATGCTTTCAATACCATCAGAATTTAGCTATTCTCATTCCGGAGTTTGTCAAAATACAGCTCGGAAAATACTGGTTCTCATCTTCTTTCTTAGATCACATGTGCATAGACATTTGCTCATAACTTTTGATCCCGGATGAATTATGAGGCCCATAATATATCAAATCGAAGGTATTTTCAAGATGCTTTCAATACCATCAGAATTTAGCTGTTTCTCATTCCGGAGTTTGTCAAAATACAGGCCGGAATATACTAGTTCGCATTTTCTTAAGCGTATCGCTGCCATTTGATACCTTGGACTCTTTTGCGCAGAAATTTTTGGCGGGAACATGTGGTTCTGGAATCACTTCCAGTTCTACCATACTCCCACTACTGTTTTCTGAAAAAGTCCATTTTACTAAAACTGTGGTGAGTCAAGAACGATATCACTATTGATCTTCCAGATGGTAGAAAATTAACCCTCGTCATAGCCTGGGTTAACCCACAAACTGCCATTACAGAAACGTGCCTTGAGTTATCCAGAGTCTGGCTTTAACCATAAGCCGGACAACTCCATATACCTTAACATCGTTAAGATATGATCCATACAATATAGAAACGTAGGCACTGATTTAATTGGAACCGGATTCAAATCATGCAGCTGTCTCCAGTGCATGTCAACTAAATGGAAAGAGACCAATCGGCATTACTCAACTTAGGAGTGCATCCAAATATGAGTAACCTGAAAGAGAAGCAAGTTCTCAAAACCATTATTATCATCTGAATACCAAATACAAGTGTCTACATTTTCGATTACCTTGAAGAATCCTGATACTTGCAACACGTGGTTCTCTACTTTATTCTTGTACCTATAACTTCTCAAAACTTAGATCATGTATTTCTACGAAACACTTGTCTAAAACTTGAGAAGTCACAAATAAACATAATATAGTACGGGGACCAACCCCTCTGTCCTAATGGACACTGGACATCATACAATACTTTATACAAGTCCCTTGAGTTGAATAACTCAAACCCTGTGTGTCGTAAGTTGAAAACTACACTATAGTTAAGAAGAATTACACCGCTGTTTAATACTCCTTACCTAACCATCAACTGATATAGGTAAACGTCATGGACATAATTTCAAAAAGTTATATCTCACTTTATAAAATAAACGTACAGATATATCAGTTTGAAATTGGTGCATAACAACGGATATTCAAAACCAAATATTTGCCGTCTGGCAAAAACCCAGGCGATTTCCTCAAATATCACCAATTACAACGAATCCCGATATAATGAGGATGATCACTTAATTCCCATTAACTTACTCACACTCATCATCTGTAAAATCATACAGATGTGAGAATCATACCTGGTAAATACATACCCTGGAGTAAGGATCTAATTGGAAAATCAGTTTTCAATTAACAACGCATAGTGAAATTGAAACATGAATATGTTTTGAAGGGGTATCCGGGCATTCCGAGTAATGCCTCTTCCATTATCCAGATTCATGACTGTAACTTTGCTTGGCATCTCTATAAATCTCTTTATTTGTCTTTACTCATTACCTTCTGTACACCCTCCTTAGGCTAAATGGTTTTCTTCCTTCCCTACCGTTCGGCACCAGCCTCTGGTTTGGAAGAAGACTATCCAATAAACGTAATAGGTGTACTCTCCTAATCTTAGGAGCACTCGCAACCTGAGAGAAGGTAAAGATAAAAGACAACTGAATAAACCTTATTCCTATTTCTCCTGAACCAGAATCCATCCTCGAACTGGAACAAGTTCCTTCGAGTTCGTATATAACCATACGATGGAGTATCCAATAACTGTGGATCTTCCTAATGATATGGGGTGTTCTGGAGAAATACAAAGGTGAAGTAAGAGTGGCGATGAAATACGCGGTTTGGTCGTGAATGATAGCAGTCACAATTTACTTTGCCCTCTTTCTGATCCCTTTATTTGTCTTTACTTATTACATTCTGCACACCACACTTAGGCTAATTGGTTTTCTTCTTTCCCTACCTTTCGACACCTGCCTATGGTTTGGAAGAAGACTATCCAATAAGCGCGATAGGTGTACCTTCTCCTATTCCTAGGAGCCCTCATAATCTGAGAGAAGGTAAACGGAAAAGACAACTGAATAGTCCTATTCAATCTCTCCAGAACCAGAATCCATCCTCGAATCTGGAACAAGTTCCTTCGAGTTCGTTTATAACTATACGATGGATTTATCCTATGGAAGTGGATGTTCGTAATAATACGGGGTGTTCTGGAGAAATGCAAAGGGTAAAATAAGGAGCGACAATGATGTATGCAACTCATGTTGGAGATAGTGCCCTCAGAGTCAATTATTGGGTCACAGGCACGTGATTGCAATGATTGAGGGGAGGACCTATCCCGGTAGGACAGTCTTACTCGAGATGATAGTATGCTATCTGGTTTATCTTTATCATCGTGTACTGCTTTAGGTGACCTTTCGAGTCGCTATTACACGTTGATAAAGCCCCTTGGATTCTTGCTTGACCACCAGCAGTATGAGGGCGATCATATAAGTGGGAGCTGGGGGTCTACAAGCATATCCTTAAATGGTCCCTAGTCGTGGGAGATTCGAGACAGGGCATCGATTCTCCACAGTAGACTAGTGTATACAGTCGAGACCCCGACGAGGGGCGGTGGCCGGTCTCACAAGCCACTGGTGTCAGTTGGTTCACCTAAGATGTATACAGGTGCTCATTGGGTTATGAGTACACCGGACAGGACTCGCCGGGAACCTGCTAGTTGGGATATACCAGACGTCAGATAGCAGTTCCCAGGTGACATGTGTACAGGTTAGTTCATCGACCTGGGATCGTCATTTGTCTCGTGTGAGTTCCCACTGTACTTTGATTACTACCCTACCACGGCTCAAAGGAGTCGTGCAAACAGGTTTTAGTTGGGTACAGTCCCGAGCCACATGGAGGCAGTGAGCGGATCTGCAGGGGTTCGTCTCTCCCGGTATTGGGGGTGAGGTCGTGCTGTGTCTAGGAGAGCCAGAACATGAAAAGTCCTTGGCCAAGGCAGGAGATTTGCTGGTAGGTATTCCAGTAGTATCTCAGGGTGTTCTGGGCTACACTCCGACACGACTTGTACCGCTTTTGGGGGTCTGACTTTTACCAACCCCCTAGGCCCGCCATGCGATGCTCATAGACGAACGGACCGGACTGTACGGATATTGTCACTGACAGGCTCAGTTGGGTGTCGGGGTGAGCTTCCTCATCGACGTCCCATTTGGTCAATACCTGGTGGCCCGTCACGTATGGCTAATACCTCTGACGTGCTAGTGGTTAAATCCACAGCCATAGTATTGACGAGTCTTTAGAGTCCACCACACACTCAGTTACTCAAGTTTCGGGCGAAACGCTGTAGAGGCCGTATGGAGATATGGCAGGGTTCGATCAGATACGTGCGGTATTGCACGGATCGTGATCGGACAGTTTTTACTAGCCGGCTTTGGCTTAAGCCGGATTCTAGTATTTGATAGTGTAGTTTTGTCTCTTTGCATTTGTGTTCAGTGCGAATACAAATGCGGGCATGTATTTGCAGTAGTAGGGTTTTCCTGTAATTTATTACGGGATCGGTTTTTTCTGGGGTTGCCAGTTTGCATTCCGTTCCGGCCGGTTTTCCTTCATTCCTTCTCGGTCGGACTTTCTTGATGGAGGGTGTTAATTGCAAGTTTGCAATTAACACTTAGTGGAGGGGCTTTCTTGCTTATTTGTGGCATGATGAGACTTGCTTCATGATGAGATCCCTTTTTAATCTCATCACTTGCTTTTCATTTGATGGTGTGTGGAAAGGATTTGGATGAGAAATGAGTTTGACCATTTTCCATATTGTTGATATATTCTTTCTTTCTTGCATTTTTCTCTCTCCAATCTCATTCTTGAGGAGAGAGGGCCGGCCACTATGGGGAGGGGAGAGATGAGAGGAAATTTCATGGTGTATGGAAATTATATCATATCATTCTTGCTTGCTCCAAAAATCCAATAACCCTTCTCCAAAGTTCTTTCTTGTTTCCTCCACAAACCATGGCAACTTCAAGAACCCCAAGAGACAACTCACTACACTATTCTATAGCAAGTCTTGGACGCGTCGGCTAGCCAACTTCGCGCCCGAGTTGCCTCGGTCAAGAGGCGGGAGCCCGTAAAAGATTCCGGCTACGTGGTGCCCCTTTCCGACGAGCGAGGAGGTGACGGAGATTCCGCAAGAGATCGGAGTGGAGATGAAGACCGAAGGACACGGATCGCTTGGTATAACTTCTCTACTCTTTTCTATTTTGCTAGCTAGCTAGGTTAATGGCCCGATCCGGGTAAAAAGTCCGCGGTGGTGCCGTTTTGCAAAGTTCGCAAAGTTTTTGTTTTCCGCGTTTCCGGCGTCGGATCGACGGCCGGGGCGCCCCCGCGGGCTTACAATGGTATCAGAGACACGCCATTAACCTTGCCTAGCTTGCTCTTGTATGTTTAGTACTCGATCGAACAAAATCCCCAAAAACCGTATTTTGTGCACATGTGTTCTCTGTTAAATTTTTTTGAGCTCCTAAAATTTTTCTGGTGATTGCAGAGACATGTACAACAAATTATAAGAATTCTGGGAAAATACGATCCACTGATTCCTCACTTCGACCGCGGAAGCGCGGCCAAACCCCTTGTTTGGCCGCGCTTGCGCGGCGGAAAAGAGGAATCGTGGCACCATATTTTCCCAGTAAGCTTATGTGTTGAAAATAGGGTATTTGGGACATTTTCTTTGGGCCCAGATTTTCTGTAAGTGCTACAGTAGTGTGTGGGGCCCACTTTGATAAATTTGTTCGATCGGATATTTTAAACATGCTAGTTCACAGTTTTTACATTATATCTGCGACCGTGAATGTCACTTGATCGGTAAATCCCGTCTAACTGCTATAGCCCGGTTAGACGGATTTGCGAACGTGATTTTCACGTTGATGTTCTGTGATTGTACTGTGTTGTTGCGGATCGGTCGTGGGGGATAGCCTGGTTGCAGTGGTAGTACAGTTTTGTTATATTATGTACATTTGATATTGCGGGGCGAGCGTCCGACATGTGGACTGCCGTCACTGCCTGTTTGTATTATTCTTTTGGGGCACGACCTGGTTGCGGTCGATGTACCCGTTGTATGTATATTTTACTTTCTGTACTAGGATTACCCCGCGGAGGGGTGCACGGATAGCCGGATTCTAGAGGGCAACAAGCCCGCATCTCATTGCATTGAGACGGAGGGGGCTTCACTCTAGAATTGGCGGGCTATTCGCCGCACTCGTAGGGGGTATAGGGTTGACCCAGGAGGGGTGCCCAAGTTACCGGATTCCGTGAAGTGCTGGGTGGTCCATTCACGGTGCTGAAGGGGGCTGCCTCGCTTCAGGTTTTGGCGGGTAACTTGCCGCGCCCGTAGGGGTCTAGGATTTCATTGCACAGGCTATCCACACGACCAGGGGAACGTCGGGTTTCAGCAGCGGCTCTGTGAAACCCGGGGATCCCAGATATCTGTATTGATCTGTGTTGTTATACATTTCTGTGTTGCTTTTATCACGCCTTGAACGAAATATAATATATTGGTATATATATTAGTAGATGTTGTATATGTTTTTCATCCGCGCTAGTCCAGTCCCCGCTCTGCCGTTAGTTAGCTAACCTAACGGGTGATGACGGGACCCAGTGGCGAATGCGGATGGCATATACGTACGTCAGTATATTTTCGTTCTTTGTGGTGTGATCAATTGATGGGACTGCGTTGATTCGGATCAATGCAAGATAAACAAACCTATTCTGATGTTGTTGGAACACTTTTTCAAAAAGCTGTTATTGCAAGGGCGTTCTCTTTTGTTTTGCACAGAGGTATTCATTTGGAATATCCTGCTCCTCAGTCGACGAGGCAAGGGCCGAGATCCCTTCACCGGGAGTGACCCCTTGGACAAAAGTTTACGTCAGGGCATTAACTTCACTATAGCCGATTGCTTTTGCTTTGCACCGTGGTATTCAGTTAGAATATCCTGCACCTCATTCTACGGGGAAAGAGCCGAGATCCCTTCACCGGGAGTGGCCTCTTTAGCAAAGGTTGTCGTCACTATATTTTCTAAAAAGCTATCCGTTCCTTCAACGATATCAAGTTCACTACGTTAAAGGTTTTCGCCAGAAACCATTCGTAGCCCTCCGTCGTTTCATATGGGTAGTCAATAGTATTCAAGCTGTGTTTGTTGGCCTTAGTCAAGGCACAGTGTTTGGTAGCTATTGGGTATTCATATGCTGCATAGATAGATGCGTTGGTTTGGGACAGTCGTATAGCCTTGTTGGCCTTAGTCAAGGGCTTGTACGGGTGGGTTCAAATCAACCTGGACAATGACGGGTAGAACTTGACATGTGACTTATGATTTGTTGGCCTTAGTCAAGGTCATAAGAGCATGGGGTAAAAATCCACATCGGGAGTTTCAAAAGTACTGAAACTTGCCAGATATGCGCATACCTTCTGGAGTGTGATAACGTGAGCGGATTCCGTCACGTTATCATGCGATGAGAGTTGGATCCCGATTCCCACTGATGAGTTGGTTTACTCCTCGGGTGATCCCGACTAATTCTTCTTTCAGGTTTGGAGGAGAATTTGAGGTACAGTGGGAGGTTTCCAGATTAGATAAAGTGATAACCATTCTGATCTAGGTTAGAGTGCACGCTGAGTGTTTCTTTTCTCTCTCTCTCTGGCAGCGACCATTGACCCGACCCTAGACTATGACTCAGTGACCAAGTTGACCGAACCTTCTTAACACTGGCTTTTGGATTGTCAGAGTTGCAGACCTCTTTGCCACTCCTACTTTTACTCTTTTCTCCGGGACACCCCGTATTACTACGAACGTCCACTTCCATTGGACAAAACCATCGTATGGTTATATACGAACTCGAAGGACTTCGAGGATGGTTTCCGGTTCTGGAGAAAACGAATAGGACTATTCAGTTGTCTTTACCTTTTACCTTCTCTCAGGTTGCGAGTACTCCTTGGTTTAGGAGTAGTACACCTATTACGCAAATTGGATAGTCTTCTTCCAGACCCTAGGCTGGTGCCGACCGGTAGGGAATGAAGAAATCCGATTAGCCTAAACGGTGTACAGAAGGTATTAAGTTCAGACAAAGCAAGGGATTAGTAAGAGGGCAAAGTAAATTGCGACTGCTATTCACGACCAAACCATGTACTTCTTTGTCAATCCTAAATCACCTATGAATTAAGTACATTCGGTTGTCTTTTATCCTCAGCTTCTCTCGCATTGCGAGTGCTCCTCGGATTAGGACAGTACACCCATTATGCTTATTGGATAGTCTTCTTCCAAACCATAGGCTGGTGCCGAACGGTAGGGAAGGAAGAAAACCATTTGGCCTGAAGGGGTGTACAGAAGGTAATGACTAAAGACATGTAAAGGGATTTGGAAAGATGGCAAAGAATTATACGGTTATAGTTGTGAATCTGGATAATGGAAGAGGCATTACTAAGAATACCAGGATATCCCATCGAAACATTTCAATGTTTCAGTTCCACTGTGTACTGTTAAATGAAAATTGATTTCCCAATTAGGCACTTGCTCCAGGGTATGTATTTACCAGGTAGGATTCTCACATCTGTATGGTTTTACAGATGATGAGTGGGAGTAAGTTATTGGGAATTAGGTGACCATCCTCATTATATCGGGATTCATGATATTTGAGGAAGTCACCTGGGTTGTTTGCCGGTCGGCAAATTTTTGGTTTTGAATATCCGCTGTTATGCACCAATTTCAAATTGATATATCTGTACGTCTATTTTCATAGAGTGAGATATACCTTTATGAAATTATGTCTATGACATTTACCTATACCAGTGGATGGCTAGGTAAGGAGCATTGAACAACGGTGTAATTCTTCTTAACCAAAAGTACAGTTTTCAACCTACGACACACAGTGAATGAGTCACCAGACTCAGGGGACTTATACAGAGTATTGTATATTGTCCACTGTCCATTGGGACAGAGGGGTTGGTCCTCGTACTATATTCTATTTACTTATGACTTCTCTAGTTCTTAGACATGTGTTTCGTAGAAACACAGGGTCTAAGTTTTGAGGAGTTATAGGTATAAGAGTAAAGTAGAGAACCAGGTATTGCAAGTATCGGGATTCTTCAAAGTGATCGAAGATGTAGATACTTGTGTATGGTATTCAGTTGATAGTAATGGTTAAGAGAACTTGCTTCTCTTTCAGGTTACTCATAATTGGAAGCATTCCTAAGTTGAGTAATGCTGATCGGCCTCCTTCCATTTACTTGACATGCACTGGAGACAGCTGCATGATTTGAATCTGGTTCAATTAAATCAGTGCCTCTGTTTCTTGGATATAGAACAGTTCATATCTTGACATTATTAAGATACGGGGAGTTGTCCGGCTTATGCTTAAAACCAGACTCTGGACAACTCAAGGCACGTTTCAGTAATGGCTGTTTGTGGGTTGACCTGGGCTATGACGAGGGTTGATTTTCTACCATCTAGAAGATCAATAGAGATATTGTTCTTGACTCGCCACAGTTTTATCAAAAATGGATTTTTTTTCAGAAAAACTGTAGTGGGAGTATGGTAGAACTGGAAGTGATTCCAGAACCGCAAACGATTACTGAAGATTTGATAAGAACCTAAAAATTCAATATGGTTTGACATTCCATTGGCCACTCCGCAGATATGGTGGGTAACCTCAGGCACCCGAGAGGTACTTCGGTATGCTCAAGGACGGTGGCAGGGAGGTTCTTGTTTACCCACACTTGCCATTGCTATTGGTCCAGGCTGCGAGACCCGGCGGAAGGATGAGTATAGCGTCGTTCTAAACTTGCTTTAGAAGCGTACGTATATATGACTCTGCCAGAGGGTTGTCGTAGTCAGTGGGAGCAGCGGAAGCATTGGTGGATATCAGGCTTATGTCTATTTATAGACTTAAGCAGATATAGCGGAGATAGATCATCTATTTCTGATGTGACAGTCAGAGGTTTGACTTCATCAGAATAAGGGATGGATCTGTTAAGAAGGTAGTAGGGTGTGATGTCCTGGTGTTTGATGACATACACAGAGTAGGAAGTGATATTCCTATACTACGATCGGTTATACTTTGGTCGTCACACGGTGGTTTCTCCACAAAGGACTTGGATATTATATCAGACATTCTGGTTACTAGATCTATGGTTTTAGATCTAGATTTGGGTGGTTTCCCAATATGGGTACTTTGACCGCATTCTATGAGTATTTAGAATGGACGACTCCTGGCACGGTAGTGTACCTGCAGGTAATGGAGTCACCCTCTCTAAAGGTGTCTTACAGACTAAAGGGGAGAGGGATGTGCATGATTGGCAGATCACTTGCTTAGGCAATTGAGTCAATCATGAAATGTCAAGTACCACACCAGATGTTGTTCTTGCAGTAGGTGCAATAAGTTGATATTGATCCAATCCTGGAGAAACAATCGGAAGCAGTTTTAGAACATAAGTTAATGTTCTAAGGAATTGATAACGGCAGCCTCCTTTAGGAGACGGTTATCATTCCAGGCTTCCAAGGTGACCTGGATGGCAGAGTGGCTGTCAGAGTTATAGTTTTTCCTCTAACGAGGGGCAGTATTTTGGACAGGTGGTCCAGGTGGAAACTGAGGGAAGGTATGGCGCAGGATACTGATTAAGTTCAGTTGATGATACAGTCTAAGAAGTTTGGATTTGGAGTTCATTTATGAGCTAGGTCCCATCAGACATCCAGACGTTCTAAGACAGGTATTGCTCATTTCGGGAGATGGCTTTCTCCGCGAACATGGGATATAGAGAGACATAGAAAGAAACATCAAAGCGGATCCACTCACTGAGGCTATTCCTCGATCGCAATAGTCTCGCAAACGGGCTTTGTGAGACTGACTAGTAGAGGAGTTGGGTGTTCGGTATCACACGGGCTGTGAGTATGCGACATCGCAATAATTAGCCTCGAGTGCAAGTGGGAGATTGTTGGAGATAGTGCCCTCAGAGTCAATTATTGGGTCACAGGCACGTGATTGCAATGATTGAGGGGAGGACCTATCCCGGTAGGACAGTCTTACTCGAGATGATAGTATGCTATCTGGTTTATCTTTATCATCGTGTACTGCTTTAGGTGACCTTTCGAGTCGCTATTACACGTTGATAAAGCCCCTTGGATTCTTGCTTGACCACCAGCAGTATGAGGGCGATCATATAAGTGGGAGCTGGGGGTCTACAAGCATATCCTTAAATGGTCCCTAGTCGTGGGAGATTCGAGACAGGGCATCGATTCTCCACAGTAGACTAGTGTATACAGTCGAGACCCCGACGAGGGGCGGTGGCCGGTCTCACAAGCCACTGGTGTCAGTTGGTTCACCTAAGATGTATACAGGTGCTCATTGGGTTATGAGTATACCGGACAGGACTCGCCGGGAACCTGCTAGTTGGGATATACCAGACGTCAGATAGCAGTTCCCAGGTGACATGTGTACAGGTTAGTTCATCGACCTGGGATCGTCATTTGTCTCGTGTGAGTTCCCACTGTACTTTGATTACTACCCTACCACGGCTCAAAGGAGTCGTGCAAACAGGTTTTAGTTGGGTACAGTCCCGAGCCACATGGAGGCAGTGAGCGGATCTGCAGGGGTTCGTCTCTCCCGGTATTGGGGGTGAGGTCGTGCTGTGTCTAGGAGAGCCAGAACATGAAAAGTCCTTGGCCAAGGCAGGAGATTTGCTGGTAGGTATTCCAGTAGTATCTCAGGGTGTTCTGGGCTACACTCCGACACGACTTGTACCGCTTTTGGGGGTCTGACTTTTACCAACCCCCTAGGCCCGCCATGCGATGCTCATAGACGAACGGACCGGACTGTACGGATATTGTCACTGACAGGCTCAGTTGGGTGTCGGGGTGAGCTTCCTCATCGACGTCCCATTTGGTCAATACCTGGTGGCCCGTCACGTATGGCTAATACCTCTGACGTGCTAGTGGTTAAATCCACAGCCATAGTATTGACGAGTCTTTAGAGTCCACCACACACTCAGTTACTCAAGTTTCGGGCGAAACGCTGTAGAGGCCGTATGGAGATATGGCAGGGTTCGATCAGATACGTGCGGTATTGCACGGATCGTGATCGGACAGTTTTTACTAGCCGGCTTTGGCTTAAGCCGGATTCTAGTATTTGATAGTGTAGTTTTGTCTCTTTGCATTTGTGTTCAGTGCGAATACAAATGCGGGCATGTATTTGCAGTAGTAGGGTTTTCCTGTAATTTATTACGGGATCGGTTTTTTCTGGGGTTGCCAGTTTGCATTCCGTTCCGGCCGGTTTTCCTTCATTCCTTCTCGGTCGGACTTTCTTGATGGAGGGTGTTAATTGCAAGTTTGCAATTAACACTTAGTGGAGGGGCTTTCTTGCTTATTTGTGGCATGATGAGACTTGCTTCATGATGAGATCCCTTTTTAATCTCATCACTTGCTTTTCATTTGATGGTGTGTGGAAAGGATTTGGATGAGAAATGAGTTTGACCATTTTCCATATTGTTGATATATTCTTTCTTTCTTGCATTTTTCTCTCTCCAATCTCATTCTTGAGGAGAGAGGGCCGGCCACTATGGGGAGGGGAGAGATGAGAGGAAATTTCATGGTGTATGGAAATTATATCATATCATTCTTGCTTGCTCCAAAAATCCAATAACCCTTCTCCAAAGTTCTTTCTTGTTTCCTCCACAAACCATGGCAACTTCAAGAACCCCAAGAGACAACTCACTACACTATTCTATAGCAAGTCTTGGACGCGTCGGCTAGCCAACTTCGCGCCCGAGTTGCCTCGGTCAAGAGGCGGGAGCCCGTAAAAGATTCCGGCTACGTGGTGCCCCTTTCCGACGAGCGAGGAGGTGACGGAGATTCCGCAAGAGATCGGAGTGGAGATGAAGACCGAAGGACACGGATCGCTTGGTATAACTTCTCTACTCTTTTCTATTTTGCTAGCTAGCTAGGTTAATGGCCCGATCCGGGTAAAAAGTCCGCGGTGGTGCCGTTTTGCAAAGTTCGCAAAGTTTTTGTTTTCCGCGTTTCCGGCGTCGGATCGACGGCCGGGGCGCCCCCGCGGGCTTACAACTCAGACAATCCAAAAGCCAGTGTTTTAAGAAAGTTCGGTTAACTTGGTCACTGAGTCATAGTCTAGGGTCGGGACATGGTCGCAGCCAAAGAGAGAGAAAAGAAACACTCTGCGTGCATTCTAACTTAGATCAGAATGGTTAATCACTTTATCTAATCAGGATGTCTCCCACTGTATCCTCAAATTCTCCTTCAAACCTGAAAGAAGAATTAGTCGAGATCACCAGAGGAGTAAACCAACTCATAAGTGGAAATCGTGATCCAACTATCATCGCATGATAACGTGATGGAATCCACTCACGTTATCACACTTCAGAAGGTATGCGCATGCCTGGCAAGTTTCAGTTTCTTTAGAAACTCCCGATTTGATTTTTACCCCATGGTCTTATGACCTTGACGAAGGCCAACATATCATAAGTCACATGTCAAGTTCTACCCGTCATTATCCAGGTTAATCTGAACCCACACATACATACCCTTGACGAATGCCAAAATAGTGGTACGACTGTCCCAAACCAACGCATCTATCTATGCAACAGAAAAGTAACAAATAGCTACCATACACTATACCTTGACGAAGGCCAACATAGATAGCATGAATACTAAGTGCTACCCGTCTGAAATGACGGAGGGCTACGAATGGTTTTTGGTGAAAACCTTTGCTAAAGAGGTCACTCTCAGTGAAGGGATCTCGGCTCTTTCTCCGTAGAATGAGGTGCAGGATATTCCAAACTGAATACCACAATGCAAAGTAAAAAGTAATCGACTATAGTGAAGTTATTATCCCGAAGCAAACTTCTACCCAAGGGGTCACTCCCGATGAAGGGATCTCGTCCCTTGCCTTGTCGAATGAGGTGCAGGATATTCATAACCGAATACCACTGTGCAAAACAAAAGAAAACATCCTTGTAATAACAGCTTTTTGAAAATTGTTCCAACAACATCAAATAGGTTTGTTTTCCTTGCATTGATCTGAATCAACGCAGTCTCATCAATTAATCACACCACAAAAGAATGAAAATATGATGTACGTATATGCCATCCGCACTCGCCACTGGGTCCCGTCATCACCTGTTAGGTTACTTAACTAACGACAGAGCGGGGACTGGACTAGCGCGGATGTAAAACATATACAACATCTACTAGTATATATAACAATATATAATAATCGCTCCAGGTGTGATAAATGCAACATCACAGAAAAGTAATAAGCATCACAGAACAATACAGATAATTTGGGAGCCCCGGGTTTCCTTTGCGCCGCAACTGAAACCCGACGTTCCTCTGGTCGTTTGGATAGCCTGTGCAATGAAAACCTAGCCCCTACGAGTGCGGCAAGTTACCCGCCAAAACCAGAAGCGAGGCAGTCCCCTTCAGCAAAGTGAATGGACCACCCAGCACTTCACGGAATTCGGTAACTCGAGCACCCCTCTTTGGGTCAACCTGTACCCATTACAAGTGCGGCGAATAGCCCGCCAATTCTAGAATGAAGCCCCCTACGTCTCAAAGCCATGAGATGCGGGCCCATTGCCCTCTAGAACCCGGCTATCCATGCACTCCACCGCGGGGTAATCCTAGTACAGAAAAGAAAATATGTACAACGGGTATATCGACCTCAACTCGGTCGTGCCCCAAAAGAATAATATACAAACAGGCAGTGACGGCAACCCACATGTCGTACGTGTAGGGTGTTTTTCGTCACCCCATTGAGATGGGAATACGCGCGCGCTTGTCGGGTGCATTACAGATCCCCCTGCCTAGGGTAGGCTGGGGCTTATTGATTGTGGGGATCCGAATCTCCGGCAGCCGCGGACTAAGCTGCCGTTAATTACCCCCCGCCTTTGGAGCGAGGGAACCTCCGATTAACGGGTTAAACTGGTCATGCGAACTCAACGTGCAGTGTTGTGTTTTAAAGGGGGTTTTGGATGTATCGGGGGGCCTGCAGAGTTTTTACGGGGGTCCCGCTACCCGGATAGCGGGCTGGGGGTCAAGGGGGCTGCTAGCCCCCTTGCGGGGTGCGGGGCAGCCCCCCGTTAGAAATTTTTTTCTAATGGAGGAGACACATTTAGTGTGGAGTGCACAGAAAAAAGGAAGGGAAAAAGCGTCTTAAAGACGCGTGCGTAGCACGTGGGCGCGTGGTGCCCGGGGTTACGTGCGCACACGTGACCGTTGGGCGCCTCAGCGCCCCGGGGTCACGTGGGCACAGGTGACCGTTGGGCGCCTCAGCGCCTGGGGTCACGTGGCGCACACGTGACCGTTGGGCGCCTCAGCCCCTGGGGTCACGTGGCGCACACGTGACCGATGGGCGCCTCAGCGCCCGGGGTCACGTGGGTACACGTGATCGTTTGGGCGCCTCAGCGCCCGGGGTCACGTGGACGCACGTGACCGTTGGGCGCCTCAGCGCCCCGGGGTCACGTGGCGCACACGTGACCTCTGGGCGCCTCAGCGTCCGGGGTCACGTGGGCGCACGTGACCACGGGAAAACACCCGCTGGAGGGGGGCCTAGCCCTTAGGTTGGGGAGTTGAACTCCTAAGGGATTTTTGGAGTTAAACTCCTGACAGAAAATTAATATATGGAGTTAAACTCCAACAGATCTAGAAAGGAGTTAAACTCCTAGGAATCTTTGGCCCTTCTTCTGAGCCTTGGATCTGTCCAAAGTTAGATTCTTGGAGATGGGTCTCCTTCTTCTTTTTCTACTGGCCGGATCTCGAAGATCAAGAGGTGTGAGATTTTAAAGATCTCTCTTTTTCGAGATCTGGTGGGAGATCCGAGTTCCCCTTTGTGGGTTTTGTGGTGAAAAACTATTTAGTTTTGGAAAAGGAAGAGTTAAAGTCTTGATTTAATTCAAAAAGAGAAGAAGGTTTTTAGAACCTTGAGGAAGGAGAAAGAGGCATAAACCCTAAGTTTCTTGAGGAGAATCAAAAAGTGTTATTTTATTCATCATCATGTTACCTTATATAGGCTTACATATTTGCATATAGCCCCTTGGGCTTTTCAAAATGGCTTTTTGCCTATCCCATGGCTCATGTGCCATTTCTTTTTGCACATAAGCCATGGGCTTACAAAAATTTGGCTTTATACCCATTTTGTTTATATTCATGCATAAAAAATTACATAAAAATTGTTTATTACATGATTTTGTTGTTGGCATGGGGAGGCTTGGCCGCGGGCTCGGCTTGGGTATGGGCCCGCTTGACCTGGGCTTGGGCCCACTGGGCTTGGGGTTGACCTTGACTTTGACTTGGTCAACCGGGGTGCAATTTTCGACCCCAACAGTACGCTCGCCCCGCGATATCAAATGTAAAAATAAAACTAAACTGTACTAATATTACACCAAGCTATCCACCACGACAAATCCGCAACATCACTGCACAACACAGAACATCAACGTGAATGTCACGTTCGCAAACTTGTCTAAAAGAACATATAGCAATTAGACAAGTTGTACTGCTCAAATGACATTCACGGTCGCAGATAGTAATGTAAGTACTGTGAACTAACATATTTAAAATTTCGATCGACAAAACTTTCCGAAATGGCCCCAAGTGCAAAACCCAGCACTCAAACAAATCTGGGCCAAAACAAAATATTCCAGAAACCACAATTCTATATGAAAGACACCCAGAAGAAAAATGGTGCACTGAATCCCCAAAACAGCGGCGGAACCGCGGCCAAAACGTTGGTTATGCGGCGGTTCCGCGGCGTTTTAGTGGGCTCAGTCGACCAAATTTCTTCTGTAGTCTTAAAAAAAGCCTGCATGATTTTCTGAAATACTGAAAATAATTTTTCGACCACTTTTAAATTTCGACAGAAACTTTGATAATAGAATTGCGGTTTTGGAAATTTCGTTTGATCGATATTTTAAACATGTTAGAACAAGCTAGTAAGGGGTTAATGGCGTGTCTCTGATACCATGTAAGTCTACAGTAGCGTCCCGGCCGTCAAACCGAGGCTAAACGCGGAACAAAAAAAACTTTTATAAACTGGCGCTAACGCAGACTTTTACCCGGATCGTTCTATTAACCCTATATTAGCTAACTACAAAGAAGTTAGAATGGTTATACCGATCGATCCGTGTCCTTCGGTATTTAGCCACCATCCTTAGCTCCTCGCGGCATCTCCGATCAAGCTCGATCTCCAGTCTCCTCATCGAAATAGCACCACATCAAGGAATCTTCTTACGGGCTCCCACTTCAAAACTGAAGCAACTCGGACATAAAGTTTGCTAGCCGACATGTCCAAGGTGAAATAGAGAATGCGTGTCATCACTCTGTCTCAATACACCCATGGATTCTCAACTCATGAGAGGGATGGGTGGAGGTTGAAGAAGAAGCCATTAGAGGAAGATGTGAGCTCTAGAAAAGCTAGTGAAGAAGAAGAAGCTTGCTTATTATGTTGGGATGAAAATATGAGAGCTTTTTTTAATCTCAAGACCAAACCCCACACAATATGTGGCTGCCCCTCTCTCTCTTCACATGTTAATCCCACACAATAATTAATTAAGAGATTAGACATGTCACAAAAAATAACACCATGACTCATCAACAAAGCACATGCCACATTTAATGCTCTTGACCATGACCAGCACTCATAATTTCCACCTAATAAACATTAATCCAATGTTTAAAACAATAAATAGAATGTCATCTTCTAAAGTAAACTCGTGACGGATCACAAGAATACCCCTAATCTGTATATACATACCTGTATCCGCATTCCGACTGAAAACGAATGCAATGAGACGAAAGTAATCCAACAATTCTAATATTAGGATCCGGCTTAAACCAAAGCCCACTAGTATGATCCGTCCGATCATGATCCGTGCATAAGTATATGTATATGATCGAACCCTGCCATAAAACCATACGGCATCTACAACGTTTCGTCCGAACTTGGGAAACTTTCTGTGGGGGGTTCTAAAGACTCGTCAATATGCTGGCAGTGGGTTTAACCACAAGCACGTCAGTGGTACTAGCTGTACGTAACGGTGATTTGATCTCAAAAATATTTAGTAACCGCAATCAAGAACGGTGTCGCTTGGTAGCTAGCCGGTGAATACGGGTCGGTCCACAGGGATTTTGTGAATCTCCTAATTGCTTTTACGAGTTAATTCCGATGGGAGCCGGATTAATTAAATCTAAAAACTAAATTAATTTAGATCTAAATCTTGCTAGGGTTAGGTCTAGGTTAAGTTTGGAAAGTCTATAAATCTCACCGCTTTCTATACCCATATTAAGATCTTATTAGGAGTTATGGTAATTATTAATAAAAGGGATTAGAACCATTTGGAAAGATGTTTCTTCCTCTAGGTTCTTGTCCTTTCTTTAGAAATCATTACCCTAACCTCCATGGAAAACCATCACAACCGGGCCTTTATACTACGGTATCACCGCTACCTCGATGGATAGGGTGCCGTAGGGAGCGGTATGTGAATGTATGCATAGACTCCTATGAAAATATATGATGGGCAAGAAAGGGGATGAGAGATCTTCGTCTCTCAAACCTTCCCCAGATCTAACCCTAACAAGCGAGGAGACTACTCACTCATTAGGGAATTGAAGAACATTTATCTAGGGCAGAGAATAAAAGATTAACTAGGGCAAGGAATTAAATTTAACTAGGACAAGAATAGAAAATTAACCTAGGGCAGAAAATAAAGAACTTACAACTTGATGCTCTCCAAAAGAATTCTGAAATTTATTAAAGAAGGGAGGCATAGCCTTTACAATGATTTAGAGTTCCTATTTATAGAAGATAGGAAACCCTAGATTACAATAGATTCGCACGTCTACATTTACCAAAATATCCTTAGGAAGACCTAGTCAAACTAGACTTCAAGCTTTGGTAAAATTTTATGTCTGTCTCTTTAAAAGGAAGTATTGGGCCATGAAATTTCCTTTGTGGGCTCTTCTGTCTTTGGGCTTCCTTATTATTTGGTTCTTTTTTTAAAATAGCTTCTATGTTTCTTCCAGATCTCCAGTGAATAATTACGGTGGACTTTTAACCGTTCGCTTTATAATCTTGGACCTTGCATTGCCTTGTACTTTGTGAATTTTATCTTTGATGTAGGCTTGATCAAGATTCTTCTGTTTGTTGGTCAAAGTCCACTTTTGCATCGTCTTTTCATCGTTTTCACTGTTTTAGATCCAAGAACCTGTAACCTATAATATGTAGCAGACATGCGTCAAAAGCACCTGTTTATTTATAAAGTGAATAAGAATGGGGAATATAATAATGCAATATTATGGTGTGAACAAATACCCCCAAACTTATCTTTTGCTCGTCCTCGAGCAAACTTATTTTTTATTCTCTACAAAATACCTAACCGCACTTTCACAGGGAAACGCGATTGCACTGAGCTCGTGCAACAAACCGTTAAACCTCTAGGTGTCCCTAGTAGGAGGAGTGTTGTCTCCTGAGGGTTTTCAGCGGATACTACCCACAAGATCCTATCAATTCAGCTTTACGACTTTTGTTCTCCAATTAAGTTTTCCAACAAGGAATTCTATTATCTTCTACTTGTAAATTATCCACCCACATTCTTCACACTTTCTCATCATCTAACTTAATATTATATATGTTCCGCAGACCTACTCAGCTTTCGGCATTTCTTAAGTTTTCCTTCTAGGGTTCCATCTCCACTTAGGAATTTCTATCAACTCTACTAAAGATACAAGTTTTATTCTTCACTCCTTTCTCTCATCTAAACTCCAATCATATATCCCCACGTGTGTGTATAAATCATCCCTACACTTGGAAATTCAAATCAAGCAATCATACCCTTGTCCGTTGTCCAAAGTACTTATTAGTAGGTGAATTTTTAATTGAATTTTGCTTACACATCCTTCATGCGACCGTTAATACTTCTTGAGGTATCAACAACCGATTACAAGATATGTTTGCACTTTAAAGCGTAATTCCTAGTCTTGCAACACCCAAGGCTTTTAGCAGTGACTCCCAAACCAGTTGGTCTAAGGCACTAGGTGATGAAGCACCCTCGCTAAATATTTTTCTATTTTTGCAGCCTTAAGTAATCACAAACTCCAGTGTTCATTTTTTTATATTCTTTATTCACTTTTTTTATTTTATTTTCTTTTCTTCATACTAAGGACTTTAGACAAGAGCATTTCAAGGTCTCCTCTACTATTCCAAGTTTCAAGGTGCGTGATTATGCAAATTGTAGGGTATACATTTTCAGAATCTAGACTTAAGCTAGAAACTATTTTTCAAACTGATAATCTAATAAAAATATCAATACTTTTCTTTTGTTTTAACTTAGCCCAAGAAGTGAACTCAAAATTTGCCTATTTCTAAATAAACTACAAAGGACATATACTTTCTACCGTTAAACTTTAAGGAAGGTTATTTTTAGGGTTTTTAATTTACTAAGTCTAAGATCTAGTTGTTCCTAGCCAGTTAACCTATTTGTCAAACTCTAGTCAAATATGCCAAAATTGAATACAATAATTTTTATAATTTTTCAAATTTTTTCAATTTTTATGGGTTTTTCAAATAAATATGCAAATGCAAAAATATACATATGAATGCGAAGGAAGAAGACGTACCGAGCATACCCCCAAACTTAAACTTGACAGTGTCCTCACTGTCATGCTACACCAAGAGGGTCAAAATGTCGGCCCGCCCCTGTTTATTTATTTATAATTTTTTTTATTTTATTGTTTTGAATTTTTTTTTATTTTTTATAGAAAAAGAAAACAAAAATATATATACATATATACAACAAAGTTCCCCCCAAACTTAAGCTTGGCCTTACACAAGCCAAAAGTTAGCACCAACCATTCAAAAATATTATCGTGGTAATGGTCGAGTTGGTGAAATAATGGAGTGGAAAGAAAAGAGATGAGAAGAACACGAGACCGTGTGGAGGTAGAAACGGGATACGGTCTCGGTAGGGGAGAAGAATGGCGGAAAAGAGAAAGAAGTAGAGTACGATCTTGAGGGTGTAAATCGAGTGAATAAATTAGCACAATTTGTGATGACCGATGTGTTAAAAGCGATTGTGCTAACCTATCAACCCATCGAGAAATGGGGTCAAATCCCTCAAGATTTGCAAGAAAGTATGGGTACTCCGAACTTGGTATAGAAGATGAAAGCGTAACGGTCACTTGCACGGTCGGAACAATGGAAGGTAGGAAAGAGAGTGAATTAGGGATAGTCTCATTCTCACCGTAGTAACCTGTCTCGAATTGGAAAGATTCCATCAATGGTTCGAAACAACTGTAAGCAACCGAGTCTGATGGTTCAACTAACTCATCTGAAAATGTAAAGGACTCAAACTCGGGCGGTGAGTCATCAACATCATCCGGAAAAGTGAAACACTCATACGTGTTATCGGCTGTGAGAACTGTGTCAGATTCAAAGTAAAAGTTTTCAAGCTCACAGTCGTCAAGCGTGATCTTGTGCGTGGTCGGAACGATGGAAAGGAGGGAGGGGTGATTTAGTTAAAGGTTCAAGAGGGTGAATTGGAAAATCCGACACATCAAACAAAAATGGTTCAACCTCAATATTATCCTTAATACTCTCCTCAATACTATCCTCATGATTCTCCTCATAATTCAACTCCTCCATGCCATTATCATCAACATCAAGACGCATATGAAGTTCGGGAGAAACATTTAATAACTCGGGATGATGATTTGAACATAAAATTTCAATTAAATCGACAGGTTCATCATCCGAAATATTCCCGGCGTCTATATCCTCAATCAAGTGAAAATCAATTTTTTCTGACACCTCATCACAAGCATGGATATTTATTGATTCAGGTTCTATAGTGGAGGTGTAAAGGTCAAACGGATTAGGTGCGGTTTCACAAGAAAGGGGTTCTTCACAATTTGGCAAATCAAACACTACAAAGCCGCACAACTCATCATTTTGGACACATGTTTGAAAATTGGAGTTGTTGGATTCAATTAGGTATGGGTAGGTTTGATTTAGGAATGTGTAGAACTCACTTGCTCCTCTCAAATTCTCACTCTGTCCAACCGCCTCCTCATACATTGAAAAATTTGAAACTAGTGGGAAACTAGCTCCCGGTTCAGCAGGTTGCATAAGGGCGGCCATGGACGCTTCTATATTCCTAACCATTTTGTTTGTTGCGGAAATATAAGCTGCTAACGACTGTTCCAAACTAGACATGGGTGGTGAGAGGGTTTCGGTAAAAGATTCGAAATTGTTTGGATACGTGAAACTCCCAAAAGGCTGTGTAGAAACAGGGTCTAGTGAAGGTGGGAAAGTCGGATAGGGCTGGTAGGAAGTGGATGGTTGGACAGGATTAGGATCAACATGTGGATAAAAGGTGGATGGACTTGTTGATTCATAAAACTAGATGAGGGGAGAGGGGTGAAAGATCGGCTACGAGATTGAGCAATATGCTCAGCAATGGACATCGGTTTAGGAGTTACAGCTGGACTCGAAAAAGTGGTGTCAACATATGAAGGTGGTAAAGGTTGACTTGGTTGACACAAAGTGGGTTGCAAAGTCAAACTGTTTCTCCTATACGCTTCTATTTGATCTTTCAAAGAAATTTTGGGCATGGAGGGATCTTCTTTAAATCGACCGAAACAATTGACGTATGACGCAAAGTTAGGTTCGGGATACCAAAGTTCGGCAAGAGATTTATGATATGGGGTACCCATGTTAGAAGAAAGAGAAGAGAAAGAAGATTGGGGTGCACGGATTTCTTAGCGACAAAAGTTGCAATTTTTTTTTTTTATAAAAATTTTCCTCTTATTTTTTTATTTGTTTGTAACTGTTTGCAAAATTTTTTTTGATAGAGGGCTTAGACAAAAATGCAATCAACCAGAAATGCACAATCAGGCCTAGATCTAGGGTCACCTAGGTCAGCTAGACAGCTCCTAACTGTTCCAAAAGGCTAGAAATAGAACCTCAAACCGTCTCTTCACCGCCAATTGCGGCCAGGTAAGTGTCAGGTAAGTGGGAGGCTCCCCGCTACAAGTAGTGGTCCTAATTAAATAACCACTTGCCTTGACACACTTACCTAGACACCGCAAAGTCAGGTTAGGATAAACGGCTGATGCCTATAACTAGTCCTCTGTCCTACTGAGCTCGAAGTCCTTAGGGCTGAGTCTAGTATTTTTTTAATTAATAGATGGTCAATGCATATGCCTTATGTGATTTCTGGGGTCCTGAGAAGGGTGATGAAATCCCCACCCAATTTGAATAGGTCAAAAGCCCCTTAAAGTCAGTTTTAAAGATATGCAAAACAAAAAAATCACTTGCAATCAAAGATTTTTATTTTATGCGGCGCAAAGAATCCTGCACAAGATTTGTTATTTGGAAGGGGGAAGATTTTTAAAGCGCAAAGAATCCTGCAGGAGATTTGATAAAAGATATATTTTAGGTTGCAGAGGTGGAAAGAAGGAAAAAAACAGTGAAAATTTCACGCGATGACGTTAGCATGACGCGGCGGTTCAGCGGCGAGAGCGCTCTTGCGCGGCGGAATGGCGGCGGTACGGAGGCTTCAGGTCTCCAAAAAAATTGTGCTGTTCTGATTTTCCAACCTCTTTCTGTTATGATGTATCTTTTTCTGTTTCGAACTCTGGATTTTTCCAGATCCGTCTTGATTGTAAATCCTGCAAAATTCAAACAAGAATACCTTTCCAAAAACAACAGATGATATATTTTTATATTTTTTATGATTTTTCAGATTTTTATGATTTTTTATTTTATTAAGATTAACCCGAAATTGCAAAAAGGAAATAACACACCATCCCCGGCAACGGCGCCATTTGATTGATCTCAAAAATATCTAGTAACCGCAATCAAGAACGGCGTCGCTTGGTAGCTAGCCGGTGAGTACGGGTCGGTCCACAGGGATTTTGTGAATCTCCTAATTACTTTTACGAGTTAATTCCGATGGGTGTTCGGATTGATTTATTAAATCTAAAAACTAAATTAATCTAGATCTAAATCTTGTTAGGGTTAGGTCTAGGTTAAGTTTGGAAAGTCTATAAATCTCACCGCTTTCTATACCCATATTAAGATCTTATTAGGAGTTATGGTAATTATTAATAAAGAGATTAGAACTATTTGGAAAGATGTTTCTTCCTCTAGGTTCTTGTCCTTCCTTTAGAAATCCTTACCCTAACCTCCATGGAAAACCATCACAACCGGGCCTTAATACTACGGTATCACCGCTACCTCGATGGATAGGGTGCCGTAGGGAGCGGTATGTGAATGTATGCATAGAGTCCTATGAAAATATATGATGGACAAGAAAGGGGATGAGAGATCTTCGTCTCTCAAACCTTCCCCAGATCTAACCCTAACAAGCGAGGAGACTACTCACTCATTAGGGAATTGAAGAACATTTATCTATGGCAGAGAATAAAAGATTAACTAGGGCAAGGAATTAAATTTAACTAGGGCAAGAATAGAAAATTAACCTAGGGCAGAAAATAAAGAACTTACAACTTGATGCTCTCCAAAAGAATTCTGAAATTTATTAATGAAGGGAGGCATAGCCTTTACAATGATTTAGAGTTCCTATTTATAGAAGATAGGAAACCCTAGGTTACAATTGATTTGCACGTCTACATTTACCAAAATATCCTTAGGAAGACCTAGTCAAACTAGATTTCAAGCTTTGGTAAAATTTTATGTCTGTCTCTTTAAAAGGAAGTATTGGGCCATGAAATTTCCTTTGTGGGCTCTTCTGTCTTTGGGCTTTCTTATTATTTGGTTCTTTTTTTTAAAATAGCTTCTATGTTTCTTCCAGATCTCCAGTGAATAATTACGGTGGACTTTTAACCGTTCGCTTTGTAATCTTGGACCTTGCATTGCCTTGTACTTTGTGAATTTTATCTTTGATGTAGGCTTGATCAAGAGTCTTCTGTTTGTTGGTCAAAGTCCACTTTTGCATCGTCTTTTCATCATTTTCACTGTTTTAGATCTAAGAACCTGTAACCTGTAATATGTAGCAGACATGCGTCAAAAGCACCTGTTTATTTATAAAGAGAATAAGAATGGGGAATATAATAATACAATATTATGGTGTGAACAAAACGGCTTCCCCATGTATTGAGCGAAAGGGAAGCTGACAAGCGAACTCATCCTGAAACCCTACTGAGCCTATCTGTGACAATCTCCGTACAGTCCGGTCTGTTCGTTTTGATGAGTATCGCATATTGGGGCCTAGGGGGATGGTAAAACGTCAGACCCCCAAAAGCGGTATAAAGTCCGTGTCGGAGTGTAGCCCAGTTAATCTTGAGAAACTACTGGAATACCTACCAGTAAATCTCACTTGCCTTGGCCAAGGACTTTGTATAATAGTTCTCCTAAACACAGCGTGATATCAAACCCCCAATACCGGGAGAGACGAATTCTATCTAACCGCCACTTGCCTCCAAGTGCTTCGGGACTGCACCCGACTACTACCTGTTTGCATGACTCCTTTGAGCCGTGGTAGGGTAGCAATCAAAGAATAGTGGGAACACACTTGAGGCAATGTAGCAGTGTTAAGTCAACGGACTAAGCTGTACTCACGTCACCTGGGAGCTACTCCTGACGATAGGTATAGTACTAATCAGCAGTGCCCCCTGTGAGTCTGTCCGGTGTACTCATAACCCAATAAGCACCTGTATACTATCTTAGGTGAACCAACTGACACCAATAGCTTGTGAGACCATCCACTGCCCCTCGTCGGGGTCTCGATCCGTATACACTAGTTTACTATCGGAGTATCGATGCCCAGTCTCGAAACTCCCACGACTAGGGACACTTTAAGGATGTGCTTATAGAACACCCAACTCTCACGTATATGATCTCCATCATACTGCTGGTAGTCAAGCAAGAATCCTATGGGCTCTATCAACGTGTAATAGTGATCTGTAATGTCACCTAAAGCATGTACACGATGATAGAGACAAACCAGATAGCATACTATCATCTCGAGTAAGACTGTTCTACCGGTACAGGTCCTCCCTCAATCATTGCAATCACGTGCCCGCGATCCAATAATTGACTTGAGGGCACTATAGCCAACATATAGTAGGGACATTTTATGTATAAATTCAACGCTTTTAATACTAAACTGAATCGAAATTGAAACTCTAGTATAAATCACCCATTAATGTTTGTGGAACATGTAACCAATGAATTTTATACACGATGACGAACAACATATTGAAAATTGGCACCAATCGGATAATGTTTGACCACAGATTCGATATCCCCAAGTCGAGCATCGAAACAGACTAATGTGGCTCTCTTTAGGTCAATCCTTGCCTTTATGTCTTGATGGAAGTACCACTGATACTTATGTTGTTGAGTGATAGATGGTGACACATTAAAAGTTTCGTAGCAAAGAATGCAATTTCACATATAAAGTGACGTCCTTAGCGTCTATACCGAAACTCCCGTTTTACCGAACACTTGACACTGTTAAATTAATAAGTAATTCCAAAAAAATCCAATCGTAGCGTGCCTGGGTTCGCTGTGAAAGGTACTGCATAATATTTAACACGACATATAGGTTTACTGTTAGGTATATTTTCTGAATATCGAAAAGAAAGAACTTACCTGGCCTTGGACTGGAGTTCAGAGCAAGAACTTACCCCTTGACATGCTTTTATACACCTGAAACCTTAATGTTTTATTGTGATAGCGTGCGGAGCCAATTACCGATGCATAGAAAATTGTTTTAGCTTTCCCATGGTACTGATTTCACTAAATTCCAGTATCATTTGGTATCTAAATCATATTTTAAACAGATGACCTGTACGGCAGATTTCTATCATTTCAGCTTGCACCCTTCATCAGTAATCTGACCATAACTCCTAAACGAAGATTACTATTGTTGATCCGTCTCCTGTGTTGTAAAGTTAACTCATAGATATACAATTAGTTGAACAGTAGTGTCGCCTAATTATGCTCCCAACAGAGAGTAAAACGTGTTACGAAACGGACTTTCAGTTCAGAAATTGGATTTCCAGCTGTGAACACTTAAAATGGAATGAGCATAACTAGCAAACCTGAAATCTGACTCGAAACTAATTTTGTTGTAGATATAATTAAACATACTGCTTACCATTTTTATATTGTTTTGCTTAATTATGTATGTGTGATTTTTCTAATCCAACCGACATAGGTTGCTCATATGTATTCAGTGGTGCATTTACTATATCCCCATCATGTTGCATGAGCGATATACCCTTGTAAATAGTGTTCATTTGCATCGACATCTTAGTGACCGTGTTACATTACCAAGTGATAAATGTTTGGATTGTGGCAAGTACATTAGTGTAAAAGCATGATTGAATAAGTAAAGTGACATGTACTTGCACACAATCAGCGGAACCAGTTAATTATTGCATTGTCGACGTCTATGGAGCATATATAAGTGTAACTATAACTGGTATGGGACGGTTATGGAAGCACTTATATTAGTGCCCTAGGTAAGACATCGAGCACTATCCATTTATCTTGGATACCTGTCGAGACATACTTGATGGAGACCCTGTCTTCAGTCCTTGCGTAGACTTGTCATGGAGCGACTAGTATTTGGATTCATGGTCGGTGTTTGATGTAAACCGCGGGATGTGGGGTAGTTTGAGTGTGAGTTCAATCAACGGAATCTCAGGAGTCCCACTGTCGGCATATGTAGTGATTTCGGGAGTCGTATGGATGGCTTTTCTGATTATTAGTGAGCGTGATTCGGGCCTGTGTTCCCTTTCCCCTGGGGCCTACCCTTAGGTTGGGGATACTTCTGCGGTGGTTGACGCTCACACTTGGACCGAAAATAGATTTAGTGACTTGGACATTGAGACTCAGGGACGGATCGCTTTAGTGACATGGACATTGCATTGATTACTGATCTGATACACTTGCTTTATCATTACATGTACCGGTTATTTCATGCTCGCGTCATTATTCTACACTTACTGCTTTATGTGTATCATCGTTGCATATTATATATGTATATATTGCTATTATCTCGCTCTGACGACCTAAGTATGCATGCTCAGAGTGAGGAGTGGATTTAGCTCGGATCAGGACCTGCTTTACCTCGAGAATATTGTGGACATCTAGATCAGCGACGTCAGCGCTATCTTTCCCTTGACTCTATCTGGTTAGTTTTACATCTGTTTCGATAGAATTAGTGACTGCATTTCTCATTATCTGTGCCATGATTACTGATTACCACGTATTGCTAGAAGCCGAAGTGTGACTACGGTAGGATATTTCCCTGACCATAGGAGCATGCTGGCCTTGTCACCCCCGTATTCCGTATTTTGGGAAGCGGGGCATGACACAGATCTTCCAGATCTCCTTATCCAAATCTCCATCGAGAAAATAATCTAAGTCTCCAGTACTAACTCAAAATCTTTATGTGTAACGATTTGTTAAGGAATATGAAATAGACACAATCATCACCGTGGATGAAACGTGTCAATTCGTTGTCCACCTACACTAGGAGAATCCCTTTGCTAACAAGCGTGCCTTGTATCTCTCTACAGTATCGTCCTCCTTTCGTAAGACTCCAGAAAAAAACCCAGTTTTTATCAACAGTTTTGCGTCCGGTAGGAAAATTGATCAAATCCCAGACTTGATTCCGTAGCATTGACTCTTGTACCTCTTCCATTATTGTTATTCACTCCTTCGCGGTAGACCCAGAAATAGCGTCCTCATATGACTTGGGTTCTGCAACCAATACGGAGTTACCATAGACGTCTCTATTTCGATATCGAAACGTCGTCGGGGTATCAATCCACAACACTATCTACAAATCTCTTGAGGATCCACGATTGGCTCCGAACCATCAATAATAAATATTGCTCTCACTGTCACCAGCCGCTAAAAGAACTAATTCCTTATACACCGCCGACCGACTATGAGTCTTCTCAATCTCATAAAATCCCAAATCCTGACCTACTTCTGCCTTTTGCGAAAGTTCCTCCCCGAGAAAATCGCTCATTATTTCCTCCTTGAGGAAGTCAACGTTGCACAACCAAATTTCAATCACAGTCCTTTCACATACTCATGGACACAAGTGACCTCTCAGGTCTCTCATTCTTCCACTACTCATAGGGTGTTGACTGTACTGATTTTGAAAACACATGATCAAGAACATAAGCCGTCGTCAACAACACATGTAACACCTTAGTACAGTTGTACGACATTAATTGGTATTTGAACACTTACTTTATATTTCTTCTATTGTCGCGAATGATTTGAATAGTATGTTGGGGTCAAAAATTACACCCCGGTTGACCAAGTCAAAATCAAAGTCAACCCCAAGTAAGCGGGCCCAAGCCCAGATCAAGTGGACCCATGCCCAAACCGAGCCCCACGGCCGGCCTCTCCCATACAGAATGAAATCATGTAATAAATAATTTTGATGAAATTTTTTTATGCATGAATATAAGAAAAATGGGCATAAAGCCGTTGTAAAGCTCATGGCACATGTGCAAAAGAAATGAGCATATGAGGCATGGGATGGGCAAAATGTCATTTTGTAAAGCCCAAGGGGCTATATGTAAATTTATAAGCCTATAAAAGGCAACATGATAATGAAATAAAGCATAAGAATCCATTCTCTAAAATTCTAGTGTTTCTGTGCCTCCTTCCCTTTACTCAAGGTTCTAAAATCTTCTCCCTTTTTCTTTGAATTAAATCAAGAGTTTAACTCTTCCTTTTCCAAAAATAAACAGTTTTTCACCATCAAGCCATTTAAGGGGAACCCAGATCTTCCATCAAGAGATTTTTAAATCTTACCCCCCTTTCTCTAAGATCCGGCCAACCGAGAGGAAGAAGAAGGAGATCCATCTCCAAAAATCTCATCTTGGGAAGATCCAGGGCTAAAGGGGAGAAAAAAGGGCCCATTTGATCATTTCCAAAAATTTCTAGAAGTTTAACTCCATTCAAGATCTGTTGGAGTTTAACTCCATAAATTAATCTCTTTTTAGGAGTTTAACTCCAAAAGTCAAATCAGGAGCACAGCTCCTAGTGCAGGGACCAAGTTCCCTCTTCTGCGGGCGCCCAGCGTCCACGTGAGGCGCTGACGCCCATACGCCCGGCACGTGAGGCGCTGGCGCCCACACACCCGGCACGTAAGGCGCTGGCGTCCGGCACCCGGCACCTACGCGCCCGGCACGTGAGGCGCTGGTGCCCAGCTCCATGTACGCGTCTTTAAGATGCTTCCCCCCTCATTTTATATGCACTCTACACTAAATTTACTTCCCCCGTTAGAAAAAATTTTTAACGGGACGCTGCCCCGCACCCCGCAAGGGGCTGCTAGCCCTCTTGACTCCTAGCCCGCTATCTGGATAGCGGGACCCCCGTAAACTCTGCAGGGCCCTCGATATATCCAAAATCCCTTCAAAACACAACACACTACACATTGAGTTCGCATGACTGGTTTGACCCGTCAATCGGAGGTTCCCTCGCTCCAAAGGCGATGGGTAATTAACGGCAGCTTAGTCCGCGGTTGCCAGAGATTCAGATCCCCATAATCAATAAACCCCCGCCTACCCTAGGCAGGAGGAATCTGTAGTGTGACGCGTATTCCCATCTCAATGGGGTGAAGAAAAACACCCTACATAGTAGTAGTCGTTATCCGACCCGACCCGCAAGTTTAGAACCCAATATGGTGCAAGATTCTATCTGAGATTTACCAGTAAAGTGTATCTATGTGAATCTAGTATAATGCCTACATTATATTTTTAGATCTTTATATATCATATATCTAGATCATCATATATCTTTCAATAGCCACAAATTAAGAATAAGTTATATTTTGTTAACTGTTATCATATGGTTGCCATCCCATATCTTATTTTGCTTTTATCTTTTACGTTTAAATCACAAGTTATCTAATATCAAATATTTACTAAATCTAGATATATTTGTAGAATCCTTTTAAATTTTAAATTAGGGGTATGAGTTATTTAAAATATATTCTTGCATTTTGGTTGAGAAGTTTACATATGTGAGTTATTTTCCAAAATATATTTTTGATGAGATTTTGGTGGAGATTGGTTGTAATTTGATATTATCTATATGCATTAAAACTAATATATATTTATAACCCAATTTAAACTATACTATATATATTTATATTAAACACAAAACTTCTTTCTCTCTCTCCACACATAACACATCTCTCCCTCATCAATTTATATATTCTCCTTTTTCGTTCTTCAAGCCCACACCCATTCTCGCCGACGCAACCCCAACCGCATCTTAGAATCTTAACCGAGCCATCAAAACTTGCTGTTGATTTGTATAGCGTCATGTTGCTTTCGTTCATCGTGTTTGTTTCGAGACAAGTTTACAACTTGCTGCATGCTATACTTTATGTAATTTATTTATATGTTATCGTACTATTATTATTATTATCATACAGCTATATCTATATAATTTATACACCCTAGTTATTTAACGTTAATCAGTTTTATAATATAAAATGTATGCAAGTTTACAACTTGCGACATGCTATAATTATATCTATAAATATATATATATATATATATATATATATATATATCATCGTAATATTTCTTATTATTATCATTAATTAGTTTATAATCTGCATTTTATAATTTTATGCAAAATATAGTTTGAAAATATTATAATTTACACATGAAACGTCGTCGCAAAGCAGATACGACAAATCTAAAATTTACTGTACACCTTATCTTATAAAATTCATTATAAATCATAGAAAAATCATTAACATACGTTCTTTAGTTTGTTAAGAAGCTAACTTAGAATACTATAACCCTGTAAAATATTTACTTGCAAAATAAATTGTTTAAATAACGTAAACTGTAAATGAAAGTACCTCTGAACTGCTGTCCGGGAAAATTCCAGAAGCAAAGTTTCAATTTCGAAAGTTCATAACTTTTTTTTAGGAATAATCTGAAATACTTTAACTTATAAAAATGAAAATCTTATTGAATTATCTTTGTTTTGGTATATGACAAGTCCATTTTGAAGGACGTTTGTTATTTTTAAGTTATTTTACAAATCAGGGTTTTGTTTGCTCACTAAGATTTCTATAAAACCCTATGATTCACATCACATGTGAGGGTTAGGGTTTTGTGGAGGAGGAAGAAAAAGATGGAAAAGGAGAGAGCTAGAGGAAGAACTAAAGCAAATGAGCTCAAGTCTAAAATGAATTCAAGAAAAAATATCAAGTGTAGAATGGCTTAGCTCAAACCCTCACTTGTTGAAGCATGGAATAAACTCCAATTCTTTATTCCAACTATGCTTCAATAGTGAGTCAAGACCAATAAAAAAATAATCAAAGCCATGCTTCACCCATGCTCTAAATATCTCCTCATTTTCCACCTCTTTTTTCTATTTTCCTAAAATAGAAAAAATCAACCATGCTTGATAATACACACACACACATCATATATACATATATTAAGAAAATAATTAGTGAGAAATAATATTAGTTAACATATAATTATATCAAATATAAATATATATCAAATTATCAAATCAACTTGATTTAATAATCCGGTTATATCACATATAACCGACTAATATCATTTATCTGTATATCACATTATCAAATTAACACTAGATTCAATAATCCGGTAATATCACATATAACCTAACCGATATCAAATAACCGCCAGATTAGAATACGGTATCACATACTCGTATTTAATCAGGTCCCCGCACATATCAACATATGTGCCCTACTTCGTTTCGCTTGAATTAGGAAACCTCTATGTGGGACTCTAAAGACCCATCAATACGCCAGCAGTAGGTAATGATCACATCAGTTACCCACAAGCCATCAGCGATACTAGCTGGACGTAACAACTACCCAGGTATTGAGCGAATAGAAAATCAACAAGCAATCTTATCCAAATTCCCATGAAGCCTATAAGTAACACTTACTGTAACAACCCTAATTTTCCTATACAAAATTTTTTTTTTTCAAATATTTTTTTCAAAAATCCATAAAGGGGTATGTTAGCATGAGCACAAGATATAGGTAATTATTTTGTTTTTAATTACAAGCTACAAGAATATAATAACTCCATTTTTAGTGTACAAGAATTTACTTTAAATTTAATGTATACTAGGAGTATTTATTCTTGCTGCTATCAGTTTAAGTAATTAAAAACCACAATAATTACAAGAAGGAGCTTATGGCTCATTGGCAATACCTTGCACTGCTGAACCAAGCCACCAGAGTTCGAATCTCATACCCCACATTATTTTTAATATTGATTTTTTTTAAAACCTTTAGAATACCAAGAGTTTACACGTGCATATCTCACAAAAACCCCACTACACCCAAAGATGTAACACTTGCAGAGGGTAGATGAACTGTCGGGGGAGATCCAGGCCACCGGACTCATCCGGGAATCGGCCAACTCGGCCTTGACTCGGCCGACTCAGTGATCCGACCGAGTCACGGACGAGTCACCCCAGATTCGGCCGATTCCGGCAAGGGTCACAACATGAAAGTTGTGTCTTTTCATATTTCCTACGCACCTGCAAAGTTTCAGCCTCATACCACTTCCAGAGCTCTTTAAAAACCCCAATTACTCCACTTTTAATACATTTTTATTACATTTTATCACATTTTTATTTTTAACTTTTCATCTACCCTAACCCTAGCCTCAACCTATAAATACCAACCTTACACACTACCCTCTCACCCCCCAAAATCTTGAGCCACTCTCTCAAAAGTTTTCCAAGAAGTGTGTGCTTTGAAACCGAGTTCACGGCGAAGCCCTGACGGAATTCCGGCGACGTGCTTTGAAGCAACCGGCGACGAAACCACACCTCGGCCTTTCCCCTAGTCCTCTTTACTCTTTAGAAGAGTTTGAAAACCCGTAAGTCCCATTCTTCTTTCTTTTCTAATTCTTAAAAATACGGAATTTCGAACCCCGACGGAAATCGGAACAAACCGATTTCCGATTCGGTTTTTCTACAAAATCCCACTTATCACCTAATCCATAATACTTAAACATATCCATGATGACTATTAATCACATAGAAATCAATTTAAACAAAGTTTCTCACATAAAATGATAACTTTCTTGTAATATCGTATTCTTTTCATAAAAATACCATAAAGTTTACTTTTCTTGTTTTAATTAATTCTCTCACTCCTAAATATGTTCATCTTGATAAATAAACTTGTAGAAATCAATTTGAATGAATTTTCACACATAAAATGATAACGTTTTCAAATACCGTATTCTTGCGCTTAAATACCTTCAAGTTTAATAAATCAAATTTAACCTCTAAAACTTCACTAAACCTTAAAATAAGTCACGAGGTAATGACCTACCTCTACACACACACAAATATAACCCTAATTGATAAACGTCAAAATATAGAATACGAAAATACAGGACTTTTCACAAAAATACCATTATCTTTATAAACCTTTCTTGAAAGCTTTAAGTTGTACACAATTTTAAATAAAATCTTTTATAATGAAAGCACGATATGTCATGGATATCGATCGTTTATCTAAACCGACTTTGTGGTGTCTAGGCAAGTGTGTCTAGGCTGGTGGTTTTTAATTAGGCCCATTACTGTGGTTCCTTCCCACTTACCTGGCACTTACCTGGCCGCAAATGACGGTGAAGAGGCGATTTGAGGTTTCTAATGACTTGTCGTTTAGACCTTAGAAATAGGCTAGTTGGCTTAGGAAACCCTAGAAACTAAAATACGGAAATCTATACCCTTTTGCAAATAAATACCTTATATTTATAAAACCGTTTTTCTAAATGAATAGTATTTGTTAAACCTAAGCAAAGCGCCGCTACAACCCACCTTTGGGGAACCCGTTAGGGATAGTACGGTTCATCGTGCACTCGCGGGCTAGTAGTGCGAGATTCAGACCTCCGCAAGGAGCATTCGGTCTCGAAAGGTTTAAAATACGGCATTTAAGAAAAAATGAGATTTTGGAAAATAAAATATTATTTAAAATTATTCTTGTATTAATTTAATTATCATTTAAACACATATTTTATTATAAGATAAAGTTTCCATCTTTTTCTAAAATTACAAGATTAAAAAGTTACATTAAAATACCATGAATTTCAAATAAATCAATTAATACTTTTATTAGGATATATTCACTAGAATAACACAATAAAATTTACACTCATTATAACAATAAAGACGAATAATAAATACTTGGGGTGTATCTTGAAAACTATGCAAAAGTATTTTTATATAAAACCCCCTCAAGTTTTATAATTTACAATAAGGACCCTAACAATTAAAGAACTTCAAATTCCATTTCTTTTAGTCTGACTCGGGTTTGAGTCTGACTATTTCTGACTTGAATATGATTCAAGTCATTCTATATTTTTTAATATTCCAACTCAATATGAATACATGAATCCCAGAATCCTGTTAGCAATCATTACAACTTGACTGAATCAAACCATGGATATACATCCATTATTCCGTTATTCCATTTACCTGATTATGCAGTTACAACATGTTTACTGATATCATGGTTTTGATCAGTCATCCAACTTATACAATACAATACTACAATACAATCATAACACTACGGGGTTTAAGGGGTAGACTGGTACGGAATATGTTAAAAGTGGTACGAGGTGGTCACTTAAGATGTAATTACATCCATGTCGTTGTTCCGTGGTATTATCAACGGAGCCTTATACTACAGGTTACCAAGGTCCCCGGTGTAAGTGGGACTCCCCTCGTATACACTGGCATCTTCTGTACCAGGCTAAAAACAACAACGTTAATACATTATTATAATATTATAATACAATAGTAAAAGCTCTCTCTCTCTCTCTCTCTCTCTCTCTTTCTTACTGTCTGTTTATTTCTCCCTTATCTTTGGGACTTACCGAGCGACCTGTTCGCTGACGACATTTTATTTATTTCTTCTTTGAATGTCGTCAGGTGGTTTGGACCCGGCAGAAGTTGAGTCAACCCAGGAAGACTTGGAGCAATTTGCTGAAGACCCTGCAGTATAATTTCATTGTACACTTTTCTTTTCAGTACTTTCCATTTCCTGTTATGCCACTGTTTAGGCATCTTTATTTCAGTTGTATTTTTTTTCCTTTCCATATTTTGTACAAAGAATGTTAATAAATAAAAGTTGCTGTTATTTTTTATACTCTTGTCTCTTGTGTAATATTTTATATCGCTTAGCTACGCTTAGCGTATGTACTTCTGAGTACATACGTAGCGGACCTCGTCGCGTCCACTTCACCGTACACTGGGAAGCGGGGCATGACACTTACCGTACAGTCCAGTCTCTTCGTCTGATATGTCATATATTAAGTCCAGGGGTAGAATCGTCAGACCCCGGTAACTTGATAAGTCATGCCGATGTATTGCTCATAATGGTTCGAGAAACTACTGATAACTGGTAAATCTCATCAGCCCTGGCCAGGGACTTACTGTTATAGCCAATCGAGTATAGCGCAACATCAACTCCCAATACCGGGAGAGATGAAACCCCTCCTATCGCTCACTGCCTCCATATGACTCGGGACTGTACCCAAAATCCATCTGTTTGCACGACTCCTTTGAGCCGTGGTAGGGAGGAAATCAAAGCACAGTGGGAACCACACAAGACTCTGTGACGATCTCGGGTCTATAGACTAACATGTACCAGTGTCATTAGAAAACTACTATCTGACGATAGGTATGATACCATTTAGGAGTTCTCGGCGAGTCCTGTTCGGTGTACCCATTCTCTAATGAGAACCTGTGGACAATTTTTGATGTCAAACACCAATGGTTATGGGATCAACCATCGCCCCATACAGGGTCAAGAAACGTACACACTAGTCTATTCTGGAATATCAATGCCCTGTCTCGATACTCCATCGACTAGGAACATTTAAAGGATGTGCTTGTTGACTACACAGATCCCAGTAGTATGATTCGCATCATAGTCCTGGTGGTCAAGCAAACATCCTAAGGGCTTTATCAACATATATCAGAGAGACGGTATAATAATACAAGTGTACATGTTAAGATAAAGAGCAACCAGATAGCATACTATCATGTCGAGCAAGAAAGTCCTCTATATATATGTCCAAGCATCCACTATATCATACAGTAATGGCCTCTAGGGCATACATATTCCTAACATTTTCAGCTATTGTATCTTTTATTTCTGACATTCGTATTTTTAAAATTTGAATGCAAATAAAGTTTATGTTAATTTTAATTACTCCGGTTAATTCTTGCATATTGTTATATTGCTTACATACGCTTAACGTATTTATCAAGGGAAATGATCTTCTCATAGTAAATACGTTGCGGGCCTCGTCACATGCCGTTACCATCTTTTGGGAAGCGGGGTGTGACACACTCAGTACCCTGACGAGTGGAGCGGTTCAAAATCCCACAGTCAAACGTTTGGACTCATTATTTTCATTATTGCCAGCACATTTTCCCATGTCAGATCACTTAATTGTTGGTACATTATTCCTAGTTTCTTTTTAACTCGATTGAAATTTTCTTGCGTTAGGGCACCTGCATTTGCGCACTATTGACCTCGTCAATATATCAGCAGCGTTCTTGGTTCTATCGCCTCTGGCGATTAAACCTTAAGTCTCAGTTACTCAAACGTACTATCAAATATCATCACATTCTTTTTCCAAGCATTCATTAGATCATGCTTATGAATCAATCAACCAGTCTTTGACCCATGTTCTACAACTAACTACTTCATATATCGAGTAGAAAAACATGTAACCGTCTATTACTATTGCTCAATAGTCTAACTGGAGCAGCACTCTTCAGATCCCAAATCGATTAAGATATAACTCTTGAGTGTATCCATATTATGTGGTTCGACTCCTTATGTGAAAATAATATCAAACCGAGAAATAATGTAACGTTGCCACGTCGCGTAGATTACCCTTTAACCATCGCACAACTTATCCCTTAGTGCATAGATAACCTGTAACCACCGCTCAGCATAAACTACGAGTGCTCGGCAATAAATCCTCTGATCACTAATGACATCAGTCTTCATCATGTCCAATGCGTAGAGCGATCCTAGATGCGCTAATCCTCCGAAGATCGCTGCATCTCGATGGTGCTGCGTAGTGAAAACCCGTTGCATCACTGCCACCTTGTTGTCACTAGTGTCCAAATCTTCCAGCTCGTTCAAGTAACACAAAACTAATATTTATTTAATTGTGGCTGTCGTTGTATGCTATCTCATCCCTGGTGAGGCAGACGAAAACTTGATTTTATTATGGATGTGTTAAGATTATGACATTTAACTGAGTATCTTTCTTTTCAAAAGAACATTCCGTTTTCAATTCTCTTAGCAATAATAATAAACCTACATACAAAAGAAAGAGAAGATGGTATAAGGCTTCAACCACATTCTCCAAAAGTGTAAAATTTAAAATTGTGTTAAGATGATCGAATAATCGATTATAGATTTTCTAGAAACGAAGTAGATTGGGTAGTTGAATCTAGACTCACATCTCCTCACGAAATCTTCCGCTTGAAATTTGTCAGATTTTTATTAATGAATGTAGCATTGGTCTTTATTCATTAAATATACAATATCACGATATGCAACAAACAATCTAAGAAATTTCATTTTCTATTAAAACTACCCTATTTAATTTTGTCCGTTTTTATTAGGGTTTTTCGTTTCTCTTGAAATTTGGTACACCCCAAGCATTTCCATTGGAACAACTACCCATTAAATCTCCAACATTTTATGTGAGAATAAATTTTTGAAACTTTTGGTGAGCAACAATTTTTTTTCTTCAAAAGATAACTTCCAGAGTTAGAGGCAAAGACTCTACAACTAACCCAAAATTTGAGTGGGAAATACAAAAAAATACTCAGAAATAATTTTTCTTAATTTTTTAAAAGAATTTTCTGGAACTATTAAAAAAATTATTAAAAAACATAAAAAAAAACTTTTTCTAAAAAGACTGACCCGGCCAGTGTGACCGAGCCCGGTTTGGCCACAAACATCCGAGCCCGGCTCGACCAAACCCAAGCCCAGCTCGTGTGAGTCTGTTTATTTTAAATTTGTTCCAGGCCGTCCCAACAAGCCCACCTTGCTGGGCTCAGACTGGCCTACTACCCCCAAGCCAGGGCTGGGCCTGGACACGGCTCAGCCTGCGGCACCCAGGTCCGCCCCCTCCCCTTTTTTAAATTTTTTTTAAAAACAGTTTTATAATTCGGATAAAACCCAAAAAAAATACAAAATCCAGAAAAAAAAAATTATTTTGATTTTTAAATTATTTTTTTTCTTTCAAAAAAATATTTAGCATTGCCAAATAAAAAAAATCCCGAGAAAATTTCCTTTCATCCAGAAATATATTTTTGTTAAAATATATTTGGTCCATGCCAAAATCCAAAAAAATTTCAACAAATTTATCCAAAATTAGTAGGGTTTGAAACTTTTGCGACATAGCAGACATAAAATTCTCACCAAAAGAAATAAAATTTTACACAAAACCAAGATCCGATTTTTTGAAAATTATTCTCACAATTTGTTTCATGGTCAATTCCACATCAAGAAATAAGCGTCATACATCAGAGCGTCAACGAAAAATTAGATCTAATCCTGTATGACCTATGATGCAATAAAAAATTGATAGATTTATAAAAATTCATCATAAACATTAACACTAATATTCATAGATTTGTCAAAATCAATCAAAGTTTTAAAATCAATAAAATAAAAGTTTTGATCTAATTTTAGACAAAAAACACAACTTTCAAGTTGCAACTTTTATAAAAACATAGATTTGAGATCCACGGATGTGGGCTTACAAGCACTGATACCAATGTTACATCTAAGTATATAAATACATAAACAGATACAATCATAGCAGCGAAAACAATTATATATTTACGCAAGGGTTTCACTGAAATATCCGATCCAATGGTAGGATTATTATCCTCGTCCACGCCACGTTCTAGATCCAAATTCTTTCGCCTTCACGTAGCGTTGCGAAAAAAGCCACACTATAATTAAGTGAGAATCCCCCACATAATTATCTCGCCAACCAACCGTAGTAAAACAAGAATGATGAAAGAAGACGACGGCTCACAAGTTGGATCTCTCTTTCTCTAAGATCGCTCTAAGTTTCTCTTAGGTAATCTCTTAATTAATTAATGCGCTTTTGGAGAATTAACCCTATCCGTGTGTGTATATATATATGAGACTAATGGAAGAAAGAGGCCATAGAAGTTCTATGAATTTCCTCCTATGAAGTCGAAAAAATACACCATCCATTATTTTTTCGCTGATCGGCACCCACCATCTTCATCGTTATCATCTAAAATGTGGGTACACCAAATTTCATAAGATTCTACAACTTTTTACATTGCTAAATCAACGGTGAAATGGTTGTAGAATCACATGAAATTTGGTGTATCCACATCTTAGATGATAACAATGAAGATGGTGGGTGTCGATCGGCGGAAAAAATAAAGGAACGTGTATTTTTTCGACGCTATAGGAGGAAATTCCCTCCTATGATATCTTTCCTCCATTATTCTCTCTCTATATATATACCCACCAGAAGAGACGGATATTGGGCCCGTGAAGCCCAATAGCCAACATATACACACATATGTAAAATGTTCTTGATATAGAAAAACCGGATAATAAGAAAAGCGAGAATGAATGACTTAAGTAGGAGTGTAGACGAGATAGCGAAGTATGGGAAGTGCATGAAACAAGCCATGTAGGAAAACCTCAACATTGCTATGGCCCATGCACCTCATGAAGTCAAAGAGTAGAATGTAGCTATAAATCAAACCAGTAGACCCAAACCCAATCATTGTGGCTCCTAGAATTGGTGCAACCATCGCAACACTCATGACTAAGTGCTCAAAAGGTATGCCAAGCCCAGCTATATATGAACAAAACCAATATAATAAAAAAAATTTAATATTTTTTCTTATTGGACCTTACAAAATTTTTTGGAAATCAAGTCACTAGGTTTCATTTGGAGAACTGCTTTGCATTTATATATTGCAAATAAACAACATAAAAGTACAAATAAATAAAAAAAATTTAATGAAAAACTCTCTGGATCCAAATTTTTTTTATAGGTTTAAATACTTATAGTACAACCAGCCTCTTTTTACATTTTAATATTTCTATATTACCCCAGTCCCTGTATGAGAGAACAACTACATTTAGCAGATAACTGCTATACTTATAAGATGCGGTAGTTATCTAATAAGTGTAGCAGTTTACCTGCTAAGCGTAGCAAAATGCAACAGTTTTCTGCTAGAAGTTGATAAGGGTAATATGTGAATATTAAAATGTAAAAAGCAGCCGGCTTACTATAAGAACTTAAACCTATATCTTTTCGGATCTAGAGAGTTTTTATTAGATTTTTTACCCAGTGAGTTTTTCCTCTTAGTTTCTGGACCCTGGAGCTACACCCATTTCCCCCTATTATTTAACACATGGCCATCCAGATGAAACCAAATAGTAACTAGATTTTATTTACTGGACTCTCCAGTAAAGCTATATAGTTAAAAAATAAAAAATTGACCCTATAAAATTTGTACACCAAAGTTATGACGTAATGAATCTTATGCCGATCTGTGGGCTCAATAGAACAGAGGCTCAGAGAACACCACATGCACCATTAAAGCAATGATGAAGCACCATTAAGAGATGGGAAGAGGTGCAAGAACATGGCTCCAATGAAACTCCAAGGATGAGAAAATTATCCCTATAAATGAAAAAAGAAAATTGCATACCTGGTCAGAAAACAGGATGGTTTTTCGCAGACAGGAGTTTCTTGTAAAAGGGTCAAACCATAGGTATTTTTTCTGTAAATACCCTAAAATAATTTGCCAGAATATCATTTAAACTCGAGTTGTTCTGATAATTAAGAACATAATTTGTATGCCCAGAAGCCACTTTATTTATGGGTATAAGATCTATATGAAATAAATGAGATAATTTATTTTATAAAATTACTATATAGATAAAAAAATTATCTTGAAAAGGTTGAGTTGGCCCTATACCTAATGTTATAAATAGTAATAGTTAGACCAGGATATGAAAACAAATAATTTTTGTTCTTGTAGCGCAAAGAATGGTCTCATGGTTGGAATAATTGTCGGCACATGTTCCAAAATGATCTGCTTTTGTTTTTTTTGGGGGAAAATGTATCTAATTCTTTTGGCTTGAAAAGCAATAGGAAAAACTCCCGGCCCAAAAAAGTCGGTGAAAAACTCCTCAGATCCAAAATGCTATACATTTAAGTCCCTGTAGCACAACCAACTACTTTTTACTTTTTAATATTTCTATAATACCCTTGTCAACTTCTGGTAAGTGCTACATTTAGCAGGTAAACCGCTACACTTAGCAAATAACTGCTACATTTATCAGATGCAGCAGTTTATATTAACTGTTACACTTAACTGATAATTGTTATATTTATCACATATAGCAGTTTGCCAGTTAAATGCAGAACTTGTTTATCAGAAGTTAACAAGGGGTAATATGAGAATATTAAAAATTAAAAAGTAGCTGGTTGTATCATAGGAACTTGAACTTATAAGTTTTTGGATCTAATGAGTTTTTTGTTAGAGTTTTTTGGCCAGTAAGATTTTCCTATTGGTTTCTATAGGTGTAGTGAGGAAGAAGTTGCAACTGCTCTGTGTGTATATATAAACAAAACAAATATGGGTCCAGCCCAAATTAAGAGTTGAAGCCAGGAAACAAAATTGAGAGGGAAAGGCGCCATCAATATTTTATTAGGAGCTAGATGTTGCACAAGGACTGATAGCAACAGTTGCAATTTTCTATGGAGCTTATTGAAAAGTATCTGGCAGCTTTCTTGTTTTCCTTTTGAGTGGAATTCAAGATATTTCTTATTTTCTTGAACAAATTGAGGAATTTTGGGCATGTTTATTTCATTTGAAAGTGCGTGGAATATACTTTTCAAATGAACTTTTACGTTCATCTTTTAAAAATTTTTTTTGGCTACTGGTCCGTAAGTGCTAATCTAACACACACCACACATAATAAACCCACGCACCACACTCAAACACACAATACATACGCATCCAGACGACCCACGAATTTATCCCGAAAACGTTAATATTCATTTATTTTGATTCATGTTGACCTTCAACGAGTAATCTAAGGAGTTTATGTTAAGACTATATAATGTATATTCCGTGCCACCATTCCTTTCCAAATTAAAGAGCCTTGCACATTTGGGACTTTGAAGCCATTAATTTGGGCAATTGCTTCCATTAATAGTGAAAAGCATAAATAGATTTCACTAGTGGGTTTTTTCCCCAAACAGGATGTAATAATATTAAAATTATTAAAATAAAATCATTTAAATTATATTTAACAGAGTAGGACGGTTTTCCATCCCATCCGCACAGAGAGCGGGTTTCAAGAACCAGCCCCCACCCTCCTAAAGAAGAGAACCTGCCCTCTTCTTTAGAGGGTGGGGGCGGGTTCCTAGAACCCGTCCTATATTAATTAAAAAATAAAAAATAAAAAATAGAATTTAAGAAATCTCGTTTTAAAAAAATTAATAAATAATAATATTATTGTTTTTGTTACGGACGGTTGACAAGTGTTATTACAGTTCATATAGAATTACTATAAATATGAATCTTGTATACATTCCAATAACAAAATGAATCCGTCAAATTTATAATACAATTAGACATCCATTTGTAAAAGTATACAATTATCGATTTCCCTTTCTCTTTCCCAATCCGAGGAGGCCTGATTTAAGCCTATGCCTCTTGGGATGACTGGACGACCCTCCCGTTTTTTGGGTATATGGCGGCGGCAACGGCGTCTGCTCTTCTGCTTCGTCTTCAGTATCGTCTTGGATAAGTCGTTGTTCCGCAAATCCTGAATGTGGGACAGATGTCGGATATGTGCTGCCTCCCAGCAACTGTATGTAGGACGAAAAATCCGTCTCCCAACTGGGCCGTTGTTGCGAAGAACCTGTCATGATTTCATGCTGCTGATGTTGCACAAAACCTAGCCCCCATGGCTGCGCAAAACCTGTTCCCCAAGACTGCTGTTGTTGCGTAAAAGCTGACCCCCAAGACTGCTGTTGTTGCGCAAAACCTGACCCTCAAAAATGTTGTTCCTCCGGTTGTTGCGCTTGTTCAATATGCCAGGGTTGCTGCTGACAGTATGGTGTTTCGAACCACTGATCCCGCTGCTCTGGATCTCCCTGATGCTGCGGCTCTGGTTCCGGCTCATTTTGTGGCTCTGGTGCCGGCTCATGCTGCTGCTCTAGTGCCGGCTCATGCTGCTACTCTAGCGATAGCGATAAATGTGGAAGCATATTATACGAATTGAATATACCACCAATATATGAGTCTACAGTAGAAAATAAAGCCTGAGTATCTGGACCAACATCAGTCGGATATGGATCCTGTATCAATGATTGTATATGATGCAACCCACAAGCCTATCGTTACATTAAAAATAAGATATAATTATTGACTGATACCGTCGGATGTTTAAAACTAATATAATTTAAAGAATTTAACTTACCATTTCTCGTTCCACGTAGCCTCTAGGTTCGTACTGCTGGATGTTTGGAAAGTCGTTAGGGGGAGCAGAAAGATATCTTATAGTGACACGCTTATACCATTGTAGATATGTTTCTGTAGTATCGGTGGTTGTTTGGTCACCTATTTGCTGTAAGGCAATATTACGCTGCCTATCCTCCCATCTCAGTAAATATTGATGATGATACTCCCTCCAATCACGCTCCGCCTTTCCTTCTCGCATGTCTCCCTCTATTGTCATAGGCGTAGGCGGCGGAACAGGAATATATTGCAATCTACTGAACTGTCGCAACACCCGATCTGGTAGGTGCATAACCACGATATTAATGCAGAATAGTGGGCATCGAGCCCGCCAAACCGGCTCTCCTTCGATACAGATGCCGGGTAATCCTTGCACACGATCTGCTGTATAAAGCGTCCACGTGAACTGCGCAAATAACATAGTACAAAAATTGTAATGAAGCTAATTTTAAATTTTTAAACAAAATTGATTACCTAAGGTATGCTTACCTGAGTCGCCTCCATGCGATCCAACTCATCTCTATAATACTTAAGTATCCGACGAGGAGCCTTATAAGATTTCTTGCCACTCCACCAAGAGCCGAGAGGCTTTCTAGGGGTATCCACGGCAGAAATATTAATGCGATCTGGTCTTCCCATTCACATGTGCTCCCATAACCAAATCTATATATAAAGTGTCAGATGATAAGAGAAAGAACCAATATTACAATTTTGCAAATGTCTAGCTGTTAAAAATAATCAATGTACCTGAAGTAATGTAATGTAGCCACAAATTTTATTATTCGTAGGAGCATATGTCTTATCCAGTTCTTTTTAAAGATAGGTCAGGACCCCTGCTTCCCAAGCATACTGGCCACACACATCAAAGTCCGTAAGAAACCTACGGTGTAAAGGATGGACATGCATTGCCGATTGGTCCGGCATCAACCAAGAACCGATCATGTACAGAATGTAGGCACGTGCATATCTATCCAAGACATTATCGGCAGCTTCATCAGGGATATTAGTAAATATATTTTTGAGTCAGTTTAAACTGATCTTATACCCCTTAATATAGCTTTCTGATGCCTGAATTTTACAAATAATTGTTAATTAATATCACTGTAACATACTGCAACTCCAATTTTAGTGTACATAAAATTCATTTAAAATTGATATATACTTGGGGTATTTACAATTCCTGTGAGTACTATAAGTATTTGATTTAATTTTTAATAGCAAGTAAGAGCTTGTAGCTTTATTTGTAAGACCTCGCACTGCTGAACCAAAACACCAGAGTTCAAATCCCATTAGCCACATTATTTTTTATTAGTTTTCTTTTAAATTTTTAGAAGCCCAAGAGCCTACATGTGCATAACTCGTAAAAACCAAAAGTCGCATATAAAACAAACGAGTCCGGGGGGTAGACCAACAGGCGGGGGACACGTGGCGTCGAAGAACCAGCCTGGCTCGGCCGACTCGGGCCGGCGGCGCGGCCGACTCGGCCGGCGGCCCCCGTCCGACCGAGTCGGATCGCCGAGCTCCCTTCATGACTTCTGTGTTTTTTTGCCTCCTTATAACCCCTGTACACTTTAAATACCCTGCACATTTACAGAGTCAATAAAAACACATATTTATTCTATTTTAAATACAATTTTCAATACAATTTTCATACAACCTTTCATCTACCCTAAACCATAGATTACCCTATAAATACCACTCCAAATCACACCCCTCACTCACAAACTCTGTCCAAACTCTCAAGAAAAATCTCTAAACTTTTGTGTACAAGTGGAGTTAGCGAAGAGCGAATCTCCGACGAACTTCCGACGACGACCCTAGAAGCTCCCGGCGATGAAACGACGCACCGGAATCTACTTCCACTCCCCTTTCTCTTTTCTAATCTAAATTCCAGTAAGTCCTTCCACTCTCTTCTCCTTTCTATTCATAAAACTCGTATTTCTAAAACCCGGCAGAAGAGGAGTTAATCCGACTTCCGATTCGGTTTTCTTTAAAAAGTTTCAATTTTCTTAAATACAACATACCAAACCCTCACATCTTGACTATTAAATATTAACAAAACATCATGAACAAGTTTCATAGCAAAATATTTCATATTGCAATTTTTATCGTACTTTTCAGTAAAATACCATATAGTTTAGTTTTGACATTAAACATCATATTTCTTACTATATCTTTAAATAGATCACGAGGTAATGACCTACCTCCACATAACACTCATATGCAACATAGCACGATGCCTTTCAGGAACATAGAATACAGAAAAATGCAAATTTTACACATAAATACCTTTTACTATTAAAACCTTTTTCTATAAGATTATGTATTTAAACAAATCTTTGCAAAGCGCCGCTACAACCCATTTTGGGGAACCCGTTCGGGATGGTGTAGATTATCGCACATCCTCGGATTTAATAGTGCAAGATGTAGACCTCCGCAAGGAGCATTCGGTCTCGAAAGATTTAAAAATACAAATATCTTAAAAAAATGAGATTTCTAGAAAAATAATAAATTATATATATATATATATATATATATATATATATATATATATAACATCAAAATATCTAATTTTTGATATAATATAAATATTCCAACTTTTCTAAATTAAAAGAATCATTTTACATGAAAACACCATGCAATTCCAAACAAGTTCAATACTTTACAATTATATACCATGTATTATGAAAAATAGGGTTATTCACTAAAAATGTCACATATATAAAATGTACATCTATGAAAACTCTAAAGACGATAATTAAATACTTGGGGTGTATTTTAAAAAGTATACAAAAATTATCTTTACATAAAACCCCCTCAAGTTTTATAAATTACAATAAGGACCCTAGTAAATATAGGTTTAAGCGGGACCAGCCTCTTGAGCCTCAGGGAGCCGGAGATATGGGTGCTTGCCTATTTAAGGTAGACAACTTAACAAACGGTGTTATCAACACGGTAATCGTCTTTGAAAAATACACGAATCCTGCCGTCCATGTGCAGCGGTTACCGATAACATCAAAACCTAATTCAGAACTTCAATTTCTTTTCTAATTTTCTGACTCAGACTGAGTCTCATTATAAATAATCTGACTTGAATATGATTCAATTACAATCTACAATACTATAATTTAATATGAATCCATGAATCCACATATTCAATCTATTCAATCTGTATTGACCGAACCGAAGCATGGATATACTTCCATTTACATGATTCTCCAGTTACATCCATTTACATGATTCTCCAGTTACATCCATTTACATGATTCTCCAGTTACATCCATTTACTGATATCATGGTTTCGGCAAGTCATCCATCTATACAATCTATAATACAAGACAATACAATTTACAATACAATACAATCAAGACATTGTGGGGTTTAAGGGGTAGATTGGTACGAAAGGTGTTAGAAGTGGCACGAGACTGCAAGATTTAAGACACCTAACCTGTATTCCATTACTGTTGTACTGTGGCATAAACGGTTCCTTGTACATTCCGTTCACCTTAGTCTCTGGTCTACTGAGCTCCTCTCGTATACACTGGTATCCTTCTGTACCAAGCTACAAATAACAGCGTTAACAATATAATACAACTTTAAAAGTTACACACACACACACTCTCTCTCTGTCTATTCTACTTCTTCCTCATCTTTGGGACTTACCGAGCGATTGTTCGCTGACGACATTCCTTTTCTTTTTTCTTTGGAATGTTGTCAGGTGATTTGGACCTTCAGGAGATCGAGCCTATCAGCGAGGACTTGGATCAGCTAGCCTACGACCCAGAGCTTTAGATTCATTGTGCACATTTCATTTCAGTACTTTTTATTTCTGTTACGCCACTGTTTAGGCATTGCTTTCCATTCCATGTATTTACTTTTCCATATACTGTAAAAGAATGTTAATAAATAAAGTAGCTGTTCATTACATTTGTCTCTTGTGTATATTTCTTTTATATTGCTTAGTTACGCTTAGCGTATTTACTTCTGAGTAAATACGTAGCGGCCTCGCCGCGTCCCCTTTGCCGTACACCGGAAAGCGGGGCGTGACAGGTTTTGTTGGTGGCCCATGGAGGTCGAGCTGTATGGAACCCTACCATGCAGTTCAGTTCTGCGTGACAACCTAAGCAATGTAACATAAGAACCAGCAACTAAAACATTCTTTACAATTCATATTCCTTGAATCTTATCATTTCATATACTTTGAATCTTTCCTAACCCAAATTTTTCATTCAAGGTTATGGATTCCCCAAACAACACCAGCACGAATGTCAACAACACACCTCCACCACTACCACTCACACCTGCTGTTCCTGCTCCGATTAACGAGCAGACGGTTCTACTTGAGGCAATTCGTAGCCTCCTAGAAGGACAGCAGCAGCAGACTGCTCTTTTAATGAACCGTCCAGAGGCAGAAGCACCTGGGGTGAAGCAATTCAGAGCTTTGCACCCCAAGCAGTTCGCAGGAAAAGGGAGCCCTCTAGAAGCTGAGGAATGGGCTCAGAGTATTGAAGATGATCTGGCAGCGGCACAAGTGCCAGAAATAGCTTGGGTCCGTGTTGTGAAACTGCAGCTCACGGACAATGCACAGGTTTGGTGGAAGGCGGAAGAAATCCGTCTTGATCAACCCATCGAATGGAAGACTTTCCGAGACATGTTTGACGCAAAGTATTTCCTAAGACTGCCAGGTTCAATATGGAACAACAGTTCATCCATCTGCAACAGAGTTCAATGTGGACCGAATCAGTGGATGAATATGATACTGAGTTCACCATGCTCAGTCGGTAAGATATATCTTAATAATTCTATTTTTCAATATATCACATACTACACAGCTAACACAATACTTTAACAGATTTGCGGCACACCTGATACCGACGGATGAGATCAGAGCCCGTCGATTTCAACAAGGTTTGGATTCGGAAATCCAGGCTGCACTGGCCACATGAGATTTTCCGACTCATGAATCGGCTCTGAAAGCTGCCCGCCGTTATGAGGCAGTGGTAAAGATGATGAGCAAATCTCAATCTGCTGGAGTTAAGCGCCCTGCCAAACAGATGGCAGGAGGAGCCTCATCAAGGCCATCTTTTGTGCCAAGGAGACCAGGAGTACTGAACAACAGGCCCAGCCCAGCCTTTTGTACCTACTGCAAGAGAGCTGGACATATGATGAAAGACTGCCGGAGAGCCAACCGTCTTTGCTTAGTCTGCGGCTCAGCTACTCATGATATTAGGTCTTGTCCCAGAAGACACAACCCAATTGCTGCACCCAGGCCAGCAATCACTTATCAGCAACGACCAGCCCTTCAGGTACCTGCTCCAAGACTTGCTCTCCCTGCTCCACCACCTAGATGACCACCGACTGCACCACCTCCTCGTCAGTTCCATCAAGCTCAACGGAACGTTACGAGGAATGCTCCTCTGGCCAGGAGGAATGTACCACGGCGACAGGCTTTTACGATGACAGTGGAAGAAGCTGAGGCCACTGGCCAAGTCATCACTGGTAACCCTTTCTTCTCAAGGTTTTCTTTCAGTCTTAACACCTACTCACATATTTTCTCTATACCTAAAACATATCCCACATACCTTAGGTACAATCTTAGTAGCCTCATTTCTTACACCAGCACTCTTCGATACTGGAGCATCCCACTGCTTTATGTCGCAATGGTTCGTCCGAACTCATGCGATTCCAGTCACACCGCTTGTATCCAGTTGGAATGTCAGTTCAGGGAATAGTGTTCTAAAGACAACAATGGGATACAACTTGTGTCCAGTAGTCGTTTGCAGCAGAGAATTCTATGCTGACTTCAAGATGATGGACATAACAAACTTCGATGTGGTTCTAGGAATGGATTGGCTAGGAACCTTCTACGCTACCATCGACTTTCGTCAAAGGAGGGTAGTATTCGAGATTCCAGACCATCCGGTCTTCTATTTCAAAAGTGGAGACCGCACCCTAGAGCCAAGTACTTACAAGGTGAAGCCGAAGAAGGCAGTGATTGCAGCAATTCAATCAGAGGAAGGATCAAAGCCAGATGTGGTTCGAGAGTTCGACAATGTGTTTCGTGATGATATATCAGGTTTGCCTCCCAATCGAGCTCTTGAATTCAGCATTGATTTAGTACCAGGAGCACAACCGGTGATCAAAGCACCTTATCGATTAAGTCTGGAAGGTTTGAAGGAGGTCCGAACTCAGTTGGTCAAATTATTGGCAAAATGATGGATTCGTCCCAGCACTTTAAGTTGGGGATCTCCAGTTCTACTCGTGAAGAAGTAGGAAGGTTCATACAGAATGTGCATCGATTATAGAGTCTTGAACGAAGTAACAATAAAGAACAAGTATCCGCTACCGCGTATCGACGATTTATTCGATCAGCTTAGTGGATCTTGTGTTTTCTCCAAATTAGATCTTCGTTCAGGTTATCATCAAGTGAAGGTCAAGGAAGCTGATATTCAAAAAACGGCTTTCAGAACTCGCTATGGTCATTACGAATTTCTTGTGATGCCATTTGGAGTGACCAACGCACCAGCAATATTCATGAACCTGATGAATCAAGTTTTCCGGGAGTACTTAGACAGGTTCGTTATCATCTTCATCGAAGACATTCTGGTGTATTCTAAGAGTCGGAAAGAACATGCCAAACACCTATGAATTGTCTTGGAAACTCTACGACAACATCAACTGTATGCCAAGTACAACAAGTGCGAGTTTTGTCTGTAGGGTGTTTTTCGTCACCCCATTAAGATGGGAATACGCGCACGCTTGTCAGGCGCATTACAGATTCCCCCTGTCTAAGGTAGGCTGGGGTTTATTGATTGTGGAATTAAAAACTCCGGCAGCTGCGGACTAAGCTGCCGTTAATTACCCCTCTCCTTTGGAGCGAGAGAACTTCCGATTAACGGGTCAAACATGTCATGCAAACTCGATGTGCAGTGTACGCGTGTTGTGTTTTGAAAGGGGTTTTGGATATATCGGGGGCCCCGTAGAGTTTTTATGGGGGTTCGCTACCCGGATAGCGGGCTGGGGGTCAAGGAGGCTAGGGACAGCGCCCCGTTAGAAATTTTTTCTAACGGGGGATAGTGTTGTACAGAGAGAGAGAGAGAGTGTGTGTGTGTATAAAGGGAAAGGGCATCCAAAGGATGCGTGGGAGAAAGCGCCAGCTCCTCATGTGCGCGGCACACGGGCGCTCGGGTGCTGGAGCTATCGCCTTGGGTGCTAGCATTTTGGGCGCCAGGACGCTAGCGCTTTGGGCGCTAGCGCTTCATGTGCCAAGCACGTGGGCGCTCGGGCGCAAGGGCGCTAGCGCCATACGTTCCAGGCACGTGGGTGCTCGGACGCTGGCGCTTTGGGCGCCAGCGCCACACGTGCCAGGCACATGGGCACTCGGACGCTCGCGCTTTGGGCGCTAGCGCCCCACGTGCCAAATACGTGGTCGCTCAGGCGCTGGGCGGCAAAAGAGACTTGGTCCCTGCGCTGGGAGTTGTACTCCCAGAAAGAAATATTTATTATTTTGTGTGTGTGTGTGTGTGTGTGTGTATATATATATGAGGAGTTAAACTCTTAAGATATTTTTGAATCTGATGAAGGGGCTTCTCCCTTTAAGCCCTGGATTTTCCTCAAAGTGGGGTCTTTGGAGATGAGTCTCCTTCTTCCTTCTTTATTGGCCGGCTCTTGGATAACAAGAGGGGTGAGATTTTAAAAATCTCTCCTTTTGAAGATCTAATAGATGATCCAAGCTCCTCTTTGTGGGTTTTGTGGTGAAAAACTATTTAGTTTTGGAAAAAGAAGAGTAAAACTCTTGATTTAATTCAAAAAAAAGAAGGAGGTTTTAGAACCTTGAGGAAGGAGAAAGAGCACAGATCTTGATTTTTTTTTGGGAGAGAGAAAAAGTTGTTGAGATATTTTCATTATTTTTGCCTTTATAGGCTATACACTTTACATATAGCCCCTTGGGCTATACAAAAATGGCATTTTGCCCATCCCATGTCTCATGTGCTATTTCTTTTTGCACATAAGCCATGGACTTTACAAAATTTTGGCTTTATGCCCATTTTTCTTACATTTATTCAAAAAATAAAAAAAGGAAATACACCAAAATTATTTATTACAAAATTTTTATTTTGGCATGGCGGAAGGCCGGACGCTTCGTGTTCGGGCTCGACCCGGGCATTGGCCCACTTGGCTTGGGGTTGACTTTGATTTTGACTTGGTCAACCAGGATGTAAATTTTGACCCCAACAAAGTGCCCCATCAATAAATGCACACAGCATATATGGGTCGTGTGCATGAAATTGATGGATCTTCTTTCACGTGGAGGCGACTTGATTTGGTTCCCGCTTTTTGGGAAGCCGACACTGCCCTTTTTACGACATAGACGGTCGATGCTTGACGTGTCTCCGAGATGGAGTGTATGGTTGACTTGATTCCAAGGCGGAGCATAATTCCGACGAGGAGGTCGTTGCTGCCCTTTTAGTGACGTGGACGGTCGGTGCTACCCTTTTAGCGACGTGGAAGGTCGGTGCTGCCCTTTTAGCGACTTGGACGGTCGATTCTGCCCTTTTTGCGACTTGGACGGTCGGTGCTGCCATTTTAGTGACGTGGAAGGTCGGTGCTCCCTTTTTGCGACGTGGACGGTCGATACTGCCCTTTTAGCGACTTGGACGGTCGATACTGCCTTTTTTGCGACGTAGATGGTCGGTGCTGCCATTTTAGCGACGTGGATGGTTGGTGCTGCCATTTTAGCGACGTGGATGGTCGGTGCTATCATTTTAACGACTTGGACGGTCGGTGCTATCATTTTAGCGACTTGGACGGTTGGTGCTGCCATTTTAGCGACGTGGACGGCCGGTGCTGCCCTTTTAGCGACTTGGACGGTCGATGCTGCCCTTTTAGCGACTTGGACGGTCAATGTTGCCCTTTTTGCGACGTGGACGGTCGGTGCTTCCATTTTAGCGACGTGGACGGTCAGTTCTGCCCTTTTTGCGACTTGGATGGACGATGCTGCCCTTTTAGCGACATGGACGGTCGATGCTGCCCTTTTTGCGACGTGGACGGTCGGTGCTTCCATTTTAGCGACGTTGACGGTCGGTTTTGCCCTTTTTGCGACTTGGACAGTCGATACTGCCCTTTTAGCGACGTGGACGGTCGATACTGCCCTTTTTGCGACTTGGACGGTTTATGCTGCCCTTTTAGCGACTTGGACGGTCGATGATGCCCTTTTTGCGACGTGGACGGTCGGTGCTGCCATTTTAGCGACGTGGACGGTCGATATTGCCCTTTTATCGACTTGGACAGTCGAATGTTCTGATTTGACTTGCTCCGCTTTCTGCGGTGTTGGGATTTGACTTGTTTCCGAGATGGAGCATGATTCCGCCAGGGAGGTTGTTGGTTGTCTTGCCAACTTGATATGATTTGGGTTGACATCAGCATCGCTATACTGGAATATGGTACCAGGAGCGAATCATCATCTGCCATGACAGGGTTTGGGGATTTTGGTTTTGGTTTAGCATCAGCAGCGCTTCACTGGAATATGGTACCAGGAGCGAATCATCATTTGCCATGAGGAGATTTCCTTCATTCCCAGTTTAACGACTTAGAGGTCATCTATTCCCAGTTTAACAACTTAGAGGCCATCTATTCCCAGTTTAAAGACTTAGGGGTCTATTGGATTGGAGTTTGGAATTTTGGTATTAGGGTAGGCATCGGCGTTGCTAACACTGAAGTACATGTGCCAGGAGCAATTCATCATTTTCCTTTTCCTGTTGGGGAGCAATGGCTTACGAGACAGGTTTAGGTCCCTATCACCTAAGACTTTTCAATTTTATGAGCCGTAAGGGTCCCATAAAAGAATTTTCTCCCAACGAGTTGAAAGGATCTCGTAGGTGTACTTTCTCCTTAAGAGTCGTGAGGACTCCTAAGTGTGTTTTTTTCTTTGTGAGTCGTAAGGATCCCACGAAGGTGTTTTCTTACGAGTCGAGAGGATCTCGTAAGTTTGTTCTTCTCATGTATTGTAAGGATACATGAGTGGGTGTTCCCAAATGGAGCATAAGTCCAAGGGCGAAGACCGGCCGCTGGACTGGTGATTGCGGTGGGGTATGGGTATGATGATAATTATTTGAGCCCATGGATTGTATACGGTAGTCAATTTGGGGACTAACCGTAGGGCCGGGGGAATTTTGGAAAATTGGATTTTGGTTGGTGTCTGCATCACTGCACTGGAATATGGTACCAGGTGCGACTCATCATTCGCTGTCGGTACATTCAGAGTTTGGTTGGCGTCTGCATCGCTGCACTGGAATATGGTACCAGGAGCGACCCATCATTCGCCGTTTGGGGACTTGGAATTTGGATCTTGTTTGGCATCAGCATTGCTGCACTGGAATAATGCCAGGAGCAACTCATCATTTGCTTCGGGAGGACTTGGGATTTGGTTTTTAGGTCAGCATCAGCACCGCTAACACTGAAGCAATGCCAGGAGCGACTCATCATTTGCCATTGGGAAAACTTGGGATTTGGGTTTTTGGTCGGTATCAGCACTGCTAACACTGAAGCAAAATGCAAGGAGTGACTCATCATTTGTCATTGCCCGTTGAGGAGTGATGGCTCAGGAGACAGGTTTAGATCCCTATCACCTAAGGCTTTTCAATTTTATGAGCCGTAAGGGTCTCATAAAAGCATTTTTTCCCTACGAGTCGAGAGGATCTCGCAGGTATATGTTCTCCTTAGGAATTGTAGGGATTCCTAAGTGTGTTGCTCTTTTGTGAGTCGTAAGGATCTTACGCAGGGTTTTCTCCTCACAAGGTCGAGAGGACTTTGCGAGTGTATTCTATCTCTTTTCACGAGTTTGCACCCTTTCGGGTTTCACAAACTCGCCGGCAGTCCTGCTGTTTTTACTCACGGAGCCCTTTCGGGTTTTCATCCGTGCCCGTTTTGCTTGTGGACATACCGTTTTTTTTTCGCTGGTGGGACTTTAAAAGTAGTATCACCGGCTGGACTTGGGAGAGATAGAGGTCGTTTATACCCGTGGATTGTATACGGTTTTACAGGATGTATGATCTAGACTGTAGGGCTGGTGTGCTCAATTTGCCTGCGATTTGGAGCATTCACGCGTAGTATTTCTTGAGATATCGGCCATTAATGGGTGGCATGGGCCTTTCTCCCTCGGCATTTATCAGTTGGTAGGATCCTCCATCAAACACTTTCTTGATGACGTATGGTCCTTCCCAGTTTGGCTCGAATTTTCCCTTGGCATGTCGATTGGGGATGATCGGTCTTTTGAGGACCAACACCAATTCACCTTTCTTGAAAGCGCGGAGACAGGTTATCTTGTCATAGGCCTGTGACATTTGGGCTCGGTATAGCTCCAGATTTTGCTGCACCACGAGCCTCTTTTCTTCGAGGACGTCGAGCTCTTCAAGTCGAAGGAGCACGTTTTCCCCCTCCGTCAACTCGTGCTGAAGGACCATTCTTAAGCTTGGAACTTCGACTTCGAGGGGGAGGACCGTCTCCACTCCGAAGAGCAATGAGTATGGAGTGGACTGAGTTGGAGTACGGTGCGTGGTACGATATGCCCACAACGCCTCATGAAGTCTGAGATTCCAGTCTCTCTTGTTGGCTGAAGCATTTTTCCTCAGGAGCTTGCATAGAGTCTTATTGAAGGTTTCGGCTAGCCCATTGGCTCTTGGATTATAGATGGAGGAATATCTCCAGTCTATCTTGTGCTGAGTAGCGAACCTTGAGACTTTGAAGCTCTTGAAAGAAGGCCCGTTGTCAGAAATGATTCTTCTTGGCGTATCGAAGCGGTATAGAATATTATGCTGGAAGAATGTCAGAATATCTTCTGTCTTGACTTCTTTTAGTGGGACATCTTCAGCCCATCTGGAGAAGTAGTCCGTTGCAGCCAGTATGAACCGGTGGCCTTTGGATGACTGAGGATCAATTGGACCAACTATGTCGGTGCCCCAAACTTCGAAGGGCCACGACGCCACCGTAGAATGCAACGGATTGGGATGCTTGTGAATGAAATCACCATGGATTTGGTAGAGATGGCATTTCTTTGCATACTCTTCGCAATCCCTTATCATGGTGGGCCAGTAATATCCAAGCTGTTTGATCTGAAGCCGCATTTTGGGGCCGGACTGGTGAGCCCCGCAGATGGGTGAGTGAACTTCTTTCATGATCTTTTGGGCTTCGGCCAATGACAAACACCTGAGCCAGAGTTGGTCATATGACCTGCGGGAGCTCTCTTCTTCAACTGAATCCTCGCAGATTTTCCTTCGGGCAGCTTGTCGTATCGGAGGTACTCAATGAAGGGTTCTCTCCAATCGGGCTCGTCTTGGATGATCGAAACTTCTTTGGCAGGAGTGTTCTCTTGTTCTACGCTTTCTTCTTCACACAAAGTGGCTGGAGGCAGAATTTGCCGGCTTCTGACTGTGATTAGAATTTCGTCCATGTCAGGATCAGCCAGCTCTTTAGCTAGGCGAGCGAGTATGTCGGCTTTTCCGTTCAACGCTCTAGGGACTCTCATTTGTTCAATGTGAGTGAACCGTTTCATGAGTTCCACCACTCGGCTTCTGTACCGAGCTAACTCGGGCTTGTATATCTTATAGTCCCCGCTTACTTGGTTGACGACAAGCTGGGAATCACCGTAGACTCGTAGCCGAAGGATTTCTATTTCTATGGTGAGCTCCAAACTAGTTATCAGAGCTTCATACTCGGCCTCATTGTTTGTGCGAGGCTCGGTGAGAGCAAAAGAACACCGTAGGGTTCCCATTGATGGCGGGATGAACACCAATCCTATCCCTGCTTTTATCTCTGGGACGCTTGATTTGCTGGAGGTCCTTATTGATGAGGCTCCATCGAAGTAGAGCTCCCAACATGGCTCATTTTCCTCGAGGTGCAGCACTTGATCGTCGGGTAGCTCGCAATTAAGCGGTGACCCCTCTGATACGGGATGAGCAGCAAGGAAGTCTGCGAGAGCTTGCCCTTTTACTGCTTTCTGAGGAGTATAAACTATGTCAAACTCAAGCAGCATGACAGCCCATCTTGACATTCTACCGGCTAGGCTTTCTTTGGTCATTAAGTGTTTGAGCGGGTCGACCCTAGAGATCAGCATAACCCGATGAGCGAGCAGATAGTGCCTTAGTTTCTTCACAGCGAACATCAGAGCCAGGCATTACTTTTCGATCGGGGAATAGTTGTGTTCCGCCCTGACTAAAGTTTGACTGAGGTAGTAGAGGGCATTCTCTTTTTCCACTTCGTTGTTCTGGGCAAGGAGCGCACCGAGTGACTCATCTAGTGTGGCAGTGTAGAGAATCAGTGGTTTATTTGGAATGGGAGCGGCCAGCACTGGAGGGTGCAACAAGTAGTGTTTGATGCTTTCGAACGCTTTTTGACATTTGGCATCCCAGATAAAAGGAGCTCCTTTCTTCATGAGCTTTGAGAAGGGCCTACATCTCCTAGATAAATTTGAGATAAACCTTCGTATATAAGCAAACTTTCCTTGAAAAGATCTTAGTTGCGTCAGATTCTTCGGAGGGGGCATCTCCATGATGGCCTTTATCTTGGATGGGTCAACCTCAATCCCTCGATGTCGGATGTTCAGTTGAAAATATTGCACTTTGGTATAAGTATTTTCCTTACATTTCTTAAATAATAAAAGGTGTTTATTATAAATATTAAACATATTTGGATTTATCTGCAAAATACTATTTGCCATATGTTTATATATTATATTAATATTATGAAGGAAAATATAGGCATTTTATATTTATATAATATTTTGGTAATTGAAAATATGCATATCATATCAAATATTCTAATCACAATTCTTAAAAGATATAATATCATACAAATGGTTAGAATAATATTTCAAAATATATGCATAATATTTTAGTAATTAAAAGATGCATAGCATATCAAATATTCTTAATCATGTTTCTTAAAGATTTATTACCATATAAAGTGCATAGCATATTAAATATTCTTAATCAAGTTTCTTAAAGATTTATTACCATATATAGTGATTAAGATACTCTCTCCAATTTAATAAATAAACTAACATTATTCATAGAGATATTGTGCAAGATTTAGCTCAGGTCAAGAGATCAAGATGTCAGGTTCAAAAATCTGCCAAAATCATAAAATCAATACTGACAGGGACTCAGAATCCAAGCATGGAAAGTCACCATATTAGGAAGTCACCATATATGGTAACTAGTTTTTCTTCTTTGAGGGCTATATAAAGGACCAAGGGCTAAAGTTAGAAGGCATCAAGCCGAAGAGATCACGAAGTCCAAGACGGCTCACGCATCCAGGCTGATCATCAACTGTTCATCTACTTCCTTCGGAAGAGTTCGAGAAGCAAACCAAGTTTTTGTAATCATTTTCTAAGGAATAAAGTGTAGATTGTTCAAGTTGATTAATAAAGGTAGTTGTTCTATTTAATTCTTTTGTATTTTACATTATATTTTTCCTCTCTGTCTTTTCATCTTCTTTTCCCAACATGCGCGAGTAATTCTCCGCTTGTTAGGGTTCATAGGATTAGGGTAGATTAAAAGATGATGAAGATCCTTAAACTCTTTTTACGTCCTATAAAGTTTATAAACTTTACTAAAAGAATCATTAACATCATAATCGGGCGCGCTACCAATTTATTGTTAGTCTCGACCGCGATTAGAGATTAGATTAATGATTGTTTTGGTAAAGGCTGGATATGAACGGAGTTCCATGTCAAGATAGGGGTTAAGAGTGGGAACCCTTTTCCCTCCAGAAACCCTAATCTACATGCATCTCTGTCGTTCTAATTTTAAATCTATTAAAGGATAAAAAGAGTAATTTTTAATTAACCATCCATAACTACTAAATCCTAATGAACCCTACAAGCCCCCTTTTAATATTGAACTTACATCCATAATTAATCTAGATCTATATTTTGCATCCGTATTTAACGTAGATCTAGAATCTACAACCATTCTTATTTCTTCCTCCTTTCTTTCTCAACACGCCTAAAGTAAGAATAAAATATTCCACGTTTCCCTGCGGACGACCCGTACTCATCTCGGCTAGCTATAGGCGACACCGTTATTGATTGCGGTTATTCTACAAACACTTTTTCACATCAATCATCGGACTATGAAGCCCAGGAATTTTCACGATGACACGCCAAAAGCGCACTTCAGAGGATTCATTTTCAGATCGTACTCCCTCAGTCTGGTGAGAACGGTCCTAAGATCTTGGATGTGATCGGTCTTGGCTTTAGTCTTAACGACCAGATCATCAACATAACATTCGACGAACCTTATGAATTAGGTCATCAAAGATATTGGTCATTGCCTTTTAATATGTAGCACCTGCATTTTTCAGTCCGAACGGCATCACTTTGTAACAGTATATTCCGATCGGGGTTCGAAATGCTGTGTGCTTCTCATCCTCAGGCGACATCTTGATCCGATTATACCCAGACGAGCCATCCATAAAGGTGAACAGCTTGTAATTTGAGATGTCATCGACCATCATTTCTATGACCGGTAGCGGGAAGTCATCTTTAGGACATGCCTTGTTGAGGTCCCTGAAATCGACACAAACTCAGATCTGCCCATTTTTCTTCTTCACTGGGACTATGCATGCGATCCAGTCCGCATATTTCTCTTCCCTGATGAAGCCGGCATCGATGAGCCTCTTGGTTTCCTCGATGACCTTTTCTTCTAGTTCCCTTCTCATTCTTCGAGGAGCTTGTTTGACTGGCTTAGCATCAGGAGATATAGCCAGTTTATTCACGGCCACTTCAGGGGAAAGGCCATGCATTTCTTTGTATGTCCACGCGAAGCAGTCGACGAACTCATGCAGTAGGGCAATTATCTGCTCTTTCATATCCTCTGACAAGAGTGAGCTGATGTAGGTCGGCCTTGGATTATCGGGCGTTCCTAAGTCAATCTTGGTTAGCTCGTCAAAGGTTGCTTGTCCGCCATCTTCGAGCTCTTGAGGAGCTTCTTCTGGCTCGGCTATCTCGTCATCATCATTTGATCTTTCGCTGGCTTCACCAACATGGATCATGTAGTATGCTTTGGAATCAGGTTGAATGAAGCCTATGCCCCGTCTATCTAGAATTCGTCCATCGATGAGTGCTCGGACATGGGGCGGATGCCATAGCCCTTCATAAAACTTTGCTTCGGACTCCGTTTGATATAACCGGCATCCGCACCTGTCGGGACCCGGTTCTTGCTCACGGAGCAAAGTGCCACACGGAATAAAGTGCCATGCCAAGTGTCATGTTAAGTGGGCGGGGGCCACCTCTTGAATCCATGTGGGCCACCTCTTGAGTCCGTGGGACCCACTGTAGAACAATGGGGACTCTTCGGAATACATTCCTAAAGGGGGCAGATCTGTACTATAAATGGAATGATACCACTCTTCAATACAGAGGCACCTTTTAAGTGAACCGGCACTACAGGAGCTTAAGAACTCCGTAGTTAAGCATGCTCGAGCCAGGGAAGTTCTGGGATGGGTGACCTCCTGGGAAGTGGCCCCTGGCCGGGTCCGGTTCGCCCCGAAGGACAAACCGTGCGGTTTCGGCCAGAGAGGACAATACTCTCTATATTGGGGGTGGGTCGTGACAGCACCTTTTGAAATATTCCCGCATCTCGGGTGCATAGTATCTGGGATTGAGGATGGCTCTTATGCCTCTCTCATAGTGAAGGCACGCGACTGACAAATCGTCCGAGTGTACAACGGGGTTTGACCCATAAAACAGGATGCCCTTCTGTCCACTTTTCCTCCCGGGAACGTAGAAAGTTTTCAGCTGGTCCATGGTAGAGACTGACAATGCATCAAACTCTTTGCACATCCGTTCCGGCACCCTTGTGATGGCCAGAGACCCTTCTGCAATTTCGAAGGTCTCTCGTAGTTTCGTTTGCTGCATGGGGGTCCAATCTGCACAGCTGTTGCACGGCAGGTCTTCTTCCTCCGACTCTTCAGTGTCGCTGCCAAGATGAGGGCGGACTTTGCTGCTAGATGGGTATCGGATTCGTCCGTATCACTACCGAAATGAGGGCGAGTTTTACGGAGGGACGGACTTCCAGCGTCGGACTCATCAGTGTCGCTACCGAAACGCGGGCGCACTTAGACGTTTTTGCTTTTGAAAGTGACAGCCAGCTCAAATTTGCTTTTGAGTCTTGGGGCCGCTCTATCCTTAGTCAGTTGTGGCTTAACATTTTGGTGGTTTATGAAGTATCGAGAATCTTCATCTCGGACTTCATGCACACTGAACGGCTGGATGTCTCCGTCATGCGTCTTTCTTCACCATTTTTAGTATACTTCATGCATTGATGGAGAGTTAACGGAATGATGCCATAATCGTGGAGCCACGACCGTCCCAAGAGAATTTTATAAGACGTGTCAGCGTCGATCACGTATATCTTAGCTTCAGTTTGCAGATCCCCAAATTTGATTAGCAAAGTTATACACCCCAGAACTTGCTGGCAGTTTTGATTGAAGCCTTGAATGACAATCTTTTCCCTTGACAGGTGTCGAACGTCCATTGACAAACTCTTCAGAGTCCGCAAGTTCATGATGTTCACTGAGGATCCCGGATCAATCAATATGCGATTAATCCGATCTCCTTCACTGTACCCGGTCACATAAAGCGGCCGATTATGGTCAGCCGTTCCCAATAGTAAGTCTTCATCCTTAAACGTGATTGCGGCGGCATGTAGAGCTTACTGGGCTTCTTTCATATTAATTTATGTAAAGCGAGCCTGATACCGCTCGGGGTTTTGTAGAGCGTGAATGAGAACATCTCTAAGATCTTTAGATAGGACCAAGGCATCGTAGATGCTCAGGAGAGACAGGAGCTTTCGGAGATGAGCCAAGACATTGTAGTCCACTGAGGAAGGACTTGAGTTTTCATTAGCCGGCTCTCTGCCATCTTCCTCATTAGCCACCTATTTTTCCTTTCCTTTTGGTGCGTTTCCCTGATTTGGCGGTAGAGCCCTGCCGCTTCTAAGCTGGATTTGGTTGGCCTTTGCGGCGAGCTTCTCGTCCTCTTCGGGAAAACAGAGCTCCTCCTCAGAGTCGCTGCCAAGATGGATGGCGTAGCAGGTCACTATAGAGATCTCTTCATTGGAGTCTTCTTCTAACTTTTCCAGAATTTCAGCCGCTTCTACAGGGAGGAACTCCTTCAATTGAATCGGAGTTCTTTCCTGCTGTTCATAGTCTTCGAGGGAATCGATATATTTTTGAATGGTCGATCTCCCTGCAGATTCCTTTTCGCGTCGAGCTGCACTTTTCTTCTTCTTGAACTTTTTGGATTTTGAGCCTGATTGGGCCGAATTGGCAGCTGGAATGGTGGGCTTCTTCTGCCCTTCCCATTCCGTCCTGGGCTCTTTCTGAAGTAGCTTTAGCATCTTCTTCGTCTTATTAGATATGTGTTTACTCCAAGGAGGCTGCAGTAAGTCGGTTTCATTTCTCAGGGCAGCGGGTTCGGCTGTCTGCTCCCAGAAAGCTTCAGCTTCTGTCTGTATAAAGTTGGTGGTTGCAACTTGATTGTTCACCAATACACTTTTGGACAGCTCTTTCTCTCCAGCCTTGTACTGCTTCTCGACCCAGTCCTTGAAGATATAGCAATTCTCGATCTCATGGCTCACTACTCGGTGGTACGGGCAATACAGAGAATTGTCGGTCATTTTTGCTTCTTGAGGTCTTTTCGACTTCGGTAATTGTAGACCATTGTTCAAGGCATCTTTAAATATCTTTCGGACCTTGTCCCTCCTGAAAGAGTAAACCTTGCTCTTTTTCTCCTCTAGGGAAGGCCCTTCTCTTCCCAGCACTGGCTTTCGAGACCGGTTGGTTTTGGATTCGCCCGCCCTTCGCTTTTCTTTATTGTTGGACGCATTGAAGATATTGGTACTGCTGGGATTCCCGCTTCTACGGTTGTCATCCCGCTTGCTTTTCCAAGTCTTGTCTCTTTCAGAGTCCGGGGTAGACTCTTGCTTCGAGCGTTCCAGCATTTGGACTTTCTTGGTTAGCTCTTGAAACGTCTTGAGGCCTACTGTGCACAAGAATAAGACCATCCAATTGCTGAGGTTCCCAATGAGAAGGCTGACGGACTGGTCCTGCTCCAGCGGCGGTTCGCACTTAACTATGAGATTACGCCATAGGGCGATAAAGTCGGTGTTGCTTTCATTCTTCCCCGGCTTGGTCCTCACAAGGCCAGCAATGGAGATTTTATCACTGACACTCATGAACTTTTGCCGAAACAGAGACTCCATTTGGGCAAAGGTAATAACGGACCCGTCTGGTATACTCGCGTACCAGTCGAAAGCGACAGCGGTCAGGCTGTTGACAAACTAATGAAGAAGGAGCGCATCATTGCCCCCTGTATTTCCGCACGATGCTTTACAGTGGGCGACATGCTGATTTGCATTTTCCGTCCCGTCAAATCTTCCGAACTTAGGAATGACATAGCCGCTCGGGAACTCGATCAGATCGTACTGTGCGGGATATGGCTGCCCATCACTGCCAATTTCTTTCTGAGCTTCAGCTTCGGCCACCAATGTTTTAACCTTGCTGGTGACCAAATCCATTATCCGGTCTTGTGTTAGCGGGATGGTGTTATCTGGGGCCAAGGCGTCCCCAGAAGCGGAATGTGGCCGGCTTTCGTGCGGCTCGACCAATCTTGGACCCAAAGGAACAGGCATCGGCCGCTTTGGATTGTCATCATCCGGCTCATGAGTAACAACTTGTGCTTGATTAGGAGGTTTGAGCCGTAAGCTGCATCACAACATTCGTTAGGTCGTCAATTTTCGAATAGAGCTTGGCCATCTCTTTATCTTTGCTCCTGAGCTGTTTTCGAAGCTCTTGAAGCAGCTCTTGCTCCGCGGTCCTGAGGCGGAAAGTCGGCTCTTCCTCTTTGTCCGAGCTTGACTCTGCATGGACTGAGGGGTCTTTCTGCCTATCATCCTCATCGAGAGGGTTTTCATCATCCAGCGGAGGCGGCTGTTCTTGGGAAGCGGCAACCATATTCAAGCCAGATTGGGCTTAGGATGTGGTGGCCCCATCCTTGATTTTGCTGCGAAGGTTTTCGATGGGGCGCCCGCCTGCCATATAGACCGTATAGATAATATATCCAGCCATCTTTTTATTATCGGCGACTGATTTCATGGATCGCTGTTTTGACCCCCCTGTTTCGGTAACGGGCAGTCGATTGAAGGCGGCTGGCCTGGCCAGATTCTTGAATGGTGCTGACGCTTCTTTTTTGGTTTTGCCCCGCTGTTTTTGTAAGTCTACGGTAGTGTATATGATCGAACCCTGCCATAATACCATACGGCCTCTACAACGTTTCGCCCAAACTTGGGAAAACTTTCTGTGGGGGACTCTAAAGACTCGTCAATACGCTGGCAGTAGGTTTAACCACAAGCACGTCAGTGGTACTAGCTGTACATAACGGCTACCCTTGTATTGACTAAAAGGGAAGCTGATGAGCGAACTCATCCACAAACCCTACTGAGCCTGTCAGTGACAATATCCATACATTCCGGTCTGTTCGTCTATGAGTATCGCATGTCGGGCCTAGGGGCTGGTAAACGTCAGACCCCTAAAAGTGGTACAAGTCGTGTCGGAGTGTAGCCCAGAACACCCTGAGAAACTACTGGAATACCTACCAGTAAATCTCACTTGCCTTGGCCAAGGACTTCATGTAATGGCTCTCCTAGACACAACGAGATCTCACCCCCAATACCGGGAGAGACGAATCCCCTGCCGATCTGCTTATTGCCTCCATGTGGCTCGGGACTGTACCCAACTAAAACCTGTTTGCACGACTCCTTTGAGCTATGGTAGAGTAGTAATCAAAGCACAGTGGAAACTCATACGAGACAAATGACGATCTCAGGTCGATGAACTAACCTGTACACATGTCACCAGGGAACTGCTATCTGACGCTAGGTATAATATCAACTAGCAGGTTCCCGGCGAGTCCTGTCCGGTGTACTAATAACCCAATGAGCACCTGTATACGTCTTAGGTGAACCAACTAACACCAATGGCTTGTGAGACCAGCCACCGCCCCTCGTCGGGGTCTCGATCGTATACACTAGTCTACTGATGGAGTATCGATGCCCAGTCTCAAAACTCCCACGACTAGGGACACTTTAAGGATGTGTTTATAGACTACCCAACTCTCACGTATATGATCGCCATCATACTGCTGGTAGTCAAGCAAGAATCCTAAGGGCTCAATCAATATGTAATAGTGATCTGTAATATCACCTAAAGCATGTACACGATGACAAAGATAAACCAGACAGTATACTATCATCTTGAGTAAGACTGTCCTACCGGTATAGGTCCTCCCTCAGTCACTGAAATCACGTGCCTGCGATCCAATAATTGACTTGAGGGCACTATATCCAATAATCTCCCACGCACTCAAGGCTAATTATTGCGATGTCGCATATTCATAGCCCATGTGATACCGAACACCCAACTTCTCTACTGATCAGTTTCACAAAGCTCGTTTGTAAAACTATTGCTTTCGAGAAATAACCTCAATGAGTGGATCCGCTATGATGTTTCTTTCTATGTCTCTCTTTATCTCAAGTTCGCGGAGAAAGCCATCTCCCGAAATGAGCAATACCTGTCTTAGAATATGTCTGGATATCTGATGGGACCCAGTTCACAAACGAACTCCAAATCCAGAAAACTTCTTAGATTGTATCGTCAACTGAATTTAATTAGTATCCTACGTCATGCCTCCCTCAGTATCTGCTTGTACCACCTGTCCAAACTACTGCCCCTCGTCAGAGGGAAAAACTATAACTCTGACAGTCACTCTGTCAACCAGGTCACATTGGAAGCCTGGAATGATAACCGTCTCTTAAAGGAGGCCGCCGTTATCAAATCCCTAGAACATCCACTTATGTTCTAAAATTGCTTCCGAATGTTTCTCCAGGATTGGATTAATATAAATTTATTGCAGTTAGTGCAAAAACAACATCTGGTATGGTACTTGAAATCTCATGATTGACTCAATTGCCCAAGCAATTGATATGTCAATCATGCATATCCCTCCCCCCTTTAGTCTGTAAGACACCTTTAGAGAGGGTGACTCCATCACCTGCAGGTACATCACCATACCAGGAGTCGTCCATTCTAAAATACCTTTAGAATACTGTCTAGGTACCCAGATTGGGAAACTTCCCAAATCTAGATCTAAAACCATAGATCTAGTAACCAGAATGCCTGATATTTTATTCATATCCTATGTGGAGAAACCACTGTGTGACAACCAAAGTATAACCGATCGTAGTATAGGAATTTCACTTCCTACTATGTGTATGTCATCCAAATACCAGGACATCACACCCTACTACCTTCTTAACAGATCCATCCCCTATTCTGATGAAGTCAAACCTATGACTGTCACATCAGAAATAGATGATCTATCTCCGCTATATTTGCTTTAGTCTATAAATAGACATAAGCCGCTTGTCCACTATACTTCCGCTGCTCCTACTGACTACAACAACCCTCAGGCAGAATCATATACACGTGCACTTCTAAAGTTAGTTTAGAATGACGCTATACTCATCCTCCTGCCGGGTCTCATAGTTTGGAACAGCAGTAATGGCAAGTCTGGGTAAACAAGAACCTCCCTGTCACCGTCCTTGAGGCTACCGGAGTACCTCTCGGGTGCTTGAGGTTACCCTCCATATCTGCGGAGTGGCTAATGGAATGTCAATTCAGATTGAATCTTTAGGTCCTATTAAATTTTCAGTAATCGTTTGCGGTTCTGGAATCACTCCCAGTTCTACCATACTCTCACTACCGTTTTCTGAAAAAAAATCATTTTTAATAAAACTGTGGCGAGTCAAGAACAATATCGCTATTGATCTTCCAGATGGTAGAAAATCAACCCTCGTCATAGCCCGGGTCAACCCACAAACATCCATTACAGAAACGTGCCTTGAGTTATCCAGAATCTGGTTTTAAGCATAAGCCGGACAACTCCATATACCTTAACATCGTTAAGATATAATCCATTCTATATCTAATATAGAAACAGAGGCACTGATTTAATTGGAACCAGATTCAAATCATGCAGCTGTCTCCAGTGCATGTCAACTAAATGGAGAGAGGCCGATCAGTATTACTCAACTTAGGAGCGCATCCAAACATGAGTAACGTGAAAGAGAAACAAGTTTCTCAAAATCATTACTATCAATTGAATACCAAACACAAGTATCTACATTTTCGATCACCTTGAAGAATCCTGATACTTGCAACACCTGGTTCTCTACTTTATTCTTTTACCTATAACTTCTCAAAACCTAGACTTTGTATTTCTACGAAACACTTGTCTAAAAACTAGAGAAGTCATAAGTAAACAGAATATAGTACGGGGATCAACCCCTCTGTCCTTAAGGACACTGGACAATATACAATACTCTGTATAAGTCCCCTGAGTTGAATAACTCAAACCCTGTGCATCGTAGGTTGAAAACTGTACTATGGTTAAGAAGAATTACACCGCTGTTTAATGTTCCTTACCTAACCATCAACTGATATAGGTAAATGTCATGGACATAATTTCAAAAATTTATATCTCACTTTATAAAATAAAGGTACAGATATATCAGTTTGAAATTGGTGCATAACAACGGATATTCAAAACCAAATATTTGCCGTCCGGCAAAAACCCAGGTGATTTCCTCAAATATCACCAATTACAACGAATCCCGATATAATGAAGATGATCACCTAATTCCCAATAACTTACTCCCACTCATCATCTATAAAACCATACAGATGTGAGAATCATACCTGGTAAATACATACTCTGGAGCAAGGTCTATTTGGGAAATCGGTTTTCTATTAACAATGCACAGTGAAACTGAAACATGAGAATGTTTCGAAGGGGTATCCGGGTATTCCTAGTAATGCCTCTTCCATTATCCAGATTCATGACTGCAACCGTATATTTCTTTTCCATCTCTCCAAATCCCTTTATTTGTCTTTGGTTGTTACCTTCTGTATACTATCGTTAGGCTAAATGGTTTTCTTCCTTCCCTACCATTCGGCACCAGCCTATGGTTTGGGAGAAGACTATCTAATAAGCATAATAGGTGTACTCTCCAAATCCTAGGAGTACTCGCAATCTGAGAGAAGGTAATGATAAAAGACAACTGAATAAACCTTATTTCTATTTCTCCTGAACCAGAATCCATCCTCGAACCGGAACAAGTTCCTTCGAGTTTGTATATAGCCATATGATGGAGTATCCAATAACTGTGGATCTTTGTAGTGATATGGGGTGTTCTGGAGAAATACAAATGTGAAGTAGAAGTAGGGATGAAATACGTGGTTTGGTCGTGAATGATAGCAGTTGCAATTTACTTTGCCCTCTTTCTGATCCCTTTATTTGTCTTTACTTAATACCTTCTGTACACCATACTTAGGCTAATTGGTTTTCTTCATTTCTTACCTTTCGGCACTTGCCTATGGTTTGGAAGAAGACTATCCAATAAGCGTAATAGGTGTACCCTTCTCCTAATCCTAGGAGCCCTCACAACCTGAGAAAAGGTAAAAGGAAAAGACAACTGAATAGTCCTATTCAATCTCTCCAGAACCAGAATCCATCCTTGAATCTGGAACAAGTTCCTTCGAGTTCGTATATAACCATACGATAGATTTATCCAATGGAAGTGGATATTCGTAGTAATACGGGGTGTTCTGGAAAAATGTAAAGGGTAAAAGAAGGAGTGGCAATGATGTATGCAACTCAGACAATCCAAAAGCCAGTTGTTCCCTGATAAAAATCAGGAAATACCTCAATGAGGTATCACGTGCTCACACGTGACCAAGGGTCACGTGTTGACACGTGATAGTTTCCTATGAACTCCACTTTATAGAATTAAAATTCTAAATCAAACGAAAATGTAACAAAATAGCTAAGGAAATACCTCAACTAAAGGTCACGTGTTGACACGTGATAGTTTCCTAAGATCTCTACTTTATAGAATTAAATTCTGAATCAAACAAAAGTGTAAACAAAACGGCTAAGAAAGGACCCCAATGGGGTATTATGTGCGCACACGTGACCGAAGGTCACGAGCTGACACGTGATGGTCCTTTATCCCTGTTAAGAGACAGAATTGAATTCTGAATGAAAGAGGGTAACGTGCCAACACGTGACAGGCCCCCCAGCTCTTTAAGTGATAGAATTAAATTCTATTTCAATGGTCAAACGTTGGGTCACGTGCCAACACGTGATGGGCTTTAAAAGCCTTCTGAGCTAGATAGAATTAAATTCTAATTAAGGGAAATCAAAGACCCTGACCGAGAAAATATTTCTTTAAATCTTTCCAAATAAAAAAGATGGTACTCTGTAAAATACAGCACCGTTGGATTAAAAATCCAATGGTGATTAAAAATCACCAATTTATGGAAAGATTTTATACGAGGAAAGATTTCCCTGAAATTCACCAAGAATAACAAACAGAAAATCTTTTGGATTAAAAATCCAGTGGTGAATAAAATTCACTGAGTGATCTAAAAGATCATGTTAGTTACAAAAACAAACAAAATCTTTCAATGAAAAATTGACTAAAAAAATTGATTCTTTTCCTTCTCTTATAAATAGGAGCCAAGGAGAGGAGAAACAGATAGAATTTTGGGATCTTGAAATAGCAGAGAGAAAAGAAAGGAGAATTTAATTCTCAAGAAAAGAAACTCTAGGTGAGAAAGGGGAAAAGGATAAAAGCTTCAAAGAGAATTTAATTCTCAATTTAAGAGTTTAACTCTTCTGCAAAAGAACTTAGTTCTTCCTCTGGTTGAAGGTCTGCAGAAGCAAATCTCCCCACAGGTTAAGAATTTAATTCTCATCGGGAAGATTCTGCCATGCAGATCCAAAACTTAAAGGGAGAATTGAGTTTAGAGAATTTAATTCTCCCAATTCACATGAATTTAATTCCTCCAAGATGAAACCAGGGTTTAACCCTATATGAGAATTCAATTCTCCCAAATTTATAGGAATTTAATTCCTTCAAGATAGACAAAACTAGGGTTTAACCCTACTTGAGAATTTAATTCTCTCAAATTCACAGGAATTTAATTCCTCCTAAATGAAATTAGGGTTTCACCCTACATAAGAATTTAATTCTGCCACATGCATAGGAATTTAATTCCTCTAAAACATAATTAGGGTTTAACCCTACAGAGAATTTAATTCTTAAAATAAAGAGACTTGAAAGATCTCCATGCACGTAAAGAACATTGGTCACGTGATGACACGTGACCCCAATCCGTAGTGATAAAAAAGAAAGAATAAAGCTAGGTCACGTGCCCCCACGTGACCCCTAAACAGATCCCCCAAAAATGAGAAGGAAAAGCCTTTGAGGCAATGCCTCACGTGCCCCACGTGACCCTCATAATATAGGGAACAAAAGCAAAGGCAGTATTGGCTTTAGGCGCTCTCACGTGTTACCACGTGACCCCTAATAAATGCTTTAATAATCAATGCACAAATATCCATCACGTGTCAACACGTGATGGTCAGAAGATTAAAAGTGTTTAAACACTTATTTGTAGAACAAAGTAAAGGAGATCTGGCCCCACCTTTGGGTGCCCTCACGTGTCCCCATGTGACCCCTTCCTCTCTAGTGTTTAACACTAATTTGAGCGTTTTATTTCCAGTGTTTAACACTGTTGTCCTCTAGTGTTTAACACCATATTTTAAACCAATCTTAGCCAAATTGGCTATGTTTCTAGAGGCAAAAAACCTCTCCTCTAACTAAACCTCAAAGTTGAGTAAAACTCAGAACTACAATGTTTAATGCTCAGTCAAAGACAAATGTTATCAGAGAGCTCAAACTCTTGTTTAGCATTGCTAAATGATGGGGGGCTGAACCCAGAAAAATGTTTAATGGTCCAATAAAGGGCCAATATTTCAAACTTAATTGGACTTAGCCCAAGTTGGTCGTAAGTTCTCAATTCGGATTTAACTGAGCCAATGTGCTCATAATCTAATTAATTGATCTTAGTTCCAAATTGGACTACAGATCTCCAATCAATTTTGGTTCAAGGGTACATCTCTTCACTCCTTTGATACTTGTCGTTGTAATCCTTCAACGTCTTCAGAGAGGTGACGGGTCCCGACAACCACACATTTCACGGACTATGATGTCCTTAATCTGGACTGTGAGGTCCTTAAACTCATGGACTATGATGTCCTTAACCTCGACCGTGATGTCTTTAAACTAACATTGGACTGTGGGGTCCTTAAACTCATGGACTATGATGTCCTTAACCTTGACTGTGAGGTCTTTAAACTCACGGACTATGATGTCCTTAACCTCGACCGTGATGTTTTTAAACTAACAATCGACCGTGATGTCTTTAAACTAACATTGGACTGTGGGGTCCTTAAACTCATGGACTATGATGTCCTTAACCTAGACTGTGAGGTCTTTAAACTCACGGACTATGATGTCCTTAACCTGGACCGTAATGTCCTTAAACTAACAGTGGACCATAATGTCCTTAAACTAACAATGGACCACTATGTTCTTAAACTGATAATTGACCGCAAAGTCCCTAAACTAGAACAATAGAGCCCAAATGCTCTTTTGTTGGATCTAAATGATCCCGTTAAGTAGATCTTAGTCTAAAATTAGACTAACGTATCCTTAACAAATGATTAAATTGGCCTTAGTTTAAAATTAGACTAACGTGTCCTTAACAAACTGTTAAGTTGATCTTAGTCTAAAATTAGACTAACGTATCCTTAACATACGTTTAAGTTGATCTTAGTCTCAAATGAGACTAACGTATCCTTAAACCCAACCCCAACCCCAAATCTAAGAAGATACGGATTTGGACTAATCCACGCCCTACGGGCGACAACATAAATTAGTCTCCGTATACAATCCACGGGCAACCAAAATCAAAACAAACACCCACGACACGAAGTGACCATCTGGAGAAGGAGAAAGTTGTTACCGCGATGCGATAGCGTAATTATCTGCAGGGGCTTGCGCCTGCAGGGAAGAGCGTCCTCACAATCAAAAACCCCTCAACGAGGGGGAATCTGACGAAGTCTGCTATATCGGCCGCATCGGTCTAAACCTCTGATACATGGTGTCATAAATCAACTTGGCATCTTCAGTGAGGTGGACGGATAGCACCAATTAGCATCTGCCCCCAAATTCAGGTAAGACGAACCTACGCGACCGCGTCTCCGTGTTTCGGTGGGGAACAGATTCTGGCACGCTCGGTGGGACCTTTTCCTCTTTCCACTCCACACTTCGTGTGTCGTGTTCGCGAACGAATCGCGGTTTGCTAATGGTAACCCTTGGGTTCGAGGTACTAAGATTTGGCGTCTTGCTTGGTGCAGAAAGCGAAGGATCAATGGCGTCCACTTGCACGAAATGTTCCAGCTGCAACTGCAACTCACGTTCCGCCTCATCCGGAGGCATAGCTTACGGGCCTCAAGCGGCCTCCCTGTTCACGATGCCTGTGGACCAAGTAACTCAGGCCACCACTGGGCTGTTCTTTGGGACTACACCCATGAGCTTCAATGCCCCGATGTTGCCGCAAGAGGCCCTAAAGAAGTCAGTTTTCGAACGACTTACCACTACTGTGACCCCTCTCAACGGGTCGTCCAGCTCCGGCGCCTCAGTCTTCGCCATATTAGGCCAAAGTTCATGTGGGCCAATGATGAAGCCAGCAATTCCAGAAAAGGTTATTCCGAAGAGGATAGCCATCCCTGTTCCCGAAGTCGTTAAGGCGTCTTCTCTTGCCAAAGGGTCGGTCTTCAAAACACTGACTGTTCCGGCTCCCGCTCCAGTCGAAGTCCTCAAAGCTACTTCCCCCGTCCAGAGGTCTGTCTTTGACCGGTTAGACACTGCTGCTCGACGGACGTCGGTCTTCAAGAGGCTAGTACCAGGGGCGCCTCACCAAAATAGGGGGCATGACGAAGTCACCCCTCAAGCTGAAACAATCCCAGCAGCTCGACACGCTCGACGTCGCCACTGGCGCCGAATAAGGAAAGCTGGGGGCAACTCCCCCTCTGGGCTAACTCCGCCAGCCCCAACGGTGGAAGTCAATGCTGCTGTTCCAACCGGGAACAGCTTTGAATTGCTCAACAAGGTGCGCAGGAACTCTCCTACCGCCATACTGAAAAGATCACCTCCACACGTGGAGAATGCACCGAAGGCAAAGCCGGAACAGCCCCCTCAGCGGCTATCCTCCAAAATCTACAAAGTCTGGCGACAGGTACAGGAGTCGGTGATTGATCAAGATTACCCTCGTCGACAGAAAAAGGTGAAGGTTCAACAGGAAGAGAACTGTCCCGTCAAGCCACAAAGTACGATAACTACCTGGGTGCCCGCTGCAACGGCCCCCTCAACGTCAACTGCTCAAAAGAGAAGGAGGCCAGAGAAAGCCCCTGTGACTACGGCAGACCACAAAGACGGTAAGCCCAAACGCCCCAAGTCTGGGGGCATAATGGTGCATACTGTTTACATGGCTTCCGGAAAAGAGGAAAGCCGCGCTTCGACAGGTCACCGACCGCTCACCCGATCCGTGACAAAAACCCAGGAGCAGCAACAGAAGCTTCAAGAAATGCTAACGCAAATGGCCGCACTCACCGGGCCAAAAGAAAGCCCGGAGGCGTTATCAGAGCAGCGTCATGAACAAGAAACCGATGCTGACTTCCTCCCCAGAGTTCTCGAAAAGAAGGACAGAGAAGCAGCAGAACAAGTGGCTAATATAAAACGAATGGCGCTTCTCTTCCAAGACATGGTCGGGATGATGTTATTGCCAGAACCTCCAGCTGAAGACCCTCCGATCATCATTGAAGACGGCAAAGGGGAGACATCGAACCCTCCTCCGGCTCTTTCAGCAGCCAAAGAGGAAACCATTTCCAAGGCCGCTCTGGATGACTATATTGCTCAGCAAATACGAGCTCACCAGGCGAATGAAGCGGCCGGCCAAGTCGTTAAAACTGGGCGACCATATCCAGGCTGGTATGATCAAATAAAGTACCCGCCGGGATACACGATCCCCAGATTCCATGTGTACAAGGGGACAGGAAATCCCCACCAACGTGTCGCTCAGTTTAGGGCTCTTTGCGGTAACACCGGGGGTGATGATAAACTTTTACTTCGTCAGTTTGTTGGCAGCTTGTCGGAAACAGCGTTTGAATGGTACTCTGAACTTCCAAATGACTCCGTCAGGACTTTCACAGAAATGGAGCTATTATTCACGTAAAGATTTGCAAGCGCTAGCGAGCGCACCCCAATTACAGCATTGATTAACGCCAGGGTAAAGCCAGGCGAGATGTGGATTCAATATGTAATACGATGGCGGAATCTGTGGTCGAAATGCGAACAGCGCATCGAAGAAGCGCCGGCGGTGGGCATGTTCGTGGGCACTCTGGACCCTCATGCAACCATTTCCCAATTCATGATGTTCTTTAAGCCGACCACATTCCAAGCCTTGATCGACAAGCTGGCCCAGATGGACCAGATGGGTCATAGACCGTCTCCTCCGAAGCCAGAGCCGCGAATCGAAAAGGGTAAAGGAAATGCGACATTCGTCGCGAATACTCAACAGCAACCCAGTGCCCCAAAACTAACGGATTAACTGGAAGAGAGACGGCGATACTACAATGAGAAAATGAAGCGTCCTTATTCGTTCCCCCGGAACAAAACGAAGAGACTGTTCGAACTGGCGGTGCGCAACAGGCTCATCAATCTGCCAAATCCTAAGCGACCACTGCAACCCGGCGAGACTAATGGTCCTAATTATTGCCCTTACCACCAAACGGTAAGCCATCCAATTGAAGATTGCTTCATTTTTAAGGGATGGATCGAGGACCAATACCAATAAGGCAAGTTTGCACTGTCTGAGAAGTGGAAAGTAAGCCCACCACAACCGCACACTCCTAAGAAGACAGACACGCCGGGGGCATCGTGCTCTTTTATTGAAGAGGCTCCACGGGAGGTCGCTCTTTCAGCCAAAACTAAAAGAATGCGGAACGATCTCCAGACATGTTCGGCTACCAGGTAGAAGAATCCGCTGGAACCTGAGATTATCAAGGGAATGCTGAAACCGCGCCCAACTCCAAAAATTGGTGGTGATATTCAAAACACTCACACCCAGCCGTCAAAGTCCTCAAAGAAGAAAAAGAAGACCAAAAATCCCGTGAAGCCTGGCAACAAGCGCACGGACCTGCAAAAGCAGATTGACGCGCTGGAAGAGTATAACCAGAAAGCGCGGGCTCCAATCACACTCCAAGAATTTCTTAGTCACGTCCTTGAAGACGGAGATAACGGAGAAGACTCGTCGGATGAATCTGGAGATTACATAGCAAGTTGCCATGTGATCTCTCACTCATTGATAAACGATGGGGAAGTTCCTTACACGGAGAAACTGGGGGCAGGTCCTAAGCCGGAACTTCTAGGGCCATCAGACGAAATAATTGATGCGTTCCTAAATGAAGCGCTTCTTAAAAGCAAAGCTGCTCGAGAGCGTGAAATGGCTATATTTGCAAAAGCCAAGCGCCGGCGACTTGACGAAAAAGTTGAGACGCTCCCGCCAAATCAAAGTACATCCGCCGTTGTTTACCGCCGGAAACCGGGAAGACACGGCGAACGTCTTGCCTGAATCTGGGGGCAGATGCTAATTGGTGCTATCCGTCCACCTCTCCGAAGATGCCAAGTTGATTTATGACACCATGCATCGAAGGTTTAAACGGATGCGGCCGATATAGCAGACTTCGTCAGATTCCCCCTCGTTTGAGGGGTTTTTGATTGTGGGGACGCTCTTCCCTGCAGGCGCAAGCCCTTGCAGTTAATTACGCTACCGCATCGCGGTAACAACTTTCTCCTTCTCCAGATGGTCACTTCGTGTCGTGGGTGTTTGTGGTTGCTCGTGGATTGTATACTGAGACTAATTTATGTTGTCGCCCGTAGGGCGTGGATTAGTCCAAATCCGTATCTTCTTAGATTTGGGTTTAAGGATACGTTAGTCTCATTTGAGACTAAGATCAACTTTAACGTATGTTAAGGATACGTTAGTCTAGTTTTTAGACTAAGATCAACTTAACGGGATCATTTAGATCCGACAAGAGAGCAATTGGGCTCTATTGTTTAGTTTAGGGACATTGCGGTCGATTACCAGTTTAAGGACATGGTGGTCCAATGTTAGTTTAAGGACATCTCGGTCCAGGTTAAGGGCATCGTAGTCCGTGGGTTTAAAGGGACCCCACAGTCCAGGTTAAGGACATCGTAGTCCATGAGTTTAAGGACCCCACAGTCCGGTTTAAAGACATCGTAGTCTATAAGTTTAAGGACATCGTAGTCCATGAGTTTAAGGACCCCACAGTCTGTAGTTTAAAGACATCGTAGTCTATGAGTTTAAGGACATCGTAGTCCATGAGTTTAAGGACCCCACAGTCCGTAGAAATGTGTGGTCATCGGGACCCGTCACCTCTCTGAAGACGTTGAAGGATTACAACGACAAATATCAGAGGAGTAACGAGATGTACTCTCGAACCAGTGTGAATTGTTTGAAAGATCTATAGCTCAGTTTGAGACTAAGATCTGTTGATTACTTGTGAGCAGATGTGCTCAGTTCAATATAAGTTGAGGACTTATGTCCAGAATCGGGCTAAATCCAATTAAAATGTTTAACATTTTGTTGTTCTGGCTATTGAGCCTTTACTTGGGCTCGGCCCTTTTAGTAATGCTAAGCATTAGATCCTGACATCTTTTGTCTTAAATTGAATGCATAGTATTCATCAGAACAAAGTGTGTTTTGACAATGCGCCACGTGGCGCGCCAGACGCTTTGCGCCAATTAGAGAGCGCATTGCGCTTCTGTCGAGTAGCGCATACGAAAAGGACACATGTCGCGCTTAGCGCTAAGCGCCAGCTTATGAGCGCATTGCGCTTTCAATTTATGAGCGCTTTGTGCTAGTTTGGTGGTGCACCAGTGAGTGACACGTGGCGTGCTTGGTGCTGAGCGCCAGCCCATGAGCGCAGTGCGCTATTTTAGAAGCGCAAAGCGCAAGTTGCATATGTGGTTGATACATGGCACGTTTTGGCGCTGAGCGCCAATCCAAGGAGCGCAAAAGCGCAGTTCATGAGTGCAAAGCACTTTTCAGTAGCGCAAAATGCATTTGATCAAATTTATGATCAGAGAACAAGTTTATGTTCTCCTTTTAAAGGAGGTCTTGCCTCAAGGTTCAAGAACAAAAAGTTCTTATTTATAAAAAAGGCACTGGCTTTGTAGATCAAGGATCTATGAATGAAGTGAATACTTCTTTTTAGTTTTTATAATAAGATCTCTGATCTCTTCTTTTATCAAAGACCTTGGTCTTTTGTAGATTTATGATCCTTTTTAGAAGATAATTCTTCTTTTATGAGATGATTTCATCTCTGTGTTCAAGAATCATATTCTTTACCTTGAAGAAAAATGATCTTCTTTCACCAAAAACTTTCTATTCTTTTTCTTTGAGTTTTCTCAAAGTTTGTAGGGGGGTTTGTTTACCCAATAAGAGCAAAGCTCTGTTCAAATTCCAAGGCGGGAAATGAAGCAACGCTTCTGTTTCCCCCAATCGGAGCGAAGCTCTACTTTGAAAATCAAATGTTAAAATAATTGAAGCAACGCTTCAGATTCCCAGCGCTGCGCCCAAGACAGCGCACCCAATTAGAGCAAGGCTCTATTTAAAATGAAAATAAAGGAAGCAATGCTTCAGCTGAGTTGCGCTCTGCGCTGCGCGACACGTGGCAGCGCAGTTGCGCTAGCGTAGTTGAGCTGCGCTCTGCGCTGCGCGACACGTGTCAAGCGCAGGTGCGCTTGCGCCAACTGTGCCAGCACTAAAATGGAATTAAAATTCTAGAAAGATTTTTCTGATCTTGTTAAAACAAGAAGATTATCTTATGTAAAACAGAAGCCCTTGGATCTAAGATCCAACGGTGGGGAAAAATACCTAAATCTCTCAGAGAAAGATCTCTTTAACCGATTTAACAAATCAAATGGCACTATAAAAAGCCCCCTAGACTCCAAGTCTAAAACACATTAACACACAGAGATATTCAGAACTCCTTTAGAAAATTTTGAGAAGTGCTCAGAGAAAAAAAAAGAAGGTAAAAAACCTTTGAATAAAAAGAGGAATTTTCTTCTATAAAGATCAAAGATCAAAGAACAGATCAAGATCTTCAATTAAAAAGGAAAAAAGATAAAAAAGATCCAATCACAAAAGATGAAAAGAAGTTTTACTTCACAGATCATTTGATCTACATAAAGGCATTGCCTTTTGATGAACCATTGGTTCTGGAATCTTAAAAGATTCTTTTCTTTAATCCAAAATTAGATCAATCTGCACTGTTGCGCTCTTGGGTTGGCGCAAGCTCCCAGAGAGCGCCACGTGTCAGTCTGCGCCTTGCGCTCACAAAATATAGAGCACTGCTCTCTTAAATTGGCGCACTGCACCAGAGTGCGCCACGTGTTAGCAGCGCACTGCGCTAACTGCGCTTGCACTCACCAGAGCGTGACATGTGTCACCTCCACATGGACTTGCGCCTTGCGCTCATCAATTGGCGGAAAGCGCCTGACAAGCCACGTGGCATACTGTCAGAAGATTTAATGCTCTGCATTATTTAAAAGAGGGACAAAGCCCAATTAAAAAGGCCTAACAGGCCTGATAAAAATGCCATGCATTACTTTAAAAAGGGCAGAGCCCAAACAGAGGTCTTTTAGACCAAAACAAATGCTGTGCATTTAATTAAAAGCCCAATGCTATGCATTAATAAAGGGCAGAGCCCAAGCAAAGGCCTAATGGGCCAATGATAAATAAAATGTTGAATATTCTCAACTGGACTTAGCCCAATACTGGCCGTAAGTTCTCAAATTAAATTGAGCTGAGCACAACTGCTCTCTTAAATCAATTTACACCCGGTTCAAGGGTACATCTCTGAACTCCTCTGATATTTGTCATTGTAATCCTTCAACGTCTTTAGAGAGGTGACGGGTCCCGACAACCACACATCGATACGGACTGCGGGATCCTTAAGCTCGTGGACCGAAACGTCCTTAAACTAATATTCGTCCCAAAATGGGAACGTTGGACCGAAATGTCCTTAAACTAATGTTCGTCCTTAAATGGGAATGATGGACCACTATGTCCCTAAACTGGAAATCGACCGCAATGTCATTAAACTAAACAACAGAGCCAATTGCTCTCTTGTCGGCTCCAAACGATCCCGTTAAGTTGATCTTAGTCTGGAGATTAGGCTAACGTATCATTAATAAAAGTTTAAGTTGATCTTAGCCTTAAATAGGGCTAACGTATCTTTAAACCAAAACCCTAAACCCAAATCTAAGAAAATACGGATTTGGACTAATCCACGTCCTACGGGCGACGACATAAATTAGTCTCCGTATACAATCCACGGGCAACCACAAACAAAACAAACACCCACGACACGAAGTGAACATCTGGAGAAGGAGAAAGTTGTTACCGCGATGCGGTAGCGTAATTAACTGCAGGGGCTTGCGCCTGCAGGGAAGAGCGTCCCCACAATAAAAAACCCTCAAGCGAGGGGGAATCTGACGAAGTCTGCTACATCGGCCGCATCCGTCTAAACTTCCGATACACGGTGCCATAAATCAACTTGGCATTTTCGGAGAGGTGGACGGATAAAACCAAATAGCATCTGCCCCGAATCTCAGGCAAGACGCCCGCCGCGTCTTGCGCCGTCTTTCGGAGGGGAACAGGGTTTCTCGCCGGGCTATACAATACCGAAATTCCATGTCTATAAGAGGACTGGCAATCCTCATCAACATGTTGCCCAGTTCAGGGCTCTTTGCGGTAACACCGACGGTGATGATAAATTGTTGCTTCGCCAGTTCGTCGGTAGCTTATCGGAGACGGCATTTGAGTGGTACTCAGAACTCCCAAATGACTCCGTCAAGACCTTCGCTGAAATGGAGTTGTTGTTTACTCAGCGATTCGCTAGCGCCAGCGAGCGTACTCCAATAACAGCTTTGATTAATGCGAGAGTAAAGTCGGGCGAGACTTGGGTTCAATATGCAATCCGATGGCGGAACTTGTGGTCAAAGTGCGAACAACGCATTGAAGAAGCGCTGGCAGTGGGCATGTTCGTGGGCACCCTAGATCCTCATGCAACTATCTCACAGTTCATGATGTTCTTTAAACCAACCATGTTCCAAGCCTTGATCGATAAGTTAGCCCAGATGGATCAGATGGGTCACAGACCGTCTCCTCCAAAGCCGGACTCTCGAAATGAGAAGGGGAAAGGGAAAGCGATCGTGATATGTGCGGGACCGAGAATAATGCGTGTATGTGATACCGTATTTCATTCTCGCGATCAATGCGTCGAATGGTTGTATGCGATATAACCTAATTATCGAATCAAGGATTGATTCGATAAGCCGATACATTGGATACTAGCCGGTTATATGCGATATGACCGGATCGTTAAATCAAGAGTTGATTTAATGATTTAATGCATAATTATATATTTGATATATTACTTTGCGTTAACTAGTATCGGTTCACTTAAGATGGATTTTCTCACTCGGATGTGCGCATTGTATATGCGATATACTTTTGTGCACTTGATTGTATCATGATTGATGATACATGTTATGCTAGGGTTTTTGTGTAAAGATCAAACCATGGTTACATGATTATGGTTAGGGTTTTGTTTTATTCACTTATTTATTTATCCATTTCATTTTGGAAAATAAATGAGAAGAGAAAAGAATGGTGGCTTTATTTGTTGTTTAGTTGAAGCTTCATGAAGCTTTGACTTTGTCCACCATTCTTATCTCATCCTTAACCCTAACCATTCCTTTAACCCTTGGTTAATTCTCTACACATAACCATAGTTAGGATTATGATAAGTTTGGAAATTCTTTTCTTTTTTAAACAACTTATCATAATTCTTTCTTCATCTTCTTCATCTTCTTCAATGAAGAAACCTCCACTTCATCAATGGTGATTGATGAAGATGAGTGAGAAATCCAATTCTAAAGTGAACCCAACTCCTATTTCTTCATCCTCTACCTCTTGCCAAGTAGTAGAGTGTGTTTACTTCACAAGTTTCTTGACTTGGTGAAGTCGGAGCTTGATTTAGCGATGCCTCGACGTAGATCATCTTCGGCACGTCGTCGATGACCTAGCCCGCTTCTTCTCCGATGAAGCCGACGCAAGAGCCTGGATTTCGGATTTGTACAGCGGAGATGACTTCTTCATGGAGCTATGGAGGTGGACAAACGGATCTACAAAGGTTGTATATCCGTATCCCTTAGTTAAGAGTTAACTAGTTAGCTTCTTCGCCTAGTTTTCTAGCAAACGATCCGTAGTCGGGTCTCTCGGCACCTAGAATTTTTGAAATTGCCATGGTTGATGGCTTGTGAGACTACCTTAGAGTGCCTAGGAACCCTACAATAGCCTAGGTCAACCCACAAACTGCCATTACAGAAACGTGCCTTGAGTTATCCAGACTCTGGTTTTAATCATAAGCCGGACAACTCCCCGTACCTTAACAATGTTAAGATATGAACTGTTCTATATCCAATACAGAAACAGAGGCACTGATTTAATTGAACCAGATTCAAATCATGCAACTGTCTCCAGTGCAAGTCAACTAAATGGAAGGAGACCTATCAGCGTTACTCAACTTAGGAATACTTCCAATTATGAGTGACCTGAAAGAGAAACAAGTTTCTCAAAATCATTACTATCAACTGAATACCATACACAAGTATCCACATCTTCGATCACCTTGAAGAATCCTGATACTTGCAATACCTGGTTCTCTAATTTATTCATATACTTATAACTTTTCGAAACTTGGACCTTGTGTTTCTACGAAACACTTGTCTAAAAACTAGAGAAGTCATAACTAAGCCGAATATAGTACGAGGACCACACTCCAAATGGTATGCAGCGCTAGCAAGTTTCAGTTCTTTTGAAACTCCCGATGTGGATTTTTGCCCCATGCTCTTATGACCTTGACGAAGTTCAACAAATCATAAGTCACATGTCAAGTTCTACCCGTCATTGTCCAGGTTAATTTGAACCCACCCGTATATACCCTTGACGAAGGTCAACAAGGTAATACGACTGTCCCAAACCAACGCATCTATCTATGCTACATATGAACACCCAACAGCTACCAATCACTATGTCTTGACGAAGGTCAACAAACATAGCTTGAATACTATTGAATATTCATACGAAACGACGGATGGCTACGAATGGTTTTGGCAAAACTGTGAACGCGGTGAACTTGATATAATCGAAGGAACCTTGATAGCTCTTCAAAGGAGTGGCTTAAGCTCCGCGTTTAAAAGTTGTTTTTGAAAAGAAACCGAGTGGTTTTTGAAATTGTTCCAACGAATTTTACTTGGTTTATTTTCTTGCATTAATTTTAATGCGTCCCATCATTTAATCCTACCATTGCAGAAAACAACGAAAATATGACGTACGCTTATGCCATCCGCATTCGCCACGGGGCCCCGTCATTACCCGTTAGGTTACTTAACTACGACAGAGCGGGTGCTGACTAGCGCGGATGCAAAACATAAGCAACGCCTAAATAGATATCATATATAGAGATACTTATTCGTCACATGCAATGATTGCCATTCCAGATCACAGATGAACACATTAGATATACTAGGAATCAGCAATCCGTACGAGCCTGTAACGAAGAGCGGATTACACGGTCGCGATGAATAGCCAAGACCCCACCCTAGACCACTACAGGTGCGGAAAACTACCCGCTAAGTACCCGAAGCGAAGCAACCACCCTCAACACCATGAGTAGGCCACTCGGCACTTCGAGATACCCGGTAGTTTGTGCACCCCACCTCGGGTCTATCCTAGGAGCAAAAACAGTAAAAGAAATTATACAATGATGGCTACAACCCCATCCCGGTTGTTCGACCATATAAATAATATTACATCAATTACAAATTTACATGAATTGAAAGAAAAAGAAAAACTCTCATCTCACAACCCCCGGCTATTCATCCGCGACAATCCAATAAATTCATATACACGTACCATCAACATTACAGATCACAGATATGTATAACCCCCAATAATCGATGTATAGCGATTAGCAGACGTTCAATACATATATCACATCACAGATATAACACGTTAGCTTAAGTCTTTAGAAGTTCGATCAAAATACGGATTTTTAAGCCCCAAAAACAAAATTTGCTTTCTGGAAAATGTGGGCAGAAAAATCATATTGTAAAATTCCCAAAACACCCCACTGAACAAACTGCATGAAAAATCGTCCACGGCCGAGTCAACTCGGCCGTGGTTCCGCGGCGGGAGAATGCTCCTGCCGCGGTTCCGCGGCGCTTTGACCGAGTCGTGGGACCATTTTTCTACAATGTTTCTAAAAAGCCTGAGCCGATTTTTAGTGTAAGATTTATTATTTTTTGAACAGAATACAGAATCGACAGAAACTTGATTTTTCGGGTTCGTTTCGCGACTTTTTCTCCGATCGAACTTCTAGTTACTTTGCTAACATGTTAGATAGTGTTTAACTAGGCTCTGATACCACTGTAAGTCCACGTTACCTCTCCCGGTACTTACGGGCTTGCGGAAATGATGAAAAACGATTTTTCTAAAGGTGGTAACATGGAGGATCTTTGTTAAACAACTATCTAACAAACCTAACAAGAGTTTTACCTACTCGGTTAGGTGGTTATACCTTAACTTGAACTCCTTCGTCTTCAACTCCTTGCGGTGGTCGGATCGGCCTCACCTCGTCGTCTCCTTGCGCCGAAGATGGATCCACTTGAAAGCTTCTACCTTTGGCTTCTCTTCAAACTAGAAGAAACTAGAACACTTGGTTTGCCAAACCTTATGAACTAGGATGAGTAGAGGAGTATGTTGGGATTTATCTCTATGGTTCTTGCTCCTCAACACATGAGACAAGTGAACCATAGACTAGAGAGAGAGCAAGAGGAAGAGGGAGAGCTCAAGCAAGAGAGGGAGCTCAAGCAAGAGAGAGAAAGCCAATGAGAGAATGAGCAAGTCTTTTGCCATCCAAGCTCTCATAATCCAAAATCATCATAACTCATAATAGTAATTGAGTATTATGTGATGGTTCAAGTCAAAATAGCCATATCATTTCATGCACTCATTTTGCAAAAATAAACAAGCAAGCAAAAGTCTTTGCCATGAAATGATAGCCATTGTAATGATGGTGGTCAACTAGTCCAACCTAGTCAACCGGTCAACGAAGTCAACAAAGTCAACCATTCCTCTCAACCATGACACAATAATACTTAATTAATATTATCATTAATCATATTTCTTATTCTCATTAGGGTTTAGCAAAAGTCAATGGTCAACAGTCAACAGTCAACAACCCCAATGAGAATCCTCTGCCTCTGTCTCTCTGTCAACTGTGCATACACACCCGCATCCGCGTTCCGAGGAACCCGAATACAAACGAGATAAAACCAATCCCAAAATGTACACTAGGATCTGGCTTAAACCAAAGCCCGCTAGTGTTAACTGCCCGGACACTAAACGTGCACAAGTGCACGGATATGACCGAACCCTGTGGCAAAACCATGCGACCTGTCGCAAAACCATGCGACCTGTCGCAAAACCATGCGACCTCTACTCTTTTGCCTAAATGCGAATAGCTTTCTGTGTAGGAATTTAAAGACTCGACACTACGCTGGCAGTGGGTTTAACCACAGACCGGAAGCGGCACTAGCTGTGCGTAACGGTCCCCAGGTAGATGCCGACAAGAAGACGGACGAGGTGAAACCCATCTGAACTCCTACTGAGCCTGAATGTGACAATCTCCGTACAGTCCGGTCTGTTCGTCTGAGAATATCGCATGGCGGGCCTAGGGGGGCGGTAAACGTCAGTCCCCTAATAGCGGTACAAGTCATGTCGGAGTGTAGCCCAGAACACCCTGAAATAACATTGGAAACCTACCAGCATATCTCGCTTGCCCTGGCCAGGGACTTTGTGTAATGGCTCTCCTAGACACAGCGCGATATCAACCCCCAATACCGGGAGAGACGAATCCTGTCTAACCATCACTGCCTCCAAGTGCTTCGGGACTGCACCCAACTACTACCTGTTTGCACGACTCCTTTGAGCCGTGGTAGGGTGGTAATCAAAGTACAGTGGGAACACACTCGAGGCGAAGTGACAGTGTCAAGTCAGCGGACTAAGCTGTACTCATGTCACCTGGGAACTGATAACTGACGATAGGTATAATACCAACCATCAGTTCCCAATGAGTCCTGTCCAGTGTACTCGTAACCTAACGAGCACCCGCATACTATCTCAAGTACGACGTACTGACGGCTGTGGGACAGACTGTCTCCCTTGCTGGGATGAGAAGCGCATACGCTAGTCTACTCCGGAATATCGATGCCCTGTCTCGATAGTCCTACGACTAGGGACCTGCATAAGGATGTGCTTGCGGATTACCCAGCCCCCACAAGTGTGACTGCTATCACAACGCTGGTAATCAAGCAAAGATCCTAAGGGCTCTACTAATATGTATAAGCAATATGCTAAAAAAAACACATGCATATATTGAAGTAGAAACAAACCAAGTAGCATACTACTATTTTGAGCAAGATTGTCTATACAAGGTGAATATCCCAAGCTTCCATTAAGTAATATATAAACTAGTATGATACAGTAATGGCCTCTAGGGCATATACACTAACAATCTTCCACTTCCACTAAGGCCATGAACTGGCGTATCGAAGACCTATCATCTCGATCAGCCGCTCGAACTGAGTCTGGGGTAAGGCCTTCGTGAGTGGATCAGCAGTGTTATCTTCCGTATTTACTCTCTTCACCTCGATCTCCCGGCGATCTACGATCTCCCTGATCAGGTGGTACCGCCTCAAAATGTGCCTGGACTTCTGATGGGACCTGGGTTCCTTCGCTAAAGCTATAGAGCCGTTGTTGTCACAATACAGCAGTATTGGATCAACACTGGTAGGAACCACCTGAAGCTCCATGAGGAACTTCTTCATCCAGACAGCTTCCTTTGCGGCATCGCAAGCAGCTATGTACTCCGCTTCCATAGTTGAGTCAGCAACGGTTTCCTGCTTGGAGCTCTTCCAGCAAACCGCCCCTCCATTGAGGGTAAAGACATAACCCGACATGGACTTGGAGTCATCCTTGTCACTCTGGAAGCTGGAGTCAGCGAAGGCCTCGATCTGGAGGTCTTTTTCGCCATACACCAAGAACATCTCCTTAGTCCTTCTTAGGTACTTGAGAATGTTCTTTACTGCTATCTAGTGTTTCTCCCCTGGGTTCGACTGATACCGTCTTACAACGCTCAATGCGTATGCTACATCTGGTCTGGTACAAAACATCGCATACATAATAGAGCCTACCGCAGATGCGTAGGGTATTGATGACATGTGAGCCCTTTCCAAATCAGTCTTGGGAGACATCTCTTTGGAGAGGGTGATTCCGTGACAAGACGGTAGATTACCGTGCTTGGAATCCTCCATACTGAATCGTTTCAGTATGGTGTCGATGTACCTGGACTGTGAAAGTCCCAACATCCTTTTAGATCTATCACGATAGATCTGGATCCCCAGAATGTAGTTGGCATCGCCCAGGTCCTTCATGGAGAACCTCTGTGACAAGAATCATTTGACTGACTGTAACATAGGAATATCATTTCCTATTAGGAGAATGTCATCGACGTACAAGACGAGGAATACCACATTTCTCCCTACAATCTTACAGTAAATGCATGGTTCATCTGGTTTTTTGATAAAGTCAAATTCTTTGACAGTATCATCAAAGCAGATGTTCCAACTCCGCGATGCCTGCTTCAGTCCATAGATGGACCTGAGCAACTTACACACTTTACCGCTGCTTCCACTCTGAATGAATCCTTCTAGCTGATCCATATAGACGCACTCTTCCAAATATCCATTTAGGAAAGCCGTCTTTACGTCCATCTGCCAGATTTCATAATCGTGGAAGGCAGCAATGGCAAGAAGGATCCGAATGGATTTCAGCATAGCCACCATCTACACCAATCATCCTTTTGAAGATCCACTTGCATCCTACGGGTTTTACCCCATCTGGAGCAACGTCCAACGTCCATACTTTGTTGGTGTACATGGACTCCATTTCAGTCCGCATTGCATCCAGCCATTTTACTGAGTCACCGCTCTGAATGGCTTGCTGGAAGCTAGTAGGCTCATCATAATCAATAGTGCAATCCTCTCTATCCCCGTCTATGAGAAAACCGTAGTATCTCTCGGGCGGATGAGACTGTCTACTACTCCTGCGGAGCGGTGCAGGAATGTCCGGTTCTCCTAAAACTTCTGGTTCTTCCAAGCTTTCAGTAATAGCTTGTGGTTCTGGAATTTCTTCCAGTTCTATTGCGCTCCCACTTATCTGATTTTCCAAAAATTCAGTTTCCAAGAAGTGGGCATGCGGAGAAACAAAAACTTTTTGTTCTTCTGCTGAATAGAAAAGATACCCTCTGGAGTTCTTTGGGTATCCCACAAACTTACACAGTACTGAGCGTGCCTCGAGCTTGTCCGCATGCTGCTTTTTTTACAAAAGCTGGACATCTCCATGTCTTAAGATACTTAAGACAGGGTTTCTTCCCACTCCACATCTGATATGGGGTGGTAGGCACAGTCTTGGTTGGAGCCTTGTTCAAGAGATATGCAGCTGCTTCTAGTGTATAACCCTAGAAAGATTGCGGTAACTCAGCCTTACTCATCATGGAACGAACCATATCCAATAGGGTTCGATTCCGCCTTTCAGATACACCATTGTGTTGTGGTGTGTATGGAGGAGTACGCTGAGAGCGAATTCCATTCTCTTTTAAGTAGTCCAGAAACTCGGCACTTAAGTATTCACCACCTCGATCAGATCTCAGTGTTTTTATACTTTTTCCTGTTTGTTTTTCAACTTCATTCTTGTATTCCCGAAATTTCTCAAAGGCCTCGGATTTGTGCTTCATTAAGAAGACATGTCCATACCTAGAGAAATCATCGGTGAAAGTAATGAAGTATGAATAACCACTTCGCGCATGAGTAGACATTGGACCACACACATCACTGTGTATGAGTCCCAAGAGCTCGCTCGCTCTTACTCTGTGTCCAGTGAACGGAGTCTTTGTCATCTTTCCCATGAGAAAAGATTCACAAGTGGCATAAGACTGATACTCGAACGGATTCAAGTATCCCTCTTTATGTAACTTAGTTAATCGTGTCTCATTAATGTGACCCAGTCTACAATGCCATAAGAAAACCTAATTTGTTTCCGGAGTCTTTCTTTTAAGTGTGTTCTGGACACTGAAAATCTGAGCTTGATTTAATACGTATATCCCGTTTTCTAATGTACCCGACCCAATCAGGACTTGATTTAGGTGGATGTGGACCACATCGCTTACAAAAGTAAAATCATATCCTTCCTTAGAAAGTAAGGATACAGATATGATATTACAAGTCGCACCTGGTACATACAAACAGTTACGCAGAATCAATATCTGCCCAGTTGTCAGTCCAAGATGATATTCCCCTACGGATTCAGCGTCCATGCTCATTCCATTAGCAACCCTGAGAGTCATATCACCTTTCTTGATAACCCTACGGTTTCTCAGAGCCTGTAACGAGTTACAGATGTGAGATCCTGATCCGGTATCCAATACCCAGGAAGTAGGGTTAACTGACATACAGTTTTCTACTACAAACACACCCGAAGCCGAAGCCACAACATGCTTCGAATTCTGGCTACTGGCTTTGCTAGCCCTGCAATCATTCTTCCAATTGTAGGGTGTTTTTCGTCACCCCATTGAGATGGGAATACGCGCACGCATGTCAGGCGTATACTACAGATTCCCCTTGCCTAGGGTAGTCCGGGGTTTATTGATTGTGGGGATCCGAATCTCCGGCAGCCGCGGACTAAGCTGCCGTTAATTACCCCTCGCCTTTGGGGTGAGGGAACCTCCGATTAACGGGTTAAACTGGTCATGCGAACTCAATGTGCAGTGTACGTGTGTTGTGTTTTGAAAAGGGGTTTTGGATATATCGGGAGCCACGTAGAGTTTTTACGGGGGTCCCGCTACCCGGATAGCGGGCTGGGGGTCAAGGGGGCTAGCAGCCCCCTTGCGGGGTGCGGAGCAGCGCCCCGTTAGAAATTTTTTTCTAACAGGGGTAGTGTCGTGGTGTATGTGTGTGTGCACATATGTATGCATATGTGTGTATATATATATGTATGTATATATGTATATATATATATATATAAAAGAAAGAGGGGGAAAAGGCATCCAAAGGATGCGTGGGGCCAACGCCTTGGGCGCTGTGCGCCCAGGTGCTGTGCGCTCAGGCGCTAGCGTGCCACGTGTCAGCATGTGGGCACTCTGCGCTTGAGCGCAGGGCGCTGTAGCGCAAGCGCGCCACGTGTCGGAACGTGGGCGCTTTGCGCTTCAGCGCCTAACGCTCGAGCGCAAGTGCGCCACGTGTCGGCACGGGGGCGACTTGCGCTTGAGCGCTAGGCGGCTGAGCGCAAGTGCGCCATGTGTCGTCACGGGGCGACTTGAGCCAGAGCGCTGTGCGCTTGAGCGCAAGCATGCCACGTGTCGGCACGTGGGCGCTTTGCGCTTGAGCGCTGAGCGCTTGAGCGCAAAGGCGCCACGTGTCGGCACGTGGGCGCTCTGCGCTTGAGCGCCAATGAGGAAAAAAAGGCTTTTAGCCTAAAAAGATTCTCAGAAGAGAAATCATAGTGGAGTTGGACTCCTAAGTGTGTTTTTGGGGTTAATGGAAGAGGTTCTTCTTCTTCCTCCTCTGTTAGCTAGATCTTGAAGATCAAGAGATGTGAGATATCAAAATCTCTCCTTTTTGGGATCTAAAGACAGATCCCAGTTCCCCTTTCTGGGTTTGGTGGTGAAAAACTATCTTGTTTTTGAAAAGGAAGAGTAAAACTCTTGATTTAATTCCAAGAAAGAAAAAGGTTTGAAACCTTCAGAAAAGGGAAAGATGTACAAACCCTAGGTTTTTTGAGAGAATGGAAAAAGTGTTTTTTATTCATCATCATGTTGCCTTTTATAGGCTTACATATTTACATATAGCCCCTTGGGCTTTGCAAAAATGGCATTTTAGCCATCCCATGGCTCATGTGTCATTTATTTTTGCACATAAGCCATGGGCTTCCAAAATATGGCTTTATGCCCATTTTGCATACATTCATGTATAAAAAATTACATAATAATTATTTATTACATGATTTTGTTGTTGCCATGGGGAGGCTGGCCGTGGGCTTGACTTGGGCATGGGTCCGCTTGATCTGGCTTGGGCCCACCTGGCTTGGGTTGACTTTGATTTTGAGTTGGTCAACCGGGGTGTAAATTTTTACCCCAACACCAATATTCATTCCCGAAACAATAGGAACGTCCCTCCTTTACTACATCCAGTCCCGAAACTTTTGCCCTTCCCTTTCCTTCTACTTTCCTGGTTTCCTTCAGGGAAAAAGGTAGAGACTGTAGAATCAAGTCAGCATCTGACCCGTTCACCAACGTAGTCTTCAGGTCCGTGAGCTCAAAATAGCTGGTCTTTGTAGGGACGTTTCCTCCTACAGATGACCCGATAGCCAACCTCGCTTGAAGCAATTCGTTCGAGGTCTTATATCTTGTGATACGAGATTGCTCTCCATATAAATCTTTGTTATGGAGGAAGACAGAAACTAAGTCTATCTTCTCATGCTGCCTCTGGTATGCACCATCAACTGAGGCTAACACGAGGCACTTGGCTTTCGCACAGTCTTTTTCCGATGTCTTACGGATATCACTATCCGTGACATGGGAAACTGGTCCTGAGACGGCAGGGGTTTGATTAGTTATGAGGTGTCCCAGTTTGTCATGGGTAATGGACATCTGGACAGACCTTTGCCAATCATAACAGTCAGGTTCAGTCATTTTATTATCTAGATGTAACCTATGTGTAGTCACTGGGTCGCTGCAATTAAGAGAGAGAGAAGAAAATCACTCAGCACGATGCTCTTGCAAGTTTAGATTGGTTTTTAATTTATCTAAACAGGATGGCTCCCACTGTCTCTCGAATCCCTCCTCAAACCATAAAGGAAGAATTAGTCGGGATCAATCTTACCGTACAATACTTGCTTAACCGTTCAGTCAGGCCAGTGTCGGTACTTCGAGGGAGGTTTTCCAACGCTTCCGCGAAGTTCCTTAATTAAATAACCTCTTTTCCCTGTGGGCGTAGTCCCGCTAACACCTTTCTAGACACCTACTTGGTTTATAGCATTGATCGTTAAGTGAGAAAGTTCCGGAGGAGTAGCATATACTCACAGTAGGATCGGGATCCAAATATCATCACGTGACAAAACTGAAGGAGTCCTACCAGAATTATCACACTCCAAATGGTATGCAGCGCTAGCAAGTTTCAGTTCTTTTGAAACTCCCGATGTGGATTTTTTCCCCATGCTCTTATGACCTTGACGAAGGTCAACAAATCATAAGTCACATGTCAAGTTCTACACGTCATTGTCCAGGTTAATTTGAACCCACCCGTATATACCCTTGACGAAGATCAACAAGGTAATACGACTGTCCCAAACCAACGCATCTATCTATGCTACATATGAACACCCAACAGCTACCAATCACTATGCCTTGACGAAGGTCAACAAACATAGCTTCAATACTATTGAATATTCATGCGAAACGACGGAGGGCTACGAATGGTTTTGGCGAAACCGTGAACGTAGTGAACTTGATATAATCGAAGGAACCTTGATAGCTTTTAAAAGGAGTGGCTTAAGCTCCGCGTTTAAAAGTTTTTTTTGAAAAGAAACCGAGTGGTTTTTGAAATTGTTCCAACGACTTTTACTTGGTTTATTTTCTTGCATTAATTTTAATGCGTCCCATCATTTAATCATACCATTGCAGAAAACAACGAAAATATGATGTACGCTTATGCCATCCGCATTCGCCACGGGGCCCCGTCATTACCCGTTAGGTTACTTAACTAACGACAGAGCGGGGGCTGGACTAGCGCGGATGCAAAACATAAGCAACGCCTAAATAGATATCATATATAGATATACTTATTCGTCACATGCAATGATAGCCATTCCAGATCATAGATGAACACATTGGATATACTAGGAATCCGCAATCCGTACGAGCCTGTAACGAAGAGCGGATTACACGGTCGCGATGAATAGCCAAGACCCCACCCTAGACCCCTACAAGTGCGGCAAACTACCCGCCAAGTACCCGAAGCGAAGAAACCTCCCTCAACACCGTGAGTAGGCCACTCGGCACTTCGAGATACCTGGTAGTTTGTGCACCCCACCTTGGGTCTATCCTAGGAGCAAAAACAGTAAAAGAAATTATACAATGACGGCTACAACCCCATCTCGGTTGTGCGACCATATAAATAATATTACATCAATTACAAATTTACATGAATTGAAAGAAAAAGAAAAACTCTCATCTCACAACCCCCGGCTATTCATCCGCGACAATCCAATGAATTCATATACACATACCATCAATATTACAGATCACAGATATGTATAACCCCCACTAATCGATGTATAGCGATTAGCAGACGTTCAATACATATATCACATCACAGATATAACCCGTTAGCTTAAGTCTTTAGAAGTTCGATCAAAATACGGATTTTTAAGCCCCAAAAACAAAATTTGCTTTCTGGAAAATCTGGGCAGAAAAAACATATTGTAAAAATCCCAAAACACCCCACTGAACAAACTGCATGAAAAATCGTCCACGACTGAGTCAACTCGGCTGCGGTTCCGTGGCGGGAGTATGCTCCTGCCGCGGTTCCACGGCACTTTGACCGAGTCGTGGGACCATTTTTCTACAGTGTGTTCTAAAAAGCCTGAGCCGATTTTTAGTGTAAGATTTATTATTTTTTGAACAGAATACAAAATCGACAGAAACTTGATTTTTTGGGTTCATTTCGCGACTTTTTCTCCGATTGAACTTCTAGTTACTTTGCTAACATGTTAGATAGTGTTTAACTAGGCTCTGATACCACAGTAAGTCCACGTTACCTCTCTCGGTACTTACGGGCTTGTGGAAATGATGAAAAACGATTTTTCTAGAGGTGGTAACTGTTGGAGATAGTGCCCTCAGAGTCAATTATTAGGTCACAGGTACGTGATTGTAATGATTGAGGGAGGACCTATCCCGGTAGGACAGTCTTACTCGAGATGATAGTATGCTATCTGGTTTACCTTTATCATCGTGTACTGCTTTAGGTGACCTGACACGTCGCTATTACACGTTGATAGAGCCCCTAGGATTTTTGCTTGACCACCAGCAGTATGAGGGCGATCATATAAGTGGGAGCTGGGGGTCTACAAGCATATCCTTAATAGGTCCCTAGTCGTGGGAGTTTCGAGACCGGGCATCGATACTCCATTAGTAGACTAGTGTATACAGTCGAGACCCCGACGAGGGGCGGTGGCCGGTCTCACAAGCCACTGGTGTCAGTTGGATCACCTAAGATGTATACAGGTGCTCATTGGGTTATGAGTACACCGGACAGGACTCGCCGGGAACATGCTAGTTGGTCATATACCAGACGTCAGATGGCAGTTCCCTGGTGACATGTGTGCAGGTTAGTTCATCGACCTGGGGATCGTCATTTGTCTCGTGTGAGTTCCCACTGTACTTTGATTACTACCCTACCACGGCTCAAAGGAGTCGTACAAACAGGTTTTAGTTGGGTACAGTCCCGAGCCACATGGAGGCAGTGAGCGTATCTTCAGGGGTTCGTCTCTCCCGGTATTGGGGGTGAGGTCGTGCTGTGTCTAGGAGAGCCATTACACAAAGTCCTTGGCCAAGGCAAGGAGATTTACTGGTAGGTATTCCAGTAGTATCTCAGGGTGTTCTGGGCTACACTCCGACACGACTTGTACCGCTTTTGGGGGTCTGACTTTTACCAACCCCCTAGGCCCGCCATGCGATACTCATAGACGAACGGACCGGACTGCACGGATATTGTCACTGACAGGCTCAGTAGGGTGTCAGGATGAGTTCGCTCATCGACGTCCCTTTTAGTCAATAGCTGGTGGCCCGTCACGTATTGGCTTATACCTCTGACGTGCTAGTGGTTAAATCCACAGCCATTGTATTGACGAGTCTTTAGAGTCCACCACACTTTCAGTTACTCAAGCTTTCGGGCGAAACGCTGTAGAGGCCGTATGGAGATATGGCAGGGTCCGATCAGATACGTGCGGTATTGCACGGATCAGGATCGGACGGTTTTGTACTAGTGGCCGTATAGTTATATGGCAGCGTTCGATCAGATACGTGCGGTATTGCACGGATCAGGATCGGACGGATATTACTAGCCGGCTTTGGTTTAAGCCGGATCCTAGTATAGTACAGTGTAGATTTTGTCTCATTGCATTTGTATCCGGACGGAATACAGATGCGGGTGTGTATGCACAGTATGGGGGTTTTCCTGTAATTTATTACGGGACCAGTTTTCTGGAGTTGCCAGTTTGCATTCCGTTCCGGCCGGTTTTCCTTTGTTCTTTCCCGGCCGGACTTTTCAGATGGAGGGTGTTATTTGCAATTGTGCAAATAACATTTGTGGAGGGGGTATCTTGCATATTGGTGGCATCATGATGGCTTTTCATGATGAGATCCTTTTTCTTTCTTTTCTTTGCTTTATGAGATTAGAAATGAAAAGAGGTTTGAGGTTGATTTGGTGATGATTATGTTTTAGGTTGTGGTCACCACTTTTTGCATCCTACACTCACCTCCCTCTTGTTATCATAATGTTTTTTGCTCCACCATTTTGATACTCACTTGATGAGAAGTTTTTTGTTCATGGTTGAGAAAAAGAAAGAGAGAAAGAAAAGAGAAGAAGAGAGTTTCATCTTCATCCTTGAGAGTGTTTCATATGATTGATCTCATTTCATGTTAAGAAAAATGCAAGCACCATTTTTCTTGTCTTGTTTCCTCCATCATCCACAAATGGCAACCAAACCCCAAAAGAGACTATGATTCTACACTACACTTCCTACAGCATATCTTGAGCATGTCGATTTGCCGGCTTCATGCGCGAGTTGCCTCGGTATTGAGGTGGGAGCCCGTAAAAGTACCCGGCTTCGTGGTGCCCTTTCCGACGAGGAGGAGATGGACGGAGATCCCGCGAGGAGATCGGAGTGGAGATGAAGACCGGAGGACTTGGATCGTCGGTATACATCTCTTCCCTTTCTTATTAGTAGCGTAGACTTGTTAATGGTTACGATCCGGAGTTTAGTGCGCGGTGGTGCCGGTTTGCAAAGTCCGCAAAATTTAAGTTTATCACCGTTTCCGCATTCCGGCGTCGGATTGACGGCCGGGGCTCCGCCGTGCACTTACAGTGGTATCAGAGCCTCGCCATTAACTTAGTCTAGCTTGGTGTAGTGTGTTTTTCAGTTCCGATCGATCGAAATGTCCAAAAACCCGTATTTTGTCACGACAGTTTTCTGTTGAAATTTTTTGGTCTCTAAAAATTTTTCAGGTTGTATAAAAGTACTGTTCAGGATGACATAAGACTTCTGGGAAAATTCGAGACGTTGACTTTTCGGTCAGAGCGCGGAACCGCGGCCAATACCCACCTGGCGCCGCTGTTCCGCCGCAGAATGAAAGGTTCAATGGGTCGGATTTTTCCAGTGGGCCTCTGGGCTTAAATTTGGGGTTTTTGAATATTAACATTGGGCCCAGAATTTCTTTAACTGCTACAGTATTGCTTGGAGGCCCACTTGTTATAATTTGATTGATCGGATATTTTAAACACATTTTTCACAGTATTTACATTATATCTGCGACCGTGAATGTCACTCGATCGGTAAATCCTGTCTAACTGCTATAGCCCGGTTAGACGGATTTGCGAACGTGACTTTCACGTTGATGTTCTATGTATTTGCTGTGATGTTGCGGATCGGTCGTGGGGATAGCCTGGATGCAATGCTAGTACAGTTGTGTTGGTATTATGTACATTTGATATTGCGGGGCGAGCGTCCGACATGTGGACGGCCGTCACTGCCTGATTGTATTATTATTTTGGGGCACGACCTGGTTGCGGTCGATGTACCCGTTGTATGTATATTTTACTTTCTGTACTAGGGTTACCCCGCGGAGGGGTGCACGGATAGCCGGGTTCTAGAGGGCAACGGGCCCGCATCTCAGGGCATTGAGACGGAGGGGCTTCAGTCTGGAATTGGCGGGCTATTCGCCGCACTCGTAGGGGGTACAGGTTGACCCAGGAGGGGTGCCCAAGTTACCGGATTCCGTGAAGTGCTGGGTGGTCCATTCACGGCGCTGAAGGGGGCTGCCTCGCTTCAGGTTTTGGCGGGTGACTTGCCGCGCCCGTAGGGGTCTAGGATTTCATTGCACAGGCTATCCACACGACCAGGGGAACGTCGGGTTTCAGCGGCTCTGTGAAACCCGGGGATCCCAGATATCTGTATTGTTTCTGTGATGCTGTACATTTCTGTGATGTTGCATTTCTTTCACGCCTTGAGCGAAATATAATATATTGGTATATATATTAGTAGATGTTGTATATGTTTTTCATCCGCGCTAGTCCAGTCCCCGCTCTGTCGTTAGTAAGCTAACCTAACGAGTGATGACGGGACCCAGTGGCGAATGCGGATAGCATATACGTACGTCAGTATATTTTCGTTCTTTGTGGTGTGATTAATTGATGGGACTGCATTGATTCGGATCAATGCAAGTTAAAAACAAACCTAATCTGATGTTGTTGGAACACTTTTTCAAAAAGCTGTTATTGCAAGGACGTTTACTTTGGTTTTGCATCGTGGTATTCATTGGAATATCCTGCTCCTCAGTCGACGAGGCAAGGGCCGAGATCCCTTCACCGGGAGTGACCCCTTGGACAAAAAGTTTGCGTCAGGGCAATGACTTCACTATAGCCGATTACTTTTGCTTTGCACCGTGGTATTCATTTGGAATATCCTGCACCCCATTCTACGGGGAAAGAGCCGAGATCCCTTCACCGGGAGTGACCTCTTTAGCAACGGTTTTCGTCACTATATTTTCAAAAAGCTATCCGTTCCTTCAACGATATCAAGTTCATTACGTTAAAGGTTTTCGCCAGAAACCATTCGTAGCCCTCCGTCGTTTCAGACGGGTAGCACGTAGTATTCATGCTATGTTTGTTGACCTTCGTCAAGGCATCGTGTATGGTAGCTGCTTGTTACCTTTCTGCTGCATAGATAGATGCGTTGGTTTGGGACAGTCGTATAGCCTTGTTGACCTTCGTCAAGGGCTTGTACGGGTGGATTCAGACTAACCCTGGATAATGACGGGTAGAACTTGACATGTGACTTATGATTTGTTGACCTTCGTCAAGGTCATAAGAGCATGGGGCAGAAATCACATCGGGAGTTTCAAAAGTACTGAAACTTGCCAGATATGCGCATACCTTCTGGAGTGTGATACCGTGAGCGGATTCCGTCACGTTGTCATGCGATGAGAGTTGGATCCCGATTCCCACTGATGAGTTAGTTTACTCCTCGGGTGACCCCGACTAATTCTTCTTTCAGGTTTGGAGGAGAATTTGAGGTACAGTGGGAGGATTCCAGATTAGATAAATTGGTAACCATTCTGATCTAGGATAGAGTGCACGCTGAGTGTTTCTTTTCTCTCTCTCTCTGGCAGCGACCTTTGACCCGACCCTAAGACTATGACTCAGTGACCAAGTTGACCGAACCTTCTTTACACTGGCTTTTGGATTGTCAGAGTTGCAGACCTCATTGCCACTCCTACTTTTACCCTTTTCTCCAGGACACCCCGTATTACTACGAACGTCCACTTCCATTGGACAAAACCATCGTATGGTTAGATACGAACTCGAAGGGATTCGAGGATGGTTTCCGGTTCTGGAGAAAACGGATAGGATTATTCAGTTGTCTTTTCTTTTCACCCTCTCTCAGGTTGCGAGTACTCCTTAGTTTAGGAGTAGTACACCTATTATGCAAATTGGATAGTCTTCTTCCAAACCATAGGCTGGTGCCGACCGGTAGGGAATGAAGAAAACTAATTAGCCTAAACGGTGTACAGAAGGTATTGAGTTAAGACAAAGAAAGGGATTAGTAAGAGGGCAAAGTAAGCTGCGACTGCTATTCACGACCAAACCAAGTATTTCTTCGCCAATCCTAAATCACCTTTGTATTTCTCCAGGACACTCCGTATCACTACGAAGATCCCATTTTATTGGATAATCCATCGTATGGTTATATACGAACTCGAAAGGAACTTGTTCCAGTTCGGGGATGGATCCTGGTTCAGGAGAAATAGGAATAAAGTACATTCAGGTGTCTTTTATCTTCACCTTCTCTCGCGTTGCGAGTGCTCCTAGGATTAGGACAGTACACCCTTTATGCTTTCTGGATAGTCTTCTTCCAAACCATAGGCTGGTGCCGAACGGTAGGGAAGGAAGAAAACCATTTGGCCTAAGGGGTGTGCAGAAGGTAACGACTAAAGACATATAAAGGGATTTGGAGAGGTGGCAAAGAATTATACGGTTATAGTTGTGAATCTGGATGATGGAAGAGGCATTACTAGGAATACCAGGATACCCCATCGAAACATTTCAATGTTTCAGTTCAACTGTGTACTGTTAATGGAAAACTGATTTCCCGATTAGATACTTGCTCCAGGGTATGTATTTACCAGGTTTGATTCTCACATCTGTATGGTTTTACAGATGATGAGTGGGAGTAGGTTATTGGGAATTGGGTGATCATCCTCATTATATCGGGATTCATGGTAATCGGTGATATTTGAGGAGATCACCTGGGCTGTTTGCCGGTCGGCAAATATTTGGTTTTGAATATCCGCTGTTGTGCACCAATTTCAAATTGATATATCTGTACGTCTATTTTCATAGAGTGAGATATACCTTTTGATATTATGTCGATGACATTTACCTATATCAGTGGATGGTTAGGTAAGGAGCATTAAACAGCGGTGTAATTCTTCTTAACCATAAGTACAGTTTTCAATCTACGACACACAGTGAAAGAGTTGTTAGACTCAGCGGACTTATACAGAGTATTGTATGTTGTCCAGTGTCCATTAGGACAGAGGGGTTGGTCCTCATACTATATTCTGTTTACTTTTAACTTCTCTAGTTCTTAGACATGTGTTTCGTAGAAACACAGGGTCTAAGTTTTGAGGAGTTATAGGTATTTGAATAGAGTAGAGAACCAGGTGTAGCAAGTATCGGGATTCTTCAAGGTGATCGAAGATGTAGATACTTGTGTATGGTATTCAGTTGATAGTAATGATAAAGAGAAATTGCTTCTCTTTCAGGTTACTCATAATTGGAAATGCTTCCTAAGTTGAGTAACGCTGATCGGCCTCCTTCCATTTAGTTGACATGCGCTGGGGACAGCTGCATGATTTGAATCTGGTTCAATTATATCAGTGCCTCTGTTTCTATATTGGATATAGAACAGTTCATATCTTAACGATGTTAAGGTACGGGGAGTTGTCCGGTTCATGATTAAAACCAGACACTGGACAACTCAAGGCACGTTTCTGTAATGGCTGTTTGTGGGTTGACCCAGGCTATGACGAGGGTTGACTTTCTACCATCTGGATGAACAATAGCGATATTGTTCTAGACTCGCCACAGTTTTATTAAAAATGGATTTTTCAGAAAACAGTAGTGGGAGTATGGTAGAACTGGAAGTGATTCCAGAACCACAAACGATTACTGAAGATTTGATACGGAACCTAAAGATTCAATCTGGATTGACATTCCATTGGCCACTCCGCAGATAAGGTGGGTAACTTCAGGCACCCGAGAGGTACTACGGTAGCCTCAAGGACGGTGACAGGGAAGTTCTTGTTTACCCACAATTACCATTGCTGTTGTTCCAGGTTGCGAGACCCGGTGGGAGGATGAGTATAGCGTCGTTCTAAACTAGTTTTAGAAGTGTACGTCTATATGACTCTGCCAGAGGGTTGTCGTAGTCAGTGGGAGCAGCGGAAGCATTGGTGGACAAGTAGCTTATGTCTATTTATAGACTAAAGCAGATGTAGCGGACATAGATCATCTATTTCTGACGTGACAGTCATAGGTTTGACTTCATCAGAATAGGGGATGGATCTGTTGAGAAGGTAGTAGGGTGTAATGTCATGGTATTTGGATGACATACACAAAGTAGGAAAAGAAACTCCTATACTACGATCGGTTATACTTTGGTCGTCACACAGTGGTTTCTCCACAAAGGAAGTGGATTTTATATCTGACATACTGGTTACTGGATCTAGGGTATTAGATCTAGATTTGGGTGGTTTCCCAATCAGGGTACTTGACAGCATTCTAAGAGTATTTAGAATGGACGACTCCATGCACGGTAGTGTACCTGCAGATAATGGAGTCACCCTCTCCAAAGGCGTCTTACAGACTAAAGGGGAGAGGGACGGGCATGATTGACAGATCACTTGCTCAAGCAATTGAGTCAATCGTGAGATGTCAAGTACCACACCAGATGTTGTTCTTGCACTAGATGCAATAAGTTGACATTAATCCAATCCTGGAGAAACAGTCGGAAGCAGTTTTAGAACATAAGTAGATGTTCTAGGGATATGATAACGACAGCCTCATTCAGGAGACAGTTATCATTCCAGGCTTCAAAGGTGACATGGACGACAAGGAGGTTGTCAGAGTTATAGTTTTCCTTCTGTTGAGGGGCAGTATTTTGGACAGGTGGTCCAAGGCAATACTGAGGGAGGCATGGCGCGCAGGATACTGATTAAGTTCAGTTGACGATACAGTCTAAGAAGTTTGGATTTGGAGTTCATTTATGAGCTAGGTCCCATCAGACATCCAGACATATTCTAAGACAGGTATTGCTCATTTCGGGAGATGGTTTTCTCCGTGAACTTGAGATATAGAGAGACATAGAAAGAAACAACTAAGCGGATCCACTCACTGAGGCTATTCCTCGAACGCAATAGTTCCGCAAACGAGCTTTGTGAGACTGACTAGTAGAGGAGTTGGATGTTCGGTATCACACGGGCTGTGAGTATGCGACATCGCAATAATTAGCCTTGAGTGCAAGTGGGAGATTGTTGGAGATAGTGCCCTCAGAGTCAATTATTAGGTCACAGGTACGTGATTGTAATGATTGAGGGAGGACCTATCCCGGTAGGACAGTCTTACTCGAGATGATAGTATGCTATCTGGTTTACCTTTATCATCGTGTACTGCTTTAGGTGACCTGACACGTCGCTATTACACGTTGATAGAGCCCCTAGGATTTTTGCTTGACCACCAGCAGTATGAGGGCGATTATATAAGTGGGAGCTGGGGGTCTACAAGCATATCCTTAATAGGTCCCTAGTCGTGGGAGTTTCGAGACCGGGCATCGATACTCCATTAGTAGACTAGTGTATACAGTCGAGACCCCGACGAGGGGCGGTGGCCGGTCTCACAAGCCACTGGTGTCAGTTGGATCACCTAAGATGTATACAGGTGCTCATTGGGTTATGAGTACACCGGACAGGACTCGCCGGGAACATGCTAGTTGGTCATATACCAGACGTCAGATGGCAGTTCCCTGGTGACATGTGTGCAGGTTAGTTCATCGACCTGGGGATCGTCATTTGTCTCGTGTGAGTTCCCACTGTACTTTGATTACTACCCTACCACGGCTCAAAGGAGTCGTGCAAACAGGTTTTAGTTGGGTACAGTCCCGAGCCACATGGAGGCAGTGAGCGTATCTTCAGGGGTTCGTCTCTCCCGGTATTGGGGGTGAGGTCGTGCTGTGTCTAGGAGAGCCATTACACAAAGTCCTTGGCCAAGGCAAGGAGATTTACTGGTAGGTATTCCAGTAGTATCTCAGGGTGTTCTGGGCTACACTTCGACACGACTTGTACCGCTTTTGGGGGTCTGACTTTTACCAACCCCCTAGGCCCGCCATGCGATACTCATAGACGAACGGACCGGACTGCACGGATATTGTCACTGACAGGCTCAGTAGGGTGTCAGGATGAGTTCGCTCATCGACGTCCCTTTTAGTCAATAGCTGGTGGCCCGTCACGTATTGGCTTATACCTCTGACGTGCTAGTGGTTAAATCCACAGCCATTGTATTGACGAGTCTTTAGAGTCCACCACACTTTCAGTTACTCAAGCTTTCGGGCGAAACGCTGTAGAGGCCGTATGGAGATATGGCAGGGTCCGATCAGATACGTGCGGTATTGCACGGATCAGGATCGGACGGTTTTGTACTAGTGGCCGTATAGTTATATGGCAGCGTTCGATCAGATACGTGCGGTATTGCACGGATCAGGATCGGACGGATATTACTAGCCGGCTTTGGTTTAAGCCGGATCCTAGTATAGTACAGTGTAGATTTTGTCTCATTGCATTTGTATCCGGAAGGAATACAGATGCGGGTGTGTATGCACAGTATGGGGGTTTTCCTGTAATTTATTACGGGACCAGTTTTCTGGAGTTGCCAGTTTGCATTCCGTTCCGGCCGGTTTTCCTTTGTTCTTTCCCGGCCGGACTTTTCAGATGGAGGGTGTTATTTGCAATTGTGCAAATAACATTTGTGGAGGGGGTATCTTGCATATTGGTGGCATCATGATGGCTTTTCATGATGAGATCCTTTTTCTTTCTTTTCTTTGCTTTATGAGATTAGAAATGAAAAGAGGTTTGAGGTTGATTTGGTGATGATTATGTTTTAGGTTGTGGTCACCACTTTTTGCATCCTACACTCACCTCCCTCTTGTTATCATAATGTTTTTTGCTCCACCATTTTGATACTCACTTGATGAGAAGTTTTTTGTTCATGGTTGAGAAAAAGAAAGAGAGAAAGAAAAGAGAAGAAGAGAGTTTCATCTTCATCCTTGAGAGTGTTTCATATGATTGATCTCATTTCATGTTAAGAAAAATGCAAGCACCATTTTTCTTGTCTTGTTTCCTCCATCATCCACAAATGGCAACCAAACCCCAAAAGAGACTATGATTCTACACTACACTTCCTACAGCATATCTTGAGCATGTCGATTTGCCGGCTTCATGCGCGAGTTGCCTCGGTATTGAGGTGGGAGCCCGTAAAAGTACCCGGCTTCGTGGTGCCCTTTCCGACGAGGAGGAGATGGACGGAGATCCCGCGAGGAGATCGGAGTGGAGATGAAGACCGGAGGACTTGGATCGTCGGTATACATCTCTTCCCTTTCTTATTAGTAGCGTAGACTTGTTAATGGTTACGATCCGGAGTTTAGTGCGCGGTGGTGCCGGTTTGCAAAGTCCGCAAAATTTAAGTTTATCACCGTTTCCGCATTCCGGCGTCGGATTGACGGCCGGGGCGCCGCCGTGCACTTACAGTAACATGGACTCAAAAAACGGATCTTTGTTAAACAACTATCTAACAAACCTAACAAGAGTTTTACCTACTCGGTTAGGTGGTTATACCTTAACTTGAACTCCTTCGTCTTCAACTCCTTGCGGTGGTCGGATCGGCCTCACCTCATCGTCTCCTTGCGCCGAAGATGGATCCACCTGAAAGCTTCTACCTTTGGCTTCTCTTCAAACTAGAAGAAACTAGAACACTTGGTTTGCCAAACCTTATGAACTAGGTCGAGTAGAGGAGTGTGTTGGGATTTATCTCTATGGTTCTTGCTTCTCAACACATGAGACAAGTGAACCATAGACTAGAGAGAGAGTAAGAGGAAGAGGGAAAGCTCAAGCAAGAGAGAGAAAGCCAATGAGAGAATGAGCAAGTCTTTTGCCATCCAAGCTCTCATAATCCAAAATCATCATAACTCATAATAGTAATTGAGTATTATGTGATTGTTCAAGTCAAAATGGCCATATCATTTCATGCACTCATTTTGCAAAAATAAACAAGCAAGCAAAAGTCTTTGCCATGAAATGATAGCCATTGTAATGATGGCGGTCAACTAGTCCAACCTAGTCAACCGGTCAACAAAGTCAACAACTCAAAAAAGTCAACCATTCATCTCAACCATGACACAATAATACTTAATTAATATTATCATTAATCATATTTCTTATTCTTAACGTGAATGTCACGTTCGTAAATCCGTCTAAAAGGGCTATAGCAGTTAGACAGGATTTACCGATCAAGTGACATTCACAGTCCCAGATAAAATGTAAATACTGTGAACTAACATGTTTAAAAAAAATTCGATCGATTAAAAATTTCCCGAAGTGGGCCCCAAACACAATTGTAGCACTCAAAGAAATCTGGGCCCAAACAGAACATTCCAAAAACCCTATTTTCAACTCAGAAGCTCTCTGTAAAATTTTGGTGCATTGAACGGTAAAAGTGGCGGCGGAACCGCGGCCAATGCGTGGGTTTGGCCGCGGTTCCGCGGTGGTAATGTGACTTCACGTGACCAAATTTTCACAGAATGCTTAGAATTCCCTGCACGTATTTCTGCAATGTACTGAAAAAAATTTCGAGCCAAAAAAAATCCGACAGAAAACTGAAGCATGAAAAACGCGGTTTTTGCAAATTTCGATCGATCGAACTTGTAAACATGTTAGAGCAAGCTAGACTAGGTTAATGGCGTGGCTCTGATACCAATGTAAGTGCACGGCGGCGCCCCGGCCGTCAATCCGAGGCCAAAATGCGGAAACGAAACTTTTCTTTAACTTGTAAACCGACACCACCGCACACTATAAAACCCGGATCGGGCAATTAACCTAATCCTAGCTAACAAGAGAAGGGGTAGAGAGATATACCGAGAGATCCGTGTCCTTCGGTCTTCTCGTCGTCGTCCCGATCTCCCCGCGGAAACTCCGGTCTTCATCTCCTCGTCGGAAGGGCACCACATCGCCAGGTTCTTTTACGGGCTCCCACCTCTGGACCGAGGCAACTCGGACATGAAGTTGGCGAGTCGACGTGTCCAAGAATTGCTGTAGAATAGTGTGGAACTCTATGTCTCATGGGGTTGTAAGAAGTTGCCTTTTGGTGGAGGAAATGAACTATCAACTCTTTGGATGAACAAAAGGATTTTTAGCATGGAAATGAGACTCATTTTTCCACCCCCAAAAATTAGACACCCCCCACCTCCCTTACTGGCCGGCCATGTGAAAAATTGGAGAGGGAAAAAGTCCAAGGCGGTGGATCAATAATGCAAGAGAGAATGATGAGAAGAAATGATCACCAACAAAATCCAACACTCCATCAACCATCATAACTCCAAAGGTCAAGCCATAATGAACAAAAGAAAGTCAAGGGATGGTGGAACCATCATGAAACCATCATGATGCAACAATATACAAAGACCACCCTCCACAATGCTAATTTGCACAATTGCAAATAAGCCCTCCTCCACCAATTTTCAGCCAAGGAAAGATACAAAGGAAAATAGCCGAAACGGATTGCAAAATGGAAACTTCAGAAAACTGATCCCGTAATAAATTACAGGAAAACCCCGCTACTGTATATAAATACCCGCATTTGTATTCCGACCGAATACAAATGCAATGAGACAAAATCTACACTGTACAATACTAGGATCCGGCTTAAACCAAAGCCCGCTGGTATTATCCGTCCGATCATGATCCGTGCAATACCGCACGTATCTGATCGAACCCTGCCATATCTCCATACGACCTCTACAGCGTTTCGCTCGAAACTTGAGAAATGGTCTGTGGGGGACTCTAAAGACTCGTCAATACATTGGTTGTGGATTTAACCACTAGCACGTCAGAGGTATTAGCCATACGTAATGGGCTACCAGGTATTGACCAAAAGGGACGTCGATGAGAGAACTCATCCTGACACCCTACTGATCCTGTCAGTGACAATATCCGTACAGTCCGGTCCGTTCGTCTATGAGTATCGCATGGCGGGCCTAGGCGGTTCGTAAAAGTCAGACCCCCAAAAGCGGTACAAGTCGTGTCAGAGTGTAGCCCAGAACACCCTGAGATACTACTGGAATACCTACCAGTAAATCTCCTGCCTTGGCCAAGGACTTCGTGTAATGGCTCTCCTAGACACAGCGTGACCTCACCCCCAATACTGGGAGAGACGAACCCCTGCAGATCCGCTCACTGCCTCCATGTGACTCGGGACTGTACCCAACTAAAACCTGTTTGCACGTCTCCTTTGAGCGTGGTAGGGTAGTAATCAAAGTACAGTGGGAACTCACACGAGACAAATGACGATCTCAGGTCGATGAACTAACCTGTACACATGTCACCAGGAAACTGCTATCTGACGTCAGGTATAAGACCAACTAGCATGTTCCCGACGAGTCCTGTCCGGTATACTCATAACCCAATGAGCACCTGTATACATCTTAGGTGAACCAACTGACACCAGTGGCTTGTGAGACCGGCCACCGCCCCTCGTCGGGGTCTCGACTGTATACACTAGTCTACTCTGGAGTATCGATGCCCTGTCTCGAAACTCCCACGACTAGGGACCTTTTAAGTATGTGCTTATAGACTTCCAGCTCCCATGTATATGATCGCCCTCATACTGCTGGCAGTCAAGCAAGAATCCTAGGGGCTCTATCAACGTGCAATAGTGACCTGTAAGGTCACCTAAAGCAGTACACGATGATAAAGATAAACCAGACAGCATACTATCATCTTGAGTAAGCCTGTCCTACCGGCATAGGTCCTCCATCAATCATTGCAATCACGTGCCTGTGATGCAATAATTGACTCTGAGGGCACTATCTCCAACAATCTCCCACTTGCACTCAAGGCTAATTATTGCGATGTCGCATACTCACAGCCCGTGTGATACCGAACACCCAACATCTCTACTAATCAGTCTCACAAAACCCGTTTGCGAAACTATTGCGTTCGAGGAATAGCCTCAGTGAGTGGATCCGCTGTGATGTTTCTTTCTATGTCTCTCTTTATCTCAAGTTCGCGGAGAAACCCATCTCCCGAAATGAGCAATACCTGTATTAGAATATGTTTGGATATCTGATGGGACCTAGTTCATAAGTGAACTCCAAATCCAAACTTCTTAGACAGTATCGTCAACCGAACTTAATCAGTATCCTGCGCCATGCCTCCCTCGGTATCCGCTTGGACCACCTGTCCAAACTACTGCCCCTCATCAGAGGGAAAACTATAACTCTGACGACCTCTCTGTCATCCATATCACCTTGGAAACCTGGAGTGAAACTGTCTCCTAAAAGAGACTGTTGTTATCATATCCCTAGAACATCCACTTATGTTCTAAAACTGCTTCCGTTCGTTTCTTCAGGATTGTATTAATATAAACTTATTGCATCCAGCGCAAAAACAACATCTGGTGTGGTACTTGATATCTCATGATTGACTCAATTGCCTAAGCAAGTGATCTGCCAATCATGCACATCCCTCTCCCCTTTAGTCTGTAAGACTCCTTTAGAGAGGGTGACTCCATCACCTGCAGGTATACTACCGTGCCAGGAGTCGTCCATTCTAAAAACTCTTAGAATGCTGTCTAAGTACCCTGATTGGGAAACCACCCAAATCTAGATCTATAGATCTAGTAACCAGAATGTCTTGATATTATATCCAAGTCCCATGTGGAGAAATCACTGTGTGACAACCAAAGTATAACCGATCGTAATATAGGAATATCACTTCCTGCTCTATGTATGTCATCCAAATACCAGGACATCACACCCTACTACCTTCTTAACAGATCCATCCGCTATTTTGATGAAGTCAAATCTATGACTGTCACATCAGAAATTGATGATCTATCTCCGCTATTTCTGCTTTAGTCTATTGTCACGACCCGAAGGTACGGAACGTGACTGGCACTTAGATTACGAGACGTCTAAAGGCGTACCGTAACCTAAGTCAGCCAAAGCCCAGAAGAATCTAAACCAAAAGCAAAAGAGAGTGAAGGAAAAACCTTAAATGAAAACGGTTTTTAAATCAATTAAGTTGCATAGAATCCCTTTATAAAAAAAAACATCAAAATTTCCCGAAAATTTCGGCAGAGTCTCCCCTGTATTTTCTATCCCCCAAAATGGGTACAACAAGATATATATAACCTGTAATCATAAATGGCATCCCCAAGCGGGAGCTAGCTCTTCGCCCAAGGCGGATCACAACCACATGCAATATATAAGTAATATCAAGAAAAGAGCATAAAAGAAACGCAAAATATCAAAAAACACAACGCCGGCTCAAGTGAGCTCGACCCAAAAGAAACCACAAATATACAAATCTCTCAGTCTCATCACTAGGTTGCATATACAATATAAAGTGGTAGATGGAGAATACTAGATACAATGATAGAGCAAAAAAGAAACAAAGTGTGCTCGCAACCCACCTACGGGCGATGTCGCAAGTCTGAACAAAAGGAACTGATGATAAGATAGCCGCTGCTACAAGACTGATGAGTCCGACCTGCAAGACACTGTGGCACAACGGGGGTGAGTTGCCAGCTCGTGAGTAGAATATAACATCTAGTAAAGCAATCGTAAGAATGCACGCAATGCACCACAACATGTATGTCCATATGTGATTCAATAGCTCTAGTATGCATGCACATGTATGCAATGTCATTACTAAATCTTTAAGTGTTTTAAATGCTAAGGATACTGCATTCTTAACTTTAGAAAATGAATATCTGTATAATAGCTAAGTACCATCAAGAAATCATCTGAAAACCCGTGTCAAGCATCGACACCAAATATGAAATCATATATGTCTCAATATCTCATTGTATCAATGTCTCAAATATCGGGCTCCGTCAGTCCGGATCGGCCCATGTCATCAAATCTCACGACAACGGTCGGTATCCTCCGGATATCCGCCGCGCCAGACATCACCGGTAGGTAGTCTTCCCCTGCCAGGCTCATCGTCTACAACTCGATCTTCTTGCCCCGGGGTATCATACCGGGCCCACCATGTACCCGAGACGGTTCATCCACTCCTCGAATCGGGTCTCGAAATCCAAAAGAAAACATGAAAACTCATGGTGGACGACACATACATCATGAGAAAACCGCAACTTTGTTTTAAAAATGATAAATATAAGCTTTTGTTAAATTCTTGCGGTTTTCCCCCAAAAATCCCGAAATCGCACCAATACTGAAATCCTCAAGAAAATCATAATGTTCACATGTCATATATGATAAATGCCTATGATATCAATGTATAAGATGTGAATTTTGGCGAGAAATCTATGTAAATGTGATGATAATGCGAGGTATATGCATGCTACGCAATTGCATATATCATGTATGAATGCAAATGGCGATATTAAGTTAAACCGGTTCTATAGTGCACGTGGCATGGCAATTACCAAAGGCGTGTGTGTCACATGAATAGTGCGCGTGCAACAGATGCCAATGGTAATGGTGTTCGTGTCCTACGAAGTGATATCACATCAGTGTAGATGAATGTCTATGCAATCTAATATACGGTTAGCTATAAGGGTATGCAAGGTACATAAAAGGAATAAGTTAACTAACAATATAAATCTTGCAAGAAGTAGGGTAATCCTAACTAGGGGGGCCTCGCGCCATCCAGACGATTTCCCCCATAGATGAATACATCTACTCACCTGAATGCCTCGCTAAACCGATCCGACCACCGCCTTGCCTTTACGCCCCGTGTCCGATGTTTCACCGACCGATCCTATATTTCCACAGCACCAAGCATAAGATTACATATCCTAAAACGATGCAAGTCACAATATACAAATACCGACGCTCTCGAATTAAACGTAACATGCACTAGGTGCGCGGGAAAACGCACGAAAATCGCTAATCTTTAACTAGAATCGTCATTTCGGGGAAATCGACAAAACTAAAACCCGACTAGACGAAACCCCGCATTCGCGCACTCTAATAGTCCTATACGAAGCTAATTATATCGCTAAAATAACGCAATTTGATCGCATTCTATTTTGCATAAAAATCTAGCAAGCAAAAGCATACCGATTCGACGCAAACGTCGCAATTTATCGATTTAGCGAGCGTAACCTTACACAATTAACCACTCTAACCAATTAGGTAATCAAAGCCCTAACTTAATCCATCAACCATGCTTCAAACCCTAGTTCAAAATCAATCCCATTCTTGATTTTTATGAACAATTAATTACAACTAAATTAATGCTTCAAATATCAATTTTTATCACATTTAAATTACAAGTTAACAAACTAGTTTAGAATTTCACCTCACAAGCTTGAACCCTAGCTTGCACAAACCACCAAAGAAGTCTCCTTTCTTCAAGTTTTGAACTAATATGGCATGAGGAGAGAGTGGATTAGGGTTTTGTTTTGAATTGAGATGGAAATTTGTGAATTTTTATTGAATTTTGATAGCAAAATGAAGCAAAAAAGTGAGGAAAATGAGAGGATTGCTTCAGGTTGGAGCTCGGCCAGCAGGTGGGGGAGGTTAGTGTGGGTTTTTTGTAGAAGTTTCTAGGTCAAAAAGATCTCTCAAATCTCATTTAATGCATTTCACATCAACTTTTTACAAAAAAAACCCCTTTTACTTCATTTTTTCACAAATTTCCAACCATAAAACTAAAATTCTATCAAGTCATGATACAATTTATTAGCACCCTATTTTAGCTTATAAAGATTCCTAATTATGAAATTTACCTAGAAAAATTTATATTTATCACTAATTTAATGTATTTTAAAAAGCTTAAAATGATAAAAAAAAATAATTAATTACGAATTTTTTTTATTTAACTAGAAAATTATAAGTGACATTTTAGTGACAAAATTATAGTAATATCTTATCTAAATTTTGTATAATTAGGTCTACAATGAAAAATACCTATTTTGACTTTTTACGGAAAAAGCCGAAAAATTTGCCGATTACCGAAAAACTGCCTAAACGATTTTCGAAGGGTTACAATCTTCCCCCCTTAAAGAAATTCGGTCCCCGAATTTAGAATTTAACTACGCGTACCTTCAAAAAGATGGGGATATCTCTTCCTCATCTCGAACTCGGTCTCCCAGGTGACCTCCTCGCTGTTCGGGCCACGCCAAAGGACTTTGACGGACGGTATAACCTTCGACCTCAATTTCTTCACCTGCCGATCCAGAATGACCACCGGCTGCTCGGTGAAAGAAAGATAACGCTCTAGCTGGATCGTCTGGTGCTGAATCGCCTGGGAAGGATCATGAAGGTACTTGCGGAGCATTGAGACATGGAACACGGGGTGAACATCGGGGAAGCTGGGCGGAAGAGCTAACCGATAAGCGACTGGACCAACACGCTCTAGGATCTCGAAAGGAACAACATATCTAGGACTCAGTTTCCCTTTCCGCCCAAATCTCATCACACCTTTCATCGGAGAGACCTTCAGGAAAACATGATCGCCAACAGCGAACTCGAGTCGGCGACGGCGCCTGTCAGCATATGATTTCTGCCTGCTCTGTGCCGCTCTCATCCTGTCCCGAATCAGCTGTATCTTCTCGGTCGTCTCCTGTACGATCTGCGGTCCCAAAATACTGCTCTCCCTGAGCTCTGTCCAACATACAGGCGATCGACATCTCCTCCCATATAAAGCCTCGAAAGGTGCCATCTGAATCGTCTCCTGGAAGCTATTATTGTAGGAAAACTCGATCAAAGGCAAATGACGATCCCAGCTACCACCGAAATCTAAAACACAAGCTCTGAGCATGTCCTCAAGAGTCTGAATAGTACGCTCCGACTGACCGTCAGTCTGCGGATGAAAGGCTGTGCTAAAACTCAGTCGGGTGCCCAAAGCTTCCTGGAGTTTCTGCCACAATCGGCTGGTAAACTGGGTGCCACGGTCGGACACGATGCAAGTCGGAACACCATGCAGTCGCACGATCTCATCAATATAAACCTGGGCGTACTGAGAAAATCCAAAAGTGGTCTTCACTGGCAGGAAGTGAGCCGCTTTCGTCAGTCGATCCACAATCACCCAAATAGAGTCGTACCCTCGACTGGTCCTGGGTAGACCCACAATGAAGTCCATGGAGACCTGCTCCCACTTTCACTCAGGGATGGGCAAAGGCTGTAACTCGCCGGCTGGCCTCTGGTGCTCGGCCTTGACTTGCTGACAAGTCAGGCATCTCGACACAAAGTCTGTAACATCCTTCTTCATCCCGTCCCACCAGTAAACCTCTCTTAAATCATGGTACATCTTGGTGGAACCTGGGTGAACACTGTATACTGATCTATGTGCCTCTTCAAGAATATCACGCCTCAGTCCCTCTGAATCTGGCACGCACAGTCGAGTCCCAAATCGAAGTATCCCCTGATCATCAATCACGAACTCAGAAACTCTGCCCTGCCGAATCTGCTCAATAATCTCTAAAATACGGGCATCGTCGGACTGTGCCTCGCAGATACGGTCAAGTAACTGTGGGCGTGCTCTGAAATGGGCCAGCTGACCCCCTGTAGGAGTAAACTCGAACTGCACTCTGCTGTCACATAAAACCTGCCAATCCGCCGTCGACTGCATCTGTACTGCGCTCAAAAAAGATAAGCTACCTCCGGGCCTCCTACTCAAAGCATCTGCCACCACATTCGCCTTGCCCAGATGGTATAGAATCTCGCAGTCATAATCCTTCACCAACTCCATCCAACGGCGCTGTCTCAGGTTCAGGTCTCGCTGCTGGAAGATATACTTCAAACTCTTGTGGTCAGTGAATATCTGGCACGACTCACCGTATAGGTAATGTCTCCAGATCTTAAGTGCAAATACCACTACAGCTATCTCTAAATCATGGGTGGGGTAGTTTTGTTCGTGTTTCCTCAACTGCCGAGAAGCATACGCGATAACTCTGTCGTGCTGCATCAATACACAGGCCATCCCCACTCGAGAAGCATCACAATATACCACGAACCCGCCTGATCCTGAAGGCAATGCTAACACTGGTGCAGTAGTCAGACGAGTTTTCAACTGCTGGAAGCTATCCTCACATGCCTGGGTCCAATCAAAAGGAACCCCCTTCCGGGTCAACCCGGTCAAAGGTGCAGCAATGCGGGAGAAATCCTGGACAAAACGTCGATAATAGCCGGCCAGACCTAGAAAGCTGCGAACCTCTGCAACTGATACCGGTCTAGGCCAACGCTGAACTGCCTCGATCTTCTTCGGGTCCACACAAATACCATCTCTCGTCACCACATGACCCAAGAAGTCGACACTGTCTAACCAGAATGCGCACTTGGAGAATTTGTCGAACAGCTGATGCTCCCTCAAAGTCTGCAATGTGATACATAAGTGCTGCTCATGCTCCTCCCGGCTCCGAGAATAAACCAAGATGTCGTCAATGAACACAATAATGAACTGATCGATATACGGCCTAAATACACGGTTCATCAAGTCCATAAATGCTTCCGGGGCATTGGTGAGCCCGAACGACATCACCAAGAACTCATAATGACCATAACGAGTACGGAAAGAGGTCTTCGGAATATCTTCCTTCCGAACTCGCAACTGGTGATAACCTGACCGTAAATCAACCTTCGAGAAAAACCCTGCACCCTGGAGTTGATCGAATAAGTCATCAATGCGGGGTAGGGGATATCTGTTCCGCACAGTAACCCGGTTCAGCTGACGATAATCAATGCATAAACGCATACTTCCGTCCTTCTTCTTAACAAACAAGACGGGAGCACCCCAAGGTGACACACTCGGTCGGATAAGCCCTTTGTCTAGCAAGTCCTGTAACTGATCCTTTAGCTCTCTCAGCTCCGCCGGGGCCATCCGATAAGGCGGTATAGAGATAGGCCCCGTGCCGGGGATCAGATCGATGCAGAACTCAATCTCGCGCTCTGGTGGCAGACCAGGCAGCTCGTCAGGGAATACATCAGGAAACTCTCTCACAACAGGGACCTGGTCCAACGGAACCTCTGTGGAGCTAGTATCACAAACATAAGCTAAGAATCCCTGACACCCTTTTCTTAAGAGCTGACCAGCGCGAAGAGAAGAAATCAAGCTGGGAAGGGTAGCACTACGATCTCCCTGAATAATAAGAACCGGCTCACCAGGAAAATTGAATTTGACTGCTTTCTCACGGCAGTCCACGGATGCATAACAGGTGGCTAGCCAGTCCATACCAAGAAGAACGTCAAAGTCTAGCATATCGAGGAGAATCAAATCAACTGAAGAATCTCTCTCCCCGATACGAACGAAACACGATCGGTACACAAAATGGGCAACAAAAGACTCGCCTACCGGTGTAATAACGACAAGCGGCTGATCTAACGGAGAAGACTCTCGGCCCAACCTCGGTGCAAAGTACGTGGATACATAGGAATGTGTGGAGCCTGGGTCAAATAATACCCGTTCATCAAAAGAACATACTGGCAGAGTACCTGTCACGACGGCATTGGAAGCCTGTGCATCCTGAGGAGTCAGCGCGAACACTCGGGCCTGTCCACCACTAATAGCTAGCTGTCCTCTGCCTCTACCTCGGCCTCGGTCTCTGCCTCTGTCGCCTCGTCCTATCTGAACCGGACCGCCACGCCCACGGTCTCTAGAAACATCTGACTGGCGTGGAGCATCATCAGGAGTAGGAAGTAGAGCTCTCTGAGAAGGTGGTAAGGGGGGTAAGGTCACATGCGGGACTGTCGCCGCGCCCTAGCGTCCCATGGTACAGTCTCTGACACGGTGGTACTGACCCCCACACCGAAAACATCCTGGAGACGACTGCTGGGTCTGTGGATATGAACCAAATAACTGACCTCGTCTCAATCCTCTGCCTCCATCATCTCCCGGAAATAATCTATCGCGGTGTCTACCCATCTGCCGCTGAGCTGGCGTATCAGTACGGATCCTCTTCTGCACAGAAACGACCGGAGTCTCAGAAATACGCTCCTCCAAAAGTAAGGCTGCATCCATCGCGGCTGCATATGTATCAAAGTGCTGGGTACCGATGGCAAGGAATAGCTGTGTATCAAGCCCTCGCACAAACCTCTTTATTCTCTTCTCTTCTGTGTCTACTAGGTACGGAGCATATCGAGACAACTGGGTAAACTGTATATCATACTCCGACACCGTCATCCCAGGAGTCTTGCGCAGAGACTCAAAACTACGGGCTCGAGCATCTCGGACACTCTCCGGAAGGAAACGGGCAAGAAATGCAGCTGTAAACTCGTCCCAGATCATAGAAGGCAGACCTGCAGCTCGGCCCCTCTCAACTGAATCGTACCATGTCTGGGCAAGACCCTCCAAACGAAAACTCGCTAACTCCACCGATCTATCATCAGAACTCTTCAACGAACGGCAAATCCGAGCCATCCTATCAAGAAATGCCTGTGGGTCCTCTGTCGCATCCGTACCGGTAAAAGCTGGAGGTCTCAATCTCATGAACTCCTGTAGTGAAACAGGGATAGTCTCCGTAGTAGCAGCAGGAGCGACCATCTGTGCAGCAGGTACAATCATGGTCTGTGCGGTGGAAGGAACGTCCTCGGATCTCTGTGCCCGGCTGGACTCAACTAAAGATCCCATCATCTACCGCAACTCTTGCATGCCGGCCTCTAATCTGGCAATACGGTCTGGATAAGGCGGATCAGTATGACCCTGAGGGGTAGGCGTATCCTCCCGCTCGATCCTCGCCTCAGACGGGCCCGCCCGAATCTCATCCCTAGCGGCTGCCCGCTGAGCTCACGTAGTCTTTGGCGGCATTGAAGCTGGAATAAGAAACAGGACTGATAAGAACATTGCAATTGAATCAAGGAATGCAAGGAATCGAGAAAGGAAATACAAGCAATTATGTCCTAAGGTCACTTAGGCGGAGTACCGTATCGTAAGTATACCGCGGATCATACCCACGCTACGCCACTCTGCTTAAGTCACCTACTCCATCTACCAAGGTCGTCCTACACTCAGAAAGGTAAAACCGACGCTCTGATACCAACTTTGTCACGACCCGAAGGTACGGAACATGACTGGCACTTAGATTACGAGACGTCTAAAGGCGTACCGTAACCTAAGTCAGCCAAAGCCCAGAAGAATCTAAACCAAAAGCAAAAGAGAGTGAAGGAAAAACCTTAAATGAAAACGGTTTTAAATCAATTAAGTTGCATAGAATCCCTTTATAAAAAAAACATCAAAATTTCCCGAAAATTTCGGCAGAGTCTCCCCTGTATTTTCTATCCCCCAAAATGGGTACAACAAGATATATATAACCTATAATCATAAATGGCATCCCCAAGCGGGAGCTAGCTCTTCGCCCAAGGCGGATCACAACCACATGCAATATATAAGTAATATCAAGAAAAGAGCATAAAAGAAACGCAAAATATCAGGAAACGCAAAATATCAGACAACGCCGGCTCAAGTGAGCTCGACCCAAAAGAAACCACAAATATACAAATCTCTCAGTCTCATCACTAGGTTGCATATACAATATAAAGTGGTAGATGGAGAATACTAGATACAATGATAGAGCAAAAAAGAAACAAAGTGTGCTCGCAACCCACCTACGGGCGATGTCGCGAGTCTGAGCAAAAGGAACTGATGATAAGATAGCCGCTGCTACAAGACTGATGAGTCCGACCTGCAAGACACTGTGGCACAACGGGGGTGAGTTGCCAGCTCGTGAGTAGAATATAACATCTAGTAAAGCAATCGTAAGAATGCACGCAATGCACCACAACATGTATGTCCATATGTGATTCAATAGCTCTAGTATGCATGCACATGTATGCAATGTCATTACTAAATCTTTAAGTGTTTTAAATGCTAAGGATACTGCATTCTTAACTTTAGAAAATGAATATCTGTATAATAGCTAAGTACCATCAAGAAATCATCTGAAAACCCGTGTCAAGCATCGACACCAAATATGAAATCATATATGTCTCAATATCTCACTGTATCAATGTCTCAAATATCGGGCTCCGTCAGTCCGGATCGGCCCATGTCATCAAATCTCACGACAACGGTCGGTATCCTCCGGATATCCGCCGCGCCAGACATCACCGGTAGGTAGTCTTCCCCTGCCAGGCTCATCGTCTACAACTCGATCTTCTTGCCCCGGGGTACCATACCGGGCCCACCATGTACCCGAGACGGTTCATCCACTCCTCGAATCGGGTCTCGAAATCCAAAAGAAAACATGAAAACTCATGGTGGACGACACAAACATCACGAGAAAACCGCAACTTTTTTTTAAAAATGATAAATATAAGCTTTTGTTAAATTCTTGCGGTTTTCCCCCAAAAATCCCGAAATCGCACCAATACTGAAATCCTCAAGAAAATCATAATGTTCACATGTCATATATGATAAATGTCTATGATATCAATGTATAAGATGTGAATTTTGGCTAGAAATCTATGTAAATGTGATGATAATGCGAGGTATATGCATGCTACGCAATTGCATATATCATGTATGAATGCAAATGGCGATATTAAGTTAAACCGGTTCTATAGTGCACGTGGCATGGCAATTACCAAAGGCGTGTGTGTCACATGAATAGTGCGCATGCAACAGATGCCAATGGTAATGGTGTTCGTGTCCTACGAAGTGATATCACATCAGTGTAGATGAATGTCCATGCAATTTAATATACGGTTAGCTATAAGGGTATGCAAGGTACATAAAAGGAATAAGTTAACTAACAATATAAATCTTGCAAGAAGTAGGGTAATCCTAACTAGGGGGGCCTCACGCCATCCAGACGATTTTCCCCATAGATGAATACATCTACTCACCTGAATGCCTCGCTAAACCGATCCGACCACCGCCTTGCCTTTACGCTCCGTGTCCGATGTTTTACCGACCGATCCTATATTTCCACAACACCAAGCATAAGATTACATATCCTAAAAAGATGCAAGTCACAATATACAAATACCGACGCTCTCGAATTAAACGTAACATGCACTCGGTGCGCGGGAAAACGCACGAAAATCGCTAATCTTTAACTAGAATCGTCATTTCGGGGAAATCGACAAAACTAAAACCCGACTAGACGAAACCCCGCATTCGCGCACTCTAATAGTCCTATACGAAGCTAATTATATCGCTAAAATAACGCAATTTGATCGCATTCTATTTTGCATAAAAATCTAGCAAGCAAAAGCAAACCGATTCGACGCAAACGTCGCAATTTATCGATTTAGCGAGCGTAACCTTACACAATTAACCACTCTAACCAATTAGGTAATCAAAGCCCTAACTTAATCCATCAACCATGCTTCAAACCCTAGTTCAAAATCAATCCCATTCTTGATTTTTATGAACAATTAATTACAACTAAATTAATGCTTCAAATATCAATTTTTATCACATTTAAATTACAAGTTAACAAACTAGTTTAGAATTTCACCTCACAAGCTTGAACCCTAGCTTGCACAAACCACCAAAGAAGTCTCCTTTCTTCAAGTTTTGAACTAATATGGCATGAGGAGAGAGTGGATTAGGGTTTTGTTTTGAATTGAGATGGAAATTTGTGAATTTTTATTGAATTTTGATAGCAAAATGAAGCAAAAAAGTGAGGAAAATGAGAGGATTGCTTTAGGTTGGAGCTCGGCCAGCAGGTGGGGGAGGTTAGTGTGGGTTTTTTGTAGAAGTTTCTAGGTCAAAAAGATCTCTCAAATCTCATTTAATGCATTTCACATCAACTTTTTACAAAAAAAAACCCTTTTACTTCATTTTTTCACAAATTTCCAACCATAAAACTAAAATTCTATCAAGTCATGATACAATTTATTAGCACCCTATTTTAGCTTATAAAGATTCATAATTATGAAATTTACCTAGAAAAATTTATATTTATCACTAATTTAATGTATTTTAAAAAGCTTAAAATGATAAAAAAAAATAATTAATTACGAAATTTTTTTTATTTAACTAGAAAATTATAAGTGACATTTTAGTGACAAAATTATAGTAATATCTTATCTAAATTTTGTATAATTAGGTCTACAATGAAAAATACCTATTTTGACTTTTTACGGAAAAAGCCGAAAAATTTGCCGATTACCGAAAAACTGCCTAAACGATTTTCGAAGGGTTACAATCTTCCCCCCTTAAAGATATTCGGTCCCCGAATTTAGAATTTAACTACGCGTACCTTCAAAAAGATGGGGATATCTCTTCCTCATCTCGAACTCGGTCTCCCAGGTGACCTCCTCGCTGTTCGGGCCACGCCAAAGGACTTTGACGGACGGTATAACCTTCGACCTCAATTTCTTCACCTGCCGATCCAGAATGACCACCGGCTGCTCGGTGAAAGAAAGATAACGCTCTAGCTGGATCGTCTGGTGCTGAATCGCCTGGGAAGGATCATGAAGGTACTTGCGGAGCATCGAGACATGGAACACGGGGTGAACATCGGGGAAGCTGGGCGGAAGAGCTAACCGATAAGCGACTGGACCAACACGCTCTAGGATCTCGAAAGGACCAACATATCTAGGACTCAGTTTCCCTTTCCGCCCAAATCTCATCACACCTTTCATCGGAGAGACCTTCAGGAAAACATGATCGCCAACAGCGAACTCGAGTCGGCGACGGCGTATTGGTATGCGTATTTTTCGTGTTTTTCTTTTGGCGAGTAATTTGTATTACTTTCACGACTTCTTTTCTTTGCAAAAACTTTGCAGGGACTTCTGCAATGGAAGTGGATTTGAGCCCAGATCGAGCCATGGCTGCGGATTCTACAAATATCTCTCGTGATGCACCGGAGGGTGTAGAGGAGATTACTGAAGCTGCTACCCTTGCTGTGGATCTCCCGGTGGTGGCTTCTGTCCCTTCAGCATCTACTCCTCCGGCAGAGATGGTCTTGCCGGCCATAGATCCTATGGATATCTTTAGTGATGCACCGGAGGGTGTAGAAGAGATTGCTGAAACTGTTATCCCCGTCTCAGGGCCTTCCGGGGCGGCTTTCATCCCCTTATTGGAGACTGCCATGCAGGCTATAAATTTCAAAAATATCCTTAGTGATGCACCTGAGGGTGTAGAGGAGGCTGCCGAAGCTGCCATCCCTCCAGTTCAGGACGGGCGAAGCATCGAAGGTAATGTTCTATACATACACATTTTGTTTAACGATCCTGTCGTTATCTGAACTTTTCCCTTCCTCAGAATTGTGGGAGCTGGTGGCTTCCATCATGGATCTTTCCCCGAGGAAAACCTTCCAGCGATTGCTTGACATGGCGGCCCCATAAGCTATACCTCTACAAAGTATAGTACTCTCTTCTGGCTAATGTCGGTATTCTTTTGCCCTCTTTGTTTTTATTTTTATCATGATGCTGATATGCCCTTCATTTTAAACCACAGTTCTGGAAGCCGACGACGAAGTCAAGATTCTTGATGAACCTGGGGATCTCTCAAGCCCGCCGTACATGACTGTGGGTAAGTGACGCTTTATTTTTGGCTTAGTTTTTCTTACTAATTTGAAAATATAACTGACCGCACATATATCTTCACAGCTTTGCCAGCCCTAACCCAATTAGAGTTTCGGATCCCCATGCCACCAGGTCCTTAAGACCGACACGTATCTAAGAGGATAGCAAAACAGAGCATTTATTCCCTGGCGGCTCTCTTCGAAGATCTTCATGCCGGTACTTCTTTCGCGGATGAAGAATTCGCTGCTGAAGCCAACGCTTCCTTATCTGTTCTTGCCACTTATCATGACAAGGCATTGGTGCGCACCTTGGTTGAGTATTTCCGCAGAGTGGAGGCCTGTCTACATGGGATTGAATGCATACGCCTTCCCTCCGACCTCTTGTCTGTAAAAGCGAGCCTGCATGGATGGCTCGAACGATGTGCGGCTAATCTCCAGTCATGCGAGAAAAAACTCAACCGGAAGTTTTCGACGAGGGAGTTAGCTTCAAAAGCTTTAGGGGAACTTCAAGTCCAGCTCACCGTCAAGACCACTCATGCATATGAAATTTGGCGGGTGCTTCAAGAAGCTATTACAGAGGTGGTGGCTCTTGATAAGGCCGTTATTTTTACACGTGATATGGTTGAAGCCCACAAAGTCGCCGAGAAAGAGCTTAAAAGTCGGTTCGCTTCATACTAGAATCAACAGACGTAGGCAGGGACTCGTCTTGCGGCACTGATAGAGCTTGAAGCAGAAGTCCAGCGAAAAAATGTCGAACTTGCTGGCTTATTGAACCATCCACCGACTTAGAAAATTTTTGTTGCTGAATATTTGTTTCTTTTTGTATTCATTTTGATCCCTAAATAAGAGTATCTTGCATTCACTTAAATTTATGAATAAAAGATATATTTCATTTCATACTGGCACTTTTCTTTCCGTCGATGTCTTGGTTTTGCATAAAGTAGTTTATGTACTCATTTCGGAGTTTGTAGTTTATTCACTCATTCCGGAGTTTCTAGTTTATGGACTCATTTCGGAGTTTATAGTTTATTCACTCATTTCAGAGTTTCTAGTTTATGGATTCATTTCGGAGTTTATTTAGTTTACCTCACTTGGGTTTATAGGCAAACTCGTCCTAACGTTATAGATAACCCCTGCTCTTTGCGACAGAGGTCCGTTAGGCTTTGTGGTACTAAGGTTTTAGTCTGTAGTACCGTCGCGTTGGCTGATGCATTCCCCGATATGCAGACTTTACGCTGCTGTCCAAGTAGCCCCGCGACTGTCGTGTCTCTAATCCCTTCGGGGGCTGGACAAGACGTCTTCAAGTAATCTTCTTAGGCAGTTTGACCGTCGGAAGAGCAAGCGTTAGGAATTTTTCCATGCCGCTTTTTACTTGAGGTTAGGCTCAGTTTGGGAGCCTCGATGAGTCATAACCACTCCGCACTGGTGTGGAATAATCTCCGATAGTCTTTCGGGTTTTATTTGAGTTACCATCTACACCCTGAAGTTAGGAATTTTGCCTTCGCTTCCTTTTGATTTGGCTATTTTGGAGCCTTTTTTGACATTGCGTCTGCTGGAACGAGAAGAATGTCGGGATAGTCTTTAGGTTGTTTTGTGAACCGGTAAGACTTGGAGCTAGGAATGGCTTCTTTTTGTTTCGACCCTGGGGTCTTTTGTTGACATCGTGTCTGCATCCTGCTGGAGTGAGAGGGAACATCGTTGTTAACATTGCGTCTGCTGTAGCGAGACGAATGTTGAGGTGGTCTTTAGATTGTTTTGTGAACCGTCAAGATTTGGGGCTAGGAATTTTTCCATGGCTCCGTTCTGTTTCGACCCTGGGGTTTTTGTTGACGTCGCGTCTGCATCCTGCTGGAGTGAGAGGAACTCCATTGTTGACATTGCGTCTGCTGTAACGAGACGAATGTTGAGGTAGTCTTTAGGTTGTTTTGTGAACCGTCAAGACTTGGAGCTAGGAATTTTGCCATAGTTCTGTTGTTTCGATCCTAGGGTTTTTGTTGACGCCGCATCTGCATCCTACTGGAGTGAGAGGGAACGCCATTGTTGACATTGCGTCTGCTGTAACGAGACGAACGTTGAGGTATTTGTTGGGGTAAAAATTTACACCCCGGTTGACCGAGTCAAAGTCAAGGTCAACCCCAAGCCAGGTGGGCCCAAGCCCGGGTCAAGTGGGCCCATGCCCGGGTCGAGTCCGAAACGTGAAGCGGCCGACCCTCCCCATGCTAAAATATAAATCATGTCATAAATAATTTTTATGTAATTTTTTATGCATGAATGTAAACAAAATGGGCATAAAGCCAATATTTTGTAAGCCCGTGGCTTATGTGCAAAAATGAAATGGCACATGAGCCATGGGATGGCAAAATGCCATTTTGTGAAGCCCAAGGGGCTATGTGTAAAATGTATGGCCTATAAAGGCAAAGATAATGAAAATATCTAACAACTTTTTCTCTCTCTAAAAACTTTCCAGATCTGAGATCTTTCCTTCTTCTTCAAGGTTCCAAAACCTTCTTATTTCTCTTGAATTAAATCAAGAGTTTTACTCTTCTTTTCATAAAACAAATTAGTTTTTCACCACAAAACCCACAAAGGGGAACTTGGATCTGTCATCAGATCTTAAAAAGGAGAGATTTTGAGATTTCACATCTCTTGATCTTCAAGATCCAGCAAGCAACAGGAGGAAGAAGAAGGACCACTTCCATTAAACCCAAAACACATTCAGGAGTCCAACTCCTCTCTGATTTCTCTTTTGAGAAATCTTTTTTCGAGGCTAAAAGCCTCTTATCCTCGCCGGCGCGCAGCGCTCATGCGCAAAGCGCCCACGTGCCGACACGTGGCGCGCGCGCTTGCGCTCCAGCGCGCAGCGCAAGTGCGCAAAGCGCCCGCGTGCCGACACGTGGCGCGCGCGCTTACGCACCTGCGCGCTTGCGCAAGTGCGCAAAGCGCCCGCGTGCCGACACGTGGCGCGCGCGCGCTTGCGCACCTGCGCGCAGCGCTCTTGCGCAAAGCGCCCGCGTGCCGACACGTGGCGCGCGCGCGCTTGCGCACCTGCGCGCAGCGCTCTTGCGCAAAGCGCCCGCGTGCCGACACGTGGTGCGCTTGCGCCTGAGCGCACAGCACCTAAGCGCACAGCGCTCAAGGCGCTGGCCCCACGCATCACTTGGATGCCTTTTCTCCCTCTTTTTATGTACATACATATACATATATATATGTATACAAATTCACACATATAAATACTCCGCAACATTCTCCCCTTCCAAAAAAATTTTCGGGCCGGGGCGCTGCCCCGAACCCCGCAAGGGGGCTGCTAGCCCCCTTGACCCCCAGCCCGCTATCCGGGTAGCGGGACCCCCGTAAAAACTCTGCGTGGCTCCCGATATATCCAAAACCCCCCCTTTTTTCAAAACAAAACACATGTACACTGCACATTGAGTTCGCATGACCAGTTTAACCCGTCAATCGGAGGTTCCCTCGCTCCAAAGGCGAGGGGTAATTAACTGCAGCTTAGTCCGCGGCTGCCGGAGATTCGGATCCCCACAATCATTAAACCCCGGCCTATCCTAGGCAGGGGGAATCTGTAGTACGCCTGACAAGCGCGCGTGTATTCCCATCTCAATGGGGTGACGAAAAACACCCTACAGACTCTGGCACGCCCGGTGGGACCAATCTCTCCTCCCATATTTCGGGTTAAGCGTTCATGCGAACTCAATCAATATACGTACCTATATTTATACTAAAAATAATGCTTTTTTTCATGCAGGATTTTCAAGCGATCACCTTTTAACAATGTCTCCGAAGATGAACTCAGCTCCCGTCTCCTACACAATGAAGATAGACTCCAGGACGGTCCTCCCGGCCAGTTTCGGGCGACAATGGGAGGAGCCGCTGCTACCATTCGGCTCTATTCTGTTCATGCCAGTTGGCGCCATCCCAGCTCCTCAAGCCCTGGTGGCAGACAAACCGGTCTCGAAAGGCAGGAGACCAAATGTGGTGATCTCAAGGGCGCCCCAACCCAAACGCAAGTCGGTGTCTGAACGATTTTCCTTAGCCCCAGCTGGGGGAAAGGCCATCAACACCAATAAAGCTACAACGCGTCCTGAGCAAGCTCCAGCGGTGCCCTTGACCACTGCTCGATCGGGTGTCTTCTCTAAGCTCCCCTCTGATCAACTCACAATGGCTTCCCGGGTAGCAGATGCCGGCCAAGCCTTCAAAATCGAGAAGCTGAGGGAGAAAAGGCTCAGATATAGAGCCAACAAAAGGGCTAGGGCTACTGCCAGGCTAAACCTCATGAGGTTCGAAGAACAGGGTTACCCCGCCAAAGATGAGGGGATGGCTGAATGTGTTATCCACACTGTCACGTGGTGGGCACGCGCAGCAAGAGCAAGGACGGGGCTACTACATCTCAAATCCAATCTGGCTTTAATGTGGTTGCCACTTCCCAAGAACAGCCGCCTCCGCTGGATGATGAAAACCCTCTCGATGAGGCTGATAGGCAGAGAGAGCCCTCAATTCATGAGGAGTCAGGCTCGGAAAGCGAAGATGAGCCAACTTTCCGTCCTAAGACCACAGAGCAGCAACTTCTCCAAGAGCTCCGAAAACAGCTCAGAAGCAAAGATAAGGAGATGGCCAAGCTCTACTCAAAGATCGACGACTTGACAAATGTCGTCTTACGGCTTACGGCCCAACTTGCCTCTCAGCCGCCCAATCAAGCACAGGGCTCAGCTCATGAACCGGGAAACGGTGTCCCAAAGCAACCGACGCCTATTCCCTTAAATCCAAAAGTGGGCGGACCTCATGAAAGTCAATCGCATCCTATCTCAGGAAATGTCTTGGCTACCGATGACAGTAGCCCGCTAACTCAAGATCAAATCATGGATATGGTTGCCAGCAAAGTCAAAACATTGGTGGCCGAAGCCGAAGCACAAAAAGATATCAGCAGTAGTGGGAGACCATATCCTGCTCAGTATGATCTGGTGGAATTTCCTAGCGGCTATGTCATCCCTAAATTCGGAAGATTCGATGGGACGGGAAATGCGAATCAACACATCGCCCACTTCAAAGCCTCTTGCGGGAATACTGGGGGCAATGATGCGCTTCTCCTCCGCCAGTTCGTTAATAGCCTGACCGATGTTGCTTTCGACTGGTACGCGAGCATACCAGATGGCTCCGTTACTACTTTCATCCAAATGGAATCTTTGTTTCGACAAAGGTTCATGAGCGTCAGCGATAAGATCACCATTGCCGAGCTCGTAAGGACCAAGCCCAAGAACAACGAAAGCAACACGGATTTTATAACCCGATGGCGCAATCTCTCCGTCAAATGTGAACCACCGATAGAGCAAGACCAATCTGTCAGTCTCCTCGTCGGAAATCTCAACAATTGGATGGCCCCGTTTCTATGCACCGCGGGTCTCAAAACATTCCAAGAGCTGACCAGGAAAGTTCAGATGCTGGAGCGCTCAAAGCAGGAGTCCTCCTCGGATTCCCAAAATAACAATAGGTCATGGAGAAACCGAAAGGACGATAATCGCAAAGGCGGAGATCCCGACGATTCTGAATCTTTCAATGCTTCGGCTAACCAAAATAAGCAAGGGTTGAGCGGGCCTAATGCCAACCAGCTTCGGAAGCCAATGTTCGGAGAGGGGGGAGAATCTCCACTGAAAGAGAAGCTGGATAAGGTCTATTCCTTCAGAAGGGACAAAATCCGTAAAATATTCAAAGACGCCCTGAAGAACGGTCTACAACTGCCGGAGTCAAAAAGACCGCAGGAAGCGAATAGGACCGACGACCCCAAATACTGCCCCTATCACAGAGTGATAGGCCATACCATTGAGGACTGCTTCGTCTTCAAAGATTGGGTCGAAAAGCAATACAAGGCAGGAGAGATAGAACTGTCCAAAGGCGTGTTAACAAACAGTCAAGCTGCAACCGCCAATTTCTTACAAACGGAGACCGAAGTTCTTCGTGAAACCGATTCTCTCAGGCATCTGCCTTTCTCTGAAAAAAATCGACCACCACGTCATTAAACTGGGAACAATCGACCTCTAAGTCGTTAAACTGGGAATGTAAAAAAAAAATGTAAATAAAAAAAAATGTAAAAAAAAAAAAATGTGTAAATAAAAGAAAAATAAAGAAAAGCCGAAATGATGGGGCAACTCGCAATAAAAATCAGCGAGTAAAAATGAAAATGAAAATAAAGCCGAAATGATGGGGCAACTCGCAATAAAAATCAGCGAGTAAAAATGAAAATGAAAATAAAGCCGAAATGATGGGGCAACCGCGAATAAATAGCCGAAATGATAGGGCGATCGCGACCTTCGCGATAAGAGAAGCTGAAATGATAGAGCAATCGCGGTAAAATAAAAAAAAACAACAAAAAAAAACAAAAAAAACAAGGGCGGATGATGAGTTGCTCCTGGCATTATTCCAGTGCAGCAATGCAGACGCCAAACAAAATCCAATTTCCCAAAATTCTTTCAGCCCTACGGCCAGTCCCCAAATTGACTACCGTATACAATCCACGGGCTCAAATAATTCTCAGCATACCCATGCCCCACCGCAACCACCAGTTACGCGGCTGGTCTCCGCCTTTGGAATTATACTTCATTAGAAAGACCCACTCATGTGTCCTCACGATGCATGAGGAGAACAAACCTTCGTGAGATCCTTACGACTCACCAAGGAAAAACACACTTAGGAGTCCTCACGACTCTTAAGGAGAAAATACACCTGCGGGATCCTTACGACTCGTAGGAAGAAAATGCTTTTATGGGACCCTCACGGCCCATAAAATTGAAAAGTCTTAGGTGATAGGGATCCAAACCTGTCTCCTAAGCCATCGCTCCCCAATCCCCAAGTGGCGAATGATGAGTCGCTCCTGATACCATATTCCAGTGCAGCGATGCAGACGCCAACCAAATTCCAAATCCCAATCCTCAACGGCGAATGATGAGTCGCTCCTGGTACCATATTCCAGTATAGCGATGCAGACGCTAACCAAATTCCAAATCTCATACCAACGGCGAATGATGAGTCGCTCCTGGTACCATATTCCAATGCAGCGATGCAGACACCAACAAAGTCCTGAAATGTTTCTGGCCCTACGGTCTGGATCATGCATCCTGCAAAACCGTATACAATCCACGGGCGTAAAACAATCCCAATCTCTCCCAAGTCCTCCCGGGGCAAATGATGAGTTGCTCCTGGCATCATTCCAGTGCAGCAATGCTGATGCCAAACAAAAACCAATTCCCAAATCCTCTCAGGCAAATGATGAGTTGCTCCTGGCATTATTCCAGTGCAGCAATGCAGATGCCAAAACAAAAAAAATCCCCAAACCCTCTCATGACAAATGATGATTCGCTCTTGGTACCATATTCCAGTGTAGCGATACTGATGTCAACCCAAATCAAATCAACCAACAAGCTCTGCGTCGGAATCATGCTTCGTCTCAGAATGTGCACCCCGTGTCGAAATGATGGTTCGCCTCGGTGTATCTGCCTTCCCTGTCGGAATTATGCTTCGGCTCGGAATCAACCAACGACCTCCTCGTCGGAATTATGCTCCGCCTCGGAATCAAGTCAACCAGCAAGCTCTGCGTCGGAATCAAGCTTCGTCTCAGAATGTGCACCCCGTGTCGAAATGATGGTTCGCCCCGGAGTATTTGCCTTCTCTGTCGGAATTATGCTTCGCCTGGGAATCAACCTCCGCATCGAAATTATGCTTCGGTTAGAATGTCTGTCACCCTTCGGAATGATGCTCCGAATCTTGGAATTATGCTCCGCAAATTGGAATGATGCTCCGCTCATCGGAATGATGCTCCGATCCTTGGAATTATGCTCTGCCCTTCGGAAAGATGCTCCGAACCCGGGAATCATGCTCCGCTCTTCGGAATGATGCTCCGATCCCTGGAATCATGCTTGGAATGATGCTCCGAACCCTGGAATGATGCTCCGCTCTTCGGAATGATGCTCCGAGCCCTGGAATAATGCTCCGCCCATCGGAACGATGCTCCGATCTCTGGAATGATGCTCCGCTCTTCGGAAAGATGCTCCGATCTCTGGAATTATGCTCTGCCTTTCGGAATGATGCTCCGAACCCTGGAATCATGCTCCGTTCGTCGAAGTGATGCTCCGATCCCCGGGAATCATGCTCCCCGGGATGATGCTTCGCCTCTGGAATGATGTTCCACCTCGAAGTTCAGCTTCAAGATCCATCAATTTCATCCACACAACTCAAATGTGCGGTGTGCATTTATTGATGGGGGCACTTTGTTGGGGTAAAAATTTACACCCCGGTTGACCGAGTCAAAGTCAAGGTCAACCCCAAGCCAGGTGGGCCCAAGCCCGGGTCAAGTGGGCCCATGCCCGGGTCGAGTCCGAAACGTGAAGCGGCCGACCCTCCCCATGCTAAAATATAAATCATGTCATAAATAATTTTTATGTAATTTTTTATGCATGAATGTAGACAAAATGGGCATAAAGCCAATATTTTGTAAGCCCATGGCTTATGTGCAAAAATGAAATGGCACATGAGCCATGGGATGGCAAAATGCCATTTTGTGAAGCCCAAGGGGCTATGTGTAAAATGTATGGCCTATAAAGGCAAAGATAATGAAAATATCTAACAACTTTTTCTCTCTCTAAAAACTTTCCAGATCTGAGATCTTTCCTTCTTCTTCAAGGTTCCAAAACCTTCTTATTTCTCTTGAATTAAATCAAGAGTTTTACTCTTCTTTTCATAAAACAAATTAGTTTTTCACCACAAAACCCACAAAGGGGAACTTGGATCTGTCATCAGATCTTAAAAAGGAGAGATTTTGAGATTTCACATCTCTTGATCTTCAAGATCCAGCAAGCAACAGGAGGAAGAAGAAGGACCACTTCCATTAAACCCAAAACACATTCAGGAGTCCAACTCCTCTCTGATTTCTCTTTTGAGAAATCCTTTTTCGAGGCTAAAAGCCTCTTATCCTCGCCGGCGCGCAGCGCTCATGCGCAAAGCGCCCGCGTGCCGACACGTGGCGCGCGCGCTTGCGCTCCAGCGCGTAGCGCAAGTGCGCAAAGCGCCCGCGTGCCGACACGTGGCGCGCGCGCTTGCGCACCTGCGCGCTTGCGCAAGTGCGCAAAGCGCCCGCGTGCCGACACGTGGCGCGCGCGCGCTTGCGCACCTGCGCGCAGCGCTCTTGCGCAAAGCGCCCGCGTGCCGACACGTGGCGCGCGCGCGCGCTTGCGCACCTGCGCGCAGCGCTCTTGCGCAAAGCGCCCGCGTGCCGACACGTGGCGCGCGCGCGCATGCGCACCTGCGCGCAGCGCTTATGTGCAAAGCGCCCACGTGCCGACACGTGGCGCGCTTGCGCCTGAGCGCACAGCACCTAAGCGCACAGCGCTCAAGGCGCTGACCCCACGCATCACTTGGATGCTTTTTTCCCCTCTTTTTATGTACATATATATACATATATATCTGTATACAAATTCACACATATAAATACTCCGCAACATTCTCCCCTTCCAAAAATTTTTTCGGGCCGGGGCGCTGCCCCGAACCCCGCAAGGGGGCTGCTAGCCCCCTTGACCCCCAGCCCGCTATCCGGGTAGCGGGACCCCCGTAAAAACTCTGCGTGGCTCCCGATATATCCAAAACCCCCCTTTTTTCAAAACAAAACACATGTACACTGCACATTGAGTTCGCATGACCAGTTTAACCCGTCAATCGGAGGTTCCCTTGCTCCAAAGGCGAGGGGTAATTAACGGCAGCTTAGTCCGCGGCTGCCGGAGATTCGGATCCCCACAATCATTAAATCCCGGCCTACCCTAGGCAGGGGGAATCTGTAGTACGCCTGACAAGCGCACGCGTATTCCCATCTCAATGGGGTGACGAAAAACACCCTACAGTATTCTTTAGGTTGTTTTTTGAACCGTCAAGACTTGGCTCTCCCTTTGACGGAGCCTAGTGGGAAACATGGTTCCCTTTTTCATTTGTGCCCATGGAATGTATACAGGGGCCGGTGTAGACTCACCTGCAGAGCAAAAGTTTCAACGTTTTTTTTCTTTCCGCGATGCTCTATCATTTCAGCTCTTTATATCACGAAAGTCGCGATTGCCCAATCATTTCGGTTATTTATCGCGGTGCCCAATCATTTTGGCTATTTTTATATTTTTACCCGCTGCTTTTTATTGCGAGTTGCCCAGATATTTCGGCTATTTCATATGCATATATTTTTTGCTCGCTGATTTTTATTGTGAGTCACCCATCATTTCGGCTATTTCATATGCATCTACTTTTGTTGCGAGTCGAGAACTTGGATCCTGACACTATTTTCGACATCAGCATTGCTGCGACTGGGATATTTCCAGGAGCGAATCATAATTTTCTTTGAGAGGACTTGGAATTTGATATCGATTTAGGCATCAGCATCGCTACGACTGGGATATTGCCAGGAGTGAATAATCATTTGCCTTGAGAGGACTTGAAATTTGATAACGGTTTAGGCATCAGCATCGCTACAACTGGGATATTACCAGGAGCAAATCATCATTTGTCTTTACTGATTTGAACAAAGGTGGCTTAGTAGACAGGGTTAGGATCCTGTCGACTAAGGCTTTTGACTTTATGAGATGTAAAGGTCTCATAAAGGGTTTTCTCCCTACGAGTCGAGAGGATCCCGTAGGTATAGGTTCTCCCTAGAAGTCGTGAGGACTCCTAAGTGATATTTTCTCTTGCAAGTCGTAAGAACCTTACAAGAGTGTTTTCTCCTTACAAGTCGAGGGTACTTATAAGTGTTGTTCACCATATGAGGACATTCTTAGTCATTGGTGGAACTTGGTGGGGGAAATCGTTTATTTGTGTCCGTGGATTGTATACAAGGGCCAATATTGGACCGCCTGTAGGGCAACTTGGGGAATACGACGGCTTAAGAACAGTTTTAGATCCCTGTAATTTAAGACTTTCAAATTCTATAAGCCGTGAGAGTCTTATAGGGCGAGTTCTCCTTATGAGTCGAGAGGATCTCGTAAGTGAAAATTTTACGAGATTGCGCTCTTTCGGATTTTCACAAGCTCGCCGGTAGCCCTACTGTTTTTACTCACGGCGCCCTTTCGGGTTTTCATCCGTGTCCATTTTTCTTGTGGACGTACCTTTTTTTCTTTCTAACAATGAGATTGCGCCCTTTCAGTTTTTCACAAGCTTGCGGCAGCCCTGCTGTTTTTACTCACGGCGCCCTTTTGGGTTTTCATCCATGCCCATTTTGGTTGTGGACGTACTGCTTTTTTACATCTGTTTGCCAATGGGACTTGAGTTGCAGTCTTCTCCGCTGGAGCTTTGATTGTAATATAGATCTCAATTGAGGATATCGCCATATTTGGGGCGACGCGCCATATTTGGGGCGATGCACCTTGTTTAAGGCGGCGCACTTGTTTTAGGACATTCCAGTCCATTGTTAGTTTAGGAACATCTCGCTCTGTTTCCAGTTTAAATACGTAGTGGTCCATTATCACCATTTTTGAGATGAGGTTTTAGTTTAAGGACATTACGATCCGTTGTCGCCATGTTTGAAGCGAAGTTTTTCCGAATACCACTTAGAGTTTTCACTTAGGAAGATAGCGAGCGGACACGAGCATCGTCATCTATCATTGACCTAAGTCGTGACTCGTCAAGCGTGGTATTTCTTGAGGAATCGGTCGTTTATTGGCCGGAAAGGTCTTTCGCCATGCATATCCATGAGCAAATAGGCCCCACCTTGATAGACCTTGTCTATGATGTACGGGCCTTCATAGTTTGGCTCGAATTTTCCCCGTTTTGCACGATTGGGGATCATAGGTCTTTTGACGACTAGCACGAGTTCGCCTTGGCGGAATGTTCTCAGCCTAGTCAGTTTTTCGTATGAGCGCGTCATCCTTGCCTTGTAAGCTTCTAGGTTTTGCTGCGCCATGAGGCCAGTTTCATCGAGGGCGTCGAGCTCCTCAAGCTAAAGATGGGCATTCTCGTCATCTGTTAGCTCGTATCGAATCGCTGCTCGGAGAGAAGGGAGTTCTATTTGCAAAGGAAGGACTGCTTCAGTGCCAAATACCAACGCGTATGGTGTTGTATTCATAGCCGTTTTGAACGTCTTTCGGTACGCTCAGAGAGCTTCGTGCAGTCTATCGTGCCAGTACTTTTAGTTTCTCGACACCGTTTTCTTTATAATCTTGGTCAAGGTCTTGTTGAAAGCTTCAGCTAGACCGTTGACACGAAGATTATAGACTGAAGAGTATCTCCAGTCTATTTTGTGCTGTTCTGCGAAGTGACTGATTTTATGGCTCCTGTAGGCTGGCCCATTATCCGAGATTATCCGTTGTGTTGTACCGAACCGGTAGATGACATGTGTCTTGAAGAAATGGAGAATATTCTCCGTCTTCACCCCCCTTAGTGGTACTGCTTCCACCCACTTAGAAAAGTAGTCGGTCATCACCAGTATGAACCGGTGTCGTTTGGATGATGCTGGCTCAATGGGGCCGATTATATCGGTTCCCCATATTTCAAACAGCCAGCTAGTTACCGTTGGGTGTAGCGGATTTGGATGTTGGTGGATGAAGTCCCTGTGAATCTGACACGAGTGACACCGCTTCGCATATTTGAGGCAGTCCTGAATTATTGTGGGCCAATAGTAACCTATTCTTTTGATCTTCAGCTTCATCTTTGGCCCGGCATTATGAGAACCGCAGAGTCCGTCATGAGTTTCTTGGACGACTCTCTTTGCTTTTTCTGGCCCCAAGTACCTTAGCCACAAACCGTCTAGCGATCTTTTGTATAGAGTATCATTGACGAAAGCGAAAGACAGAGCCCGTTTTATGAGCTGATGTCTTGACGACGCGTTTTCGGGCATTCGATGGGATTTGAAGTAGTCTATGAAGACTTCTCTCCAATCCTTGACCTTTTCTTCGTCTTCTATTTAGAGGACCGCTTGTTTGGTCGTTTCTTTTCCTTCAGATGACTCCATTGACTCCTCTAAAGATATTTCTGCTGGCGCAAGAACCCGACGATTTTGCACAACGATCCTTACGTCATCGAGGTTTTCGTCGGCCAGTTCCTTAGCAAGCTTGGCTAATGCATCCTCCTTGCTATTTTCCGCACGCGGTATGCTTTCCAGGATATAGGAGGGGATTTGTGTCAGCAGTTGCGGCACACTCCTACCATATTTTATCAAGTCTGGTTTGCACGTCTGATAGTCGCCATTTACTTGGCTAACGACCAGCTAGGAGTTTCCATATATGAGGAGGTTTTCGATTCCCATATCGACAGCGATCTTGATTAATACGAAAAAGTGTGTTTGTAGTAGTAACCGCAATCAGAACGATGTCGCGAGTAGCTAGACCGAGATGAGTACGGGTCGTCCTCAGGGAAACGTTGAATCTTTTACTCTTACTTTAGATGTGTTGAAAAAGAGAGGAGGAATAAAGAATTTTGTGGAAAGGTTTCTAGATCTACGTTAAGCAAGAATGCAAAATATATAGATCTAAATTATTTTAGAGATGTAGTTAATATAATAAGAGGGCTTGTAGGGTTCGTTAGGATTTAGTAGTTATGGATGGTTAATTAAAAATTACTCTTTTTATCCTTTAATAGATTTAAAACTAGAACGACAGAGATGCATGTAAATTAGGGTTTCTGGAAGGAAAAGGGTTCCCACTCTTAACCCCTATCTCGACATGGAACTCCGTTCATATCTAGCCTTTACCAAAACAATCATTAATCTAATCTCTAATCGCGGTCGAGACTAACAATAAATTGGTAGCGCGCCCGATTATGATGTTAATGATTCTTTTAGTAAAGTTTATAAACTTTATAGGACGTAAAAAGAGTTTAAGGATCTTCATCATCCATTAATCTACCCTAGTCCTATGAACCCTAACAAGCGGAGAATTACTCGCGCATGTTGGGAAAAGAAGATGAAAAAACAGAGAGGGAAAACATAATGTAAAATGCAAAAGAATTAAATAAAACAACTACCTTTATTAATCAACTTGAACAATCTACACTTTATTCCTTAGAAAATGATTACAAAAACTTGGTTTGCTTATCGAACTCTTCCGAAGGAGGTAGATGAACAGTTGATGATCAGCCTGGATGCGTGAGCTGTCTTGGACTTCGTGATCTCTTCGGCTTGATGCCTTCTAACTTTAGCCATTGGTCCTTTATATAGCCCTCAAAGAAGAAAAACTAGTTATCATATATGGTGACTTCCTAATATGGTGACTTTCCATGCCTGGATTCTGAGTCCCTGTCAGTATTGATTTTATGATTTTGGCAGATTTTTGATCTTGACATCTTGAACATCTTGATCTCTTGACCTTAGTTAAATCTTGCACAATATCTCTATGAATAATGTTAGTTTATTTATTAAATTGGAGAGAGTATCTTAATCACTATATATGGTAATAAATCTTTAAGAAACTTGATTAAGAATATTTAATATGCTATGCACTTTATATGGTAATAAATCTTTAAGAAACATGATTAAGAATATTTGATATGCTATGCATCTTTTAATTACTAAAATATTATGCATATATTTTGAAATATTATTCTAACCATTTGTATGATATTATATCTTTTAAGAATTGTGATTAGAATATTTGATATGATATGCATATTTTCAAGTACCAAAATATTATATAAATATAAAATGCCTATATTTTCCTCCATAATATTAATATAATATATAAACATATGGCAAATAGTATTTTGCAGATAAATCCAAATATGTTTAATATTTACAATAAACACCTTTTATTATTTAAGAAATGTAAGGAAAATACTTATACCAAAGTGCAATATTTTCAACTGAACAAATACCCCCAAACTTAACTTTGATCGTCCCGAGCAAACTAGTTTTTCAAGAGAAATAGAAAAAGAAAAAGAAAAACCTAATTAGCACACTTTCGTAGGCAAACACGATTGCACTGAGCACGTGCAACAAGCCGTTAAACCTATAGGTGTCCCTAGTAGGAGGAATGTTGTCTCCTGAGGGTTTTCAGCGGATTACACCCTCAAAATCCTATAATAAAAGAGAGATGGTGAAATTTACATATAAAGATAAGAACCATAAAAGAAAGACTTTGAAAATAAGAGTTTCCAACTATACTAGCTTTTCAGTTGTCATGAGCCCTATCTTAATAGTCATGAAAAATGTTAGAAATCACATAATCTCTCAATAAAACATCGTCTTTATTCTTCATTCCTATCTTTCATCCAAACATCGATCATATACCCCTACGTGTGTGAAATGGACATCCCTACACTCGGAGAATTCAATTTAAGCTATCATACTCTTGTCCATCCACCTCAGTACTTTTTAACTTGATGAATATTTAGATTTGCTCACACATTTCCATGCGACCGTTAATACTTCTTGAGGTACTAACCGACCGATTACTCATGTGCTTGCTGATTAGGTGATAATATCTTCCTCGCCTTGCACTACCTAAGACTTAGCAGTGACTCCCAGACCAGTTGGCCTTAGGGCACTAGGTGAAGAGGCACCCTCGCTATATTTTTTTATTGCTGCCTTGGCGATAACAAAACTAGTGTTCATTTTTCTTTTCACCATTTTTATATTTTCTTCATTTTTTTCATTTCCTTCATACTTTGGCTTTTAGACAAGAACATTTCAAGGTATCCTCTACTATCCCGAGTTTCAAGACGTGTGTAAGTGCAAATAGTAGGGTATCAACGTTCAAATGTTTGGTTTCCAGAATAGGAACTATTTTTAAGACTTATTTTTATCCTCAGATTAGTGATTTCCTTCATCTTACTAACCCTTGGGACAACAGCTCATAACTACTTATTAGTAGTTCATTTAAGAAAACTTCTAATTTTCTTGGTTTTCTTAAACTATTCCTATCTTTTGGATGTAATTTTTCACACTCTACTCTTTTGTTATAAAAAAAAATTCTAAAAAAGTTGTGCTTATGCAAAATATGATGCAAATTGATGTGTAAATAAGCACAAACCTCCCCCAAACTTGTTTTCAACAGTGTCCTCACTGTTGCTATCTGCTGGATCACAAAAACCTGTAAGCTTGGGAGGACATTATTAATGGGGGAAAAAATATATGAAAGTGAAAATCCTCCCCCAAACTTATTTTTGGCTCACAAATTTGAGGACAAAAGTTATGTTCAAGAGCCAAAAATATAACCCCCCCTCAAACATGAGTTAGACAATACGAAGCATTTTAAGAGGGGGTGAGTCATTTGGTCAAAGTAAGATTTTACAGAGGCCAAAAGTTAACACCAACCATTCAAAGATTTTATCAGTATAGCGTATAGGTTGGTGGAAGAATGTGTTGTATCGAGTCAAGAAAAAATGGGGAAGGGATAAGAGGTGGTCTGGAAAGGGTTTGAAATTAGAGAAAAGAAAGAATGATGATGAATGTGAATGATTAGGAAGAAGGATGGTGACAGTTCAACCTCTATAGGTGGAGATTGATCAATCACAAAATCCGTATTGTTTAAAAATTCAAGTTCGTCAGCAAAAAGTTCTTCAAAACTTTTATCAATGGTGTGATTGAACATTTTGCTGTCAAAGAGTTTTGTGCCAGAATTTATCCTACTTGATTCAAAAATTATTGAGGTAGAGGACTCGAAATACTCATCTACCTCATTTTCAAAAATATCCAAATCACATTTAATTTCTGGTATTATTGAACTTGAATTAACGGATTGTGATTTATCAAAACTCACTGAAACTATAGGAACAGAAGAAGAACCGGAGAAAATAGAAGGTGAAATGGGTAAACAAATTGGTGTGTCGAGTGTTGCTGTACCAGATGTGGAAGATGGAGGCTGTATTTCAGTCTGATTTTTGGGTATACTATTATCATCAACTTCAAGACATATTTGGGGTTCGGGAAGAATTAAAGGCTCAAGATGATGACCACAAAGAAGTGAAAGGATTTGATGAATTGGTGGGACAAAATCATCCAAAATTTCGGGTTCATCAATCAATATATCCCCAACGTCAATCACTTTATTCAAGTGAAGGTTAAAATTCTCAAACACCTCATCAAAAGTATGGTTTTCAATCAGTTTTGGTTCAAGAGTGGAGGTGTAAAGATCACAAGGGTTGGGTATGGTTTCACTTGAAATGGACCCTTCACAGTCGGGTAAATCAAACAATACAAAGTCACACAACTTTTCAGATATTCTATTTGGTGTACTTGATGAATCTATGAAACTGGAGTTGTGGATTTCAGTTTGGAATGGGGAGGTTTGATTAGGAAGGGTGTACAGTTCTGTCTTACTACCCAAATCCTTCATAATTTGGTTTGACATTTCCAGAAATTTTTCTAATGTCTGCTCCAGACTATTCTTGGGTTGATAAGGGGTTTCAGTATAAGATTGAAATTTCTATGGATAATTAAAACTCCCAAATGACTGATTAGAAGAACTGTCTAGATTAGGTGGAAAATTCGGATTGGATTGATAGGAATAGAATGGTTGCGGAACTTGGGTAGGAGTAGGATCAATATTATGATAAGAAGAATATTGATATGGGTTGGTTGGTTGGCTATTTTCAACAGACATCTTATATGCCACAAACCGCATATCAAACTCTTCTCCGGACGGTGGTGGTGATGGTTGATATTGGTCCGGGTTGAAACTTTGGCCTCTAGACCTAGCTATGTGCTCAGCAATGGACATTCGTCTGGGGGCTTCCTCACTCTGGATATGAACTGAAACAGGTGTAGGATTAGGATACGGTTGTTAAGACCTAGACTGAGGTGGCCAACTGTTTCTTCCTGCTTGTTCTATATGATCTCTTAAGGACATGGAAGAGCCGGACGTTATACTGAAGGGATTACGAAAACAAGAGATATCTGGTTGTGGAAAGCAAAGCTCAGCAAGTGTTCTTCTGTTTAGGTCACCCATTATAAGAAGAGAAGAAGGGGGAAAGGGGTAAAAGGGGGAGAAAATAATTGGTTTGTTTTGAAAAATGACGGATTTAGACAAATCACACAAAAATGCACAAACAACCCTAGAACTATGGTTACCTAGGTCCAGTCTCTAGACCGCTCCTAGACTTCCAAAGGACAAGCCGCAAGATGAATCCTCTACCGCCTCTTTACTACCCTTGTAGCCAGGTAAGTTCCAGGTGAGTGGGAGGCTCCCTACTACAAAAGTAGTGGTCCTAATTAAGTAACCACTCGCCTTGGACACACTTGCCTAGTCACCACAAAAGTAATGCGGATAAGCGATAGATTACCCAAGACCTTCCTCTGTCCTTATTGAGCGCGACAGTCCTTAGAGTCTGGTCTAGATATTTTTTAAATTAATGTAGGGTTGATGCAGATGCTCGGTTTGTGATTTGTGGGGCTTAGGAAGGGTGATGAAATCCCCACCTAATCTGGATTTGGTCTTGCCCCTTAAAAATCCATATTAAAATATGCAAAAACAAACCGCAAAACAAACTTTGCAAAAAGATTTTTGAGCGGCGATATTTTGCAAAGAATCCTGCAGAAAATAGATTTTATTGGATTTGAGAGGAGAGAGAAGGAGTTAAGAAAGATACCAGAGAAGTGTGAAACCCTAGATCTCATGTTTCCTCAAGTCCGTGACTCCAGATTCCCTCGCAAAATTCACACACAAATCGTTAAATATGCAATTTGCAGTTTTGTTTTAATAATGATATGAATCGTCTAAGAATTCAACACAAATAGCAAGAATAAAAAATTACCCACGTCTCCCCGGTAACGGCGCCATTTGAGTATTCCCACCTATCACGCGGGTGATCCGGGTTCGATCCCCGACAACGGCGCCATTTGATTGATACGAAAAAGTGTGTTTGTAGTAGTAACCGCAATCAGAAAGGAGTCGCGTGTAGCTAGACCGAGGTGAGTACGGGTCGTCCTCAGGGAAACGTTGAATCTTTTACTCTTACTTTAGATGTGTAAAAAAAGAGAGGAGAAATAAAGAATTTTGTGGAAAGGTTTCTAGATCTACGTTAAGCAAGAATGCAAAATATTTAGATCTAGATTATTTTAGGGATGTAGTTAATATAATAAGAGGGCTTGTAGGGTTCGTTAGGATTTAGTAGTTATTGATGGTTAATTAAAGATTACTCTTTTTATCCTTTAATAAATTTAAAACTAGAACGACAGAGATGCATGTAGATTAGGGTTTCTGGAGGAAAAAGGGTTCCCACTCTTAACCCCTATCTCGATATGGAACTCCGTTCATATCTAGCCTTTACCAAAACAATCATTAATCTAATCTCTAATCGTGGTCGAGACTAACAATAAATTGGTAGCGCGCCCGATTATGATGTTAATGATTCTTTTAGTAAAGTTTATAAACTTTATAGGACGTAAAAAGAGTTTAAGGATCTTCATCATCCATTAATCTACCCTAATCCTATGAACCCTAACAAGCGGAGAATTACTCGTGCATGTTGGGAAAAGAAGATGAAAAACATAGAGGGAAAACATAATGTAAAATGCAAAAGAATTAAATAAAACAACTACCTTTATTAATCAACTTGAACAATTTACACTTTATTCCTTAGAAAATGATTACAAAAACTTGGTTTGCTTCTCGAACTCTTTCGAAGGAGGTAGATGAACAGTTGATGATCAGCCTGGATGCGTGAGCCGTCTTGGACTTCGTGATCTCTTCGGCTTGATGCCTTCTAACTTTAGCCATTGGTCCTTTATATAGCCCTCAAAGAAGAAAAACTAGTTACCATATATGGTGACTTCCTAATATGGTGACTTTCCATGCCTGGATTCTGAGTCCCTGTCAGTATTGATATTATGATTTTGGCAGATTTTTGATCTTGACATCTTGAACATCTTGATCTCTTGACCTGAGCTAAATCTTGCACAATATCTCTATAAATAATGTTAGTTTATTTATTAAATTGGAGAGAGTATCTTAATCACTATATATGGTAATAAATCTTTAAGAAACTTGATTAAGAATATTTAATATGCTATGCACTTTATATGGTAATAAATCTTTAAGAAACATGATTAAGAATATTTGATATACTATGCATCTTTTAATTACTAAAATATTATGCATATATTTTGAAATATTATTCTAACCATTTGTATGATATTATATCTTTTAAGAATTGTGATTAGAATATTTTATATGATATGCATATTTTCAAGTACCAAAATATTATATAAATATAAAATGCCTATATTTTCCTTCATAATATTAATATAATATATAAACATATGGCAAATAGTATTTTGCAGATAAATCCAAATATGTTTAATATTTACAATAAACACCTTTTATTATTTAAGAAATGTAAGGAAAATACTTATACCAAAGTGCAATATTTTCAACTGAACAGATCTCAAGACCAGCTATCAAAGTTTTATATTCAGCCTCTTTGTTTGTTCTTGGTTCCGTTAAGGAAAGGGCGAAATGCATTATCCCTTCTTACGGAGTAACGAAGATGAGGCCCATCCCGACTTTGATTATAGGGGTGTTATGCTTCCGCTTCTTCATGGAAGATGCTCCATCGAAATAGAGTTTCCATTGGACATTATTTCCTTCCTCCTCCCCTTCGATTGTGTCGAACGCGTGTTCGTCTGGCAATTCGAAATTTAAGGGAGAATCGGCCGGTATCGAATGCTCAGCGAGAAAGTCGGCGATGGCCTGGCCTTTCCCTGCTTTGAGGGGTCGATACGTTATCGAGAATTTCATTAAGAGGAGGGCCCATTTGGCTAGCCTTCCTGTTAGTATGGCTCTTGACATCAAATATTTGAGAGGATCCACCTTTGATATGAGATGGACCTCATGTGCCAAGGCGTAGTGTCTGAGCTTCGTTATAGAGAAAATCTGTGCTAGGCAGTGCTTTTCGATGGGGGAGTAATTGTTTTCTTCCCCCAGGAGAACTCGACTCAAATAGTAAAGAGCTCTCTCCTTTCCATGATCATTCTCCTGTGCACATAGCGCGCCTAAAGAACCTTCAAGGGTCGTTGTGTATAGGATGAGGGGCTTTTGTTTGACCAGAGCGGTCAGTACCGGCGAGTTCTGCTGGTATTGGTTGATTTCTTCCAGTGCACTTTGGCATTACGATTCCAAACGAACGGGGTCCCCTTCTTCATTAGATGGTTGTAGGGCGGCATTTGCCGGAGAGGTTGGTTATGAACCGCCAGATATACGCGAGTTTTCCTTGGAGAGACCGCAGTTGTCTGAGAGTTCTTGGCGTGGGCATTTCTGTCACGACCCGAAAGTGGCACGTGACCGACACGTAAATCACGTAACATCTAAAGACGTCGACGCGGTCTAAGTGAGCCGAAACCCGGAATCTAAACCCTTTTAGAAAATATTGGAGATGAGGTTTAAAATAGTCACCAGTTGGAATCAGTTTAAAATAAACATTTAAGTCTAACTAAGTATGTTTGAAAAAGCATCTATGACGTTTTGAAATTTGACAGCACCTCCTTTATAACTTTTGAATAAAACCTGAAACAACATAATAATAAAAACAACATCCCAACGGGAGATAGCTTCCACGCCCAAACGGCGGAGCAACCAAGCAAACAATATAAAAAGGTCGACTCCAATGAGTACGGCGCCCAACAACACACCAATTCTAAGTCTCGCTTCTAAGTCCATAATATACACATTCAAGGTCGATGGAGTTTTACTGGATACAAGAATATATAAATATGCAAGTGTGGGTACGAACAATAGTAGCCCACCTACCAAAGCAATCACTGAGAAGAAGGGTGTACCGCAATCCGTCGATAATCCGAGCGGTATAACCTGCAAGAAACTATGGCACAACGGGGGTGAGTTGCCAACTCAGTGAATAAAAGTACATCACAAGGTAGAAATCGAAATGTACAATGATACCTAGTTCATAAGTATAATATTATCATATCTAGTACTAATATATATGATATGCATAAGTATCATAAATGCAACACTATCTATCATGTAATCCCAAAGTAGGACATCTCATATGCAAATGACATGTATCTAGGTATAAGCCCAAAGGTAGCCGAAAATATATGTGTAAAAGCTCTTCTTTAAAATAGCCGCTGGATACATATGTCACGGTGTAAAAGCAGACGGGATAGTAGGAAATATAATAGGTATCTTATTTAAGATATATATCTTGATATTTTAGTAAACAGTGATAAGAGGTTTACGATTTAAAAGATCCCTGTGTCATTCTAGACATGTCAAAATAATGATACTATAGCTCGTTTTAGAAATCCTTTTTATATGAAACAATTGGTAAAAAGGTTATTCAAGTACTGTCCCTCGGATCAGGCCTGGTCGGCTACAATAACGCACCACTTGTTCACCGCCGAAAACAGAGACGAACCGGATGGATCGTCTTGCCTTAGTTTGGGGGCATATTCTATTTGGGTTTATCCGTCCACCTCTCCGAAAATACCAAGTTGATTTATGACACCGTATATCGGAGGTTTAAGCGGATGCGGCCACTGTAGCAGACTTCGTCAGATTCCCCCTCGTTTGCGAGGGGTTTTTGATTGTGGGGACGCTCTTTCCTGCAGGCGCAAGCCCCTGCAGTTAATTATGTTACCGTATCGTGATAACCACTTTCTCCTGCTCCGGAAGTTCACTTCGTGTCGTGTGTGTTTTTGTTTGTTTGGGTTGCCCATGGATTGTATACAGAGACTAATTTATGTTGTCGCCCATAGGGCGTAGATTAGTCCAAATCCGTATATCTTAGATTTGGGTTTGTTTTATTTGAGGATTGTTAATCTGGTTTGAGATTAAGATTGACTTAAATGTATGTGAGCAGTTGGGGCTCGGTTAGTCTTTTGTTAAGGACACGTTAGTCCAATTCGAGACTAAGATCTACTTAACAAGGTTTTAGGATCATTTTTGTTTCAGATCCAACAAGAGAGCAGTTGGGCTCCGTTGTCTTAGTTTAAGGACATTTCGGTCCATTATCGCCATTTTGGGGGCGAAGTTCTAGTTTGAGGACATCTCGATCTGTTGATCACCATTTTTGAGGTGAGGTTTTAGTTTAAAGACGTTTCGGTCCGTTATCGCTATTTCGGAGGTGAAGTTCTAGTTTGAGAACATCTCGGTCCATTGATCACCATTTTGATGTGAGGTTTTAGTTTAAGAACGTCTCGGTCCATTGATCACCATTTTGAGGTGAGGTTTTAGTTTAAGGACGTCTCAGTCTGTTGATCACCGTTTTGGAGGTGAGCTTTTAGTTTAAAGATGTCTCGGTCCGTTGATCATCTTCCACGCACGTGTATTTGTTATGTGACGGGGTGAACAATGATGATATAGGATGCACCCATTCTGGGATGTGGTTTGATTTGGGATGTGCGCGTCAATTTGGGAAGTGCACCAAAAAGCAGTTGGTTGTCGGGACCCACCACCTCTCTGAAGACGTTGAGGGATTACAACGATATGTATCAGAGGTGTAGAGAGATGTACCCTTAAACCTAATCCCGTATTTGAGGGAAAAGATCATGGTGGATCATCTAAGAATCATTAGTTATTTTTGGAGACTAAGATTAACTTAGGAGATGTGGGATGAACATCAATTTGAATATCATCTGTTGAAAGATCATTAGTCATGTTTGGGACTAAGATCAATTTGGGGAATGATGAGCGCAGAGGGGCTCAGTTGATTGGAAGAACTTAGTCAATTTGGGCTAGACCCAGGACTCCATAATTACCCATTAGAGCTAAGCTGAGGCATACAATACTCACGTGCATTTCATATGAGGCACCTGATTAGTGTTAAACACTAGAGTTCTGTGACGCTCACGTGACATACGTGAGACGCCGGATTAGTGTTAAGCACTAGAGTTCTGTGGTGCTCACATGACACACGTGAGGCATCAGATTAGTGTTAAACACTAGAGTTCTGTGGCGCTCACGTGACATACGTGAGGCACTGGATTATGGGCACTGTCCACTTATTTCCCCGCTTTTTATATAAGTGCCGAGCACTTGGTTCTTGTGGCGCTCACGTGTGAAACACATGAGGCGCCCTAAAGTTGGGTTCTGCCTTTTGGGTTTTTATCCCCTCCATTTATATGAGTGCGTGCATAACACGTGATTGCCCTAAGAGGCACTTCTCGTTCTTCCTTTAAGCGCTCACATGGGAAACACGCGCGGTCCTCGTTATAGTGTTTAAACGCTAATGAATCATTAGCCTTTCCTTATGTGTTCTTGAAAATTTTGATCTCTTATTAATGACATTTCTAGTCATTAGGATTTAGATTTGGAAGGTCTTAGATTATTATCATCGTCTGGGCTGAGAAATCAAGTTCTCCTTTTATTCTTTGCAAGAATTAAATTCTTTTATAGGGTTAAACCCTAGTTTTCGGAGGAATTAAATTCCCATATGTTTTGTAAGAATCAAATTCTTTGAACTCAATTCTTTCCCCTAGGTTTTGAATTTGCATGACAGAATCTCCCCGATGAGAATTAAATTCTGAGGAGATCTGCTTCTGCAGATCTTAACCAGAGAAAGAACTAAGTTCTTACATGAAGGGTTAAACCCTTAGAGAGGCAAAAGAGAGACAATATGATCTCTGAGTTTTGTTTTCTTTTTACCTAGGGTTTCAATGAAGCAAGTCTTCTTCTGTGAGAATTAAATTCTCTATTTCTTTTGAAGCTTTTCTTTCTTCTTCTCTTTTTTTTAAAAACTTCTGAGGGGGTTCCTTTGTTCACTCTCCTTATCTTTCTTCCTTCTCCTTCCTCCTTGAGACTTGATGTCTCCGATCCCTTATATAGTAGAGAGAAGTTTGTTTAAATCTGAGAAAATCTCTAATTGAGAGATCCTAATTGATTTAATTGGTTTCAGAATTGACTTGGGGAATTCTGCCCACCATTGGATATTTGATCCAAGCGTTTCTGTTTTACAGAACATATTTTTCTTGTTTTTAATAAGATTGGGGAAATATTTTCCCATATGCAGAATCTTATTCTGTAAAATAGTAATTTTCTAAACCATCATCGGATTTTTAATCCAAGGGTGCTCGGCTTAACAGAGTACAATCTTTCTTTGTTTATAAAGATATGGAAAATATTTTTCATCTCATGAGATCTTTGATCCACCAACTTTCTTTCTAACAGAAAATATCCTTCCTTAATAGAATTTAATTCTATGCTTAATCACCATAGGATCTTTAATCCAACGATTCCTTGTTGGGTAGAATTTAATTTTACGTAGGGAGGTGCTCTCACGTGTTTAACATGTAATGTTTATTTAGTTTGCCAGTTGTTTGATTTGCAGCGCCTATATTCATTGCATATAGGCGCTCACGTGTTAAACACGTGAGGCTCATTAAGCCAATAGTTGTTTGATTTGCAGCGCCTATATGCATTGCATATAGGCGCTTACGTGTTTAACACGTGAGGCTTATTAAGCCTATTTGCAGCGCCTATGTGCTTTGGCATATAGATGCTCACGTGTTTAACACGTGAGACTTGGAAAGTATGAAATTTCCCCTCTTCCCTTTTTTTTATAAGGGAACACCACTCTAACTGTATACGCCGTACAATAGCAACATATCAATATATGGATGTCCAGTATCGACACCCGAAATCAGAAATCTCTCATGTCCATCACCGACACACAAATCCTCAAAATCTCTCGTGTCCATCACCGACACGCAAATGCAGATATCGTCGACACCATCTCAACAGATGATCGCCACCCGATATCCCTAGCCCCGGTCGGTATCCCCTGCATATCCGCTGTATTCATCTCTAGCTCCGGCCAGTATCCCCTGGATATCTGCCGTGCTCATATCCATCTCCGGTATTGAGTGTCCTCGCTAGGCTCCCCGCTTATAATGCAGCTTTCCTTCCCCTCGTTCTCGACCGGGTCCACCATGTGTCTGTCTGTTTACTTCCCTACTCAGCCCAGATAAGTAGCAAGTCCGTAACCGTATATCTCCCCCACTCAGTTCGGAATAAAAACAATCAGAAAACATCAAGCCCATGGTGGACGTCAACTCATCATATCCAGAAATATCAAGTAAAGAATACAGATACTTGCATAGATCATTTTGATGATATATTATATATATACATATATAACAACGTCCCGTACTACTGATATATACCATCGAAAGTAAAACATCATGAAAACTCATAAGAATCGAATACGAATAACCATGGTAAGGGTATTCACAAAACTCAACAGATAATAAAGGTACAGTATATAAATAAAGTCATGTATACAACAACCGTAATAGTTCTACTGTGTCATGGCAATACTAATGATGTATAATGTAGCATACGCATCTGTGCTTGTGTTGTTAGGAATATGTATGCCCTAGAGGCCATTATTGATGATATCGTGGATGCTTGGACATATATATAGAGGACTTTCTTGCTCGACATGATAGTATGCCATCAGGTTACCTTTATCTTAACATGTAGACTGGTATTTATACTGTCTGTCTCTTACATATTGATAAAGCCCTTAAGATATGTACTTGACTAAAAGGATTATGATGAGATCATACTAGTGGAGCCAGGGTGGTCCAAAAGTACATCCTTTAATCAGTTTCTAGTCGAGGGAATATCGAGACTAGGGCATCGATATTCCAGAGTAGACTAGTGTGTACGTTTATTGTCCCTTAGAGGGCGATGGTTGATCCCACAACCATTGGTGTGTGACATCAAAGATTGTACACAGTTTCTCATTGGAAAATGGGTACACCGAAAGGACTCACCGAGGACTCCTAGTTGGTAGTATACCTATCGTCAGATAGCAGTCCTCTGGTGAAACTGGTACAGGTTAGTCTGTAGACCCAAGATCGTCATAGAGCCTTGTGTGGCTCCCACTGTGCTTTGATTTCCTCCCTACCATGCTCAAGAGGAGTTGTGCAAACAGGTGGATTTTTGGTACAGTCCTGAGTCACATGGAGGCAATGAGCGATAGGAGGAGTTTAGTCTCTTCCGGTATTGGGGGTTGATGTTGCGCTATGCTCGATTGGTTATAATTGGAAGTCCCTACCCAGGGCTGCTGCTGAGATTTACTGATAAGAGTTATCAATAGTTTCTCGAACCGTTATAGATCAGACATCGGCATGACTTATCACGTTACTGGAGTCTGACGTTTACCACCCTTAGACATGATATACGACATATCAGACAAAGAGACCGGACTGTACGGTAGTGTTACTGATAGGCTTCATGGAGAGTATGGACATGCTTGCTTGCTGATCTTCATATCGCTCAATACCCGAGTAGCCGTTACGTTTAGCTAGTACCGCTGACGGCTTGTGGGTGACTGATGTGATCATCACCTACTGCTGGCGTATTAACGATTCTTTAGATTACCACACAGAAGTTTCCTGGTTCAAGCGAAACGAAGTAGGACACATATGTGATATGTGTGTGGGCCTGATTAAATACGTGTATGTGATACCGTATTATAATCTGGCAGTTATCTGTTATCGAGTTAGGTTATATGTGATATAACCCGATTATCGAATTAAGTGTTGATTTGATAATGTGATATACAGATAAATGATATTAGTCGGTTATATGTGATATAACTGGATTACTAAATCAAGTGTCGATTTAATAATGTGATATATGTTATATGTGATATAATTATATCTTAACTAATATCATTATCTCACTAATTATTCTTCATTATAAATATATTAATATATATGATATATATATATATATATATATAATGAAGTATGACATAAAATTATATTTTGTGAAAATAGAAATGTGGTGGAAATTGAAGTGGAATGGTGTGAAGTATGGCACATAATATATTTTATTCATCTTGACTTACTATTGAAGTATGGCGCCATTTTTTATTAGCGGATATTTGTATGCTTCAATGAGTGAGGTTTTAGATGAGCCATTCTTCATCTCATTCGACACTTGGCCATTTTCTTGAGTTGCTCCCATTTTGCTCTCTAGCGTCTTTTTCTTCCACAATGTCATGGTTCAAGTTTCAACCCTCGCATGTTATGTGAACCATGAAGGTTGAACACAAACTTGTGAGAAAAAGCATATCCCCTACTTCACCATCGTACACTGTCACGACCTAAAATTTGGCACGTGACCGACACTTAAACCACGTGATGTCAATAAGCATAATGCAATTTAAGTAAGCCGAAAATCCAGAAATCTAAACCATCAAAAGTAGTAAATGATAAAAACATTGTTAAAAACATTTGGAAATCTCAAGTAAAAATCTTTAAATTTTAAATTTATTTTCTTAAAAATTTCGGCAGCACCTCCTTTGTAAAAACTAGCCCCGAAACGGGTACAAACATAAGATATAAGTAAAGCATCCCCAAACGGGAGCAAATCATGCCCAAAGGCGGAAACAACCACCATAAGCAAAATATACGACGCCGTAGCGAAGAAAGAGACAATATAAAGTGAAAACAGCATAAGAGATAAAACTGTATAATAAAAGCCGGCTCACACGAGCTCGACACCCAGAGTCACAAAATATACAATATCGTCCTCACAACTCGTCTCTAAGTCAATACATAGAAAAGGTAGATAGAAAGTACTAGATACAATGAGATACATAAGGGATACAATTGATATAAGCGGATAACTGCAACCCACCAATAGCAAGAAGGCTCACAGCCAACCGTAGCGGTATCCGCTGAAAAAGATACAAAAAGAAGCCCTGCCGCAACAACTCCGAGGGTCAAGCCTGCAAAACACTGTGGCACAACGGGGGTGAGTTGCCAACTTGTGAATAGTAAGTAATATCATACAGATAATCGCAGGTATGCACGTACAGCGATAATCTATTACATGAAATATGATAGCATAAATATGGTAATCTGGATATGCAACAATCATGAAAGGTACTCTATCAGGTACTACAAATACATGAAGCAATGCATGTCAAATGAATGCTGAGTATGGGATAAAACATGTCATCATCAATGAATCATCATCGTGGAAAAACCAGTGTCCATCAATGACACCCTAAATCCCAATACCTCAGGCGATGTCACTCTGATCGGCCCTCATATCCTGTAAGTCTCATGGAACCTGAGTGCTCAACATCGGCACTCAAAAACAACATGAAAACTAGTGTCCAATATCGACACGCAAATCCACTTAACTCGGGCTCCGTCAGTCCGAATCGGCCCACGGGCTCCGTCAGTCCGGATCGGCCCATATCCATCTTTCGACTCTGGTCGGTGTCCTCCAGATAACCGCCAGGTCAAACCAATCACCGGTAGGTAGTAGTCCCTCTGCCAGGCTCATCGTCTATTGCACAACATCCCTTTCTTGCCCCGGGGTACCATACCGGGTACACCATGAACCCGCAAACGGATCATCCAACTCCTCAAATTGGGTTTCTAACACAAGTCTCAGAACCGAGAAAACTCATGGTGGACGCACTGAAATATCATATCAAGAGAAACCGGGTTTTCAAAACAATGCATAATTTCTTGAAATAATACCATGGTTCTCAAATCAATAAATCACATGAAATCCGTATCTAAATGCGTAAATCCATGAAATATGATATATGCAACATAAAACCGTAATATGAGCATATCAAGGGAAAACCGCTCTTTTAAATGAATACAGTTTTTAAATATATCATGCGGTTCCTAATTCCTCCAAAATCAATGCAACATCATATAAGGGTGTACATGTAGCTATGTATGCACGATGCATTTCATAAGCGTAATAAAACAAGAATCAATGTCTCAATATAAATAACAATACAATGCCGCATATGTATATAGGTTGTGCGTGTCATGGCAATTACCGACGATGTGGGTGTAGCATGCAATTTAGTGCTCGTGCAACATGAACCGTCAATAATAGTGCAGTGTCCACTAGGTACTAAGTCAAAGCACAACAAGTAATGGTATGCATTAATGTTCATGCACAATCAATATATATGAATATAAACATGCGGCTATAATATCATATCTAGCCCTGACGCATAACGCCATATGGGTGATTCCCCATAGATGTTAAATCTACTCACCGATGATCTCGAGCTACGTGAATCCAACCACTTGCTTTCCTTTCTTCGCAGCGTCCAAAGTCCCCGCACTCGTCCCTAAAATCACACAAAACATAGCAAGTGCAACTCAGAAATCGACCAATAATACATACAAGTGACATTTTGACCGACACACCGACTCCAATCAAACCCTCTAGTGTTCTCTTAGTGGCTAACATGAGTAGCGACACCCTAAGCAAACCCAAGTGCAGATATCACGTGAACCACAAAAACTGAGTCGGACACCGTATCGCGCATCGCCGAAACACTAAAAACTAGCAATTTGATCCCAGATTTTACATACTATCAAAACCTAAAAATCTAGTGGTACCAAACACCCTAAAATAATTGCAGACAGCTACCCACAAAAACACAACATTCCAGTACCCTACACGGCCGAGCTCGCCGGAAATCCATCAAGTGTCGCCGGCCAAAACCGGTCAGGTGGGGTTCTTGCTTCAGGTGAACACTCAGGGCAACTAGTACAACACCACTACATCGCTAGATTTTACAGTGAACACTCATGGTGATAGCAGGTTACAGTGACACTAAAATAGCACTAAAAATACGATATAAGCTCAAAACTACATCTTTTAGTGTTCTAAACTGAAACTAATTAGCAACACAACATTATACAATCTTAGTTAACAGTAGAGAGCACTACCTTCCCAAACTTGCCTAAAACCCTAGCTTTCCATGCTCCAAGCCATCTCCATAGGCTTTAGATCAAGTTTAATGAAGGGTTTAGTGAGTTTTGTGAAGAGTAGTGAGGATTTGGCTTTGGTTTGTGATGAACAAGGAGGGGTTTCAGTTTGGGGGTGTGAGGGAGATGAGGTGAAGAAAATATGTTGTGAATGAGGGAGTGAGGGAAATGAGGGTGTATGTGTGAGTAAGGAATGAGGGAATGAGGGAATGAGGGTATGAGATTAGCCATGCCCTTTCTCTCTCTTCATTTAATGCAAGCCATGCTTGCCATGCCTCATGATACATGTCAACCCTCTCTCTCTCTCCCATGTCAACCAAATTCAAACCTAAATAATTGCATACACTCAATGAAATGGGGTTAAGGTTGCTAAGAATTAGTTTAGGGTGCCATGGCTACTTTAGCATGGTTAACACCAATTAACCCCCAAGGTTAACATGCACATGTGTGTGTAAACCCAAAATAAATATTAATAAAATATTAATTAATTTTTATAAAATATGTGAAAACTATTTTGGTAAACTTTTTACTAAAAATCCGCATTATCGCTTAATTAACACTAATCGCATTCTAAGGTGTTACAATCTTCCCCCGTAAAGAAATTCGTCCCCGAATTTAAAAGTCTTACTATGCGCACCTTCAATGAGATGAAGGAATTTCTTCCGCATCTCGCTCTCGGCCTCCCAAGTGACCTCTTCATTATTCGGGCCACGCCAAAGAACCTTCACAGATGGCAAGACCTTTGACCGAAGTTTCTTCACCTGTCGATCCAATATAACTACCGGCTGCTCGGTGAACGAAAGATCACGCTCTAGCTGAACAGTCTGGTGCTGAATCCTGTGAGAAGGGTCATGAAGGTACTTGCGAAGTATCGATACATGGAATACGGGATGAACATCCGGAAAACTGGGTAGAAGTGCCAAACGATAGGCAACGGTACCAACTCGCTCAAGGATCTCAAAAGGACCAACAAATCTGGGACTGAGCTTTCCTTTCTTCCCAAATCTCATCACGCCCTTCATCGGAGAAATTCGTAGGAATATATGATCCCCCACTGCGAACTTGATCCTTCGACAACGACGGTCGGCATAAGATTTCTGTCTGCACTGGGCTGCTCTCATCCTATCCTGAATCAACTAGATCTTCTCCATAGTCTCTTGAACTAGTTAGGGTCCTAAAATCCTGCTCTCGCTAAGTTCGATCCAACAGACTGGCGATCGACACTTCCTACCATACAAAGCCTCAAAAGGTGCCATCTGAATCGTCTCCTGATAACTGTTATTATAGGAGAACTCTATCAATGGCAAGTGACGATCCCAACTGCCACCAAAATCAAGCACGCACACACGAAGCATATCCTCCAGAGTCTGTATAGTCCGCTCTGACTGACCATCGGTCTGCAGATGGAAAGCGGTGCTAAAACTCAAACGGGTACCCAAAGCTTCCTGCAGCTTCTGCCAAAGACGGCTAAGGAACTGGGTGTCCCTATCGGATACGATGCATGTGGGAACACCGTGCAAACGCACAATCTCATCAATGTACAACTGAGCATACTGAGCATAACCAAAAGTGGTCTTCACTGGAAGGAAGTGAGCCGCTTTCGTCAACCGATCAACAATCACCCAAATGGAGTCATACCCTCGACTAGACCTGGGTAGACCCACAACGAAATCCATGGAGATCTATTCCCATTTCCACTCCGGAACAGGTAAAGGCTGCAACTCCCCTTCCAGTCTCTGATGCTTAGCCTTGACTTGCTGACAAGTCAGGCACCTCGAAACAAAATCCGAAACATCACTCTTCATCCCTGCCCACCAGTAGATATCTCTCAAGTCACGATACATCTTGGTGGAACCTGGGTGAACACTAAAAGCTGACTGATGTGCCTATTCTAGGATCTCGCGTCTCAAACCATCGGTATGAGGTACACATAAATGAGTCCCAATACGTAGCACACCTTGGTCATCAATCTCAAACTCCGAATCTCTACCCTACCGAACATGCTCAAGAATCTCATACAAACGGGCATCGGCGGGCTGTGCCTCACGAATACGATCTAGTAGAAGTGGACGGGCGCAGACGTGAGCAAGCTGTCCTCCAGTGGAAGTGAACTCAAACTGTACTCGACTGTCGCACAAGATATGCCAATCTGCAAAAGACTGTCTCTAAACTGCGCTCAACTGGCACAAGCTACCCCCGGGCCTATGACTCAAAGCATCGGCTAACACATTCGCCTTGCCCGGGTGATAAAGGATCTCACAATCATAATCCTTCACAAGCTCCATCCAACGGCGCTGTCTCAAATTCAGATCCCGCTGCAGGAAGATGTAGTTTAAGCTCTGGTGGTCTGTGAAAATCTGACACGACTCCCCATGCAAGTAGTGTCTCCAAATCTTAAGTGCAAAGACCACCGCGGCCATCTCAAGATCATGAGTGGGATAATTCTGCTTGTGCTTCTTCAACTGCCGGAAAGCATAAGCGATAAGTCTATCATGCTGCATCAATACATAACCGAGCCCCACTCAAGAAACATTACAGTAAACGACAAAGCCGTCCGATCCAGAAGACAAGGATAAAACTAGTGCAGTCGTCAACCGAGTCTTCAACTGCTGAAAACTCTGCTCGCATGGCTCAGTCCAAAGAAAAGGAACCCCCTTTCTGGTCAGTCCGGTCAGCGGTGCAACGATACTCGAGAAGTCCTGCACGAAACGGCGGTAGTAGCCGGCTAAGCCCCAAAAGCTGCGTACCTCTGTCACTGATACAGGTCTGGGCCAAAGCTGTACGGCATCGATCTTCCTTGGGTCCACACGAATATCGTCTCCCGTAACCACATGACCTAAGAAGTCAACACTATCAAGCCAGAAGGCACACTTCAAGAATTTAGCAAACAGCTGGTGCTCTCTCAATGTCTGCAAAGCAATTCTCAAGTGCTGCTCATGCTCCTCTCGACTCTTGGAATAAACCAGAATGTCATCAATAAACACAATAATAAACTGGTCGAGGAACGGCCTGAAAATTCGGTTCATCAAATTCATGAACACTGCTGGGGCATTGGTGAGTCCGAACGACATCACTAAAAACTCATAATGCCCGTAGCGCGTACAAAAAGCAGTCTTCGAAATGTCATCATTCCGAACCCGCAACTGATGATAACCTGATCTCAAATCGATCTTGGAAAAATGTCCCGCACCCTGGAGCTGATCAAACAAATCGTCAATGCGAGGTAAAGGATACCTATTCCGCACCGTAACTTAGTTCAATTGACGATAATCAATGCACAACCTCAAGCTGTTGTCCTTCTTCTTGACGAACAGAACAGGAGCTCTCCAAGGCGAAACACTCGGACGTACAAGTCCCCTATCAAGCAACTCTTACAGCTGATCCTTAAGCTCCTTAAGCTCCGCTGGGGCCATCCGGTAAGGCGGTATAGAAATAGGCCCCGTGCCGGGGATCAAATCAATGCAAAACTCAATCTCATGCTCCGGCGGCAATCCAGGTAACTCATCGGGAAATACATCGGGAAACTCTCGCATGATAGGAACCCGGTCCAAGGAATCTACTATGGCTCCGGTATCATGAATGAAAGCTAAGAATCCCCGACATCCCCTCCTCAAAAGCCGACTAGAGCAAAGGTCTGAAATCAAACTGTGAGGGGCGGCACCACGGGCCCCCTGCATAACAAGAACTAAATCGCCGGGAAAACAAAACATGACTGTCTTCTCGCGGCAGTCCATGGACGCGTAGATAGTAGCTAACCAGTCCATACCCAGGAGAACGTCGATGTCCAACATTTCAAGAAGGATCAAGTCGACGGACGACTCTCTATCTCCAATCCGAACAGCACACGACCGAAACACGTGTCACACAACAAAAGACTCGCCAACAGGAGTAGTCACGACAAGCGGCTGATCTAGCAAACACGCCTCTCGGCCCAACCTCGGCACGGAGTGTGTAGAAACATACGAGTGCATAGATCCCGGATCAAACAAAACGTGTGCATCGAAAGAACATACTGAAAGAATACCTGAAACCACTGCATTGGACGCCTGCGCCTCCTGATGAGTCAAAGCAAATACCCATGCCTGCTCTCTACCGGCAACTGGGCGTCCTCCGCCTCTGCTATCCCATCCTCTCTGAACAAACCCTCCGCGGCCATGACCTCTCTGAGCATAAGTCTGACGCAGAGCAACAACAGGAGCAAGAGGTAATGCTCTCTGAGGTGGAGAAGGTGGTAAGGTAACATGTGATACAACTGCCTCGTCCTCACGTGGCTCAGTACAATCTCGAACGCGATGATAAAAACTCCCGCACCGAAAACATCCAGACGATGACTGCTGACCCTCCTGGGGATAAGAGCTAAACAACCGGCCTCGTCCCAAGCCTCTGCTAATCCCAAGACCTGAACGAAATCTGTCTCGGCGTCTAAACATCTGTCTCCGGGCTTATACATCAGTACGAACCATCTTTGGTTCTGGAACTACCGAAGTCTCGGAAAGACGCTCCTCAACTAGTAGGGCTGCGTCCACTGCGGCTGCATATGTGTCACAATGCTGGGCACTGATAGCGAGAAACAACTGGGTAAGCAGGCCTCGAACAAATCTCTTGATCCGCATCTCCTCAGTGTCCACCAAATACGGAGCATACAATGATAGCTGGGTAAACTGAACATCGTACTCTTCCACTGTCATACCCGGAGTCTGGCGTAATGACTCAAAACTGCGATCTTGAGCATCCCTGACGCTCTGCGGAAGAAAACGGGCAAGAAACACCGTCACGAACTCAGCCCAGGTCATAGGAGAAAGACCTGCGGCTCTGCCCCTCTCTAAAAACTCGCACCAAGTCTGGGCAAGACCCTCCAGACGAAAACTCACGAACTCTACCCATCTCGTGTCGGAGCATCTCAGCGAAAGATAGACCCTGGCCATCCGATCGATAAATGACTGCGGATCCTCAGCTGCATCAGTGCCGGTGAAAACCGGAGGCTTCAGCCTCATGAACTCAGATAACGATACGATGATAACCTCTGTAGTTGCAGGTACGACTGCCGGAACAGTAGGCACCATCGCGGTCCCCGTAACAGGTGGGACAACCTCCTATCTCTGCGCTCGACTGGCCCCAACTATCGATCCCATTATCTGGCGCAAATCTTGCATACCGTCCTCTAGCCTAGCAATACGATCTAGCGAATGTGGATCAATCTGCTCCTGTATATTGGGCGTACCGCCCTGGTCAATCCTCATCTCCGACGAGCCAACTCTGACCTCAGCTCTCGCGGCCGCTCTCGCGCCCTCGTAGTCTTCGGCGGCATAATGGCTCGAAATAAAAACAGGATTCGATAAGAACACGGAAATCGAATCACAAGGATGTATAAAATCACGGAAGGAATTTCAACCAACAAGTCCTAAGATCACTTAGGCGGAGTACCGTGTCATAAGTATACCGCGGAACATACACACGCTATGTCACTCTGCATATGCTACTTACTCCATCATACCAGGGTCATCCTACACTCCGAAAGGTAAAACCTAGCGCTCTGATACCAACTTTGTCACGACCCAAAATTTGGTGCGTGACCGGCACTTAAACCACGTGACGTCAACAGGCGTAACACAATTTAAGTAAGCCGAAAACCCAGAATAAACCATCAAAAGTAGTAAGTGATAAAAAAAATTATTAAAAACATTTGGAAATCTCAAGTAAAAATCTTTAAAGTTTAAATTCATTTTCTTAAAAATTTCGGCAGCACCTCCTTTGTAAAACCTAGCCCCGAAACGGGTACAAACATAAGATATAAGTAAAGCATCCCCAAACAGGAGCAAATCATGCCCAAAAAATATACGACGCCGTAGCGAAGAAAGAGACAATATAAAGTGAAAACAGCATAAGAGATAAAACTGTATAATAAAAGTCGGCTCACACGAGCTCGACACCCAGAGTCACAAAATATACAATATCGTCCTCACAACTCGTTTCTAAGTCAATACATGGAAATGGTAGATGGAGAGTACTAGATACAATGAGATAAATAAGGGATACAATCGATATAAGCGGATAACCGCAACCCACCTATAGCAAGAAGGCTCACAGCCAACCGTAGCGGTATCCGCTGAAAAAGATACAATAAGAATCCCTGCCGCGACAACTCCGAGGGTCAAGCCTGCAAAACACTGTGGCACAACGGGGGTGAGTTGCCAACTCGTGAATAGTAAATAACAACATACAAATAATCGCAAGTATGCATGTACAGCGATAATTTATCACATGCAATCTGATAGCATAAATATGGTAATCTGGATATGCAACAATCATGAAAGGTACTCTATCAGGTACTAAAAATACATGAAGCAATACATATCAAATGAATGCTGGGTATGGGATAAAACATGTCATCATCAATGAATCATCATCGTGGAAAAACCGGTGTCCATCAACGACGCCCCAAATCACAATACTTCAGGTACCGTCACTCTGATCGGCCATCATATCCTGTAAGTCTCATGGAACCTGAGTGCCCAATATCGACACTCGAAAACATCATGAAAACTTGTGTCCAACATCGACATGCAAATCCACATAACTCAGGCTCCGTCAGTCCAGATCGGCCCACGGGCTCCACCAGTCCGGATCGGCCTATATCCATCTTTCGACTCCGGTCGGTATCCTCCGGATAACTGTTGGAGATAGTGCCCTCATAGTCAATTATTGGATCGCAGGTACATGGTTGCAATGATTGCGGAGGACCTATCCCGGTAGCACAGTCTTACTCGAGATGATAGTATGCTATCTGGTTTGCCTTTATCAGTCGTGTACATGTTCAGGTGACTGATTGCATGTTACACTTTGATAGAGCCCTTAGGATCTTGCTTTACTACCAACAGTATGATGGCGATCATATACGTGAGAGTTGGGTAGTTTATATGCATATCCTTAATTGTGGTCCCTAGTCGTGGGAGTTTCGAGACAGGGCATCGATACTCCAGAGTAGACTAGTGTATACAGTCGAGACCCCGACGAGGGGCGGTGGCCGATCTCACAAGCCACTGGTGTCAGTTGGATCACCTAAGATGTATACAGGTGCTCATTGGGTTATGAGTACACCGGACAGGACTCGCCGGGAATCTGCTAGTTAGTACTATACCTATCGTCAGATAGCAGTTCCCAGGTGACATGTGTACAGGTTAGTTCATCGACCTGAGGTCGTCATTTGTCTCATGTGAGTTCCCACTGTGCTTTGATTTCTACCCTACCACGGCTCAAAGGAGTCGTGCAAACAGGTAGCTTTTGGGTACAGTCCCGAGCCATATGGAGGCACGTGAGCGGATCGGCAGGGGATTTGTCTCTCCCGGTATTGGGGGCGAGATCGTGCTGTGTCTAGGAGAGCCATTACACATAGCCCACGGCCGTGGCAGGAGATTTACTGGTAGGTACTCCAGTAGTATCTCAGGGTGTTATTGGGCTTCACTCCGACACGACTTATACTGCTTCTGGGGGTCTGACGTTACTAGCCCCCTAGGCGGATATACGATACTCATTGACGAACGGACCGGACTGTATATACATTGTCACTGTTAGGCTCAGTAGGGTTTTCTGGATGAGTTCATTCATCGGCCACCCTTGAGTTTGCTCATCAGTCTCCCTTGAGGTCAGTCCGTGGGCAGCCGTTACGCATAGCTAGTGCAGCTGACGGTTTGTGGTTAAACCCACTGCCAGGGTACTGACGAGTCATTAGAGTCCCCAACAGACAGTTTCCCAAGTTCGGGCGAAACGTTGTAGAGGCCGTATGGTTTTATGGTAGGGTTCGGAAAATGCACGTGCGTTTACGCACGTGTCGATTTTCGGACAGATGATACTGGTCGGCTTTGGTTTAAGCCGGATCCGAGTATTATATTGAGTAGGTATAATATCTTTGTCTCAGTTGCATTTGTATTCGGTCGTAATACAAATACGGGTATATTTATACAGTTTCGGGGTTATCCTGAAAGTTGTTTCAGGATCACTTTTGGAAGTTGCCAGTTTCCAGTTTTCTATCAGCCGTCTTTTAACATTTGGTTAAAGACGGGTTTATCTTTTCTTGAGATGAGTGTGGATTCTTCTAGAAGATTCTAGAAGGTGATGACTAGGTTTTGTGGTGTTGTGTTTTGATTGGATGCATTTAAGGGTTCATTAATGCATGATGACTAGGTTTGTGAGTCATGCTTTAACTTTAATGCTTTTTGTTTTGGTTAAGATCTTTTGTCATGATAAGGTTACATGCTATGGTCACCTCCCTCCTCCTACCATCACCTCCCTCCTTGCTTAAATATGGCCGGCCCTCTCTCTCCTCCCTCACTTGCTTGCTTGATTAATTTTGTAGAAAAGATATGATAGTATTTGGGTGCATGGAAATTTCATTACTTCATTTCTTTCCATCACCCAATATCCTCGGCAACTTTATTAACCGATCGTCCACGGTTTTGGACGAAGTGAGACAAAGTCATCTACTCATTCTCTACATCAATCTTGGTCGTCTCTTTTAGCAAACTTGACGATCGAGTTGCCTCAAGTCAGAGGCGGGAGCCCGTTTAAAGAATCGGTGATGTGGTGTCACCTTGACGAGGATATCGGAGATCGACGAGATCGGAGCAGCCGCAACGGAGCGTGGGATGATGGTTGAAGAATGAAGGACTCGGATCGTTCGGTATAACCTTTCTACATTCTTTACAGTTTGTTAGTTTAGCAATAATGGCAAATCCGGGTTAAAGTATACGATAGCGCCAGTTTAAAAGTTTTTATTCCGCATTTGGCGTCTGTTGACGGCCGGGGCGCTAGCGTAGACTTACAGTGGTATCAGAGCCTAACCATTTTGCTATACTAACTTGTGCTAACGCGTTCAAAATATCGATCGAACCGAAAATCAAAAACGGCAAAATCCTTGCTTGACAGTTTCTGTTGATTTTAAATGGTCTCAAAATTTATTTCTGGATGTCTTAAAAATCTGTGCAGGCGTTTTTAAGAGACACGACAAAATTTGGGGTCGTGATTCCTCCAAGCTGCCGCGGAAACGCGGCCAAACCCATGGTTTGGCCGCGTATCCGCGGCTATGTGGGGAGCACGTGCTCCCAAATTTTGTCAGTGGGTTCTGTGTTGGATTTTGGGGTTTTTGGTAAATATCGTTTTGGCCCAGGTTTTGTTACTGTTCACCAGTAAGTCGTGGGGCCCACTTTTTGATATTTGGTCGATCGAAATTTAAACACGTTAGTTTACAGTGCTTACATTATATCTCCGACCGGGAATGTCATTTGATCGGTAAACCGCGTCTGATTGCTATAGTTCTTTTAGACGGGTTTGCGAACGTGACATTCGCGTTGATGTTCTGTGTTGTGCTGTGTTGTTGCGGATTTGTCGTGGTGGATAGCAGTGTGCAATGGTAGTACAGTTTGAGTTTATTTGTACATTTGATATTGCGGGGCGAGCGTCCAACTTGTGGACTGCCGTCACTGCCTGTTGTATAATATTCTTTTGGGGCACGACCAGGTTGCGGTCGATGTACCTGTTGTACTATTTTTCATTACTGTACTAGGTTTTACCCCGCGACGGAGTGCACGGATAGCCGGGTTCTGGAGGGCAACGGGTCCGCATCTCATGGCTTTGAGAGGCAGAGGGTCCCCACTCTAAAATTGGCAGACTATTCGCCGCACTCGTAGGGGGTACAGGTTGACCCAAGGGGGGGTGCTCAATTTACCGGATTCCGTGAAGTGCCGGGTATTCCATTCACTATGCTGTGGGGACTGCCTCGCTTCAGGTTTTGGCGGGTAACTTGCCGCACCCGTAGGGGTCTAGGTTTCATTGCACAGGCTATCCACACGACAGGGGAACGTCGGGTTTCAGCAGCGGCTCTGTGAAACCCGGGGATCCCAGATTATCTGTATTGTTCTGTGATGCTTATTACTTTTCTGTAATGTTGCATATTATCACGCCTGGAGCGATTATGTATATTGGTTTATATACTATTAGATGTTGTATATGTTTTACACCCGCGCTAGTCCAGTCCCCGCTCTGTCGTTAGTTAAGTAACCTAACGGGTGATGACGGGACCCAGTGACGAATGCGGATGGCATATACGTACATTTTATTTTTCGTTCTTTTCTGGTGTGATTGATTGATGGGACTGCATTGATTCTGATCAATGCAAAGTAAAAACAAACCTGTTTTAGTTGTTGGAACAAATTTAAAAAGTGTTATTGCAAAGACGTTTCCTTTTGTTTTGCATAGCGGTATTCAGTGGAATATCCTGCACCTCATTCGACGGGGCAAGGGCCGATATCCCTTCACCGGGACTGACCCCTTGGACAGAAGTTTGCGTCAGGGTAATAACTTCACTATAGTCGATTACATGTTGCTTTGCATAGCGGTATTCAGTGGAATATCCTGCACCTCATTCCACGAGGAAAGAGCCGAGATCCCTTCACCGGGAGTGACCTCTTTAGCAAAAGGTTTTCGCCACTATATTTTAAAAAGCTATCAGGTTCCTTCAGCGATATCAAGTTCACTACGCTAAAGGTTTTTCGCCAAAAACCAGCCGTAGCCCTCCGTCACTTCTTTTGGGTATTCAGTAGTATTCAAGCTATGTATTTTAGCCAAAGTTAAGGCATAGTGTTTGGTAGCTGCTGGGTATTCAATTGTTGCATAGATAGATGAGTTAGTTTGGGACAGTCGTTCTGCCGATTGGCCAAAGTCAGGGGCATGTGCGGGTGGGTTCAAATTGACAAGATAGTGATGGGTAGAACTTGGCATGTGACTTATGACATTTTGACCAAAGCCAAGGTTATAAGAGCATGGGGCAAAAATCAGATCGGGAGTTTCTAAAGAAACTGAAACTTGCCAAGTATGCGCATACCTTCTGGAGTATGAGAACGTGGATGCATTCCATCACGTTATCATGCGATGAGAGTTGGATCCCGATTCCTACTGATGAGTTGGTTTACTCTTCGGGTGATCCCGATTGATTCTTCTTTCAGGTTTGGGGGAGAATTTGACAGGACAGTGGGAGGTTTCCGGATTAGATAAAGTTATGACCATTCTGATCTAGGATAGAGTGCACGCAGAGTGTTTCTTTTCTCTCTCTCTCTTTGGCAGCGACCTTTGACCGACCCTAGACTATGACTCAGGGACCAGGTTGACCGAACCTTCTTAAAATACTGGCTTTTGGATTGTCTTTGTTGCATAAGTCATTGCCACTCCTTCTTCTACCCTTTGCATTTCTCAGAACACCCGTATCACTACGGATATCCACTTCCATTGGATAGATCCATCGTATGGTTATATACGAACTCGAAGGGACTTCTTCGAGGATGGATCAAGGTTCAGGAGAAATAGAATTGGTTTATTCAGTTGTCTTTTATTATCACCTTCTCTCAGGTTGCGAGAGCTCCTTGGTTTAGGAGAGTACACCTATTACGCTTATTGGATAGTCTTATTCCAAACCATAGGCAGGTGCCGAAAGGTAGGGAATGAAGAAAACCAATTAGCCTAAGTAGGGTGTACAGAAGGAAATAACTAAAGACAAAATAAAGGGATTAGAAAGAGGGCAAAGTAAATTGCGACTGATATCATTCATGACAAAAACCGCGTACTTCATCGCCACTCCTATTTCACCTTTAAAGGAATAAGGTATTATTCAGTTGTCTTTTATCATCACCTTCTCTCGAGATGCGAGTACTTCTTGGTTTAGGAGGGTACACCTATTATGCTTACTGGATAGTCTTCTTCCAAACCATAGGCTGGTGCCGAACGGTAGGGAAGGAAGAAAACCATTTACCCTAACGATGGTGTACAGAAGGTAACGACTAAAGACAAATAAAGGGATTTGGAGAGATGACAATAAAATATACGGTTGAAGTCATGAGTTGGATTATGGAAGAGGCATTACTATGAATACCAGGATACCCCTACGAAACATTTTCATGTTTCAGTGCATTGTTAAAGAAAAACTGTTTTCCCGATTAGACACTTACTCCAAGGGTATGTATTTACCAGGTTTCATTCTCATATCTGTATGGTTTTACAGATGATGAGTGGGAGTAAGTTATTGGGAATTAGGTGATCATCCTCATTATATCGGAATTCGTTGTAATTGGTGATATTTGAGGAAATCGCCAGGGTACAGTTTTCCACCTACAACGCACAGGTTATGAGTTGTTCAACTCAGCGGACTTATACAGAGTATTGTATGTTGTCCAGTGTCCATCAGGACAAAGGGGTAGGTCCTCGTACTATGTTCTGTTTACTTATAACTTCTCTAGTTTTTAGACAAGTGTTTCGTAGAAATACAAGGTCTAAGTTTTGAGAAGTTGTTGGTATAAGAATAAAGTAGAGAACCAGGTATCACAAGTATCGGGATTCTTCAAAGAGATCGAAGATGTAGATTCTTGTGATTGGTATTCAGATGATAGTGATGGTTTTGAGAAACGTGTTTCTCTTTCAGGTTACTCATAATTGGAAGGATTCCTAAGTTGAGTAATGCTGATTAGCCTCTTTCCATTAAGTTGATATGCACTGGAGACAGCTGCATGATTTGAATATGGTTCCAATTAAATAAAGTGCCAAAGTTTCTGTATTGGATATAGAATGGATCGTACCTTAAAAGATGTTAAGGTACGGGGAGTTGTCCAGCTTATGCTTAAAACCAGAGTCTGGATAACTCAGGGCACGTTTCTGTAATGGCTGTTTGTGGGTTGACCCTGGCTATGTCGAGGGTTGATATTCTACCATTTGGAAGATCAATAGTGATATTGTTCTAGACTCGCCACAGTTTTAGTAAAATGGATTTTTTTCAGAAAACAGTAGTGGGAGTATGGTAGAACTGGAAGTGATTCCAGAACCGCGAACGATTACGGAAAATTTAATAGGACCTATATATTCAATCAGGTTTGACATTCCAATAGCCACTCCGCAGATAAGGTGGGTAACCTCAGACACCCGAGAGGTACTTCGGTAGCCTCAAGGACGGTGACAGGGAGGTTCTTATCTACCCAGACTTGACACTACTGTTGTTCCAGGATATGAGACCCGGTAGGAGGGTTGTCATATTCAGTGGGAGCAGCGGAAGCATAGTGGGCAAGTAGCTTATATCTATTTATAGACTAGAGCAGTTATAGCGGAGATAGATCATCTAATTTTGATGTGAAAGTCATTGGTTTGACTTCATCAGAATAGGGGATGGATCTGTTAAGAAGGTAGTAGGGTGTGATGTCATGGTATTTGGATGACATACACAGAGTAGGAAGTAAAATTCCTATACTACGATCGGTTGTACTCTGATCGTCACACAGTTGTTTCTCCAGACAGGATATGGATATAATATTTGACATTCTGGTTTCTGGATCTATGGTTTTAGATCTAGATTTGGGTAGTTTCCCAATGCAGGTACTTTGACAGATATTCTAATGGTTTTTAGAATAGTTGACTCCTAGCATGGTAGTGTACCTGCAGGTGATGGAGTCACCCTCTCTAAAGGTGTCGTATAGACTAAAGGGGAGAGGGATGTGCATGATTGGCAGATCACTTGCTTAGGCAATTGAGTCAATCATGAGATGTCAAGTACCGCACCAAATGTTGTTTTTGCACTAGATGCAATAAGTTTGTATTAATCCAATCCTGGAGAAACATAAGGAAGCAGTTTTAGAACATTAGTACATGTTCTACGGATTTGATAACGGCAGCCTCTTTCGGGAGACGGTTATCACTCCAGGCTTCAAAGGTGACATGGATGACAGAGTGATTATCAGAGTTTTAGTTTTCCCTCTGACGAGGGACAGTATTATGGACAGGTGGTTCCAGAGGATACTGTGGGTGGCATGGTGCCGGATACTGATTAGGTTCAGTGATCCATACAGTCTAAGAAGTTTGGATATGGAGTTCATTTATGAACTAAGGTCCCATCAGATATCCAGACATATTCTAAGACAGGTACTACTCAATTCGGGAGATGGCTTTCTCCGCGAACTTGAGATTAAGAGAGATATAGAAAGATACTTCTAGGCGGATCCACTCACTGAGGCTATTTCTCGAACACAATAGTTTTACAAACGGGCTTTGTGAAACTGATTAGTAGAGGAGTTGGATGTTCGGTTTCACACGGGCTGTGAGTAGTCGACATCGCAATAATTAGCCTTGAGTACAAGTGGGAGATTGTTGGAGATAGTGCCCTCATAGTCAATTATTGGATCGCAGGTACGTGATTGCAATGATTGCGGAGGACCTATCCCGGTAGCACAGTCTTACTCGAGATGATAGTATGCTATCTGGTTTGCCTTTATCAGTCGTGTACATGTTCAGGTGACTGATTGCATGTTACACTTTGATAGAGCCCTTAGGATCTTGCTTTACTACCAACAGTATGATGGCGATCATATACGTGAGAGTTGGGTAGTTTATATGCATATCCTTAATTGTGGTCCCAAGTCGTGGGAGTTTCGAGACAGGGCATCGATACTCCGGAGTAGACTAGTGTATACAGTCGAGACCCCGACGAGGGGCGGTGGCCGGTCTCACAAGCCACTGGTGTCAGTTGGATCACCTAAGATGTATACAGGTGCTCATTGGGTTATGAGTACACCGGACAGGACTCGCCGGGAATCTGCTAGTTAGTACTATACCTATCGTCAGATAGCAGTTCCTAGGTGACATGTGTACAGGTTAGTTCATCGACCTGAGGTCGTCATTTGTCTCGTGTGAGTTCCCACTGTGCTTTGATTTCTACCCTACCACGGCTCAAAGGAGTCGTGCAAACAGGTAGCTTTTGGGTACAGTCCCGAGCCATATGGAGGCACGTGAGCGGATCGGCAGGGGATTCGTCTCTCCCGGTATTGGGGGCGAGATCGTGCTGTGTCTAGGAGAGCCATTACACATAGCCCACGGCCGTGGCAGGAGATTTACTGGTAGGTACTCCAGTAGTATCTCAGGGTGTTATTGGGCTTCACTCCGACACGACTTATACTGCTTCTGGGGGTCTGACGTTACTAGCCCCCTAGGCGGATATGCGATATTCATTGACGAACGGACCGGACTGTATATACATTGTCACTGTTAGGCTCAGTAGGGTTTTCTGGATGAGTTCATTCATCGGCGACCCTTGAGTTTGCTCATCAGTCTCCCTTGAGGTCAGTCCGTGGGCAGCCGTTACGCATAGCTAGTGCAGCTGACGGTTTGTGGTTAAACCCACTGCCAGGATACTGACGAGTCATTAGAGTCCCCCACAGACAGTTTCCCAAGTTCGGGCGAAACGTTGTAGAGGCCGTATGGTTTTATGGCAGGGTTCGGAAAATGCACGTGCGTTTACGCACGTGTCGATTTTCGGACAGATGATACTGGTCGGCTTTGGTTTAAGCCGGATCCGAGTATTATATTGAGTAGGTATAATATCTTTGTCTCAGTTGCATTTGTATTCGGTCGTAATACAAATGCGGGTATATTTATACAGTTTCGGGGTTATCCTGAAAGTTGTTTCAGGATCACTTTTGGAAATTGCCAGTTTCCAGTTTTCTATCAGCCGTCTTTTAACATTTGGTTAAAGACGGGTTTATCTTTTCTTGAGATGAGTGTGGATTCTTCTAGAAGATTCTAGAAGGTGATGACTAGGTTTTGTGGTGTTGTGTTTTGATTGGATGCATTTAAGGGTTCATTAATGCATGATGACTAGGTTTGTGAGTCATGCTTTAACCTTAATGCTTTTTGTTTTGGTTAAGATCTTTTGTCATGATAAGGTTACATGCTATGGTCACCTCCCTCCTCCTACCATCACCTCCCTCCTTGCTTAAATATGGCCGGCCCTCTCTCTCCTCCCTCACTTGCTTGCTTGATTAATTTTGTAGAAAAGATATGATAGTATTTGGGTGCATGGAAATTTCATTACTTCATTTCTTTCCATCACCCAATATCCTCGGCAACTTCATTAACCGATCGTCCACGGTTTTGGACGAAGTGAGACAAAGTCATATACTCATTCTCTACATCAATCTTGGTCGTCTCTTTTAGCAAACTTGACGATCGAGTTGCCTCAAGTCAGAGGCGGGAGCCCGTTTAAAGAATCGGTGATGTGGTATCACCTCGACGAGGATATCGGAGATCGACGAGATCGGAGCAGCCGCAACGGAGCGTGGGATGATGGTTGAAGAACGAAGGACTCGGATCGTTCGGTATAACCTTTCTACACTCTTTACAGTTTGTTAGTTTAGCAATAATGGCAGATCCGGGTTAAAGTATACGATAGCGCCAGTTTAAAAGTTTTTATTCCGCATTTGGCGTCTGTTGACGGCCGGGGCGCTAGCGTAGACTTACAATAACCGCCAGGTCAAACCAATCACCGGTAAGTAGTAGTCCCTCTACCAGGATCATCGTCTATTGCACAACATCCTTTTATTGCCCCGGGGTACCATACCGGGTCCACCATGAACCCGCAAACGGATCATCCAACTCCTCAAATCGGCTTACTAACACAAGTCTCAGAACCGAGAAAACTCATGGTGGATGCACTGAAATATCATATCAAGACAAACCGGGTTTTCAAAACATTGCATACTTTCTTGAAATAATACCACGGTTCTCAAATCCATAAATCACATGAAATCCGTATCTAAATGCGTAAATCCATGAAATATGATATATACAACATAAAACTGAAATATGAGCATATCAAGGGAAAATCGCTCTTTTAAATGAATCCAGTTTTTAAATATATCATACGGTTACCAATTCCTCCAAAATCAATGCAACATCATATAAGAATGTACATGTAGCTATGTAGGCACGATGTATTTCATAAGCGCAATAGAACAAGAATTAATGTCTCAATATCAATAACAATACAATGCCGCATATGTATATAGGTTGTGCGTGTCATGGCAATTACCGACGGTGTGGGTGTAGCATGCAATTTAGTGCTCGTGCAACATGAACCGTCAATAATGGTGCAGTGTCCACTAGGTACTAAGTCAAGGCACAACAAGTTATGGTATGCAATGATGCTCATGCACAATCAACATATATGAATATAAACATGTGGCTATAATATCATATCTATGCCTGACGCATAACGCCATACGGGCGATTTTCCCATAGATGTTAAATCTACTCGCCGATGATCTCGAGCTACGTGAATCCAACCACTTACTTTCCTTTCTTCGCAGCGTCCGAAGTCCCCGCACTCGTCCCTAAAATCACACAAAACATAGCAAGTGCAACTTAGAAATCGACCAATAATACATACAAGTTTTGACCGACGCACCGACTCCAATCAAACCCTCTAGTGTTCACTTAGTGGCTAACATGTGTAGCGACACCCTAAGCAAACCCAAGTGCAGAAATCACGCGAAGCACAGAAACTGAGTCGGACACCGTATCGCGCGTCGCCGAAACACTAAAAACTAGCAATTTGATCCCAGATTGTACATACTGTCAAAACCTAAAAATCTAGCAGTACCAAACACCCTAAAACAACTGCAGACAGCTACCCACAAAAACACAACACTCCAGTCCCCTACACGGCCGAGCTCGCCGGAAATCCATCAAGTGTCGCCGGCCAAAACCGGTCAGGTGGGGTTCATGCTTCAGGTGAACACTCAGGGCAACTAGTACAAGACCACTACATCGCTAGATTTTACAGTGAACGCTCGTGGTGATAGCAGGTTACAATGACACTAAAATAGCACTAAAAATACGATATGGGCTGAAAACTATATCTTTTAGTGTTCTAAACTAAAACTAATTAGCAACACAGCATTATACAATCCTAGTTAACAGTAGAGTGCACTGCCTTCCTAAACTTGCCCAAAACCCTAGCTTTCCATACTCCAAGTCATCTCCATAGGTTTTAGATCAAGTTTAATGAAGGGTTTAGTGAGTTTTGTGAAGAGTAGTGAGGATTTGGCTTTGGTTTGTGATGAACAAGGAGGGGTTTCGGTTTGAGGGTGTGAGGGAGATGAGGTGAAGAAAATATGTTGTGAATGAGGGAGTGAGGGAAATGAGGGTGTATGTGTGAGTGAGGGATGAGGGAATGAGGGTGTGAGATTAGTCATGCCCCTTCTCTCTCTTCATTTAATGCAAGCCATACTTGACATGCCTCATGATGCATGTCAATCCTCTCTCTCTCTCCCAAGTCAACCAAATTCAAACCTAAATAATTACATACACTTAAAGAAATGGGTTTAAGGTTGCTAAGAATTAGTTTAGGGTTCCATGGCTACTTAAGCATGGTTAACACCAATTAACCCCCAAGGTTAACATGCACATGTGTGTGCAAGCCCAAAATAAATATTAATTAACTTTTATAAAATATGTGAAAACTATTTTGGTGAACTTTTTACTAAAAATCCGCATTATCACTTAATTAATACTAATCGCCTTCTATATATACACTTGACTAGCGATCGAGTATAGCGTGTTTCCTACGCTAAAAAGTTTAGTTTAGAGGTTGCTTGAGTTGGAGGGACTTCACGCGGATCATCTTCGGCACGAAGGTCATCGGAGGAAGCTCGTTCAAACCCTTAAGTGGAGCCTAGTGGAGTCGTGGGACTACTACACGGGCATGTGAAGTGAAGGACTCGATCTACGAGGGTATAGCCATCTTTCACTTCTTCTATTTTCTTGGTATCAAACTTTAAACCCTAATCAACTAGCTAAGGATTTTGGATAGTCTAACTTAGCACCTATAAAAATTTAAATTTGGCATGTTTGATACTTGTAAAACCTCATGGTGGTGATAGGGTAGACTTTCATGGTATCAGAGCCTAAGCTAAAAGATTAGATGATGTAATTAGAATCACGAAACCGAAAAACTCTGAAACACCGAAACCCAAGATCACGGTATCTGTCGATTTTCAAATGATCTATAAAAAATTTTAAGCAACTGCAGAGTGTTTTATGAGATACAATTAGAACACTGGAAAAATTCGAGACCACTTCACTGGTTTTGACCCGGCGAGAAACACAAAAAAGGTCGGCCTGGCCGGTCCAATATTCCCCTATTGGTCTCGAAATTTTTTGGTGTTCTTATGGATTGGTTTTTGGGTTTCATGTATTGTTTGATTAGTCCAAAATTACATGTGATGTTAATTTTTTTAAAGGGCTAATACGGAGTTTTTCGTAGTCGTGTTTTTAACATTGTTTCGGGTTTAGTTTGATATGGATGCAGTAGTTAGAATCCACATTTAAATTAGTTTTGTGAAAACTAGTTTGTTTGCAAATCTAGTGTTTTAGTCTCGGATAATTGGTCGCCATGGAGTCTTGATTCGGATCAAAACTCTGTCGCAATCGCGTATTGTACACGAATACTCGCCAAATAATTTTGCTAGGTAGCCACGCCCTATTGCCCCGACCAAGTGACTGTAGGAGAACCCCGGTGCCAAAAGCATCCACTAAAGTGCTTGCGGCCACGGTGTTCCGCCTTAGTGCACTTCGTCAACGGTATCGGGGGTGCGGCCATCTACTAAAGTTTCTGATGGGCATTCGATAATGTAGTCAGGAATCTTGTTGAATCCCCGACTAAGTAATTGAAAAGTATTTTCAATTTGAGACTAAAATACAAGATTTATCAGGTTAGGCATGAAATCCGGAATATGAGATATTCCGGGTTTATGATGTCTAAGGAAATGCGGATTTTAATTATTGCTGTTTTTCATTTCTTTTCTGCGACCGTAAATGTAATATGTCGGGTATCCCAAATCTCGTTGCTATAGGTCAACAGAATTTGGGATACACATATTTGCTGACATTGATGATATGTGATATCATGTGTTGATGGTGATATGTTTTATTGGATCGTCATGATTGAATAGCCGAGAGTTTTATGTGAGATGAGAGTTTTCAATTTTCATTCATGTAAAATTTTGTATGTAATATTCTTTTATTGGGACACTTCCGGGTTGAGGATGATGTCACCACTGATGTATATTATTTACTTTTCCGCATTAGGATAGACCCAAGGTAGGGACCACAAGTAACCGGGTTCTAGAGTTCAGTGGGAGACCATCTCAAGGAGTTGAGACCGGGTCTCCTAACTCTAGAATTGGTAGGGTTATTTTCCACTCTCGTAGGGGTCTATGGGATGTGGGTTTGGCTATTCTTCACGACCGTGGAATCCGTGTTTTACATTACTGGCGAAATTTAAAACATGGAAATCCTAGTATATCCAATATTTCATATGTTGCTTCTGCTGCTTGGTTCTGTGATGTTGATCATATAACTGCGTGAAACGAATGTTATATTATATATATGATATATAATAAATGTTGCTTATGTTTTGCACCTGCGCTAGTCCAGGCTCCGCTCTGCCGGTAGTTAAGTAACCTAACGGTGCATGACGGGCCCAGTGGCGAATGTGGATAGCATAAGCGTACGTTTCTATTTTCGTTTCACTTTTCTGTAATGTTTAGGAAACAGATGGGACTTCATTAATGAGATTAATGAAAAGAAAGAAACCTAAAGATGTTGTAGAATCAAACTTTTAAAAAGGGTAGCTCTAGTTTTTGCTTTGCATAGTGGTATTCCTTAATGAATATCCAGCACCTCATTCGATGAGGAAAGAGCCGAGATCTCTTCACCGGGAGTGACCTCTTTAGCGAAACTAGCAAATACTACAACTCACTCGATTTTGTTTTTGATAGCTTCTCTAGTTCTTGCTTTGCATGGTGGTATTCCTGAATATCCAACACCTCATTCGATGAGGAAAGAGCCGAGATCCCTTCACCGGGAGTGACATCTTTAGCGAAACTAGCAAAAGCCTAAAAAACACTCCTTTTGAAAATCATTAGATTCTACAACGATTTCAAGTTCATTACGCTCATGGTTTTCTTAAAAACCTGTGTAGCCCTCCGCCATTTCAGATAAGTACTATTTTAGTATTCGTGCTACGTTTGTTGGCCTGTGTCAAGGCGTGGTGTGCTGTAGCTAATTAGTGCTTATCTGCTAGCATGTGATATGATTGGATTAGGGTAGTCGTACGGCGTTATTTGGCTGCATCAAGGGTCCTATGGGTGGGTTTAATTCAATCAAGAAATGAACGTGTTGAACTTGACTAGCGCCTTGAGGGTTGTTTGGCCTGCGTCAAGGTCATAGGAAGCTAGGGGTAAAAATATTATCGGGAATTTCAAGTGTTGAAATTTGCAATGAGATTTCATACCTTCCATATGATAGTTGGATCCCGATACCCACTGCGAGTAAGAGTTACTCCTGGGAGAATTTTGCACTTTTCAATTAGCTAATCAAGTAGATGTCTAGAAAGGTGTCAACGGGGTTATGCCTCTAGGGAAACGAGGTTTATTTTAATTAAGTCCATACAAAAGCACGGGAACCTCCCTCGGAGTACCGATACCTGCCTGGCCGAACAATTGGCGAACCTGTAGGATGTAATTAATCCCAGCTAATCTTAGCTTTTAGGGTTTGAAGGAAGATTTGATAAAAATAGTAGGAGCCATCCTGATTAGATAAAATAACCAATCTAATCTTGTAAAGAGCGCACGCAAAGTGATTATCCATCTCTCTCTCCTGGTAGCGACCAATGAAATGCCTTAATCAAGATAATAATATGGATGTTTTGACCGAACCTACTTATTATACTGGGCTAAGTTCCGCTCTACCTTATGACTGTCATAAGTCTGAGCAAGGAATAGGCGAATATCAGGATTCCCACGACACCCAAATGAAGAATAAGCATGTTGATGTATTGTCTTCGGGTGTGTTCGTTACCAAGAACTGTTTCTCGGTTTACTCTATGTCCTGGGTATTGGATACCGGATCAGGATCCCATACATGTAATTTATTACATGGACTACAGAAAGGTGGAGAACTGGGAAAGGGTGGTATGTCTCTAGTAGTAGAGATGGTGCAATTGTTGCAGCCAAAGCAGTTGGCAGATATCACCTAGTGTTACCAACTGGTAATACATTGATTCTAAACGACTATTATTTCGTACCAAAAATATTATGAATATTTTCTTAAAGAAAGTGTTGATTGGGTAAGGTATGTTGTATAACAGTGTACACGTTCTGAATCAAACTACAGTTCTAAACGTACAGAACACACACAAGAGGAATAGTTCAGAAATGAACGAAGTCTTCTTGTGGCATTGTAGACTGGGTCATATCGATGAAACAAGACTAGCTAGAGTTCCATAAGGATGCATATTTGAATCCGTTCGAATTTACATCTTATGAAACTTTCCAGTCATGTCTCAAAGACCAGGTGACCAAATCTTCATTTACTGGAAATGAAGAAAGAGCTACTGAACTCTCGGACAGATACATGGTGATGTATGCGGTCCTATGTCTACACATGTCAGGGATGGTTTCGCGTACTTTATTACATTCACCGATGTTCTCCCAAGATACGGACATGTGTTCTTGTTGAAATACAAATCTGAATCTTTTGAGAATTTCAAGGAATATAAGTACGGAGTTTAGAACAAGATGGGTAAAAGTATTCAAATCCTTCGATATGATCGGGGAAGAGAATACTTGAGCACGGAATTCCGGGATTATTTAAAATAGAATGAGATTCTCTCTCAGCTTACTCCTCCGTATACACCACAGCACAACGATATATCGGGGTGGAGGAATCGCACCCTATGAGATTTTGTGCGCTCTATGATGAGTACTGCTGAGTTACCTATTTCCTTTTGGGGATATGCACTTGAGGTAGCTGCATACCTATTGAATAGAGTTCCGACCAAATCCGTTGCCTTCTGTAAGTCCATATTGCGACCCCCGGTGCTTACGGGGAGGCGGAAACGGTATAAAAAACGAATTTTTATCGCAAGAGGCAACATGGACTAAACAAGGTCGGGATCGTTGTCTAAACTAAAACTAGTATACAAGCTAAAGAGAGTTAGCTACTATGGAAGATGGTTATACCTAAACTTGAACTCCTTCTTCTTCAAACCTTGTAGAGGTTGATGGTTCTCTTTTCGTCGCCTTCTCCCGTCGAAGATGGATCCACCTCGAAGGCTCGACCTTTGGGCTCTTCCTCGATCTTTGAGTGAACTAGGGTTTCCGGCTTGCTAAACCTTCATCCTAGAATGAGTAGAGAGTGATTAGGGTTTGCTTTTCTTTCTAAAGAGAATGATTCTCAACACATGAGAAGGTTTCTCTTTTCTAGAGGAAGAAGAAGATGAAGTGAGGAGAGAGAGAGGTTATGATAGAATGAGCTATCATTTCCTTTCTTGCAACCATAATGCAAAAAGAAAATGAATTATCAAAATAATAATAATCAAAATGAAAAGGTTGATGGAAAGTTTTAGAATGACTAATATCATTACAAGCATTAAATGAAAATGCAAGAATCAAGAGCATCTTTCTCTTGTAATGATAATGGTCAAATGTTCAACCATGGTCAACAAGTCAACCATGGTCAACAAGTCAACAAAAAACTAACCATGACACAATTTCATTTTATTATATATTATTAAATGATATAATACAAATCCATTAGGGTTTGGAAAAATACAACTGTCAACTGTGCATACGCACCCGTTCCGAAACCCTAATGAAAAATCATCTTCCTCCTCCTCAAAAAGAACTGTGCATACACACCTGCATTCTTGTTCCGAGGAACATGAATACTGAGAGATAAAAGCAACCCCAAATACTATACCAGTATCCGGCTCAAACCAGAGCCCGCCGGTAAAATCTGTCCGGACTCCAAACGTGCACAAGTGCGCGGATGAGAACGAACCCTGTCGCAAAACCATGCGACCTCTACTCTGTTTTGCCCAGAGGCGAATACCCTCTGTGTGGGACTCTAAAGACTCGACACTACGCTGGCAGTGGGTTTAACCACAGACCGCAAGCGGCACTAGCTGTGCGTAACGGTCCCCAGGTAGATGCCGACAAGAAGGCTGACGAGGTGAAACCCCATCTGAACTCCTACTGAGTCTGAATGTGACATTCTCCGTACAGTCCGGTCTGTTCGTCTGATACATCGCATGGCGGGCCTAGGGGGCGGTAAAACGTCAGTCCCCCAATAGCGGTACAAGTCGTGTCGGAGTGAAGCCCAAAACACCCTGAGATAACACTGGAAACCTACCAGTATATCTCGCTTGCCCTGGCCAGGGACTACTCGTGTAATGGCTCTCCTAGACACAGCGCGATGTCAACCCCCAATACCGGGAGAGACGAATCCTGTCTAACCGTCACTGCCTCCAAGTGCTTCGGGACTGCACCCAACCACCACCTGTTTGCACGACTCCTTTGAGCCGTGGTAGGGTAGTGATCAAAGTGCAGTGGGAACACACTCGAGGCGAAGTGTCAGTGTCAAGTCAGCGGACTAAGCTGTACTCATGTCACCTGGGAACTGATAACTGACGATAGGTATAATACCAACCTGTCAGTTCCCGACGAGTCCTGTCCAGTGTACTCGTAACCCAACGAGCACCCGTATACTATCTCCAGTACGACGTACTGATGGCTGTGGGACAGACCATCTCCCACACTGGGATGAGAAGCGCATACGCTAGTCTACTCCGGAGTATCGATGCCCTGTCTCGATAGTCCTACGACTAGGGACCTGTATAAGGATGTGCCTATAGATTACCCAGCCCCCACTAGTGTGACTGCCATCACAACGCTGGTAATCAAGCAAAGATCCTAAGGGCTCCACTAATGCGTATAAGTGATATACTGAAATAAACACAAGTACACATTGAAGTAGAAACAAACCAAGTAGCATACTACTATATTGAGCAAGATTGTTTATACAAGGTGAATATCCCAAGCTTCCATCAAGTAATATACAAACTAGTATGATACAGTAATGGCCTCTAGGGCATATACACTAACAATCTCCCACTTGCACTAAGGCCATGTACTGGCGTATCGAAGACCTATCATCTCGATCAGCCGCTCGAACTGAGTCTGGGGTAGGGCCTTGGTGAATGGATCTGCAGTGTTCTCTTCTGAAGCAACCCTCCGAACCTCGATCTCCTTGCGATCCACGATCTCCCTGATCAGGTGATACCGCCTCAAGATGTGCCTGGATCTCTGATGGGACCTGGGTTCCTTTGCTAAAGCTATAGCCCCGTTGTTGTCGCAATACAGAGGTACTGGGTCAACAATGGACGGAACCACCTGAAGTTCTTTTAAGAACTTCCTTATCCAGACAGCTTCTTTTGCGGCATCAGATGCAGCGATGTATTCCGCTTCCATAGTCGAGTCTGCAACGGTTTCCTGTTTGGAACTCTTCCAACACACCGCCCCTCCATTGAGGGTAAAGACAAAACCCGACATGGACTTGGAATCATCCTTGTCACTCTGGAAGCTGGAGTCAGCAAAGGCCTCAATCTGGAGGTCTTTTCCGCCATACACCAAGAACATCTCCTTAGTCCTCCTCAGGTACTTGAGAATGTTCTTTACCGCTATCCAATGTTTCTCCCCAGGGTTTGACTGATACCGGCTTACTACACTCAGTGCATAAGCTACATCCGGTCTGGTACACAACATCGCATACATTATAGAGCCTACCGCAGAAGCGTAGGGTATAATAGACATGCGATCCCTCTCCAAATCAGTCTTGGGAGACATCTCTTTAGAGAGGGTGATCCCGTGACAAGCCGGTAAGTTACCGCGCTTGGAATCTTCCATACTGAATCTTTTCAGTACGGTGTCGATGTACCTGGACTGTGAAAGTCCTAATATCCTCTTGGATCTATCACGATGGATCCGGATCCCCAGGATGTATGAGGCATCACCCAGGTCTTTCATGGAGAACCTTTGTGACAAGAACCCCTTGACAGATTGTAGCATAGGAATATCATTTCCTATTAAGAGAATGTCATCCACGTATAAAACGAGGAATACTACAGTTCTCGCTACAAATCTACTATAGATGCATGGTTCATCTGGATTTTTGATAAAGCCAAATTCCTTGACCGTCTCATCAAAACAGATGTTCCAACTCCGCGATGCCTGCTTTAGTCCATAGATGGACTTAAGCAACTTGCACACCTTTCCGCTGCTCCCACTTTGAATGAAACCCTCTGGCTGATCCATATAGACACACTCCTCTAAATTTCCATTTAGAAAAGCGGTTTTTACGTCCATCTGCCAAATCTCATAATCGTGGAAGGCAGCAATGGCAAGAAGGATCCGAATGGATTTCAGCATGGCTACTGGAGAAAAGGTTTCGTCGTAGTCCAAGCCAGGTCTTTGACGAAAACCCTTTGCTACCAGCCTAGCTTTATAGGTCTCAACCTGTCCATCTACACCAATCTTCCTTTTGAAGATCCACTTGCATCCTACGGGTTTTACCCCGTCTGGAGCAATGTCCAACGTCCATACCTTGTTGGTGTACATGGACTCCATTTCGGTCCGCATTGCATCCAGCCATTTCACCGAGTCAATGCTCTGAACGGCCTGCTGGAAGCTAGTAGGCTCATCATAGTCTATGATGCAATCCTCTCTATCCCCGTCTATGAGAAAACCGTAGTATCTCTCGGGCGGATGAGACTGCCTACTACTTCTGCGGAGCGGCATAGGAATGTCCTGTTCATTTGAACCTTCTGGTTCCACTAAGCTTTCAGTAATAGTCCGTGGTTCTGGAATTTCTTCCAGTTCTACTGTGCTCCCACTTATCTGGTTTTCCAAAAACTCAGTTTCCAAGAAGTAGGCATGACGAGAAACAAGGACTTTTTGTTCCTCTTCATGGTAGAAGAAATATCCCTTGGAGTTCTTTGGATATCCCACGAACTTACACTGTACTGAACGCGCCTCGAGCTTGTCCGCATGCTGCTTTTTAACAAAAGCTGGACATCCCCAAGTCTTGATGTGACTGAGATGGGGTCTCTTCCCACACCACATCTCATATGGTGTAGTAGGCACAGTCTTAGTAGGAACTCGGTTCAAAAGGTACGCAGCTGATTCTAGTGCATACCCCCAGAATGATCGCGGTAACTCAGCGTTACTCATCATGGACCGAACCATATCCAATAGGGTCCGGTTCCGTCTCTCCGATACACCGTTATGTTGCGGGGTGTATGGAGGAGTAAGCTGAGAGAGAATCCCATTCTCTTTTAAATAATTCAGGAACTCGGTACTTAAGTATTCTCCACCTCGATCCGATCTTAGAATCTTGATACTTTTGCCGGTCTGTTTTTCTACTTCATTCTTAAATTCCTGGAATTTTTCAAAAGCTTCGGACTTATGTTTCATTAAGAAGACATAACCGTATCTTGAAAAATCATCCGTAAAAGTAATGAAGTAAGAATAACCGCTTCGCGCATGTGTAGACATTGGACCGCACACGTCGCTGTGTACGAGTCCCAAGAGCTCGCTCGCTCTTACTCCGTGTCCAGTGAACGGAGTCTTTGTCATCTTTCCTTTGAGACAGGATTGACAAGTGGCATATGATTGATATTCGAACGGATCCAAATATCCTTCTGTATGTAACTTAGTCAACCTTCTCTCATTGATGTGACCCAGTCTACAATGCCATAAGAAAGTCTGATTAATATCTGGTGACTTTCTTTTGTGTGTATTCTGGACATTGAAAATCTGTGGTTGGTTTAATACGTATATACCATTGCTCAATGTACCTGACCCAATCAGAACTTGATTAAGGTGAATGTTAACAACATTACTTACAAACGCAAATTCATAACCTTCTTTAGAAACCAAAGATACAGAAATGATATTACAAGTTGCGTTGGGTACAAAAAAACAATTACGCAAAACCAAAACATGTCCATCTGACATTCCTAGGTGATAGTCCCCCACGGCTTTAGCATCCATGCTAGCTCCGTTCGCAACTCTGAGGGTCATGTCACCTTCCTTCAAAAACCTACGGTTTCTCAACGCCTGCAAAGAATTACAGATATGAGATCCTGATCCGGTATCCAATACCCAGGAAGTAGAGTTTATAGAAAGACAGTTTTCAATAACATACACACCTGAAGCTGAAGCCGCAACCTGCTTCAGTTCCTGTGTCCTGGCTTTCCAAGCCCTGCAATCTTTCTTCCAGTGTCCACTCTTGTGACAATAGAAGCATTCCTCTTTACCAACAAGCTTCCCCGCTATTTTTGTTGCCTTTTCCTTTCCCTTCGCACCCACTTTACTAACACCGCCCCTTGGTTTGGCGGGGGCTTTCCTCTTCTTTCCCTTGGCTTTCGCCTTGGACCTAGAAGAAGAAGATCCTCCTACAAACAAAGTGGATGTATCCCTACCCTTCCGTAGGGTGCCCTCTGCGCTCCTCAGCAGGTTGAGGAGTTCTGAAAGTTCAACTTCCTTTTCTTGCAAGTTGAAATTCAGTATGAACTGGGCGTAAGTGGATGGAAGGGACTGGAGAATTATATCCGTGTAGAGTTCACTATCCAACGTGGTCCCAAGTTCCGCGAGCTCCTCAGTGTAGCCAATCATCTTAAGCACGTGGTCCGCTACCGATGATCCGACGGCCAACTTAGTCGAAAATAACTTCTTCGACACTTCGTATCTTGCGATACGAGACTGCTCTCCATACAGTTCTTTTGTATGAAGAAATATGGATTCCAAATCCATATTCTCGTGCCTCCTCTGATGGTCGTTGTCCATCGAGGCAAGTACGAGGCATCTGGCCTTCGCGCTGTCTATCTCCCAAGTCTTACGGATTTCCTTATCCGCGACGCTGGAGGTGGGACCTGGGACGGGGGGAGCTTTGGTGGTAAGAAGATACCCCAGCTTGTCGTAAGAGATTGCCAATTTGACATTCCTGAGCCAATCTTTGTAGTTTGGCCCTGTCAATATGTTTTTATCTAGAAGTAACTTAAGTCCAGTCATTTCGATTTGGTCGCTGCAGGGGGAGAGAAGAAAACACTTAGCACGATGCTCTTGCAAGTTTAGAATGGTTTTTAATTTGTCTAAACAGGATGGCTCCCACTGTCTCTCGAATCCCTCCTCAAACCACAAAGGAAGAATTAGCCGGGATCAATCCCACCGTACAATACTTGCTTAACCGTTCAGCCAGGCCAGTGTCGGTACTTCGAGGGAGGTTTTCCAACGCTTTCGCGAAGTTCCTTAATTTAAGAACCTCTTTTCCCTGGGGGCGTAGCCCCGCTAACACCTTTCTAGGCACCTACTAGGTTTATAGCATTGATCGTTTAGTGAGAATTTTCCCGAGGAGTAGCATATACTCACAGTAGGATCGGGATCCAAATATCATCGCGTGACGAAAATGAAGGAATCCTACCATAATCATCACACTCCAAATGGTATGCAAATCTAGCAAGTTTCAGTACTTATGAAACTCCCGATGTGGATTTTTGCCCCATGCTCTTATGACCTTGACTTTGGCCAACAAATCATAAGTCACATGTCAAGTTCTTCCCGTCGTTCTCCAGGTTAATTTGAATCCACCCGTACATACCCTTGACTTTGGCCAACAAGGCAGTACGACTGTTCCAAATCAACGCATCTATCTATGCTGCACATGAATATCCAATAGCTACCAATCACTATGCCTTGACTTTGGCCAACAAACACAGCTTGAATACTATTGACTATTTATGTGAAATGACGGAGGGCTACGAATGGTTTTGGTAAAACCGTGAACGTAGTGAACTTGATATAATCGACGGAACGAGATAGCTTTTAGAAGGAGTGGCTCAAGCTCCGCATTTAAAAGTTAGTTTTGAAAAGAACCGAGTGGTTTTTCGAAAGTGTTCCATCGACTTAAACTTGGTTTATTATCTTGCATTAGTTCTTTTAATGCGTGATATTCTTGCATTAGTTCTTTTAATGCGTCCCATCATTTAGTTCCTACCATTGCAGAAAACAACCAAAATATGACGTACGCTTATGCCATTCGCATTCGCCACGGGGTCCCGTCATCACTCGTTAGGTTACTTAACTAACGACAGAGCGGGGGCTGGGCTAGCGCGGCTGTAAAACATAAGCAACGCCTAAATAGAAAGCAATGATAGACATTACAGATCACAGATGAATACATTGGATATACTAGCAATCCGCATTCCTTTCGAGCCTGAAACGAAAAGCGGATAACACGGTCGCGGTGAATAGCAAATACCCCACCCAAGACCCCTACGGGTGCGGCAAACTACCCTCCATGTTCCCGGTAGTTTGTGCACCCCACCATGGGTCTATCCTAGGAGCAAAAACAGTAAAAAGAATTATACAATGACGGCTACAACCCCGACCCGGTTGTGCGGCCAAACAAATAATATAATTACATCAATTTACATTTACAATGAATGAAAGAAAAACAAAAGCTCATCTCACATCCACACCGGCTATTCACCCGCGACAGTCCAACACATTCATATACACATTCCAGCACATTACAGATCATGTATAACCCCGACTAATCGACTTATAGCGATTAGCCGACGTTCAATACATGCAAGCATCACAGATATAACCATCATAGTCAAAGTGCAGTGAAGTTCGGAAAAAATACGGAATTATAGGACCCCAAAAGGAAATTTCTTTTCTGGAAAATCTGGGCACATATAATATATTTTAAAAATCCCAAAACCAACACACAAACACACTGCACGAAAAACGATGCAGAGAAGACAACAACTCGCGGCGGTTCCGCGGCGGATAAGAAGGCTCACGCGGCGGAAGGGCGGCAGTTTAGACGAATCACTGTATCGTTTTTCTTGGGTGTTCACACAAAACCCTGAGCCGAATTTACAAGTATAAAGTTTTTCATTTTGACCAGAAAAAATTTCAACAGAAACTCAGGTTTTTGTAAAGTTTGGTTTTTGGATTTTTCCGGTTCCGAACTTCGTTACACTTCACTACCAAGCTAGTTTAAGTTTAGTTAGGCTCTGATACCAATGTAAGTCCATATTGCGACCCCCGGTGCTTACGGGGAGGCGGAAACGGTATAAAAAACGAATTTTTATCGCAAGAGGCAACATGGACTAAACAAGGTCGGGATCGTTGTCTAAACTAAAACTAGTATACAAGCTAAAGAGAGTTAGCTACTATGGAAGATGGTTATACCTAAACTTGAACTCCTTCTTCTTCAAACCTTGTAGAGGTTGATGGTTCTCTTTTCGTCGCCTTCTCCCGTCGAAGATGGATCCACCTCGAAGGCTCGACCTTTGGGCTCTTCCTCGATCTTTGAGTGAACTAGGGTTTCCGGCTTGCTAAACCTTCATCCTAGAATGAGTAGAGAGTGATTAGGGTTTGCTTTTCTTTCTAAAGAGAATGATTCTCAACACATGAGAAGGTTTCTCTTTTCTAGAGGAAGAAGAAGATGAAGTGAGGAGAGAGAGAGGTTATGATAGAATGAGCTATCATTTCCTTTCTTGCAACCATAATGCAAAAAGAAAATGAATTATCAAAATAATAATAATCAAAATGAAAAGGTTGATGGAAAGTTTTAGAATGACTAATATCATTACAAGCATTAAATGAAAATGCAAGAATCAAGAGCATCTTTCTCTTGTAATGATAATGGTCAAATGTTCAACCATGGTCAACAAGTCAACCATGGTCAACAAGTCAACAAAAAACTAACCATGACACAATTTCATTTTATTATATATTATTAAATGATATAATACAAATCCATTAGGGTTTGGAAAAATACAACTGTCAACTGTGCATACGCACCCGTTCCGAAACCCTAATGAAAAATCATCTTCCTCCTCCTCAAAAAGAACTGTGCATACACACCTGCATTCTTGTTCCGAGGAACATGAATACTGAGAGATAAAAGCAACCCCAAATACTATACCAGTATCCGGCTCAAACCAGAGCCCGCCGGTAAAATCTGTCCGGACTCCAAACGTGCACAAGTGCGCGGATGAGAACGAACCCTGTCGCAAAACCATGCGACCTCTACTCTGTTTTGCCCAGAGGCGAATACCCTCTGTGTGGGACTCTAAAGACTCGACACTACGCTGGCAGTGGGTTTAACCACAGACCGCAAGCGGCACTAGCTGTGCGTAACGGTCCCCAGGTAGATGCCGACAAGAAGGCTGACGAGGTGAAACCCCATCTGAACTCCTACTGAGTCTGAATGTGACATTCTCCGTACAGTCCGGTCTGTTCGTCTGATACATCGCATGGCGGGCCTAGGGGGCGGTAAAACGTCAGTCCCCCAATAGCGGTACAAGTCGTGTCGGAGTGAAGCCCAAAACACCCTGAGATAACACTGGAAACCTACCAGTATATCTCGCTTGCCCTGGCCAGGGACTACTCGTGTAATGGCTCTCCTAGACACAGCGCGATGTCAACCCCCAATACCGGGAGAGACGAATCCTGTCTAACCGTCACTGCCTCCAAGTGCTTCGGGACTGCACCCAACCACCACCTGTTTGCACGACTCCTTTGAGCCGTGGTAGGGTAGTGATCAAAGTGCAGTGGGAACACACTCGAGGCGAAGTGTCAGTGTCAAGTCAGCGGACTAAGCTGTACTCATGTCACCTGGGAACTGATAACTGACGATAGGTATAATACCAACCTGTCAGTTCCCGACGAGTCCTGTCCAGTGTACTCGTAACCCAACGAGCACCCGTATACTATCTCCAGTACGACGTACTGATGGCTGTGGGACAGACCATCTCCCACACTGGGATGAGAAGCGCATACGCTAGTCTACTCCGGAGTATCGATGCCCTGTCTCGATAGTCCTACGACTAGGGACCTGTATAAGGATGTGCCTATAGATTACCCAGCCCCCACTAGTGTGACTGCCATCACAACGCTGGTAATCAAGCAAAGATCCTAAGGGCTCCACTAATGCGTATAAGTGATATACTGAAATAAACACAAGTACACATTGAAGTAGAAACAAACCAAGTAGCATACTACTATATTGAGCAAGATTGTTTATACAAGGTGAATATCCCAAGCTTCCATCAAGTAATATACAAACTAGTATGATACAGTAATGGCCTCTAGGGCATATACACTAACACCTTCCACTCCATATGAGATATGGAATGGGAAGAGATCATCTCTTAAACGAGTTAAGATATGGGGTTGTCCGGCCTATGTTGAAAAGAAAAATCTGGACAAGCTTGAGGCAAGGTCAGTTCTGTGCAAGTTTGTAGGATATCACAAACATTCGCGAGGGTATATCTTCTACCACACCAAGGAACAAAAGGTGTTTTGTTTCTCGAGATGCCGCCATTTTAGAAAAGGAATTTATTGTGTAAGAAATTAGTGGCAATGAGGTAGAAATGGAAGAAGTTCCATCAAAGCAAACTATAACTGACGATTTGGTGGAACCGGAGGATTCAATAGTCCCCGAAGAACAGCAACCACTCCGTAAATTTAGTTGGGTTCCTCATCCACCTGAGAGATACTACAGTTTCTCGTAGACAGTGAGAGCGAGGATTTCATCATGGAGATGATGACACAACTAATTTCAAGCAGGCCATCACAAGTGGAGACTATGTGAAATGGCTGGATGCTATTCGATCTAAGATGGAATCCATGTACACCAACAAAATATTGACTTTGGAAGTTGCTCCTGAAGGGGTAAAACCCATCAGAAGTAAAAGGATCTTTGAGAAAGATAATTTGGTGTGGATGGAAAAGTTGAGACTTTCAAAGCCATGCTTAAGTCCATCAGGATCCTACTTGCCATTGCTGCATACCATGACTATGAAATCTGGCAGACTGCACGTCAAAACCGCTATTCTAAATGGTGATTTAGAATAGAGCGTGTATATGACACTGCCAGAGAGCTTTGTAGACAGTGGGAGAAGCAAAAGCATGTGCAAGCTGCTTAAATCCATCTACGGGTTAAAGCAGGCATCGCGGAGATGGAATATCTGTTTTGATGAAGTTGTCAAAGAGTTTGACTTCATCAAAAAGGTAGATGAACCATGTATAAATAAGAAGATTGTAGAGAGTATGGTTGTCTTCCTCATATTGTACGTGGATAACATACTCTTGATAGGAAACGATGTTCCTATGCTACTGTTGGGAACTCACCCGCGCGCACAAACGCGTATGTTTTGGAAATGTGATCATTTAAGGAAACAGAATGCGCATACGAGATCGCTCTCGTTTTAAATATTTATAAATCGCAAGTGCATGGCGCGTTGTAGCGAGCCGGAAAGTACGGGTCGATCCGCAGGGAATTGTGTATTGGATCTTGTGATTTAAGGTTCAACAAATTAATGAATGGTTGGTTTTGTCACAAAAAATATAAAAAGAATACTAAAATAAAGAAATAAGGAAAATAAGTTAAGAATGAATGGTTATGGTTTTGGCTCGGAAGGTTGAATCGCGACGATTCTCTCGACGCTCCTTTGATCATGAGTTATCCGTTCTCACGTTGATCCCGGCATGAAGCACGACTTATCAAAGCGGTTACGAAGCACAAGTCGTCAAATTCCGATATTCTCCGCAAACACAAACTAGTCCGTTTTGTTCACTTACCGTTATATGTCCAAGCTTGGGGTATCAACACTATACACAAGGGTTAGCAAGCATACCAACATCAAAAACACAATTAGTGAGTGAGAGCAAATGATTTTAGTGTTGAGTTTGCTAGGTGTTTGTGATGGTATATCGTATATAAAACCAAGAGATTGTCAAACACTTGATCACAAAATACGATATCCAAACCTAGCGACCTTAACACTAAATTGATTTTAACTTAAACATTGAAATGGGAAAAGGGAGTGAATATGGTATATGAGGAGGTTACAAAGTAACCATGTTTCAAAATACCATATCACATCAATACATAAACAATCTTTAAGTTAGAATCATAAAGTTAAGCACATTAAATATTAACAGGAGGAGGAGGAGGCAAAGCCTTTCATGTCACTCACTTACCATTACTACAACCAAAGAAATTAGTTAAGCATCATAAAAAAGAAAAGCAAGTAAAGAAAAGAAAGCAAGTAAATAAAGAAACACAAATATTATTAACACTTGAGAAAGAGATATAAGATTTTGGTTACTTGTTCAACCTCCTTAATGAAGCTCTCCAAAAAAAGTTTCAAGAGGGAAGAAGAAGAAGAAACCAAGTGATAGCCTACTCACTCTCAAGCCTAAACCGAAACCAAAAGAAAACAAGAAAATATATTACATATGTTAGACCCCTTTGCTCAACTCTGTTCTGGTATTTATAGGCTTGACATCAGAAAAAATAAACAATATAAATAAGATGATGTGACCTATAGAAATGACCAGAAGAAAAATGGGGAAGTTAGGAGCTAGGGGGCCGAGCTCGCTGGACTTTGTGGGGGTCTCGCCGGGTCAAAACCGTGCACATGGGCTCGTATTAGCATGGTGTGCTTGTGTGCTCTCTACAATCACTCTGGTGCAGCTTGTTTTATCAGTTGAAACTTGGTTTGAATGCAGAGAATTGGAGGAAAACTTGATGCAAAATATCACATCAAAACTTTATGCATTGAATGCCCATCATACCATACATGTGACTACTTGCATGAATTATGCAAGGGCAGCCCCCATATAGTCTATGTGCCATAGAGCATGTGTACACTTGTATGTGTTGGACCAAAATTGTGTGCACACATTTATTTAGCAAAAGCTCTTTGGATATCGGTCGGTTTTTTGTTCTGTCTGCAGTGTCGGCTCCCAAACGTTATATCCGTGATTTTGAATGTGTTTCCAGTATTTTATCATAAACACCTGTAATCTGTAATTACTGAGCAGACACTGGTTAAAAGTACCGATAAATAACAAAATAGATCATGAATGAGAGTATTAAAATGCAGTTTTCTGAGATGAACAAATACCCCCAAACTTATGTTTTGCTCAACCCGAGCAAAACAAAAAATCCTAGCCTCACTTTCGCAGGGAACGCGATTGCACTGAGCATGTGCAACAAGCCGTTAAACCTCTAGGGTTCCCTAGTAGGAGGAGTGTTGTCTCCTGAGGGTTTTCAGCGGATTACACCCACAAAATCCAGTCAAGTTAGCGTTGCGTGGAAACTGTTGATTCTAATCTTAAGGTTAGAAATCAAAGTTAGAAGTTCTATTACCCAAGTCAGAAACGTTAAATCCTATTTTTCACACATTGCAATTTGTTTAACATAAGCTCATACGCGTCTTTACATGATTGTGCGGATAGTGTCCATGAGTTTTTAAGAACTTTGATTAGGGTCATCATGTCATAATTACAGACCAGGATAAACTTCTGAAGAATCAAACGAGTTTGAAAGGAGTTAAAATTTTCTCAAGTTTTATTCTCCAGTTAGGTTTCAAGTCAGAATATATATCATTTTTAACAGAGAACCTAAGTTTTATTCTTCACTCCTACCTTTCACCTGTTTTTGTTCATACACACCCTTCGTTATCGTGCAAAACGTCTTAATAAATACAAACCTTCATATCTCCGCGAAAAAACTGTTTTAATAGAAAATTCATCTCCGCCAAGATTATTCTTGTTGGATATAGTGCCCTCAGAGTCAATTATTGGATCGCAGGCACGTGATTGCAATGATTGAGGGGGGACCTATGCCGGTAGGACAGTCTTACTCAAGATGATAGTATGCTATCTGGTTTATCTTTATTATCGTGTACATACTTTAGGTGACATTACAGGTCACTATTGCAGTTTGATTGAGCCCTTAGGATTCTTGCTTGACGGCCAGCAGTATGATGGCGATCATATACGTGGGAGCTGGGGTTTATAAACACATCCTTAAAGTGGTCCCTAGTCATAGGAGTTTCGAGACTGGACATCGATACTCCATTAGTAGACTAGTGTATACAGTCGAGACCCCGACGAGGGGCGGTGGCTGGTCTCACAAGCCATTGGTTTCAGTTGGTTTACCTAAGATGTATACAGGTGCTCATTGGGTTATGAGTACACCGGACAGGACTGCCGGGAACATGCTAGTTGGTATTATACCTGACGTCAGATAGCAGTTCCCTGGTGACATGTGTACAGGTTAGTTCATCGACCTGAGATCGTCATTTGTCTCGTGTGAGTTCCCACTGTGCTTTGATTACTACCCTACCACGGCTTAAAGGAGTCGTGCAAATAGGTTTTAGTTGGGTACAGTCCCGAGCCACATGGAGGCAGTGAGCGGATCGGCAGGGGTTTCGTCTATCCCGGTATTGGGGGTGAGATCGCGCTGTGTCTAGGAGAGCCATTACACGAAGTCCTTGGCCAAGACAAGAGATTTACTGGTAGGTATTCCAGTAGTATCTCAGGGTGTTCTGGGCTACACTCCGACACGACTTGTACCACTTTTAGGGGTCTGACTTTTACCAACCCCCTAGGGCCGACATGCGATGCTCATAGACGAACGACCAGACTGTACGGATATTGTCACTGACAGGCTCATTATGGTGTCAGAATGAGTTCGCTCATCGATCTCCCTTTTGGTCAATACCTGGTAGCCCGTTACGTACGGCTAGTACCACTGACGTGCTAGTAGTTAAATCCACAGCCAAAGTATTGACAAGTCTTTAGAGTCCCCTACAGACAGTTTTCAAGTTTCGGACGAAACGTTGTAGAGGCCGTATGATATATGGAAGGGTTCGATCATATACGTGCAGTAGTGCACGGATCATGATCGGACGGATCATACTAGTGGGCTTTGGTTTAAGCCGGATCCTAGTATTAGATTTGTTGGATTGCTTTAGTCTCATCGCATTCGCATTCAGTCAGAATGCGGATGCAGGTATGTATATATAGGTGAGGGGTATCCTTGTGATCCGTCACGAGTTTACTTTAGATGTTGACGTATTTTTTTGTTGTTGTAAACATTTGGGTTAATGTTTAGAAATGGAAATTATGAGCTAGAAATCATGATTAGGAGCATTAATTATAACACATGCATAAGTGGTGACTCATGGTCTCTTTCTTTGTGCATGTGTCACATATTGTGATTGATTTGTGGTTGATATGATAAGAAGAGAGAGGGAGGGCTGCCATAAGATGAGTTTTGGTCTTGTATTTTTCATAACACTCTCTCATTTTTATCTTCTCGACACAAAAGAAAAAGAACCTTCTCTTCTTCTTCTTGCTCTATCTCACAACCTCCATTAAAGGCATCATCTCTAACCTCCATCCATACACTCTCATGTGATGAGAATCAATGAATGCTTGAGACAAAGTTATCATACACATTCTCTACATCGCCTTGGACACGTCGGCTAGTGAACTTCGTGCCCGAGTTGCTTCGGACGAAGCGGGAGCCCGTAAAAAGACTCGAAAATTTGGTGCCATTTCCGAAGAGAAGATCGAGATCGGAGATGCCGCAAGGAGCTTGGGTTGGTGGCCCAAGACCGAAAGACACGGATCGATCGGTATTGTTTTTCTAACCCTTCTCCAGTTGCTAGTAGTAGGTTAATGGTTCAATCTGGGATTAAAGTCTGCGATGGCCCCGGTTTCTAGTTTAGAAAAAGTTTTCGTTTCCACATTTTGGCCTCAGACAGACGGCCGGGGCGCTACCGTAGACTTACATGGTATCAGAGACACGCCATTAACCTTTACTAGCTTGCTCTAACGTGCTTAGAACTTCGATCGAACGAAATTTTCCAAAACTGCATTTCCAATCATGAAGTTTCTGTCGAATTTTTATTGTCGTCAAAAAATTATTTTGAGTATTGCAGAAAATCAGGCAGGCTTTTCTAAGAAAACTGCAGAAATTTTATAGGCTGATTTCACTGTAGCGCGGCGGAACCGCGGCCGTACCCACGTTTTGGCCGCAGTTCCACCTCCGTACTGTAGCATCAGTCGACCAAAATTTCCACAGTGGTCTCTGACATGGAAATGAGGTTTCTGGTATTTTTTGTTTGGGCCCAAATTTGTTTGAGTACTGGGAATTGTGCTTGGGGCCCACTTCGGGGAAATTTTTTCGATCGAAAATTTTAAATATGTTAGTTCACGGTATTTACATTATATCTACAACCGTGAATGTCATTCGAGTGGTAAATCATGTCTAATTTCTATAGCCCCTTTAGACGGATTTGCGAACGTGACATTCACGTTGATGTTCTGTGTTGTGCTGTGATGTTGCGGATTTGTCGTGGTGGATAGCCTGGATGCAATGGTAGTACAGTTTGGTTGTATTTTTATATTTGATATTGCGGGACGAGCGTCCGACATGTGGACTGTCGTCACTGCCTGTTTGTATATTATTCTTTTGGGGCACGACCGGGCTGAGGTCAATGTACCCGTTGTATATATTTTACTTTATGTACTAGGATTACCCCACGGAGGGGTGCACGGATAGCTGGGTTCTAGAGGGCAACGGGCCCGCATCTTATGGTTTTGAGACGGAGAGGGCTTTACTTTAGAATTGGCGGGCTATTCGCCGCACTCGTAAGGGGTAAAGGTTGACCCAAGGAGGGGTGCTCAAGTTACCGGATTCCGTGAAGTGCTGGGTGGTCCATTCACTTTGCTGAAGGGGGCTGCCTCGCTTCAGGTTTTGGCGGGTAACTTGCCGCGCCCGTAGGGGTCTAGGATATCATTGCACATGCTATCCACATGACCAGGGGAACGTCGGGTTTCAGTAGCGGCTCTATGAAACCCGGGGATCCCAGATTATCTGTATTGTTCTATGATGCTTATTACATTTCTGTGATGTTACATTTATCACGCCTGGAGCGATTATTATATATTGCTATATATATACTAGTAGATGTTGTATATGTTTTACACCCGCACTAGTCCAGTCCCCACTCTGTCGTTAATTAAGTAACCTAACGGGTGATGACGGGACCCAGTGGCGAATGCGGATGACATATACGTACATCATATTTTCGTTCTTTTGTGGTGTGATCAATTGATGGGACTGCGTTGATTCGGATCAATACAAGCTAAACAAACCTATTCTGATGTTGTTGGAACATTTTTCAAAAAGCTGTTATTGCAAGGACGTTCTCTTTTGTTTTGCACAGTGGTATTCGGTTATGAATATCCAGCACCTCAGTCGACGAGGCAAGGGCCGAGATCTCTTCACCGGGAGTGACCCCTTGGACAGAAGTTTGCGTTATGGTTATAACTTCACTATAGTCGATCACTTTTTGCTTTGCATCGTGGTATTCAGTTTGTAATATCCTGCACCTCATTCTACGGGGAAAGAGCCGAGATCCCTTCACCGGGAGTGACCTCTTTAGCAAAGGTTTTCGCCACTATATTTTTATATAAAGCTATCCGGTCCCTTCAACGATATCAAGTTCATTACAATAAAGGTTTTTTTCCAAAAACCATTCGTAGCCCTCTGTCATTTCAGACGGGTAGCACTTAGTATTCATGCTATGTTTGTTGGCCAAAGTCAAGGCATAGTGTATGGTGGCTATTTGTTATCTTTTTGCTGCATAGATAGATGCGTTGGTTTGGGACAGTCGTACGACTTTGTTGGCCAAAGTCAAGGGTAGGTACGGGTGGGTTCAAATTAACCTGGATAATGACGGGTAGAACTTGACGTGTGACTTATGATTTGTTGGCCAAAGTCAAGGTCATAAGAGCATGGGGTAAAAATCACATCGGGAGTTTCTAAAGAAACTGAAACTTGCCAAGCATGCGCATACCTTCTGGAGTGTGATAACGTGAGTAGATTCCATCACATTATCATGCGATGATAGTTGGATCCCAATTCCCACTGATGAGTTGGTTTACTTCTCGGGTGATCCCGACTAATTCTTCTTTCAGGTTTGGAGGAGGATTTGAGGTTACAGTGGGAGGTTTCCTGATTAGATAAAGTGATAACCATTCTAATCTCGGTTAGAGTGCACGCAGAGTATTTCTTTTCTCTCTCTCTCTTTGGCAGCGACCATGGCCCAACCCTAGACTATGACTCAGTGACCAAGTTAACCGAAATTTCTTAAAACACTGGCTTTTGGATTGTCTGAGTTGCATACCTCATTTCCACTCCTACTTTTACCTTTTTTCTCCAGAACTCCTCGTATCACTACGAACATCCACTTCCATTGGATAAAACCATCGTATGGTTATATACGAACTCGAAGGAACTTATTCAAGGATGGTTTCCGGTTCTGGAGAAAATGAATAGGACTATTCAGTTGTCTTTTCCTTTTACCTTCTCTCAGGTTGCGAGTGCTCCTTGGATAAGGACAGTACACCTATTACGCTAATTGGATAGTCTTCTTCCAAACCATAGGCAGGTGCCGAACGGTGGGGAATGAAGAAAACCAATTAGCCTAACGATGGTGTACAGAAGGTAATAAGTTTAAAACAAATAAAGGGATTAGTAAGAGTGCAAAGTAAATTGCGACTGCTATTCACGACCAAACCAAGTATTTCATCGCCACTCCTACTTCACCTTTGTATTTCTCCGGAACACCCCGTATCACTACGAAGATCCACAGTTATATTGGATACTCCATCGTATGGTTATATACGAACTCGAAGGGACTTGTTCCAGTTCGGGGATGGATTCCGGTTCAGGAGAAATAGGAATGTGGTTTATTCAGTTGTCTTTTATCTTCACCTTCTCTCAGGTTACGAGTACTCCTAGGATTAGGAGAGTACACCTATTATGCTTATTAGATAGTCTTCTTCCAAACCATAGGCTGATGCCGAACGGTAGAGAGGGAAGAAAACCATTTAGCCTAAAGGGGTGTACAGAAGGTAATAACTAAAGACAAATAAAGAGATTTGGAGAGATGGCAAAGGAATATACGGTTACAGTTGTGAATCTGATAATGGAAGAGGCATTACTAGGAATACCCGGATACCCCTTCGAAACATTTACATGTTTCAGTTTCACTGTGTATTGTTAAAAGAAAACTGATTTCCCACTTAGTCCTTGCTCCAGGGTATGTATTTACCAGGTTTGATTCTCACATCTGTATGGTTTGGCAGATGATGAGTGGGAGTAAGTTACTGGGAATTAGGTGATCATCCTCATTATATCGGGATTCGTTGTAATTGGTGATATTTGAGGAAATCGCTTGGGTTGTTTGTCGGACGACAAATATTTGGTTTTGAATATCCGTTGTTGTGCACCAATTTCAAATTGATATATCTGTACGTTTATTTTTATAAAGTGAGATATAAATTTTTGAAATTATGTCTATGACATTTACCTATATCAGTGGATGGTTAGGTAAGGAGCATTAAACAGCGGTGTAATTCTTCTTAACCATAAGTACAGTTTTCAACCTACGACGCACAGGGAATGAGTTATTAGACTCAAAGGACTTATACAGAGTATTGTATGTTGCCCAGTGTCCATAAGGACAGAGAGGTTGGTACTCGTACTATATTCGATTTACTTATGACTTCTCTAGTTCTTAGACATGCGTTTCATAGAAATACAAGATCCAAGTTTTGAGAAGTTATAGGTATATGAATAAAGTAGAGAACCAGGTATTGCAAGTATCAGGATTCTTCAAGGTGATCGAAGATGTAGATACTTGTGTATGGTATTCAGTTGATAGTAATGGGTTTTGAGAAACTTCTTTCTCTTTCAGGTTACTCATATCTGGATGCATTCCTAAGTTGAGTAACGTTGATCGGCCTCCTTCCATTTAGATTACATGCACTGAAGACAGCTGCATGATTTGAATCTGGTTCCAATTAAATCAGTGCCTCTGTTTCTATATTGGATATAGAATAGTTCATATCTTAACGTTGTTATGGTACGGTGAGTTGACCGGCTTATGCTTAAAACCAGACTCTGGATAACTCAAGGCACGTTTCTGTAATGGCTGTTTGTGGATTGACCCGAGCTATGACGAAGGTTGACTTTCTACCATCTGGAAGATCAATAGTGATATTATTCTTGACTCGCCACAGTTTTAGTAAAATGGATTTTTTCAGAAAACAGTAGTGGGAGTATGGTAGAACTGGAAGTAATTCCAGAACCGCAAACGATTACTGAAAATTTGATAAGAACCTAAAGATTCAATCTGGATTGACATTCCATTGTCCACTCCGCAGATATGGTGGGTAACCTCAGGCACCCGAGAGGTACTTCGGTAACCTCAAGGACGGTGACAGGGAGGTTCTTGTTTACCCAGACTTGTCATTGCTGTTGTTCCAGACTATGAGACCCGGCAGGAGGATGAGTATAGCGTCATTCTAAACTAGCTTTAGAAGTGCATGTGTATATTATTCTGCCAGAGGGTTGTCGTAGTCAGTGTGAGCAGCGGAAGCATAGTGGACAAGTAGCTTATGTCTATTTATGGACTAAAGCAGATATAGCGGAGATAGATCATCTATTTCTGATGTGACAGTCATAGGATTAACTTCATCAGAATAGGGGATGGGTCTGTTAAGAAGGTAGTAGGGTGTGATGTCTTGGTATTTGGATGACATACACAGAGTAAGAAGTGAAATTCCTATACTACAATCGGTTATACTTTGGTTGTCACACGGTGGTTTCTCCACATAGGAATTGGATATTATATCAGACATTCCGGTTACTAGATCTATGGTTTTAGATCTAGATTTGGGTAGTTTCCCAATCTGGGTACTTAGACAGCATTCTAAAGGTGTTTTAGAATAGACGACTCCTAGCACGGTAGTGTACCTGCAGGTGATGGAGCCACCCTCTCTAAAGGTGTCTTACAGACTAAAGGGGAGAGGGATGTGCATGATTGGCAGATCACTTGCTTAGGCAACTGAGTCAATCATGAGATATCAAGTACCACACCAGACGTTGTTTTTTGCACTCGATGCAATAAGTTGATATTAATCGTATCCTGGAGAAATGTTCGAAAGCAGTTTTAGAACATAAGTGGATGTTCTAGGGATATGATAACAAACAACCTCTTTCAGGAGACGGTTATTATTCCATGCTTCCAAGGTGACCTACATGACAGAGTCGCTGTCAGAGTTATAGTTTTCCCTCTGACGAGGGGCAGTATTTTGGACAGGTGGTCCAAGAGGATACTGAGGCAGGTGTGGCGCAGGATACTGATTAAATTCAGTGGACGATACAGTCTAAGAATTTTGGATTTGGAGTTCATTTATGAACTAGTCCCATCAGATATCCAGACGGGCTGTGAGTATGCGACATCGCAATAATTAGCCTTGAGTGTAAGTGGGAGATTGTTGGATATAGTGCCCTCAGAGTCAATTATTGGATCGCAGGCACGTGATTGCAATGATTGAGGGAGGACCTATGCCGGTAGGACAGTCTTACTCAAGATGATAGTATGCTATCTGGTTTATCTTTATCATCGTGTACATGCTTTAGGTGACATTACATGTCACTATTGCACTTTGATAGAGCCCTTAGGATTCTTGCTTTACGGCCAGCAGTATGATGGCGATCATATACGTGGGAGCTGAGGTCTATAAGCACATCCTTAAAGTGGTCCCTAGTCGTGGGAGTTTCGAAACTGGGCATCGATACTCCATTAGTAGACTAGTGTATACAGTCGAGACCCCGACGAGGGGCGGTGGCCGGTCTCACAAGCCATTGGTATCAGTTGGTTTACCTAAGATGTATACAGGTGCTCATTGGGTTATGAGTACACCGGACAGGACTCGCCGAGAACATGCTAGTTGGTATTATATCTGACGTCAGATAGCAGTTCCCTGGTGACATGTGTACAGGTTAGTTCATCGACCTGAGATCGTCATTTGTCTCGTATGAGTTCCCACTGTGCTTTGATTACTACCCTACCACGGCTCAAAGGAGTCGTGCAAACAGGTTTTAGTTGGGTACAGTCCCGAGCTGTAAGTCTACGTTACCCATCCCCGGTTCTTTGGGGTTGCGGAAATAGTGAAAAACGATTTTTCTTTGGTGGTAACATGGACTCAAAATACGGATCTTTGTTAAACAACTATCTAACAACCTAACTAGGAGTTTTACCTACTCGGTTAGGGGGATATACCTTAACTTGAACTCCTTCTCTTCGACTCCTTGTGGTGGTCGGATGGTTCTCTCCTCGTCGTCTCCTTGTGCCGAAGATGGATCCACCTGAAAGCTTCTACCTTTGGCTCCAACCTCAATCTTGAGGAAACTAGAACACTTGGTTTGCTAGACCTTGTATACTAGGATGAGTAGAGAAGTGTTTTGGATTTTATCTTTATGGTTCTTGCTTCTCAACACATGAGACAATAGAACCATGAACTAGAGAGAGAGCAAGAGGAAGAGGGAGAGCTTGAGGATGAGAGAGAATGAAAATGATAGAATGAGCAAGACTTTTCTCACCCTTGCTCTCATAATCCAAAATAATCATAATAAATAATAATAGTTGAGTATTATGTGATGGTTGTTATCATATCCAAATGGCAATATTATTTCATGCATTAAATGCAATTTGTGAACAAACAAGCAAGCAAAGGTCAATGCCAAGAAATGATAGCCATTGTCATGATGATGGTCAACAAGTCCAACCTAGTCAACCGGTCAACTAAGTCAACAAGTCAACAGAGTCAACCTTTCAACCCAACCATTGCACAATAATACTTAATTAATATTATCATTAATCATATTTCTTATTCTCATTAAGGTTTAGCAAAAGTCAACAGTCAACAACCCTAATGAGAATCCTCTGCCTCTGTCTCTGTCAACCGTGCATACACACCCGCATCCGCGTTCCGAGGAACACGAATACAAACGAGATAAAACCAATCCCAAAACGTACACTAGGATCTGGCTTAAACCGAAGCCCGCTAGTGATAACTGCCCGGACACTAAACGTGCACAAGTGCACGGATGTGACCGAACCCTGTCGCAAAACCCTGCGACCTCTACTCTTTTGCCTAAAGGCGAATAGCTCTCTGTGTGGGACTCTAAAGACTCGACACTACGCTGGCAGTGGGTTTAACCACAGACCGCAAGCGGCACTAGCTGTGCGTAACGGCCCCCAGGTAGATGCCGATAAGAAGACGGACGAGGTGAAACCCATCTGAACTCCTACTGAGCCTGAATGTGACAATCTGCGTACAGTCCGGTCTGTTCGTATGAGAATATCGCATGGCGGGCCTAGGGGACGGTAAACGTCAGTCCCCTAATAGCGGTACATGTCGTGTCGGAGTGTAGCCCAGAACACCCTGAGATAACACTGGAAACCCACCAGTATATCTCGCTAGACCTGGCCAGGGACTTTGTGTAATGGCTCTCCTAGACACAGCGCGGTATCAACCCCCAATATCGGAAGAGACGAATCATGTCTAACCGTCACTGCCTCCAAGTGCTTCGGGACTGCACCCAACTACTACCTGTTTGCACGACTCCTTTGAGCCGTGGTAGGGTAGTAATCTAAGTACAGTGGGAACACACTCGAGGCGAAGTGACAGTGTCAAGTCAGCGGACTAAGCTGTACTCATATCACTTGGGAACTGATAACTGAGGTATAGTACCAACCAACAGTTCCCGACGAGTCCTGTCCAGTGTACTCGTAACCTAACGAGCACCCGCATACTATCTCAAGTACGACGTACTGACGGCTGTGGGACAGACCGTCCCCCATGCTGGGATGAGAAGCGCATACGCTAGTCTACTCCGGAGTATCGATGCCCTGTCTCGATAGTCCTACGACTAGGGACCTGCATAAGGATGTGCTTGTGGATTACCCAGCCCCCACGAGTGTGACTGCCATCATAACGCTGGTAATTAAGCAAAGATCCTAAGGGCTCCACTAATGTGTATAGGTGATATACTAAAAGAAACACATGTACACATTAAAGTAGAAACAAACCAAGTAGCATACTACCATTTTGAGCAATATTGTCTATACAACTGTGAATATCCCAAGCTTCGATTAAGTAATATACAAACTAGTATGATACAGTAATGGCCTCTAGGGCATATACACTAACACGAGCCACATGGGGGCAGTGAGCGGATCGGCAGGGGTTTCGTCTCTCCCGGTATTGGGGTTGAGATCGCGCTGTGTCTAGGAGAGCCATTACACGAAGTCCTTGGCCAAGGCAGGAGATTTACTGGTAGGTATTCTAGTAGTATATTAGGGTGTTCTGGGCTACACTCCGACACGACTTATACCGCTTTTGGGGGTCTGACTTTTACCAACCGCCTAGGCCCGACATACGATGCTCATAGACGAACGGACCGAACTGTACGGATATTGTCACTGACAGGCTCAGTAGGGTGTCAGGATGAGTTCGCTCATCGACCTCCCTTTTGGTCAATACCTGGTAGCCCGTTACGTACGGCTAGTACCACTGACGTGCTAGTGGTTAAATCCACAGCCAAAGTATTGACGAGTCTTTAGAGTCCCCCACAGAAAGTTTTCAAGTTTTGGGCGAAACGTTGTAGAGGCCGTATGATATATGGCAGGGTTCGATCATATACGTGCAGTAGTGCACGGATCATGATCGGACGGATCATACTAGTGGGCTTTGGTTTAAGCCGGATCCTAGTATTAGATTTGTTGGATTGCTTTAGCCTCATCGCATTCGCATTCAGTCGGAATGCGGATGAAGGTATGTATATACTGGTGAGGGGTATCCTTGTGATCCATCACAAGTTTACTTTAGATGTTGCCGTATCTTTTTGTTGTTGTAAACATTTGGGTTAATGTTTACAAATAGAAATTATGAGCTAGAAATCATGATTAGGAGCATTAATTGTGACACATGCACAAGTGGTGGCTCATGGTCTCTTTTGTTTGTGCATGTGTCACATATTGTGATTGATTTGCGGTTGATATGATAAGAAGAGAGAGGGAGGGCTGCCATAAGATGAGTTTTTGTCTTGTATTTTTCATAACACTCTCTCATTTTTATCATCTCGACACAAAAGAAAAAGAACCTCCTCTTCTTCTTCTTGCTCTAGCTCACAACCTCCATTAAAGGCATCATCTCTAACCACCATCCATACATTCTCATGTGATGAGAATCAATGGATGCTTGAGACAAAGTTATCACACACATTTTCTTCATCGCCTTGGACACATCGGCTAGCGAACTTCGTGCCCGAGTTGCTTCGGACGAAGCGGGAGCCCGTAAAAAGACTCGATGATGTGGTGCCCTTTCCGACGAGGAGATCGAGATCGGAGATGCCGCGGGGAGCTTGGGTTGGTGGCCCAAGACCGAAGGACACGGATCGATCGGTATTGCTTTTCTAACCCTTCTCCAGTTGCTAGTAGTAGGTTAATGGTTCGATCCGGGATTAAAGTCTGCGATAGCGCCGGTTTCTAGTTTAGAAAAAGTTTTCGTTTCCGCATTTTGGCCTCGGACAGACGGCCGGGGCGCTACCGTAGACTTACAATTCTCCCACAAAGAACCATTAGGACTTTTAACTCGGAGAGAACACTTGCTTAGCTTGTTTTATCTGGTGATTGGAAACTTAGCGAGCTTTGGGTCAATGGCTCCCAAACCAGATGGTTTTAGGGCATTAGGTGTGGATACACCCTAAGTACTTAATTACCCAAGTTACCAAGGCCACAAAACAAAAGACTCATTTTATTTTAAATAATTCTACACAGTGAAAACGAAGATATAGCCAGTTTTTCTTTTAAATCCGAAGACGTTGTATGTGGATAAGGTGTGTAATTGCTCCAACAAGATTTCAGATGGGTTATTTTTCAGACTTATAGCTTCTATTAAAACCTCAATAATATCCTTCATATTCACCTTACTTTATGAACTATTCTTGATATTACTTAACTCAGAATAAACCCGTTTAATCCCAAAGGTGTTTATCAAATTTAAAAGTTTACAGACATGTCAGACTTTCATCAAATTCTCAAAAATATATGGCACGTGTAAAATGTTATAAAAGATGCATATCAGTTATGGTTAGACACAAAGGAGGGTTATTTTTCGGGTTGTCGGTCTCATAAAAAGGATGTAGTTATTTCTAACTTATCAACCGAACTGTCAGATTTCGAATCTAAGTTCCCCCCAGCTAACATGACAAAGTTTTTATATTTTTAGGATTTTTTTTTCAATTTTTATGGGTTTTTTAATATGTATGCAATGCAGAATATACACATGATGCAGCAAAATAAACGCAGTGCTCACCCCCAAACCTGAGTTTTACGATGTCATCATCGTTGCCTCCGTCTCCGGTAGCTAGACTTAGACATCAGGGTAAGAATTTTATTTAAAGAAAAGGAAAAAACCTAAGACTAATTACAACATATACGGGTTAAATGATTGGGTTAGTCCAGAAATTAATTCCAGCCATTTAAAGATTTTGTCTATATAGTGCAATGGCTGGCAAAAGAATAGGTATATACAAAAGAAAAAGAAAATGTGTATGTTAGATGTTAGTGAAGGGCATGGGCGTGTAAAAGTAGGAATCAGAAGACGCTGAAGGTGAAGACGAAGTTTTGAAGAGGAAAAAGAATTGTTATTCGAATGAATTGAATTTTCAAGAAGTATATGTGGAGTTTCAAAGTCAGGTTCGTTTAAAAACTGGAGTTCATCCGCAAAAAGTTCGGCAAAAGAAAGGTTTTTAGGATGTTCCCAAATGGATCCCGACTCAAACTCACCAAGAATATCAAGTTCATCCGCAAAAATTTCCTCAAAACTCGATATGAAAGAATATTCTTCAATGATGTCCTCCTCCCTATGATTTTTCACAATCCTATTCTTATCACCATGGTTTTCTAACTCTCCCAATACAATATCCCCCTCATCACATTCACAATTGGGTAGGTTCATATCATCTAAAAAAGTAGGTTCCCACCCTAACGTTTCTTCCGAAACAATATCACTAGGTGATACAAAAATTATGGGTTTCTGATCATTGATCTCTTCTGACAATCTATCCAAACCATACCCGTCAAAATCATAAGATTCCTCCTCTAAAATTGGACTGCAAAAATCGGTCGGAGGTTTTTCCTGTGTGTCCTGATAACACTTAGTCAATTCAATTGCATCGTCATATATGAAATCATCAAAATTCAATTGATCGTTTATTTTACCTGGGTGACTTCCTAGATGACAAATATCAATATTGTGTGGTTCTAATCGACTGTATTCACTCTCTAGAATCCTATCAGCTAAATATTTCGCTTACTCTTCTATTCTAGCCAAAGATTGAGCCTGAGCGTGAAATAATTGCTCAGACTGTTGTATACACAGGGCTAGCATAGCAGCTGTTTGATTTTCGACTTCAATCATCACTTCAATACCCTTTTCTAAAGCGGCCAACTTTGCATCCATCTCATTATCATACCCTAATGATGGTTCAATTATTTCAGGCTGGAGGGGTTATGAAGGTGGTGATGCTAAAGCAGTCAATCTGTCGACCTCTTTCTCTAAGCCTTCAATCATTAGGTCTCTAATTGAAGTGAGATTGGGTTCAAGAGTGTTAGGTGGGTGACCATTATCAAAACTCTGGGACAGTTGGTCACCCCATAAGAAAGGACAGTTGTCATGAATGTGGGAAGAATTGTGGCAATTTGAACAAATTGATTGGAAATGAGTATAAAAAAGAATAAGAATCGTGAAAAATTGAATTAAATCGTGTATCACCCATATTAACAAGAATTCACAAATATCACAAAAACAAAGAATATCACACCCCTAGCAGTTTATGTTATGCTAGTCAACTAGACCTGCTCAAGAACCTGATTGTCGAAATAAAACTGTGTCGAGAAACGGGCTCAAGATATACGGATCACGAACCCAGGTAAGTGCAAGAGAGAAGGGGAGGTTTTCCATCTGTTCTCCGCCGAACACAGAGACACGACCGCGTAGGTTCGTCTTGCCTGAATTTAGGGGCAGATGCTATTTGGTTTTATCTGTCCACCTCTCCGAAGATTCCAAGTTGATTTATGGCACCATGTATCGAAGGTTTAGACGGATGCAGCCGATGTAGCAGACTTCGTCAGATTCCCCCTCATTTGAGGAGTTTTTGATTGTGGGGACGTCTTCCCTACAGGCGCAAGCCCCTGCAGTTAATTACGCTACCACATCGCGGTAACCACTTTCTCCTTCTCCAAATGGTTACTTCGTGTCGCGGGTGTTTGTTTTGTTTTTGGTTGCCCGTGGATTATATACGGAGACTAATTTATGTTGTCGCCCGTAGGGCGTGGATTAGTCCAAATCCGTATTTTCTTAGATTTGGGTTTGGGGTTGGGTTTAAGGATGCGTTAGTCTCATTTGAGACTAAGATCAACTTAAACTTTTGTTAAGGATACGTTAGTCTAATTTTAGACTAAAATCAACTTAACGGGATCGTTTAGATCCAACAAAAGAGCATTTGGACTCTATTGTTTTAGTTTAGGGACTTTGCGGTCCATTATTAGTTTAAGGACATTACGGTCCAAGGTTAAGGACATCATAGTCCATGGGCTTAAGGACCCCACAGTCCGAGGTTAAGGACATCATAGTCCATGGGTTTAAGGACCCCACAGTCCGAGGTTAAGGACATCATAGTCCATCGGTTTAAGGACCCCACAGTCCGAGATTAAGGACATCATAGTCCATGAGTTTAAGGACCCCACAGTCCATGGAATGTCTGGTTGTCGGGACCCGTCACCTCTCTGAAGACATTGAAGGATTACAACGACAAATATTAGAGGAGTGAAGAGATGTACCCTCGAACCAATTTTGGTTGGGAGTTCTGTAGTCCAATTGGGACTAAGATCTGAGATTTATGAGCGTATGGGCTCAATTAATCTGAATGAGGGGTTTATGGCCAATTTGGGCTCGGCTCACTCAGTTAAAATGTTAAACATTTGACAATGCTGAGCATTGATTTGGATTTTGACAGCTTTTCTGTCTTTTATTGAACACTGAGCATTCCTCATAGCTCTAGCGCTTTATTTAAAGAACAGTTTATGTTCTATCAGCGCACGCGTGAAGAACACGTGGCGCGCTTGGCGCTAGCGCCAGTTAATGAGCGCAAAGTGCTTCTGTGATATAGCGCACACGTGAGGAGCACGTTGCGCGCTTGGCGCTAGCACCGGTCTATGAGCGCAAAGCGTCGGTGTATGAACGCAAAGCGCTATTTGTTAAGTGGCGCACACGTGAGGAGCACGTGGTGCGCTTGGCACTGTGCGCCAGTCCAAGAGCGCAGAAGCGCTTCTGATCAGTTTTATGATCTGAGAAGTAAATTCTCGTTTATAAGATACTTTATCTCAAGGTTCTAAGAACAAAGTTCGTATTTTATAGGAGATATTTCAATCTCTTATTTTGGTGAAAGGCTTTGCCTTTATAGATCTGGGATCCTAAGAGAATTGAATTATTCTCCCCACTTTTTTATAATAAAATGTTCATGATCTCCTTTTGTAAAAAGACCTTAGTTTTATAGATCTATGATTTGTGAGAAGAATTATATTCTTCTTCTTTAATGAGATTTTTCTTATCTCTGTTATTTTTACCTTGAAGAAAAATTCTTCCTCTACCGAGAGCTTGCTCTTCTTTTTAAGATTTCTCAAAGTTTATAGGGGGTCCTCTATATGAGACTTGAAGTTTTGGGGTCTTTATATAGGGCAAGCTGATTTGTTTAATCGGTTAAGGAGATCTTTTCTCCAATTGATTTGGGGATTTCGCCATCGTTGAATCTTTGATCTAAGAGCTCCTGATTTACAGAAGGTAATCTTCTTGTTTTTAACAAGATTGGGAAATCTTTCCCATACAGAATTTATTCTGTATTTTAGTGATTTTTAATCACCATTGGATCATTGATCCAACGGTGCTCTAATTTACAGAGCACAATCTTTTTGTTTGGAAAGATTTTGACGAATTTTTCCTTAACAAAATTTCATTCTGGTCAATTGATTATTTATCATCTTTATTGGATCTTTGATCTGACAGTGGGGAACATTTAGTTCCAGCGCTAGTGCACTCGTGCTTTGCACGTGAGCGTTGCTTCAGAACGCTGGTGCTCTTTACGCGAGCGCACTCATGCTTTGCACGTGTGCGCTGCTTCAGAGCACTGGCGCCTTTTGCGCTAGTGCACTCGTGCTTTGCACGTGAGCGCTGCCCCAGAGCGCTGGCGCTCTTATGAAGCGCTGCTCATTTCAAATTTTGAAAACTTGAACAGAGCTTTGCTCTGATTGAGGGAAACAAATGCCCCCCCACCGTTGCGCTCACATGACTCACACGTGAGTGCAACGGTGGCAGCATCTCCACCATTAGATCAACTTTGAAGTTGAAACGGCTCTCAGTGCCTATAAATAGGGCCTTTGGCCCTTAAGATGACTTCTGTTCATCTTCTTTCTTGTTTTCTGAGAATCAATTTTTCCTTTAGATCATAGCTCTCTATTTTAAGAACTCTCTTAAAGACAGAACTCTGTCAAATTTTTAGGTAAAAGATCAAATCATTAAAGAGATTAGTCAATAAACTAGAGTTTCACCTATTAACAGAGCTTTTGCTCTTCTTAGATCATAGATCTTCAAAAAAACCTTTTTTAGGGTTTCTCAACAGAGTTTTGCTCTTGTTAGATCTTAGATCTTTCTTAGGGTTTCCTAACCCATCAAAAGATCTTTGCTCTTTTCAAATCATATAGATTTATTAATCTTTCATGAAAACTCGTAGAGTTTGTTCATAGATCTTGAAGATCTCAGAATTTTAATTCATTAAAAATTTTATTTTATGTTTTCTGATGTGTTATTCCATCATTTTTACAGAGCAAGGCTCTTGAGAAATTTTTATTCCTTTCATCATCAGAGTTGACAGATGTCACTCTGTTATAGAGCGCTGCTCTCAATGGGAGATTTACTCCTTGGACCGAGAGCCCTCATTAAATGAGAATTTTTTGAGTATTTCCTCATTTAATGACAGTCTCATCAAATGATGAGATTGTTTTATTAATGATGAACTGTCATCTAGATTATGTGGGTCCCCTTTGGTCCCTTTTCACTGCATTGCAGTGCGGTACGGATTTAAAGTGTCTAGTGATGGAACTTAATCTGTAGCATTGGCGGCTAAAAATTTATTCATTTCCGCGCAGGTACTATGTCTTTCGACACTTCCTTCCCGTTCGTCCGTTCGGAAGGCGGATTCCCCGCAGCGCCAGTGGACCGAGAAGTTTTTGCACTGATCAAAGACCATGATCCGGAGCACAAGAATCTTCATCTATGGGGAACATGGTACAACCAAATCATCAAGGGTTGGCTGAGCTTTTCTTGCGCGGTACCCTCGGAGTCCATTTTGGCGATCTCTTACGCTGACCCACCCCCGGTGAATTATGCTATGGAGGAAGTTAATTGGACTTCAGATGGTCTCCTTCAGCCTTCTATGGCTGCGATACCTGTACAGCCTCCAATGGCGTTGGATATCCTAGGACGGCGTATATGCCAGGGTGAGTCGCGCCCTTAGGGACAGCCACACAACATAGGCTTGACTCCCCGTCACCCAGCCGGATATTTGCAGTGGAACCGGTACATTCTGTCCGCCAAGAAGTTGCAGTTGCTGAGGCTCGGGTTATATCCCGCAGTTTACGTTTCTCTCTTTCAGTACTCCATGCCTCCTACATGGTGGGTAAAAGCCTTTTTGGAACAATGGAACGTTCCAACTCACACCTTCCTTTTGTTGGATCGGGAAGTCTCCATCTCTTTAGAGGACTTCGCAGAGATTTCTGGCTTGTCTGTTAGAGGGGAGCATTATGAAGAACTACTTCCTCATGATGAGTACGTCTTTCCGCCAAGTCGGTGATGGCGGGCCTTACCCCGGACAACGCCATTCAACATCAATCACCAAGTTTGATTAAGGTGTTAAATATCTACGAGGGTCTATTTCTCGAGTCTGGGGGCCGTGGGGTTAATTTTACGGATTTTATCGCTCATTTTCTCCGCTCGGAAGTACTGTCGAAGGAAGCCGCAAAGTTCGCCAAACTTGACGATCATTTTGGCTTAGGTTTGGGCAACCTGCCGACGACGGAGGCGGATCAGAAGAGTTTCTTTCTTCCCGACACCCCGGTCGTCCCTTTTACAGAGCTTGCAGCTCCTGGGATCGACGAAGAGACGTTCTTTTTGGGTATTCTCGGGCTATAGCTGAGCCGGTTTGCGCTTCCGATGCACCCTCGCCGTATGAGGTCGTCCGTCTTTTACCCAGCGCATTTGTTAGTTATATGTATGCCCTAGAGGCCATTACTGTACATTGGATGTATATTGTAGTGGATGCTGGGACATATATAGGAAGGACTTTCTTGCTCGACATGATAGTACGCTATCTGGTTGCACTTTATCTTAACATGTATACTTTCTGTCTCTCTGATTACATGTTGATAAAGCCCTTAGGATGTGTACTCGACTTCCAGGACTATGATGTAGATCATACTAGTGGGGCCTGGGTAGTCCATGAGTACATCCTTGAAATGTTCCTAGTCGAGGGAATATCGAGACGGGGCATCGATATTCCAGAGTAGACTAGCGCATATCTTCTCGACTCATGCGATGGGCGATGGATGATCCCATATCCATTGGTGTTTGACATCGAAGATGGTATGCGGGTGCTCAGTGGAGACTGGGTACACTGAACGGACTCGCCGAGAACTCCCAGATGGTATTATACCTCACGTCAGATGGCAGTTCTCTGGTGACACTGGTACAGCTTAGTCTGTTGACCCGAGATCGTCATAGAGTCTTGTGTGTCTCCCACTGTGCTTTGATTTCCACCCTACCACGGCTCTACTGAGTTGTGCAAACAGGTGGTTTTTGGGTACAGTCCCGATTCACATGGAGGCAATGAGCGATAGGAGGGGATTCGTCTCTCCCGGTATTGGGGGTTGATGTTGCGCAATGCACGACTGGCCATAACAGGAAATCCCTGGCCAGGGTTGCTGTGATATACTGGTAAGAGTTATCAGTAGTTTCACGAATGTTATGGACCTCAAGTCAGCATGACTTATCGAGCTATTGGGGTCTGACGTTTACCACCCCTAGGCGAGATATGCGACATATCAGACGAACAGACCGGACTGTACGGTAAGTGTTACTGGTTGGATTCACAGGAGTGTGAGCGGGATTGCTCGTCAATCTTCTGATCGCTCAATACCCGGGTGGCCGTTACGTTTAGCAGACCGCTTGCGGCTTGTGGGTGTTTGATATGATCATCATCTGCTGCCGGCGTATTGACGAGTCTTTAGAGTCCTACACAGAGGTTTCCTGGCTCAAGCGAAACGAAATAGGAGTGCATATGAGATATGTGCGGGACCGAGAATAATTCGAGTATGTGATACCGTATTCCATTCTCGCGATCAATGTATCGATTGGTTATATGCGATATAACCTAGTTATCGAATCAAGGATTGATTCGATAAGCCGATACATAAGATACTAGTCGGTTATATCCGATATGACCGGATCGTTAAATCAAGTGTTGATTTAATGATTTAGTGCATATTTATATATTTGATATATTACTTTGCGTTAACTAGTATTGGTTCACTTTAAAAGGATTTTCTCACTTGAATTGTGCACATTGTATATGCGATATAGTTTTGTGCACATGTTTGTATCATGTTTGATGATACATGCTTACTTGGTTAAGTGTAAAGAATCAAACCATGGTTTAAGTTAATGATTAGGGTTTTGATTATTTATTCATTTATCTTTCTTATTTATTCATTTTGGAAAAAGAAAAAGATAAATGAATGATTGAATGTTTTGTTTTTAGTTGAAGTTTCTTGAAACTTTGACTAAGTCACTCTTTTGTTCTTATGCTTAACCCTAACCATCCTTTTAACCATGGTCTTTTCTCTACACTTAACTATAGTTGAAAGTATGATAAGTATTGATTTATTTTATCTAATTATTAAGACTTATCATATATTCTTCTTCTTCTTCATCTTCTTCAACATGAAGAAAGCTAGTGGCCATCAATGGCAACTAGTGAAATTGAGTGAGAAATCCAAATATAAAGTCTACCCACTTCCTATTTCTTCATCCTCTACCTCTTTCCAAGTTGTATAGGGTGTTTACTTCACAAGTTTTCAAAGCTTGGTGAAGTTGGAGCTTGTTCTTGTGATGCTTCGACGTAGATCATCTTCGGCATCGAACCGACGATCAAGCCCGCCCATTCTTCGATGATGCCAATGCTAGAGTCGTGAGTTCGATTTGGACAGCGGAGGGAGATCATCGTGGAGCTTAGGAAGTGGTGGACCGGATCTACAAAGGTTGTAGCCCCTTTCCTTTAGATACATTTCCATTTACTTGCTTGTTTCGCCTAAATATCTAGTAAACGATCCGTATTAGGGTTTGTAGGCACCCGTAAAATTTGATTTGTGCATGTTTGATCACTTGTGAGACCTCACTAGGGTTCCTAGGAACCTTACAGTGGTATCAGAGACTAGCTAGAGCCTTAGGCGAAGTCCCGACGGAATTAGAAGTCCGATCGACCCAAAACCCAAACCTAAAAATGCTCTCTGGACTTTTTTGAAATTCGTGGTTTTTTGTGAATTAAAAATATTCAGAAAAATCAGCAGGAAGATATAAGGGTTACTGTAAAATTTGAGGGCTTGATTCCATAAAGGAGGCGCGGATCCGCGGCCTTACAGAAGGCTCATGCGGCGGATCCGCGGCCCTTTTGTCGTTTTGTGCATCCAATTTTGCACAGTAATTCTTAGTTGTCTGTGCTGGTTTTCCTGGGGATTTTTAATAATTTTTTCCAGAGTTGCATTTTCTGAGTTGTATTGGGGACTCGGTGTATTCGATCGGACTGTCTAATTTTGTCGGTGTGCTTTTCCGGGTATTTTTAGAATATGTTAAAAAGTTCGACCGGATATAAATACCCACTTTTACCCCTGCCGGGAAATTTCCAATTGTTGGATTTTTCCGTAGTTTAACGACGTTCTAAGTAGTGCAAGTAACGCGATGGACCCTCTAGAAGACAACAAACCTTAACTCGATTATGTGACCGTCTTGAACTGCCCTTTGAACCTTCGGGTTTGGGGCAGTACGGCGTGCCACATGTGAGGCGTTGGCTTGACCCTTCTACGGCTGGACCGTTGGTACTGAGGCACGAACTGAATGTTGTTAGACTTATTTCATGTGTTGAGCTGTTTCGGGAAAACTTGGGTGTTCGATTGTTCGATCGGAAAGTTTAACATTTTCCATTTATCCGGAATATGATACAATAATTGGAATTCACAAATTGTTATGAGATAACGGAATGAATATTATAAACGTAGCAATTTAGTCTCACTTGATCGGTTGCCACGGAATTTTGATGTGATCAAAAGTCCGTCGCAATCACGTAGCGTACGCGGATACTCGCTGGGTAAACTTAATAGACAGCCTCACTCCATAGCCCCGACCAAGTGACTGTAGGAGAAGCCCGTCGCCGAAAGCATCCGTTCGGGTGCTCGCGGCAGCGGTGTTCCGCCTTGGTGCACTTTGTCGACGGCGTCGGGGGTGCGGCCGCCTACTAAAGTTTGCGACGAGCATTCGATCAGAATGTCGGGAATCCTGTTGAATTGCCCGACTTGATATTGAAAAGTGTTTTCGATAATGAGACTAAAATGCAGGGTTTATAATTGTTAGGCATGCGATGTCTAAAGAATTCATTTGGTCAGGCATGCGATGTCTGAGGTGGTTGTGGATTCCAACTGTTGTAGTTTTACACTTTCTTTTCTGTGACCGTAAGTGTAATATGTGATATCGCCGGTTTCGTTGCTATATGTCAACGACAATTGGGATGCGCATATTTACTTACGTTGATGACATGTGATGTTATGTGTTGCTGGATATGTTATATTGGATCGTCGTGTTTGAATAGCCGGGTTTTTTTTATGTGAGATGAGTGTTTTTCATTTTCATTCATGTAAAAACTTGTATGTAATATTCTTTTATTGGAGCACTTCCAGGTTGCGAAAGATGTCACCGTTGATGTATATTATTTACTTTTCTGCACTAGGATAGACCCAAGGAGGGGAGCACAAGTAACCGGGTTCTAGGGTCCAGTGAGAGACCATCTCGAGGAGTCGAGTCCGGGTCTCCTAACCCTAGAATTGGTAGGGTTGCTTGCCGCTCTCGTAGGGGTCTAGGGGTGTGGGATTGGCTATTCATCACGACCGTGGAATCCGTGTTTTATACTGGCTCGTATTGAAAACACGGACGTCTTAGTATATCCAATATTTCATATGTTTCTTCTGCTGTGATTTATCTGTGATCATGTGATGTTCTGTGACAGGTATTATATATAGTATATATGATATATTATATAGACGTTGCTTATGTTTTACACCCGCGCTATCCCTGCCTCGCTCTGGCGTTAGTTACCTAACCTAACGGTGCAGACGGGACATCGAGGCGAATGCGGATGACATAAGCGTACGTTATATTTATCTGTGATAGTTAGGTGCACTTAAATGATGGGATATTCATTAATAAGATTAATGAAAGAAAATAAACCTAATTGATGTTGTGGAATCGAATTTCAAAATAAAACAGGTAGCTACAGTTCTTGCTTTGCATCGTGGTGTTCCTTGTAGAACATCCTGCACCTTATTCGATAAGGAAAGGACCGAGATCCCTTCACCGGGAGTGACTCCTTTAGCAATAACTGGCAGATGCTACAACCCTCGGTTTGTCTTTTGATCGCTTCTATAGTTTCTGCTTTGCACAGTGATATATATGATATATCCCGCATCTCATTCGACGAGGAAAGGGCCGACGATCCCTTCACCGGGAGTGACCCCTTTAGCAAAACTAGAAAAGCCTCAAAAACATTCCATTTAAAAACCATTTGATTCCGCAACGAGATCAAGTTCAAAGCGTTAAAGGTTTTCACAAAAACCAGCCGCAACCCTCCGTCATTTTAGGAAGTAGAGTACTTAGTATTAGTGCTGTGTTTGTTGACCATAGTCAAGGCACAGTGTACGGTAGCTAAGTGATGTCTTCCTACACCGCATATGATGCGATTAGTTAGGACAGTCGCGTGACTTTGTTGACCTTAGTTAAGGGTCATGTGGGTGGGTCTAATTAATCATGAAATGACGGGTAGAACTTGACTAGTACTTATGATTTGTTGACCATAGTTAAGGTCATAGGTGCTAGGGGTAAAAACCTTTATCGGGAGTTTCAAGTGTTGAAACTTGCAATGAGATTGCATACCTTCTATGTGATAGTTGGATCCCGATACCCACTGCGAGTAATTGTTACTCCTGGGAGAGTTTTGCACTTTACAATTAGCCGATCAAGTAGGTGTCTAGAAAGGTGTCAACGGGGTTACGCCTCTGGGAAAACGAGGTTTACTGTAATTAGGTCCGTACGAAAGCACGGGGAACCTCCCTCAAAGTACCGACACTGGCCTGGCTGAAAGGTTGGCGAACTTGTAGAGTGTAATTAATCCCGGCTAGTCTTTCCTTTTAAGGTTTGAAGGAAGATTTGATAAAAACAGTGGGAGCCATCCTGATTAGATAAAATACATAACCAATCTAATCTTGCAAGAGCGCACGCAGAGTGTTTTCTTCTCTCTCTCTCCTGGTAGCGACCATATCACGCCTTAATCAAGATAATAATACGGATGTTTTGACCGAACCCGCTTGTTATACTGAGCTGGGGAACGTTGGTCCCGCTCCAACTTATAATTGTTATAAGACAGAGCAGGAAATTGGGGAATACCAGAATTCCTATGCCGCCCAAACGAAGAAAGTGCATATGATGCATCTCCTTCGGGTGTGTTCATTACAAAGAACTGTTTCTCAGTATCCTCTGCATCCTGGGTATATGATACCGGATCAGGATCCCAGATATGTAATCTGTTACATAGGGCTACAAGAGGGTAGAAAAACTGAGAACGGGTGATAAGTTTCATGAGGCAGAAAACGGGGCAAGTGTTGCAGCCAAGTCTGTTGGTCACTGTCACCCTGTATTATGAATACATTGATTCTGAACAAATGCTATTAGATACCGAACCTGATATACAAAATCATATCAGTCTCTTTATTAGTAAAGAAAGGATATAATTTTGTATTGATGGATAATGTTTTGAACACTTCCTATATCAAAAGTTGATCGGTTCAGGCACGCTATCTAAAAGCATTAACGTTCTAAATCAAACTACAGTTCCTAGTATACTGAACACACACAAGAAGAAGAGTTTAGAAATGAACGAATTCTTCTTGAGGCATTGTAGACTAGGTCATATCAATGCGACCCGACTGGCTGAAGTTATATTTAGATGTATATTTAAATCAGTTTGAATTTACATCTTGTGAAACTTGCCAGTCATGTCACAAAGATAATATGACCATAGCTCTGGTTATTGGAAACAGAGAAAGTGTTAATGAACTCTTGGGACTGATACATGTTGATGTATTTAAGGTCTCCTGTCTACACATGCCAGGACAGGTTCTTTATACTTCATTATATTCTCTGATAATCTCTCAAGATTCAGTCATATGTTCCTGTTGAAACATAAGTCCGAACCTTTTGAGGTATTCACAGAATATAAGTTAGAAGTAGAGAACCAAAATACGGGTATAAGTATTATGTCCTATGATGAGATCAGGGAGGAGAATACTTGTGCATGGCATTCCTGGACCATTCTAAAGGAGAATGAGATTCTCTCTCCGTATTACTCCTCTGAATACACCACAGCACAACGGTGTGTCAGGGCGGAGCAATCACACGATATTAGATATGGTGTGCTCTATGATGAGTACTACTGAGTTACCTGTTTCCTATTAGGAGTTATGCACTTGAGAAGCTGCATGACTATTGAATTAGGTTTGAATCAAATCAGTGCCTACCACTCCATATAAGATATGGTGTGGGAAGATTCTATCTCTTAAAGTAAGTTAAGATTTGGGATTGTCCGGCCTATGTCAAAAGCAAAATCCGGACAAGATCGAAGCAGGATCAGTTCTGTAGAACTGGAAAGGTTCTAGCTATACAAAACTGCAGTTGATGATTTGACAGAACCATAAGATTCTATAGTTTCCGACGAACCTCAGCCTCTCCGCCGATCTAGTAGGGTTCCTCATCCGCCTGAGAGATACCTCGGTTTCTCGATGACAGTGGGAGCAAGGATTGCATCATGAGATGATGACCCAACTAGTTTCGAGCAGGCCATCGAGAGTAGGGACTCTGTAAGAATGGCTGGATGCTTAGCGATCTGAGATGGAATCCATGTACACCAGCAAAGTATGGACTTTAGCTGCTATATCTGAAGGGTTAAATCCCCATCAGGAGCAAGTATATCTTGAGAAGATTACTTGGTTTAGATGGAAAAGTTGAGACTTTCAAAACTAGACTTGTTAAAGGTTTTCGTCATCGACCAGGCGTGGATAATGATGAAACATTTTTCCAGTAGCTATGCTTAAGTCTGTCCAGATCCTACTTACCACGGCTACATACCATGACTACGATATCTGGCGGTTGGGTGCCATGACTGCTTTTCTAAATACTGATTTAGAAGAGAACGTCTATAAGAACACAGCCAGAGGTCTTCGTAAACAGTGGGAGCAGCGGAAACGTGTGCAAGTTGCTTTACATAATGAAGCAGGCATCGCGGAGTTGGAACGTCTGTTTTGATGTGATAGTCAAAGTGTTTGACTTCATCAAAATGGTAGACGAACCTTGTATATACAAAAGGGTAGTAGAGAGTAAGGTGGTCATCTTCGTATTGTACGTAGACAACATACTCTTGATAGGAAAAGAGTTTCCTATACTACGATCGATCAATCTCCTATTATCACAAGGATTCTCCAAATAGGATAAAGATGATACCTCCTAAATCCTGAGATTTGGACCTATGAGATAGATCAGGGACATTAGGGTTCTCACTAGGTATAGTGAGATTGTATCAATCGATCCTGGGGAGAATCACTGGAAGTGTTCCAGGGTGATAAAGACGACTGAATGTCAGTCACAGGCACTGTTTTTACCCTCAGTAAAGGGACGGTATGTTGGAAGAGTTCCAAGCTAGATACCGTGGCAAACTAGACGATAAAGGCTGGTAACATCGCTATTAAAGATACTACCAAAGAGGCAGTTTGGGTGTATATTGGTTCATAAGATGAACTAGGTTCCTGCCATTGTATGACAATGGAAGTGTGGCTTCGGCCCTGGAACCCTGGTCCCATCAGTGACCCAGACAAATTCTGAGGCAGCATCACCTGATCATGGAGATAGTTGATCTCCAGGGTGATCGAGGTTAGGAGAGTAGACTCAGAGGACAACACAGCAGATCCACTCACGAAGGCTTTTTTCCCAAAGAGAGACTTTTAGGGGATGGTTGAGTATGTGATACTGCAACCACTGCTACAGATGACCCTAGTGCAAGTGGAAGATTGTTAGTTATATGTATGCCCTAGAGGCCATTACTGTACATTGGATGTATATTGTAGTGGATGCTGGGACATATATAGGAAGGACTTTCTTACTCGACATGATAGTACGCTATCTGGTTGCACTTTATCTTAACATGTATACTTTCTGTCTCTCTGATTACATGTTGATAAAGCCCTTAGGATGTGTACTCGACTTTCAGGACTATGATGTAGATCATACTAGTGGGGCCTGGGTAGTCCATGAGTACATCCTTGAAATATTCCTAGTCGAGGGAATATCGAGACGGGGCATCGATATTCCAGAGTAGACTAGCGCATATCTTCTCGACTCATGCGATGGGCGATGGATGATCCCATATCCATTGGTGTTTGACATCGAAGATGGTATGCGGGTGCTCAGTGGAGACTGGGTACACTGAACGGACTCGCCGAGAACTCCCAGATGGTATTATACCTCACGTCAGATGGCAGTTCTCTGGTGACACTGGTACAGCTTAGTCTGTTGACCCGAGATCGTCATAGAGTCTTGTGTGTCTCCCACTGTGCTTTGATTTCCACCCTACCACGGCTCTACTGAGTTGTGCAAACAGGTGGTTTTTGGGTACAGTCCCGATTCACATGGAGGCAATGAGCGATAGGAGGGGATTCGTCTCTCTCGGTATTGGGGGTTGATGTTGCGCAATGCACGTCTGGCCATAACAGGAAATCCCTGGCCAGGGTTGCTGTGATATACTGGTAAGAGTTATCAGTAGTTTCACGAATGTTATGGACCTCAAGTCAGCATGACTTATCGAGCTATTGGGGTCTGACGTTTACCAACCCTAGGCGAGATATGCGACATATCAGACGAACAGACCGGACTGTACGGTAAGTGTTACTGGTTGGATTCACAGGAGTGTGAGCGGGCTTGCTCGTCAATCTTCTGATCGCTCAATACCCGGGTGGCCGTTACGTTTAGCAGACCGCTTGCGGCTTGTGGGTGTTTGATATGATCATCATCTGCTGCCGGCGTATTGACGAGTCTTTAGAGTCCTACACAGAGGTTTCCTGGCTCAAGCGAAACGAAATAGGAGCGCATATGAGATATGTGCGGGACCGAGAATAATTCGAGTATGTGATACCGTATTCCATTCTCGCGATCAATGTATCGATTGGTTATATGCGATATAACCTAGTTATCGAATCAAGGATTGATTCGATAAGCCGATACATAAGATACTAGTCGGTTATATCCGATATGACCGGATCGTTAAATCAAGTGTTGATTTAATGATTTAGTGCATATTTATATATTTGATATATTACTTTGCGTTAACTAGTATTGGTTCACTTTAAAAGGATTTTCTCACTTGAATTGTGCACATTGTATATGCGATATAGTTTTGTGCACATGTTTGTATCATGTTTGATGATACATGCTTACTTAGTTAAGTGTAAAGAATCAAACCATGGTTTAAGTTAATGATTAGGGTTTTGATTATTTATTCATTTATCTTTCTTATTTATTCATTTTGGAAAAAGAAAAAGATAAATGAATGATTGAATGTTTTGTTTTTAGTTGAAGTTTCTTGAAACTTTGACTAAGTCACTCTTTTGTTCTTATGCTTAACCCTAACCATCCTTTTAACCATGGTCTTTTCTCTACACTTAACTATAGTTGAAAGTATAATAAGTATTGATTTATTTTATCTAATTATTAAGACTTATCATATATTCTTCTTCTTCTTCATCTTCTTCAACATGAAGAAAGCTAGTGGCCATCAATGGCAACTAGTGAAATTGAGTGAGAAATCCAAATATAAAGTCTACCCACTTCCTATTTCTTCATCCTCTACCTCTTGCCAAGTTGTATAGGGTGTTTACTTCACAAGTTTTCAAAGCTTGGTGAAGTTGGAGCTTGTTCTTATGATGCTTCGACGTAGATCATCTTCGGCATCGAACCGACGATCAAGCCCGCCCATTCTTCGATGATGCCAATGCTAGAGTCGTGAGTTCGATTTGGACAGCGGAGGGAGATCATCGTGGAGCTTAGGAAGTGGTGGACCGGATCTACAAAGGTTGTAGCCCCTTTCCTTTAGATACATTTCCATTTACTTGCTTGTTTCGCCTAGATATCTAGTAAACGATCCGTATTAGGGTTTGTAGGCACTCGTAAAATTTGATTTGTGCATGTTTGATCACTTGTGAGACCTCACTAGGGTTCCTAGGAACCTTACAGTATCGAATGGTCATTGGGGTGAAAGTGGCCGTCGGGGTCGCTGGGTTAGCCCATTTGTATCACGGCCTTAGCCTAGCGGCGGATACTACTCAACCGGGGGTGCAGCCCATGAACTTCTCAATGCATTACTTCACCTCGTGGCTCAAATTTCATGTGCTTGGCGGCTTTGGAATTCACAAAAAGCCCTTTTTAATGAAAGATATAACTTTCCTCGACTGCTGCAGCCGGTTGACGCTTCTATTTTGGAACCGACTCCACGAGAGGCTCGGGGCTTACTCCTTCTCCCACGTACCGTCGAGTATGGCATAACCCCTGTTGACAAGGTCTTAAGTATCGGCAAAGAATCCGCGAAAGCGGTGCAACCGCTGCGGGACACCTTTAAAGATGGCACCTCTACCTTGAAATCTCGGGAGATTCTCCACCTATATTCGATCAGGTCGGGCTTTCTGGTGTTTAGGCAGAATGATGTAGCATTGTTTATGAGATACAACCCGCATCGTTTCGCCCAACAATCTAGCTACAATCAGGGTGTTCCGCTTGAAGCCTTTCTAGCTGAGCCGCCCGCCACAGAAGAAGGCATCCGCAGCGCATTACATCATTTCATGAGGCTCAACACCGGTTCTAACTTTTTTATCAGTGAGCCAAGCTGCGTCCCAAAGGTGTTGAACGTGTACGTAGCGTGGTACCAGCATGCGATGGGTGCTGTCATCAGGGAGGAAAGAAGTTGTTGCTTGATCGTAAGGGTGCAGCCCCTGCTGGTAATCCAGCTATTCCTTTGAAACAACGGACCGTCGTTCGTCCTCCTTTGAGAGAGGTTGCTGCGGTTGTGGCACCACGTGATATTCCTGAGGTACCGCTACCCGTGCTCCCATTGAAGTGGCAGCCGTGGCGTCTCCTGAATCCGGCTTGGGTGCGGAGATTAGGACTCGCCGCCCGAAGTTGCCCGCTAAGCGCAAGCTCGTGTTACCGGCGATCGGTACTCGCTCGCAGAAGAAGAAGAAGTCGATTCTTTCTGTAGACGTTGTACTAGACCAGGAGCCTCATGCTCCTTATAGCGAGGGCCTAAGTAAATATGGGACCAACGAAGGCTTATTCATGGCGCCGGATGATACCGACCTCGAGGCTGCTATTGCAGCTTCCGAGCGATTAGCTAGCCACCAAGCAGGACTGGTCATCCTTACGCAGTCAGGTAGACTTCAGCCGTATCTTTTCACTGTTATGTTTTTTATTTTATTATCATGTTTTGACTGACACTTCTTCTTCAACAGGCATCTCCACTGAAGAGGCTCTCGCAGCTTCTCTCAAGATTTTTGAGGAGGAGGAAAGGCTTCGTGCTTCCTTAGGCATCGGTACATTTCGGCTCATCACGCCTCCATTCCCGTTTTTATGGGTAAACTAACTCTTCTTTTCCCTTTTATTGCAGGGACTACCTCGACTCAGGTTATCCCGAGTGCAGTGTCGACTTCACAGGGTGGTGCGGAGACGCTTCCAAGGCCGGCTACCGAAGTCTCAGCATCTCCAGTATTGCCAAAAGAGGCTTCACTTAAGCAACCGATGACGGACGCCACAACGGCTCTAGAAGTATATCCTGGCTCAGACGATGTCGTCTCCTTATCGGAGGTCTTAAGAAGATTAGCTGTCACAGCCCAGGCAGAAAGGAAGCGCGGGAGGCATGCAGCAAGAGAACGTGAGGCCGTATTGGCTGTAGGTGCAGGCTCGAGCGCTGCTTCCCCTGTCCCTGCTTCTTCAGAGGGTGCTCCGGTCACCCTGTCTACCACTCATAGACAGGTGCCACGCGCGGCTCGGGAAGCAATTGAAAAGCCGACCCAAGGTAACGTAACACTAGGTCCTTTTTATTAGAGTTTAATCTTCAGATTCTCATATATCATACCATGCAGGGCCAAGTTAGGGTGAGGAGGTGGCAAGCGAGATGACGGAAACTACCCATCCCAAAGCGGATACCCTTTCTCAGGAGTCCGGGACTGTTCCAATTGCCACTCTTTCTACCTGTGGTTCCCTACCGTCGCCTGGCATTGCGAGTGTTACGACGACCCTCGTGGAATCAGGGGACGAAGCCACGGGCAGCGAAACCATCCCCCCGAATGAGATCGAAGAAGTCGTGATGCTTGGCGATGCTTTTGTCACCGTTTTGGCTGATGACCTGTCTGGTAGGTCTTGGGTCGTTGCATTCTTTTCGTTTTGCAATCCCTTCTGATGACATTTTGTTCCTTTCAAATGTAGGTGTGGTGAGCGCTGAGGTTGCGATACCTGAAGAAGCACCACCAGCTGCTGTTTTGACGGTCGCTGCCCCTTTGTCTCCTCTTATCTCCTCTCAAATGCTGGAAGGTATGGGTTTGCGATTAATTTAAATCAGGGACAGCATCTTTCGTGTACTAACTATGTATCATCATAACCTGGCAAGAGTTCTCTTTGATCATCTATATCAAGTGTTGAACCCGCACTTTTCCTTCCAGTCGGAAGTTACTCTGCCTGCTGGCGTCGGTGAGTATAATTTTTAAACCGACATCCTTTCCTTTCTTAGACGGGTGACTCGGCCGTTGTTAATTTTGAATTGATTGCAGCACTACAAATCGAAGGAGGGGACGAGAGAATCGTCGCGCCTCCAGTACTCCCAACTCTGCCTTCTGTTGTAGCCGGTATAGTAGGCTTTATTGTTTGTGTATTTTCTTAATTTCTTGAACCGACATCTGACTATGATCCGTTTTACAATGGTTTCACCGATTCCCGCTCCATTCGAGTCTCGGATCATAATGTCGGCAGGGCCCTTTTCCAGACATCCATCTTCCAAGGGCGCTGTGACCAGCCTGCGCATGTTAAGTGAGTACATCGAGGAGCTTAACGCGGAGGTCCCTACATTTGCTGCAGATTTTGCTGCCGAGGTTAATCCATGCTGGTGACGCTCGCGAACTTCCATGGTGAAGGCGTCGTTGAGTCTTGGGTTAATCACTGCAGGAAGATTGAGGCCTGCCTGCATGAGCTTGAGCTTAGGTGTACTGTTCCGAAGGTGTTGGCTTTGAACTCCCAACGAGTTGCATGGGTTGAGCAGAGCGTTCTGTTCCTTCGCCATTTCGAACGAGAGGCAACCCTTAAATGAAAGGAACGTGAGGTGACTTCCGCTGAATCTGTTCAACTGCGTGCTGAGGTCGCAGCAAATGCTGCCTAGCTGAACTCCATCTTTGAAAACCTTCAACGATGTATCTCTGGCGGGCTGGTGTTGAGGAAGAAACTTGATTTTAATGAGCAGGTTGCGCGGAGTCAGAAGGCTGCTCAGCAGGAAATTGATCAGAAACTTTCATCCTGTCTGCAGCAATGGGCCCAAATTGAAGTAGAGCTGGCCGCGGTGGTTGATCGTGAGAAGGAGCTGAGAGGAGTGTGCGAGCAGCTAGCTGATTTATCAAGGACACCTCCTCCTCAGTAGCTGTTTTTGTATAGATTGAATGCTTGTAACCTTTGAATAATATGTATCCATTTTTTATTCTTTTATATGATTCAACTTGTACTCCATTGAATTCATGAATAAAAGATACACATTTTTTGTTCTATTGTTGCTTTCTTCTCTTCGCTGTGTCATCGCCATGTGATTTTAGCAAGTGTGGCTTGTAGATAGTAGAGAACATTTCATCAAAGTCTCCTTGTAGGGTAGCGATGGCTTAGGAAGCAGGTTCAAGTCTGCTACCTAATACTTTTCAACTTTATGAGCCGTGAGGGTCTCACAAATACTTTTCTCCCTACGAGTCGAGAGGATCTCGTAGGTGTATTTTCTCTTTAGGAATCGTAAGGATTCCTAAGTGTGCTTTCCCCTTGAGAGTCGTAAGGATCTCACGAGAGAATTTTCTTCCTTACAAGTCGAGAGGGCTTGTAAGTGTTTGTTTCCTTTCTTGTCGTTGTTTGACTTAGGAGAGTGTGGCCTGTAGAAAATCTACCTTGACCTCTCTGCGAGGCAATGATGGCTTGGGAGATAGGGTTAGGATCTGTCACCTAAGACTTTTCAACTTTATAAGCCGTGAGGGTCTCATAAAGACTTTTCTCCCTACAAGTCGAGAGAATCTCGCAGGTGTAGTTTCTCCTTAGGAATCGTGAGGATTCCTAAGTGCGTTTTCTCTTGAGAGTCGTAAGGTTCTCACAAGAGAATTTTCTCCTTACAAGTCGAGAGGACTCGTAAGTGATTGATGAGTTGACCTGCTCCTGAGTCAAAGCATTGCTTTGACGGGGAGTTCGAGGGTTTACTCTGGCTGTTTCCCACATAGTCAGAATTTACGTAGGCCGTGTTCTACGGGGCCAGGAGGGGTTGACTCTAGCCATACGGAGTCAGGATTGACTTTAGCCGTACGGGGTCAGGGGTTGCTCTGGCCGTTTCCCGCGGGATCAGGATTGACTTTAGCCGTGTTCTACGCGACCAGGATTCGCTCTGGCCGTTTCCCACGGGATCAGGATTGACTTTAGCCGTGTTCTACGGGACCAGGATTTGCTCTGGCTGTTTCCCACGGGGTCAGGATTGACTTTGGCCATGTTCTACGTGACCAGGATTAGCTCTGGTTGTTTCCCACGGGGTCAGGATTGACTTTGGCCGTGTTCTACGGGACCAGGATTCGCTTTGGCTATTTCCCACGGGGTCAGGATTGACTTTGGTCGTGTTCTACGTGACCCGGATTTGCTCTGGCTGTTTCCCACGGGTCAGGATTGACTTTGGCCGTGTTCTACGTGACCAGGATTTGCTCTGACTGTTTCCCACGGGGTCAAGATTGACTTTAGCCGTGTTCTACGTGACCAGGATTTACTCTGGCCGTTTCCCACGGGGTCAAGATTGACTTTAGCCGTATCCTACGGGACCAGGATTCATTCTAGCTGTTTCCCACGGGGTCAGGATTGACTTTGGTCGTGTTCTACGTGACCAGGATTTGCTCTGGCTGTTTCCCACGGAGTCAGAATTGACTTTGGCCGTGTTCTACATGACCAGGATTTGCTCTGGCCGTTTCCCACAGGGTCAAAATTGACTTTAGCCGTGTTCTACGTGACCAGGATTTGCTCTGGCCATTTCCCACGGGGTCAAGATTGACTTTAGCCGTGTTCTACGTGACCAGAAATAACAATTTGTTAGTAAGAACCAGAAATTTGGTTAAAAGTTAGTTTTGTTAGTAAGAACCAGAAATAACAATTCCTAATAACTACTAACTCCCCGGAAACGGCGCCAAAAACTTGTTGGTAACTGGCCCACGCGCGCAAACGCGTATGTTTTGGAAATGTGATCGTTTAAGGAAACGGAATGCGCACGCGAGATCGCTCTCGTTTTAAATATTTATAAACCGCAAGTGCATGGCGCGTTATAGCGAGCCAGCAAGTACAGGTCGATCCGCAGGGAATTGTGTATTGGGTCTTGTGATTTAAGGTTCAACAAATTAATGAATGGTTGGTTTTGTCACAAAAAATATAAAAAGAATACGAAAACAAAGAAACAAGGAAAACAAGTTAAGAAAGAATGGTCGTGGCTTTGGCTCGGAAGGTTGAATCGCGACGATTCCCTCGACGCTCCTTTGATCATGAGTTGTCCGTTCTCACGTTGATCCCGGCATGAAGCACGACTTGTCAAAGCAGTTGCGAAGCATAAGTCATCAAATTCCGATATTCTCCGTAAGAAAGAACTAGTCCGTTTTGTTCATTTACCGTTGTATGTCCAAGCTTGGGGTATCAACACTAAACACAAGGGTTAGCAAGCATACCACAACATCAAAAACACAATTAGTGAGTGAGAGCAAATGATTTTAGTGTTGAGTTTGCTAGGTGTTTATGATGGTATATCGTAAATGAAACCAAGAGATTGTCAAACACTTGATCACAAAATACGATATCCAAACCTAGCCATCTTAACACTAAATTGATTTTAACTTAAATATTGAAATGGGGAAAGGGAGTGAATATGGTATATGAGGATGTTACAAAGTAACCATGTTTCAAAATACCATATCACATCAATACATAAACAATCTTTAAGTTAGAATCATACAGTTAAGCACATTAAACATTAACAAGAGGAGGAGGCAAAGCCTTTCATCTCACTTCCTTACCATTACCACAACCAAAGAAATTAGTTAAGCATCATAAAAAAGAAAAGAAAGTAAAGAAAAGAAAGCAAGTAAATAAAGAAACACAAATATTATTAACACTTGAGAAAGAGATATAAGATTTTGGTTACTTGTTCAACCTCCTTAATGAAGCTCTCCAAAAAAAACTTCAAGAGGGAAGAAGAAGAAGAAACCAAGTGATAGCCCACTCACTCTCAAGCCTAAACCAAAACCAAAAGAAAACAAGAAAATATATTACATATGTTAGACCCCTTTGCTCAACTCCATTCTGGTATTTATAGGCTTGACATCAGAAAAAATAAACAATATAAATAAGATGATGTGACCTACAGAAATGACCAGAAGAAAAATGGGGAAGTTAGGAGCAAGGGGGCCGAGCTCGCCGGACTTTGTGGGGGTCTCGCCGGGTCAAAATCGAGCACATAGGCTCGTATTCGCATGGTGTGCTTGTGTGCTCTCCACAATCACTCTGGTGCATCTTGTTTTATCAGTTGAAGCCTGGTTTGCATGCAGAGAATTGGAGGGAAAACTTGATGCAAAGGCTCACATCAAAACTTTATGCATTGAATACCCATCACACCATAATGTGCCTACTTGTATGAATTGTGCAAGGGCAGCCCCCATATGGTCCATGTGCCAAAGAGCATGTGTACACTTGTATGTGTTGGACCAAAATTGTGTGCACACATTTATTTTGCAAAAGCTCTTTGGATATCGATCGGTTTTCTGTTCTGTCTACAGTGTCGGCTCCCAAATGTTATATCCGTGATTTTGAATATGTTTCCAGTATTTTATCACGAACACCTGTAATCTGTAATTACTGAGCAGACACTGGTTAAAAGTACCGATAAATAACAAAATAGATCATGAATGGGGGTATTAAAATGCAGTTTTCTGAGATGAACAGCTACACTCGGTCAAGCTCTTCTTTTCACACAAGTTCTCCATAAAAGATCTAACTGATGCCTTCTACATCCTGGGGATATAGATCTATACAGATATATCTAAATGGATTTGGGATTGTCCCAATCCAGGTACATAGACACCATACTAAAGGGGTTTAGTATGGAAGATTCTAAGCGTGGTAATGTACCCGCTTGTTCAGGAATCACTCTCTCCAAAGAGATGTCTTCCAAGACTGATTTGGAGAGGGCTCGCATACAAGGGATACCCTATGCTTCGGAAGTCGAGTCAATCATGCATGCGATGTTGTTTACCAGACCGGATGTAGCTTACTCTCTAGGTGTAATGAGTAAGTGTCAAACAGATCTTTGGGAAAACCACTGGACAGCTGTGAAGAACATTCTTAAGTGCTTGAGAAGGACTAAAGAGATGTTCTTGGTGTATGGTAATGGTGAACTCCAGATGGAGTCCTTTACCGATTCGAGCTTCCAGAGTGATAAGGATGTGTGAAAGTCGGTCTTGGGTTTTTTCTTCACCCTCAGTAGAGGGACGGTATATTGGAAGGGTTCCAAGCTATATACCGTAGCAGACTCATTGATAGAGGCTAATTACATCGCTGCCAACGATGCTGCCAAAGAGATTGTCTGGATAAAAAAGTTCATATGATGAACTTGGTTCCTACCATTGGGCATCCAATACCTGTGTATTGTTGTAACACCCGAGCCCAATGCTACTAAATTTAGTTACCGTTTGAACGTAGTGTGGCACTTATTTCTTTTATCTTACTTGATTGTTACTTATTGTAATTTTACCCCGTTAATTCAATTCTGCATATAACAATTTTTTGGCATCTAAAATAAAATTAAAAATATTCATCTTGGCCTACTTGACACCCCTAACCCTGTTGTAGCATCCGTGCATCGTGTTCTCGTCCCGTTCAGTGAAACGGGCGAGTTTGGACGGCTACGCGCACGTACGTGTGTCCGTTTTGGGGGTATGCTTTTTTATCATAAAACACTTCATTTTCACTTTTGGATCCCGCTTAAAATTCTATTATTTCAATTTCAAATTTTTGGACCCGACCCGGACGCGATTTGGAAATGTTTTACTTTGCGCCAAAATCCCAAATTTTAATATATTTAAACCAGAATATTTTCTTAACTATATAAATTTACTGTTGCTTAAATCTTTTAAATCTTTTATCTAAATTTCTAATCCCACGAATTTCCTTCTCTCAACCAATCAGCTCTCTCTTAACTCCCGTGGGCCCCACACCTCACACCTCTCTCTCTCTCCGTCTCTCTCTATCTCTCTCCCCCCTCTCTCGCGCGCGCACTGGGCTCAACCTACCCTAGGAGAAAGAAAGTCGAAGCCATGGCGGACGTCGTGCAGTTCAGGCTGGAGCGGATGTCCGACGAGCTCGACGATCTCGAGAAGCGCAGCCTCTTCACCCGCCACGAGATTGCCGAGATCGTCAAGCGCCGCCGCGGCCTCGAGTACCGCCTCAAGCGCCCCTCACCTCTCAAGCAGGACCACCTTCTATACATCGACTACGAGAGGCAGCTCGATGCGCTCCGCAACCTCAGGAAGCGGAAGATCATCGGAGCCATGGAGAAAGAGGAGGAGGGGGAGAAGAAGAAGGGGAAGAAGTGGAAGAAGTCGATCTCCGACATCGCCGGCGTTCTGAGGATACTGGATGTGTATAGGCTGGCGGTGATGAGGCACAAGGGGGATTTGGAGCTTTGGTTTCGTTATCTGGAGTTTTGCAGGGAGAAGAAGAATGGGAGAATGAAGAAGGTGCTAGCTCAGGCACTTAAATTTCATCCGAAAGTTCCTGGACTTTGGATATATGCCGCGGCTTGGGAATTTGATCAAAATTTAAATGTTACAGCTGCTCGTAATCTCATGTGGAGTGGTTTAAGGGCTTTCCCTGATTCAGAGGATCTTTGGATTGAATCTCTTAGAATGGAGCTCACATATCTCAACAAGTTGAGGGCTCGAAAGATTGCTCTTGGAGAAGCAATTGGAACCGTTGAAGGAGAAAACGGGGATGCTGATCAGTGGAAGAAAGAAAACGATGATCTATTCATGCCTCTAAATGAAGAAAAAGAGAATGACAAGGGATCCAACCCCTTCGCCGGAGCTCCGTCGACGTGATCGGCGATCACCACCTCTCTACAGATCCTCGTGAGCACCCTCTCCTATATCCTCCTTCCTTTCTCTCTTCTTGATTATTCCCTTCTCTTTCCATGCTTTCTAACTATTGTTTTTTTTTCACTGTTCTGAACTTGGACGGAATCCGGTGATGCCGACGACGTGTCCCGACGTTCCAGCGAAGTACCACGACCCGTGTGGTTCCACTGTTCGTCGTTTGGGTTTATTCCGTGAACCGTGCGCCCGTCGCGAGTTTTCCCCGCCGACGTTTATCATTCCGTATTCCCGGTTCGCGACCCGTCGAGGCAAGTAACCCTTGCTACATGCTAAACAATATTTACTTATAATTAATGACACCCTAAAACCTGCAATTTAACTTTGGTATTATAATTTCCCATTTTTCGTGTTCAAGATTGTTATATATATCATTTATCTTTCAAACTTGGAACCTACCTGTTGTAATTACTAATGTGGAACCTAATAATCACATTTACATGTTTTAATAACACTTACACTGATGGTGTAGCCTATGGCACCTTTTCTACCGTTTTACTTCATTCGGACACTCGTATACATTTAACCTGCTTAAACTGTGATTTCATTCGTGGAACCTATATACACATATAACATTGCATCTATAAAGTCTTAAACTTGTTAACATGATTAAATGGCTATAATTTCTTACTGCATTCGTATATTGTTGAAATCATCTCTGTGACACAATTGATAACTGTATTGCAAATCGAATGAATCTGCCTATTGCTTAATTCATTACTTATATCATGTTGTTGATAACCATGCTTGATTATATAACTGATTATGAGTACACCTATGATATCGCTTGCTTCTTGACCTGTCTTGCTACCTACATATTGATTGACCCGACATGGTACCGTATACTGCTTGACTTGACATGATGTACCATGACCTGATCTTGTGTCTAATGCCAACAAACCTGACATGTAGTCCTCATGGACCGTTCCTGTTGTCTATCCAGACAAACCTGTTTACCTGATCCTGTGTTGGCATTAGTTTCTTGATTTCGGGATACCTGACTTGACATACACATATAACTTGGGGGTATGGGGAAATCAAAGTTGAAACCTGACTTGTAACTCAACAGTTCACTACCTGTTCTGAGTGTACACATTCATGTTTTGTGCCTAGCGGCATGTCTCGGTTTCAGCCGAGAATATTGTGGCCGTGGTCCCGGGTATGTACGGGATACTATTGAGTGTACACATTCCTGTTTGGTGCCTAGCGGCATGTCTCGGTTTCAGCCGAGAATATTGAGGCCGTGGTCCCAGGTATGTACGGGATACTATTGAGTTACATCGATGATTCATCAATTTAGTTTCAAAGACTTTAGAACAGAGAACCTGATAGAACAGTCCAGTTTACCCACTGCACACCACCCTGCACTGCTCTGATTCATAATATTGTTGCCCTTGCTTTATTCATGTTTATATTCGCATTGCCTGTTTATTATGTTATTACTTGATGACTTGACGCGCTAACGTCTGGGTTTTGCATGGCCCAGATTCTGTACCGCTGTCGCAGCCCGAGCAGGAGTACTTCAGCCGACAGGCTGAGCTGTGAGTGTTAGCAGTAGTTAGCTTTTCTTTACTGCATTTTATTCCTGATGTGAGCCCGCATTATGGGACATACATTCCCGTTATTTTGTATTGGATCTTTCGCTTCCACATTTATTTATTCTCGACTCATGTTATTTGGATTGTGGACATGTTTTAGATAGTTTTATTTTGTTCTTGATATCTCTACAACCGTAATATGACTGTGGATGGATACTTCCTACCCACAGGTAGCATGGTTGGCTATGTCACGTGCCCATTTTAGCGTACTTTGGGAAGCGGGGCGTGACAATTGTGATGACAATGGAGCTGTGGCTTTGTCCTAGGAACCCCGGTCCCGTCAGTGATCCAGACATATTCTTAGACAGTATCACCTGATCAGGGAGATAGTTGATCTCCGGGAGATCGAGGTCGAGAGAGTTGACACAGAGGATAACACAGCGGATCCACTCACCGAGGCTATCCCCCAGATGCTATTCGAGAGACTTTTGGGACGTTGGGTATGAGATACTACAGCAACTGGCCATAGTGCAAGTGGGAGATTGTTACAAATATATATGCCCTAGAGGCCATTATTGATGATATAGTGGATGCTTGGACATATATATAGAGGACTTTCTTGCTCGACATGATAGTATGCTATCAGGTTACCTTTATCTTAACATGTAGACTGGTATTTATACTGTCTGTCTCGTACATGTTGATAAAGCCCTTAGGATATGTACTTGACTACCAGGATTATGATGAGATCATACTAGTGGGGCCAGGGTGGTCCAAAAGTATATCCTTTAATCAGTTCCTAGTCGAGGGTCCAGAGAGACTAGTGTGTACGTTTTTTGTCCCTTAGAGGGCGATGGTTAATCCCACAACCATTGGTGAGTGACATCAAAGATTGTACACAGGTGCTCATTAGATAATGGGTACACCGAAAGGACTCGCCGAAGACTCCTAGTTGGTAGTATACCTATCATCGGATAGCAGTCCTCTGGTGACACTGGTACAGGTTAGTCTGTAGACCCGAGATCGTTATAGAGTCTTGTGTGGCTCCTACTGTGCTTTGATTTCCTCCCCACCACGCTTAAGAGGAGTTGTGCAAACAGGTGGATTTTAGGTACAGTCCCGAGTCACATGGAGGCAATGAGTAATAGGAGGGGTTTCGTCTCTCCCGGTATTGGGGGTTGATGTTGCGCTATGCTCGATTGGCTATAACTGGAAGTCCATGGCCAGGACTGCTGCTGAGATTTACTGATAAGAGTTATCGGTAGTTTCTTGAACCGTTATAGGCCAGACATTGGCATGACTTATCACGTTACTGAGGTCTGACGTTTACCACTCCTAGACATGATATGCGACATATCAGATGAAGAGACCGGATTGTACAGTAGTGTTACTGATAGGCTTCATGGAGAGTATAGACAGGCTTGCTTGTTGATCTTTATATCGCTCAATACCCGGGTAGCTGTTACGTCCAGCTAGTACCGCTGACGGCTTGTGGGTGACTGATGCGATCATCACCTACTGCTAGCGTATTGACGAGTCTTTAGAGTCCAACACAGAAGTTCCCTTGTTCAAGCGAAACGAAGTAGGACACATATGTGATATGTGTGTGGGCCAGATTAAATACGTATATGTGATACCGTATTGTAATCTGACAGTTATCTATTATCGAGTTAGGTTATATGTGATATAACCAGATTATCGAATCAAGTGTTGATAAGCAGACAATGAAAGAGCGGCCTGTCATTGAGAAAGGAGCGACAAGGCTAATGATATACAGATAAATGATATTAGTCGGTTATATGTGATATAACCGGATTATTAAATCAAGTGTTGATTTAATAATGTGATATATGTTATATGTGATATAATTATATATTAACTAATATCATTAGCTCACTAATTATTCTTCATTATAAATATATTAATATATATATATAATGAAGCATGGCATAAAATTCTATTTTGTGAAAATAGAAATGAGGTGGAAATTGAAGTGGAATGGTGTGAGGTATAGCACATAATATATTTTATTTATCTTGACTTACTATTGAAGCATGGCACCATTTTTTATTAGCGGATATTTGTATGCTTCAATGAGTGAGGTTTTAGATGAGCCATTCTTCATCTCATTCAACACTTAGCCATTTTCTTGAGTTACTCCCAGTTTGCTCTCTAGATTCTTATACTTCCACAATGTCATAGTTCAAGTTTCAACCCTCACATGTGATGTGAACCATGAAGTTTGAACACAAACTTGTGAGCAAAATCATATCCCCTACTTCACCATACTACACTTGACTAGCGATCGAGTGTATCGTGTTTCCTACGCTAAAGAGTTCAGTGTAGAGGTAGCTTGAGTTGGAGGGACTTCGCGTGGATCATTTTCGGCATGAAGGTCATCAGAGGAAGCTCATCCAAACCCTCAAGTGAAGCCTATTGGAGTCGCGGGACTATTATACGAAGCATGTGAAGTGAAGGACTCGATCTACATGAGTATAGCCATCTTTCACTTCTTCTATTTTCTTGATATCAAACTTTAAACCATAATCAACTAGCTAAAGATCTTGGATAGTCTCGCTTAGCACCTATAAAAATTTAAATTTGACATGTTTGATGCTTGCAAAACCATATGGTAGTGCTAGGATAGATTTTCACGTACAGTATGGCAATCATTTGTATTTGTGCAAGTGTCCTATAAGTGTATAAAGCAGAAAGTAATTCTACCCATATTCATATTACATAATAAAATCAGATTTTCTGGATATAGAGAATCAATATGCCTCGTATCGGCATTACATACGCATCACATAGTATATCGGTCCTACAGTGGCATGGCAGTACCAATGAGGTGTAGTGTACATAAGCATCTGTGCCCGTGCAACATAGAACTCATTGGTAGTTGTGCGATGTTCTATCAGTGTGTTCGTATTGTTGGATATATGTATGCCCTAGAGGCCATTATATGACAGTGGATATATCTATACATGTATATATATATTCAGTATGCATTCTTGCTCGACATGATAGTATGCTATCTGGTTCTTCTTTATCTGATATGTTGATTTGATCATGTTTTTATTCATTCATACATGCTGATAAAGCCCTGAGGATATCGGCTTGACTGCTCTGATTATGATAGAGATCATACTAGTGGGACATCTGTAGTCTTATAAGCATATCCTGGAAAGTCCCTAGTCGTAGGTATATCGAGACGGGGCATTGATATACCAGAGTAGACTAGCGTATATGATACTAGACCCATACGATGGGCGATGAATGTTCCCACATTCATCGATGTTTGACATCAAGATCATATACGGGTGCTCAGTGGTGACTGGGTACACTGGACGGACTCACCGAGAACTCCTATATGGAATTATATCTATCGTCGGATAGCAGTTCTCAGGTGACACTGGTACAGATTAGTCTGTAGACCCAAGATCGTCATAGAGTCTTGTGTGTTCTCCCACTGTACTTTGATTGCCACCCTACCACGGCTCTACTGAGTCGTGCAAACAGGTGGCCGTTGGGTACAGTCCCGAGACACACGAAGGCAATGAGCGATAGGAGGGGTTTCGTCTCTCCCGGTATTGGGAGTTGATGCTGTGCTGTGCCCGACTGGTTATATCAGTAAGTCCCTGGCCAGGGCTGCTGAGATTTGCTGATAAGTGTTATCAGTAGTTTCTCGATCTGTTATAGACCATTCACCGGCATGACTTATTGAGTTATTGGGGTCGACGTGACCATCCCTAGGCTCGATATGCAGCATATCTGACGAAGAGACCGGACTGTACGGTAGTGTTGCCGGTTGGCTCGACGGGAGTTGTAGCAGGTTCGCTTGTTTTCTTCTGATCGCTCAATACCCGGGTGGCCGCTACGTTTAGCTGACCGCTTGCGGTTTGGAGGTACTTGATATGATCATCACCCTCTGCTGGCGTATTGACGAGTCTTAGAGTCCCACACAGGAGTTACCTAGTCCAGGCGAAACGTTGTGGTGCGCGTATGCGATATGCGCATGGACCCGATTAAAATGCGCGTATAGGATACCGAACATTGATCGAGCGGCTTGTTTTTTATTGGGGTCATATGTGATATGGCCGGATTGATAAATCAAGTGTTGATTTATCATTTAACCATTAGTTTTCTCACTTAAAACCTTTCTTGAATATGATGGATGTATGCATGCATGTATGTGTTTCTTTCTTTCTTTCTAGTTTCATGCACATATGGATGTGCATACATACATACATACATATACCCATCTATCATGGTTGTTTACACATGGAAATGGTGGCAATATAAGACTCACAACATGGATAAATATATAGATTATTATTTAATTTTATGTTTAAAACAAAATAGAAAAGGAAAGGATAATTCTTGAGTTGTTTCTACACTCTTCTTTAACCTAACCATTCTCACCTACCCTTAACCTTGGATTAAACTTTCCTTATATGTTTTAAACCCTAATTAAATAATAACTCAAATATTTAACCATGGTTTGTAGTGAGAAGAAATTAAATATATATAGATATATTTCATTTATTTTCAATGGTTATCATTTTACTCTTGTTAAAAGAAAGCCTTCATCTTCTTCCTCCTTCACCATTTGCTCTCTAGTTTCTTATAGTGAGTAAAACACACATAAAGAAAGGTTTTTGAAGTGAGAATCTAAACCACAACATCATTCTACACAAGTTTAGCCAACTTGTTTAGAGTGTTCTCTTCGTTTCTCATCGTGATAATCGAAGTTGCGAGCTTGGACGAGGAACTCCGGGTGGATCGTCGTGGACGTGAGAGGACTTCAAGAGGACCTTCTTCCAACACCCAAGAGACCAAAGAGTCCAGCGAAAGGGAGCTACAAAGGTTGTAGTCTCGAAACCCTAGTTTTTATTTTCTTTACTTTCGAAACCCTAATTTTCTAGGATCGATTCCTTTGTATGCTTGTTTAGCACCATAAAAATCTAAACTTTGAGACATGTGATGCTTCAAAACTCTACATAGGGTGCTAGGCAAACCTTTCATTGGTATTAGAGCCGACCTAGAACATTAGGCGACACTTTTACGAAGTAAAAATCCCGATCGGACAAAAATACGACGTTTTGATACCCTCTCTGGACAAATTTTAAAATCTGACATTTTTCAGAATTAAAAATACTTTAAAAATACAGCAGGAAATTATAAGAATAACAGTGAAATTCGATGACCTGAAAAGCATAAACCACCGCGGAACCGCCGCATTTCCTGGCTTAGGCCGCATTTCCGCGGCCGTACTGAGGCATCATTGGATAAATTTTCCACTGTAATTCTTATATCTTCTTGTACATTGTTTTAGGTATGTTTAATCTGAAAATAGCACTGTATTTTCTGGAGATGGTTTTGGACGCGTAGATTCGATCGGAATTTTCATTTCGTTGCTTTTCCGGGTAAATTAGAAAGTATTGAAGTGTTTGAATGAGTATCATTTGCTCACTATTCACGGGGTTTAAATACTTTGGAGATACGTGCAAGTCTTTTTGTGGTAGTCCCTCTAGAAGACAACAAACCTTAACTCGATTATGTGACCGTCTTGAACTGCCCTTTGAACCTTAGGGTTTGGGGCAGTCCGGCGTGCCACATGTGAGGCATTGGCTTGACCCTTCTACGGCTGGACCGCTACTACTGTGTCACACTCCGGATTTTTGAACCCTGCTCAAGTGTTGAGCTTTAGTGAATCTTGGGTACTTGATCGTTCGTTCGAAAACTTTAATACTGTCTGTTTATCTGGAATGTGATACAATATGTGGAATTCATATAGTTTAGGCATGAAATACGAAATATGTGATATTTCGCATTTATGATGTCTAAAGAGAATGTGGATTCCAAATATTGTAGTTTTACACTTTCTTTTCTGTGACCGTAAATGTAGTATGTACGATATCGCCGGTTTCGTTGCTATATATCAACGACAATTGGGGTATGCATACTTACTTACGTTGATGATATGAGATATTATGTGTTGCTGAGATATGATGTGCAGGATTGTCGCGATTGAATAGCCGGGTTTTTTTATGTGAGATGAGAGTTTTATATTTTCATTCATGTAAATTCAAATGTAATGTAATATTCTTTTATTTAGGGCACTTCCGGATTGAGGTTGTGTCACCAGTGTTGTATATTATTTACTTTTCCGCATTAGGATGGACCCAAGGAGGGGAGCACAGGTGACCGGGTTCTGGGGTTCAGTGGGAGGCCATCTCGAGGAGTCGAGACCGGGTCTCCTAAACTCTAGAATTGGTAGGATCACTTGCCGCTCTCGTAGGGGTCCAGGGTGTGGGCTTGGCTATTCATCGCGACTGTGGAATCCGTATTTTCTATTCTGGCTAAATACTAAATACGGACGTCCTAGTATATCCCACTTTATATCTATGTTTCTGCTGCCTATGTTCTGTGATATCTGAGATGAATGACATATTATATATATGATATATAGTAGACGTTGCTTATGTTTTACACCCGCGCTAGTCCCGTCCCGGTATGCCGTTAGTTAAGTAACCTAACGGTGCATAACGGAACATTGCGGCGAATGCGGATGGCATAAGCAAACAACAACAACAACAACAACAACTGAGCCTTTTATCCCAAGCATATGGGGTAGGCTACATGAACCAACATGAGAATCACGCCGGGTCCAGCACATGAATCCTCTGTCTCCACTCACTTCTATCGAACAATATACTTTCATTGAGTCCTTTGGCAACCATATCGTTTCGTATCACCTCCATCCATGTTTTCTTCGGTCTCCATTTTGCCCTTTTCCCATTACCCATATCGAGAGTATCTATTCATCGAACCGGTGCTTCCATAGGTCTGCGTCGCACATGACCAAACCATCTAAGCCGGTTTTCCCGCATCTTCTCCTCCACGGGTGCTACACCAACTTTTGCACGAATATCCTCATTTCGCACCTTGTCTTTTCTAGTGTTACCGCACATCCAACGAAGCATGCGCATCTCCGCTACGTGCATCTTCTGTGTATGATGCTTCTTAGGAGCCCAGCATTCTGTACCATATAATAAGGCAGGCCGAATAGCGCTCCGATAAAACTTCCCTTTCAATTTTAACGGAAAGTTACGATCACACAAAATCCCTGTTGCACTCCTCCATTTCAACCAACCAGCTTGGATCCTTTGATTAACATCACTATCGATCTCCCCATTCCTTTGGATGATGGAACCTAGATATCTAAACTGGTCGCTCGGTGATATCTCTTGCCCTTCCAATGTTATACCAATATGGTTTTGACTTCTCTGGCTACTAAATTTGCAGTGCATATATGCTGTCTTGGACCTGCTCAATCTGAATCCCCGAGATTCCAATGTTTGTCTCCATAATTCCAATTTGGCATTAACCCCTGCTTTCGTCTCATTTACTAGAACAATATCATCAGCGAATAGCATACACCAAGGGACCTCATCTTGGATAGTTCTAGTAAGCTCATCCATCACGATGGTAAACAAGAAAGGACTTAATGCAGATCCTTGATGTAAACCAATAGTAATCGGAAAATCACTTGTTAAGCCACCGCAAGTTCTGACATTTGCCACTACCCCGTCGTACATATCCTTGATTATGTCAATATACTTGACGGGGACCCCCTTTTTCATCATTGTCCCCCATAATACCTCTCTAGGTACCTTGTCGTACGCTTTTTCTAAATCAATAAATATCATATGCAAATTTCTTCTCCTCTCTCGAAAGCGTTCGACAAGTTGACGAAGCAAATGAATCGCCTCTGTCGTCGATCGTCCAGGCATGAACCCAAATTGGTTCTCTGTTATCTTAATATCCTTCCTTAGCCTGTGTTCAATCACTCTCTCCCAAAGTTTCATGGTGTGACACATTAGTTTTATTCCATGGTAGTTTGAGCAACTTTGAATGTCACCCTTATTCTTGTAGATAGGTACAATGATACTTTTCCTCCATTCATTTGGAATCTTTTTTGTCTGCCAAATCTTATTAAACAGATCTGTCAGCCATTTAACGCCTATTTCTCCTAAGCATCTCCAAATCTCGATAGGAATCCCATCAGGACCAACCGCTTTTCTTAAACCCATTATGTTCAAACCTTCTTTAACCTCAGTAAGTCTTATTTTACGCATGAAATCACGATTTATATCTTGAGATTGAATGACAAGTCCATCCAAATTCTTAGTAAAGCTCTCATTGAACAATTTGTTAAAATAATCTCTCCATCTTTCCTTGATATCCTCATCTCGAACTAAAACCTTCTGATTTTCATTTTTGACACACTTCACCGCACATAAGTCTCTAGTCTTCCTTTCCCGCATTCGAGCAATCCGGTATATATCATTTGCAGCCTCTTTAGTGTCTAATTTCTCGTACACCTCCTTGTAGACCTTAGATTTAGCTTCCCGAACAGCTTTCTTAACTTCCTTTTTAGCCATTTTGAACTTCTCAAATCTCTCCACATCTCTACTTTTCTTCAAATCTTTATAAGAATCTCTTTTAATTTTAATAGCAGCCTTTACATCTTCATTCCACCATGATATGTCCTTAGATGGTGGAGCACCACCTCTCGACTCACCAAGTAGATCTCTAGCTACTTTCTTGATACAACTAGCCATTTTGTTCCATGTTTTGTCTGGATCATCTTCCGACTGCCAATCCGCTTCTTGTACTACACGATCTATAAAAGCCTTTTAATTACCTTCTTTCAATCGCCACCATTTAATTTTAGGCTCTACCTTACGTCTAATCTTCCTAGGTTCTCTTCTAAATCGAAAATCTAGAACTAAAAGTCTATGTTGAGTAGTTACACTCTCACCTGGCACTACCTTACAGTCGATACAACAACCTCTATCTATTCTTCTCGTCAGAAAAAAGTCTATTTGACTAGCATTTGATCTGCTCCTAAAAGTGATAAGGTGGGACTCTCTTTTCCTAAACTAGGTGTTTGCTAAGATCAAGTCATAAGATAAAGCAAAATCTAGAATCGAGTCACCTACTTCATTCCTTTGTCCGAAACCAAAACCTCCATGGATAGTATCAAACCCACTACGACTAGTACCTACATGTCCATTAAGATCACCACCAATAAATAACTTCTCTCCACTAGGTATACTTTGCACCACCTCGTCTAAATCCTCCCAGAATAGACGCTTACTAGCGTCATCAAGATCTATCTGTGGTGCATAAGCACTAATAACATTAAAGATCTCTCCACCTAGAATAAGCTTAACCAGTAAAATTCTATCACCTTTTCTCCTAATCTCAACTACATCCTCAAGCAACCGTCTATCTATGATTATACCTACCCCATTACGATTTTTATCTCTACCCGTATACCAAAGCCTATAACCCCAAGGCTCTATGACTCTACTCTTTTCACCTACCCACTTAGTTTCTTGCAAACACATAATACCAACTCTCCTCCTAATCATCACCTCCACTAATTCTATTAGTCTACCCGTAAAGGAACCTATGTTCCAGGAAGCTAGACGGATCCTATGAAACCCTTGCTTATTTGTCTCTACACCCAGGGTCCGATGTAGCGCACCGTCTCTGGACGACGACCCTTGCTTATTTGTCACTACACCCGGGGTCCAATGTAGCGCGTCGTCTGTAGACGACGACCCTTGCTTATTTGTCACTACACCCGGGGTCTGATGTAGCGCGCCGTCTCTGGACGACGACCCTTGCTTATTTGTCACTACACCCGGGGTCCGATGTAACGCGGATGGCATAAGCGTACGTGTTATTTTTGTTTCTTTTCTGTGATTGGCTTAAGGACTTAAATGATGGGATTACATTAATGTGATTAATGTAAAGAAAATAAACCTAAAAAGATGTTGTAGAATCGGATTTGAAAAACCACTCGGCTATTTATGAAAAAGCTATATTTCAAAACTGCGGAGCTTAAGCCACTCCTTTTGAAAACCATTTGATTCTACAACGATATCAAGCTCAAAGCGTTAAAGATTTTCTTAAAAATCATCCGCAACCCTCCGTCATTTTAGGAAGTAGAGTACTTAGTATTCGTGCTACGTTTGTTGACCTTAGCCAAGGCGTAGTGTACGGTAGCTAAGTGATGTCTTCCTACAAATGCATATGATGCAGATTAATTAGGACGGGCATATGACTTTGTTGACCTTAGCCAAGGGTCATATGAACGGGTCTAATTAATCAAGAAATGATGGGTTGAGACTAGTACTCGTGATTTGTTGACCTTAGTCAAGGTCACGAGTATTAGGGGCAAAAACCACATCGGGAATTTCAATAGTTGAAATTTGCAATGAGATTGCATACCTTCCATGTGATGGTTGGATCCCGATCACACTGTGGGCAATAGTTGCTCCTAGGAGAGTTTTACAGTTTACAATTAGCTAACTCATTAGGTGTCTAGAAAGGTGTTAACGGGGCTCCGCCTCTGGGAAAACGAGGTTTACTCTAATTAGGTCCGTGCGAAAGCACGGGGAACCTCTCTCAAGTACCGACACTGGCCTGGCTGAACGGTTAGCGAAGTTGTAGACTGTAATTAATCCTGGCTAGTTTTTCTTTTTAAGGTTTGAAAGAAAAACTCGATAAAAGCAGTGGGAAATATCGATTAGACAAGATAATAACCAATCTGATCTATGCAAGAGCTTTCACTGAGTGTATTCTTTTCTCTCTCTTAATGGCAGATACCCATGACTGGACTCAAGCTTTTACTAGATAAAAACAAATTGAATGGGACTAACTATAAAGACTGGCTGAGGAATCTGAAAATCGCCTTGACTTATGATAAAGTATCATATGTCCTCACGGCTTCAGCCCCGCCCGTCCCAGGTCCAAAATCCTCAGTTGCGGACATTGAAGTCCGCAAGACATGGGACGCTGACTGTGCCACGGCAAAATGCCTCGTGCTTGCATCGATGGATAACACACATCAAAAGCAGCACGAGGATATGGACATTCACGGTATATTGCTCCATACAAAGGAGTTGTATGGAGAGCAATTCGGCGTATTACGATACGAAACATCAAAGAAATTGTTTCAGATGCGAATGGCCCCTGGCACACCAGTAGGAGACCATGTTCTGAAGATAATAGCTCTTATAGAAGAGCTTGAGGACCTTGGATGGACTATGGACAATGAACAATATATAGATATTATTCTGCAGTCCCTTCCCTCCACCTTTGCTCAGTTCATAGTGAACTTCAACATGCATGGCATGGAGAAGGAACTCCCTAAACTCCTTAACATGTTAAGGAGTGCAGAGAGCACTATGAAGTCAGCAAGAACTCCCGTTATGACTATTGGACAATCTTCTTCTTCTCGCCCGAAAGCTAAGACCAAGGGAAAGAAAAAGAAGAAGCCCACAAATCCTAAAGGTGGAGTTAAAAAGGTGAAGGGAAAGGAAAAGTCCAAGGCTGGATACTCGGGGAAGGGCGAATGTTTTCATTGCCACAAGACAGGACATTGGAAGTGCAACTGCACAGATTACTTAAGTCTCAAGAAGAAGCATGGTGATGCTTCTGCTTCAGGTGCGTTTGTGACAGAAAACTGTTTTTCAATAAACTCTGCTTCCTGGGTATTGGATACCGGGTCAGGTTCTCACATTTGCAATTCTATGCAGGGGCTGAGAAATAGCAAGGTTTTGAAGACAGGTGACCATACTCTCTGCGTTGGAAATGGTTCCAATGTACATACAGTCGCAGTGGGAGAGTATCACTTGGGGTTGCCATCTGGATGTATTTTGGTTTTGAATCCATGTTATTTTGTACCAAGTATGCTATGTAATATAATATCCGTTTCTTTGTTGGACAATGAAGGATATAATTTTGTATTGCAGAACAATGTTATGAACATTCACCTGAATCAAATGTTGGTTGGGTATGGTACGCTTAATAATGGAATATATGTCCTAAATCAACATACAGTTTTCAGTATACAACACACTAATAAAAGAAAACTTTCAGAATTAAATGAAGCTTTTCTTTGGCACTGTAGACTTGGTCATATTAACGAAACAAGACTAAACAAGTTACACAAAGATGGATATTTAAACTCTTTTGAATATAAATCTTATGCGACTTGCCAGTCTTGTATCAAGGGTAAAATGACCAAAACTCCGTTTACCGGACACGGAGAAAGAGCTACTCAGCTCCTAGGCCTCATACATAGTGATGTATGTGGGCCAATGTCTACACAGGCTAGAGGCGGTTTTTCATACTTCATTACATTCACTGACGATTTCTCAAGATTCGGTCATGTATTTTTATTAAAGCACAAGTCCGAAGCTTTCGAGAAATTCATTGAATATAAACAAGAAGTAGAAAAACAAACCGGCTTGAGTATCAAGATGCTTCGATCAGATCGAGGTGGTGAGTATCTCAGTACAGAATTTGCAAACTTCCTAAAAGAGAATGGGATTCTCTCTCAGCTCACTCCTCCTTACACACCACAGCACAACGGTGTGTCAGAACGACGGAATAGGACCCTATTAGATATGGTCCGGTCCATGATGAGTGACGCTGAGTTACCAGTCTCGTTTTGGGGGCATGCATTGGAGACTGCAGCGTTTCTGCTAAACAGGGTTCCAACCAAAACCGTGTCTACCACGCCGTATGAGATATGGCATGGGAAGAGACCATCTCTTAAGAGAATTAAGATTTGGGGTTGCCCGGCCTATGTTAAAAAGCAGAATCCGGACAAAATCGAGACACGGTCAGTCATATGTAACTTTGTGGGATATCCAAAGAATTCTTATGAATATCTATTCTACCACAAAGAGGAACAAAAAGTGTTTGTTTCTCAACATGCCACATTCTTGGAAAAAGAGTTTCTCACAGATAAAGATGATGGCAAGGTGGTAGATCTAGAAGAGGTTCTAGAGACACAAACTACAAATGACGATTTGGTTGAACCGGCTGTTGCAACAGAAACTGAAGAACCTCGGCCACTCCGTAGGTCTGGTAGGACTTCTCGCCCACCGGAGAGGTACTACGGTTTCCTCATTGATGGTGACGGAGAAGACTGCATCATGGATGATGATGATCCTACCAGTTTTCAGCAAGCTATCACGAGTAGAGACTCTGTGAAGTGGCTGGATGCCATGAGATCCGAAATGGAGTCTATGTACACCAAAATGTATGGACTTTGGACGTTGTACCCCCTGGGGTAAAACCTGTGGGCTGCAAATGGATCTTTAAAAGAAAGATTGGTGTAGATGGGCAGGTAGAGACCTATAAGGCAAGACTTGTGGCGAAGGGTTTTCGTCAAAGACCAGATTTGGACTATGACGAGACTTTTTCTCCCGTAGCCATGCTTAAATCCATTCGGATCCTACTTGCTATTGCTTCTCACTACGACTATGAAATCTGGCAGATGGACGTTAAAACCGCATTTTTAAATGGAAATTTAGAAGAATGCGTTTATATGGATCAGCCAGAGGGCTTCATTGATAGTGGGAGCAGCGGGAAAGCATATAAATTGCTTAAATCCATATATGGGTTAAAGCAGGTATCACGGAGTTGGAACATCTGTTTCGATGATGTCATCAAAGAGTTTGATTTCATCAAAAATCCAGATGAACCTTGTGTTTATAAGAAGGCTGTGGGGAGAGCTGTCGCATTCCTCGTATTGTACGTGGACGACATTCTTCTGATAGGAAATGATATTCCTATGCTACAGTCGGTCAAATCTTTCTTATCACTAAGGTTCTCCATGAAGGACCTGGGTGATGCCACATACATTCTGGGCATAAGGATCTATAGGGATAGATCCAAAAGGTTATTGGGATTGTCCCAAACCAGGTACATTGACACCATCCTAAAAAGGTTTAGTATGGAAGACTCCAAGCGGGGTGCCTTACCCGCTTGCCATGAGGTCACTCTCTCCAAGGATTCTTGTCTAAAGACCGATGAAGAGAGAGCTCGCATGAGTGTTATACCCTATGCTTCGGCAGTAGGATCTATAATGTATGCGATGTTATGTACACGCCCAGATGCAGCTTATGCACTTAGTGTTGTAAGCAGGTATCAATCCAACCCAGGGGAGAATCACTGGACAGCTGTGAAGAACATTCTTAAGTACTTGCGAAGGAGTAAAGAATTGTTCTTGGTGTATGGTAATGAAGATCTCCAAATGGAGGCCTTTACCGATTCGAGCTTCCAGAGCGATAAGGACGACAGCAAATCTATCTCTGGGTTTGTATTTACCCTCAATGGAGGGGCGGTGAGTTGGAAGAGTTCCAAACAAGATACCGTTGCAGACTCCACGATGGAAGCTGAGTATATTGCTGCAAATGATGCCGCCAAGGAAGCCGTCTGGATGAAGAAGTTCGTCTCGGAGCTAGGAGTAGTTCCAACCATTATTGATCCAATACCTTTGTATTGTGATAATAATGGGGCTATGGCGCTAGCCAAGGAGCCCAGATCCCATCAGCGGTCCAGAAACATCCTGAGGCGTTTTCATTTGATCCGAGAGATTGTAGATCGCCGCGAGATCGAGATTAGGAGGGTAGACACAAAGAATAACGCCGCGGATCCATTCACCAAGGCCCTCCCTCAGCCGCAGCATGAGCGACTTTTTGAGATGTTGGGTATAAGATACGCCAATAACTGGCCTTAGTGCAAGTGGGAGATTGTTGGATATATGTATGCCCTAGAGGCAATTATATGATAGTGGATGTATCTATACATGTATATATATATTCAATATGCATTCTTGCTCGACATGATAGTATGCTATCTGGTTCTTCTTTATCTGACATGTTGATTTGATCATGCTTTTATTCATTCATACATGCTGATAAAGCCCTGAGGATATCGGCTTGACTGCTCTGATTATGATAGAGATCATACTAGTGGGACATCTGTAATCTATAAGCATATCCTGGAAAGTCCCTAGTCGTAGGTATATCGAGACGGGGCATTGATATACCAGAGTAGACTAGCGTATATGATACTAGACCTATACGATGGGCGATGAATGTTCCCACATTCATCGATGTTTGACATCAAGATCATATACGGGTGCTCAGTGGTGACTGGGTACACTGGACGGACTCACCGAGAAATCCTATATGGAATTATATCTATCGTCGGATAGCAGTTCTCAGGTGACACTGGTACAGGTTAGTCTGTAGACCCGAGATCGTCATAGAGTCTTGTGTGTTCTCCCACTGTACTTTGATTGCCACCCTACCACGGCTCTACTGAGTCGTGCAAACAGGTGGCCGTTGGGTACAGTCCCGAGACACACGAAGGCAATGAGCGATAGGAGGGGTTTCGTCTCTCCCGGTATTGGGAGTTGATGCTATGCTATGCCCGACTGGTTATATCAGTAAGTCCCTGGCCAGGGCTGCTGAGATTTGCTGATAAGTGTTATCAGCAGTTTCTCGATCTGTTATAGACCATTCACCGGCATGACTTATTGAGTTATTGGGGTCGACGTGACCATCCCTAGGCTCGATATGCAGCATATCTGACGAAGAGACCGGACTGTACGGTAGTGTTGCCGGTTGGCTCGACAGGAGTTGTAGCAGGTTCGCTTGTTTTCTTCTGATCGCTCAATACCCGGGTGGCCGCTACGTTTAGCTGACCGCTTGCGGCTTGGGGGTACTTGATATGATCATCACCCTCTGCCGGCGTATTGACGAGTCTTAGAGTCCCACACAGGAGTTACCTAGTTCAGGCGAAACGTTGTGGTGCGCGTATGCGATATGCGCATGGACCCGATTAAAATGCGCGTATAGGATACCGAACATTGATCGGGCGGCTTGCTTTTGGTGGGGTCATATGTGATATGGCCGGATTGATAAATCAAGTGTTGATTTATCATTTAACCATTAGTTTTCTCACTTAAAACCTCTCTTGAATATGATGGATGTATGCATGCATGTATGTGTTTCTTTCTTTCTTTCTAGTTTCATGCACATATGGATGTGCATACATACATACATACATACACCCATCTATCATGGTTGTTTACACATGGAAATGGTGGCAATATAAGACTCACACCATAGATAAATATATAGATTATTATTTAATTTTATGTTTAAAACAAAATAGAAAAGGAAAGGATAATTCTTGAGTTGTTTCTACACTCTTCTTTAACCTAACCATTCTCACCTACCCTTAACCTTGGATTAAACTTTCCTTATATGTTTTAAACCCTAATTAAATAATAACTCAAATATTTAACCATGGTTTGTAGTGAGAAGAAATAAAATATATATAGATATATTTCATTTATTTTCAATGGTTATCATTTTACTCTTGTTAAAAGAAAACCTCCATCTTCTTCCTCCTTCACCATTTGCTCTCTAGTTTCTTATAGTGAGTAAAACACACATAAAGAAAGGTTTTTGAAGTGAGAATCTAAACCACAACATCATTCTACACAAGTTTAGCCAACTTGTTTAGAGTGTTCTCTTCGTTTCTCATCGTGATAATCGAAGTTGCGAGCTTGGACGAGGAACTCCGGGTGGATCGTCGTGGACGTGAGAGGACTTCAAGAGGACCTTCTTCTAACACCCAAGAGACCAAAGAGTCCAGCGAAAGGGAGCTACAAAGGTTGTAGTCTCGAAACCCTAGTTTTTATTCGCTTTACTTTCGAAACCCTAATTTTCTAGGATCGATTCCTTTGTATGCTTGTTTAGCACCATAAAAATCTAAAATTTGAGACATGTGATGCTTCAAAACTCTACATAGGGTGCTAGGCAAACCTTTCACGTATAACGGAAACGTATATCGCAAACATGTAAAATAAATCTATGCGTATAGCGTAAATATTAAACGTAACTACTTGCTATGAGCTATACCATTATCTTTGAAAATAGAACAAAACGTTGGTTTTGAAATAAGGAAGCTGCTTTAGGTTAAAAATAGATATTCGTTTTGGAAATTAGCATTGCATCCTTATCATTTATCGTTTAAAAGGGAAACAAATCGTTAGTCTTTAAAAAAGTATAGCTCACTCAAATTTTACGTTCTAAATCGAAATAAAACATGACTCCAAGAGTCTAAAGGAAACTTGGCCGTATTCGGCACGCTAACCTTATTATCACAAGTACGGTATGATCCCTCATACAATATCCACATTATCTCATATCCATATCGTACGGATTTATCATCACTTATGTATCTCACAATAACCATGTATTAAACTATATGCAATGAATAACATACTAGATGAGAAATAATATCAAAACCCTTAACTAAATTAACACTAAAATTAATTAGATAGCATAACTATCCTAATTAAATGGTTACGGGGGTGCTATACGCCATCCACTCGACTTTCCCCGTAAATATAAATCTACTCACCAACTTGTCGAGCTCGTTGAATCCACGATTGTTATATCCGTCATCTCCATTTCGGAAACCTTCATGATCGTACCTATAATCGTAGTTAAATCATAATGACATAAATATCATATCAAAACCCAAAATAACGAGCTAAGCACCATAAGCTAGAACCTATAGCTTACTTACCCCAAAAACGACAAGATGTCCCTGTTGTTAACGTACGAACGTCAACAATTCAGTGATGGCACAGAAATACGAAAAACCGTATCGAAATGTCAAAACTTTAACAAACCCTTATTAGAATACTTTCAGATTTCACTGTATGAATATTGGGACAAATCAAATAATACTATAGATCATAAAATAATCAAATACATCTACAGAACAAAATACAACCCAAAACACCTCAAGTGGCCCGGCGGCACCGGTCAAAAGGAGATTCTCGCCGGATTAAGTCGGGAGGTTGGGGATCGGGCTTTAGGTATAGTCTCCTAGTGGTCTTATAATACTATAGTCTTGTTAGCTTTTCTAGTGGGTTTACATGGTAGCTCCAGATTCAAACATCATACCACAAATATCACAAATATCCTAGTTTATGATACTGCATACAGCAAACAGATGTAAAAATAGAATAGACTTTACAAAGAAAGTTAGATATACCTATGAAGAGGGTGCACAAAGAAATCCAGCTCTAGGATTGTATGATGGAGGCTCTTAGGGGTTGTAGTGTCTTTTAGGTTGATGATGTGAACTAAATTGGTGAAGGAACCATGATTTTCTTTTCTCTCTTTGATTTGATGAAAGATTCAATTGTTAGAATGAGGGTGTTTGGCTCAGTTAAAGACTTAGAATATAATGTTATGAGAAAAGAATAGGTATGAGGATTTATGTAGAGAAAGGAGGAGTTGTCATGGTCTTATGCAAGGAAAGCATGAGGTGCCATGGGAGAAAGAGGAGGTGAGGGTGTGTTAGTATGAGAGTTTAACTTACTAGCTAACATATACCCATCCTCACTCTTAAAAAAAAGAATTAAAACAAAAGAAAAACTCTTTTTCTTTAATTAAAACCCTTCACATTACAAATCTAAATCCATATTTAAAAAGAAATGAAATACTTGTCATAATACTTTAAATACAATTATCTTATTATAAAATCTCATGTCATGTTAAAACCATTAAATTATCATTTTTATGATATCACACCTTTTTCTCCATTTTTACCAAAATAATTACATTTTTGCGGATATAAATCTGATACCAAAATTCATATGCGATATCATTTTTGTAAACTCATTATATTCATATTAAAAATTATAAATTAATATTTATAATTTTCCAAAACGTTACAATATCCCCCCTTATAGAAATTCGGTCCCCGAATTTAAATTAAATCCCCATCTTAAAACATTTTTCTCAATCCAATCAACTCAATTAAAAACAATTTGCCGGGGTCCAAATTTTAAAACATATAGTCCGCTCAATATGACGGAACTCCGAAATCCCGCACGAGCTAAGACGTAACATAACGCAACCGTGTGCGTGAAAACTCAAAAAGATATATAAAACTCGCATACTGTAACTTTAGCGGTTGCTATGAGAATTACACCAGTTATGATGCTAAATTCCAATTACTAAAACCGTTATATATGTCAAGTATACATTCCTTGCCACAGTCGTAGTGCAATATCAGTAGCACACGACCAAGAGAAAATATAGAATTAAAATCTATAATATATCTTATCAAGTGCAAAGCATGAAAATGAAATCAACCCTAACGGTTTTGCACGAAAATACAAACCACATGCCACGGCTGTGCATGAAAACAAAATTAGCGCCAAGTGCAACAGGTGTGCACGAAACAATATCTACTGCATCAACTGTGCATGGAGCAAATATCAAGTGCATCTAAAGTGCACAAAACAAATCTCAAGTGCATCGGGGTGTACAAAACATCAAAACGTGCAACTGGTGTGCACAAAATCATACCCAGTATACCTAAAGTGTATATATATATACACTTTAAATTATATTATATATATATATAATCTCTTAATCATGTTCAACTGATATGCGCGAAAATATCATTCTAGTGCATCTGGTGTGCACAACACTCCAATCGAGTGCAGTCACCCCGCACGGAAATCTCAAACAAGTGCACCTGGTGTGCACAAAATATCAATCAAAGTGCAATCACCGTGCACCGAAACCTCAAACAAGTGCACCCGGTGTGCACAAAACATTTGTGTAACCCTCAAATCCTCAAAATACATATGTTAAAATAACGGACGTCGAGTTGTCCCTTCTTCAATGTTGAAAACGAAATATTTAGATTATAAAAACGCAAATCGAAACAAATGACATCGAAGTATATCTTCGTCAATGTCGAAAGGTGTCTACACACCCAGAACTGGCATACAAGGATTACCACTTGCTTTCTGCCATGGTCTAGCATTCTCTGTCTTTGAATTCTTGTCTTTTCTGCGGATCACTAATGCCATGGCCTCTTATACCCTCAACCGGTGAGGAGAAACGACGCAATCAGTCTCATGCTGATACTTCTCAAGACACTTCCTTGCTAAGCAGTCCAGTTCTCGCAATGCAACATGTCGATGACGGCGATCTCTAACCTCTGCATGCGCACCAAACAATTGATTGTGGGTCCAATCCTACTTTTTATAGTATCCAGGAATAAACCCGTCAAGTCTCCTACCGATTTCATCTATCAAATCTGTCCAGAACTAGCACTCATTACTGAATCCACTTCCATTTCAAAACAACTGTAATCTCCTCAAGATTTTCCTCTGAAAGTGCGGTTGTACACGCCTCTGTATACATCAATCTCCAATATCGAAGGGGAAGAACCACTGCTCTTTGAAGTTTCGCACCAATTTCATGTTCCATTATTCTCCAATATCGGTCAAATAAGGAGTGTATCGTGATAGTCACACGAATTGCAAATCTTCGTTATGATCAAGCATGGAGTCTTACAGAACTCGAAATATGAATCCGGCATCTCTGACACTCTGTGGAAGAATCTGACTATGCTCACCTTCGCAAACTCGTCCCAATTCGTCGGACAATACGATCTCTCTCGAGCGACTTACATCAGGTCTGAGCAGAACCCATCAAAAGAAACTAATCAACTTCATCGATCTCGCATCGGAGTGCCACCACGGATTAAATATCCTAGCCATCACTCATCTGAATGACTACGAATCCTCTGATCCATCTATACTCGTAAATATCGGCCACCTTTAACTTCATGAATTCTGGAAGCAACACCTCGACAATCTCAGCAACGATTGATACCACCGTCTGAACAGTAGGCAACACTATGATCTTCGGAGTAGTGTAAACATCAAGCCTCCAAGTCCGGCTGGTCTCCAGAAATGACCTGACCCTCTGGTGCGGATCCCGAAGAAACTCACTTCAACATTAGAAACCCGATCACATAAGGATAAACAATATGTCCCTTTGTCACTGGAATGTCACCCTGATCAGTCCCCGTCCCAGACAAGTCTGCCCTGACCGTGTCTCTAATCGCAGCCCTCTCGGCTTGCTTAGACATGGCGACCGGAACAATCAACATGTATCGATAAGGATAGATCAACAAAACGGATAGAAGAGAAAGATCTCAAGATATATATGCTAAGATAACTTAGGCGGAGTATCATATCGTAAATATACCGCGGAATATATGTACGGTACGTCACTCTACTTAGTATCTACTCAATCAACCAAGGTCATCCTATATAATGAAAGTTCAGGTATAAGACCCCCAAAGTCAAGTCTAAGTCCTATAAGGTCAAGCCTAGATAATAAAAGTGTATGCCTAGACTCCATATAGTCAAACCTAAACTCGAACAATGGTTAAACCAAACGCTCTAATACCAACATTGTCATGACCCGAAAGTGGCACGTGACCGGCACTTAAATCACGTGACATCTAAAGACGTCGACACGGTCTAAGTAAGCCGAAACCCGGAATCTAAACTCTTTTTGAAAATATTAGAGATGAGGTTTAAAATGGTCATCAGATGGAATCAGTTTAAAATAAACATTTAAGTCTAACTAAGTATGTTTGAAAAAGCATCTATGACGTTTTGAATTTTGACAGCACCTCCTTTATAACTTTTGGATAAAACCCGTAACAACATAATAATAAAAATAGCATCCCAATGGAAGCTAGCTTCCACACCCAAACGGCGGAGCAACCAAGCAAACAATATAAAAAGGTCGACTCTAATGAGTACGATGCCCAACAACACACCAATTCTAAGTCTCGCTTCTAAGTCCATAATATACACATTCTAGGTCGATGGAGTTTTACTAGATATAAGAATATATAAATATACAAGTGTGGGTACGAACAACAGTAGCCCACCTACCAAAGCAATCACCGAGAAGAAGGGTGTGCCGCAATCCGTTGATAATCCGAGCGGTATAACCTACAAGAAACTGTGGCACAATAGGGGTGAGTTGCCCACTCAGTGAATAAAAGTACATCGCAAGGTAGAAATCGAAATGTACAACGATACCTAAGTCATAAGTATAATACTATCATGTCCTGTACCAATATATATGATATGCATAAGTATCATAAATGCAACACTATCTATCATGTGATTCCAAAGTAGGACATCTCATATGCAAATGACCTGTATCTAGGTATAAGCCCAAAGGTTGTCGAAAATATATATGTAAAACTTCTTCTTTAAAATAGCCACAGGATACATATATCACGGCGTAAAAGAAGATGGGATAGTAGGAAATATAATAGGTACCTTATTTAAGATATACGTCTTGTTGTTTTAGTAAAAAATGATAAGAGGTTTATGACTTAAAAGATCCCAGTGTCATTCTAGACATGTCAAAATAATGAGACTATAGCTCATTTTAGAAATCCTTTTTATATACAACAATCGGTAAAAAGGTTATTCAGGTACCGTCCCCCGGATCAGTCCTGGTCGGCTACAATAATGCACCACTCTAACTGTATATCTCGTACGATAGCAATATATTAATATATGGATGTCCAATATCGACACCCGAAATAAGAAATCCCTCGTGTCCATCACCGACACGCAAATCCTTAAAATCTCTCGTGTCCATCACCGATACGCAAATGCATATATCGTCGATATCATCTCAACAGATGATCGCCACCCGATATCCCTAGCCCCGGTCGGTATTCCCTGGATATCCGCCTTACTCATCTCTAGCTCCGGCTAGTATCCCCTGGATATCTGTCGTGCTCATATCCATCTCCGGGATCGAGTGTCCTCGCTAGGCTTCGCGCCTCTAATGCGGCTTTCCTGCCCCTCGGTCTCGACCGGGTCCACCATGTGTCCGTCTGTTTACTCTCCCACTCAGCCCGGATAAGTAGCAAGTCTGTAACCGTATATCTCCACCACTCGATTCGGAATATAAACAGTCAGAAAATATCAAGCTCATGGTGGACGTCAACTCATCGTATCCAGAAATATCAAGTAAAGAATACAGATACTTACATAGATCATTCTGATGATATATTATATATATACATATATAACAGCGTGCCATACCACTGGTATATATCATCGAAAGTAAAATATCATGAAAACTCATAAGAATCGAATACGAATACCCATGGTACGGGTATTCGCAAAACTCAACGGATAATAAAGGTACAGTATATAAATAAAGCCATGTATACAACAACCGTAACAGTTCTACTGTGTCATGGCAATACTAATGATGTGCAGTGTAGCATATGCGTCTGTGCTCATGCAACATGGCAATCATTAGTATTTGTGCAAGTGTTTTATAATTGTACAAAGCAGAAAATAATTTTACCCATATCCGTATTACATAATAAAATCAGATTTTCTGGATATAGGGAATCAATATGCCTCGTATCGGCATTACATACGCATCACACAGTATATCGGCCCTACAGTGGCATGGCAGTACCAATGAGGTGTAGTGTACATAAACATCTGTGCGCGTGCAACATAGTACTTATTGGTAGTTGTGCGGTGTTCTATTTCGTATAACGGAAACGTATATCGCAAACATGTAAAATAAATCTATGCGTATAGCGTAAATATTAAATGTAACTACTTGTTATGAGCTATATCATTATGTTTGAAAATAGAACGAAACGTTGATTTTGAAATAAGAAAGCTGCCTAAAGTTAAAAATAGATATTCGTTTTGGAAATTAGCATCGCATCCTTATCGTTTATCGTTTAAAAGGGAAACGAATCGTTAGTCTTTAAAATTGTATAGCTCACTTAAATTTTACGTTCTAAATCGAAATAAAACATGACTCCGCGACTCTAAAGGAAACTTGGCCGAATTCGGCTCGCTAACCTTATTATCACAAGTACGGTATGATCTCTCGTACAATATCCACATTATCTCATATCCATATCGTACGGATCTATCGTCATGTACGTATCTCACAATCACCATGTATTAAACTATATGCAATGAATAACATACTAGATGAGAAATAATATCAAAACCCTTAACTAAATTAACACTAACAATTAATTAGATATCATAACTATTCTAATTAAATGGTTGCGGGGGTGCTATACGCCATCCACCCGACTTCCCCCGTAGATATAAATCTTCTCACCAACTTGTCGAGCTCGTTGAATCCACGATTGTTATGTCCGTCATCTCCGTTTCGGAAACCTTCACGGTCGTACCTATAATCGTAGTTAAATCATAACGACATAAATATCATATCAAAACCCAAAACAACGAGCTAAGCACCGTAGGTTAGAACCTACGGCTTACTTATCCCGAAAACGACAAAATATCCATGTTGTTAACGTACGAACGTCAACAATTCAGTGATGGCATAGAAATACGAAAAATCATATCGAAATGTCGGAAACTTTAACAAAACCCTTACTAGAATACTCCCAGATTTCACTGTATGAATATTAGGACAAATCAAACAATACTATAGATCATAAAATAACCAAATACATCTACGGAACAAAATACAACCCAAAACACCTCAAGTGGCCAGGCGGCGCCGATCAAAAGGAGATTCTCGCCGGATTCTCACCGGATTAACCCTTTAGATATTCTGGGAATAAAATAAAAATCTGTTTAATTTACTTTCATCTCTTTTATCATTCTTTCTTAATATCTTCCATTTTCTTTTCTCCTAATTTATTCATGTTTTATTTTTTTATTTCATTTTTTGGCACAGTCTTAAAAAGATTTTATTAAAAGAACTGAAGATTACAACAAAAATGAGTACTACTCCTTAATCAATTTTTATATTTCTCAATTTCTTGTCAGGCCTATTATTTATTCATCTCCTCCTTTTATTAATTTTTTTAATTTCATATCTCTTCATTCCCCCGTAATAATATGATTTCTCTTTTATTTAATACACAAGTGTAAAAATGACTGTTGATTTCATGTATCCTAAAAAGAATTAGGATAAAAGAAATAGAAGGAGAGGAGAAGAAGTATAGAAGTAAGGCACCGCGTGAGAAAAGAGAAGAAAAGATATCAAAACAAAATATATATAAAATATGTAAAAACTAGTTTTTGTTTTCTCCCAACGTATCTAATTTGTCCTTTCATCCTTGTCTAACACCGTTAAGAGTTTTAATAGTTTAGAAAAGAACAGGGAGATACTTCGTATCATTTCAAAACATAGGGGGTTATGTGGTATGGGCTTAAAATAAGCCTCTGGGACAGGGATGACAAAAAGAGATAGAGGTGTTTAGTGAAATTTAGCCAAATTTTAAATTGAAAATGTTGATATGATAGATTCCAGATGATTATTTCAAATAGACAGTAAATTTTTTAAAGAATAATTTTATAAGAGAGAAAAAAAGCGGTCAAGATAGGAAGCACAAAATATTTCATCAATTTGCCATTGAGTGTGGTATAGGTATATGTATAGATAGATATACATCTAGATTGATATATAGCTATAGATTTTTATTTGGTCATGTGCAAAATACTTGTATTAAGTTGGTAATCAACTAAAAATAAATAAAACATTTATATTTAAACTAGGTTTTTGCACGTGCTATGCACGATGGTGTATTCTAATTTGATGGTAGTTGATTATATTATGTATTTGTTTCATATCTTTATTATAACTTTACCGGTAATTTTTACATAAATGTATGTACCGCCTTTTAAATTGCACAATTCAATCACAAAATTGTATGATATATATATTAGAAAATAGAGAGAGTTATGTTCCCCTAATATATATATATATATATATAATTGTTTTTAAATCTTTGCTTGCTTATAGATATAGTTTATAAAATAGATTAAGTAAACATTTATTTCTTGCAAATCCTTTTATATTTCTATGTATTTTTAAATATTTGTAAATCTCTTAAGTTTTTTATTTTAGGAGTTTTTAATCTTTAAAACTCTTTTGAACATTTATACTTTATTTTTGGAAAATTTTCAAGTTTTTGCAAATATTTTAATATTTCTATTTTAGATTTATTAAAAATAAGAATATATCCTTTTGTAGACGTTTAGCTTTTATTTATTATTATTTTTAGAATCCACCAATTTTTAGTTTTAACTTTTGGATTATTAAATCTTTAAAAATCATTTAACTTTTTATTTATTTTTTTGCTTAATGATCTTTTCACATGTTTATTAATCTTTCTATATGTTATTTTTAAATGTTGAAAATAAAAAATAAATTCAACTCTTTTTTAACTTTTATTTATAATTAATTTTTCTCAAATACATCTACTTATAGTTTCTATTTTGACATTTCTTAATCTTGCAAATCCTTTTGTGTTTGAATTCCTAATTCTTGCAAATATCTCTAGATTTTTAAATTTGTCAAATCTTTGTAAACCTTTTTAAGTTTTAAATTTATTTTTAGTAAAAGTTTAAAATATTTTAACTTTTTTCTTTTATTTTGGACTTTTCCATACACATAATTGTTGTTGTCGTAATAAAATTTTAGAGAATTTCTCCTAATTATCTGTTAAAAAGAAATCTAAAATTATACCCTTAAAAGTGCTTACTTTTTAAATATAGTTTATAAGAAAGGTAATAAAATAAAATAAAAATCATACCTTTCAATTCTTCTTAGATTTTTTTTTTGAAATCCCTTATAAATCATTTTTATATTTAGTTTTAGATTTTAAAATCTTTGAAAATCTTGCGGTTTTTTTATTTTTATTAAAAAGCTTTTTCCAACATTTGTAACTATTTTTATATTTATTTTTATATTTCTTAAAATTAAAATATAAATCCTTTTAAGATATTTTAACTTTTATTTATTTTTTCCTAATCCTTCTTTTTCTTAGTTTTATTTTTGGATTCTTATATCATTAAAAATCTTACATTTCTTCATTATTTTTGGACTTAACAATCTCTTAAAATTCTGTTATGTTTGTAAAAATTGGCTTTAATTCATATTAGCTATTATTTATCGTTTTTTAAAATTAATATGTATCTTTTTAATTTCTATTTTTGGAATTTTTATTTTTAAAAAATATTTTTAAATAGTTTTCAAATCTTTGTAAATCTTTTTGGTTATTATTTTTGAATCAACTTTTCATTAAAAGTGAAAAAATCTTTTTATTATTTTTTTATTTTTGGACTTCACCATTCACATAGTTGTTGCTTATGTAGAAAGAAACATGTGATTTTTCATAAATAAATTTTTGAACATCTACTTAATTTCCTAAATAATGTTTAAAAAGGATTTCTTATATGTAGTTTAGAAGAAAAATAATAAATAATAATTTCATTTCTTGCTAATCTTTTTATATTTCTTTTACTTTTCAAATATTTATAAATATTTTTTTCTTCTTGACTCTTTCATAACAAATCTAACATAATAAAACAGCATTAAGAGTTTGATATTTTAACAAAGTTCAAAACTTATTTAAAAACACTTAATAAATATGGAACATGAACCATAAAATTTTAACAAATTTCAAAACTAACTTAAAAACTTTGCTTTCAAGCTTGAAAAACCAAAAGCACCTCATATAAGGCAAACCGATTGATCCTGGATTCATCCAAGCTTAACAATATGATCATATTTATTTATTTTTTTTGACTTTTGTTAGTCAATTCAAGATTGATCTCAAGGGTTGGTATATTGACCAAAAATTTAGGATGTTGATCCTTTGTTTTTTCCCCATTTTTGATGATATATATATTATTTCATCTGAGAATGATGAGATTCTTATTCTCCGGTAGTTATAACCTAATATATAAATCATAATTTGACATGCATAATTAAATTCACAAAGAAAAATCATCTAAATAAAAAAAGCCAAGATCAGAGATAAGACGAGTTTCTCGAAAATTTCACACAAAGAAAGATGGATGGGTGAATGGTAGGCAACCTGTGAAGAAAAATGAGGAAAGGTGCCTTAATTTAAGGATTTAGAAGATTATTAGTATGTAAACTGGAATTAGTTACTTAAATCATGGATTCAGATGAGTAATAGTTTGTAAATCGAAATTTAAATTATTCATCGATACAGTTGAGCAAATCAAAAGCCTCATTCAATTTCTTATCGATTGCAAATTGGTAAAGAAAAGTCAAATTCGGTCCTGGATAATATAGTTAAGGACAGAAATTCCGGCAAACCAAAACTTCCATTCAATCAAAAATCCTAACCTTACTTCACAACAAACAAATGAAATTGAATCGGAATAACAATAAAAATTGCAATAACAAAAAAATTAAAATAACAATAAAAATTACAAAGATAAAGTATCCTCAATTTCAAATTGTTAAAAAAACTTCAAATTTGATCCAAGAACAGAGATTCCTGCAAAACAAAACTCTTATTCAATGAAAATCCTTAACCCTAAGCCGCAACAAACAATAGAAATTGAACAAAAAAAATAACAAGAAGAAGAAGAAGATCAAAGTAAAGATGCTTACACTATAGATCGAAGGGTTACAGTCACTATCAATCTTCTAGATACACACAGTTGACAATACAGCCTTTGGGATTTTCAATCCTCTCCTCGCTTCCTTTTTATAAAAGGAAGAGATTATTTTTTATTCTTTTAAGGTTGGTTTAGATTTTGTTTTTGTTAAGATTGTTTCAGATCTTGATCTTGTTTTTGTTTTGGTTGAGATTGGACAAAATTGTCAATAGCAGAGAGTAGATCGAAACCATATAATCTCATATATAGTTTTTTGATAATATGCTACATGAGGAGATCCCAACAAACAATTTTATTAGGAATGTTGAATTTTTTAAGATGAAGGTGAAAAGTTGAATTAGTTAGGATATTAAATTTTACAGACCAAAACAAAAGTTAAAAGTGTTATGGATTATAGCTTATAGATAACTAAATTTTTAAATAACAACATTAACAAATCTTTCTTAGATATCATATCTTTATTAATTTAAGATGCTATATATATATATAGCAAGTGGGTAGGGCTATGGTTTGTGATACGTACAGCTAGGGTTCGAGAAGTCTTCTCCTTCTCTTTGATTTCTCTATTTTGTACCAATAGCTACCGGAATCGCAAGGCTTCTCATCTAAGCAGTGGCCAGGAAAGGAGAAGAGAATAATAGCGAGGAGAACTTCATTACTGCAGTAAGTTATATGATCTGTATATTGTTCTTTTGGATACACGTCTTGTAGATCGTTTATCTTTGTCCGCTGCACATTTGTTTACATTGCCGCGTCATATCGAGATCTAACAGGCTCATTGGTCATGTTTTCCTTAGCCAACAAGCTGTAAGTTATCATCATCCTTTTTAAGAATATATGGTTTGCTAATTTAAACGATATATAACCATGAAAGTAAAAACCAATATTTTGATAGTACTTATATTGTTACACCTTGGGGGAGGAAGAAGAGGTAATACAAGTGAGATAAGGGAATAGAAACAGAGATTAGAAGAAACAGGAGACAACTTCTGAGAATCTAAGGAGGTAACAGAAGAATTAATGATATTTTGATCATGGGCAAGGCTATGATTTAGATGATTTTTCTTCAGTTTGCGGCGTCTCCACTCTTCTGACGCCTATGACGCCTAAAACTAAGGCAATCAATTAATAATAAAGGGCAACATATTAAAGAAGTCGGAAACTAGAGAGCAAGTACTAATAAAGAGGGCATGCAACAAAAAAGAATATGGGTTTAGAAAAAAGATTAGGGTAAGGAGTGATAAATAGAAAATAATAAAGAAGTCATGAAAAACTAGGTACACGCACATAATCAAAAATCGCATGTTCTAATATATTGGAAAACCCAAAAAATCATATGTTCTAATGTCTTAAAAAAATATTAAATGGGTATAATAGGCAATGCATGAATAAACACGTATAAAAATCAGGGTTTATGTTTAAAATATTTTCAGAGTATGTTTTTGGGTGTTTTCCATAATTTTGGAAGCTTGTGGCCTTAAAAATAAGGCGTCTCCTCAAATTAGGTCGCGAGATTTTTTCCCTACTTTTAATTTCCTATATATCAATAAATAATTTGGACAAACATATCGATGCGGTAATTAATGGATAATAACGAGTTAAGATGCCCTTTTGATTTTATTTATTTTGTGGTTACAGGTTTCATATAGTTAATGTAATGGTTTTATTTAAAGAAAAAACGGACATGGAGAGTGGATCTTGGTCGGATCTCCTACCTGAGCTTCTTGAGTTGATCTTGTCACGGCTTCCGCTATCATGTCATCCTCATTTTGGTTCCGTTTGCAAGAGTTGGAATGAAGCTGTCTCATTGGTGTATCCTGCCGATATTAGCCCGCTCTTAGCCCGCTTCAAAGAACAGGGAGATAGTGTTTTGCGCTTCTGGAGCCCCTCATTAAACAAGACTTTCAAAGTGAATTTCCCCTTCGACTTAGCGAACGCCCGGTTGTATTCCTCAAGAGATGGATTTTTGGTACTGTATAGAAAATATGAGGTAATATTGGCTAATCCTGCTTACAGTTTTGAATATAAATTCCCCGGCTTGCACTACCCTAATAACTTCACAAACATCACCTTTGCTGGCTGCCCTCCAAATGACTGCATAATATTCGTTATCGAGAGTAAGGATGACCGTTTTGTTAAAATCAGCGTATGGAACAATAAGAAGGGTTGGGATGAAAACAAGCATTTCGATAACAACCATGCATTTGTCATCGCCCCGCGTTCTAATCCCGTGCCATGTGACGGATATTTTTGCTGCTTGGGGAAGGGAGGGAATCTTGGGATCTATGATCCTGTAAATGATACATGGACCGTATATACCGATCCGCCTAGGATGGTTTCTTATGTCGATGAAAGCTATTTGGTTGAAGTAAATGACGACCTTCTAGCGATCCTTTTCGGCAAGGAAAAACTGCCGATCCAGATTCTTCAACTTAACAAAGGCAAGATGGTCTGGGAAGAGCGTAATATGCCATCGTCTCACACTTTGTTTATCGGACCTGGCATTTCTCTTTTGACACATGGTTGTAGAAAGATGGAGGATATGACCTTTCGATCACGGCCAGAGACAATCCAAGCAGAGATGGTGACCAGCGAAGGCCGGTTATTTTTTAAATCGACCCTTTGCACACATCACAAAACTGGAGAACCGTTGAAGAAGATAAACAAGAACAAAGGAGGCATCTGCTCATGCTCTTTAGAAAGCGGCGGCAAGAGATCTGAAAATCATGGTACAATTGATGAATATCCAAGCTGTGTTTGGTATGATCCTAGATATGAGCCGGTCTTTGATGACGATGACGAAGACGGCGGTGGTAGTGGTGATGGCGATTCTTGATCCTATATTTCATTGCCTATGAGTGTTACCTACTATATTATTTCGGTTTGTTTTGTAAACTGAGAAAGAAATCGCTTGCAGCTTTTGATTTCACGACCTGTTTTTGTGAAACTTGAACCATTGGATATAAATTTTAAGGGTGCACAAGCTCATGTTGCTTTTGATCAGTTAAGAGCATAATTAAATTCTCCCCAAATTATAAATTTTTAAGAAAGTATCGAAAACTGCCTGTATGTGAAGAAGATGATTTCGGTAAATACGGCATGTACCTTAATTTGGACCTGTTTCCTAAATTACACACCAAATTGCTTGCAACATTTGATTTCGAAACCCGTTTATCTTAAAGCTTGATTGATTAGATAGAACTTTGAAGAATGCACAACCTCATGTAACTTTAATTTCATCATTTAATAGCATAAATTTGCCCGAAATAAATATGTACGCAGTATCTAAAAAGGTCAGGGACTAATTTTAAAATATGTGAGAAAAAACTGCGAACTGGCCTGTTTTCTGCAAGCATGACACATACATTGGAAAATTGCGAACTGGCCTGTAATTAAATTCGGCCTGTTTCATAAATTCACACCAAATCGCTTACAACTTTTGATTTTGGATTCTTTTTCCATGAAACTTGAACTATAAGATAAAAATTTCAAAGGTGCTCACGTTCATGCAACTTTTGAACAGCTTAATTTAATCCAAAATAAATATGCACAAGTTCATGCATCCTTTTTATTCCTATTTTACCCTTCTTCCTTGTAACAACACATTTTCTCTCTCTCTCTCTCTATATCCCTCTCATGGTGACCAAACCCCACTCTCAGCGGGACTCCTTAGCATGGCTATTCACCATCAATCATCACCGGCGCTCTTCTACATGATTCAACCTCACTACCGCCGGCAGTGTCATCTGTGACTTATCCTCACTTCCATGGAAGCGCAAGGAAAGGAGAAGTGAGAGAAGGGGCCCACATCACAATAGTTCTAGAGCAGGGTTTTACATTTTATTAGAAATTGAGAGCCATATTGACGCGACCTGGATCGCGTCAAGATGTTACCTTCCGTTGATCTGCTGATGGCGGCGATGGTGGCTGAGATTTGATCTGAAGGCTGTCGCTCCTGAAACGTGTGGATCTCAATGGGTTTGAGGTTGTGGTTGCCGAGCTACCTGCAAGGAAGTCTCGGGATGGTTGTACCACCGAGGACCCTCCGATGGTCAAGTTAGACTAGAGATCCGAGCAGAGTAACAGCTTAGTGGAGTAAAAATGGCTTACTTGAACCGTCTGAAGAAGGGGTTTATATAGCGGTGGCAGCAGGCGAGGCAGGCGCGAGAATCGTACCGGCCGTTACGCTCCCGACGTCACGTCCACGTGATGAGCGGGACCTCCCATTAATGGAGAGACATGCTCGTTAATGGGGGATCGTGGTGACGTGGAGCGGGATGTGGCCGGCGGAGATCTCGCGCATGGCGAGATTCGCGGGATGGTGATTACGTCTCCAAGCGGTGTTGTTGGTCGGTCGATGAGACCGAGGAAGATGACCTCGGCGGGAGAGCTTGCGGAGGAGCGGGAAAGCTGAGATATCTTGGTTCTGCTCGAGCCCGGAGGCGAGCTGAGAGGGCCGAGGAGGCTCGGGCCTGTGATAGCTCGGAGACGAGCTGTGAGGCTGAGGAGGCCAATTGCGCTGGGGCTCGGAGGTGAGCCAGCGTTTGCTCGTAGGACGGGCACATGAGTGGTATGGTCGGCCTCTGTAGGTCCTTTCTTGTGAGCCCTGGGACACGTCATCTGCCACGTGTCTTGATTTGGGAGATCACTGATATCGAGCATCATCATTAGCCCCCCACTCTCGTCCCGACCAGTTGGCGGGTCGGGTCAAGAGTGGTTTGCCGGGTCACCCGAGGTGAGCTCCTTTCCGAAGATATCGTCGGGCGTGTCTCTGGGCAATTGGTTATTTTTCTGGGTCATGTCATCGAATCAGGGCAAGATCTCCGCATTAAAGAGGGTGCGTCGGATCGTGTGCCCTTTTGCTGAAGCGACAAGCCACGTGTTGGGTGCCGGTTGGCTGATGTGACGTGCCGTAGGCTTCTGGAGTCCGATGGGATGCTGCCAATGCGCTTGCGAAAGGTGGAGTGATCGTGGCCATCGGAAGCAGTGAATCGTTTTGGCGGGAGTCGATTGTCGCGGTTGGATGAGGATGCCGGTGGCATAAATCGAGGGGAGGCCTGACCCAGGATCTCTTCCTCTTCATATTTTCCTCATTCTCAGTCTTGTTAGCTCGGCGCTCCCCTATTTAGGTCGGATCTTGCGTTTTTTCTCTTCTCGAGGACATCTTCCCATCAGGTTAGATGTCTTGCTTCTTCTTCTTTCTGCTTCTTCTTTTTCTGAGTCGAGCCGCTTCTCCCTTTTAGCAGGACAGATGGTTCGATCCCAGACTCTTGGTGCCTTCGGCGCTCAGTCCTGGAGGGGACGGCGGTGCGGCTGTGCCTCTGGTTGACTCGAGCCCTACGCCGGATGTGCCTCCGACGACAGGACCACCTTCCCCGTTACGAACTCCTGACGATTGTTCCGGCGGTGGCCAAAGGCATACACGGGTTCCCGAATCTCAGATGAAGGATGCAGGAGAGGGCGAAGACGGGTTCCTCTTAAGCGGAAGAGGACGGTCTCTTATGTGCCGCCGACGGAGGTTCCGAAGGGGACTCCTATGCAGGAGGGGGACGTCCAGTTCGTGGTCCCGTCGGGGCTTTCCGTTGCCGCCAGCCTTCTTGCTAGTATGGAGGAGTCGGCCGGGGGCCAGATGCCGTAGGGGACCTTGAGGGCCCAAATGGCGGCTATCTCACAGGAGGCGTTTCAAGGATGTACTCCCTCATGTGTTACTTCGGGCGATCTTTTCTTAGTTCGGGTGTCCTTAAGTTTCTCTGCCATCTTTCACCAGGTCCTTCAGCACTGCGCCCTTGTTACTCGTATGGAAGCCGAGGGGGCTATTCGGGCTGTGAGGTCAGCAGAAGAGTCTTCTTCGGAGGTCGAGGGTTTGCGACTCGAGCTGCGTCTGGAGAGGGAGAGGAATGCAAGCAGGCGGGATGCCGAGGCGGCGCTTCAGGCGGCGGAGCTTGCCGAGATCCGAGCTAGAAAGGCGGTGGCTGATTACAAGGGGTCGGACCAATTTTACGTCGACCTCGGTGAGGCATCCGCCGTTGCATGGAACAAAGCTCTTGATGCCGTCAAGGAGCAGCTTCCGGAGTTTTCTGACGGTGAGCTTCGAGCTCGGGTCCCACTTTCAGTAGCCATGCCCCCAGTCGACAGTGATGAGGGAAGCGAGGTCTAGGACATACTTGCGGCCAGAACTTCCCTTTTGTAAACCTTCGGGTGATTTGATAAAACTGGGGAGCCTATAATACCCTTGTAAAGACTCTTGACTTTGTGAATAAAAAAAAATTGTTTTCGCAGTAGTATTTGTGCTTGTACTTCCTTTTGTTGGTAGACAATTGTATTCGCACAGTACTGCTTTATGTTCGGCATATTCCTCGTCTAGCGATTACTCGTCGACTTGAATCTAATCACTTGTCGAGTGTGCGAGGACCGGCGGGAAGACGGTATCTCCATGGCCCCGAAGTCAAAGTGGAGATCGCTAAGACGTTGATAGACCGGATGGCTCTTGTTGAGTTCATGTTCCTTAGTTGTTGGAGAGGCCGTGAGTGGCCTACTAAGGATGGCGCCGAGGAGGGTAGCTGCTCGGTGCCTCATGGCGAGGGCATTGATCCTTAGTTCTTGGAGGGCCCGTAACTGGCCAACTAAGGATGGTGCCGAGCGGGGTAGTTGCTCGGTGCCTCCTGGCGAGAGCTTTGATCCCTGGTTTGTTGGGGTAGGGAGCTACAAGCCAGGGATAACCGAATAAGGGCAGGCCCGGTTGCCTCTGTGAGGGCTTTGATCCTTAGCGCGGGAGGGGCCATGAGTGGCCTACTAAGGATGGGGCCGAGCAGAGTAGCTGCTCGGTGCCTCTTGGCGAGGGCTTTGATCCTTAGCGCAGGAGCGGCCGTTAGTGGCCTACTAAGGATGGCCGAGCAGGGTGGCTGCTCGATGCCTCTTGGCGAGGGCTTTGATCCTTAAGGACGGGCCGAGCAGGGTTACTTCCCGGTGCTTCTTGGCGAGGGCTTTGATCCTTAAGGACGGGCCGAGCAGGGTTACTTCCCGGTGCTTCTTGGCGAGGGCTTTGATCCCTGGTTTGGTAGGGAGCTACCAGCCAGGGATAACCGAGCAAGGGCGGGCCCGGTTGCCTCTTGGCGAGGGATTTGATCCCTGGTTTGTTGGAGTAGGGAGCTACCAACCAGGGATAACCGAACAAGGGCGGGCCCGGTTGCCTCTTTCGAGGGCTTTTCATCCTTAGCGCGGGAGGGGCCGTAAGTGGCCTACTAAGGATGGCCGAGCAGGGTTGCTACCCGATGCCTCTTGGCGAGGGCTTTTTGTATTTAAGGATGGCCGAGCAGGGTTGCTGCCTGGTGCCTCTTGGCGGGGGCTTTGATCCCTGGCGTTGTGGGGTAAGGAAGCTACCAGCCAGGGATAGCCGAACAGGGTAGCTGCAGGGCTGCCTCTTGGTGAATGCTTCGATCCCTGGCGTTGTGGGGTAGGGAAGCTACCAGCCAGGGATAGCCGAGCAGGGTAGCTGCAAGGCTGCCTCTTCGTGAGGGCTTCGATTCCTAGCGTTGTGGGGTAGGGAAGCTACCAGCCAGGGATAGCCAAGCAGGGTAGCTGCAGGGCTGCCTTTTGGTGAGGGCTTTGATCCCTGGCGTTGTGGGGTAGGGAAGCTACCAGCCAGGGATAGCCGAGCAGGTAGCTGCAGGGCTGCCTCTTCGTGAGGGCTTCGATCCCTGGCGTTGTGGGGTAGGGAAGCTACCAGCCAGGGATAGCCGAGCAGGGTAGATGCAGGGCTGCCTCTTCGTGAGGGCTTCGATCCCTGGCGTTGTGGGGTAGGGAAGCTACCAGCCAAGGATAGCCGAGCAGGGTCGCTGCAGGGCTGCCTCTTGGTGAGGGCTTTGATCCCTGGCATTGTGGGGTAGGGAAGCTACCAGCCAGGGATAGCTGAGCAGGGTAGCTGCAGGGCTGCCTCTTCGTGAGGTCTTCGATCCCTGGCGTTGTGGGGTAGGGAAGCTACCAGCCAGGGATAGTCGAGTAGGGTGGCTGTAGGGCTGCCTCTTGGTGAGGGCTTTAGGAAGATGGACAGCCGCGAGTGACACGTGCCACGAACATATAGAGAACGCGAAGCGTTTTGGAATGTCATGCCAGTTTCGTCACGTGGCAGCGCGGCATATGCTCTAGCGTTCCCCTCTTATTATTTAAGAAGAAAGAACGTTTTAGAAACATTTACATGCCTTTGAGAAAGGAGAGGTACACACTCGTAGGTATCCGTTTCATGGTACAGCTTAAGCTTCTCAGCGTTGTAAGGACGTGGAAACTTGCGGCCGTCCGCGTCCTGTAAGCAGTAGGCTCCGTCGAGAAGTACTTCGGAGATGAGGAAAGGACCGTCCCATTTCGGGGAGAACTTATGCAGCCTGCCTTGATCGACGAACTCGTTTCGCCGTAGGACCAGGTCTCCGGTCTTGAAGGAACGACGCTTGACTCGCGCGTTGTAGTATCGGACAGTTTGCTGCTGATAAGTGGCAGCCCTGATTTGAGCCCGGTCCCGTTTCTCCAGCAAGATGTCCAGGTTGGTCCGCAGTGCCATGGTGTTTGCTTTGTCGTCGAAGTGTTCGACCCGGTGACTGGGTAGCCCGATCTCCGCCGGGACCATTGCCTCGGTCCCGTAGCAGAGGCTGAAAGGGGTTTCCCCGGTGGGGGTCTTCTTTGACGTGCGCAGGGCCCATAAGACCCGGGGCAATTCCTCGACCCAACTGCCTTGGCGCCCCTCCAAGCGGGTCCGGAGACCCTTGAGGACATCCCGGTTGACGACTTCGGCCTGCCCGTTGCATTGGGGGTGTGCGACCGCGGCGAACATCATGAGGATATGATATTCGTTGCAGAAATCTTTCACCTTCTCGTTCTCGAAGTTCGTCCCGTGGTCGGTGATGATACACCTCGGGATGCCGAACCGGAGTATCAGGTTGTTCTGCAGGAACTTGATGGTCGTGGCAGCGTCCAGTTTTCTGATGGGGACGGCTTCGATCCACTTTGTGAAGTAATCCACCGTGACGAGAACATATTTATGCCCGCCCGCGCCGGCAGGGAACTGGCCTATCATGTCCAACCCCCACTGGGCGAACGGCCACGGGAGGTCAGCGCGGTCAGCTCGGTTGCCAGGAGGCGAGGTATGCTTCCGTGGAGTTGGCAGCTTTTGCATCTCTGGACGAGCTTCTGGGCGTCCTTGTGAATAGTTGGCCAGTAGTACCCCTGGAGCAATGCTTTCTGGATTAAGTTTGGGCCCCTTGGTGTGCGCCGCCGACCCCTTCATGGATTTCACGGAGGACGTAGTCGGTTTCATGGGGGTCGATGCACCGGAGCAGGGGCTGAGTGAAGGATTTCTTATAAAGGTTCTCATTGTTCCAGGCGAAGTGACGGGCTTTGGCCCAGAGACGGCAGGATGCTCCCGATCTTCTTGGAGCGTACCGTCCCTTAGGAATTCCACGAGGGGCTTCCTCCAGTCCTGGACATCTTCCTGCGCTGTATACACATGAAGTACTGTCGCACCGTCTTCCACGCTGGGCCGTAGTAAGGTTTCGAAGAGGATAGACCGCTTGTTGTTGGCCAAGTAGGATGAGGCCAGCTTGCTCAGGGCGTCGGCTTGGGCGTTGAGCTGCCTGGGTATTTGTTCTATCTAGACTTCGTCGAAATTCTTCCGAAGTTTTCTTACCTCGGCTAGATATTTCACCATTAGGGGTTCCTGAGCCTCGAAGTGGCCGGTCACTTGGCCAACGACCAGGGCTGAGTCACTGCGAATTCGAATTATCCTCAGCCCCAGCCCGGAGGCTATGCGAAGTCCAGCCAGCAGGGCCTCGTACTCTGCCACGTTATTTGAAGCCTTGAATCCTAGATTTAAGGAATATTCCATTTCTGCTTCGTTCGGACCCCGAATGATAAGGCCGCCGCCACAGCCTTCCTCGGTTGATGACCCGTCGACGTAGATGACCCATTCAGGGACCGAGTCGGGTGTTGATCCGTGAGGGTCGGCGCGGGCTCCGGTTCCTTGCTGGGGATGGTGCACTCGACAATAAAGTCGACCAGGGCTTGTGCTTTGATGGCCTGCCTCGGGTGGTATTTTATGTCAAACTGGGACAACTCCCACCTCCACTTCTCTAAACGGCCCAAGGATTCGGGTGAGGCGAGGATAGCCCCCAGCGTGCGCTCGGTGAGGACGAGTATAGTGTGCGCCTGGAAATAGTGTCTTAGCTTCCTTGAGGCCACTATGAGGACCAGGACGATCTTCTCTATGGCCGGGTACCTCATTTCTGCGTCTTTGAAGACGTGGCTCACGTAGTATACCGGCTTCTGCACTCCGTCAACCTCCCAGACGAGCACTGAACCTGCCACTTGGTCGGATACCTCCAGATACAGCGATAACGCGTCTCCTTCAACTGGTTGGGTGAGCAGCGGCGGTGTCGCAAGGTGCCTCTTTAACTGGTCGAAGGCGGTCTGACCGACCACTCGAACCTTGGGATTTTCCTCAGAGCCTTGAAGAATGGGAGGCACTTTTCCCCAGACCTCGACATGAAACGGCTCAGAGCGGCCACCCGCCCGATTAGTCGCATGATCTCGACGTTGGTCTTGGGCGCGGTCATGTTGAGGATGGCATCGATTTTTTCCGGGTTGGCCTCGATCCCACGGTGGGTGACCATGAAACCGAGGAACTTTCCCCCGGTGACCTCGAATGCGCACTTGGCGGGGTTCAGTTTCATCTTGAACTTGCGAAGTACCTCGAAGGCCTCGCCCAGGTCCTTGGTGTGGTCGGTCGACGAGACTGATTTGGCGAGCATGTCGTCGACGTAAACCTCCATGCTCCTACCGATCTGTGGCTTGAACATGTGGTTGACCAACCATTGGTATGTAGCCCCGGCGTTCTTGAGGCCGAAGGGCATCACCTTGTAGCAGTATACCCCCCGGTCCGTTGTGAATACGGTAAGATCTTCGTCTGCCGGATTCATACAGATCTGATTGTAGCCAGAGAAGGCATCCATGAAGCTCAATAGCTCGTATCCTACCGAGCTGTCGACGAGCTGATCTATCCGAGGTAGGGGATAGTTGTCTTTGGGGCAGGACTTGTTGAGGTCGGTGAAGTCGACGAACATGCACCACTTCCCGCTTGATTTCTTGACCAGGACTACGTTTGCTAGCCACTCCGAATAGGGCACGTTCCGAATGAAGTTGGCGGCGAGGAGACGATCTACCTCGTCTTAGATAGCCTTCTGTTTGACCGGGGCGAAGCTTCGCTTTTTCTGTCTGACGGGTCGGGCCGTAGGATCAACCCTGAGCTTGTAAGATATAATTTTGGGATCGATCCCAGGCATGTCAGCAGGCGACCAGGCAAACACGTCGGAGTTGTTTCTGATGAAATGGACCAGGTCATCTCGCCGAGTTCCTGTCAGAAGCGACCCGATCCGAACGAATTTTTCGTCGTCCCCTTCTACAAGGGGGACCTCTGTCAGAAGCTCCACCGGGGTCCCTCTGATCTCGGTTTTCTCATCTCGAGTGTCTAGAGAACCCCTGATGTCACCCTCACCTTCGGTATCGTCGACCGGTCTCTCCGATGAAGATGGTGTGGTGAAGCAAACCTTTGCAATTCGCTGGTCTCCATAGACCCGACCTATCCCGCCCTGGTCGAGGGGGAACTTCATTGCCAGGTGATAGGTCGATATCTGGGCCTGGAGGGAGTTCAGCGTAGGGCGGCCGAGGAGGATGTTGTAGGCTGATAGAATTCTTGCTACGATGAATTCCACCGGCAGAGTCCGCGTACGGTTAGCCTTCCCGATGTTGAACTGTAGAGTGATTACCCCTTCCGCCGGGATGGAGTGGTTGGTGAATCCTGAGAGGACGTGGGAGGTAGGCCTCAGGTCTGTCGAGGCGAGCCCCATGCGCAGGAAGCAGTCGAAGAAGAGAATGTCTGCCGAGCTTCCCGAGTCGACCAGGATCCTGTGCACCTCGTATTGATGGACTCGAGCCGTAATCACCAGGGGGTCGTTGTGGGGCAAGGATATGCCTTGAAAGTCCCCGTCGTCAAAAGTGATCGGTTCGATCTCCCTTGGCCTCTTCGTCGGTCGGCTGTCGGCCTCCGCGGCTGTTGCGGGGTGCTGAGTCTAGTATGTACCCGACGTACCCCCGGCCGTTATGACCATGATTTTCGACGAGCCTTGGTTCCTTTTGGTGAGGTTCTTTACGCCCCCCTGTGGGGTTGTTTTTGAGTTGCCGTGGAGAGTCTCGCGTGTACGACCCTGTCGAGAGAGGGGGTTCCGGTCGCGCATGTAAACAAGCGAGCTGACCGCCATCGCCTCGAGAGGGACAGAGGTGCGACGAGACTCGGGGCAAAACTCTCTAGCGTAAGACCTCGGATTCAAACTTAGCGGTGCCAACCAGTTTTTTGAGTACGTCGGCTCGAGAAAACCACGGTGGCCGGAAATGATGAGGTGGCGGTCGGCAGTGCCGACGCAGACGGAGTCTTCTCTTCCCCTGTAGGCATCCTAGCCCCGAGGCGGGGGAGCGGCGGCTTGATGATCTTACCCCGCCGTTTGGATACGGATCAGCGCCTCCACAATAGACACAAGTCGATCTATCCGGCCGGCGAGGGCGTTGATGGCATTCGGCGGAGGAGGTTCGTCCGCGCCTCCATTGAGGGGGAGGCGACGGCTGGTGCTTGGATCGTCGTGATGATCACTCACCATTGGATTGAGATCGGAAAGTGAACTTTTGTTTTTGTGGAATTAAGGAGTTTCCCACAGACGACGCCAGCTGACGCAACCTGGATTGCTCCAAGATGTTACCTTCCGTTGATCTGCTGATGGCGGCGATGGGTGGCTGTGATTTGATCTGGAGGCTGTCGCTCCTGAAGCGTGTGGATCTCAATGGGTTTGAAGTTGTGGTTGCCGAGCTACCTGCAAGGAAGTCCCGGGGTGGTTGTACCACTGAGGACCCTCCGATGGTCAAGTTAGACTAGAGATCCGAGCAGAGTAACGGCTTAGTGGAGTAAAAATGGCTTACTTGAACCGTCTGAAGAAGGGCTTTATATAGCGGTGGTAGCAGACGAGGCAGGCGCGAGAATCACGCCGGCCGTTACGCTCCCGACGTCATGCCCGCGTGATGAGCGGGACCTCCCATTAATGGCGAGACAGACTCGTTAATGGGGGATCGTGGTGACGTGGAACGTGGGATGTGGTCGGCGGAGATCTCGCGCATGGCGAGATTCGCGGGATGGCGGTTACGTCTGCAAGCGGTGCTGTTAGTCGGTCGATGAGACCAAGGAAGATGACCTCGGCGGGAGAGCTTGTGGAGGAGCGGGAGAGCCGAGGTATCTTGGTTCTGCTCGAGCCCAGAGGCGAGCTGAGAGGGCCGAAGAGGCTCGGTCCTGTGATAGCTCGGAGACGAGCTGTGAGGCCGAGGAGGCCAATTGTGCTGGGGCTCGGAGGTGAACCAGTGTTTGCTCGTAGGACGGGCACAGGAGTGGTCTGGTCGGCCACTGTAGGTCCTTTCTTGTGAGCCCTGGAACACGTCATCTACCACGTGTCCTGATATGGGAGATTACCGAAATCGAGCATCATCACATGTATTAGACTTGGTTTAGATTTTGCACCAACTATTGTAGATGGATTTAGTTTCATGAAATCAATAAAAGAGTATGGTTTAGATTTATGTATCTTTTTTATTCAATTATAATTTTGTTGGCATTTTTGTTGAATCCCAGTGAAGTAAATTCAGCATGGAAATAGATTCAAAAGGATTCAATTTTGCATATGAAAGGTTTGAGATGAAATGAAGGATCATGTCAATATAACCAAGAAGCAATTGACTTTTTGCTTGTAAAAGTTATCTTAGAAACTTAATCATGCTCAATGCAAATTTTCTTCTCATGTCATATTAGTTGTTTGTAAAAATGTACAACTCAAGCTTAAAAATAAAAGTTGGGATTGTATTTAGTTTCATATATTCTTCTCTTATGTAATCCAATGTTGATGTGATCCTGTAAACATTATTACTATAAAATAATTAAATAATAGAAGGAAAAAATAATATGAAGCACACGGTAAGCAGATTGAAGCAGTTGTAGCATGCTCCAAGTTCATCAAAAGCTATAACTATTACAAAAGTTACTTCAAAAGCATGAACAAAAGATACAAGATTTATTTATCCAAATATTAATAAAACCCAATACAAAGCTTAATATTCGAATACACAAAAAAATGCCTCTATCAAACTCTCAGACTAAATACTTCATCGCATGCATAAGTTTGTTTAAGATATTTAATTAAAATCTTTGCCCAAGTGCTGAACGCTGCTCGAGTGCAGGAAAGATTGGCGGAGAAGGCCAAGGGCCAACGATCGATAGACAGGAGACCCCACGTGGTTCCAGCGTAGCCTACCATCTCCCTCTGTGGAGCGATCCCAGTTTATAGACCGGGTGTCACACAAATGAAGCGCACCTTCTCACCTCAGCAGCCGCAGCGGAGGGCCATGTTTTGCGATTATTGCCAGAGACATGACACATACAGAAGGATTGTCGCCGCGCCAAGGGACAGTATTTGATTTGCGAATCCAACCAGCACCGGGTTAGTGGTTGCCCTTAGCGAACAGAGTTACAGGGAGGGTTCGAGCAACAGCAACCGTCGTATGGCACTTCAGCTCAGAGGGTTCCACCTCGGGTGTCCCAGCAGCGGTCTTTCGACCAGAGGCAGACTGGTACAGGTCAGAATCAGGGACGGGCTTTCACCTTGACCGCCGAGCAAGCAGAGGCCTCAGGTGAAGTTGTTACAGGCATTCTACTCGTTCATTCTATACCAGCTAGAGTACTGTTTGATTCTGGAGCATCACATTGTTTCATATCTGCACATTTCGTTGATGCACACTCCATATCACATGAACCATTGACCAAGGGTTGGGAAATACATACGGGTAATGGTGTTATAGTATCTAGTTGAGAATGTAGATCATGTCCAGTTGTAGTATGTGGCAGGGAATTTTATGCGAATTTCCTTTTAATCGGGACGGGCAGCTATAACGCAATTCTTGGGATGGACTGGATGAGTACATTCTATGCGATTATTGATTGCCGAGCTAGAAATGTGATCTTCCGCATTCCCAATCACCCAGAGTTTATTTTTGAAGGAGGAAGCCGGTCTTTAGAGAAGCCAAGTATAGAGCCAAACTGAAGGTGTTGACGGCTATGGAGATTGATGAGAGTCCAGCCCCAGAGATCGTTCGGGATTTTCTCGATGTGTTTCCTGAAAATTTACTAGTTCTACCACCTCTCCGCTGTTTACCATTGAAAAACGCGACCGGGACGTTAGGACGTCTGGCCTGAATTTTGGTGGCAGATGCTATTTGGTTTTATCCGTCCACCTCTCCGAAGAAGCCAAGTTAATTTATAGCACCACGTATCAGAGGTTTGGACGAATGCGGCCATTGTATCAGATTTCATCAGATTCCCCCTCGTTGTGAGGGGGTTTTGATTGTGGGGACGCTCTTCCCTGCAAGCGCAAGCCCCTGCAGTTAATTACGTTACCGCATAGTGGTAACCACTTTCTCCTGCTCCAAAAGGTCACTTCGTGTCGAGTGTGTTTGTTTTATTTTTGGTTGCCCGTGGATTGTATACGGAGATTAATTTGTGTTGTCGTCCGTAGGGCGTGGATTAGTCCAAATCCGTATTTTCTTAGATTTGGGTTTGGGTTTGATTTAAAGATCGTTAATATTTGTTAAGGATACTGTTCATATCAGAATTTTGTATTATTATATCGCCCATTCTTAATCATATTACAAATAAATAGGTGCTTTTGATCCATGTCTGCTAAATAGTTGCAGATTATAGGTTCTCAGGTCATTACGGTGAAATTCATGAAAAAGACGCTACAAATGTGAGACTATGACCAACAATAGAAGAATCCGTATGATACCGCCTAATAGTTCAAGGAACAAATGAAGATCAGTAAACAGTTCAATTGCACAAAGCACAAGGGCAGCACAAGATTCAAGACTTCAACGCGAAGTTAATGGTAAAAGTCCACAAATTCTGCACTGTTGGAAATCTGGAATTAAGTATAAAAGATTCTGAGGAACCAAGTAAAGAAAACAGAAGGAAAAAATAACATGAAGCAGCCCTGAGAAGTTGAACTCAAGATCTCACCATATGGCCGCGGAACCGCTGCCAAACATGACATTCTGCCGCGGATCTGTGGCCGTGCAGTGCACGTGTCGGTGCACGTGTCGGTGGGTGTCGGTGTTTTGACCCGGCTTTCTTAGGGTAGTCTTGTAATTTCAAATGTGGATCAGATGTAAAACCTAGGATTTCTCCTGTGTATAAATAGGAAAACCAGAAGCCTAATTAGGCATGCCTATTTTTATTTTTCTAGATTAAAATTTTCTTTCCTTGTAATCGTTGAAGAGATCATCAATAAAAATAAGTGTTTTTCATTTCATTTTGCATTCTTCTTAATTGAAATTTATTTTTCTGCAATTTTTTATCTGTCTTTATTTATCTACAAGTTAATTATTAAAATGAAAAAATTATAAAAATGAATTTCATCGTAACTTTCTTAATGAGTGAGTAATTCCTCACTTGTTAGGGTTAGGATAGGGAAGGCTTGAGAGATGGAAATCTCTCTCATTCTTTTCATTGCTCGTATAAATTAATTAATTAGGACTCTATTTAAATTAACCACACACCGCTCACTACGGCACCCTATCCTACGAGATAGCAGTGATTCCCTAATTAGACCGGTTGTGGTTGATTTACATATAGGTTAGGGCTAAGAGCCAAGAAAAGACGGATAAGGACCAAAAGGAAGAAACTACGTTTCTTCCTAATCGTGCTAATCCCATTTGTTGACTATTACCCTAACACCTATGTTCTCAACTAGGGCAAAGAAAGCAATGAGTAGAATTCTTTTTCCAAACTAACTTAATCCTAACCCTTGCAAGACTTTAAATCAAATTAATTTCAATCTTAGATTTTTAAATCAAAACCTACCAAAAATAGGACTTAACTCGTAAGAACTTAATGAAAGAACACGTTTTCCCTGTGGACCGACCCGTACTCAACCGGCTAGCTACCAAACGACACCGTTATTAATTGCGGTATATTCTTGATCTTGATTTTAAAAACGGACACGCAAAAAATTCCATACCAATCAAATGGCGCCATTGCCGGGGAAACGGTAGTTATTTTCTTTTTGTAATTTTGGATTAATTGGAAAAAATATATATAAATTGAAAATATAAAAAAAATACATAAAATAATTCATCTTGTTCTTTTTGATCAGTTTTTGTGCGACTTGTGCAGGAACGGAAGGCAGACAGATTCAGATCTGGAAAAAGCCCAGTGAACAAATCAACAAACAGAAGATCTGAACAGACAGAGGAGAACCACAACAGAAAACAGAAAATTTTTGGAGGCTTGAACCGGCTTATACACCGCGGAAACGCGGCATTAACAGGCAATTGGCCGCGGAACCGCGGTCAAACCGTGACGTCAACTTCCCAAAATTTCTCTGTGAGTATTTTATCCTCTCTTCTACCCCCTGAACTCCACTGAAAAATTTTCCTGCAGGGTTCTTTGCGCAAAACTTCTTCTTCCTCTCCAATAAATCATTTTGTGTAAGATTCTTTATGCCGCAAATAAATAATAAAAAAAATTTGGCAAGTGTTTTAGATTTTGTGTGTTAATTGCTTTGCATATTTAAAACGAAACTTAAAGGGCTATAACACCAATCCAGATTGGGTGGGGATTTCATTACCCTTCCTAAGACCCCAGAAATCACAAAAAGCATATGCATCACTCTCGAGTTAATTAAAAAAATATCTAGACTCAGCCAATTAAGGACTGTCGCGCTCATTAGGATAGAGGAAGGTTGTGGGCATTCAGTCATTTATCTAAACCTGACTTTGTGGTGCCTAGGCTAGACAAGTGGGAAAGGTAATTTTAAAGGGCCCGTCTCACGGTGATTCATGAGCGGATCCTTGCTTTCTTCACTTGTGCTTACCTGGCCACAATTAGAGGTGAAGAGGCGATTTGAGAGATATCTTACAACTTGTCGCTTTGGACCAGTTAGGAGCAGTCTAGTTGACTTAGGAGACCCTAGCTTTAGGTTTGATTGTGCATGCTTAAATTGTGACTGTTTGAAAGTGTGTCGTAGTTCCTTACAAAATCTTTTGCAAAACTCTTTATAAGAAAAACCACAAAACAATTTTTTTTATAAAAACTTACCATTTGTCGCCAGAATTCTATTGCACCTAACCTTCACCCACATTTCCTTATTGACGTTTTCTTACCCTCACATTCTTTTTGACTACACTACAACTCATTTAGTGTATGTCCGGTTGGACTAGGGACACTAGCACCCGTTTAGTCCGTGTCTCGTTAGTCGCTACTGACGACGCGTTCGACTCCGAAGTCAAAACTCCCTCCACTTCCTTTTCATCTTTACCTTCATCTTCTTCTGAGGAAATGTCAGGATTCAATCCTAACAATCATTTACCTACCTCGGGCCTGATTCCACCTCAAATGGGTGTGAATAACCCACAACACCCTTCTATTGAAGCGCCCCAGCGAATCGCGCTTCAGGATCTTTTCTCTCCAACTCGCACCGCACTTCCCACTTGTCTTTCACTTCCGCCGGCTAATGGGGATAATTTCGAAATTAAGCCCCACTTCATCAATATGTTGCCCAAATTTCACAGGCTGGAATCCGAAGATGCCTATATCTTCATTAACAAATTCCAGAATGTTTGTGCAATGATGAAGACGACCCAACTTTCCGATGATGCTATAAGGCTACGAGTCATTCCCTTCACTTTATGTGACCTAGCTGAAAAGTGGCTATATAGTACAGCATCGCATTCTATAAAAAGTTGGGAAGAGTTTGTTAAGGCTTTTCTTAAAAATTTTTACCCACATCACAAGACCGCGAGAATTCGTAATGAAATTAATCAATTTTCCCAGCTTCCTTCCGAACCTTTTTGGAAGTGTTTCAAACGATTTAAAGACCTGTTCAGTGCCCTCATCACGGTATTGAAAGATGGCAACTTTGCCAAATTTTATATGAAGGACCGAATCCAGAAACTAGGCAGTTGCTGGAAACCATTTGTCAAGGTCACTTTCTTACCAAATCTGACGAGGAAACTTGGCAATTTCTCGACGATCTTGCTGAACAAACACTTCATTGGGAAAGCACTAGACAGACCGCTTCATCCACTTCATCTACTTCATCCGGTCCATCTAGAGCAGGTGTTCATCAACTTAACATGTCAATTGCAATGAAATCCGAAATGGCCGCAATTACACGTAAACTAGAAGCAATTGAGAGCAAATTCTCACCGCCTTCTCCTTCCCCCGCTTTACCCCTACGCACTATATGCGCTTGTTGTTCGGATCCGTCCCATTTGACCGAAGAGTGTCCTTACAACCCACCTGCTCAAGGACAGGATCAAGTCAATGCTGCCTTTCAGCAGAGACAAAGAAATGATCCATACTCTTCAACTTATAATCCTGGTTGGAGGAGCCACCCCAATTTTGCTTGGAATTAAAATCAACAACAATTCCAAGGCAATAACAATTTCCAGAGGCCTCCTCCACAACAACAAGCCCCTCAACAAACTCAATATCAGCAACCTTTCCAACCCCAACCTTACCAAAATCAAATGAACAATTTTGCACCAAACAACTCTTTTCCTCAAAACAATTTTGTTCAGCCAAATAATGATAAGGTTTTTTCGCTAGAACGAAGTCTGGATACGTTTTTAAAACAATCTACTCAATTCTCAACCAACATCCAGTCCTCCATTCAGTCTTTGGAGCAACACACTGCATCACATGGGCAAAGTATCAAAACCATTGAAGCCCAAATTGCACAACTGAATGCTGTTTTAAGTGAGCGAGAGAAAAAGAAGTTTCCATCTCAACCACTGCCAAATTCTGATCACACACAAAATGCACATGTTTCCCCCAATCAGAGCAAAGCTCTGTTTGAATTTCAAAAATTCAAAAATTGAAGCAACGCTTCAAATTCCTTGCGCTGCGCGCAATGCGCCACGTGTCAAAAGCAGACACGCCAGCGCAGCGCCTAAAACAGCGCACCCAATCAGAGCAAGGCTCTATTTAAAACAAAAATAAAGGAAGCAACGCTTCAGCTGATTTGCGCTCTGCGCTGCGCGACACGTGGCAGCGCGTTTGCGCTGGCGCAGTCGCGCTGCGCTATGCGCTGAGTGACACGTGGCAGCGCGGTTGCGCTGCGCGACACGTGTCAAGCGCAGGTGCGCTTGCGCCAGCTGTGCCAGCACTATAACAGAATTAAAATTCTGAAAGATCTTTCTGATCTTATTAAAACAATAAGATTCTCTTCTGTAAAACAGAAGCCCTTGGATCAAAGATCCAACGGTGGGGAAAAATCCCTAAATCACTCAGAGAAAGATCTCTTTAACTAATTTAACAAATCTATTGGCACTATATAAAGGCCCCTAGACTCCAAATTGAAAATAGAGAATTGATAGAGAGATATTCAGAACTCCTCTAGAAAATTTTGAGAAGAGCTCAGAGAAAAAAAAAGGTAAAAAACCTTTGAATAAAAAGAAGAATTTTCTTCTATAAAGATCAATGATCAAAAAACAGATCAAGATCTTCAATTAAAAAGGAAAAAAGATAAAAAAAAAGATCCAATCACAAAAAAATTAAAAGAAGTATTACTTCACAGATCATTTGATCTATAAAGGCATTGCCTTTTGATAAACCATTGGTTCTGAAGTCTTAAAAGATTTTTTTTAAATCCAAAATTTTATCAAGATATTAAACAGTGCCCTGCACTTGTAAATCTGCACTGTTGCGCTCTTGGGTTGGCGCAAGCCACCAGAGAGCGCCATGTGTCGGACCCAGAACAAACTGCGCTTTGCACTTTAAAAACAGAGCACTGCTCTCTTAAATTGGCGCACTGCACCAGAGCGCGCCACGGTTCAGCAGCGCACTGCGCTTGCGCTCACCAGAGTGCGACACGTGTCACCTCCACATGCGCTTGTGCTCATTAATTGGCGCAGAGCGCCTGACAGGCCACGTGGCCACTGTCAGATCATTAATGCTCTGCATTACTTAAAGAGGGTCGAGCCCAATTAGAAAAGGCCTAACAGGCCTAATAAAATGCAATGCATTATTTTTTTAAAAAGGGCAGAGCCCAAACAAAGGTCCGTCAGACCAAAACAGATGCTATGCATCATTTAAAAAGGGGCAGAGCCTAAATAAAGGTCCAACAGAGACCAAGATTAATGTTATGCATTATTAAACAAAGGGCAAAGCCCAAGCCAAGGCCTAACAGGCCAACTACAAATAAAAAATGTTGAATATTTTTCAACTGGACTTAGCCCAATTCTGGCCGTAAGTCCTCAAATTAAATTGACTGAGCACGGCTGCTCTCTTAAATCAATTTACACCCGGTTCAAGGGTACATCTCTGAACTCCTCTGACATCCGTCGTTGTAATCCTTCAACGTCGTCAGAGAGGTGACGGGTCCCGACAACCACACATCGATACGGACTGTGGGGTCCTTAAACTCATGGACTTATGCGTCCTTAAACCAACAATACGGACTGTGGGGTCCTTAAACTCATGGACTTTTGCGTCCTTAAGCCAACAATACGGATTGTGGGGTCCTTAAACTCATGGACTTATGCGTCCTTAAACCAACACCTGTCCCCAAAATGAGAACGATGGACCACCATGTCCCTAAACTGGCGATGGACCACCATGTCCCTAAACTGGAACAATAGAGCCCCCAAATGCTCTTTTGTCGGATCTAAACGATCCCGTTTAAGTTGATCTTATCCTCAAATATGGTTAACGTATCCTTAAACCTTCAAACAGATTTTAGTCCCAAATTGGATTACAGATCCCCCAATCAACTTTGGTTCAAGGGTACATCTCTGAACTCCTCTGACACCTGTCGTTGTAATCCCTCAACGTCGTCAGAGAGGTGATGGGTCCCGACGGCCATACATGCAATGGACCACTATGTCCCTAAACTGGAACAATAGAGCCTCCAAATGCTCTTTTGTCGGATCTAAACGATCCCGTTAAGTTGATCTTAGTCTCAAATAGGACTAACGTATCCTTAATGAACGTTTAAGTTGATCTTAGCCTCAATATGGTTAACGTATCCTTAAAATAAAACCCCAAACCCAAATCTAAGTAAATACGGATTTAGACTAATCCACATCCTACGGGCGACGGCATAACCTAGTCTCCGTATACAATCCACGGGCATCCACAAACAAAACAAACACACACGACGCGAAGTGAAATTCTGGAGAAGGAGAAAGTTGTTACCGTGATGCGGTAGCGTAATTAACTGCAGGGGCTTGCGCCTGCAGACAAGAGCGTCCCCATAATCAAAAACCCCTCAAGCGAGGGGGAATCTGACGAAGTCTGCTACATCGGCCGCATCCGTCCAAACCTCCGATACACGGTGCCATAAATCAATTTGACATCTTCGGAGAGGTGGACGGATAAAACCAAATAGCATCTTTCCCGAATCTCAGGCAAGACGTCTCTCAGTCGTCGAGCCGCCATTCGGAGGGGAACAGATTCTGGCACGCCCGGTGGGACCTTTTTCTCTTTCCACTCCACATTTCGTGTGTCGTCTTCGCGAACGAATCACGGTTTGTTAATGGTTGCCCTAGGGTTTCAAGTTACTAAGATTTGGTCTCTTGCTTGGTGCAGAAATCAAACAGTAATGGCGTCCAACTGCTCAAGCTGCTCCAAATGCAAATACAACCGACGCTCCGCCTCACCTGGAGGTGTAGCCTATGGGCCTCAAGCAGCCTCCATCCTTACTATGCCGGTGGGACAAGTGACTCAGGCTACCACCGGTCTGTTCTTCGGGATCATGCACCCGCCAACAAGCTTCACCATTCCAGTGCCCGTACAGGAAGCAGAAAAGAAGTCGGTCTTCGATCGGCTCACTACCACCACGGCCCCTCTCAACGGGTCGTCCAATCCCAACTCCTCGGTCTTCACCAGACTGAGCCTGAACTCCGATGGGCCTGCCAAGAAGCCCATGACCCCTGAAGTGGCCATCCCGAAGAAGACAGCCATCTCTATTCCTGAAGCCGTCAAGACGGCTTCTCCTGCTAAAGAGTCGGTCTTTTCAAGGCTGACTGTTCCGGCTCCCATTCCTGCTCGAGGGTCTGTCTTTGACAGATTGGACACCGCCACTCAAAAGACATCAGTCTTTAAGAGACTGGCACCAGCGGCGTCTCGTCTAGACAGGGGGCAAGACAAAACCATCCCCATCGCCGAACCAGCCCTAACAGCCCGACACGCTCGACGTCGCCACTGGCGCCGAGTAAGAAAGGCCGGGGGCAACTCCCCCTCTGGGTTAACTCCTGCGGCTCCAATGGTGGAAATTAATGCTGCTGTTCCAACTGGGAACAGCTTTGAACCGCTAAGGAGGGTACGCAAGAACTCTCCGACTGCTACGCTGAAAAGATCTCCTCCACCTGCGGAGAGTGTTGCGAGAACAAAGCCGGAGCAGCCCCCTCAACGGCTATCCTCCAAAATTTACAAGGTCTGGCGACGGGTTCAGGACTCAGTAATCGACCAAGATCACTCTCGCCAGCAAAAGAGGGTGAAAGTGCAGGAAGAAAAGAACCGTCCTGTCAAACAGCAAAGGACGACAACTACCTGGGTACCGCTGCAACGGCCCCCTCGACTTCGATGGCCCACAAGAGGAGAAGGCCGGAGAAAGTCCCTACGCCCGCAGCAAATGTCAAAGGCAGTGAACCCAAATGCCCTAAGTCTGGGGGCATTGTGGTACACACCGTCTACATGGCGTCCAGGAAAGAGGACAGCTGTACATCTACAGGTCATAGACCGCTTACGCGATCGGTGACTAAAGCTCAGGAGCAGCAGCAGAAGCTCCAAGAAATGATGAATGCGATGGCCGCACTCACTGGGCCAAAAGAAAGCCCCGAAGCGTCCTCGGATCAACGCCAGGAGCAAGAAACTGACGCTGAATTCCTTCGCAGGATACTGGAAAAGAAGGATAAAGAGACCGCGGAATAAGCAGCCAATATAAAACGAATGGCCCTTCTGTTCCAGGACATGGTGGGTATGATGATCCAGCAAGATCCTCCTGCTGAAGATCCTCCGATCGTCCTTGAAGATGACAGAGGAGAGACGCCGAATCCTCTACCGGCTCTGTCAACAGCCAGGGAGGAGACAATTTCTAAAGCTGCCCTAGATGAATATATAGCTCAGCAGATAAAGGTTCACCAGGCAACTGAGGCAGACGGCCAAGTTGTCAAGACGGGGCGACCATATCCGAGCTGGTACGATCAGATAAAGTACCCGCCAGGCTACACGATCCCAAAGTTCCACGTCTACATGGGGACGGGCAATCCCCACCAGCATGTTGCCCAGTTCAGGGCGCTTTGTGGCAACACTGGAGGCGACGACAAACTGCTACTTCGCCAGTTCGTCGGCAGCTTGTGAGAGACGGCGTTCGAATGGTACTCTGAGCTACCAAACGACTCCGTCAAAACATTTGCGGAGATGGAGCTGCTGTTTACACAACGATTCGCAAGCGCCAGCGAACGCACCCCGATAACAGCATTGATTAATGCCAGGGTGAAGCCGGACGAGACATGGGTCCAATACGCGATACGGTGGAGGAACCTATGGTCGAAATGCGAACAACGCATAGAAGAGGCTCCTGCGGTGGGCATGTTCGTGGGCACTCTTGATCCGCAAGCGACCATCTCGCAATTCATGATGTTCTTCAAACCAACTACTTTCCCGGCCTTGATCGACAAGCTAGCCCAGATGGACCAAATGGGCCATAGGCCGTCTCCTCCAAAGCCGGATTCTCGAAATGAGAAGGGGAAGGGAAAAGCAATCGTCGTCGCCAATGCTCAACAACAGCTGAGCAACTTGAAGCCAGTTGTCCATCAAAATAATATGCGTCCACGCGTACCCCTTGAGGAGAGGCTAGGACGTCCTTACTCGTTTCCTCAAGATAAAACGGGAAGACTGTTCGAGCTGGCATTGTGCAACCGACTTATCAATCTGCCGGATCCAAGACATCCGTCGCAGCCAAATGACGTCAATGATCCCAATTATTGCCCCTATCATCGAGTATTGGGTCATCCGATCGAGAATTGCTACGTCTTCAAAAATTAGATTGAAGACCAATACCAACAGGGCAAGCTCGCGTTATCCGAAAGATGGAAGGTGTACCCGCCGCAGCCTCACACCCCTAAAAAAGGGAATACGCCGGGGGCAACGTGTTCCCTTATTGAAGAAGCTCCGTGGGAGGTTGTGCTATCAGCCAAAACAAAGAGGATGCTGAATGATCTCCAGACGTGCCCGGCGATCAGGTGGAAAAACCCGTTGGAACCTCAGATCATTGAAGGGATGCTGAGGCGACATCCAACTCCGAAGATCGGTGGTGATTGCCCGAGCACTCACAATCAGCCGTCAAAATCTTCAAAAAAGAAGAAGAAGAAATCCAAGAGGCCCGTGAAGCCTGGCGACAAGCGTACGGACTTACAAAAATAAATTGACGCGCTGGAGAAATACAACCAGAAAGCACGGACTCCCATTACACTCCAAGAATTCCTCAACCACGTCTTTCAGGAGGAAGATGAGGGAGAGAGCTCGTCGGATGAATCCGAGGGTTACATAGCAAGTTGTCATATGATCTCCCATTCGTTTATGGATGATGAGAAAACTCCTTGCACTGAGAAGCTGGGGGCAGATTCTGAATCGGAACTTCTGAGGCCATCAGATGAAATAATTGATGCATTCCTCAACGAAGCTCTGTTGAAAAGTAAATCTGATCGGGAACGCGAAACGGTCATATTTGAAAATGCTAAACGTCAGCAACTAGACGAAAGGGTTGAGGCACCCCCGTCAAATCAAAGTACATCCATTGCGGACAAAATCAAATTCAAGACGAGGAAAAGGTTTTCCAAAGCCGTATCAATGGGGATGAAGCTACCACCCTCTGAAAAAAACATTGTCGGCAAAGCAGAAATGCACCCTTCCTACTGCTTATATCATCAAAAGATTTCGCACCCCACCGAAGAGTGCAAAGCTTTCAATAGATGGTGGCAAGGGTATGTTGTTCACCGGCAACATTCTAAGCGGGAAAAGCGCAAAACTCGTCGAGAGCGGAAAAGTACGACCGAGGAGCTTAGAAGAACTACCGGCGATTGTCGCATGGTTAATGCTGAGAAAGCGCAAGTTCTCACATTCAGGAGTGACTCTGACGAGGAAATGGAGCTTAGCCCTCTCTTTAAAGAGTCCACCTCGGAAAAAGAGGAGGAGCCGAAGGCCTACGAAAATATCCGGCTACGTAATCGTACGTTACCCGAAAAGAATCTCGGACCCTCAAATAAGAAAGATAAGGGAAAGGAAAAGGTCTCGGAGGATATCGCCCTAGATGACCAAGTTGTGGAAGAGCTAACCGCCAAGGACCCGCCAAAGAGAAATAAGGTAGACTACAATGTTCTTGCACACTTGAGGAACCTACCCTCGCAGCTCAGTATTCTCGATGCCCTCTTTCTATCAAAAGAAGCAAGAGATTCGTTAATCAAGGCGCTGCAAGAGCCCGAGCAATTCCAAGCCTTCCTTGCTGAAGAAAAGATGAAGGACGAGCTGGAGGAAGTACACACAGCCGATGTCACTTTCGGTGATGAAGACCTCCTCCTTGGGACGTGCGAACACAACCGCCCCCTCTATGTCTTAGGATAATGCCATGATATAAAGATAGGAAAAATCCTGATCGACAATACATCCTCCGTTAATCTCCTCAATGTCCGGGTATTGAAGAAAATCTTCATGAGCGTCCAGCACCTCGCTCGGGATAAGATCACCATCTCCGGGTTCGACTCTCAATCATCACGGATTCTCGGGTCTGTGATACTGACGTTGCGCTTTGGGCTACTCGTCACGGACATCAAATTCCACGTCATAGACGCCAAGACATGCTATAATGCTTTGCTCGGCCGACCCTGGTTACACGAGTACAACATCATCCCTTCTACGCAGTATCAGTGTATGAAATATTTTAAGGATGGTCTCGAGTATACCGTGACAGGAGAGCTGAACCCATTCTCCGTGAATGAAGTCCGCAAATATGAAGATGCAAAATAGTTCTTGCCAGATTTCGAAGATACGGAGAGGTGTCACAAGCCGGAGAACAAAGCTAATGCCACAATTCCGGTCTTCGGGAGCGATACCAAGGAGGACGAAGAGATAGTCTATTCCGGGCCACCCCAACACAACAAGCCGGGACCGTCCGCTCCCATGTTGATCTTTGGCAGCGATTCGGAAGATGAAGTCCACGCTATATTCTCTGCTCGGCCTTCAATACAAACTTTCGCTGATGAAGAGCGAAGTCTGCAAGTCGCCATGGTTTCACTTAAACATCATAAAGAACTGGACACGCTTGATACCTACAGTGTAGAAGAGCTGCAGACGTTTTATGTCCCTTCCAGGCGAGAAGAAAAAAAGGCGATTCTATTCTACCACTCCATGGAAACCAGAGTGGAAAAAGAAACCTGGCACGGTGCGGATCCTACACTTGACAGACTCTAGCCCATCCGTCTACCCAGATATTATACGGACGGACTAAAAAGACTTTTAAGGCGCCAAGGAGTACCCCTTAAACAAATTGCTCGAAAAGCTAAGTTCTATGACAGGATCTGGAATGTTCCCGGAACTCAGCGCAAGTTGCCTAATGGGAGGATGGAGGCAATCGGGCTTGGATATATTTGGTCTAAGAAGCGAGAGCTGCTCCGCGACTGCTTCATCGTACATGACTTCAATGAAGAAGGGGACACTCATTGGGAAGATGCTGACCCTAAGCCGGAAAAAGTCCCCGACGTAAAATTGCTCAGTCCGTCATTCGAAGAACAAATGAACAAGCTTATAAGGCAAGCTGGTCAAAAGGTTCGAGACGACCATAATCACGAAATGGCCCTCTATAAGAAGCCAGGACGCAACGCCTCCTCCAACAGGCTGTGAATGATGAAAATGTCGCTCCCTGTCAACCTGTTGCAAAAAAGGTTTGACGCAGAGGCAGAAACAAGTCAAAGAGCGGAAAAGGCGTTCGACAGCGACAAAACGGGACCAAGAAGTCACGCGAGCGGGACTCAAGCGGTCCGGATTTATCTCTTATGAAGAAGATGAGTCGAGCATACTCCTTTCCTCAAGACAAGACAAAGAAGATACTTGACCTCGCTATAAAACATCAAATGGTCACACTGCCGGAGTCTAAACACCCTGAGCAGGCAGGCGAAGTCTCACACCCGAACTATTGCTCTTATCACAGGGTAGTAGGACACCCTCTCGAAGATTGCTTCACCTTCAAGAATTGGGTCGAAGGTCAGTATCAGCTCGGCAAGTTTGCTGTATCTGACAGTTGGAGGGTAACGCCGCCGCAGAAGTATGAATCCAAAGCAACGAGAGTTGAACCAGATCCACATCAGTCTTGGAAGCGAGCTCGTGCTTGTCATATGATAACGATATTAAAAGAAGAACCCGAGGATATGAACGACCTTCCTTGGTGCTTCGAAAACAGCGATGACGAGGTGATCTCAGAATTTCCACCAGCGCCAAAAGAACTGGAAGATGGAATACACACCACTGCGGATAACCTCAAGAAAATTGAGTTAGGGACGGCAAATGACCCACGACCGACGTTCGTTAGTGAGCTGCTATCTGAAGAAAGGGTGACTTCATTAAAAAACGTGCTTATGCAGTATAGAGATTGCTTCGCGTGGAATTATTCCAAAATGCCGGGACTAGACCCAGAGATTGCCATCCACAAATTGGCGATATCCCCAGATGTTAAACCAATCAAACAAACACCGAGAAGAATGTGGCTCGAGCTTGAGATGAGCATTAACGCCGAAGTCAAGAAGCTGATCGACTCTGGGTTTATCCAGGAAGTTCAGTACCCCGATTGGATCGCCAATATCGTCCCGGTGATGAAAAAAAATGGGACGGTGCGTATATGCGTGGACTTCCGGGATCTCAATAAAGCGTGCTAGAAGGACGATTTTCCAGTACCGGTAACCGAGCTGATAATAGATAATACGTCCACTCATGAAGTTTTCTCACTCATGGACGGCTCATCGGGATACAATCAGATAAAGATGCACCCTGAGGACCAGAAGCATACTGCTTTTTGGACCCCCTTTAGGCATATTTTGCTACAAGGTGATACCTTTCGGTCTAAAGAACGCCGGTGCCACCTATCAAAGGGCCATGACAAAGATCTTCGATGACCTTATACATGAAATCGTCGAATGCTATATCGACGACGTCGTGGTTAAGAGCAAATCATACAAAGAACATCTCGAGCATCTGAAGACTGTATTTCAACGCCTTCGACAATACAACTTGAAGATGAACCCTCTCAAATGCGCATTTGGAGTTTCCTCGGGCAAATTCCTAGGATTCATCGTCCGACACCGAGGTATCGAGATAGATCTGTCAAAGATCAAGGCGATCATGGAAATGCCTCCGCCAAGGACTCTCAAGCAGTTGCGGTCTCTCCAAGGGAAGCTCGCGTACATCCGGCGATTTATAGCCAACCTTTCAGGCAAGTGCCGCCCTTACAGTCACCTGATGACGAAAGGGAACCCCTTTCGTCTGGGATCACAAATGCCAAGACGCGCTGGAAGAAATCAAGCAATACCTGAAGAATCCGCCATTGTTGGCTACTCCGGTCAAGGGAAAGCCTCTCATTCTTTATATGACCGCCCTCGAAGGTTCCTTAGGCGCATTATGGGTACAAGAGAATGAACAAGGGAAAGAAAGAGCTCTTTATTACTTAAGTCGAGTTCTCCTGGGGGCAGAAAGCAACTACTCCCCCATCGAAAAACACTGCTTGGCATTGATCTTCGCGATAACAAAGCTCAGGCACTATGCGTTGGCGCATGAAGTCCGTCTCATTTCGAAGGTGGACCCTCTTAAATATTTAATGTCGAAGGCCATATTGACAGGGAGACTCGCTAAATGGGCCTTGCTCTTAATGGAGTTTTCAATAACCTATCAGCCTCTCAAAGCAGTGAAAGGCCAGGCCATCGCCGACTTCCTCGCTGAGCATCCGATACCGGCCGACTCCCCTTTGAATTGCGAACTGCCCAACGAACATGCGTTTAATGCAATCGACAGCAGTGATACCCGATGAGAACTCTATTTTGATGGAGCGTCTTCCATGAAGAAGCGCAAACAAAGCACCCCCATAATCAAATCGGGGGTAGGCCTCATCTTCGTAACTCCACAAGGAGGGATAATGCACTTCGCTTTCTCCTTAACAGAGCCGAGGACGAACAATGAAGCCAAATACGAAGCTTTGATAGCAGGCCTCGAGATCGCCATCGACATGGGAATTGAAAACCTCCTCATATACGGAGATTCTCAATTGGTCGTCAGTCAAGTAAATGGCGACTACCAAACGTGCAAACTAGAGTTGGTGAAGTATGGTGAAAAGGTGCAACAACTGTTGACCCAAATTCCTTCCTACATTTTGGAAAGCATACCGCGTGCAGAAAATAGCAAGGCAGACGCGTTAGCCAAGCTCGCTAAAGAACTGGCCGACGAGAACCTTGATGACGTAAGAATCATGGTACAAAGCCGTCGGGTGCTTACCCCCGCCGAAATATCTCTAGAATCATCCGAAGAAAAGGGAGCGACTGAGCAAGTGGCTATGCAAATAAAAGACCAGGAAAAGGCTGAGGATTGGAGAGAAGTCTTTGTAGACTACTTCAAATCCAATCGAACGCCTGAAGATGCGTCCTTAAGACATCAGCTCATGAAACGAGCTCTGTCTTTCGCCTTCGTCAATGATACTCTGTACAAGAGGTCATTTGATTCTCTGTGGTTGAGATGCCTGGGACCTGACGAAGCGAAAAGAGTCGTTAAGGAAGTTCACGACGGACTCTGCGGTTCTCACCAAACAGGCCCGAAGATGAAGTTGAAATTTAAACGGATGGGCTAATATTGGCCAACGATGATTCAGGACTGCCTCGAATATGCAAAGCAATGCCACTCATGCCAGATTCATGGGGACTTCATCCATCAGCACCCAAATCCTCTATACCCAACAGTGGCTAGCTGGCCATTCGAAATGTGGGGAACTGACATAATCGGCCCTATCGAACCAGCATCGTCCAGGGGACATCGTTTCATCCTGGTGACGACTGACCACTTCTCCAAATGGGCAGAAGCAGTACCGCTGAGGGAAGTAAAGGCGGAGAATATCCTCTATTTCTTCAAGACGCACGTCATTTATCGGTTTGGAACTCCGAGACGGATCATCTCCGATAACGGGCCAGCCTACAGAAGCCACAAGATCAGCCGCTTCGCAGAACAACACAACATAGACTGGAGATACTCCTCAGTTTATAACCCCCGAGCCAACAGTCTAGCTGAGGCTTTCAATAAGACCTTGACGAAGATTGTGAAGAAAACGGTGTCCCGAAATAAGAAGGACTGGCACGAGAGACTGCAAGAAGCTCTCTGGGCGTATCAAACTATGTTCAAGACGGCTACGAACACAACGCCGTATGCATTGGTATTCGATACAGAAGCGGTACTCCCCCTCGAGATAGAGTTACCCTCTCTACGAGTGGCAGTCCATTATGAGCTGACGGACGAAGAGAATGCTCACCTTCAGCTCGAGGAGATTGATGCCCTTGATGAAACCCAGCTCATAGCACAACAAAATCTGGAGGCTTATAAAGCAAAGATGACGCGCTTATATGAAAGATTGACCAGGCCGAGGACATTCCGCCAAGGCGAACTCGTGCTAGTGGTCAAAAGACCTATGATCCCCAATCGCGTCAAGCGGGGAAAATTTGAGCCGAATTATGAAGGCCCGTACATTATAGATAATGTCTACCAGGGTAGAGCCTATCTACTCATGGATATGCACGGTGAAAGGCCTTTCAGGCCAATAAACGGTCGCTTCTTAAAGAAATACTACGCTTAATGAGTCACAGCCTAGGTCAATGATAGATGACGACGACTATGTCCGCTCGCTATCTTCCTAAGCTCAAACTCTATAAGTAGTAGCCGGCCTTCTTCAACAACGGACCGAAACGTCCTTAAACTAATGACGGACCACTACGTCCTAAAACTAGCTGATGGTCGAAACGTCTTTAAACTACTACCGCAGCATCCTCAGGCTGACGCGATTATAAAAAAAAGAAAAGAATAAAAAAAAGAATAATAAATAAATAAAAACAGTATGTCCATAAGCAAAATGGGCACGGATGAAAACCCGAAAGGGCTCCGTGAGTAAAAACAGCAGGGCTACCGGCGAGTCTTGTGAAAACCCGAAAGGGCGCAACCTCGTTAGAAAAAAGAATAAAAAGAATAAAAATAAATAAATAAAAATGGTATGTCCATAAGCAAAATGGGCACGGATGAAAACCCGAAAGGGCTCCGTGAGTAAAAACAGCAGGACTACCGGCGAGTGTTTGTGAAAACCCGAAAGGGCACAACCTCGTTAAAAGACACTTACAGGGTCCTCTCGGCCTTGTAAGGAGAAACCACCCGCGTGAGATCCTTACGACTCACAAGGGAGCAACACACTTAGGGATCCTTACGATTCCTAAGGAGAAATTACACTTGCGATATCCTCATGACTCGTAAGGAGAACTCTCTTATGAGACCCTCACGGCTCATAAGATTTGAAAGTCTTAAGTTACAGAGACATGAACATATTCTTAAGCAACTCCCACAACCTTCGATATTGCCCTACAAGCGGCTCAATACTGACCCTTGTATACAATCCACGGGCGCGAATAAACATTTCCCTAACTAAGTCCCACCCGGGACTGGGGATATGTCCATATGGTGAACAACCCTTACAAGTCTTCTCGACTTACACGGAAAAAACCCTCTTGTAGGATCCTTACGACTTACAGAGGAACATGCACCTAGGAATCCTCACGATTCCTAAGGAGAAAACACACCTACGAGATCCTCACGACTTGTAAGGAGAAATACCTTTGTGAGACCCTTACGGCTCATGAAGTCAAAAGCCTTAGTCGACAGGATCCTAACCCTGTTTACTGAGCCACCTTTGTTCCACATCGACAGAGGCAAATGATAATTCGCTCCTGGCAATATCCCAGTTGTAGCGGTGATGATGCCGAAATCGGTGTCTAATCCCAAACTTGCGGCGAAAAGGCAGCAAGCCACACATGCATATGAAATAGCCGAAATGATGGGGCAACTTGCAACAAAATCAGCAAGTAAAAATATATGCATACAAAATAGCCGAAATGATTGGGCAACTCACAATAAAAAGCAGCGAGTAAAAATAAAATAAATAGCCGAAATGATTGGGCACCGTGAAAAATAACCGAAATGATTAGGCAATCGCGACCTTCGCGATATAAAAGCTGAAATGATAGAGCATTGCGGAAATAAAATAATAAAAAAATGAAAAATAAATGAATAAATGAATAAAATTTATGCCCTACAGGCGATATCATAGCAATCCCTATATACATTTCAGGGGCACAAACAAAGAAGGAAACATATCTTCCCTCCCCATGCTCCATCAGAAAACAGAGCCAAGTCTTGACGAAAACTCATATAGGGCCTGAAAGACCACCGGAGATCATCTCACCCCAGCATGGAGTGATCACCACTTCGACGTTCGTTTCTACACAACAGACGAAATGTCACTACAGCGTCCCTTCTCCAACAGGATTCAGACACACCACAGCAAGCGAAGCGAAGGCCAAATTCCTAGCTTCAGGGTCTTGATGGCAACTCATATAAAACCTGAAAGACCACCAGAGATCATCTCAACCCTAGGGAAATCAGTGTCCTTGGCAACCGTCTCAACTTCAGGGAACAGCGTCCTTGATGAGAGCTTCTTGATTCGCGTCGGCCCGCAGAGAAACCAGTGTCTTTGCAGGAACACTCCGATTCGTTTCAACCCCGAGGAAACCAGTGTCCTCGGCAAAATACTTCGACTCAGGGAAACCAGTGTCCTTGACGAGAGCACCTCGATTCGCGTCGGCCCACAGAGAAACTAGCGTCTTTGCAGGAACAGCCCGATTCGTTTCAACCCCAGGGAAATCAGTGTCCTTGGCAACCTCCTCGACTCAGGGAAACCAGTGTCCTTGACGAGAGCACCTCGATTCGCGTCGGCCCGCAGAGAAACTAGCGTCTTTGCAGGAATACTCCGATTCGTTTCAACCCCAGGGAAATTAGTGTCCTTGGCAACCTCCTCGACTCAGGGAAACCAGTGTCCTTGACGAGAGCACCTCGATTCGCGTCGGCCCGCAGAGAAACTAGCGTCTTTGCAGGAATACCCCGATTCGTTTCAACCCCAGGGAAATCAGTGTCCTTGGTAACCTCCTCAATTCAGGGAAACTAGCGTCCTTGAAGAGAGCTTCTTGATTCGCGTCGACCCGCAGAGAAACCAGTGTCTTTGCAGGAATACTTCGATTCATTTCAACTTCGAGGAAACCAGTGTCCTCGACAAAATACCCCGACTCAGGGAAATTAGTGTCCTTGACGAGAGCTGCTCGATTCGTCTCGACTCGTGAGGAAATTAGTGTCTTCGCGAGGACTTCCCGATTCGTCTCGACTTGCAAGATAAAGCCTTAGGCAGCAGGGATTAAAAAACTTGTTTCTTAAGCACTGGGACCCAGCAAGTCGGTCTAAAACGGTCTCTTGCATACTATCCACGGGTCTCACACTCCAAAGTCGAATCTCGACAAGGAGAGAAACAACCGCTTACGAGTCCTCTCGACTCGTAAGAGGGAAAATTCTCTTATAAGATCCTTATGATTTGTAAGAGAAAACGCACTTAAGAATCCTCACGATTGTTAGTTATATGTATGCCCTAGAGACCATTACTGTACATAGGATGTATATTGTAGTGGATGCCGGGACATATATAGGTAGGACTTTCTTGCTCGACATGATAGTACGCTATCTGGTTACTCTTTATCTTAACATGTATACTTGATGTCTCTCTATTACATGTTGATAAAGCCCTTAGGATATGTGCTCGACTTGTAGGACTATGATGTAGATCATACTAATGGGGCCTGGGTAGTCCATGAGTACATCCTTCAATGTTCCTAATCGTGGGAATATCGAGACGGGGCATCGATATTCCAGAGTAGACTAGCGTATATCTTCTCGACCCATGTGATGGGCGATGGATGATCCCATATCCAGTGGTGTTTAACATCAGAGATGGTATGCGGGTGCTCAGTGGAGACTGGGTACACTAAACGGACTCGCCGAGAACTCCCAGATGGTATTATACCTCACGTCAGATGGCAGTTCTCTGGTGACACTGGTACAGCTTAGTCTGCTGACCCGAGATCGTCATAAAGTCTTGTGTGTCTCCCACTGTGCTTTGATTTCCACCCTACCACGGCTCTACTGAGTCATGCAAACAGGTGGTTTTTAGGTACAGTCTCGATTCACATGGAGGCAATGAGCGATAGGAGAGGATTCGTCTCTCCCGGTATTGGGGGTTGATGCTGCGCTATGCTCGACTGGCCATAACTGGAAATCCCTGGCCAGGGTTGCACTGATTTACTGGTAAGTGTTATCAGTAGTTTCATGCTTGTTATGGACCTTACATCGGCATGACTTATCAAGCTACTGGGGTCTGACGTTTACCACCCCTAGGCGAGATATGCGACATATCAGACTAACAGACCGGACTGTGCGGTAAGTGTTACTGATTAGATTCGCAGGAGTGTGAGCGGGCTTGCTCGTTGATCTTTTGATCGCTCAATACCCGGGTGGCCGTTACGTTTAGCAGACCGCTTGCGGCTTGTGGGTGATTGATATGATCACCACCTACTGCCGGCGTATTGACGAGTCTTTAGAGTCCTACACAGAGGTTTCCTGGCTCAAACGAAACGAAATAGGAGCGCATATGAGATATGTGCGGGACCGAGAATAATACCACTATGTGATACTGAATTCTATTCTCGCGATTTGTGTCATCGGACGGTTATATAAGATATAGCCGGGTTACCAAATCAAATGTTGATTCGATATATTGATACACTTGATATTAGTCGGTTATATGCGATATGACCGGATCATTAAATCAAGTATTGATTTAATGATTTAATGTATAATTATATATTTGATATATTACTTTACATTAACTAGTATTTGTTCACTTAAGATTAACTTTCTCACTTTATGTGTACAAGTTGAATATATGATATATGTTTGTGCACTAGTTTGTATCATGATTGATGATATATGCAAACTTGGGTGTGTGTATGACTTACACTATATTTAGGTTAATGGTAAAGGTTTTTAATTATTTAGTAATTCAAAAATGGTGGTTATTTTTGAATTAGCTTGAAGCTTCATGAAGCTTTCAAGCATCTTTGACAAAGTCCACCATTTTTGTTTTGCATGAGTTTTTTTCTAACCTAACCATTAACCTAAACTCTAGTTTAGTCTCTACAAGGTTAGCTCACCCATGGTTGCAATATGATAGACTTCACTTGATTATTCTTTTCATATAATTCATTCTATTCTTTTCTTTCTTCTTCATCTTCTTCAAGTGAAGAAAGCTTGCTAGAAAAATTTCAAGTGAAGAAAAAGAGTGAGAAATCCAAATCCAAAGTGAACCCACTTCCTATTTTTTCATCATCTACCACTTGCCATGTTGTATAGGGTGTTTTCTTCACAAAGTTCATGACCAAGTGAAGATGGAGCTTGAGCTTGAGTCTCCTCGACGTAGATCATCTTCGGCCTCGAAGTCAACGACCTAGCCCGCTCATTTCTCCGAAGAAACCATCGCTAGAGTCCGGGATCCCGATGATCGCAGCGAAGGGACGTCAACACGGAGCTTTAGAAGTGAAGGACCGGATCTACAAAGGTTGTAATCCCTTTCACTTATTGTTAAAGTAGTTTACTTGCTTGTTTTCTCCTTATCTCTAGTAAACGATCTAGATTAGGGTTGCTCGGCATATATAAAAATTTGATTTTGGCATGGTTGATGCCTTGTAGAACCTCATGAGTGTGCCTAGGAACCCTACAATGGCATCAGAGCCTAGCTAGAGCTTTAGGCGAAGTGTAGATGAAGTTAGAAACCCGATCGAACCCCGAAACCCTAATCAAAACCCTTCTCTGTACATTTTTTCAAAACTGTGATTTTTGTGAATTAAAAATACTCAGAAAAATCAGCAGGGTTTTCTAGGAGTTACTGTGCAACACGTGCCTCTAATACATCTAAAGCGCCGCGGAACCGCGGCCTTACCATGCTATTGGCGGCGGTTCCGCGGCCGTATGTGAAGAATAGGTACTCAGTTTTGCACAGTAACCATCGTATGTGATTCCTGATTCTTCTGGGAATTTTTAATTATGCTCAAGAGTTGAGTTATCTGGGGTGTATTGGGGACTCGTTGTTTTGATCGGATATTTTAACTTTGTTTTTGTGTTTTAACGGGTAATTTTAAAACGTGTTAAAAAGTTCGACCGGATATCAATAACTCACTTTTTCCCGACCCGGAAAATTTCCAAGTGTTGGATTTTTCCATTGTTTAAGAACGTCTAAATCGTGCAAGTAACGCGATGGACCCTCTAGAAGACAACAAACCTTAACTCGATTATGTGACCGTCTTGAACTGCCTTTTGAACCTTAGGGTTTGGGGCAGTACGGCGTGCCACATGTGAGGCGTTGGCTTGACCCTTCTACGGCTGGACCGTTGATACTGTGGCATGAAATGGATGTTTTTAAACTCCCCTCAAGTGTTGAGCTATTTGGGAAAACTTGGGTGTTTGATTATTCGATCGGAAAGTTTAACATTGTCTATTTATCTGGAATGTGATACAATAATTGGAATCAACAACATTTGAATTTTATAAGTCTAGCAGTTTAGTCTCAGATGATCGGTTGCCACGGAATTTTGATGTGGTCAAAAGTCCGTCGCAATCACGTAGCGTACGCGGATACTCGCCGGGTAAACTTAATAGACAGCCATGCCCCATAGCCTCTACCAAGTGACTGTAGGAGAACCCCGTCGCCAAAAGCATCCGTTCGGGTGCTCGCGGCAGTAGTGTTCCGCCTTAGTGCACTTCGTCGACGGCATCCGGGGGTGCGGCCGTCTACTAAAGTTTGCAACGAGCATTCGATCAAGATGTCGGGAATCTTGTTGAATTGCCCGACTTGATATTGAAAAGAGTTTTCGATAATGAGACTAAAATGCGGGGTTTATAATTGTTAGGCATGCGATGTCTAAGGAATTCATTTGGTTAAACATGCGATGTCTGAGGAGGTTGCGGATTCCAACTATTGTAGTTTTACATTTTCTTTTCTGCGACCGTAAGTGTAATATGTGATATCGCCGGTTTCGTTGCTATATGTCAACGACAATTGGGATGGGCATATTTACTTACGTTGATGACATGTGATATTCTGTGTTGCTGGATATGTTATATTAAATCGTCGTGTTTGAATAGCCGGGGGTTTTTATGTGAGATGAGTGTTTTTCATTTTCATTCATGTAAAAAACTTGTATGTAATATTCTTTTATTGGGGAACTTCCGGGTTGAGGATGATGTCACCATTGTATATTATTTAATTTTCCGCATTAGAAAAGACCCAAGGAGGGGAGCATAAGTAACCGGGTTCTAGGGTACAGTGGGAGACCATCTCGAGGAGTCGAGTCCGGGTCTCCTAACTCTAGAATTGGTAGGGTTGCTTGCCGCTCTCGTAGGGGTCTAGGGGTGTGGGATTGGCTATTCATCACGACCGTGGAATCCGTGTTTTATACAGGCTTAAAATAAAACACGGACGTCCTAGTATATCCAATATTTCATATGTTGTTTTCTACTGCGTTATCTGTGATGTGATCATGTGATATGTTCTAATAGATATTGTATATAGTATATATGATATATTATATAGACGTTGCTTATATTTTACACCCGCGCTAGCCCTGCCCCGCTCTACCGTTAGTTACCTAACCTAACGGTGCAGACGGGACATCGAGGCGAATGCGGATGGCATAAGTGTACGTTGTATTTATCTGTGATGTTTAGGTGGACTTAAATGATGGGACATTCATTAATGAGATTAATGAAAGAAAATAAATCTAAATGATGTTGTGGAATCGAATTTCAAAAATCAGGTAGCTCTAGTTGTTGCTTTGCATAGCGGTGTTTCTTGTAGAACATCCAGCACCTTATTCGATAAGGAAAGAGCCGACGATCCCTTCACCGGGAGTGACCTCTTTAGCAATAATTAGCAAATGCTACAACCTTCGGTTTGTCGTTTGACTGCTTTTTCTAGTTCTTGTTTTGCATAGTGGTATTGTGAATATCCTGCATCTCATTCGACGAGGAAAGAGCCGAGATCCCTTCACCGGGAGTGACCTCCTTAGCGAAACTAGCAGAAGCCTAAAAAACACTCCATTTAAAACCATTTGATTCCACAACGAGATCAAGTTCAAAGCGTTAAAGGTTTTATTAAAAACCATCCGCAACCCTCCGTCATTTTAGGAAGTAGAGTACTTAGTATTCATGCTGCGTTTGTCGACCATAGCCGAGGCGTAGTGTGCGGTAGCTAAGTGATGTCTTCCTACACAGCATATGATGCGATTAGTTAGGAAAGTCATGTGACTTTGTTGACCTTAGCCAAGGGTCATGTGGATGGGTCTAATTAATCACGAAATGACGGGTAGAACTTGACTAGTGCTTATGATTTGTTGACCATAGCCAAGGTCATAAGTGCTAGGGGTAAAAATCTTTATCGGGAGTTTCAAGTGTTGAAATTTGCAATGAGATTGCATACCTTCTATATGATAGTTGGATCCTGATACCCACTGCGAGTAATTGTTACTCCTGGGAGAGTTTTGTTAGTTATATGTATGCCCTAGAGGCCATTACTATACATAGGATGTATATTGTAGTGGATGCTAGGACGTATATAGGGAGGACTTTCTTGCTCGACATGATAGTATGCTATCTGGTTGCTCTTTACCTTAACGTGTACACTGATTGTCTCTCTGTTACATGTTGGTAAAGCCCTTAGGAAGTGTACTTGACTACCTGGACTATGATGCGGATCATACTAGTGGGGACATGGTAGTCTATAAGTACATCCTTCAAAATCCCTAGTCGTGGGTGTATCGAGATAGGGCATCGATATACCAGAGTAGACTAGCGTGTACCTTCTCGACCCATACAGATAGGCGATGGATGATCCCATATCCATTGGTGTTTGACATCAGAGATGATATACGGGTGCTCAGTGGAGACTGGGTACACTGGACGGACTCGCCGAGAACTCCCAGATGGTATTATACCTCACGTCAGATGGCAGTTCTCTGGTGACACTGGTACAGAGTAGTCTGTTGACCCGAGATTGTCATAGAGTCTTGTGTGGTTCCCACTGTGCTTTGATTTCCATCTTACCACGTCCAAGAGGGCGTGCAAAACGGTGGTTTTTGGGTACAGTCCCGAGTCACATGGAGGCAATGAGCGATAGGAGGGGATTCGTCTCTCCCGGTATAGGGAGTTGATGTTGCGCTGTGTTCGATTGGCTATAACAGGAAATCCCTGGCCAGGGTTGCTGAGATTTACTGGTAAGTGTTACCAGTAGTTTCTCGAATTGTTATAGACCTCATATCAACACGACTTATCGAGCTATTGGGGTCTGACGTTTACCACCCCTACGCGAGATATGCGACATATCAGACGATCAGACCGGACTGTACGGTAGTGTTACTGGTTGGATTCACTGGAGTGTGAGCGGGCTTGCTCGTCGATCTTCAGATCGCTCAATACCCGGGTGGCCGTTACGTTTAGCAGACCGCTTGCGGCTTGTGGATGTTTGATATGATCATCATCCGCTGCCGGCGTATTGACGAGTCTTTAGAGTCCTACACAGAGGTTTCCTGGCTCAAGCGAAACGAAATAGGAGCGCATATGAGATATGTGCGGGACCGAGAATAATGCGTGTATATGATACCGTATTTCATTCTCGCGATGAATGTGTCGAATGGTTGTATGCGATATAACCTAGTTATCGAATCAAGGATTGATTCGATAAGCCGATATATTGGATACTAGCCGGTTATATGCGATATGACCGGATCGTTAAATCAAGTGTTGATTTAATGATTTAATGTATAATTATATATTTGATATATTACTTTGCATTAACTAGTATCGGTTCACTTTAAATGGATTTTCTCGCTCGGATGTGCGCATTGCATATGCGATATGATTTTGTACATTTGCTTGTATCATGTTTGATGATACATGCAAACTTGGGTTTGTGTAAAGATTGAACCATGGTTTTATGAGTGGTTAGGGTTTATTATTTTTCTTATTCATTTATTTTAATCTAGTTATTCATTTGGAAAAAGAAAATGAGTGAGAAAATGGTGGCTTTTCTTTGTATGTACATGAAGCTTCATGAAGCTTTGATGAAGTCACCATTTTTGTCTCATGTTCAAACCTAACCACTCCACTTAACTATAGTTCTCTCTCTACACTTAACCATGGTAAGAGTTATGATAAGAATGGATTTTCTTTTCTATTTTTAAGGAATTCTTATCATAACACTTATCTTCTTCTTCTTCTTCCTCACAAGAAGAAAAGCATGCTTCATCAATGGTGATTGATGAATTAGAGTGAGAAATCCAATTCTAAAGTTTACCCACTTCCTATTTCTTCATCCTCTACCTCTTGCCAAGTAGTAGAGTGTGTTTCCTTCACAAGTTTTCATGGCTTGGTGAAGGTGGAGCTTGATCTAGTGATGCTTCGACGTAGATCATCTTCGGCACGTCGTCGATGACCTAGCCCGCTTCTTCTCCGATGAAGCCGACGCAAGAGCCCGGATTTCGATTTGGACAGTGAGGATACTTCATTGCGGAGCTATGGAGGTGGAGCACCGGATCTACAAAGGTTGTATTTCCGTTTAAACTTTAGTTAAGTGTTAACTAGTTTCAATTATCGCCTAGAAATCTAGCCAACGATCCGTATTAGGGTTTCTCGGCACCTATAATTTTTTTGAAATTGGCATGGTTGATGCCTTGTGAGACCTCATTAAAGTCCCTAGGAACCCTACAGTGGTATCAGAGCCTAGCTAGAGCCTTAGGCGAAGTCTAGACAGAATTTGAAACCCGAACGAACCCGAAACCCAACTCAAAAATTGCTCTATGTCCTTTTTTCAAAAACTGGGATTTTTCCAGATTAAAAATCCTTAAAAAATTCAGCAGGGAAATCTAAGAATTACGGTGCAAAAAGTTTCTCGTGAACAGTACAAACCGCGGCGGAACCGCGGCAGAAGCCTGGCTTCTGCGGCGGTTCCGCGGCATGTTGATGACGTCATCCTTCCCTGTTTGCACAGTAACTCCTATTTTATTATGCTGGATTTTCTGGGAATTTTTAATATTTATTCAAGAGTTGAATTTTCTGGGGTTGTTTTGGGGATTCGGTGTTTCGATCGGGGTATCAGATTTTGTCTATGTGGCTTTCCGGATAAATTTTAGAATATGTTAAAAAGTTCGACCGGATATAAATACCCAATTTTTCCCCAGTCAGGAAATTTCCAAGTGTTGGATTTTTCCGTGGTTTAACGATGTTCTAAGTAGTGCAAGTAACGCGATGGTCCCTCTAGAAGACAACAAACCTTAACTCGATTATGTGACCGTCTTGAACTTCCCTTTGAACCTTCGGGTTTGGGGCAGTACGGCGTGCCACATGTGAGGCGTTGGCTTGACCTTTCTACGGCTGGACCGTTGGTACTGAGGCACGAACTGAATGTTGTTAGACTTATTTCATGTGTTGATTTGTATCGGGAAAACTTGGGTGTTAGAATGTTCGATCGGAAAGTTTAACATTTTCTGTTTATCTGGAATGTGATACAATAATTGGAATTCACAATAAGTTATGAGATAACTGAATGAATGTTATAAATCTAGCAATTTAGTCTCACTTGATCGGTTGCCACGGAATTTTGATGTGATCAAAAGTCCGTCGCAATCACGTAGCGTACGCGGATACTCGCCGGGTAAACTTAATAGACAGCCTCACTCCACAGCCCCGACCAAGTGACTGTAGGAGAACCCCGTCGCCGAAAGCATCCGTCCGGGTGCTCGCGGCAGCGGTGTTTCGCCTTGGTGCACTTCGTCGACGGTATCAGGGGTGCAGCCGTCTATTGAAGTTTGCGACGAGCATTCGATCAAGATGTCGGGAATCTTGTTGAATTGCCCGACTTGATATTGAAAAGAGTTTTCGATTTTGAAACTAAAATGCGGGGTTTATAATTGTTAGGCATGCGATGTCTAAGGAATTCATTTGATTAGGCATGCGATGTCTATGCAGGTTGCGGATTCCAACTGTTGTAGTTTTACACTTTCTTTTCTGTGACCGTAAGTGTAATATGTGATATCGCCAGTTTCGTTGCTATATGTCAACGACAATTGGGATGCGCATATTTACTTACGTTGATGACATGTGATGTTATGTGTTGCTGGATATGTTATATTGGATCGTCGTGATTGAATAGCCGGGGGTTTTTATGTGAGATGGGTGTTTTTCATTTTCATTCATGTAAAAACTTGTATGTAATATTCTTTTATTTGGGGCACTTCCAGGTTGCGGAAGTTGTCACCTTTTGTATATTATTTACTTTTCCGCACTAGGATAGACCCAAGGAGGGGAGCACAAGTAACCGGGTTCTGGAGTCCAGTGGGAGACCAACTCGAGGAGTCGAGTCCGGGTCTCCTAACTCTAGAATTGGTAGGGTTGCTTGCCGCTCTCGTAGGGGTCTAGGGGTGTGGGTTTGGCTATTCATCGCGACCGTGGAATCCGTGTTTTATACTGGCTCGTATTGAAAATACGGACGTCCTAGTATATCCAATATTTCATATGATTCTTCTGCTGCGATATCTGTGATGTGATCATGTGATGTTCTGTGATAGATACAGTATATAGTATATATGATATATTATATAGGCGTTACTTATGTTTTACACCCGCGCTAGCCCTGCCCCGCTCTGCCGTTAGTTACCTAACCTAACGGTGAACGAGGGGACATCGAGGCGAATGCGAATGGCATAAGTGTACGTCGTATTTATCTGTGATGATTAGGTACTTAAATGATGGGACTTCATTAATGTGATTAATGAAATAAAAGAAACCTAAGATGTTGTAGAATCGAATTTCAAAATAAAACAGGTAGCTACAGTTTTTGCTTTGCACAGAGGTATATGTGATATATCCTGCACCTTATTCGATGAGGAAAGGACCGAGATCCCTTCACCGGGAGTGACTCCTTTAGCAATAACTGGCAGATACTACACACTCGGTTTGTTTTTTGATTGCTTTTAAGTGTTTTTGCTTTGCACAGTGATATATATGATATATCCCGCACCTCATTCGACGAGGAAAGGACCGACGATCCCTTCACCGGGAGTGACTCCTTTAGCAAAACTAGAAAAGCCTCAAAAGCACTCCATTTTAAAAATTCATTTGATTCTACAACGATATCAAGTTCATTACGCAATAGGTTTTCAGAAAAACCTGTCGTAGCCCTCCGTCATTTCAGATACGTACTAGTTAGTATTCGTGCTGCGGTTGTTTGGCCTCCGTCAAGGCGTAGTGTACGGTAGCTAACTAGTGCTTATCTGCTAGCATATGATGCGATTGGATTAGGGTATTCGTACGGCGTTGTTTGACCTCCGTCAAGGGTCGTGCGGGTGGGTTTAATTCAATCAGGAAATGACGGGTTGAACTTGACTAGCGGACTATGGGTTGTTTGGCCTCCGTCAAGGTCATAGGACGCTAGGGGCAAAATTATCGGGAATTTCAAGTGTTGAAATTTGCAATGAGATTGCATACCTTCTATGAGATAGTTGGATCCCGATACCCGCTGAGAGTAAGAGTTACTCCTGGGAGAGTTTTATACATTACAATTAGCTGATCAAGTAGGTGTCTAGAAAGGTGTCAACGGGGTTACGCCTCTGGGAAAACGAGGTTTACATTAATTAGGTTCGTGCGAAAGCACGGGGGACCTCCCTCAAAGTACCGACACTGGCCTGGCTGAAAGATTGGCGAACTTGTAGTGTGTAATTAATCCCGGCTAGTCTTTCCTTTTAGGGTTTGAAGGAAGATTTGATAAAAAGCAGTGGGAGCCATCCTGATTAGATAAAATAATAACCAATCTATTCTTGCAAGAGCGCACGCTGAGTGTTTTCTTCTCTCTCTCTCCTGGTAGCGACCATATCACGCCTTAATCAAGATAATAATACGGAATATTGACCGAACCCGCTTGTTATACTGAACTGGGGAACGTTGGTCCCGCTCCAACTTATAATAGTTATAAGACAGAGCAGGAAATTGGGGATTACCAGAATTCCCGTGCCGCCCAAACGAAGAGAGTGCATGCTGATGCATCATCTTCGGGTGTGTTCACTACAAAGAACTGTTTCTCTGTATCCTCTACGTCCTGGGTATGTGATACCAGATCAGGATCCCAGATATGTAATCAGTTACATAGGGCTACAGAAAGGTAGAGAACTGAGAACGGGTGATAAGTTTCATAAGACAGAAAACGGGGCAAGAGTTGCAGCCAAGTCTGTTGGTCACTGTCACCCTGTATTACAAATACATTGATTCTGAACGAATGTTATTAGATACCGAACCTGATATACAAAATCGTATCTATCTCTTTATTAGTAAAGAAATGATAAAATTTTGTATTGTTGGATAATGTTTTGAACATTTCCTATATCAAAAGTTGATCGGTTCAGGCACGTTATCTAAAAGCATTGCTGTTCTAAATCAAACTACAGTTCTTAGTATACTGAACACACACAAAAGAGGAAGAGTTCAGAAATGAACGAATCCTTCTTGAGGCATTGTAGACTAGGTCATATCAATGCGACCCGACTAGCTGAAGTTACATATAGATGCATATTTAAATCAGTTTGAACTTACATCTTGTGAAACTTGCCAGTCATGTCACAAAGATAAAATGACCATAGCTCCGTTTATTGGAAACAGAGAAAGAGTTATGTAAACTCTTGGGATGATACATGTTGATGTATGTAGGTCCCCTGTCTACACATGCCAAGACCGGTTCTTTGTACTTCATTACATTCTCTGATAATCTCTCAAGATTCAGACCTATGTTCCTGTTGAAACATGAGTCAGAACCTTTTGAGATATTCACAGAATATAAGCGAGAAGTAGAGAACCAAAATACGGGTATAAGTATTATGTCCTATGATGAGATCAGGGAGGAGAATACTTGAGCACGGAAATCCTGGATTATTCTAAAGGAGAATGTGATTCTCTCTCAGCATTACTCCTCCGTATACACCATAGCACGATGGTATATCGGGGCGGAGCAATCACACCCTATATGATAAGGTGTGCTCTATGATGAGTAATACTGAGTTACCTATTTCCTTTTTGGGAGTTATGCACTTGAGAAGATGCATACCTATTGAATAGGGTTCAAATCAAATCAGTTGCCTACCACTTCATATGTGATATGGAATGGGAAGAGCCCATGTCTTAAGCTAGTTAAGATTTAGGGTTGTCCGGCCTATGTCTAAAAGCAAAATCCGGACAAGCTCGAGGCAAGGTTAGTTATGTAGAACTGGAAAGGTTCCAGCTATACAAACTACAGCAGATGATTTGGTAGAACCAAAGGATTCAGTAGATTCCAACGAACCTCAGCCTCTCCGCCGATCTAGTAAGGTTCCTCACCCGCCTGAGAGATACTTCGGTTTCTCTATGACAGTGGGAGCGAGGATTGCATCATGAGATGATGACCCAACTAGTTTCGAGCAGGCCATCGAGAGTAGGGACTCTGTAAGAATGGCTGGATGCTTAGCGATCTGAGATGGAATCCATGTACACCAACAAAGTATGGACTTTGGTTGCAATATCTGAAGGGTTAAATCCCCATCAGGAGCAAGTATATCTTGAGAAGATTACTTGGTGTAGATGGAAAAGTTGAGACTTTCAAAGCTAGACTTGTTAAAGCTTTTCGTCATCGACCAGGCATGGATAATGATGAAACCTTTTCAAGTAGCTATGCTTAAGTCCATTCAGATCCTACTTGCCACGGCTACATACCATGACTACGATATCTGGTGGTTGGTTGTCATGACAGCTTTTCTAAATGATGTTTTAGACGAGAGAGTCTATAAGTACACAGCCAGAGGGCCTCGTAGACAGTGGGAGCAGCGGAAACGTGTGCAAGATGCTTTATAAGATAAAGCAGGCATCGCGGAGTTGGAACATCTGTTTTGATGTGTTAGTCAAAGAGTTTGATATCATCAAAATGGTAGATGAACCTTGTATAAACAAAAGGGTAGTAGGGAGTATGGTGATGATCCTCGTAGAGTGCGTGGATGTCATGCTCTTGATAAGAAAAGAGTTTCCTATGCTACGCTCGGTCAATCTCCGCTTATCACAATGATTCTCCATATAGGATCAAAGTGATACCTCCTAAATCCTGGATTTTGGATCTATGAGATAGATCTAAATGGATGTTAGGATTCTCACTAGTTGTAGTGAGACGGTATCAATCGATCCTGGGGAGAATCACTGGAAAGGTTCCAGGGTGATAAACACGACTGAATGTCAGTCGCAGGCATTGTCTTTACCCTCAGTAAAAGGACGGTATGTTGGAAAAGTTCCAAGCTAGATACCGTGGCATACTAGACGATAAAGGCTAGATACATCGCTACTTAAGATGCTACCAAAGAGGCAGTCTGGGTGTATATTGGTTCATGAGATGAACTACGTTCCTACCATTGTGAGACAATGGAGTTGTGGCTTATGCCAAGGAACGCCGGTCCCATCAGTGATCCAGACATATTCTAAGGCAGTGTCACCTGATCATGGAGATGGTTGATCTCCAGGATGATCGAGGTTAGGAGAGTAGACTCAGAGGACAACACAGCGGATCCACTCACAAAGGCCTGTTCCCAGAGAGAGATTTTTATGGGATGGTTGAGTATGAGATACTACAACCACTGCTATCAGATGGCCCTAGTGCAAGTGGGAGATTGTTAGTTATATGTATGCCCTAGAGGCCATTACTATACATAGGATGTATATTGTAGTGGATGCTAGGACTATATAGGGAGGACTTTCTTGCTCGACATGATAGTATGCTATCTGGTTGCTCTTTACCTTAACATGTACACTGATTGTCTCTCTGTTACATGTTGGTAAAGCCCTTAGGATGTGTACTTGACTACCTGGACTATGATGCGGATCATACTAGTGGGGACATGGTAGTCTATAAGTACATCCTTCAAAGTTCCTAGTCGTGGGTGTATCGAGACAGGGCATCGATATACCAGAGTAGACTAGCGTGTACCTTCTCGACCCATACAGATGGGCGATGGATGATCCCATATCCATTGGTGTTTGACATCAGAGATGATATACGGGTGCTCAGTGGAGACTGGGTACACTGGACGGACTCGCCGAGAACTCCCAGATGGTATTATACCTCACGTCAGATGGCAGTTCTCTGGTGACACTGGTACAGAGTAGTCTGTTGACCCGAGATCGTCATAGAGTCTTGTGTGGTTCCCACTGTGCTTTGATTTCCATCTTACCACGTCCAAGAAGGCGTGAAAAACGGTGGTTTTTGGGTACAGTCCCGAGTCACATGGAGGCAATGAGCGATAGGAGTGGATTCGTCTCTCCTGGTATAGGGAGTTGATGTTGCGCTGTGTTCGATTGGCTATAACAGGAAATCCCTGGCCAGGGTTGCTGAGATTTACTGGTAAGTGTTACCAGTAGTTTCTCGAATTGTTATAGACCTCATATCAACACGACTTATCGAGCTATTGGGGTCTGACGTTTACCACCCCTACGCGAGATATGCGACATATCAGACGATCAGACCGGACTGTACGGTAGTGTTACTGGTTGGATTCACTGGAGTGTGAGCGGGCTTGCTCGTCGATCTTCAGATCGCTCAATACCCGGGTGGCCGTTACGTTTAGCAGACCGCTTGCGGCTTGTGGATGTTTGATATGATCATCATCCGCTGCCGGCGTATTGACAAGTCTTTAGAGTCCTACACAGAGGTTTCCTGGCTCAAGCGAAACGAAATAGGAGCGCATATGAGATATGTGCGGGACCGAGAATAATGCGTGTATGTGATACCGTATTTCATTCTCGCGATGAATGTGTCGAATGGTTGTATGCGATATAACCTAGTTATCGAATCAAGGATTGATTCGATAAGCCGATACATTGGATACTAGCCGGTTATATGCGATATGACCGGATCGTTAAATCAAGTGTTGATTTAATGATTTAATGTATAATTATATATTTGATATATTACTTTGCATTAACTAGTATCGGTTCACTTTAAATAGATTTTCTCGCTCGGATGTACGCATTGCATATGCGATATGATTTTGTACATTTGCTTGTATCATGTTTGATGATACATGCAAACTTGGGTTTGTGTAAAGATTGAACCATGGTTTTATGAGTGGTTAGGGTTTATTATTTTTCTTATTCATTTATTTTAATCTAGTTATTCATTTGGAAAAAGAAAATGAGTGAGAAAATGGTGGCTTTTCTTTGTATGTACATGAAGCTTCATGAAGCTTTGATGAAGTCACCATTTTTGTCTCATGTTCAAACCTAACCACTCCACTTAACTATAGTTCTCTCTCTACACTTAACAATGGTAAGAGTTATGATAAGAATGGATTTTCTTTTCTATTTTTAAGGAATTCTTATCATAACACTTATCTTCTTCTTCTTCTTCCTCACAAGAAGAAAAGCATGCTTCATCAATGGTGATTGATGAATTAGAGTGAGAAATCCAATTCTAAAGTTTACCCACTTCCTATTTCTTCATCCTCTACCTCTTGCCAAGTAGTAGAGTGTGTTTCCTTCATAAGTTTTCATGGCTTGGTGAAGGTGGAGCTTGATCTAGTGATGCTTCGACGTAGATCATCTTCGGCACGTCGTCGATGACCTAGCCCGCTTCTTCTCCGATGAAGCCGACGCAAGAGCCCGGATTTCGATTTCGACAGCGAGGATACTTCGTTGCGGAGCTATGGAGGTGGAGCACCGGATCTACAAAGGTTGTATTTCCGTTTAAACTTTAGTTAAGTGTTAACTAGTTTCAATTATCGCCTAGAAATCTAGCCAACGATCCGTATTAGGGTTTCTCGGCACCTATAATTTTTTTGAAATTGGCATGGTTGATGCCTTGTGAGACCTCATTAGGGTGCCTAGGAACCCTATAAGTTTTGCACTTTACAATTAGCCGATCAAGTAGGTGTCTAGAAAGGTGTCAACGGGGTTACGCCCCTGGGAAAACGAGGTTTATTTTAATTAGGTCCGTGCGAAAGCACGGGGAACCTCCCTCAAAGTACCGGCGCTGGCCTGGCTAAAAGATTGGCGAACTTATAGAGTGTAATTAATCCCGGCTAGTCTTTCCTTTTAAGGTTTGAAGGAAGATTTGATAGAAACAGTGGGAGCCATCTTGATTAGATAAAATATATAACCAATCTAATCTTGCAAGAGCGCACGCAGAGTGTTTTCTTCTCTCTCTCTCCAGGTAGCGACCATGTCACGCCTTAATCAAGATAATAATATGGATGTATTGACCGAACCCGCTTGTTATACTGAGCTGGGGAACGTTGGTCCCGCTCCAACTTATAATTGTTATAAGACAGAGCAGGAAATTGGGGATTACCAGAATTCCCGTGCCGCCCAAACGAAGAAAGTGCATAATGATGCATCTTCTTCTGGTGTGTTCATTACAAAGAACTGTTTCTCTGTATCCTCTACGTCCTGGGTATTAGATACCGGATCAGGATCCCGCATATGTAATCTGTTACATGGGCTACAGAAAGGTAGAGAACTGAGAACGGGTGATAAGTTTCATGAGACAGAAAACGGTGCAAGTGTTGCAGCCAAGTCTGTTGGTCACTATCACCCTGTATTACTAGAATACATTGATTCTAAACGAATGTTATTAGATACCGAACCTGATATACAAAATCATATCAGTCTTTTTATTTATTAAAGAAGGATATAATTTTGTATTGTTGGATAATATTTTGCACATTTCCTATATCAAGAGTTGATCGGTTCAGGCACGTTATCTAAAAGCATATACATTCTAAATCAGACCACAGTTCTTAACGTACAGAACACGCACAAGAAGAAGAGTTCAGAAATGAACGAATCCTTCTTGAGGTATTGTAGACTAGGTGATATCAATGTGACCCGACTAGCTAAAGTTACATTTAGATGCATATTTAAATCAGTTTGAATTTGCATCTTATGAAACTTGCCAGTCATGTCACAAAGATAAGATGACCATAGCTCTGTTTACTGGAAACAGAGAAAGAGTTAGTAAACTCTTGGGACAGATACATGCTGATGTATGAAAGTCCCCAGTCTACATATGCCAGGACTGGTTCTTTGTACTTCCTTACATTCACTGATGATCTCTCTATATTCAGACATATGTTCCTGTTGAAACACAAGTCCGAAACTTTTGAGATAATCACCGAATATAAGTTAGAAGTAAAGAACCAAAAACGGGTATAAGTACTATGTCCTTTGATGAGATCAGGGAGGAGAATACTTGAGCACGAGATTCCTGGACTATTCTAAAGGAGAATGAGATTCTCTCTCAGCATTACTCCTCCGTATACACCACAGCACAACGGTGTATCGGGGCGGAGCAATCATACCTTATATGATATGGTGCGCTCTATGATGAGTACTGTTGAGTTACCTGTTTCCTTTAGGGGTTATGCACTTAAGAAGCTGCATACCTATTGAATTAGGTTCGAATCAGATCACTGCCTACCACTCCATATGAGATATGGTATGGGAAGAGCCCATCTCTTAAGCAAGTTAAGATTTGGGATTGTCCGGCCTATGTCAAATGCGAAATCCGGACAAGATCGAGGCAAGGTCAGTTCTGTAGAACTGGAAAGGTTCCAGCTATACAAACTGCAGCTGATGATTTGACATAACCAAAGGATTCAATAGTCCCCGACGAACCTCAGCCTCTCCGCCGATCTGATAGGGTTCCTCATCCGCCTGAGAGATACTTCGGTTTCTCGATGACAGTGGGAGCGAGGAATGCATCATGAGATGATGACCCAACTAGTTTCGAGCAGGCCATCGAAAGTAGGGACTCTGTAAGAATGGCTGGATGCTTAACGATCTGAGATGGAATTCATGTACACCAACAAAGTATGGACTTTGGATGCTATATCTGAAGGGTTAAATCCCCATCAGGAGCAAGTATATCTTGAGAAGATTACTTGGTGTAGATGGAAAAGTTGAGACTTTCAAAGCTAGACTTGTTAATCGTTTTCATCATCGACCAGGCGTGGATAATGATGAAACCTTTTTCCAGTGGCTATACTTAAGTCCATCCGGATCCTACTTAACATTGCTACATACCATGACTGCGATATCTGGTGGTTGGGTGTCATGACTATTTTTCTAAATACTGATTTAGAAGAGAACGTCTATAAGTACACAGCCAGAGGGCTTCGTAAATAGTGGGAGCAGCGGAAACGTGTGCAAGTTGCTTTACAGAATAAAGCAGGCATTGCGAAGTTGGAACGTCTGTTTTGATGTGGTAGTCAAAGAGTTTGACTTCATCAAAATGGTAGATGAACCTTGTATATACAAAAAGGTAGTAGAGAGTAAGGTGGTCATCCTCGTATTGTACGTGGACAACATACTCTTGATAGGAAAAAGAGTTTCCTATGCTACGAACGGTCAATCTCCTCTTATCACAAAGATTCTCCATATAGGATCAAAGTGATACCTCCTAAATCATTGGTTTTATATTTATGAGATAGATCTAAATGTATGTTAGGATTCTCACTATTTGTAATGAGATGGTATCAATCGATCCTGGGGAGAATCACTGGAAAAGTTCCAGACTGATAAGCACGACTGAATGTCAGTCGCAGGCATTGTCTTTACCCTCAGTGAAGAGACGGTATGTTGGAAGAGTTCCAAGCTAGATACCGTGGCAAACTAGACAATAAAGGCTGGTGACATCGCTATCAAAGATACTACCAAAGAGGCAGTTTGGGTGTATATTGGTTCATGAGATGAACTGGGTTCCTACCATTGTGTGACAATGGAAGTGTGGTTTCGGCCCAGGAACCCCGGTCCCATCAGTGACTCAGACATATTCTGAGGCAGTATCACCTGATCATGGAGATAGTTGATCTCCAGGGTGATCTAGGTTAAAAGAGTAGACTCAAAGGACAACACGGCGGATCCACTCACAAAGGCCTTTTCCCAAAGAAATACTTTGATGGGATGGTTGAGTATTAGATACTGCAACCACTGCTACAGATGGCCCTACTGCAAGTGGGAGATTGTTAGTTATATGTTTGCCCTAGAGGCCATTACTGTACATAGGATGTATATTGTAGTGGATGCTGGGACATATATAGGTAGGACTTTCTTGCCCGACATGATAGTACGCTATCTGGTTACTCTTTATCTTAACATGTATACTTGCTGTCTCTCTATTACATGTTGATAAAGCCCTTAGGATATGTGCTCGACTTGCAGGACTATGATGTAGATCATACTAGTGGGGCCTAGGTAGTCCATGAGTACATCCTTCAATGTTCCTAGTCGTGGGAATATCAAGACGGGGCATCGATATTCCAGAGTAGACTAGCGTATATCTTCTCGACCCATGTGATGGGCGATGGATGATCCCATATCCATTGGTGTTTGACATCAGAGATGGTATATGGGTGCTCAGTGGAGACTGGGTACACTGAACGGACTCGCCGAGAACTCCCAGATGGTATTATACCTCACGTCAGATGGCAGTTCTCTGGTGACACTGGTACAACTTAGTCTGTTGACCCGAGATCATCATAGAGTCTTGTGTGTCTCCCACTGTGCTTTGATTTCCACCCTACCACGGCTCTACTGAGGCGTGCAAACAGGTGGTTTTTGGATACAGTCCCGATTCACATGGAGGCAATGAGCGATAAGAGGGGATTCGTCTCTCCCGGTATTGAGGGTTGATGTTGCGCTATGCTCGACTGGCTATAACTGGAAATCCCTGGCCAGGGTTGCACTGATTTACTGGTAAGTGTTATCAGTAGTTTCATGCTTGTTATGGACCTTACATCGGCATGACTTATCAAGCTACTGGGGTCTGACGTTTACCACCCCTAGGCGAGATATGCGATATATCAGACGAACAGACCGGACTGTGCGGTAAGTGTTACTGATTGGATTCGCAGGAGTGTGAGCGGGCTTGCTCGTTGATCTTCTGATCGCTCAATACACGGGTGGCCGTTATGTTTAGCAGACCGCTTGCGGCTTGTGGGTGATTGATATGATCACCACCTACTGCCGGCGTATTGACGAGTCTTTAGAGTCCTACACAGAGGTTTCCTGGCTCAAGCGAAACGAAATAGGAGCGCATATGAGATATGTGCGGGACCGAGAATAATACCATTATGTGATACTGAATTCTATTCTCACGATTTGTGTCATCGGACGGTTATATAAGATATAGCCGGGTTACCGAATCAAATGTTGATTCGATATATTGATACACTTGATATTAGTCGGTTATATGCGATATGACCGGATCATTAAATCAAGTATTGATTTAATGATTTAATGTATAATTATATATTTGATATATTACTTTACATTAACTAGTATTTGTTCACTTAAGATTAACTTTCTCACTTTATGTGCACAAGTTGAATATATGATATATGTTTGTGCAGTAGTTTGTATCATGATTGATGATACATGCAACCTTAGGTGTGTGTATGACTTACACTATATTTAAGTTAATGGTAAAGGTTTTTAATTATTTAGTAATTCAAAAATGGTGGTTATTTTTGAATTAGCTTGAAGCTTCATGAAGCTTTCAAGCATCTTTGACAAAGTCCACCATTTTTGTTTTGCATGAGTTTTTTTCTAACCTAACCATTAACCTAAACTCTAGTTTAGTCTCTACAAGATTAGCTCACCCATCGTTGCAATATGATAGACTTCACTTGATTATTCTTTTCATATAATTCATTCTATTCTTTTCTTTCTTCTTCATCTTCTTCAAGTGAAGAAAGCTTGCTAGAAAAATTTCAAGTGAAGAAAAAGAGTGAGAAATCCAAATCCAAAGTGAACCCACTTCCTATTTCTTCATCCTCTACCACTTGCCATGTTGTATAGGGTGTTTTCTTCACAAAGTTCATGACCAAGTGAATATGGAGGTTGAGCTTGAGTCTCCTCGACGTAGATCATCTTCGGCCTCGAAGTCAACGACCTAGCCCGCTCATTTCTCCGAAGAAACCACCGCTAGAGCCCGGGATCCCGATGATCGCAGCGAAGGGACGTCAACACGGAGCTTTGGAAGTGAAGGACCGGATCTACAAAGCTTGTAATCCCTTTCACTTATTGTTAAAGTAGTTTACTTTCTTGTTTTCGCCTTATCTCTAGTAAACGATCTAGATTAGGATTGCTCGGCACATATAAAAATTTGATTTTGGCATGGTTGATGCCTTATAGAACCTCATGAGTGTGCCTAGGAACCCTACAACGATTCCTAAGGAGAAAATACACCTACGAGATCCTCTCGATCCGTAGGGAGAAAAGTCTTTATGAGACCCTCACGGCTCATAAAATTGAAAAGTCTTAGGCAGCAGATCTGAACCTGCGGCCTAAGCCATCGCTACCTCTTGAAACCAAGACAGGATGGTCGCTCTATCATCTGTTTACTAAGATAGCATGCTGATAATAAAAGAAGGAAGAAAGGGCGGAGATGACACAAGACATTGCAAAAGGAAATGTGTATATCTTTATTCATGAATTCAATTAAGTACAAGGCGAATCGTATAAAGAATAAAGAATGTGTATATACTATTCAAAAATTACAAGTGTATAAATGGTACAAAAGGTTCAAGGAGAAGGAAGCGTCTTAAATAGCCCCATCAGTTGCTCGCGCATTTCCTTTAAAGCCTTCTCCTGGTCGGCCGCCACTGCCAGTTCTGCTTCCACTTGAGCCCGCTGCTGTAGGAAGGTTGAGAGCTGCTCCTCAACTGCTTGCTGAGCTGCATTGCGACCTTGGGCATCATGCTCAACGGCATCGAGCTTCTGCTTCAGTGCTAGCCCATCAGAAAGACTTTGCAGAAGGCCCTCGAAGATAGCCTTCACCCGGGCAGCATTCGCATCAACTTCAGCACGCAGGCGAGCAGTCTCGCTTGAAGACACCTGGCATTCCCTCAGCCTTAAAGCTGCTTCTTGTTCCAAATGGCGGAAGTAAGAAGTGCTTTCCTCAATCCATGCCGCCCGTTGAGTACTCGCAGCCAAGATTTCGGGGGCAGGATGCATCGACTCCAGCTGATGCAGGCGGGCCTCGATCTCCCGGCAGTGATTAACCCAAGACTCGACGACGCCTTCATTATGAAAATTTACAAGCGTTGCCAGCATCGAATTAACCTCCGCAGCGAAATCTGCGGCAGATGGGGGAACGTCCGCGTCAAGCTCTTCAACGTATCCGCTCAGCATTCCCAAACTCATCGCAGCATTCTTTGAAGACGGACGTCTCAAGAAGGGGCCTGCCGGCATTATAATGCGGGACTCAAGAAGGACCGGAACCGGAACGATAGATGCAAAAACAAAACACAGTCAAATGACGGTTCAAGAAATATAGAAGAGTCATCAATTAGGGAATTTACTATACTAGCTGTAGCAGACAGCAAAGCCGGGAGGGCCGGTGGCGCGACCGATCTTTCATCTCCTCCTTGAATTTGTAGCACTGCAATCAGAGCGAAGAAAAATCAGAAACAAGTTCGTTCTTGGAAAAGGAAAGAGTATTAATTGAAAGCTATACTCACTAGCGCCACTGGAGGAAGCAAGCTCCAATGGGAAGGAGAAGTGTGGGCGCAGCACCTGATAAAGGTGATCAAAAAGTACTCCTGCAAAGACGCAATAGTACGACATTAGTACATAAATTGTGCGGCCGAAAGATAAAACTAAGGGGTCACGAATCCATACCTTCCAGCGTCTGTGATGGTACGAGAGAAGGCTGAGAGGTGGCCACCGCCAAGGCAGTAGCTGAGGGCGCTCCCTCGAGCAATGGAGCATCAGCACTGGCCGCACCTGCGTTAAAAACAAAGATAAGCCTGTCAGGAAGGATTGCTAGATAAAAACAAAAAGACGGTAACCCAAAATCTACCTGATGAGCCGCCAGCCGAAATGGAGGCGTCTCCCACCTCCATCGACACGAGTCCACCTCTCGTGGCCTCATCACCAGACTCTATGGGGACCGTCGTCGTGCTCGCGAGGCCAGGAGACGGCGGAGGACCGTAGACGGGGAGAGCAATGATGGGAGCATTGCCAGACTCTTGAGAAAGAGCAGCTGGCTTGTACTTGGGAGTCGTACCCGTCTCACCCGCTACTCCCTTGGGCTTGGCGGTCGCTGATGTCTCGTCCGCCGTCGCCATGGGGTCGCCGATCTCAAGCGCTCCGTCCGCTACTGCCCCAGGCTCGGTTATAGCAGCCGTCTCATTTGCCGCTACCTCGGGCACGGCATCGACGGCCTTCTCTGGCACAGTTTCCTCAGCCCCCAGCTTGATCCAGCAACCCCGGCAACGTCGCCCACCGTCAGCTCGGGTTCAGCCGGTGCCTCTTCCTCTGTCCCCTTAGGCTCGACGGTTTCCGCCTCCCTTTCGGTTGGACTTGGCCCTGCAGTACAAGATATATAAGAACCGATAGGTTTACAATCCTTATAACAAAATCTTAAAAGATACATTACCTGAGGTGGACTGATCGTTAGCCTCCCTAGCTGTGCGCGCCGCCTGTCTGTGAGCGGTAGACAAGACGACTGGGGGCTCTTCCGAAGGAGTATCAGTATGAGGAACGGTGCTTGGGCCCGCTCCCACGGCCAAAGCAGCTCTGCGTTCCTTCGCCTCGTGCCTCAACCGTTTTCTCTCCTCCCGAGCCGTCAAGACGGACCTCTTCGACGCTTCTTTCATCAAAGCGTCTTCGTCCTCGTATAGAGTTGCCTCCAGAGCCTTCAAGGCATCTCTCATCGGCGTTTCAAGTCGGGTTTCTCGTAGCGGCCCTGATGAGGCCGGGACTTCAGTAGTTGGCCCGGGGAGAGTCCCCGCATCGGCTTGCAAAATAGGTCCCGCGGTCCCTGCAATAAGACAAAGAAAAGGTTAGATTGACCATAACAAAGGAGAATAAAGACTTAATGAATCGAAATATACCGAGCCCTAAGGATGCTCTGAGTCGTTCCTCCTCTTGAAAGGTTTTGAGGGAAGCAGCAATAGCTTCTTCAGTGGTGATGCCTGTTTAAAGAAAAGAGGGGAAAAGCATTAGTCAAAGACAATAATAAAGGTACGATGCAATAAAAAAAATGCGACTAGTAATTACCCGATTGCGCAAGCTTAGCTAGCCACGCGTCGCGCCTCGCCAATCGCTCTGAAGCTGCGATGGCGGCCGCCAGATCAGTATCGTCTGGCAGCATAACTAATCCTTTGTTGGTCCTGTACTCGCCCAAGCCCTCGCTATAGGGAGCATGAGGTTCCTGACCGAACGCAACATCAGCAGCGAGGATCGACTTCTTCTTCCTCTTCTGCGCGCGGGCCCCGGTCGGCGCCAAGATCATTTTACGCTTTGCAGGCACCTTAGGGCGGCGGGTCCCGATATCTGCGCCCACGCCGGACTCCGGCGAAACCACATTTACCGTCTCCACTGGAGCACGGGGCGCTGGTAGCACGTCTACGGTAGCACGAGGTAATCCGCGCGAAGGGCTCAACAAGCGCGGTGGTCCAGCTCCAGCATCTTTCAACGGAGCAATGACAAGGGTCCTTGGCTTCAGGGGAGCCTTGCGGTCGCCGCCGGGAGGCGCACCCTTACGGTCAACCAACATGCGCTTCTCCTCACGGATGACTGGACCCATTGCATGCGCGTACCAAGCAACGTATGAATGGAGGACCCGGGGGACGCAGCTCGGCTCGCTGATGAAAAAGTGGGAGCCCGTATTCACCCGCATAAAATGGTGCATCGCGCTCCGTATCCCCTCCACGCTAGCGGCAGGCTCTTCCAAAAACGCCTCCAGCGGGACCCCCTGGTTATAGCTTGATTGTTGGGCGAACCGGTGGGGGTTGTACCTCATGAAAAGCTCCATCTCGTTCTGCCTGAATACCAGGTAGCCCGGCCGAATGGAGTAGAGGTGAAGGATCTCCCGGGCTTTCAGTATGGAGGCCCCGTCCTTGAAGCCGTCACGCAGCGCCACCACCGCCTTGGAGGTTTTTGAGCCGATAGTTATGACTTTATCCATGAAAGAAATCCTCGCTCCGACCAGGTGTGGACGAAGGAGCAACCCCCTAGCCTTCCGCGGAGGCGCGTTCACGATCGAGGCACCGATCAGCCGCATGACTCTTGGGAGTCTGCACCTCTCAAAAAACGAAGGGCTCTTGTGGACGCCGAATACCCCGTGCACATGCATTTCCATCCATGAAGTGAAGTAGTGCATCGGGAAATTGGCAGGCTGCACCCCAGGTTCATTAGCATCCGCCGCCACGCTAAGTCCATTGTATAGGTGAGCCAACCCGGCGATTCCTATTAACAACTGCAGGCCAGCCACCATCCGATGCGCTGGGTAGAAAACGGACGGCCGCATGTAGCGCGGATGCATGGGGAGCGTGAAGCTACACAGCCACAATCCCAGGAACCCTAAAAAGAAGGTCTCCTCATCAATGCACGGGGCGGCGATTTCTGACAAGGGCATGATGGCTGCGTCAGGGAGATAGAAATCCTTTTGGTCGTCTTCCGATACTGGTCGACGATCCAAGCCGAAGCCGAAAGGGTCGTCGAGCTTGGCGAACTTATCACTCCGCTGCGCTAAAATTTCCGGTCGAAGGAAGCGGGCGATAAAATCTGCGTAACTAACTCCCCGGACTGCTGATTCCAAATAGAGACCTTCGTGTATATTCAGCACCTTCACCAAGCCCGGAAACTGGTGCTGAATAGCATTCTCCGGCGTCAAATCAAACACCAGCGGCTTGGTGGCAAAGACGTATTCTTCAGGAGGAAGCAGCTCCTCGTAATGCTCCCCCCTCACCGGCAAACCCGAGATTTCGACAAACTCTTCCAGGGAGATGGAAACTTCCCTGTCCGTCATAAGGAAGGTGTGGGTGGGGATGTTCCATTGTTCGATGAAGGCCTTAACCCACCACGTTGGAGGAGTGGAGTACTCAAACAGCGATACGTAGATTGCGGAGTACAGACCGATCTTCATCAGATGCGTCCTCTTCGCTGATAGGATGTACCTGGCCCACTGCAAATATCCGACCGGTTGTCGCGGGGTCAATCCAATATTGTATGCCTGTCCCCAAGGGCGTGCCTCACCCTGACATATACGCCGCCCCAAGATGTCTACGGCCGGCAGCGGCTGCACGGGCATGGCAGCGATCGAAGGCTGGAGAAGATCCTCCTAATTCCAATTCTTGACCTCCACGGCATACTTCACCGGGGGTTCATCCGCATAAGGGATCGACGAGATGGGCTCAGACGGCGTCGCGGAACCGAAGCTTCGGCGACCCTTAATGATCTCATTATACCACCTGCCCCACAGGTGAAGGTTCTTGTGCTCGGGGTCATGATTCTTAATGAGAGCGAGCACCTCCCGGTCCACCGGCGCCTCGGAAAATCCCTCCTCTGAGCGAACGAAAGGGAATGACAAATCAGCAGACATGTTTCCTGCAAAGGGACAGAAATCAACCGTCAGGGTTGTAATTCCAACGCTTGGCATTTTAAAATTTGTACCAACTGCAATGAAATAGGCAAGGGACCAAAGGGGACCCACAAAATCTAGATGACAATGCATCAGTTAATAAGACAGCCCCATCATTGGATGAGACTGTCAATTAATGAGGAGATCCCCAAAAGAATATTCTCATTAATGAGAAATCCCTAGAGACAAGGAGAAAATCTCCTCTTTCAGAGTAAAGCTCTGTCACAGAGTGACACTTGTCAAACTCTGGTCTCAAGAGAATAAAATTCCTTAAAAGAGCCTAGCTCTGTAATAATGATGAGAAAATCCCTTAAAAATTTAACTCCTAAAAAATTAAAAAAAAATTGGGATCTTAAAGATCCATGAAAACTCTTAAGAGTTCTTTTTTTTAGATCAAAAGATCTATGTTTTGCCAAAGAGCAATGCTCTGTTCATGGGTTAAGAAACCCTGAAGCAGGTTCTTGAGAGCAAGGCTCTGTTGGTGAAACCCCAAAGGGGTCTTCTTTAGATTAAAGATCTATGAGAGTAAGGTTCTGTCAATTAAAATTAATTTAATTTAAATTTAAAAAAATTTACCTAAAAAGTTTTAAGAGTTAACTCTTGGAGTTCTTGGAAGCAAGAGCAAGGCTCTGAAGTTCTAGGAATAAGATTCGTGAAGATGGTAATCATCTGTGAAGGGCCAAGGGTCCTATTTATAGGCGCTTGTACCCCTTCAACTCCTCAGTTGATCCAACGGCCAGGATCTTGCCACCGCTGCACTCATGTATGCGCCACGTGAGCGCAACGGTAAGGGGCATTTGTTTCCCCCAATCAGAGCAAAACTCTGTTTGAATTTCAAAAATTCAAAAATTGAAGCAACGCTTCAGATTCCTTGCGCTGCGCGCAATGCGCCACGTGTCAAAAGCAGACACGCCAGCGCAGCGCCCAAGGCAGCGCACCCAATCAGAGCAAGGCTCTATTTAAAACAAAAATAAAGGAAGCAACGCTTCAGCTGATTTGCGCTCTGCGCTGCGCGACACGTGGCAGCGCAGTTGCGCTAGCGCAGCTGCGCTGGGCTCTGAGCTGCGCGACACGTGGCAGCGCAGTGCGCTAGCGCAGCTGCGCTGCGCTCTGCGCTGCGCGACACGTGTAAAGCGCAGGTGCGCTTGCGCCAGCTGTGCCAGCACTAAAACAGAATTAAAATTCTGAAAGATCTTTCTGATCTTATTAAAACAATAAGATTCTTTTCTGTAAAACAGAAGCTCTTGGATCAAAGATCCAACGGTAGGGAAAAATCCCTAAATCACTCAGAGAAAGATCTCTTTAACTAATTTAACAAATCTATTGGCACTATATAAAGGCCTCTAGACTCCAAATTGAAAACAGAGAATTGACAGAGAGATATTCAGAACTCCTCTAGAAAATTTTGAGAAGAGCTCAGAGAAAAAAAAGGTAAAAAACCTTTGAATAAAAAGAAGAATTTTCTTCTATAAAGATCAATGATCAAAGAACAGATCAAGATCTTCAATTAAAAAGGAAAAAATATAAAAAAAAAGATCTAATCACAAAAAGATTAAAAGAAGTATTATTTCACAGATCATTTGATCTATAAAGGCATTACCTTTTGATGAACCATTGGTTCTGGAGTCTTAAAAGATTTTTTTTTAATCCAAAATTGGATCAAGATATTAAACAGTGCCCTGCACTTGTAAATCTGCACTGTTGCGCTCTTGGGTTGGCGCAAGCCACCAGATAGCGTCACGTGTCGGCCCCAGAACAAACTGAGCCTTGCGCTTTAAAAACAGAGCACTGCTCTCTTAAATTGGCGCACTGCACCAGAGCGCGCCACGTGTCAGCAGCGCAACAGCACAGCGCACTGTGCTTGCCCTCACCAGAGTGCGACACGTGTCACCTCCACATGCGCTTGCGCTCATTAATTGGCGCAGAGCGCCTGACAGGCCACGTGGCCACTGTCAGATCATTAATGCTCTGCATTACTTAAAGAGGGTCGAGCCTAATTAAAAAAGGCCTAACAAGCCTAATAAAATGCAATGCATTAATTTTTTAAAAAGGGCAGAGCCCAAATAAAGGTCTGTCAGACCAAAACAGATGCTGTGCATCATTTAAAATGGGGCAGAGCCTAAATAAAGGTCCAACAGAGACCAAGATTAATGTTATGCATTATTAAACAAAGGGCAAAGCCCAAGCCAAGGCCTAACAGGCCAACTACAAATAAAAAATGTTGAACATTTTTCAACTGGACTTAGCTCAATTCTGGCCGTAAGTCCTCAAATTAAATTGACTGAACACGGCTGCTCTCTTAAATCAATTTACACCCAGTTCAAGGATACATCTCTGAACTCCTCTGACATCCGTCGTTGTAATCCTTCAACGTCGTTAGAGAGGTGACGGGTCCCGACAACCACACATCGATACGGACTGTGGGGTCCTTAAACTCATGGACTTATGTGTCCTTAAACCAACAATACGGACTGTGGGGTCTTTAAACTCATGGACTTATGCGTCCTTAAACCAACAATACGAACTGTGGGGTCCTTAAACTCATGGACTTATGCGTCCTTAAACCAACAATACGGACTGTGGGGTCCTTAAACTCTTGGACTTATGCGTCCTTAAACCAACACCTGTCCCCAAAATGGGAACGATGGACCACCATGTCCCTAAACTGGCGATGGACCATCATGTCCCTAAACTGGCAATGGACCACCATGTCTCTAAATTAGAACAATAGATCCCCCAAATGCTGTTTTGTCGGATCTAAACGATCCCGTTTAAGTTGATCTTAGCCTCAAATATGGTTAACGTATCTTTAAACCTTCAAACAGACTTTAGTCCTAAATTGGACTATAGATCCCCCAATCAACTTTGGTTCAAGGGTACATCTCTGAACTCCTCTGACACCTGTCGTTGTAATCCCTCAACGTCGTCAGAGAGGTGATGGGTCCCGACGGCCATACATGCAATGGACCACTATGTCCCTAAACTGGAACAATAGAGCCTCCAAATGCTCTTTTGTCGGATCTAAACGATCCCGTTAAGTTGATCTTAGTCTCAAATAGGACTAACGTATCCTTAACGAACGTTTAAGTTGATCTTAGCCTCAATATGGTTAACGTATCCTTAAACTAAAACCCCAAACCCAAATCTAAGTAAATACGGATTTGGACTAATCCACGTCCTACAGGCGACGGCATAACTTAGTCTCCGTATACAATCCACGGGCATCCACAAACAAAACAAACACACACGACACGAAGTGAAATTCTGGAGAAGGAGAAAGTTGTTACCGCGATGCGGTAGCGTAATTAACTGCAGGAGCTTGCGCCTGCAGGGAAGAGCGTCCCCACAATCAAAAACCCCTCAAGCGAAGGGGAATCTGACGAAGTCTGCTACATCGGCCGCAGCCGTCCAAACCTCCGATACACGGTGCCATAAATCAATTTGACATCTTCGGAGAGGTGGACGGATAAAACCAAATAGCATCTGCCCCGAATCTCAGGCAAGACGTCTCTCAGTCGTCGAGCCGCCATTCGGAGGGGAACAACAAATGTTGCTCATGAATAACAAAACCATAATGTGAGTTCCGTGACTACATTGAGATGTGGAAAGATGTTGCACAACAACGTTGGCACTAATGATGACACCCCGGCCGCCGCTTCTCCTTCTTCTTCTTCTTCTTCATCTTCATCTTCTTCGTCTTCAGAGCCTGTTCTCCATTCTTCGCAAGGCTCTACTTCTTCTACTATTCCGAACGGACCCACATCTCACTCTACGAAAACACCAACACTGGGATCCGTTCCAACTCCGCAATCTCCTCCACAAACATGGACTCAACCAATTTTCAAAATATTCCATTTCCAAACAGATTGAGATCCAATAAACCAACTCCACAAATAGAGAAGATTGTGTAGTTATTTAAACAGGTTAGCATTAACATTCCTCTCTTGGATGCAATCCAACAAGTCCCTTCTTACGCAAAAATCTTGAAGGACTTATGCACCAAGAAGAGGAAATTGCAGTTACCAAAGAAAGTTTTCTTGGCTAGTGCAGTAAGTGATGCTCTTACCCAACCTTTACCTCAAAAACGGAAGGACCCTGGCTGTCCTACAATTTCAATAACTATTGGGGATAAGAACATCAACCGCGCACTATTAGATCTTGGTGCCAGTGTTAATCTGCTTCCTTATTCAGTATATGAGCAATTAAGCATTAGAGAGCTAAAACCCACACATTGTACTCTCCAAATTGCCGACCGATCCATCACCCATCCTAGGGGTGAGTTAGAGGATGTGTTGATTAAAGTAGGGGACTTCATATTCCCCGTTTATTTCATTGTTATGGACACACATCCTATAGCTAACCCCCGGAGTCAAATTCCGGTGATACTCGGTCGACCATTCCTTGCAACTTCTAATGCGGTGATCAATTGTCGAAATGATTCGATAAACCTATCTTTTGGAAACATGACAATTGAGCTCAACATTTTTAAGTTGGGGAATCAACCCTCCAAACCTAATGCTAATATACTTGATATTTGCTCGATCCAAGAGATCACTCAGAAGGACTGTGAGCTCGAAAAATTTCTGTTCGATCACAGCCATTTTGACGCCACTAATGCGTTCCTCCTCGAATCTGACACTGCTTTCACGCCCGATAATGATTACGAATGTTTCACTTTCTCGAACGATTTTGAAGAATCACCACCTGAGTTCGAATCCTTTGAATTTTTGGATGAGTCAGCTGAACCATCCGACTCGGTTGGTTACACTCTCTTTGAACCTCTGTTGGAATCCTTCGAGTTTGATACAATTTCACCGATTTTACCTTCAATTGTTTCACCTCCAACACTCGAACTCAAGCTATTGCCGTCTCACCTTAAATACGCTTACTTAGGTGAGAATGAGACCCTTCCTGTTATCATCTCGGCTTCTCTAGCCCCCGAGCAAGAGAAAGCCCTTTTAACGGTCTTACAAAGCAATCAGCAATCTTTTGGCTGGACTATGGTGGACATCAACGGGATTAGTCCCCTAATAGTTGAACATCGTATTCATATGATGGATGATGCCAAGCCAGTAAGGGATCCACAAAGACGACTCAACCCAATCATGAAGGAGGCTGTTAAAAGGGAGATTGTAAAATGTCTTGATAGTGGTATCATTTACCCTATCTCTGATAGCCAGTGGGTTAGCCCCATTCATGTTGTCCCAAAGAAATCAGGCATAACGGTCATAACTAATGAGGCGAATGAGTTAATACCTACTCGCACCCAAACTGGGTAGCGAGTATGCATCGATTATAGAAAATTCAACGCCGCGACACGGAAAGACCACTTTCCATTACCTTTTATTGACCAAATGCTAGAACGATTGGCTATGCATGAATTTTATTGCTTTTTGGATGGCTACTCCGGCTATAATCAAATTCCCATTGCCGAAAAGGACCAAGACAATACCACATTAACTTGTCCTTTGGTATGTTTGCTTACCATCATATGCCCTTTGGGTTATGCAATGCACCCGCTACTTTCCAGCGGTGTATGATGGGTATTTTTGCAGACATGGTTGAAAAATTCTTGGAGATCTTCATGGATGATTTCTCCATTTTCGGCGACTCCTTTGATGAGTGTTTGCTACATTTAGACGCGGTCCTTACCCGATGTAGGGATAAGAACCTTACTTTAAATTTGGAGAAGTGCCACTTTATGGTACGAGAAGGTATTGTCTTAGAACATATCATCTTGCAAAATGGCATAGAGGTAGATAAAACTAAGATTGAAGTCATTTCGAATCTCCCTCCTTCCAAATGCGTCCGAGACATTCGAGCCTTCTTTGGCCATGCTAGTTTCTATAGACGGTTCATCAAGGATTTTAGCAAGATTGCTAGACCCTTGACTCTTTTGTTGGCCAAGGACACCACTTTTGATTTCGACTCGAGTTGTATGAAGGCGTTCGATTCATTGAAAAACTCACTTACTTCCGCTCCCATTCTTTCGTTTCTTGACTGGACGCATCCATTTAAGATTATGTGCGATGTATCTGATTTCGCCATTGGTGCTGTCCTTGGACAGCACATCAATAAGATGCCGCATGTAATTTATTACACTAGCCGAACCTTGAACGAGGCCCAATTAAATTACACAACAACTGAGAAAGAATTCCTAGCTATTGTGTTTTCATTAGAAAAGTTTAGGCCCTATTTAATTGGATCTCCAGTCATCGTTTACACTGACCACTCAGCTCTTCGCCATATTTTTGCGAAGAAGGAAGCTAAATCTCGCCTGATACGTTGGATCCTCTTACTACAAGAGTTTGACATTGTCATCAGAGACAAAAAAGGATGCGAAAACGTAGTCGCCGACCATCTTTCACGCCTCCCTTCTTCACTTACGCTTCAAATTCCTATAAAAGACATTTTTCCATATGAGCAACTCTTAACTGTGTCATGCGAATCTTAGTTCGCAGATATTGTAAATTATTTGGCCACCGGACTTATACCAAACGAATGGTCGAATCAGGACAGACTCAGATTTCTATCCCAGGTAAAACATTTTTACTGGGATGAACCATATCTATTCAAATACTGTCCCTACCAAATTATTCGTCGGTGTGTCCCCGACAATAAGTTTAAGAGCGTGCTGTCATTTTACCACGATCAAGCGTGTGGCGGGTATTTTGGCCCTAAAAGACAGCAGAAAAGATCTTGCAGTGTGGCTTCTACTGGCCACAACTTTTTAAAGACGCACATGATTACTGCAAGACATGCTCCCGGTGCCAACACTTGGGCCGGATATCTAGGATAAACGAAATGCCGCTCCAACCAATATTGGTTATTGAAATTTATGATGTTTGGGGGATAGATTTTATGGGACCGTTTCCCAATTCTTTTGGGAACGTGTATATTCTTCTCGTTGTTGACTATATTTCTAAGTGGGTCGAGGCTGTGCCCAGCCGGACTAATGACAACAAAGTTGTCGTTAGATTCCTCAAAGAAAACATTTTATCTCGGTTTGGGCACCCCCGCGCAATCATCAGCGATAATGGAACACATTTTTGTAATAGAACTTTCGAGTCCTTAATATGGAAATATTCCATTAATCACAAACTTTCAACGCCCTATCATCCCCAAACGTGTGGGCAAGCAGAGTCAAATCGGCAAATTAAACAAATATTAGAGAAAACGGTTTCCAAAAACCGTAAAAATTGGTCGTCAAAACTTATTGATGCCCTTTGGGCATTTCGAACTGCCTATAACACCGATCTTGGCATGTCTCCTTATAGACTTATTTATGGAAAGGCTTGCCATCTTCCAGTTGAAATTGAACATAGAGCATTTTGGACAAGAGTTGAATCTATCTCTAGGAGATGCGGGCAGCCATAGAAAGCTGCAATTGAATGAATTAAACGAGCTTCAGGATGAAGCTTACGAGAATACAGTAATTGTTAAAAACCGAACGAAGGTGTTCCACGATAAACACCTTATGCGAAAAACTTTCAAACCGGGTCAACAGGTTTTACTTTACGACACCCGGTTATATTTCCATCCCGGCAAGCTCAGATCTCGATGGAAAGGGCCATTTTTGGTACGCACCGTATATCCGCACGGTGCGGTCAATTTAGAAAATCCGGAGGACGGTTCACTATTTAAAGTGAACGGACATAGACTTAAACCGTTCCTCACTGTGGACCCTTCGGAGGAGCTCCTGCTTTTGCAGGAGCCGATTTACATTGACTGATCTTCCTCCATCTACCCCTAAATTTCGATTATCCAGCCATAAACAGTGGAAACACTGTTTTAAATAAGTTTGGGGGTATGTATCACTTGTAATTATATTAAAAAAAATTAAAAATAAAAAAAATTGGGGTATTTTTGTAAATTTTCAGTTTTAATAAAAATAAATAAAAAAAATAAAAATTTTATTTACAAATAAATTCCTCTTTTTAAGAAGACCTTTTTGCAAATAACCAAAATACCCCCTATAAATAGAACCCGACCCCTCTCTGCATTTCAGCAAACCCTAATATTTTCCTCTCCCAAAACTCTAGCCGCCGCAGCAGCCAGAAAAGGGAGATCCCATCACGCCACCGCGCTTCCGCCGCAATAGGAGGGTTCTGGCCGCACATCCGCCGCCATCTGGTATCGTCGCCCTCTGAAAACTTCAGAGGAGGTGTTCAGTTGATAAAACTGCACGTTTAATATGACATTTTTCCTACTATATCTATATAAAGAAAGGTGTTTATTATAATATATGATACATATGAAGGTTTATCTGTAAAAATACTATTTTCATGTGTTTATATATTATAATTAACATTTGGTAGAAAAATGTAAGCATATAATATCCATGTAACATTTAGCCCATTTAAAATATGCTTACTTTATTAAATACCTTTGACCAAGTCTTAATGGTTAAGTTAATAAAACAAACTCTACTAATATTATTTGTTGAGTTTGTTGTGCAGAATTTTCAGGGCTGAAATCAAGAAAATCAAAGTTGTTAGAACAAACCTGCCTAATTAAGAAAATAAACTAAAAAAATCAATTCTGGCAGTGACGTAGAAAAGATTTTCAGTTTCCAGAGATTCAAAAGATCACCACGTGTCACCAGAAGAAGCCACAAGAAGAATGAGCCCAATATCTCACTATTAGGCCGCGGATCCGTGGCCAAACCCACCTATTGGCCGCGGATCCGCCGCGGTTTAGAAGATTGGGAAGTTGAGATTTCTTTGTTAGGAACGTAACCTCTGGTTTCCAAATTAGGAAGATAGGGTTCTGGCTCTGGGACTATAAATAAGGACCGATAGCCTCTTGGAAAAATCATCAAGCTGAAGAGATCACGGAGTCCAAGACAGGCTCATGCATCCAGGCTGATCATCAACGGTTCATCTACCTCCTTAGAAGAGATCGAGAAGCAAACTAGCATTTGTAATCATTTTCTAAGGGAATAAAGTGTAAATGAATTTTGTTGATTAATAAAGGTAGTTCTTTTTCTTATTCTATTTCTTGTAGTTTCATTATGATTTCCCTCTCCATCTCTTCTTCTCCTATCATGCACGAGTAATTCTCCGCTTGTTAGGGTTCGTAGGATTAGGATAGATTAATGGATGATGAACATTCTTAAACTCCTTTTAAGTCCTATAAAGTTTATAAAATCTATCAAAAGAATCATTAATATCCTAATCGGGCGCGCTACCAATTTATTGCTAGTCTTGACTGCGATTAGAGATTAGATCAATGATTGTTTTGGTAAATGCTAGATATGAACGGAGTTCCATGTCGAGATAGGGATTAAGAGTGGGAACCTTTTTCCATCCAGAAACCCAAATCTACATGCATCTCTGTCGTTCTAGTTTTAAATCTATTAAAGGATAAAAAGAGTAACCTTTAGTTAATCATCCATGACTACTAAATACCAATGAACCCTACAAGCCCCCTTTTATATTAAACTTACATCCATAATTAATCTAGATCTATATTTTGCATCCGTGTTTAACATAGATCTAGAACCTACAACAATTCTTTACTCTTCCTCTTTTCTTTCTCAACACACCTAAAGTAAGAATAAAATATTCCACATTTCCCAGAGGACGACCCGTACTCATCTCGGTCTAGCTACACGCGACACCGTTCTGATTGCGGTTAACAAACTACTACATAAAATCTAGATCAATCAAATGGCACCGTTGCCGGGGAAACGTGCGTAATTTTTTTATTCTTACTATTTGTGTTGAATTCTTATTCGATCTATATCATAATTAAAACAAAACTGCAAATTATATATTTAACGATTGTCGTGTGAATTTTTCGAGGGGATCTGGAGTCACAGAATTGAGGAAACAGAAAACCATAGACATTCATCAAGATCCAGAGGAGTGCAGAAGGCCACGTAACAAAATTCATTACCCGATCCCTCTACTCCGCGGCGGAAGCGCGGTGAAAGGAGCCCTTCGGCAGCGGAAGCGCGGCGGGATTAGGGAGTTAGGGGTCGTAACTTCTCTGGTAAGTTTCTCAACTCTTTCTCTCTCCTCTGAAATCCAATAAAATATCTTTTCTGCAGGATTCTTTGCAAAATTTTGCCGCTCAAAAATCTTTTTGCAAGTTTTGTTTTGCGGTTTGTTTTTGCATATTTTAATACGGACTTTAAGGGGCAAGACCAAAATTCAGATTAGGTGGGGATTTTATCACCCTTCCTACGCCCCACAAATCACAAAACGAGCATCCGCATAACCCTACATTAATTTAAAAAATATCTAAACTAAGACTCTAAGGACTATCGCGCTCAATAAGGACAGAGGAAGGTCGTGGGTAATCTATCGCTTATCTGCATTTCTTTTGTGGTGCCTAGGCAAGTGTGTCTAAGGCAAGTGGTTATTTAATTAGGCCCGCTATTTTCGGTGATTCGTATAGCGGATACCTCACACTTGCCTGGCACTTACCTGGCCATACGAGTTATAAAGAGGTGGTAGAGGATTTATCTTGCGGCTTGTCCTTTGGAAGTCTAGGAGCGGTCTAGAGCTTGTCCTAGGTAACCATAGTTTTAGGGTTGTTTGTGCATTTTTTGTGATTTTGTGAGTCAACCCCCAAATCCACTTTTAAAGCAAACCCTTCCCCTCTTCTCTTCTTATAATGGGTGACCCAAACAGACGAACTCTTGCCGAGCTTTGCTGTCCACAACCAGATATTTCTTGTTTTCGTAATCGCTTCGGTATACCATCCGACTCTCCCATTTCTTTAAGAGATCGGATAGAACAAGCGGATAGAAACATTTGGCCACCTCAGTCCAGATCTTATCAACCGTATCCTAATTCTACATCTGTTTCAGTTGATACTCCGAGTGAGGATACCCCTAGACGCATATCCATTGCTGAGCATATAGCAAGGGCTAACGGCCAAAGTTTCAATCGGAACCAATATCAACCATCACCAACACTTTGTAAAGAAGAATTTCATAATCGGTTTGTGGCATATATGATGTCTATTGAAAATAGCCAACCAACTAACCAATATCAATATTCTTCTTATCATAATGTTGATTCTACTCCTGCCCAATTTTTGCAACCATTCTCTTCCTATCAATCATATCCGATTTTTACACCTTCTCTAGACAGTCCTTCTAATCAGTCATTTGGGAGTTTTAATTATCCACAAGAATTTCAATCTAATCATGAAACCCCTTATCAACCAAAGTCTAGTCTTGAGCGAAAATTAGAAGAAGGTATAGTGATGATGAACCGCATTAGAGAGGAATGGAAGGAAAGCATGGCTAAATATGAAAAAGCAACGAGTTCCGAACCAGCCCAAAAATTTTCAGTATATAATATGGGCATCGGACAAAATGAGAATTTGGGTAGTGAGACAGAATTATACACCCTTCCTAATCAAACCTTCCCTTTCCAAACTGAAATCCACAACTCCAGTTTCACAGATTCATCTAGTACACCGAATGATTCATCAATTAAAGATAGAATGTCTGATAAGTTGTGTGACTTTGTAGTGTTTGATTTACCCGATTGTGAAGGGTCCATTTCAAGTGAAACCATACCCAACCCTTGTGATCTCTACACCTCCACTCTTGAACCAAAATTGATTGAAAACCATACTTTTAATGAGGTGTTTGAGAAGTTTAACCTTCACTTGAATGAGGAGATTGACATTGGGGATATATTGAATGATGTACCGGGAATTTTAGATGAGTGTGTTCCACCAATTCATCAGGTCCTTTCACTTCCTTGAGGTCATCATCTCGAGCTTTTAATTATTCTTTCCGAACCCCAAATGCGACTCGATGTTGATAATAATGGTATCACCGAAAAGCAGAATGAAATTCAGCCTTCATCTCCCACATCTGGTTCAACAATATGTAAGTCCACGTTGCCCACCCCGGTGCTTACGGGGAGGCGGAAAACATAATAAAAATTGGATTTTTATGGACTTAGGCAACATGGACCAAGCTTGTGAGGATCTTTGCTAAACAAAAACAAGCTAAACCTAACTACAAAGTAGCTAAGTGGTAGAAAGGTTATACCTTTGGTCTTTAGTCCTTCTCTCCTTGCTCCTTGGAATGGTAGAAAGAGGTCACCTAGCTTGTCTTCTCCCGTCAAAGAAGGATCCACCCGAAAGCCTCGACCTTTAGCTTCAACTCCAAGCTAGGAGTAACTAGAGTGCAAGAAATGCTAAGACTTGAACCCTAGAAGAGAGTAGAGAAGATCAAGTGAGGGTTTTTCTCAAGCCCTTTTGTTTCTCAACACATGAGAGGGAGAGAGCTTGAGGGAGAGGATGAGCAAGAGAGAGAAATGATATGAGAGAATGAAAAAATAATAGAGCCATTCTCACTAATATGTATGAATTAATTTAATTGAATAATTAGCTAGATAATTATCATGGTAAATCATGACATGACCATTATCATTTCAATTTGCAAAGATCAAAAAGCATCTTCCAAAAGAAATGATGATGGTCAAAGTGTCAACCTAGGTCAACAAGTCAAAGAAGTCAAATGGTCAACAACCACAACCATGGACAATTATTAAACTAATTACTAATTAACAATAACACACACATAAACATTAGGGTTAATAAAATGACAATAGCCATTAACCCTAATCAAGGTCCTCTCCCTCAATCTCAAGCAACTGTGCATACGCACCCGCATTCGTGATCCGAGGAACACGAACACAATGAGAAAAACCAATCTCAAATCATATACTAGGATCCGGCTTAAACCAAAGCCCGCTAGTATAAACTGTCCGGACAGCAAACGTGCACAAGTGCGCGAATGTGAACGAACCCAGTCGCAAAACCATGCGACCTCTACTCATTTAGCCTAAAGGCGAATAGCTCTCTGTGTGGGACTCTAAAGACTCGACACTACGCTGGCAGTGGGTTTAACCACAGACCGCAAGCGGCACTAGCTGTACGTAACGGTCCCCAGGTAGATGTCGATAAGAAGACTGACGAGGTGAACCCCATCTGAACTCCTACTGAGCCTGTATGTGACAATCTCCGTACAGTCCGGTCTGTTCGTCTGATACATCGCATGGCGGGCCTAGGGGCGGTAAACGTCAGTCCCCTAATAGCGGTACAAGTCGTGCCGGAGTGAAGCCCAGAACACCCTGAGATAACACTGGAAACCTACCAGTATATCTCGCTTGCCCTGGCCAGGGACTACTCGTGTAATGGCTCTCCTAGACACAGCGCGATGTCAACCCTCAATACCGGGAGAGACGAATCCTGTCTAACCGTCACTGCCTCCAAGTGCTTCGGGACTGCACCCAAAAACTACCTGTTTGCACGACTCCTTTGAGCCGTGGTAGGGTAGTAATCAAAGTGCAGTGGGAACACACTCGAGGCGAAGTGACAGTGTCAAGTCAGCGGACTAAGCTGTACTCATGTCACCTGGGAACTGATAACTGACGATAGGTATAATACCAACCAACAGTTCCCGACGAGTCCTGTCCAGTGTACTCGTAACCCAACGAGCACCCGTATACTATCTCAAGTACGACGTACTGACGGCTGTGGGACAGACCGTCTCCCATACTGGGATGAGAAGCGCATACGCTAGTCTACTCCGGAGTATCGATGCCCTGTCTCGATAGTCCAATGACTAGGGACCTGTATAAGGATGTGCTTATAGATCACCCAGCTCCCACGAGTGTGAGCGCCATCACCACGCTGGTAATCAATCAAAGATCCTAAGGGCTCTACTAATATGTATATCAGCAATATGCTAAAAGAAACACATGCACATATTAAAGAAGAGACAAACCAAGTAGCATACTACCATTTCGAGCAAGATTGTATATACAACTGTGAATATCCCAAGCTTCCATCAAGTAATATACAAACTAGTATGATACAGTAATAGCCTCTAGGGCATATACACTAACAATCTCCCACTTGCACTAAGGCCATGTACTGGCGTATCGAAGACCTATCATCTCGATCAGCCGCTCAAACTGAGTCTGGGGCAAGGCCTTGGTGAATGGATCTGCTGTGTTATCCTCTGATGCAACTCTCCGGACCTCGATCTCCTGGCGATCCACGATCTCCCTGATCAGGTGATACCGCCTTAAGATGTGTCTGGATCTCTGATGGGATCTGGGTTCCTTTGCTAAAGCTATAGCCCCGTTGTTGTCGCAATACAGAGGTATTGGGTCAACAATGGACGGAACCACCTGAAGTTCTCTCAAGAACTTCCTTATCCAGACAGCTTCTTTTGCGGCATCAGATGCAGCGATGTATTCCGCTTCCATCGTCGAGTCAGCAACGGTTTCCTGTTTGGAGCTCTTCCAACACACCGCCCCTCCATTGAGGGTGAAGACAAAACCCGACATGGACTTGGAATCATCCTTGTCACTCTGGAAGCTGGAGTCAGCAAAGGCCTCAATCTGCAGGTCTTTTCCGCCATACACCAAGAACATCTCCTTAGTCCTTCTCAGGTACTTGAGAATGTTCTTTACTGCTATCCAATGTTTCTCCCCTGGGTTTGACTGATACCTGCTTACCACACTCAGTGCATAAGCCACATCCGGTCTGGTACACAACATTGCATACATTATAGAGCCTACCGCAGAAGCGTAGGGTATAATAGACATGCGATCCCTCTCCAAATCATTCTTGGGAGACATCTCTTTGGAGAGGGTGATCCCGTGACAAGCCGGTAAATTACCACGCTTAGAATCTTCCATACTGAATCTCTTCAGTATGGTGTCGATGTACCTGGACTGCGAAAGTCCTAATATCCTCTTGGATCTGTCACGGTAGATCCGGATACCCAAAATGTAACAGGCATCACCCAGGTCTTTCATGGAGAACCTGTGTGACAAGAACCCCTTGACAGATTGTAGCATAGGAATGTCATTTCCTATTAAGAGAATGTCATCCACGTATAAAACGAGGAATACTACAGTTCTCGCTACAAATCTACAATAGATGCATGGTTCATCTGGATTTTTGATAAAGCCAAATTCCTTGACCGTCTCATCAAAACAGATGTTCCAACTCCGCGATGCCTGCTTTAGTCCATAAATGGACTTAAGCAACTTGCACACCTTTCCGCTGCTCCCACTCTGAATGAAACCCTCTGGCTGATCCATATAGACACACTCCTCTAAATGACCATTTAGAAAAGCTGTCTTTACGTCCATCTGCCAAATCTCATAATCGTGGAAGGCAGCAATGGCAAGAAGGATCCGAATGGATTTCAGCATAGCTATGGAGAAAAGGTTTCGTCATAGTCCAAACCAGGTCGCTGACGAAAACCCTTTGCTACCAGTCTAGCTTTATAGGTCTCAACCTGTCCATCTACACCAATCTTCCTTTTGAAGATCCACTTGCATCCTACGGGTTTTACCCCGTCTGGAGCAATGTCCAACGTCCATACTTTGTTGGTGTACATGGACTCCATCTCGGTCCGCATTGCATCCAGCCATTTTACCGAGTCGACGCTCTGTATGGCTTGCTGGAAGCTAGTAGGCTCATTACAGTCTATGATGCAATCCTCTCTATCCCCGTCAATGAGAAAACCGTAGTATCTCTCGGACGGATGAGACTGCCTACTACTTCTGCGGAGTGGCGTGGGAATGTCCTGATCTTTCGAACCCTCTGGATCAACCAAGCTTTCAGTAATAGCTCGTGGTTCTGGAATTTCTTCCAGTTCTATTGCGCTCCCACTTGATTCTTTTTCTATGAACTGGTGTTCTAGAAAGTGGGCATGGCGAGAAACAAGGACTTTTTGTTCCTCTTCGCAATAGAAGTAATATCCCTTGGAGTTCTTTGGATATCCCACAAACTTGCACTGTACTGAGCGTGCATCGAGCTTGTCCGCATGCTGCTTTTTTACAAAAGCTGGACATCCCCATGTCTTAATATGATTAAGATAGGGTTTCTTCCCACACCACATCTGATATGGTGTAGTAGGCACAGTCTTAGTTAGAACCCGGTTCAAAAGGTATGCCGCTGATTCTAGCGCATATCCCCAAAACGATCGCGGCAACTCAGCATTACTCATCATGGACCGTACCATATCCAGTAGGGTTCGGTTCCGTCTCTCCGATACACTATTATGTTGCGGAGTGTATGGAGGAGTAAGCTGAGAGAGAATTCCATTCTCTTTTAAGTAACACAGGAACTCGGCACTCAAGTATTCACCACCTCGATCAGATCTCAGTGTCTTTATACTTTTGCCTGTTTGTTTTTCTACTTCATTCTTATATTCCTGGAATTTTTCAAAAGCCTCGGATTTATGTTTCATTAAGAAGACATAACCGTACCTTGAAAAGTCATCCGTAAAAGTAATGAAGTAAGAATAACCGCTTCGCGCATGTGTAGACATTGGACCGCACACGTCGCTGTGTATGAGTCCCAAGAGCTCGCTCGCTCTTTCTCCGTGTCCAGTAAACGGAGTCTTTGTCATCTTTCCCTTGAGACAGGATTGACAAGTTGCATACGATTGATATTCGAACGAATCCAAATATCCTTCTGTGTGTAACTTAGTCAACCTTCTCTCATTGATGTGACCCAGTCTACAATGCCATAAGAAAGTTTTATTAATTTCTGGAGACTTTCTTTTGTGTGTATTCTGGACATTGAAAATCTTTGGTTGGTTTAATACGTATATACCGTTGTTCAATGTACCTGACCCAATCAAAGCTTGATTAAGGTGAATGTTCACTACATTACTTACAAATGCAAATTCATAACCTTCTTTAGATAATAAAGATACAGAAATGATATTACAGGTTGCATTTGGTACATAATAACAACTACGCAAAACCAAAAAATGTCCATCTGACAATCCCAGGTGATAGTCCCCCACGGCCTCAGCATCCATGCTAGCACCGTTCGCAACTCTGAGGGTCATGTCACCTGCCTTCAAAACTCTACGCTTTCTCAACGCCTGCAAAGAATTACAGATATGAGATCCTGATCCGGTATCCAATACCCAGGAAGTAGAGTTTATTGATAGACAGTTTTCAATAACATACACACCTGAAGCTGAAGCTGCAACTCGCTTCAAATCCTGTGTTCTGGCTTTCCAAGCCTTGCAATCCTGTTTTCAGTGACCACTTTTGTGACAATAGAAGCATTCTTCCTTCCCCACCAGCTTCCCCGCTATCTTTGTTGCTTTACCTTTTCCCTTCGTATCCACTTTACCGACACCTCCTCTTGGTTTGGCGGGGGCTTTCTTCTTCTTACCCTTGGCTTTCGCCTTGGATCTAGAAGAGGAAGATCCTCCTACAAACAAAGCGGATGTCTCCCTACCTTTCTGTAGGGTGCCCTCAGCACTCCTCAACATGTTCAGAAGTTCGGAAAGTTCTACCTCCTTTCCTTGCATGTTGAAGTTCAGAATAAACTGGGCGTAAGGAGAAGAAAGGGACTGGAGAATCAAATCAGTATAGAGCTCATTCTCCAACGTGGTCCCAAGGTCCGCGAACTCCTCAATGTAGCCAATCATCTTAAGCACGTGTTCCGCTACCGATGATCCGACGGCCAACCTTGCCGAAAATAGCTTCTTCGACACTTCGTATCTTGCGATACGAGACTGCTCCCCATACAGTTCTTTTGTATGAAGAAATATGGACTCTAGGTCCATATTCCCGTGCCTCCGCTGATGTTCATTGTCCATCGAGGCTAATACGAGGCATTTGGCCTTCGCGCAATTTATCTCCCATGTCTTACGGATTTCCTTATCCGCGACGCTGGAGGTGGGACCTGGGACAGGGGGTGCTTTGGTGGTAAGGACATACCCCAACTTGTCGTAAGTGATTGCCATCTTGACATTCCTGAGCCAATCTTTGTAGTTTGGCCCTGTCAATATGTTTTTATCTAGTAATAACTTAAGTCCGGTCATCTTGAATGGTCGCTGCAATTAGGAGAGAGAAAAGAAACACTTTAGCATGATGCTCTTGCAAGTTTAGAGTGGTTTTTAATTTGTCTAAACTGGATGGCTCCCACTGTCTCTCGAATCCCTTCTCAAACCGTAAAGGAAGGATTAGTCAGGATTACTCTCACCGTACAATACTTGCTTAACCGTTCAGCCAGGCCAGTGTCGGTACTTCGAGGGAGGTTTTCCAACGCTTTCGCGAAGTTCCTTAATTAAGTAACCTCTTTTCCCTGTGGGCGTAGCCCCGCTAACACCTTTCTAGACACCTACTAAGTTTATAGCATTGATCGTTAAGTGAGAGTTTTCCCGAGGAGTAGCATATACTCACAGTAGGATCGGGATCCAAATATCATCGCGTGATAAAACCGAAGGAATCCTACCAGAATCATCACACTCCAAATGGTATGCAAAGCTAGCAAGTTTCAGTACTTATGAAACTCCCGATGTGGATTTTTGCCCCATGCTCTTATGACCTTGACTTTGGCCAAAATATCATAAGTCACATGTCAAGTTCTACCCGTCATTCTCCTGGTTAATTTGGACCCACCCGTACCTACCCTTGACTTTGGCCAAAATGGCAGCACGACTATCCCAAACCAACGCATCTATCTATGCTGCACATGAATACCCAATAGCTACCAATCACTATGCCTTGACTTTGGCCAAAATACATAGCTTGAATACTTTTTGACCATTCATGTGGAATGACGGAGGGCTACGGATGGTTTTGGCGAAACCGTGAACGTAGTGAACTTGATCTAATCGATGGAACGAGATAGCATTTAAAAGGAGTGGTTCAAGCTCCGCGTTTAAAAGTTTTAGTTTTGAAAAGAACCGAGTGGTTTTCAAAGTGTTCCAATCGACTTTTACTTGGTTTATTTTCTTGCATTAGTTCTTTTAATGCATCCCATCATTTAATCCTACCATTGCAGAAAACAACCAAAATATGACGTACGCTTATGCCATTCGCATTCGCCACGGGGCCCCGTCATCACCCGTTAGGTTACTTAACTAACGACAGAGCGGGGGCTGGGCTAGCGCGGCTGTAAAACATAAGCAACGCCTAAATAGTTATTATATATAAGTATATAGCAATGATAGACATTACAGATCACAGATGAATACATTGGATATACTAGGAATCCGCAATGCGTTCGAGCCTGCAACGTAAAGCGGATTACACGGTCGCGGTGAATAGCCTATACCCCATCCAAGACCTCTACGGGTGCGGCAAACTACCCGCCAAGCACCCGAAGCGAAGTAACCTCCCTCACCACCGTGAGTAGGCCACTCGGCACTTCGAGATACCCGGTAGTTTGTGCACCCCCTCCATGGGTCTATCCTAGGAGCAAAAACAGTAAAAAGAATTATACAATGACGGCTACAACCCCGACCCGGTTGTGCGGCCATACAAATAATATTATTACATCAATTTACAGGTTACAAATGAATGAAAGAAAAATAACGCTCATCTCACATCCACCCCGGCTATTGACCCGCGACAATCCAATCCATTCATATCCACAAACCAATAACAATCACAGATCACAGAGATGTATAACCCCGACTAATCGACTTATAGCGATTAGCCGACGTTCAATACATACAAGCATCACAGATATAACCGATATAGTTAAAGTGTAGTGAAGTTTCGAAAAAAAATACGGATTTATAGGCCCCCAAAAGTAAATTTTAGTTCTGGAAAATCTGGGCACATATAACATATCCTAAAAATCCCAAAACCAACACAGAAACATACTGCACCAAAAACGATGCAGAGAGGGGACAATACGGCCGCGCTTCAGCGGCAAGAGCTTCCTATTGCCGCGGATCTGCGGTCCTTTAGTCGCCTCTCTGGTTCGTCTTTGGTGGTTTTTTACACAAAACCCTGAGATAATTTTTGGTGTATAACAAATTTTATTTTGACCAGAAAAAATATTAACAGAAACTAGGGTTTTGCGAGTTTGGTTTTTCGATTTTCCGGTTTCGAAACTTCGTTACACTTAACTACTTAGCTAGTTTAGGTTTAGTTAGGCTCTGATACCACTGTAAGTCCACGTTGCCCACCCCGGTGCTTACGGGGAGGCGGAAAACATAATAAAAATTGGATTTTTATGGACTTAGGCAACATGGACCAAGCTTGTGAGGATCTTTGCTAAACAAAAACAAGCTAAACCTAACTACAAAGTAGCTAAGTGGTAGAAAGGTTATACCTTTGGTCTTTAGTCCTTCTCTCCTTGCTCCTTAGAATGGTAGAAAGAGGTCACCTAGCTTGTCTTCTCCCGTCAAAGAAGGATCCACCCGAAAGCCTCGATCTTTAGCTTCAACTCCAAGCTAGGAGTAACTAGAGTGCAAGAAATGCTAAGACTTGAACCCTAGAAGAGAGTAGAGAAGATCAAGTGAGGGTTTTTCTTAAGCCCTTTTGTTTCTCAAAACATGAGAGGGAGAGAGCTTGAGGGAGAGGATGAGCAAGAGAGAGAAATGATATGAGAGAATGAGAAAATAATAGAGCCATTCTCACTAATATGTGTGAATTAATTTAATTGAATAATTAGCTAGATAATTGTCATGGTAAATCATGACATGACCATTATCATTTCAATTTGCAAAGATCAAAAAGCATCTTCCAAAAGAAATGATGATGGTCAAAGTGTCAACCTAGGTCAACAAGTCAAAGAAGTCAAATGGTCAACAACCACAACCATGGACAATTATTAAACTAATTACTAATTAACAATAACACACACATAAACATTAGGGTTAATAAAATGACAATAGCCATTAACCCTAATCAAGGTCCTCTCCCTCAATCTCAAGCAACTGTGCATACGCACCCGCATTCGTGATCCGAGGAACACGAACACAATGAGAAAAACCAATCTCAAATCATATACTAGGATCCGGCTTAAACCAAAGCCCGCTAGTATAAACTGTCCGGACAGCAAACGTGCACAAGTGCGCGAATGTGAACAAACCCTGTCGCAAAACCATGCGACCTCTACTCATTTAGCCTAAAGGCGAATAGCTCTCTGTGTGGGACTCTAAAGACTCGACACTACGCTGGCAGTGGGTTTAACCACAGACCGCAAGCGGCACTAGATGTACGTAACGGTCCCCAGGTAGATGTCGATAAGAAGACTGACGAGGTGAACCCCATCTGAACTCCTACTGAGCCTGTATGTGACAATCTCCGTACAGTCCGGTCTGTTCGTCTGATACATCGCATGGCGGGCCTAGGGGCGGTAAACGTCAGTCCCCTAATAGCGGTACAAGTCGTGCCGGAGTGAAGCCCAGAACACCCTGAGATAACACTGGAAACCTACCAGTATATCTCGCTTGCCCTGGCCAGGGACTACTCGTGTAATGGCTCTCCTAGACACAGCGCGATGTCAACTCCCAATACCGGGAGAGACGAATCCTGTCTGACCGTCACTGCCTCCAAGTGCTTCGGGACTGCACCCAAAAACTACCTGTTTGCACGACTCCTTTGAGCCGTGGTAGGGTAGTAATCAAAGTGCAGTGGGAACACACTCGAGGCGACGTGACAGTGTCAAGTCAGCGGACTAAGCTGTACTCATGTCACCTGGGAACTGATAACTGACGATAGGTATAATACCAACCAACAGTTCCCGACGAGTCCTGTCCAGTGTACTCGTAACCCAACGAGCACCCGTATACTATCTCAAGTACGACGTACTGACGGCTGTGGGACAGACCGTCTCCCACACTGGGATGAGAAGCGCATACGCTAGTCTACTCCGGAGTATCGATGCCCTGTCTCGATAGTCCAACGACTAGGGACCTGTATAAGGATGTGCTTATAGATCACCCAGCTCCCACGAGTGTGAGCGCCATCACCACGCTGGTAATCAAGCAAAGATCCTAAGGGCTCTACTAATATGTATATCAGCAATATGCTAAAAGAAACACATGCACATATTAAAGCAGAGACAAACCAAGTAGCATACTACCATTTCGAGCAAGATTGTATATACAACTGTGAATATCCCAAGCTTCCATCAAGTAATATACAAACTAGTATGATACAGTAATGGCCTCTAGGGCATATACACTAACACAATACTCGACACACCAATTTGTTTACCCATTTCATCTTCCACTTTCTCTGGTTCTTCTTCTATTCTTCCTTTGATTTTAGTGAATGTTGATGAATCACTATTCGATTTTTCGAGTTCGATAATTCTTGAAAGACAACTTGATTTAGACTCTTTTGAGAATGAGGTAGATAAGCTTTTCGAGATCCTACCTTCATAATTTTTGACAAATCAAGTGTGTTGAATTCTGGCACGACACTTATTGACATTGAAACGTTCAATCGGACCATCGATGAAAGTTTCGAAGATATTTTCGCCGACGAACCCACATTCCTAAATGACACGGATTTTATGATTAATCAACCTCCACCTGAAGAAGTCGAACTACCACCATTTCTTCTTATCCCATACGAAAATGTGACCCTGCTTTCCATTCCTAATCATCCACATTCTCGTTTCCGTTCACCATTATTGTTTCGTCTCTATCAACCGAGACGTAAACCATACCACCTCATATCTCCCCACTTTTTCAAATCTCTGAATTTCCACCAACCAGTGCGTTATATCGATAAGATTTTTGAATGGTTGGTGTTGATTTTTGGTCTTTGCAAGGCTTTACTTTGACCAATAATTTTAACCCCCCCCCCCAAATAATTTTAAATGCTTAATATGATTTTACTTAAGTTTGAGGGGGGAGGGATATTTTGGCTCTTGAAAGAAATTTTTTATAAGATTGTGAGCCAAAAATAAGTTTGGGGGAGGATTTTCATGTTCATATTTCATGTCCCCATTAATAAATTTTTCCTCCCAAGCTTACAGGTTTTTGAGCTTTAACAAGATGACAGCAGTGAGAACACTGTTGAAAACAAGTTTGGGGGAGGTTTATGCTTATTTACGCATCAATTTGCATCATACTTTGCATAAGCACAACATTTTCAAAAAAAATTTTAAAAAAACTTCTTTTATAATAAAAGATTATATAGTGAAAAATTGCATCCAAAAGATTGGAAAAATTTAAGAAAACCTAGAAAATTAGAAGTTTTCTTAAACAAAACTAGTAATAAGTAGTTATGAGCCGTTGTCCCAAGGGTTAGTAAAATGAAGGAAATTACTTATCTGAGGATAAAATAAGTCTGAAAAATAGTTCCTATTCTGGAAGCCAAACATTTGAATGTTGATACCCTACTATACTCCTTACACACGTCTTGAAACTCGGGATAGTAGAGAATACCTTGAAATACTCTTGTCTAAAAACCAAAGTATGAAGAAAATAATGAATGGAAAATAAAAGATAAAACAGTGAAAAGAAAAATGAACACTGGTTTTGTTATCACCGAGGCAGCAATAAAAAAATATAGCGAGGATGCTTTATCACCTAGTGCCTTAGACCAACTGGTTTAGGAGCCACTGCTAAGCCTTAGGTGTTGCAAGACGAGGAAAATCACCTAATTAGCAAGCACAGGAGTAATCGGTCGATTAGTACCTCAAGAAGTATTAACGGTCGCATGAAAAATGTGTGAGCATATTCCATATAAATATCGATTAAAAAGTACTAAGATAGATGGACAAGAGTATGATTGCTTGAATTGAATTCTCCGAGTGTAGGGATGTCTTTTACACATACGTAGGGGTATATGATCGATGTTTGGAAAAAAAGATAGGAATGAAGAATAAAGACGATGTGTTATTGAAGGATGATGTGATTCCTAACATCTTTTCATGACTATTAAGATAGGGCTCATAGCAATTGAAAAGCTAGTATAGTTGGAAACTCTAAATTTTCAAAGTCTTTCTTTTATAATTCTTATCTTTATATGTAACTTTCACCATCTCTCTTTTATTATAGAATTTTGTGGGTGTAATCCGCCGAAAACCCTCAGGAGACAACACTCCTCCTACTAGGGACATCTAGAGGTTTAACGGCTTGTTGCACGTGCTCAGTGCAATCGTGTTGCCTACGAAAGTGTGTTTAGTTTTCTCCTTTCTTTTTCTCCTTCTCTTGAATAAACTAGTTTGCTCGGGACGATCAAAGATAAGTTTGGGGGTATTTGTTCAGTTAATAAAACTGCACATTTAATATGACATTTTTCCTACTATTTCTATATAAAGAAAGGTGTTTATTATAATATATGATACATATGAGGGTTTATCTGTAAAAATAATATTTTCATGTGTTTATATATTATAATTAACATTTGGTAGGAAAATGTAAGCATATAATATCCATGTAACATTTGGCCCATTTAAAAGGTCGAGCGGAACGGATTAATGAGTTCAACCCAATTGGTTTTTCCAGCAACCATGCTTATTTTATTAAATACCTTTGACCAAGTCTTAATGGTTAAGTTAATAAAACAAACTCTACTAATATTATTTGTTGAGTTTGTTGTGCAGAATTTTCAGGGCTGAAATCAAGAAAATCAAAGTTGTTAGAACAAACCTGCCTAATTAAGAAAATAAACTAAAGAAATCAATTCTGGCAGTGACGTAGAAAAGATTTTCAGTTTTCAGAGATTCAAAAAATCACCACGTGTCACCAGAAGAATCCACAAGAAGAATAAGCCCAATATCTCACCATTAGGCCGCGGATCCGCCGCGGTTTAGAAGATTGGGAAGTTGAGATTTCTTTGTTAGGAACGTAACCTCTGGTTTCCAAATTAGGAAGCTAGGGTTCTGGCTCTGGGACTATAAATAAGGACCGATAGCCTCTTGGAAAAATCATCAAGCTGAAGAGATCATGAAGTCCAAGACAGGCTCACGCATCCAGGCTGATCATCAACGGTTCATCTACCTCCTTAGAAGAGATCGAGAAGCAAACTAGCATTTGTAATCATTTTCTAAGGGAATAAAGTGTAAATGAATTTTGTTGATTAATAAAGGTAGTTCTTTTTCTTATTCTATTTCTTGTAGTTTCATTATGATTTCCCTCTCCATCTCTTCTTCTCCTATCATGCGCGAGTAATTCTCCGCTTATTAGGGTTCGTAGGATTATGGTAGATTAATGGATGATGAACATTCTTAAACTCTTTTTAAGTTCTATAAAGTTTATAAACTCTATCAAAAGAATCATTAATATCCTAATCGGGCGCGCTACCAATATTTTGCTAGTCTTGACCGCGATTAGAGATTAAATCAATGATTGTTTTGGTAAAGGCTAGATATGAACGGAGTTCTATGTCGAGATAGGGGTTAAAAGTGGGAACCTCTTTCTGTCATGCCCCACTTCCCAAAATACGGAATACGAGGGGTTGACAAGGCCAGCCATGCTTCTACGGTCGAGGAATTATCTCTCCGTAGTCACACTTCGGCTTCTAGCTTTACGTGGTAATCAGTAATCAATGCACAGGTAATGAGGAATGCAGTAACTAAATCAAAACAAGTACAAAAGAACTAACCAGATGGAGATCAAGAGAATATAGCTCTGGGTAGCTGATCAAGATGTCCGCGATGTACGTCTGGTCCTGGTCCAAGCTAGGTCCACTTCTCACTCTGAGCATGCATACTCAGGTCGTCAGAGCGACACGATAGCAATATATATATATATATATATCGATACAATGGTAACTCATATAATAATAATGAATATGTAACAGTAAATCAAGGGAGTAATTACGTGAACATGAAGTAGCCAAAATGCGGGTATTTAATAGAGCAGGCAAACAGTAAAGCAGTAAACAGTATGGCAGGCGTGTTGAATTAGTAAGCAATACATGTCAATGTCACTATCCCTATCAATCTCTAAGTCTCACTGTACAGGTCACTAATCATATCGTCAGTTCAAGTGTGAGAGTCAACCACGCAGGAGTATCCCCCATCTAAGGGTAGGACCTAAGGGCAAGGGACCACGGGCCCGAAACACGCATGGTAAAAATCAGTAATATCCCTACATATCTCCATATATCTCCATATGTGCCGGCATGGGACTCCCGAGATTCTGTTGAACTCACACTCAAACTACCCCACACCCCGTGGTCTACATCAAACGCCAACCATAACCTCAAATACCGGTCGGTCCATGACAAGTCTGTGCGAGAACTGGAGACAGGATCTCCATCAAGCATGTCCCGACTGATACCTAAGATAAATGGACAGTGTTTGGTGCCTTATCTGTGACACCTATACAAGTGCTTCCATAATTGTACCATACCAATTATAGTCACACTTATACACGTCCCACAAACGTCGACAATGCAATAAATCAATAAGGTCCACTGATTGTGTACAAGTACGTGTCACTTTCACTTATCCATTCATACTTAAACACTAACGTACTTGCCACAATCAAACACTAAAACCTAACACTGGGTAATGCACATGATCGCTAGGTTACCAATGCAATGACATCCATATAATGTGATGAGAATACAGTAATTAAGGCATGAATAAGATATCATCAATCGGTGTCCTACCACTTGCATAATTTATCATAAATCACACATGCACAATTTAGTGAAACAATGAAAAGGGGGTAAGCAGTATGTTTAATTATCTATCTATCAAAATTGGTTTCACGTTAATCGGGTTTCAGGATCACTAGATATGGCCATTTCATTTTAAGCGTTCACTACTGGAAATCCGGTTTCAGAATCAGAAGTCCGTTTCGTAACGCATTTTAATCCCAGTTGGAATCGTAATTAGGCGACGCAATAGTTGAACTATATTTAGGGTTATTAGTCAGGTTTACACCATAATTGGAGGATCAGTAATATACTATGCCGACAGGGAGTTATGGACAGATTATGTTTGAGGTGTAAAACCTGCTTCTGCAGAATTCAGCAAGACGTGTCGACATTGTAAAATGAAATAAAAATATCAAACGGTTGAGAAATCCAGTGAGGCTGGTCGAGTAAGAAATATAATTCAATTTCCTATGTAATGATATAGGGTTCCATGCATTCTCATATTTGAGCAGGAACACACAAGTGTCTAGAAACAGGGGTTAATCGGGATTTCCATTCTGGACTGCAGTCCAGAATCTTAATCCTCCACAATTATCTCTTTCATAGTTTATTAAAATTCAGTGATCAACAGTATAACGCAGTAGTTTAAATAGTTATCTTCGATACGAGCCATCAAACGCTAAAATCCAGTTTATACACAATTTATTATAGATTTTACGGTTTATCATGTTCAGGAAATTCTGATTTCGCAATGGTTGTCGGGGGTAGTCTTTTGTAGGTGAGACGATATTTGTTTGCAACCAAATTTCCGTAGGGCCACTATGGATAGTAAACAGGCTTATTGATCATAAGTCCTGCCATTTAAGGATAGGTTTTCGCTTAGAATTTAATATCAAATACTTGTTTACTCGTAAGGTGATCAAGGCTCCGGTTATGCAAAGATATAAATGATTATGTGTATAACAATAATAGCATGTAAAGCAAGTGGAAATCACTTGCCTCGGTCGCTTGATATAGAAGCAATGCCGCTGCAGGGTTTGTCCCGACACACGGGACGGCGCGATGCTGGATACGGCGCGCGGGATGGGCGCGCGGGATGAGCGCGGTGACCCGGTACTGCACGCGGTGGCGACGCGGGCGTGATACGGCAGTGGGCGTGGTCCTGGCTCGGTGCGTGGCACGGTGCGACACGGAACTGGGCCTGGTGATGACACGGAGGCAGGCACAGTGCGGCACGGAACCTGGTCCGGAGGTGGGCACGATACGATACAGGCGCGACACGGGAACTGGGCATGGAGCGCGACAAGGGAGTGGGTCTGCGGTGACACGGTGCTAGACCCGGAACGGCACGAGTCATGGCACAGTGCGACACGACGTGGCACGAAGCTTGGGCAGTGCAAGGGGTCGGTGCAAGGTCGACGGTGAGAGGTCACGTACGGGTCCGGCACGGTACCAGCAGTGGCGACGGCAGCGAGCTCAGTGGTGAGCCCGGGTCTGTCCTCGGCGCAGCGGAGAGGTGGAGTCGTCATGGCAGCGGAGAGCAGCGTTGGTTGTGGGGGCTCGGGCGTGCAGGTAAAAAGGGTTCGCCGTGATGCTTGCAAAGGGGATTCCGGCAATTGGTGGTGGTGGTTGTAGTTGCCTCGGCGAGAGGGGATGGCGACGAGGGCGGAGATGGTGGCTGGCGTCGGGTCCCGGTGTGCAGACGATGGGTAGGGGAGCTAAGCGAGTGGAGGAGGAGATCGAGGCAGAGGTGTGGAGGTGATGCAGGTAGGCAACAGTGATGCTCAGGAAGCTGTGATGGAGTTTGGGTGGTTGAGGTGGAAGTGCGGTGACCTCGGGGACAGTAGCAGAGGTGGTGTTGGTGGAAGAGAGGGGTGGGTTCGTCGGAGGAGGTGATGGTGGTTGGTCGGAAAGGAGTTAGGAGGTCGGCGGGGGTGCTTGGGTGACGAGGGAGAGGTGAGGACGATGGGTTCGAAGGTGGAGGTTGAGGTTGTGAGGAGTCGAGTGGCTGCGACGTCGAGGCTCCGGTGCTGTAGGGGGGATGCCGGCGGGCGCGGGCATGAGCATGGGTTCGAGAGAGAGGGAGCGGGAAAGAAAAGGATGGGAGAGAGAGAAGGTGATCGAGGGGAGAGAGAAGTGATCGTGAGTGAAGGGGAAAGAGAAAGACGTGTGAGAGAGGGAGACGTGAGAGAGAGGGAGAGAGGGAGAGAAACGTGGGTATAGTTTTTAAATATTAATTGAAAATTTAGAGAGAGAGAGAGAGACGTGCTAATAAAGTAAATGAATGAGATTAAAAGAGATTGAAGCTAGATCTAATGGGATTTAATGGGGGATTTTGGTTTGATTTCCAAGGGGATTTTGAGTGGTGAAAGCATCTCTTTTTTTTTCTTTAAAGAGGAGAAGAATGCACAGCAGCTGGTGAAAGAAAAGAAAGAGAGGGAGAGAGAAATAGTTTAGGCTTTGGGAAAAGGATGTGGGCCTGGCCAAGAGAGAGGAGAGATTGGATTTAGATTAAAATTGTAAAATAGGAATTGGAAATAATCAGTAAAGTTTTAGGGGATTACAATAAAGGAATAGAACATAAATATAATAAAAATATAGGGAAATTATTTTATTCAATATGTAAGATAGTACGTTGAAAACTGGGTATTACGATATAACTATAAATTTATTGTGGGTCAAACGTTATAGTACGATAAAAATTTAGAGATAGAACTAAAGAAATAAGTTAGAATAAATAAAGTTTATTTAAATTTGTATTTGACTATATAATAGGTACTGGGTATTACATCATACCCCACTTAAATAAAAATTTCGTTCTCGAAATTTAAAATAACGATAAGCTATAAAATAATATGCAAAAGGCCACCAACTCAAGCACTAACATATAGCGATTTATTCAAAAGCAGCTAGATAAAAGTCTAAGGTCTATACAAGTATGAGAAATAACGCAACTAAAAGAATAGGCCTAAGTAAACACAAGGTGTGACCTCCTGTAATGATAAACTATAGCACAATATCAGAGAATAAAATAGCAATAACAAACAATAGTGAAGGACTTTGCCGATAGTCTACCATATTGTAGAATGAATATATCGATCAAACAATTTAAAATAACTTGAGAAAACCTATGTGGCGAAATGATAGATAATAAAACAAAACAGTATGTGTGACATATGTTTGCGCCATTAAAAATGTGAAGAATACTAGAGCATTTAAAACGGGTAAAACGGAAGTAGTTAATAACACGAAATTTTGTAAACATAAGGTAGTGGAAGATAAATTTTGAATACGATGTCACTTAGTGTAATTATAGTAATCGGAGATAGCACAAAAATGTATAGGGCTGGCCAGGGTAGGGGTTACAATGGAGTATGGCCCACTCAAAAGGTCGGACTGTAGTACTTCAAACTGAAAGTCGAAGGGACTAGGGTCGCGAGGGTGAACAGTCATGAATCTCAGGAGTGAGGAAGTTTATTAGGGAAGAAAACGGTAATGCATCATGCGAATCAAAAATCAAAAGATTAGTGAACTTAGCAATTTCATTCCAGAAAATTCCCAAACACGGCATTCACGAAAGATAAAAGATGGCCCTAAACTATACATAGATTTATTTGGCCAGAGGAGACAAAAACTAGATCACGTCAATCGCGGTCATGGGAGTTCAGCAGGTTACGGTAGGCTCGTGCGCTCAGATAGGGGCGTCCATTTCCATAGCGCCTCGTAGGGATCGCCACTGGAAGTTCTCCTGCCGCGGGGTCTTGTTCTTCTGATCCTTCTTCCTCGACTGGAGATTCATCATCGTGGTATGCATCCTCGTGATTCACCTCTTTTGGATCTTCTTCTACGTGATTTCCTGCCGCTGGATTCTCCTCAAGATTTTCCTCTTCTGGATTTTCTTCTATCGGGTCCTCCTCGGAATCTTCCTCTAATGAGTCTTCTTCAAAGTCTTCTTCCTCGTCGTCAGAGTCGCTGATCATGTCGACATCTGGGGCTGCGAATCTCTCGCCTTCGGAATCGCTGTTTCCGAAAATCACCTGTGGACCGTTGATCTCGCCATCCGAACTCACCAGTATGCAGTCCAAGGAAACGCACAACCGTGTGTCCTCATCTAGAGGCGGCGCTGCTCCAGGGTGGGCCATGGCATCACAACTCAGAATTTTACTGCATTCAACTAAGAGTTCAACGAATACAAGATCTCAAACGAAAGGAAATATTTACAAAAGAGTGACAACACATTTTTTTTTGAAAGCGGAAAGGCGATAATTCTTCTTTGATTTCCAGACCGCTGCGTTCTCGTCACGCGAGTTGAATCCTGTGCTGGGTCCGTACCATCCTCGAAGCTCAAACTATGAAATAACCATCACTTAGCAGGAGTGGAGAATGTGGACGAACTTCCTCCTTGTAGCTCCTTCCTTTTATGGCAACCCTTGACAAGGTGTTCGCTGGATCCGCAAATCAGGCACTGCCCTTTGGCGCTGCGACAATCTCTCTGAAGGTGTCCTGGCTTCTTACAGTACCCACAACGTTGGGTATTCCGCTGTTTTCGTTGCTGGGGAACAAGTGGGCGCTTCATCTTCATCTCTTTTCCTTGTTTAATAGGGATTCCCTTACGATTGGAGGCTTCTGCTGGTGCCTGAGTCATCTGCCTTCTTAGTCCTTTAGCTAACAGGTCATTCGTTCGCTCCTGGGCTTCCTTCAAACCTTGCAGCACATTCAAAATCTCGACGGTCCTATTCTAGAGAGTGGGAATAGAAGAAGAGTCGTTGGAAGCTATGGTCCTGAAGCAACAATTTTTGAGAACGATAGAAGGCACAGGAATTAGAGTCAAAATACGACATAGAATAAACAACGAAACAAGAGTATCGGTGAGGTGAAACTCAATCGAGCGGAAATCAACTGTAGAACTCCAAGTCACTCAAATAGAGTACAGTATTGTAACTATGCTGCAGTTCACAATTACAACCACGTAACTCTACTAAGTCACCCAAAACTCTAGCGGATGGGTCAAAATGTATAGCAGAACACACTATGTGAATTAAGATCAAGGATAATAAGTTTGCAATCTAGACCGAAGGATGTCTTCGATTGTCAAGCACTACACGGAAACTACAATCCCAATCGAAGCAAAACCTGGCTCTGATACCAACAAAACCATGTCACGCCTCGCTTCCCAAAATACGGAATACGAGGGGTTGACAAGGCCAGCCAAGCTTCTACGGTCGAAGAAATATCTCTCCGTAGTCACACTTCGGCTTCTAGCTTTACGTGGTAATCAGTAATCAATACACAGGTAATGAGGAATGCAATAACTAAATCAAAACAAGTACAAAAGAACTAACCAGATGGAGATCAAGAGAATATAGCTCTGGGTAGCTGATCAAGATGTCTGCGATGTACGTCTGGTCCTGGTCCAAGCTAGGTCCACTTCTCACTCTGAGCATGCATACTCAGGTCGTCAGAGCGACACGATAGCAATATATATATATATATATATATATATATATATATATATATATATCGATACAATGGTAACTCATACAATAATAATGAATATGTAACAGTAAATCAAGGGAGTAATTACGTGAACATGAAGTAGCCAAAATGCGGGTATTTAATAGAGCAGGCAAACGGTAAAGCAGTAAACAGTATGGCAGGCGTGTTGAATCAGTAAGCAATACATGTCAATGTCACTATCCCTATCAGTCTCTGAGTCTCACTGTACAGGTCACTCAGCCTATCGTCAGTCCAAGTGTGAGAGTCAACCACGCAGGAGTATCCCCCACCTAAGGGTAGGACCCAAGGGCAGGACCCAAGGGCAAGGGACCACGGGCCCGAAACACGCACGATAAAAATCAGTAATATCCTTACATATCTCCATATATCTCCATATGTGCCGGCATGAGACTCCCGAGATTCTGTTGAACTCACACTCAAACTACCCCACATCCCGTGGTCTACATCAAACGCCAACCATAACCTCAAATGCCGGTCGGTCCATGACAAGTCTGCGCGAGAACTGGAGACAGGATCTCTATCAAGCATGTACCGACTGATACCTAAGATAAATGGACAGTGTTTGGTGCCTTACCTGTGACACCTATAAAAGTGCTACCATAATTGTCCCATACCAATTATAGTCACACTTATACACGTCCCACAGACATCGACAATGCAATAAATGAATAAGGTCCACTGATTGTGTACAAGTACGTGTCATTTTCACTTATCCATTCATGCTTAAACACTAACGTACTTGCCACAATCAAATACTAAAACCTAACACTGGGTAATGCAAATGACCACTAGGTTACCAATGCAATGACATCCATATAATGTGATGAGAATACAGTAATTAAGGCATGAATAAGATATCATCAATCGGTGTCCTACCACTTGCATAATTTATCATAAATCACACATGCACAATTTAGCGAAACAATGAAAAGGGGGTAAGCAGTATGTTTAATTATCTATCCATCAAAATTGGTTTCACGTTAATCGGGTTTCAGGATCACTAGATATGGCCATTTCATTTTAAGCGTTCACTACTGGAATCCGGTTTCAAAATCGGAAGTCCGTTTCGTAACGCATTTTAATCCCGGTTGGGATCGTAATTAGGCGACGCTATAGTTGAACTATATTTAGGGTTATCAGTTAGGTTTCCACCACAATTAGAGGATCAGTAATATACTATGCCGACAGGGAGTTATGGACAGATTATGTTTGAGGTGTAAAACCTGCTTCTGCAGAATTCAGCAAGACGTGTCGACATTGTAAAGTGAAATAAAAATATCAAACGGTTGAGAAATCCAGTGAGGCCGGTCAAGTAAGAAAGCTAATTCAATTTCCTACATAACGATATAGGGTTCAGCGCATTCTCATATTTGAGCAGGAACATACAAGGGTCTAGAAATAGGGATTAATCGGGATTTCCATTCTGGACTACAGTCCAGAATCTTAATCCTCCGCAATTATCTCTTTCATAGTGTATTAAAATTCAGTGATCAATAGTATAACGCAGTAGGTTAAACATTTAGCTTCGATACGAGCCATTGAACGCTAAAATCCAGTTTATACTGGGCCTGGTGATGACACGGAGGCAGGCACAGTGCGGCACAGAACCGGGTCCGGAGGTGGGTATGACACGATACAGGCGCGACACGGGAACTGGGCACGGGGCGCGACAAGGGAGTGGGTCTGCGGTGACACAGTGCTAGACCCGGAACGGCACGAGTCGTGGCACAGTGCGACACGACGTGGCACGAAGCTTGGGCAGTGCAGGAGGTCGGTGCAAGGTCGACGGTGGGAGGTCACGTACAGGTCCGGCACGGCACCAGCAGTGGCGACGGCAGCGAGCTCAGTGGTGAGCCCGGGTCTGTCCTCGGTGCAGCGGAGAGGTGGAGTCGTCATGGCCGTGGAGAGCGGCGTTGGTTGTGGGGGCTCGGGCGTGCAGGTAAAAAGGGTTCGCCATGGTGCTTGCAAAGGGGAGTCCGGCGATTGGTGGTGGTGGATGCAGTTGCCTCAGCGAGAGGGGATGTCGACGAGGGCGGAGATGGTGGCTGGTGTCGGGTCCCGGTGTGCAGGCGATAGGTAGGGGAGCTAGGCGAGTGGAGGAGGAGATCGTGGCGGAGGTGTGGAGGTGATGCAGGTAGGCAACGGTGATGCTCAGGAGGCTGTGATGGAGTTTGGGTGGTTGAGGTGGAAGTGCGGTGACCTCGGGGACAGTAGCAGAGGTGGTGTTGGTGGAAGAGAGGGGTGGGTTCGTCAGAGGAGGTGATGGTGGTTGGTCGAAAAGGAGTTAAGAGGTCGGCAGGGGTGTTCGGGTGACGAGGGAGAGGTGAGGATGATGGGTTCGAAGGTGGAGGTTGAGGTAGTGAGGAGTCGAGTGGCTGCGATGTCAAGGCTTCGGTGCTGCAGGGAGGATGCCGGCGGGCACGGGCGTGAGCGTGGGTTCGAGAGAGAGGGAGCGGGAATGAAAAGGATAGGAGAGAGAGAAGGTGATCGAGGGGAGAGAGAGAAAAGAACGTGAGTGAAGGGGAGAGAGAAAGACGTGTGAGAGAGAGAGAGAGAGAGAGAGAGACGTGAGAGAGAGGGAGAGAGGGAGAGAAACGTAGGTATAGTTTTTAAATATTAATTGAAAATTTAGAGAGAGAGAGAGAGACGTGCTAATAAAGTAAATGAATGAGATTAAAGGAGATTGAAGCTAGATCTAATGGGATTTAATAGGGGATTTTGGTTTGATTTCCAAGGGGATTTTGAGTGGTGAAAGCATCTCTTTTTTTTCTTTAAAGAGGAGAAGAATGCACAGCAGCTGGTGAAAGAAAAGAAAGAGAGGGAGAGAGAAATAGTTTAGGCTTTGGGAAAAGGATGTGGGCCTGGCCAAGAGAGAGGGGAGATTGGATTTAGATTAAAATTGTAAAATAGGAATTGGAAATAATCAGTAAAGTTTTAGGGGATTACAATAAAGGAATAGAACATAAATATAATAAAAATATAGGGAAATTATTTTATTCAAATATGTAAGATAGTACGTTGAAAACTGGGTATTACGATATAACTATAAATTTATTGTGGGTCAAACGTTATAGTACAATAAAAATTTAGAGATAGAATTAAAGAAATAAGATAGAATAAATAAAGTTTATTTAAATTCATATTTGACTGTATAATAGGTACTGGGTATTACATTTTCCCTCCTGAAACCCTAATCTACATGCATATCTGTCGTTCTAGTTTTAAATCTATTAAAGGATAAAAAGAGTAATATTTAATTAATCATCCATGACTACTAAATCCCAATGAACCCTACAAGCCCCTTTTTATATTAAACTTACATCCATAATTAATCTAGATCTATATTTTGCATCCGTGTTTAACATAGATCTAGAACCTACAACAATTCTGTCTTCTTCCTCCTTTCTTTCTCAACACACCTAAAATAAGAATAAAATATTCCACGTTTCTCAGAAGACGACCCGTACTCATCTCGGTCTAGCTACACGCGACACCGTTCTGATTGCGGTTAACAAACTACTACATAAAATCTAGATCAATCAGGAGGTTTGCACTCTCTGATCTTCTCTGTTAAAATTTTAAAAATACTCTGCACTTCTCTGTGATGGCACCCACTTTGCAATATGAGAGGGACTTTTCCCAAATCTTTGCACACACGATCTACGGTAGCTATTTCGGTGAAGAGATCCGAAGGCGGTGGTGGAATTTCTTACTTTTTAACCATCCAAACTCCTTCGCTCTTCCAGATCTCGTCACCCAATTTTACGAGTGCATGGAGGATGGTTGCCTCTCACAACACGGATTTATTAGGCTAAATTGGGGGGATGGGGAAATCATAATCGATAGGGACTTCATCCATGAAGTCACCTTAATACCTAGACTACCCACCCATGACCAACCCCTCCAATTCGAGGATTATCTACCCTTGATGGGTACTGACTGTTCGAGGGAGCCACATAAGGGCATTCAAGCTAGAACCCTCTTTGCAAATGTACTGACTGTGTGCTGTTGGGCACAAAATAACATTTTTGGTAGTTCACACAATACTACGTTTTTCACACCATCCCTTCATATCGTACACACCTTAATGACTAGGAACCCCAGATATGATATATGCACAGTATTACTTAATTCGATTAGTGCGAGCAAAAGGGCTGCCAATTACCCATGCCCTATGTTAGTGACACAACTGTGTCGCTATTTCCTCCCTGTGGAGGAATTTGAGTTTTACATGCATGGAGGTATCCCCATTAGACCTCTTATTGAGGGCGTATCCACGTCCTATACCCGCTTAAATGATATATGGTCGCGAACTGAACCCGCCGAGAATGTACTCGCCAGGACACCCAGCTCCAGCTCGACCGCGAGCGAGGAAGAGCTTACCCCGGCAGCATATGCGCGTTTACTTAGGAGAGCCACTAGGGGGATAGACAGATTGATTGGGATGGTGACCAACCTGGATCACCGAATGACGGAAATAGAGTATGGCATGACCATTCTGCTGGCGAGAGAGGAACGTTCCCGTTCACGTTCGAGGGGACGACGAGGCCATGAGCAGTGAGGGCACTGCTTTTGATAAGTTTAGGGGTGGAGGTGGTTTGTAAATAGTTATCATTGCATTGCATATTTTTATTTTTTGTACATATTTGTTTTTTTTTCATTCTTTGCATATTTAATTCCGCAATGCATCTTTATAAAAAATATAAAAACTAAAATATATATATATATATATATATAAAATCAAATAAAAAATTGAAAAATTTTTAAAATTATAAAAATTGAAAAATTCAATTTTGGCCATATTTGACTTAAGTTTGACAAGACGGTTGAATAGTAGGGAAAAACTAGATCCTAAACTTAGTAAATTAAAAACCCTAAAAATAACCTTTCTTAAAATTTAACTACAGAAAATATATGTCCTTATAGTTTATTTAGAAATAAGCAAATTTTGAGTTCGGTTCTTGGGCTAAGTCAAAATAAGGGAAGAGAATTGAATTTTTATTTGAAATATAAGTCTGAAAAATAATTCTGAACTTTAAGTTTAAATTCTGAAAATATATACCCTACAATTAGCACATACACGCACCTTGAAACTTGGAATAGTAGAGAATACCTTGAAATGCTCTTGTCTAAAATCCTTAGTATGAAGGAAAAGAAAATAAAAAGTACAAATGTGAATAAAAAAAATGAACACTGGTTTTATAATTACTTAAGGCTGCATAAAATAAAAAATATATAGCAAGGGTGCTTCATCACCTAGTGCCTTAGACCAACTGGTTTGGGAGTCACTGCTAAAACCTTAGGTATTACAAGACAAGAAATTACGTCTTAATACGCGAATACATTTTGTAATCGGTCGTCAGTAGCTCAAGAAGTATTAACGGTCGCATGAAGGATGTGTGAGCAATTTCATCTAAAATTCACCAACTAAAAGTATTTTGGAAGATGGAAGATGGATAAGAATATGATAGCTTGAATTGAATTTCTAGGTGTAGAGGTGATACATACACACACGTAGGGGTATATGATTGGGATTTGGATGAGAGATAGGAATGAAAGATAAGGCTTATACCTTCAGTAGAAATGATAGAAATTCCTAAGTTGAGATGGAACCTTAGAAGGAAAATTCAAAAGATGTTGAAAGTTTAATAAATTTGCAGAACATATACGATCTTAAGTTAAATGAAAAGGAACCGTGAAAAATACGGGTTGATGGTTTCTAAGTTGAAGATAATAGAATTTCTTGCTAGAATACCGAATTGAAGAATGAAAGTCAATAGGCCAAATTGATCGGATTTTGTGGGTAGTATCCGCTGAAAACCCTCAGCAGACAACACTCCTCCTATTAGGGACACCTAGAGATTTAACGGCTTGTTGCACGAGCTCAGTGTAATCGTGATTCCCTGCGAAAGTGAGATTAGGTTTTTTCGAGAATAAATTGGCTTTGCTCGGGTCGAGGAAAAGATAAGTTTGGGGGTATTTGTTCATATCAGAATTTTGCATTATTATATCGCCCATTCTTAATCATATTACAAATAAATAGGTGCTTTTGATCCATGTCTGCTAAATAGTTGCAGCTTACAGGTTCTCAGGTCATTACAGTGAAATTCATGAAAAAGACGCTACAAATGTGAGACTATGACCAACAATAGAAGAATCCGTATGACGTCGCCTAACAGTTCAAGGAACAAATGAAGATCAGTAAACAGTTCAATTGCACAAAGCACAAAGGCAGCACAAGATTCAAGACTTCAACGCGAAGTTAACGGTAAAAGTCCACAAATTCTGCACTGTTGGAAATCTGGAATAAAGTAGAAAAAATTCTAAGGAACCAAGTGAAGAAAACAGAAGGAAAAAGCAACATGAAGCAGCCCTGAGAAGTTGAACTCAAGATCTCACCATATGGCCGCGGAACCGCGGCCAAACATGACATTCTGCCGCGGATCCGCGGCTGTGCAGTGCACGTGTCGGTGCACGTATCGGTGGGTGTCGGTGCTTTGACCCGGCTTTCTTAGAGTAGTCTTGTAATTTCAAATGTGGATCAGATGTAAAACCTAGGGTTTCTCCTGTCTATAAATAGGAAAACCAGAAGCCTAATTAGGCATGCCTTTTTTATTTTTCTAGATTAAAATTTTCTTTCCTTGTAATCGTCGAAGAGGTCATCAATAAAAGTAAGTGTTTTTCATTTCATTTTGCATTCTTCTTAATTGAAATTTACTTTTCTGCAATTTTTTATCTGTTTTTATTTATCTGCAAGTTAATTAGTTTATTAAAAATAAAAAATTATAAAAATGAATTTCATCGTAACTTTCCTAATGAGTGAGTAATTCCTCACTTATTAGAGTTAGAATAGGAAAGGCTTGAGAGATGGAAATCTCTCTCATTCATTTCATTGCTCATATAAATTAATTAATTAAGACTCTATTTAAATTAACCACACACCGCTCACTACGACACTCTATCCTACGAGATAGCGGTGATTCCCTAGTTAGACCGGTTGTGGTTGATTTACATAGAGGTTAGGGCTAAAAGCCAAGAAAGGACGGACAAGGACCAAAAAGAAGAAACTACGTTTCTTCCTAGTCGTGCTAATCCCCTTTGTTGACTATTACCCTAACACCTATGTTCTTAACTAGGGCAAAGAAAGCGGTGAGTAGAATTATTTTTCCAAACTAACCTAATCCTAACCCTAGCAAGACTTTAAATCAAATTAATTTCAATCTTAGATTTTTAAATCAAAACCTACCAAAAATAGGACTTAACTCGTAAGAACTTAAAGAAAGAACACGTTTTCCCTGTGGACCGACCCGTACTCAACCGGCTAGCTACCAAGCGACACCGTTATTGATTGCGGTATATTCTTGATCTTGATTTTAAAAACGCACACGCAAAAAATTCCATACCAATCAGATACGTTAGTCTAATTTTAGACTAAGATCTACTCAACAGAATTTTGGGATCATTCAAGCAAAAGAGCAATTGGGCTCTATTGCTTTTAGTTTAAGGACGTTTTCGGTCCATAGCTAGTTTAAGGACATCACGGTCCATGGGCTAGTTTAAGAACATTACGATCCATTGAGATATGCTCCTGGGTTTTGAGAGTGCATCCAAAATGTAACGTTTTGAAAATCGTTTAGGTGAAATTTCGGATAATCGGTAAAATAACAGGTATTTTCCGTAAAAATCAAGAAATAATTATTTTTCCACATAAACTTAAATATAGCTATTCTAGCTATATAATTGCTAGTATTTGGTATTTAATGGGTTACTTATAAAATTTCTGGTTTACTAAAAATTTTCCGTAATTAATTATTTTAAATATTATTTTAAGCCTTCACTAATACATTTAATTAGTGAAAATTACAAATTGGAATGGGTTAATGCAAGCTTTATGCATCATGACGGATCTAAACATATATTGTAACATGTTCTTTTAAAAAAAATGTTTGGATGGTTCTAAATATCTCTATGTTTGAGCTAGAAAATAAATGAATTAATTAAATAGACAAAAGAAGGTTTGGTGCATGTTAAATTGAGTTTGAGTTTTCATTACTTGGAAATTCCCCCACACACATACACACACCCACACCTGGCCGAGCACAGCCTCCCCTCTCTATTCAACTTTTCTTCATATCATCAAAGAATAAAAGAAAAAGGAAAAGGGGAATTTATTAAACAAAAGAGGTATGGGTGTTGATGTGAGGTATGAGTTGACTCTTGACATAGACTCACACTTTCTCCCTCTCCCTCTCCTCACTAGCAGCAACCCTACCATCCCAAGCTCGACCAGGATTCCAGCAGCCCTTCCCTATGGTTCTCCACTTCTTTTTCCATTAAAAATGCATCAAAATCCACTCAAAACCTCAATAATTCTTCAATTAAACCCTTACCCATTATTCTTTTGTCATTCTAGTATGGATCTTGGTGAAAAGATGCAACTTTAGGAGGCTAGATTCATGTTGGATCTCTTGAATTTGTGAGGTATAATCTAAACCCTATAGTTAAATTGTTGTTTAAATACTTTAAATCAAACATATTTAGTTAATACTATGGGTTTAATTGAATGTTTGGAAAATTCAAGTAAGGGTTTGTGAATTCAATCAAGATTTTTATTACACCATTAAGGATGTAATGTATAGTTTAACATCTTAAAATATGCAAAACCTAGTTTAGTTGTTAAATTGTAAATTGTTAGAATTAATTTGCCCAAATTGTATAATATTGCAAAACTAGAATTTTAGAATTCATATAAGGGAGTGAGATTAAAATATAATGAATATGTGTGTGGCTTAATTTGGATGTCTAGTGAGTATTGTGGCCACTAGTTTGTTAAAACATCAAGTTTTGATCTAAAACGGATATTGGTGCTTACTTAGTTTTTGGAATTAAATCGATTTTAATTAAGTTGTGGTTTTGTTTATTATAACCTATTTCATATTATATTTAGTGAGTTGTGAAACCACGATTGGTATATTTGGATTTTAAGTTTGGGGATTTTCACGTATAGTGACCCTCTTTGTAGTTTGTGGCGTTGTCGCGGTGCATTTCGTGCACCAAGTGTGTGCGCGTCGAGTTAATGCGCGTGATTGACTTGTATTGTTTGTGTCCGTGACTATTTATATTTATTCTCTTGTTTTACTTGTGCACGTTTCTAGGATCGGGTGCAGAGGCGTCGGATGTGGCGCGGAATGGCCAGAGCTGAAATCGGAGCAGATTAGCCGAGACGTCCAGATGAGTAGATATATATCTACAGGGGAAGTCGGATGGATGGCGTATAGCACCCCCACAGTTTCGTTGTATAGAACGTGAATGCGTTATTATATATACATATATACTTATATGTTATGAGAGGTGTATACTTAGCGAGAAATGCTTAAATAACTTGGGTTAGTGTTAGCATATTCTTAAAATAGTGATTTAGTTAGTTTCTTAGTCGCGAACCCTAGAGTAGTAAATTGCACACACGCACACACATATGCATACCTTTTATTTTCTTATGCGTATATGGGGATATGTATATATATATACATATAGGTATATGAGTATGTATATATATATGCGTATACATATACAGGGATGATGAGGATAATTTATGATACTTGGAGATGAGTCGATGTGATGGGCACGATGCCATGAGATCGGTGATGTAATTTGGGTCGTGTGATGAGACACGACATGATATTATAGCGGGTCCTTAGGTGATGTGTTTTCACACACACGTATATATATATATATATATATTTATATGTTGATGGTATCTGTATGTACTAGACTAAGATCAGTACCCCAGTTCATGATATCTGTTGATAAGAATACCAGATGAGTAATTGATAAATGTGATATTCGACCCGTACCCTGATTTGGGATGTCGTACAATGGATTTACCATACGAGGTATACATATGATGATTGATCCGCACTCTTGACTCAAGAATGTCATATTATATATTGTATCGTACATGATACTATTGAGGCGGGATCACCGACTATTATATAGATATATATATCGACTAAGACTTAAGTGGTTTTCCTTACCCTTTGATTAGTCTGTTAGTTTAGTCCTGTACTTACTTAGTAGATATTAGACTGAGCTCGAGTCATACTTACTTCCAAAACTAACGAATCGTGAGTATTTTAAAGACAGGCCAAAGGGTACTACGGATATTTCAAAGGACGTATCTTTCTTAAAAACACCGTAGCCCCTATTTTCTAAACACCGTGATTCGTGTTATTTCAAATGACAAACTGTACGACTCGTATATCTAATATAGATTCTTTATTGTTGCATTTACTATTCATTTCTGTATATTCTTGTTGGTCTTATCGTATCGCATCGCATGTTTAAATGTACTTTTATTGTTATTATGAAACCATGCTGTCAGGACACCAGCACCATTACTGATGATGCATATACTCTACATACACTTGCTTGCCGGCTCGCACACATCATCATCGGTAATTTTCATGTCACGTACACATTAGAAAATACTACTTCATTGGTATAAATTGTTAACTGATAGTTTCGATATGGTACTAGTGAGCTTGCTTTTATACGATAGCTTAGACATTGCATTTATTACTGTGATATTTCATGCATATTTATATATTCATTTGCCATGCTTATTATGGGCCAGTCCGGGTTGCCGGAGCTCGGTATTCACTATTTATTTACATCGTGATCTGAGATTTTGGATTTCTATGAGATTTCTGGATTTTGAGAAACTGCAAAGATTTTATAAACTGATTATCATTTCTAAAAATAGAAATGCGGTTTTCTCGTGATATGATATGAGATATGTCCACCATGAGTTTTCTCGGCTCTTGAGCGGTATCATACACCCGATTCGAGGAGGAGGAGAAACCGTCTGTGGGTGCATAGTGGACCCGATGCGGTACCCCGGGACGAGAAGGTCGCAGATGATGGCGTTGAGCCTGAGACAGGAGAGCACTACTGACCGGTGATTTTATTATGACGCGCCGGATATCCAGAAGATACCGACTTGGTCTTGAGATTTGATGATATGGGGCAGTCCAGATAGCCGGATCCCTAGATATTGATATTTGATGATACATGCCAGTCCGGATAGCCGGAGTCTGAGATATTGAGATGTTGAGATTTATATTTTGTGTCGATACTTGACACTGATTCTATGTTGATTTCTTTGATGATACTCGATTTTATACAGAAATTTCACTGACATAAGAAAACGGTTTTCACATTTAGATGCATTCTGTTTTCATGCTTTCATACATCATATCTATGATATATTGATACCTGAGGTACTGACATGAGCACATGGGATTACACTTATGCATAGATGTTTACCCTTGCCATTATATTATGCTTCTGGTTATATTATTTTGAGATTATATTATTATCGTATGACCTAGAATTGAGTCATACATGCGATTTCTGCTCGGTGATGTTTTCTACTCACGAGTTGGCAACTCACCCCCGTTGTGCCACAGTTCTTGCAGGTTTTTCCGTACAGGTTTTATTGCGGCTTGCTGGCACACTGTTCCTTCCGGGTGATTGCTTTGGTAGGTGGGTTCGCTCGTATCGTGACCACCATTGTACCTTTATTTATATTCAGTTGTATCTAGCAAACTCCATCAACAAGACTTGTATATTCATTGACTTAGAAGACCAGTATGTTTATTCTTTCGACCTTAGAGTCGCGCTTGTATTATTATGGTTTTCTGGTGGATATTGCCTTTTCTTGATGAGTTTTGATCCTCGCCCTTCGGCGTTGTATATTATATTACTTGCGTGGTTGTGACCGCCAATTGGCGAAGAGCTAGCTCCCGCTTGGGGATGCCTTTATTCATATTATTCTTGTTTGTACCCGTTTGGGGCCCGTATTTACAAAGGAGACTTTGCCGAAATTTTCGGAAAAGACTTGATGTTTTTAAAAGGTTTACTACGACTTTTCAAAGAAATTATATGCAAACTTTAAAGCAAGTTTTCCTACTTTCAAATGGTTTAGATTTCTGGGATTTTTGGCTTACATGAATTAGATGGGGTCCTATAAACTTCATATGATTCAAGTGCCAGTCACGTGCTATTTCGGGTCGTGACAAAGTTGGTATCAGAGTGCTAAATTTAACCTTGGTTCGAGTCTATGTTTGACTATGCAGAGTCTAGGACGTTTATATATATTCGGAACCTAGGCTTGACCTTACGGAACTTGGACTTAGTCAAGGGGGCATTAGACCCGAACTTTCGTCGTATAGGTTAACCTTGGTTGATAGAGTATGTGACTTACGTAGAGTGACGTACAGTGTGTATGTTCCGCGGCATACTTACGATACGCTACTCCGCTTAAGAAACCTTAGGATGTACATTTCCTTGCACAGTATTATATTCATTCCTATGATCTGTCCTCATCAGTATCAGTTTATGGTTTTGTTACCACGGTTGTACGGGCATGGAGAACTACGGCTAGAGTTGCGGTTAGCACGAGCTCGTCATGGGCGAGGACTGACCAGGGCGTAATTCCGACGACACACGATTGCATAGGTGTGTCGTTTTATTGTGTTTTTCACGCCATGAGCGTTTGATGGATTGCTTTTACAAAATTTCTCGGATGTGCAGATCAGCACCAGAGGATCGGGCTACCACTAGAGGCCAGCCAGAATGTGATGACCGTCAATGCACTATTATTCTTGATGATTGAGGCACTGTTTAGCATGCGGACGAATGAGCTAGTTGTTGATGCGACTAACAAGATATCGCCCCAGATGCTTGGAGCTATTGCAGCACGAGTTGCACTTAGAGATGTGATAGAAGATCGTTAGTCACCCATGGAGGAAAGACTAAGACATATGGTTAGTTGCATACCCCGATGCGAGGTCATCAGATTGATTGATTCCAGCTAGAGGAGACTTCACGCAGATACGTTGACGAGTCGAAAGAAAATGATCGAATGTCAGAAACCCATTTTTCTAAGTTTAAAGTATTCGGAAAGACATGCAAGTAATTCGGTGGACCCTCTAGAGGAATGAAACCCTAACTCGACATAATGACCATGAGAACGCCTTGGAACCTTAGGGTTTGCGGCAGTTCAGCGGTGCCATTAGTGAGGCTTGGGTTTTCCCTTCTACGGTTGGTCCATAGGTACTGTGGTATATACCGAATATTATTAAACTGTGCACGAGTGTTGAGCTCTCGAAAAATTATGGGACTTTGATGAATCGATTGAAAAATTCGACGTCATCCGGATTTCATATGATGGGATACTTCACAAGAAGACTTGGACCCAGGATCGGTCATATTACGCACACCCATTAGGCCAGAGTTCGGCATCATTGACGAGATATGTTATGAGCGGCCATGATAGTTGGCTAGAGATCTTTTAGAGAATGTGCCAGAGCGGAATTGTTTCCGTCATCATTTCCATATTGAGCCGTCGAACCGAAGAGTTATGTAGCTGGCAATTCATAGTGAGAGACGAGAGCCTAAGGGCGTCAGGCGCCAGACCATAAACAGGAGGCAAGAAGATATCTTGATCGGATAGATTTGGATACACCGACACCTTCTCGACTGCGAAGGAAGGACATATCGACGACAGTGTTTACGATTTGCGATTTGGTGATTCGAATATCACATGTCTGTTATTTCGGATTTCGGTGTTTTTGGGCAATTTATTTGCATGATTGAGATTGTGTGCACCACAGTTGCACTCGACTTCGATTTGATGTCATTCGAGATGTTGATTTTGATTTCATTCTTATGGTATGTATGTGATTTGACTTGTTCTTTCGGTGTAGTTTTCATGCACTTTTAGTATTTTGATTCGATTTTGTGCACGCTGATGCACATGATTGTGGGATTATATACCGCGGTATACCTTATTTGGGCTGAGTTTTGTTGTATACCGTCGATTTCGATTATGATATTTGATATTGTTTTCGTGCACTTTGTGCACTTGATTTAGATTCTTGCGCATACTTGACGCGCTTGATGCGATTTTGGTGCACGCCAGATGCACTAAATCGATATTCTTCGTGCATATCAGATGCACCTGATATTGCTGTCAAGCACATCCGTTGCCCTTGACAGATGTTTTCATGCACACCCGTTGCATTTAGATTTTGTTTCTGTGCATATGTATGGCACATTCATTGATTTTGATTTCTGTGCGCACCAGACGCACGTGGCATTATTACATATACTATTGAGTATGATTTCCTTTGAGTAGTATGTTTTCATGATATTTACTATTTGGTATAGTAGCTGAGCAGGACTAGTCAGAGGACAGTACCTGAATGTGTTTTTACATGCATTGATAGTTACAGAAGGGATTTCCAAAAAGAACCTATAGTCTCAGTATTTTCCTGTGTGTTCGAGATGACACGAACATTTTATAAAGAAAACCCTTCTAAAATTATTTTCAAAAACGGCAGGACGTGTATGTTAAACAAAAGATATATATATATATATATATATATATATATATATATATATATATATATATATATATATATATATTCTTACAATGAACGTCCGCTACTTGTGCCGTGATACGCGCATTGCACAGTGATTTGAAAAAGGTTTGGCATGCATTTCTTTCAGATGTTTTGACGACTTTACAACGATGCGTACATGTATAGTTTTGATGTATATCATGTTGGTTTTTGTATTGGACTTTGACACTGGTACCTTCACCATAACTCCGATAATTGCGGGATGCTTGACGGGGTTTTGATTTTTAGTTATATACTCGTTTCCATGCGCATGCATTGCGCTAAGATGTGTTTTAAGTATTGATATTTTCGAATCCCCGATGACTAGAGTGTTTTGCTGAAATATTTTAGAAATTGGGGGAGTTTTAATTTAAATTCGGGGACCGAATTTCTTTAAGGGGGAGATTGTAACGTTTTGAAAATCGTTTAGGTGAAATTTCGGATAATCGGTAAAATAACGGGTATTTTCCGTAAAAATCAACAAATAATTATTTTTCCACATAAACTTAAATATACCTATTCTAGCTACGTAATTTCTAGTATTTGGTATTTAATGGGTCACTTATAAAATTTCTGGTTTACTAAAAATTTTCCGTAATTAATTATTTTAAATATTATTTTAAGTCTTCACTAATACATTTAATTAGTGAAAATTACAAATTGGAATGGGTTAATACAAGCTTTGTGCATCATGACGCATCTAAACATATATTGTAATATGTTCTTTTAAAAAAAATGTTTGGATGGTTCTAGATATCTCTATGTTTAAGCTAGAAAATAAATGAATTAATTAAATAGACAAAAGGAGGTTTGGTCCATGTTAAATTGAGTTTGAGTTTTCATTACTTGGAAATTCCTCCACACACACACACACACACACCCCTACACCTGGCCGAGCACAGCCCTCCCCCCCTCTCCATTCAACTCTTCGTCATATCATCAAAGAATAAAAGAAAAAGGAAAAAGGGAATTTATTAAACAAAAGAGGTATGGGTGTTGATGTGAGGTATGGGTTGACTCTTGACTTGGACTCACTTTCTCCCTCTCTCTCTCCTCACTAGCAGCAGCCCCATCATCCCAAGCTCGGGCAGGATTCCAAAAGCCCCTCCCCATGGTTCTCCACTTCTTCTTCCATTAAAAATGCATCAAAATCCACTCAAAACCTCAATAATTCTTCAATTAAACGCTTACCCATTATTCTTTGGCCATTCTAGTATGGATCTTGGTGAAAAGATGCAAGTTTGGGAGGCTAGATTCATGTTGGATCTCTTGAATTTGTGAGGTATAATCTAAACCCTATAGTTAAATTGTTGTTTAAATACTTTAAATCAAACATATTTAGTTAATAATATGGGTTTAATTGAATGTTTGGAAAATTCAACTAAAGGTTTGTGAATTCAATTAGGGTTTTTATTACACCATTAAGGATGCAATGTATAGTTTAACATCTTAAAATATGCAAAACCTAGTTTAGTTGTTAAATTGTAAATTGTTAGAATTAATTTGCCCAAATTGTATAATATTGCAAAACTAGAATTTTAGAATTCATATAAGGGAGTGAGATTAAAATATAATGAATATGTGTGTGGCTTAATTTGGATGTCTAGTGAGTATTGTGGCCACTAGTTTGTTAAAACATCAATTTTGATCTAAAACGGAAATTGGTGCTTACTAGGTTTTTGGAATTAAATCGATTTTATTTAAGTTGCGGTTTTGTTTATTATAACCTATTTCATATTATATTTAGTGAGTTGTGAAACCACGATTGGTACGTTTGGGTTTTAAGTTTGGGGATTTTCACGTGTAGTGACCCTCGTTGTAGTTTGTGGTATTGTCGCGGTGCGTTTCGTGCACCAAGTGTGTGCGCGTCGAGTTAATGCGCATGATTGACTTGTATTGTTTGTGTCCGTGACTGTTTATATTTATTCTCTTGTTTTACTTGTGCACATTTCTAGGATCGGGTGCAGAGGCGTCGGATGTGGCGCGGAATGGTCAGAGCTGAAATCGGAGCAGATTAGCCGAGACGCCCAGATGAGTAGATATATATCTACAGGGGAAGTCAGGTGGATGGCGTATAGCACCCCCACAGTTTCGTTGTATAGAACGTGAATGCGTTATTATATATACATATATACTTATATGTTATGAGAGGTGTATACTTAGCGAGAAATGCTTAGATAACTTGGGTTAGTGTTAGCATATTCTTAAAATAGCGATTTAGTTAGTTTCTTAGTCGCGAACCCTAGAGTAGTAAATTGCACACACGCACACACATATGCATACCTTTTATTTTCTTATGCGTATATGGGGATATGTATGTATGTGTGTGTGTGTGTCTATATATATATATATATATATATATATATATATATATAGGTATGTGAGTATGTATATATATACGTATACATATACAGGGATGATGAGTATAGTATATGCTACTTGGAGATGAGTCGATGTGATGGGCACGATGCCATGAGATCAGTGATGTGATTTGGGTCGTGTGATGAGACACGACATGATATTATAGCGGGTCCTTAGGCGATGTGTTTTCACACACACGTGTATATATATATATATGTTGATGGTATCTGTATGTACTAGACTTAGATCAGTACCCCAGTTCATGATATCTGATGATAAGGATACTAGATGAGTAATTGATAAATGTGATATTCGACCCGTACCCTGATTTGGGATGTCGTACAATGGATTTACCATACGAGGCATACATATGATGATTGATCCGCACTCTTGACTCAAGAATGTCATATTATATATTGTATTGTACATGATACTATTGAGGCGGGATCACCGACTATTATATAGATATATATATCGACTAAGACTTAAGTGGTTTTCCTTACCCTTTGATTAGTCTGTTAGTTTAGTCCTGTAGTTACTCAGTAGATGTTAGACTGAGCTCGGGTTATACTTATTTCCAAAACTAACGAATCATGAGTATTTTAAAGACAGGCCAAGGGGTACTACGGATATTTCAAAGGACGTATCTTTCTTAAAAACACCATAGCCCCTATTTTCTAAACACCACGATTCGTGTTATTTCAAATGACAAACTGTACGACTCGTATATCTAATGTAGATTCTTTATTGTTGCATTTACTATTCATTTCTGTATATTCTTGTTGTTCTTATCGCATCGCATCGCATGTTTAAATGTACTTTTATTGTTATTATGAAACCATGCTGTCATGACACCAGCACCATTACTGATGATGTGTATGCTCCACGTACACTTGATTGCCGGCTCACACACATCATCATCGGTAATTTCTATGTCACGTACACATTAGAAAATACTACTTCATTAGTATAAATTGTTAGCTGATAATTTCGACATGGTACTAGTGAGCTTGCTTTTATACGATAGCTTAGACATTGCATTTATTACTGTGATATTTCATGCATATTTATATATTCATTTGTCATGCGATATTATGGGCCAGTCTGGATTGTCGGAGCCCGATATTCACTATTTATTTACATCGTGATCTGAGATTTTGGATTTCCATGAGATTTCTGGATTTTGAGAAACCGCAAAGATTTTATATACTGATTATCATTTCTAAAAATAAAAATGTTGTTTTCTCGTGATATGACATGAGATATGTCCACCATGAGTTTTCTCGGCTCTTGAGCGGTATCATACACCCGATTCGAGGAGGAGGAGAAACCGTCTGTAGGTGTATAGTGGACCCGGTGCGGTACTGTTGGAGATAGTGCCCTCAAAGTTAATTATTGGATCGCAGGTACGTGATTGCAATGATTGAGGCAGGACCTATACCGATATAACAGTCTTGCTCGAGATGATAGTATGCTATCTGGTTTGTCTTTATCATCGAATATATGCTTTAGTTCACTATTGCATGATGATAGAGCCCATAGGATTCTTGCTTGACTACCAGCAGTATGATGGCGATCATATACGTGGGAGCTGGGGTCTGTAAGCCCATCCTTAAAAGTGTCCCTAGTCGTGGGAGTTTCGAGACAAGGCATCGATACTCCAGAGTAGACTAGTGTATACAGTCGAGACCCCGACGAGGGGCGGTGGCCGGTCTCACAAGCCACTGGTGTCAGTTGGATCACTTAAGATGTATACAGGTGCTCATTAGGTTATGAGTACACCGGACAGGACTCGCCGGGAACCAGCTAGTTGGTATTATACATATCGTCAGATGGCAGTTCCCTGGTGACATGTGTACAGGTTAGCTCATCGACCTGAGATCGTCATTTGTCTCGTGTGAGTTCCCACTGTGCTTAGATTACTACCCTACGACACTCAAAGGAGTTGTGCAAATAGGTTTTAGTTGGGTACAGTCCCGAACCACATTGGAAGCAAGTGAGCGGATCGTCGGGGATTCGTCTCTCCCGGTATTGGGGGTTGATGTCGCGCAGTGCACGGGTGGCCATCACTAGGAATTCTCGGCCGAGGTAGTGGAGAATTAATGATTTGGATCAGTAGTTTCTCAGGTGGTGATGGGCTTCATGCCGACATGATTTATCGCGTTATTAGGGGTCTGACTTTATCCACCCCCTAAACTCGATATGTGATACTCTTTAGACGAATGGACCGGACTGTATATACATTGTCACTGTCAGGCTCAGTAGGGTTTATAGATGAGTTCGCTCGTCAGCTTCCCTTCCAATCAATACATAGGCAAAACGTTACGTGCAGCTTGTACCTCTGACGTGCTAGTGGTTATACCCAGTGTTGATGAGTCATTAGAGTCCCCCACAGACACTTTCCCAAGTTCGGGCGAAACGTTGTAGAGGCCGTATGGGTTTATGGAAAGGTTCGGAAAATGCACGTGCGTTTTCGCACGTGTCATTTTTCGGGCAGATAATACTGGTAGGCTTTGGTTTAAACCGGAACCCAGTATTATACTGTGTAGATATAATATCTTTGTCTCAGTTGCATTTGTATTCGGTCGTAATACAAATGCGGGTATGTTTATACTGATACGGGGTTATCCTAAAATTCGTTTCAGGATCACTTTTGGAAGTTGCCAGTTTCCAGTTTTCTATCAGCCGTATTTTGACATTCGGTTAAATGCGGATTTATCTTTTCTTCTCTTGGTTGAGTCATGAGAGTGATGTGTGTGGAAGCATCTAGGGTTTGTGAGGTGTTCTTTGTTCATTGGTGGCATTTAATGAAATGGTGACTAAGGTTTATGAGTCACCATTTGCATTAATGCATTTTTGTTTATGCTTAGATATTTTCTTCATGATAAGCTTTGCTTACACTCACCCCCTCTCTCCTACACTCACCTCCCTCCCATAAATTTATGGCCGGCCCCTCATTTCTTGAGGATGGTTGATTCATTTGGAAAAAGAATATAGTTTTTGGACTCATGGAAATTAGATAAGCCTCATTTCTCATTTCACCCGATTCCAAAAGGCAACTTCATTAACCGTTCGTCCATAGCCTTGGACGTAACGAGACAAAGTGTTCCACTCATTCTCTATATCATCTTGGTCATCTCTTTTAGCAAACTTGACGATCGAGTTGCCTCGGTTCAGAGGCGGGAGCCCGTTTAAAGATCCGTCGATGTGGTGCCACCTGGACGAGAAGACTGGAGTTCAAGGAGATCGGAGCTGCCGCAACAAGCATGGGATGATAGTTGAAGACCGAAGGACTCGAATCGTTCGGTATAACCTTTCTACCCACTTTGTAGTTTGTTAGTTTAGCTTTAATAGCGGATCCGGGTTACGGTACGCGATAGCGCCAGTTGTAAAAAGTTTTTGTTCCGCATTTGGCGTCTGTTAGACAGCCGGGGCGCTACCGTGGACTTACAGTGGTATCAGAGACTCACCATTAAGCTATACTAACTTGTGCTAACACGTTTAAAATATCGATCGAACGGATTTCGCAAAACTACAATTTTCAGCACATAAGTTTCTGTCGATTTTTCTAAGGGCCTAAAAATAATTTTACATATCACAGAAAAGTGTGCACGGTTTTCTAAGAATTATGGAAAAAATGGGCACGTGATCCCACATTATGACCGTGGATCCGCGGTCAAACCTAGGGTTTGACCGCGGAAGCGCGGCCGTTCTGTGGGAACAGTGCATCATTTTTTCCAGAATGGTTTATTTTGTAAATTGTGGTTTTTTGGTACTATTTGTCTGGGCCCAGATTTTGTTACTGTACAGCAGATGTACGTGGGGCCCACTTCGGGAAATTTAGTCGATCGAAATTTTAAACTTGTTAGTTTGCAGTATTTACATTATATCTCCGACAGGAAATGTCATTTGATCGGTAAACCGCGTCTGATTGCTATAGTTCTTTTAGACGGGTTTACGAACATGACATTCGCGTTGATGTTCTGTGTTGTGATGTGATGTTGCGGATATGTCGTGGTGGATAGCAGGGTGCAATGATAGTGCAGTTTGGATTTATTTGTACATTTGTTATTGCGGGACGAGCGTCCAACATGTGGACTGCCGTCACTGCCTGTTGTATAATATTCTTTTGGGGCACGACCGGGTCGAGGTCAATGTACCCGTTGTACATATTTTTATTTCTGTACTAGGTTTATCCCGCGAAGGAGTGCACGGATAGCCGGGTTCTGGAGGGCAACGGGTTCGTATCTCATGGCTTTGAGAGGCAAAGGGACCTCACTCTAGAATTGGCAGACTATTCGCCGCACTCGTAGGGGGTACAGGTTGACCCAAGGAGGGGTGCTCAATTTACCGGATTCCGTGAAGTGCCGGGTGTTCCATTCACTATGTTGTGGGGACTACCTCACTTCAGGTTTTGGCGGGTAACTTGCCGCACCCGTAGGGGTCTAGGTTTCATTGCACAAGCTATCCACACGACCAGGGGAACGTCGGGTTTCAGCAGTGGCTCTGTGAAACCCGGGGATCCCAGATTATCTGTATTGTTCTGTGATGCTTATTACTTTTCTGTAATGTTGCATATTAACACGCCTGGAGCGATTATTGTATATTGGTATATATACTATTAGATGTTGTATATGTTTTTGTCACGTCCCGAAAGTACGAAATATGACCAGCACTTAAACTACGAACGTCTCGAAGCGTACGTAATCTAAGTAAGCCGAAAACCCAAAAATCCAAACCAAGAAAAGTAGTAGAGTGAAGGAAAACCAATTAAAACAAGTGGTTTCAATAGCATAAGCCGAATTATGCGGTTTAAAAAAAGCATCAAACATTTCCCGAAAATTTCGGCAGAGTCTCCTTTGTAAAAACTGGCCCCCAAACGGGATACAACAAGAATAGTATACGAAATCAAAAAGGCATCCCCAAGCGGGAGCTATCTCTTTGTCAATCGACGGTCACAACCACACAAGCAATATAATATACAACGCCAAGGGCGAGGATCAAAACTCAAAAGGAAACTCAAAACCACCAGAAATCCACAGAAATATAACGCGCGACTCTAAGGTCGAAAGAATAAACATCACTGGTCTCTATCTCTGAAATAAATACATGTTTGGTTGATGGAACTTCTAGATACAACAGAATAATGATATACAAGATATATAATGGGGGTACGATACAAGTAAACCCACCTACTAGCAAGTTACCCGGAAATGGGAAGCAGTGCCAGCAAAGCCGTAATAAAACCTGTACGGCAAAACCTGCAAGAAACTGGGGCACAACGGGGGTGAGTTGCCAACTCGTGAATAGAAAAACATCTACGGAAAGAAATCGCATAAATAACGCAACCTAGGTCAATGATCATAATATATCCTCAATTATATATATAACATGCAGCCTATAACAAAGGCTAGGGTAAATATCTAACCCGAGTGTAATCTCATGTGCCCGTGTCAGTACCTCAGGTAGCAATATATCATATGAATGAGGTATGAATGCATGAAAACAGAATACATGTAAATGAAGAAACTGTTTTCATAATTTAGTGAGATTTCCTTTGTATTTTTAAAATGAGGTATCATAATGAAATCAGCATAAAACAGTGCCTAGCATCGGCACAAAACGTAATCCCAATATCTCGATATCTCTGTATCACAGTCTCTGTACCTCAATATCTCGAAATCTCAATGTCTCAATCACAATATCTAGAGTGCCGTCAGTCCAGACCGGCCCCTACCATCCATCTCAAGACCACGACGGTATCCTCCGGATATCCGACGCGTCGGGTAATATCACCGGTCGGTAGTGCTCCCCTGCCAGGCTCAACGTCAACAACACGATCCTCTTGCCCCGGGGTACCGCACCGGGCCCACCATGTACCCGAAACGGTTCCTCCACTCCTCAAATCGGGTCTCAAAATCCATCAGCAAACTCATGGTGGACGACTCATACATCATGGGAAAACCGCACTTTTTATTTAAAAGAGAGGGAAGAAGCTTATACAAGTTTTGCGGTTTTCCCCCAAATCCAGAAAATCTCATAGAAATCCGAATCCAAATCATCAATAGCATATAAACCCATGAATATAGGCATAAGAATCCATGAATACGGCATAACAATGAATAACAGTATGCATGAAGTGACAAGTAATAACTACAATATCTAAGCCGGCATATAAGGTAAGTACACTAATATTATGTCAAACTACTAGTTATCAAGCTAAGTTAAGCAATAATATTTTCTAAGGTGTACGTGACATGGCAATTACCGATGAAGAAGTGTGTGAGCCGGCTAGTAAGTGTACGTGGTACATACGCATCATCGGTAATGATGCCGGTGTCCTAACAGCATAATGTCAACAATGCAATATGAAATAACAATGTAAGTATGCGATGCGGAGCGAGCAACCAAAATGAGCGGGAGCAAAATATTAAACAATGGTGCCATTTGAAATAACACGAATCGTGGGGTTTTGAAAATAGGGGCTACGGTGTTTTTATGAAAAGATACATCTTTTGAAATATCCATAGGATCCCTTGGGCTGTCTTTTAAAATACCCACGATTCGTTAGTTTTTGAAATAGGTAAGAATCGAATCTAATCTAACAACTAAACTAAACTAAAGGGCTAAGCTAACAAGCTAGACTACAGGTAAGGAAACCGCCTAACATCTGAGTCGATACATATACATACCTGTATATATATTAGTCGGTGATCCCGCCTCAATAATATCATATCCGATACCATATCTATAATCAGACATCCCAAGTCAAGAGTGCGGATCAATCATCAAAATATAGCTCGTACGTAAATCCGTCGTACGGCATCCCCAAATCTGGGTACGGGTTAATATCATATTCATCACACTATTCATCTGGTATCCTCTTTATCCAAGATCATAGTCCAGGGTACTGACCTATGTCTAGTACAATACTAATATCATCAATATAGTCATGATCTGACTACTGATCGACAGTCTCGTACAAACCGATATCATCAGCACATATCATCATCAAGGGGTATACATCGTCCAATACGGCCTAGTATCAATATCTTAGCATATCATATCTCATATCACGATCACATGTCGACCATTTTATTTATAGCACTATTCACCCGTATCGTCGTTCAAAGACCCGCTATAACATCAGGACGTATCTCAAATACGAATCCTGCCATATCACCGATATCACAACCTCAACACAAATCTCATCGACTCATCTCAAACCCAAGTATCATCCTCAAATCCGTATGTGAACACATAGTCCCATACCCATGTGAACACATAACTATATATTCCCGAATAAGCACAAATGAAAGAAGAAAGTATGCAAGTATGGGTGGTTGTGTGCATGTTTGGTGCGACCACTACTCTAGAGTTTCGCGACACTAAATCATCCAAGAACACCAAATATCCATATTATCATCAATATACTCAAACAAAATATAATCAATATATATATGTGTGTATATGTATTCGTATACATCACCACGAACTGCGGGGGTGCTATACGCCATCCACCCGACTTCTCCCCGTAGATATAAATCTACTCACCCGGTCCTCGCTCGCCGGTGCCGACGTCGCCACGCGCTTGCTTGTCGTCTCGAAGTCCACATGGGTACCTACATATCATAACGCACCGTATCGCATTAAAATCCGACTCATGATCAAAACGACACACGAAACCCACATAGGTCAAAACCTATGGTTGCTTTCACAAAAATCCAAAATTCACTTTAAAAGCCATTTTTCCGAAAATCTAGCATGCACAAATTACCCGTTTTAGTACAAAACTCGACGTTTGAACAAATTTAATGGCCATAATACTTATTAAACAACTTAAATAAGTCATAAAAACCATTTCCATTATTTAATCTCATTAAATTTCTTTAGCCCCAAAATTCTAGTTCACAATATACCCAAATTTTAACAATTTTATAGCAAAAATGCACAAACAACAATTTAGCTAGGATTTTCATGAACTAAAGACATTAAACCACACTTAATAATGTTAATGAAGTCAAGAAAAATCTAATTACATTTTTCTCTTAATCAAATTCAAGGTTTACAAAAACCTAGTTTGCAATTTAAGCAATTTGGACAAATTACATATAGCAAGTGCAATTTAATCAACCAAACTAGGTTTTACATACATTAAGATGTTAAACTAAACCTTGCATCCCTAATGATATGATAAAAACCCTAATTGTAATCACAAATCCTTACTATATTTTTCAAAACATTCAATTAATCCCAAACTATTAACTAATTATGCTAGATTTAAAGTATTCAAACAACAATTAGACATAAGGTTAAGAATTTACCCTCACAATCATCTTGAAATCTAGCACAAATCTAGCCTCCCAAACATGCTTCCCTTCACCAAGATGCATACTAGAATGGTCAAGTAAAAATGGGTAGGGATTAGATTTTGATTTTGTGGAATTTTTGAAGCATTTTGGATAATTTTTTGATGGAATTTTGAAGAGAAAAGAGAAGAAGAAATTGAGGGGGGCTGCTGCTGCTGGTTTCAGCAGAGGAAGAGGGGGGAAAAGGTGAGGGGATTATGCCAAAAGATCCAAGTCAAAGCCCCTCCCAATTACCATAATACCCCCACCTACTCTACTATATATAAAAACCTTATTTTAACCCATTTCTCACATGATTTAAGGTCAAAAAGAGGGAAATAAAATTCTTGGACTGCTACAATAGTGTGGGGCCGGCCAAGGGGAGTGAGGGTGAGTGTGAGAGACTTTACAAAAAAATTCTATGCAAAAAGACCCCCCACAATTCCATATTTGCAAGTTTTAGTTCAAAATAACTATATTTTTGTTTTCCATAAAATAAATCAATTAAAACTTGAAATAAAATACTAAAAAATTATATTACAACTAGATTTTAATTAACATGATTTTAAAGATTAAAATTATCCCATTTAAATTTGTATTTATCGCTAATTTAATGTATTTTCTTACCGGCTTAAAATAATATTAAAATAATTAATTTCGGAAAAAATTTCAGAAAATTTGAAATTTCAGCAATGGCTCAATAAACACCAAATACTAGCAATTACATAGCTAGAATATGTATATTTAATTTTATAATAAAGATATTTGCATTTTGACTTTTTACAGAAAACCCCCTTATTTTACCGTTTTTTCGAAATTTCACCGAAACGATTTTCAAAACGTTACAGTTTTACACCCGCGCTAGTCCAGTCCCCGCTCTGTCATTAGTTAAGTAACCTAACGGGTGATGACGGGATCCAGTGGCGAATGCGGATGGCATATACGTACATTGTATTTTCGTTCTTTTCTGGTGTGATTGATTGATGGGACTGCATTGATTGTTATCAATGCAAGGATAAAACAAACCTATATTTGATGTTGTTGGACGAATTTTAAAAGGTGTTATTACAAAGATGTTTCCTTTTGTTTTGCATAGTGATATTCAGTCAGAATATCCCGCACCTCATTCGACGAGGCAAGGGTCGAGATCCCTTCACCGGGAATGACCCCTTGGGCATAAGTTTACGTCAGGGTAATAACTTCAATATAGTCGATTACAAGTTGCTTTGCATCGCGGTATTCAGTTGGAATATCCTGCACCTCATTCCACAAGGAAAGAGCCGAGATCCCTTCACCGGGAGTGACCTCTTTAGCAAAAGGTTTTTCATCACTATATTTTTATAAAAAGCTATCAGGTTCCTTCAACGAGATCAAGTTCATTACGTTAAAGGTTTTTCGCCAAAAACCAGTCGTAGCCCTCCGTCGTATCTTATGGATGGTCAGTAGTATTCAAGCTATGTTTGTTGACTTTCGCCAAGGCATAGTGTTTGGTAGCTGCTGGGTATTCATTTGTTGCATTGATAGATGTGTTGGTTTGGGACAGTCGTATTACCTTGTTGGCTTTTGTCAAGGGCATGTACGGGTGGGTTCAAATTAACCTGGACAATGACGGGCAGAACTTGACATGTGACTTATGATTTGTTGGCTTTCGTCAAGGTCATAAGAGCATGGGGAAAAAATCATATCGGGAGTTTCAAACATACAGGAAACTTGCCAGGCATGCGCATACCTTCTGGAGTGTGATAACTTGAGTGGCTTCCATCAAGTTATCATGCGATGATAGTTGGATCCCGATTCTCACTGATGAGTTGGTATACTCTTCGGGTGATCCTGACTAATTCTTCTTTCAGGTTTGGAGGAGAATTTGAGATTACATTGGGAGGTTTCCTGATTAGATAAAGTGATAACCATTCTGATCTAGGTTAGAGTGCACGCAGAGTGTTTCTTTTCTCTCTCTCTTTGGCAGTGACCTTTGACCGACCCTAGACTATGACTCAGTGACCAAGTTGACCGAACCTTCTTAAAATACTGGCTTTTGGATTGTCTATAGTTGCATAAGTCATTGCCGCTCCTTCTTTTACCCTTTGTATTTCTCAGAACACCCCGTATTACTACGGACATCCACATCCATTGGATAGATCCATCGTATGGTAATATACGAACTCGAAGGGAATTCTTCGAGGATGGATCCAGGTTCAGGAGAAATAGAATTGGTTTATTCAGTTGTCTTTTATTATCACCTTCTCTCAGGTTGCGAGAGCTCCTTAGTCTAGGAGAGTACACCTATTATGCTTATTGGATAGTCTTCTTCCAAACCATAGGCAGGTGCCGAAAGGTAGGGAATGAAGAAAACCAATTAGCCGAAGTAGGGTGTGTAGAAGGTAATATGTAAAGACAAGATAAAGGGATTAGAAAGAGGGCAAAGTAAATTGCGACTGTTATCATTCACGACAAAACCGCGTACTTCATCGCCACTCCTATTTCACCTTTGGTTTTTCCCCAGTTCGGGAGAAATAGAATAAGGTATTATTCAGTTGTCTTTTATCATAACCTTCTCTCAAGTTGCGAGTACTCCTAGGATTAGGAGAGTACACCTATTATGCTTACTGGATGGTCTTCTTCCAAACCATAGGCTGGTGCTGAATGGTAGGGAAGGAAGAAAACCATTTAGCCTAATGATGGTGTACATAAGGTAATGAATAAAGACAAATAAAAGGATTTGGAGAGATGGCAAAGGAAATATACGGTTACAGTCATGAATTGGATTATGGAAGAGGCATTACTAGGAATACCAGAATACCCCTATGAAACTTTTTCATGTTTCACTGCATTGTTAAAAGAAAACTGATTTCCCGATTAGATACTTACTCCAGGGTATGAATTTACCATGTGAGATTCTCATATCTGTACGGTTTTACAGATGATGAGTGGGAGTAAGTTATTAGGAATTGGGTGATCATGCTCATTATATTGGAATTCATTGTAATTGGTGATATTTGAGGAAATCGCCTGGGTACAGTTTTCAACCTACGACGCACAGGTTTTGAGTTATTCAGCTCAGAGGACATATACAGAGTATTGTATGTTTTCCAGTGTCCGTTAGGACAAAGGGGTTGGTTCTCATACTCTGTTCTATTTACTTGTAACTTCTCTAGTTTTTAGACAAGTGTTTCGTAGAAATACAATGTCTAAATTTTGTGAAGTTGTGGGTATAAGAATAAAGTAGAGAACCAGGTATCGCAAGTATCGGGATTCTTCAAAGAGTTTGAAGATGTAGATTCTTGTAATTGGTATTCAGATAATAGTAATGGTTTTGAGAAACTTGTTTCTCTTTCAGGTTACTCATAATTGGATGGATTCCTAAGTTGAGTAATGCTGAGTAGCCACTCTCCATTAAGATTGATATGCACTGGAGACAGCTGCATGTTTTGAATCTGGTTCCAATTAAATTAGTGCCTCTATTTCTATATTGTATATAGAATGGTTCATATCTTAACGATGTTAAGATACGGGGAGCTGTCCAGCTTATGCTTAAAACCAGACACTGGATAACTCAAGGCACGTTTCTGTAATGGCAGTTTGTGGGTTGACCCTGGCTTTGACGAGGGTTGACTTTTCTACCATCTGGAAGATCAATAGTGATATTGTTCTTGACTCGCCACAGTTTTGTTAAAATGAATTTTTTCAGAAGACAGTAGTGGGAGTATGGTAGAACTGGAAGTGATTCCAGAACCGCAAACGATTACGGAAAATTTAATAGGACCTATATATTCAATCAGGTTTGACATTCCAATAGCCACTCCGCAGATATGGTGGGTAACTTCAGACACCCGAGAGGTACTCCGGTAGCCTCAAGGACGGTGACAGGGAGGTTCTTGTTTACCCAGACCTGACACTACTATTGTTCCAGACTATGAAACCCGGTAAGAGGATAAGTATAGCGTCCTTCTGAACTAGCTTTAGAAGTGTACGTGTATATTATTCTGCCAGAGGGTTGTCGTAGTCAGTGGGAGCAGCGGAAGCATAGTGGGCAAATAGCTTATGTCTATTTATAGGCTTAAGCAAATATAGCGGAGATTAGATCATCTAATTTTGATAAGACAGTCATAGCTTTGACTTCATCAGAATAGGGGACGGATCTGTTAAGAAGGTAATAGGGTGTGATGTCCTGGTATTTGGATGACATACACAGAGTAGGAAGTAAAATTCCTATACTACGATCGGTTGTACTGTGGTCGTCACACAGTTGTTTCTCCACAAAGGATATGGATATAATATCAGACATTCTGGTTACTAGATCTATGGTTTTTAGATCTAGATTTGGGTAGTTTCCTAATATGGGTATTTTGACAGCATTCTAATAGTATTTTAGAATAGATGACTCCTGACATGGTGGTGTACCTGCAGGTGTTGGAGTAACCCTCTCTAAAGGTGTCTTAGAGACTAAAGAAGAGAGGGATGTGCATGATTGGCAGATCACTTGCTTAGGCAATTGAGTCGATCATGAGATGTCAAGTACCACACCAGATGTTGTTTTTGCACTTGATGCGATAAGTTTATATTAATCCAATCCTGAAGAAACATAAGAAAGCAGTTTTAGAACATAAGTGCATGTTCTACGGATTTGATGACAGCAGCCTCCTTCGGGAGACGGTTACATTCCAGGCTTCAAAGGTGACATGGATGACAAAGTTATTGTCAGAGTTATAGTTTTCCCTATGATGAGGGACAGTATTATGGACAGGTGGTCCAAGAGGATACTGTGGGAGGCATGGTGCTGGATACTGATTAGGTTCAGTTATCGATACAGTTTAAGAAGTTTGGATTTGAAGTTCATTTATGAACTAGGTCCCATCAGATATCCAGACATATTCTAAGATAGGTATTACTCGATTCGGGAGATGGCTTTCTCCGCGAACTTGAGATTAAGAAAGACATAGAAAGAAACATCAGGACGGATCCACTCACTGAGGTTATTCCTCGAACACAAGAGTTTTACAAACTAGTTTTGTGAAACTGATTAGTAGAGGAGTTGGATGTTCGGTATCACACGGGCTGTGAGTATGCGATATCGCAATAATTAGCCTTGAGTGCAAGTGGGAGATTTTTGGAGATAGTGCCCTCAAAGTCAATTATTGGATCGCAGGTACGTGATTGCAATGATTGAGGCAGGACCTATACCGATATAACAGTCTTGCTCGAGATGAGAGTATACTATATGGTTTGTCTTTATCATCGTATACATGCTTTAGTTCACTATCGCATGATGATAGAGCCCATAGGATTCTTGCTTGACTACCAGCAGTATGATGGCGATCATATACGTGGGAGCTGGGGTCTGTAAGCATATCCTTAAAAGTGTCCCTAGTCATGGGAGTTTCGAGACAGGGCATCGATACTCCAGAGTAGACTGGTGTATACAGTCGAGACCCCGACGAGGGGCGGTGGCCGGTCTCACAAGCCACTGGTGTCAGTTGGATCACCTAAGATGTATACAGGTGCTCATTAGGTTATGAGTACACCGGACAGGACTCGCCGGGAACCTGCTAGTTAGTATTATACATATCGTCAGATGGCAGTTCCCTGGTAACATGTGTACAGGTTAGTTCATCGACCTGAGATCGTCATTTGTCTCGTGTGAGTTCCCACTGTGCTTAGATTACTACCCTACCACGCTCAAAGGAGTTGTGCAAACAGGTTTTAGTTGGGTACAGTCCCGAGCCACATTGGAGGCAAGTGAGCGGATCGTCGAGGATTCGTCTCTCCCGGTATTGGGGGTTGATGTCGCGCAGTGCACAGATAGCCATCACTAGGAATCCTCAGCCGAGGTAGTGGAGAATTACTGATTTGGATCAGTAGTTTCTCAGGTGGTGATGGGCTTCATGCCGACACGATTTATCGCGTTATTAGGGGTCTGACTTTATCCACCCCCCTAGACTCGATATGCGATACTCTTTAGACGAATGGACGGAACTGTATATACATTGTCACTGTCAGGCTCAGTAGGGTTTATAGATGAGTTCGCTCGTCAGCTTCCCTTCCAATCAATACATAGGCAAAACGTTACGTGCAGCTTGTACCTCTGACGTGCTAGTGGTTATACCCAGTGCCGATGTGTTGATGAGTCATTAGAGTCCCCCACAGACACTTTCCGAAGTTCGGACGAAACGTTGTAGAGGCCGTATGGGTTTATGGCAAGGTTCGGAAAATGCACGTGCGTTTTCGCACGTGTCATTTTTCGGGCAGATAATACTGGAAGGCTTTGGTTTAAGCCGGAACCCAGTATTATACTGTGTAGATATAATATCTTTGTCTCAGTTGCATTTGTATTCGGTCGTAATACAAATGCGGGTATGTTTATACTGATACGAGATTATCCTGAAATTCGTTTCAGGATCACTTTAGGAAGTTGCCAGTTTCCAGTTTCTATCAGCCGTATTTTGACATTCGGTTAAATGCGGACTTATCTTTTCTTCTCTTGGGTGAGTCATGAGAGTGATGTGTGTGGAAGCTTCTAGGGTTTGTGAGGTGTTCTTTGTTCATTGGTGGCATTTAATGAAATGGTGACTAAGGTTTATGAGTCACCATTTGCATTAATGCATTTTTGTTTATGCTTAGATATTTTCTTCATGATAAGCTTTGCTTACACTCACCCCCCCTCTCTCCTACACTCACCTCCCTCCTATAAATTTGTGGCCGGCCCCTCATTTCTTGAGGATGGTTGATTCATTTTGAAAAAGAATATAGTTTTTGGACTCATGGAAATTAGATAAGCCTCATTTCTCATTTCACCTGATTCCAAAAGGCAACTTCATTAACCGTTCGTCCACAGCCTTGGACGTAACGAGATAAATTGTTCCACTCATTCTCTACATCATCTTGGTCGTCTCTTTTAGCAAACTTGACGATCGAGTTGCCTCGGTTCAGATGCGGGAGCCCGTTTAAAGATCCGTCGACGTGGTGCCACCTGGACGAGAAGACTGGAGTTCAAGGAGATCGGAGCAGCCGCAACAAGCGTGGGATGATGGTTGAGACCGAAGGACTCGGATCGTTCGGTATAACCTTTCTACCCACTTTGTAGTTTGTTAGTTTAGCTTTAATGGCAGATCCGGGTTACGGTACGCGATAGCGCCAGTTGTAAAAAGTTTTTGTTCCGCATTTGACGTCTGTTAGACGGCCGAGGAGCTACCGTGGACTTACAGATACCCCGAGGCGAGATGGTCGCAGATGATGGCGTTGAGCCTGAGATAGGGGAGCACTATTGACCGGTAATTTTATTGTGACGCGCCGGATATCCGGAGGATACCGACGTGGTCTTGAGATTTGATGATATGGGCCAGTCCGGATAGCCGGATCCCTAGATATGATATTTGATGATACAGGCCAGTTCGGATAGCCGGAGCCTGAGATATTGAGATGTTGAGATTTATATGTTGTGTCGATACTTGACACTGATTCTATGTTGATTTCTTTGATGATACTCGATTTTATACAGAAATCTCACTGACATAAGAAAACAGTTTTCGCATTTAGATGCATTCTGTTTTCATGCTTTCATACATCATATCTATGATATATTGATACCTGAGGTACTGACATGAGCACATGGGATTACACTTATGCATAGATGTTTACCCTTGCCATTATATTATGCTTCTGATTATATTATTTTGAGATTATATTATTATCGTATGACCTAGAATTGAGTCATACATGCAATTTCTGCTCGGTGATGTTTTCTACTCACGAGTTGGCAACTCACCCCCGTTGTGCCACAGTTCTTGCAGGTTTTTCCGTACAGGTTCTATTGCGGCTTGCTGGCACACTGTTCCTTCCGGGTGATTTCTTTGGTAGGTGAGTTCACTCACATCATGGCCACCATTGTACCTTTATTTATATTCAGTTGTATCTAGCAAACTCCATCAACTAGACTTGTATATTCATCGACTTAGAAGACCAGTATATTTATTCTTTCGACCATAGAGTCGCGCTAGTATTATTATGGTTTTCTAGTGGATATTGCCTTTTCTTGATGAGTTTTGATCCTCGCCCTTCGGCGTTGTATATTATATTGCTTGCATGGTTGTGACCGCCAATTGGCAAAGAGCTATCTCCCGCTTGGGGATTCCTTTATTCATATTATTCTTGTTTGTATCCGTTTGAGGCCAGTATTTACAAAAGAGACTCTGCCGAAATTTTCGGAAAAGACTTGAAGTTTTTAAAAGGTTTACTACGACTTTTCAAAGCGATTATATGCAAACTTTAAAACAAGTTTTCCTTCTTTCAAATGGTTTAGATTTCTGGGATTTTTGGCTTACTTGAATTAGATAGGGTCCTATAGACTTCATATGATTCAAGTGCCAGTCACGTGCTATTTCGGGTCGTGACACAAAAGCTATTGGTTGTCGAGACCCTCCACCTCTCTGATATCGTTAAAGAATTACAACGACATAAATCAGAAGTGTGGAGAGATGTACTCTTGAACCAAACTCCATACTGAAGGGAGAGATCATGGTGGGATGAACATTATTTTAGCTGCCACGTATTAGGAGATCATTGGCCATCTCTAGAACTAAGATCTATTTAAGGGGGACCTGAGTATAGGAAGGTTCGGATAAGTGATGGTCAAAAAGGCTTTTGACCTTGAGAGACTTGGCTAATTTGGGCTAAGGTTGGCCTTTCACGGTGTTAAACACTGCTAAATGTTTGGCACTCACGTGCTCCCACGTGAAACTCTTAAGCAGTGTTAAACACTGAAACTTGGAGCACTCACGTGTGGCACGTGATACACCTAAATATTGGGCACTATTTCCTTGGGCTCATTCCCTCGTTCTGTACATGTAAGCGTTAAACACTTAAGTCTTGCAACCATCACGTATAAACACGGGAGGCGCCACTAAGTTATGCACTGCCTCCTTTGGATTTATCTTCCTATTCTTTTCTAAGTGCTAAGCACTATTGGAGGTCATGTGGGATCACGTGACTCAATCTCAGTTGTTCTTTTTTGTTTCTCAAATGTGCTCACGTGGGACACATGATCTGTTGCTATAGCGTTAAACGCTAATATGCATGGGGCTCTTTAATCTAGGTCTTGAGAACTTTAAGTCCTTAGTTTCATAAGAATTAAATTCTTATGTAGGGTTAAACCCTAGTTCTATCAGAGAAATTAAATTCTTATATCTTTGGAAGAATTAAATTCATCAAACCTAGTTCTTTCCTCTAAGTTTTGGGACTGCATAACAGAATCTCCCCGAAGAGAATTAAATTCTCAACTTGTGGAGAGATCTGCTTCTACAGACCTCAACCAGAGGAAGAACTAAGTTTTTTTTGGAAGAGTTAAACTCTTATAAAAGGAGATAAAAATGATCTCTGTGTCTTTTCCTCACCTGGGGTTTCTTTTTCTCTAAAGAGAACTCCTCTTCTTTTTTGTTTTCTTAAATCTTATGGGGGTCTCCTCTTTTTTTCCTTTTTTCCTTTCTTTTTTTTGTCTCTTCAGTCTCGAGTTCTTTATATAGCAGGGGCAAGTTTGTTGATTTTTATTAAGGAAATCTCTCATTGGGAGATTTTTGATTAATTTGGGGATTTTATCCACCGTTGGATCTTTGATCCAGAGACCTCTATTTTACAGAAAACATTTTTCTTGTTTTTAACAAGATTGCGAAAATATTTTCCCATACAGAGCTTATTCTGTATCTTGGTGATTTTTAATTACCATTGGATTTTTGATCCAACGGTGCTCTGATTTACAGAGCACAATCTTTCTTGTTTAGAAAGATTGGGGAAAATATTTTCCCATACAGAGCTTATTCTGTATCTTTGTGATTTTTAATCACCATTGGATCTTTGATCCAACGGTGCTCTGATTTACAGAGCACAATCTTTCTTGTTTAGAAAGATTGGGGAAAATATTTCCAAAATAGGGTTCCGATCTCTTTTATATAGAATTTAATTCTATCGGCTCAGAAGGTATTAGGAATGCTCACGTATAGCACATGACCCAATGGCACTAGGCCGGTTTGCCTATATGCAGCAGTCCCAGAGAAGAGCATCACGTGTTGGCGCGTGATGCACCTCCTGGCTGTTATTTGTTTCATGAAGGCGCCCATATACTTTGTATATAGATGCTCACGTGTGGCATGTGAGGCTCAACTTCAGCCTTATTTGTTAAGTGTAACGCTTATAATTTTTGCTCCAAGGCGCATCACGTGTGGGCATGTGATGCTCCTTTTGGGGAACTTATTTATTTTTATTTTTTTTTTTTATAAGAGAACAAATATCCCCACAGCGTTGTTCTCATGTGGCTTGCACGTGAGTGCAACGCTGTCACCTTTACAGCCGTTGGATGGCCTAGGGGAACGGGGAGGTGAACCTTCCTTGTCACATCTTATAAATGCAAGGGTTTAGCCTTTGGGAAGTCACTGTTCTTTCATCTTCTTCCTTCTTTGTTACCTTCGAGAATTTAATTCTCCTTTTCAGAGCTTAGTTCTCTGTTCATTGCAATTCCAGAGTTAAACTCTGTTAGAAAAAGGAACCTTTTCTTGGTAAAGATCTCGAACATTTAGAGAAATCGTTTTCTTTAAAGAAAACATCTGGATTTTAAATCCATTATGAGAGCTTTGCTCTCCTCTGAAACCCATCTCTCAGAGATCCAAAGATATGATCATTGAGTAATAACCCTTAATGCTTTGGGCATTCCTCCTCTAATCTTTAAGGATTCATGGCATTTGATTTTTCATTTCCTCTTTATGGGGGTTTCTGGAATTTAATTCCATTGCATAAAAGGAATTTAATTCCTCACCAAAGAGCTCTATTCTGAAGATCAAAAGGAACTCTCAGGAATTTCATTCCTTGGTGGTCTCGAGAACATTTTCACAGGGTTTTTCCTTACTTGCGTAAATTCAAATTCGTTTAGTATTTTAACAGAACTTGCTTTCTCTATGAGTATGTCAAGAGTTGTTTAAGCCCTCGTGTCCGTTTAATGAGAATCTTTTTATATTCTTATAATAATTGTCCTGTCTTGATCATTGGTGAGCCGCCATATTGATTTTGTGGGGTCTATTAGTTTTGCAATCAGTGGTCCCATGGAACAAACTTTCTGTCATTTCCCTCTATTATTATATATATGCATATATATATATATATATATATATAGGTTTCATTAACGACCTTTCTTTCTCCTTTTTCAGGAACAATGGCTTCTCTTCCTTACTTTCCTTTTACTCGCTCGGACGCCGCTTTTCTGTAATTGCCATCGGATGAAGAGGCCATGGCGATGATCCGGGCCCATTACAGGGATTGCAGTAGTTTGCTCTTATGGAGAGCTTGGTATGGGCATATTATCCGGGGCCGCCGCAGCTTTACTTGTGAGATGCTAACAGAGCATTTGTGCCCAATATCGCTGATGGAGCATCCTCCTACTACTTATGCGGTGGAAGTGGCTAATTGGACTCCTATAGGCCGACTTAAGCCATCAACAACCGGGATACCCAACCAGCCCATGTCGGCTATAGATATCTTGGAACGCTGCATCTGTCAAGGCGAAGCCCAGCCCTAAGGACAAGTCTATAAGGTAGAGCTTACCCCTCGTCATTCAATCGGCTATCTTCCTTGGGCTCGATATGTCCTCTCCGCCCACCGTGCATGGTTGCAGAAGGTTGGGTTATATCAAGCGGTATACTCGTCTCTTTTATATTACCCGGCTCCTTACGTCTGGTGGGTTATAGCTTTTTTGAACCAACGGAATCTTCCCACCAACACCTTCTTGCTAGGGGATCGTGAGGTCTCGATTTCACTGGAAGAGTTCCGTGAGATCTCTGGATTACCGATCAGGGGAGAGCACTATGAAGAATTGCTGCCTCCTGATGAGTATGTATTCACGCCCATGCCTGCTATGCTTGACGGCTTAACGATCGAAAACGCCTTCCGTCATAAGTACCCCAGTCTAATCAAGGCTCTGGGTATTTTCGATAAGCTGTTCGCGGAGTTAGAGGGACAGGGCGTCACCTTTAAGAGCTTCATCGCATGTTTTCTCTGTGAAGATGTCTTATCAAAGGAGGCTCCAAAATTTGTGAATATTAACGACCCTTTTGGGTTTGAGCTAAATAAGCTGCCGGCCAAAGAACAGGAATTGACGCAGTTTTACATTCCGATTTCGTCGGCCATGCCCTTCGATTCAATTCTGGCCCCTAGCATGGACGAAGAGACCTTCTTCGTCGTCTTCATCAGTCTTTAGCTCAGTTGGTTTTCCATGCCGACGCATCAACGCTTCATGAGAGCCTTTGTCTTCTACCCCGCTCATCGCGTAGCCGAAAAGGCACGGTTGGCCGCTCGCATCGCGGGACTGTCGCATCTTTATCGTGGATTAAGTGTTGCGGCCAACACTTCAACCCCAGGTACAGACGTCGTGAATTCCTCCTTCCACTACTTCACGTCGTGGATTGAGATGCATGTATTGGGAGCGTTCGCAGCGCATCGGGGGCCAGATTTTTATGACTCCTATACCTTCCCACGGCTCATGAGGCTGGTAGATGCTTCTGCTCCTGATCCTACCCAGCTAGGAGCCCTCTGCGTGCTTCTTAATCCGTATTCAAACGAGGGCGGGATGGTTTTTGTCGACCGAGTCCTGTCTACACCCATAGGGCCTATCCAGCAGCTGTTTGATTTGTCGAAAGGCGGAGCGTCGTCTTTAAAGCCTAAGGAAATCATGCATCTGTACTTGATTAGGCCGGGCTACTTGGTAGTTCGGCAGAACAACGCGGCTCTTTTTATGCGGTGCAATCCGCATCGCTTCGCCCAGCAGTTGCGCTATAACCAGGGTGTCCCTTTCGAGGCATTCTTGGTTGAACCTACTCCATCTCTGGAAGTCACGTGTGACATCATCCATCACTTTATGCGGCTGAACACCGGCTCCCGTTTCGTGATCCTCGAGGCCGACTAGATTCCAAGGTGTGTGGGGTCCTTCGCGGATTGGTACTGTCATCGGGTCGGTCCCGTCATCATCGAGGAGAGGCGGGTACTCTTCGAATGTCGATCGTCGGCTCCGGCCCAAGCCACTGGTATTTCGTTGCGGCCGCGGACAGTGGTTCGCCCTCCATTGAAGGTTAGCGGTGTAGTCCTTATCCCGAAAGTCGCAGAAATAGAATCAACTCCTCGCACTGCTGGAATGCCAGTGCGTACTAGAGCTCAGGCGAAGGCTTCCGATGAAGCGTCAGTGACCGCCTCATCAGTGGCGGTGTCATCCGCGGTGGTATTGACAAAAGGGGATATTGGAAGTGAGGTTGGCCAACGTCGCACCAAAGCGCGGAGGGGAAGGAAGCGATCTTCCTCCAGTGTTAGCTCTAGCTCAAAAAGGAGGAAGAAAACAGCTGCCGGCTTGCTTGACCTCCTACTGTAATCTGAGTCTATTAGTCAAGATGAGCCCATCTCCATGCAAGAACCGGATGATGGTCTTATTTATCCTGGCTCATCAGCTGAGGAATCCGCACAATTAGCTGAAGCTTTAAGGCGCTCGCGGGATGGGACCGAAAATGTGCGCATCCCAAAGAAGCCCTACCCCCGGTTATCTTCTACGAAGATCCCCTTCACTACGGAGAGTACATATAGGTCCTCTGCGAAGGGAAGATGAAAGAGCCCTTAAGTAGCCCATCTCGGCTGCTTCTGAAGACGAGCTAGCGCTGAAAACCGACGGGCACGAATCTGCATTTGAAGCCAGGCGAGCACATTTCCTTAGGAAGGAACGATGGCTTGAAAAAGCCATAGTAGAAGCATCCTGGCGCATCGGTATGGGTGCTTTCCGTATTTTTCTTTTGGCAAATAATTTGTATCGCTTTTTATATCTCCTTATCTTTGCGAAAACTTTGCAGAGACTTCAGTATCGAAAGAGCATCTGAACCCAGTGTAAGTCGATGTTCAACACCCCAATACTTATGGGGAGGCGGAAATATGAATAACAATCTTGTTCTATGATTAAACATCGAATAACCGTATGAATCGTTTGCTAAACAAGTTTTAACAAAAGCTATAGAGTTCTAAACTACTATGTTAAGAGATTATACCAAACGGTTCTAGTCCTTCGTCTTAATGTTATCTACGGCCTCTTTGGATCTCCACGTCCTCTTCGGCTTTCTTCCGTGATAGACGATCCACCCGAGAACCCTAATCCAAGCTACAACCTCTAAACTTGAGGTTACTTAGTTTCTCTAGTTGCTAAATAGAGTAGCTAAGGTGATGTAGAGATAGGTTATGGAGTAATTAGTCTTTCCTAATCCTTGTTCTCAACTCATGAGGGTAGGATTAGGTTTGGTGAAGGAGAGAGAACTTGAAGAGAGAGAGTGAGAAGATGATAATGATAATAATAATGAAAATGAAAAAGCTTCTCACTAGATATATGAAACATAATGAATTAAAAGAAATGAATAATATGAGATTATTCATCATGTTTCATTAATGCAAGTGGGTGATTCATTATGTGAGTCATTAAGCATTTAATAATGCATTAATGACATGATGAATCACTCACAATGAGTCACTAATTTATTAAATGAAAATGTCACCTCTCCCTCCATGTCACATCCTTCTAGAAGCTTCTCGAAAAATTACGAGAACGCCCCTCTCATCCGTGAAAACACGGAAAAACTTTAGACTGTATAAATCTAATAACCTGATACTAGAATCTGGCTTAAACCAAAGCCGGCTAGTAAAAACTGTCCGAATGTCGTACGTGCGTTCAAACACGTATGCGTCCGAACCTTTGTCGTAAAACCATACGACCTCTATATCTTTTCGCCTGGGTTTGGGAAATCTCTATGTGGGACTCTAAAGACTCAACTACTACGCTGGCAGTAGGTTTAACCACAGACCGCAAGCGGCACTAGCTGTACGTAACGGTCCCCAGGTAGTTGTCGATAAGAAAGCTTGATGAGGTAACCCATCTGAAATCCTACTGAGCCTGTCTGTGACAATATCCGCGCAGTCCGGTCTGTTCGTCTAAGAGTATCGCATGTATGGTCTAGGGAGGTGGTGGACGTCAGACCCCTAATAACCGTACAAGTCGTGTCGGTATGGTTCAAGACCACCCGAGAATCTACTGATCATTCCATCAGTAATTCTCAATCAGCCCTGGCCAGGGACTTATGGTAATGACCAACCGACCACAGTGCGATATCAACTCCCATACCGGGAGAGACGAATCCCTAACAGTCGCTCACTGCCTCTACGTGGCTCGGGACTGTGCCCAACTGAAACCTGTTTGCACGACTCCTTTGAGCCGTGGTACGGTAATAATCAAAGCACAGTGGGAACTCACACGAGACAAATGATGACCTTAAGTCAACAGACTATCTGCACACATGTCACCTGAGAACTGCTATCTGACGTTAGGTATAATACCATCCAGTCAGTTCTCGGCGAGTCCTGTCCGGTGTACTCACACCCAGTGAGCATCTGTATACAATCTTAGGTGAACACCACCAATGGTTGCGGGACCAATCCATCGCCCCTCGTCAGGGTCTAGATATGTATACACTAGTCTACTCCGGAGTATCGATGCCCAATCTCGATACTCCTGCGACCAGGGACATCTAAAGGTGTGCCTATTGACTATCCAGCTCCCACTAGTATGACTGCCATCACAACGCCGGTAGTCAGACAAACACCCTATGGGCTTTATCAACATATATATATAAATACCAAGTAAAATATATCATACGTTAAGACAAAGTCAAACCAAATAGCGTACTATCATATCAAGCAAGACTGTCATGTACATACATATCCCAAGCATCCTATACAATGTAGGCCTCTAGGGCATATATATCCAACAATCTCCCATTTGCACTGAGGCCTATAATTGCTGCAATGAGTACCCACTGTCTCTACCAGATCTAGTTGCTGGCGTACCGCATGCCCAACATCTCAAATAACCTCTCGAACTGTACTTGAGGAATGGCCTTGGTGAATGGATCTGCCGTGTTGTCTTTTGTGTCCACTCTCCGTATCTCGATCTCCCGACGATCCACGATCTCCCTGATCAGGTGAAACCGCCTTAAGATATGCCTGGATTTATGATGGGACCTTGGTTCCTTCGCTAAAGCTACAGCGCCATTGTTATCGCAATACAAAGGTATTGGATTGGCAATGGACGGAACCACCTGAAGTTCAGAAATGAACTTCCTCATCCAGACAGCCTCTTTTGCGGCTTCACTAGCAGCTATATACTCAGCCTCCATAGTTGAGTCTGCGACGGTATCTTGTTTGGAACTCTTCCAACATACCGCCCCTCCATTGAGGGTAAACACAAAACCCGAAATGGATTTAGAATCATCCTTGTCACTTTGGAAGCCGGAGTCGGTAAAAGCCTCTACCTGGAGGTCCCCATTACCGTAAATCAAGAACATCTCCTTAGTCCTTCTTAGGTACTTGAGAATGTTCTTCACCGCTCTCCAATGTTTCTCACCTGGGTCAGACTGATACATGCTTACCACACTAAGTGCGTAAGCTACATCCGGTCTGGTACATAACATCGCATACATTATTGATCCTATCGCCGAAGCGTAGGGTATAATTCCCATGCGAGCTCTCTCTTCATCAGTCTTTGGAGACATCTCCTTGGAGAGGGTGATTCCGTGACAAGCGGGCATATTGCCGCGCTTGGAATCTTCCATACTAAATCTCTTTAGTATAGTGTCTATATACCTGGACTGTGAAAGTCCCAATATTCTATTAGATCTATCTCGATAAATCTTAATGCCCAGAATGTATGATGCATCTCCCAAGTCTTTCATGGAGAATTTCTGTGACAAGAAGAGCTTTACTGATTGTAGTATAGGGATATCATTCCCTATCAGTAGTATGTCGTCGACGTACAAAACGAGGAAGACTACTGCTCCTTCTACAATCTTCCTATAAATACATGGTTCATCTATATTTTTGATAAAGTCAAATTCCTTGACTGTTTCATCAAAGCAGATGTTCCAACTCCGCGATGCTTGCTTTAACCCATAAATAGATTTAAGCAATTTGCACACTCTTCCGCTGCTCCCACTGTCTAAGAAACCTTCTGGTTGATCCATGTAAACACTCTCTTCTAGATGTCCATTTAGAAAAGATGTTTTTACATCCATTTGCCAGATTTCATAGTTATGGAAGGCAGCAATGGCAAGCATGATCCGAATGGATTTAAGCATAGCTACTGGTGAAAAAGTTTCATCATAGTCCAATCCTGGTCTTTGACGAAAACCTTTTGCTACTAGTCTAGCTTTGTAGGTTTCTACTTGTCCAAATGTACCAATCTTCTTTTTGAAGATCCATTTGCACCCAACTGGTTTTACCCCAGGAGGAGCAACTTCTAAAGTCCATACTTTATTGGTGTACATGGATTCCATTTCGGATCTCATTGCATCCAGCCACTTCACTGAGTCGCCACTCGTGAGAGCCTGCTGAAAACTAGTAGGCTCATCATCATCGATGATGCAATCCTCTCGATCCCCATCAAGAAGAAAACTATAGTATCTTTCAGGAGGATGAGAAAGCCTACTAGATCTGCGGAGTGGCGTTGGTTCGTCATGTTCTATTGAAATCTGAGATTCTACTAAGTCTTCGGTTGCAGTTTGAGGTTCTGGAATTTCTTCCAGTTCTACCGTGCTCCCACTAATTTCTTTTGTAAGAAATTCGCTTTCTAAGAAGACAATGTGACGAGCGACAAACACCTTTTGTTCTTCAGTGTGGTAGACCATGTACCCCCTTGAATGCTTGGGGTATCCTACAAACTTGAATAAAACCAATCGTGCTTCGAGCTTGTCCGGATTATGCTTTTTAACATATACCGGACACCCCCATATCTTGATATACTTGAGATATGGTCTCTTCCCACACCACATTTCATATGGAGTGGTAGGTACAGACTTAGTTGGAACTCTATTCAATAGGTATGCGGCTGATTCTAGAGCAAATCCCCAGAAGGAAAGTGGCAACTCAGCACTACTCATCATTGAACGCACCATATCTAATAGCGTGCGATTCCTCCTTTCTGATACACCATTATGCTGAGGTGTATAAGGCGGAGTAAGCTGAGAGAGAATTCCATTCTCTTTTAAGTATTCGAGGAAACTGGTACTTAAGTATTCTCCACCTCGATCAGATCGAAGTGTCTTGATGCTTTTACCAGTCTGTTTCTCTACTTCATTTTTATACTCCTTAAACTTCTCAAAGGCCTCGGATTTATGTTTCATTAAGAATATATGTCCATACCTAGAGAAGTCATCAATAAAAGTTATGAAGTAGGAGTGACCGCTTCGTGCATGCGTAGACATCGGACCACATACATCACTGTATACTAGTCCCAAGAGTTCAGTGGCTCTTTCTCCGTGTCCGGTGAACGGATATTTGGTCATTTTTCCTTTGATACATGATTGACAAGTTGCATATGATAAATATTCAAACGGATCTAGATATCCATCTTTATGTAACTTAGTCAACCTTGTTTCATTTATATGACCAAGTCTACAATGTCATAGGAAGGCTTGATTCGAATCTGGAGCCTTTCTTTTACACGTGTTTTGAATATTGAAAATTTGAGGTTGATTAAGTATGTATATGCCATTTTCCAGTGTGCCAAACCCAATCAGTTCTTGATTTAGGAGAATGTTCATGACATTTCTTTCAAGCACAAAATTATATCCTTTATTAGACAACAAAGCTACTGATATAATATTACACAACATACTGGAAATACAAAAACAGCTGTACAATACCAAAATGTGTCCACTATTCAACCCTAGGTGATATTCTCCTATTGCAACTGCATCTACATGCATTCTATTGCCCATCCGGAGAGTCATATCACCTGCCCCCAGTACTCTACTATTTCTCAGATCCTGCAAAGAATTACAGATGTGAGAACCAGAACCGGTATCAAGTACCCATGAAGTAGAGTTTACTGAAAGACAATTTTCGATTACGATCACACCTGAAGCAGAAGCAACAGCTTGCTTCATGTCCTTGGCTTTAAAGGCCAAACAGTCCTTCTTCCAGTGCCCTTGCTTGTAACAATAGAAGCACTCGTTCTTTTCTGCCTTCACCCTTCCTGCCTTGTTCGTTCCCTGCACCTTCTTGACCCCACCCTTCGGTTTGGTGGCTTTCATCTTCTTCTTCCCTTTAGCTTTCGCTTTAGATTTAGAAGAAAATGATTGGCCAACATACAGAACGGGGGTCTTCTCCTTTTTCAAGGAGGTCTCTGCTACCCTCAACATATTGAGGAGCTTTGGAAGATCCGCTTCCATTTCGTGCATGTTGAAGTTCAGCACGAACTGAGAGAAGGTGTGGGGAAGGGACTGCAAAATCAAGTCGATATACAAATCATTCTCTAGCACGCATCCCAGGTTTGCGAGTTCCTCAATGAGGGTGATCATTTTGAGGACGTGCTCTCCAACAGGCGATCCTGGAGCTAACCTCATCTGGAAGAGTTTCCTTGAGGTTTCGTACCTCGCGATACGGGAGTGTTCACCATACAATTCCTTGCAATGGAGGAATATGGATACAATATCCATACTCTCGTGCTGTTTCTGGAGTTCATTATTCATGGACGCTAGCACGATACACTTAGCTCGCTCACAGTCTAGATCCCAGGTTTTACGAACTTCCTTGTCCGCAACTGAGGAATCTGGTCCTGGGATAAGGGGAGGAACAGCGGTGGTAACATATGCAACTTTGTCATAAGTCAGCGCAATATTGACGTTCCTTAGCCAATCTTTATAGTTCTGCCCCGTCAGTATATTCTTTTCAAGTAATAGTTTTAGTCCAGTCATGGTAGCTGCCAGAGAGAGAGAAAAGAAAACACTCAGCATATGCTCTTGCAAGTTTAGATTGGTTATTATTTTATCTAAACAGGATGGCTCCCACTGTTTCCTCAAATCCTTCTTCAAAACCTAAAAGAAGAACTAGTCAGGATTTAATCACACGTTACAATTCTTGCTTAACCTTTCAGCCAGGCTGGTGTTGGTACTTCGAGGGAGGTTTTCCAACGCTTTCGCGAAGTTCCTTAATTAAAGAACCTCTTTTCCGTGGAGGCGTAGCCCCTCTAACACCTTTCTAGGCACCTACTTGGTTTATAGAATTGATTGTTAAGTGAGAGAAATTCCCGAGAGTAATCCTACTCATCAGTGGGATCGGGATCCAACTATCATTGCATGATGCCCTAGATGGAAGCCACTCTAGTCACCACACTCCAGAAGGTAAGCTAAATCTGCAAGTTTTCTTTATGTTTGAAACTCCCGATGTGATTTTTACCCCAAGCTCTTATAGACCTTGACGTAGGCCAACAAGTCATAAGACGCAAGTCAAGTTCTACCTGTCGTTGTCCTGATTAATTTAAATACATCGTACAAGCCCTTGACGTAGGCCAACAAGGTGTACGTCTGTATTAAACTAATGCATCTATCTATGCAACAAATAGGCACACACACTGCTACCATTCACTATGCCTTGACGTAGGCCAACAAGCATAGTATGAATACGATGTGCTGTCTTTTTGAAACGACGGAGGGTTACGGCTGGTTTTTGGCAAAAAACCGTTAACGTAGTGAACTTGATTTGATCGAAGGAACTAAGATAGCTTTTATTAAAAGGAGTGGTTTAAGCTCCGCATTTAAAATTTGCTTTTTCAAGAAAACCGAGTGGTTTTTAGAAATTGTTCCAACGATTCAGTTTAGGTTTTATTTTCTTTGCATTAATAATAATGCGTCCCATCTTTAACCTATCATTACAGGTAACAACAAAAATACGACGTCCTCTTATGCCATCCGTATTCGCCACGGGGTCCCGTCATCACCCGTTAGGTTACTTAACTAACGACAGAGCGCGGGTGTAAAACATAAGCGACGTCTAAATAGCTATCATATATAGATATTGTATATTCGTCAGACGCAATAATAGGCATTCCAGATCACAGATAAAGAATATTGGATTTGCAAGCAATCCGCATTTCGTTTGATCCTGCAATGAAAGACGGATTACACAGTTGTGATGAATAGACATTTTCCCACCCCAGACCCCTACGGGTACGGCAAACTACCCGCCAAGTACCAGAAGTGAAGCGGTCTGCCCCAACACTTCAAAATACCCGGTAGTTTGTGCACCCCACCTTGGGTCTATCCTAGGAGCAAAAACAGTAAAAAGAAATAATACAACGGTGGCTACAACCGCAACCTGGATGTGCCCCGCAAAATAATATTACAACTTATTACATTTACATCAAATGAATTAATACAATAACCCATCACAAAAACCCGGCTAATCATCACAACAGTCCAATACAGTTTATATACACAAACAGTTATATATAACATCACAGATATGTGCAACCCCCTGCCAACCGACATACTAGCAGTTAGGGGGGGTTTACGAACACATAAAACATTTCACAGATATAATCAAACAAGCAAATACCGTATAATTTCGATCGATTAAACACATTTAATTTTGCTCCAATACTTCTCTGTAAATCTGAAATCTGAGCAAAAATAAAAATTACCAGAAAACACCAAATATCACAGAGAAACAACACAAGAAACTTGGGATGATGAATCGTCCAAAGCGCGGCGGAATCGCGGTGGATCGGTAGGATCGGCCGCGGTTCCGCGGCGCTATGGCCGATTCATGAGCCCAATTTTCTTGGGTGTTCTAATACATTCATTTAGGTCATTCTGAGGGTCCCTGAAAAATTTTTGGACCTCATTTAAAATTCGACAGAAAGTACATGATATCGAGGTTTTTCCGGTTTGTTTTTCCGTTCGAAATTCATACAAATTTGCAAGTGTGTTAAATACTGTTTAGCTAGGCTCTGATACCAGTGTAAGTCGATGTTCAACACCCCAATACTTATGGGGAGGCGGAAATATGAATAACAATCTTGTTCTATGATTAAATATCGAATAACCGTATGAATCGTTTGCTAAACAAGTTTTAACAAAAGCTATAGAGTTCTAAACTGCTATATTAAGAGATTATACCAAACGGTTCTAGTCCTTCGTCTTAATGTTATCTACGGCCTCTTTGGATCTCCACGTCCTCTTCGGCTTTCTTCCGTGATAGACGATCCACCCGAGAACCCTAATCCAAGCTATAACCTCTAAACTTGAGGTTACTTAGTTTCTCTAGTTGCTAAATAGAGTAGCTAAGGTGATGTAGAGATAGGTTATGGAGTAATTAGTCTTTCCTAATCCTTGTTCTCAACTCATGAGGGTAGGATTAGGTTTGGTGAAGGAGAGAGAACTTGAAGAGAGAGAGTGAGAAGATGATAATGATAATAATAATGAAAATGAAAAAGCTTCTCACTAGATATATGAAACATAATGAATTAAAAAGAAATGAATAATATGAGATTATTCATCATGTTTCATTAATGCAAGTGGGTGATTCATTATGTGAGTCATTAAGCATTTAATAATGCATTAATGACATGATGAATCACTCACAATGAGTCACTAATTCATTAAATGAAAATGCCACCTCTCCCTCCATGTCACATCCTTCTAGAAGCTTCTCGGAAAATTACGAGAACACCCCTCTCATCCGTGAAAACACGAAAAAACTTTAGACTGTATAAATCCAATAACCTGATACTAGAATCTGGCTTAAACCAAAGCCGGCTAGTAAAAACCGTCCGAATGTCGTACGTGCGTTCAAACACGTATGCGTCCGAACCTTTGTTGTAAAACCATACGACCTCTATATCTTTTCGCCTGGGTTTGGGAAATCTCTATGTGGGACTCTAAAGACTCAACTACTACGCTGGCAGTGGGTTTAACCACAGACCGCAAGCGGCACTAGCTGTACGTAACGGTCCCCAGGTAGTTGTCGATAAGAAAGCTTGATGAGGTAACCCATCTGAAATCCTACTGAGCCTGTCTGTGACAATATCCGCGCAGTCCGGTCTGTTCGTCTAAGAGTATCGCATGTATGGTCTAGGGAGGTGGTGGACGTCAGACCCCTAATAACCGTACAAGTCGTGTCGGTATGGTTCAAGACCACCCGAGAATCTACTGATCATTCCATCAGTAATTCTCAATCAGCCCTGGCCAGGGACTTATGGTAATGACCAACCGACAACAGTGCGATATCAACTCCCTATACCGAGAGAGACGAATCCCTAACAGTCGCTCACTGCCTCCACGTGGCTCGGGACTGTGCCCAACTGAAACCTGTTTGCACGACTCCTTTGAGCCGTGGTAGGGTAATAATCAAAGCACAGTGGGAACTCACACGAGACAAATGATGACCTTAAGTCAACGGACTATCTGCACACATGTCACCTGAAAACTGCTATCTGACGTTAGGTATAATACCATCCAGTCAGTTCTCGGCGAGTCCTGTCCGGTGTACTCACACCCAGTGAGCATCTGTATACAATCTTAGGTGAACACCATCAATGGTTGCGGGACCAATCCATCGCCCCTCGTCAGGGTCTAGATATGTATACACTAGTCTACTCCGGAGTATCGATGCCCAATCTCGATACTCCTGCGACCAGGGACATCTAAAGGTGTGCCTATTGACTATCCAGCTCCCACTAGTATGACTGCCATCACAACGCCGGTAGTCAGACAAACACCCTATGGGCTTTATCAACATATATATATAAATACCAAGTAAAATATATCATACGTTAAGACAAAGTCAAACCAAATAGCGTACTATCATATCAAGCAAGACTGTCATGTACATACATATCCCAAGCACCCTATACAATGTAGGCCTCTAGGGCATATATATCCAACACCCAGGTCGTGCCATGACCGCCGCTTCTATAGCTGTCTCCCATGACGCATCGGCAGGTGCAGAAGGGATTACTACAGTCGTCGTTCCTGTTGCGGAGCCTCCAGTGGTGGCTCTTATTCCTTCGGTGTCCATTCCTCAAGCGGAGGTGATCCCATTGGCCACGGACCCTATGGATTTTTCTGATGGCATCTTGGAGATTGTAGGAGGGACCGCGAAGGCCACTGTTCTTTCTCCGGAGCCTGAAGTGGTGGTTGTTGCTCCGCAACTGGAAGCTGCTATGCCCGCAAATGTCCCCGGTGATGTGCCTGAAGGCGTGGAGGAGGCCGCCGAAGCTGCTATGCCTCCAGTTCAAGGAGAGCGGAGCATCGAAGGTAACCTCTTACATTTTATTTTTAATGATCCCCTCTTTATCTGAACTCTTCTTTCTTTCAGAACTGCGGGAATTGGCGGCTTCTATAGTGGACTTATCTCCCAGGAAGTCCTTCCAGCGCTTACTTGACATGGCCGCCCTATGGGCGATATCCCCGCAAAGCATCGTCCTTTCTTCCGGGCAAGGTCGGTGTTCTTTGACCCCTTTGCTTTATTATCACTTTTTTTACGATGATGCTAGCATGCCCTCTGCAGTTCTGGAAGCTGATGATGAAGTGGAGATCCTAGATGGGCCTGGGGATCTTTCAAACCCCCTTGCATGGCTGTGGGTAAGTAAAACTTTACCCTTGGTATTGTTTTGTTTATTTCCTGTTTGTCAGTCTCGCTGACTAGTCATAAACTTTGAGAGCTTTGCCAGCTCTGGCTCCGTTAGAATCCTGAATCTTTATGCCACCGGGACCATATGCCCAACGCGCGTCTGAAAGGAAGGCGAGACAAAGCATTCACTCCTTGTCGGCCCTCATTGAAGATCTTCGTGCTGAAAGTTCTGTTACGGCCGAAGAATTTGCTACCGAAGCCAATACTTCTTTGCCCTTCCTTGCCACTTATCATGATGAAACGTTGGTGCATATTTAGGTTGAGTATTGTCGCCGAGTGGAGGCTTGCTTACATAATCTCGAGTGTATACGCCTTCCTTCCGAGCTCTTAACTGCAAAGGTAAGCCTACGGGGGTGGATTGAGCGGTGCGCCGCTAATCTACAGTCTTGCGAGAAGAGGCTTAACCGGAAATTTTCGGAGAAAGAGCTAGCTTCAAATGCTTTGAGGGAACTCCAGGCTCAACTCACTACTAAGACTACCCGTGTGTACGAACTTTGGCGGGTGCTTCAAGAAGCTGTCACAAAGGTGGTAGCTCTTGATAAAGCCGTTATCTTTACCTGCGAGATGGTTGAAGCTCATAAAGTTGCTGAAAAGGAGCTTGAGAGTCAGTTCGCCTCGTATCAGACTCAACAATCATATGCGGAGACCCGTCTTGTGGCAATAAAAAAGCTTGAAGCTGAGGCCCAGCGGAAGAACGATGAACTAACGAGCTTATTGCACCATCCGCCGGTTTAAAGATCTTTTTTTTATATTCTCCCCTTTTTGTATTTACTCCTGAATGAGAGTATCTTTTGATTCTTTTATAAAATGTACCTTATATTCATTTGGATTCATGAATAAAAGACATATTTTATTTCATATTGGCGTGTCTCTTTTAGCAAATACATCTTGTAGATAGTCTATCTTGATTTCTTTGCAGGGCAGCGATGGCTTAGAAGACAGGTTCAGATCTGTCGCCTAAGACTTTTCAACTTTACGAGCCGTGAGGGTCTCTGTTCCCGCCAAAATTTTGGCTCAAAACCCGCTCCTTATAAAATAATAACAATAAAAGAAAAAATAAATAAATAAATAAATAATAAAAATAATAAAGGAGAAAATCTCCCTTTCAGAGCAAAGCTCTGTTCAAATTCCAAGGCGGGAAACGAAGCAACGCTTCTGTTTCCCCCAATCAGAGCAAGGCTCTGTTTTAAAAGAAATTCAAATAATAATAAAGGAAGCAACGCTTCAGCTGACTTGCGCTCTGCGCTGCGCGACACGTGTCAACGCAGTTGCGCTAGCGCAGTTGCGGTGCGCTCTGCGCTGCGCGACACGTGTCAAGCGCAGGTGTAAGTGCACGGCGGCGCCCCGGCCGTCAATCCGACGCCGGAATGCGGAAGCGGTGAATAATTTAAATTTTTGCGGACTTTGCAAACCGGCACCACCGCGCACTAAAACTCCGGATCGAACCATTAACTAGTCTACGCTACTAATAAGAAAGGGAAGAGATGTACCGACTGATCCGAGTCCTCCGGTCTTCATCTCCACTCCGATCTCCTCGCGGGATCTCCGTCTGTCTCCTCCTCGTCGGAAAGGGCACCACATCGCCTGTAGCTTTTACGGGCTCCCACCTCAATACCGAGGCAACTCGGGCGCGAAGCTGGCGAATCGACGCGTCCAAGATTTGCTGTAGGAAGTGTAGTGTAGAATACGCTTTGTCTCAATGGGGTATTGGAGTTGCCTTTGATGGAGGAATCAAGAAGAACTTTGGAGGGAAATGAAGCTACCAATTTTGCAAGGAAAAATGAGATGAACAAATGAAGCATCAAAATTGAACCTCTCATTTTTTTCTTCTCACCATGTGTGGCCGGCCAAAGCTATATGGAAAATGGTGGTGGAGTTATGAACAAATTGCAAGAGGGAGGTAAGTGTAGGAGAAATGAAAGAGGTGACCACAACAACAACCATACCTATCACTTTAACCCATCCTCATTCAATCAAATCCCATTAAAGCAAAAGCATGGTGCAAAAGAAAAGATTCTTATCATATCAAACCCTTTTGCAATAAAACCCCTCCACAAATGTTATTTGCACAATTGCAAATAACCCCCTCCATCGGAAAAGTCCGGCCGGGAAAGAACAAAGGAAAACCGGCCGGAACGGAATGCAAACTGGCAACTCCAGAAAACTGGTCCCGTAATAAATTACAGGAAAACCCCGATACTGTGCATACACACCCGCATCTGTATTCCGTCCGGATACAAATGCAAAGAGACAAAATCTACACTGTACTAAACTAGGACCGGCTTAAACCAAAGCCGGCTAGTAATATCCGTCCGATCCTGATCCGTGCAATACCGCACGTATCTGATCGAACCCTGCCATATAACCATACGGCTACCAGTACAAACCGTCCGATCCTGATCCGTGCAATACCGCACGTATCTGATCGGACCCTGCCATATCTCCATACGGCCTCTACAGCGTTTCGCCCGAAACTTGAGTAACTGAAAGTGTGGTGGACTCTAAAGACTCGTCAATACAATGGCTGTGGATTTAACCACTAGCCCGTCAGAGGTATAAGCCAATACGTGACGGGCCACCAGCTATTGACTAAATGGGACGTCGATGAGGAAGCTCACCCCGACACCCAACTGAGCCTGTCAGTGACAATATCCGTGCAGTCCGGTCCGTTCGTCTATGAGTATCGCATGGCGGGCCTAGGGGGTTGGTAAAAGTCAGACCCCCAAAAGCGGTACAAGTCGTGTCGGAGTGTAGCCCAGAACACCCTGAGATACTACTGGAATACCTACCAGTAAATCTCCTTGCCTTGGCCAAGGACTTTGTGTAATGGCTCTCCTAGACACAGCACGACCTCACCCCCAATACCGGGAGAGACGAACCCCTGAAGATACGCTCACTGCCTCCATGTGGCTCGGGACGGTACCCAACTAAAACCTGTTTGCACGACTCCTTTGAGCCGTGGTAGGGTAGTAATCAAAGTACAGTGGGAACTCACACGAGACAAATGACGATCCCCAGGTCGATGAACTAACCTGCACACATGTCACCAGGGAACTGCCATCTGACGTCTGGTATATGACCAACTAGCATGTTCCCGGCGAGTCCTGTCCGGTGTACTCATAACCTAATGAGCACCTGTATACATCTTAGGTGATCCAACTGACACCAGTGGCTTGTGAGACCGGCCACCGCCCCTCGTCGGGGTCTCGACTGTATACACTAGTCTACTAATGGAGTATCGATGCCCGGTCTCGAAACTCCCACGACTAGGGACCTTTTAAGGATATGCTTGTAGACCCCCAGCTCCCACTTATATGATCGCCCTCATACTGCTGGTGGTCAAGCAAGAATCCTAGGGGCTCTATCAACGTGTAATAGCGACGTGTCAGGTCACCTAAAACAGTACACGATGATAAAGGTAAACCAGATAGCATACTATCATCTCGAGTAAGACTGTCCTACCGGGATAGGTCCTCCCTCAATCATTACAATCACGTACCTGTGACCTAATAATTGACTCTGAGGGCACTATCTCCAACAATCTCCCACTTGCACTCAAGGCCAATTATTGCGATGTCGCATACTCACAGCCCGTGTGATACCGAACATCCAACTCCTCTACTAGTCAGTCTCACAAAGCTCGTTTGCAGAACTATTGCGTTCGAGGAATAGCCTCAGTGAGTGGATCCGCTTAGTTGTTTCTTTCTATGTCTCTCTATATCTCAAGTTCGCGGAGAAACCCATCTCCCGAAATGAGCAATACCTGTCTTAGAATGTGTCTGGATGTCTGATGGGACATAGTTCATAAATGAACTCCAAATCCAAACTTCTTAGACTGTATCGTCAACTGAACTTAATCAGTAACCTGCGCGCCATGCCTCCCTCAGTATTGCCTTGGATCACCTGTCCAAAATACTGCCCCTCGTCAGAGGGAGAACTATAACTCTGACAACCTCCTTGTCGTCAATGTCACCTTGGAAGCCTGGAATGATAACCGTCTCCTGAATGAGGCTGTCGTTATCATATCCCTAGAACATCCACTTATGTTCTAAAACTGCTTCCGACTGTTTCTCCAGGATTGGATTAATGTCAACTTATTGCATCTAGTGCAAGAACAACATCTGGTGTGGTACTTGACATCTCATGATTGACTCAATTGCCTAAGCAAGTGATCTGCCAATCATGCCCGTCTCTCTCCCCTTTAGTCTGTAAGACACCTTTGGAGAGGGTGACTCCATTACCTGCAGGTACACTACCGTGCCAGGAGTCGTCCATCCTAAATACTCTTAGAATGCTGTCAAGTACCCTGATTGGGAAACCACCCAAATCTAGATCTAAAACCATAGATCCAATAACCAGTATGTCAGATATAAAATCCACTTCCTTTGTGGAGAAACCGCTGTGTGACGACCAAAGTATAACCGATCGTAGTATAGGAGTTTCTTTTCCTACTCTGTGTATGTCATCCAAATACCAGGATATCACACCCTACTACCTTCTCAACAGATCCATCCCCTTTTCTGATGAAGTCAAACCCATGACTGTCACATCAGAAATAGATGATCTATCTCCGCTACATCTGCTCTAGTCTATAAATAGACATAAGCAACCTGTCCACCAATGCTTCCGCTGCTCCCACTGACTACGACAACCCTCTGGCAGAGTCATATAGACGTACACTTCTAAAACTGGTTTAGAACGACGCTATACTCATCCTCCCGCCGGGTCTCGTAACCTGGAACAACAGCAATGGCAATTGTGGGTAAACAAGAACTTCCCTGTCGCCGTCCTTGAGGCTACCGTAGTACCTCTCGGGTGCCTGAAGTTACCCACTTTATCTGCGGAGTGGCCAATGGAATGTCAATCCAGATTGAATCTTTAGGTTCCTTATCAAATCTTCAGTAATCGTTTGTGGTTCTGGAATCACTTCCAGTTCTACCATACTCCCACTACTGTTTTCTGAAAAAAAAAAAAACATTTTTAATAAAACTGTGGCGAGTCTAGAACAATATCGCTATTGTTCATCCAGATGGTAGAAAGTCAACCCACGTCATAGCCTGGGTCAACCCACAAACAGCCATTACAGAAACGTGCCTTGAGTTGTCCAGTGTCTGGTTTTAATCATAAACCGGACAACTCCCCGTACCTTAACATCGTTAAGATATGAACTGTTCTATATCCAATATAGAACCAGAGGCACTGATTTAATTGAACTAGATTCAAATCATGCAGCTGTCTCCAGTGCATGTCAACTAAATGGAAGAAGGCTGATCAGCGTTACTCAACTTAGGAATGCTTCCAATTATGAGTAACCTGAAAGAGAAGCAATTTCTCTTAATCATTACTATCAACTGAACACCATACACAAGTATCTACATCTTCGATCTCTTTGAAGAATCCCGATACTTGCTATACCTGGTTCTCTACTCTATTCAAATACATATAACTTCTCCAAATTCGGACCCTGTGTTTCCACGAAACACCTGTCTAAAAAATAGAGGAGTCATAAGTAAACCGAATATAGTACGAGGACCATCCCCTCTGTCCTGATGGACCCTGGACAACATACAATACTCTGTAAAAGTCCCTTGAGTCTGATTACTCATTCACTGTGTGTCGTAGGTTGAAAACTGTACTTATGGTTAAGAAGAATTACACCGCTGTTTAATGCTCCTTACCTAACCATCCACTGATATAGGTAAATGTCGTAGACATAATTTCAGAAAGGTATATCTCACTCTATGAAAATAGACGTACAGATATACCAATTTGAAATTGGTGCATAACAGCGGATATTCAAAACCAAATATTTGCCGACCGGCAAACAACCCAGGTGATTTCCTCAAATATCACCGATTACAACGAATCTCGATATAATGAGGATGATCACCCAATTCCCAATAACTTACTCCCACTCATCATCTGTAAAACTATACAGATGTGAGAATCGTACCTGGTAAATACATACCCTGGAGTGAGTATCTAATCGGGAAATCAGTTTTCTTTTAACAGTACACAGTGAGACCGAAACATTGAAATGTTCCGATGGGGTATTCTGGTATTCCTAGTAATGCCTCTTCCAGATTCACGACTGTAACCGTATAGTTCTTTGCCACCTCTCCAAATCCCTTCATATGTCTTTAGTCTTTACCTTCTGCACACCCTTTTAGGCCAAATGGTTTTCTTCCTTCCCTACCGTTCGGCACCAGCCTATGGTTTGGAAGAAGACTATCCAATAAGCATAATGGGTGTACTGTCCCAATCCTAGGAACACTCGCAATGAGAGAGGGTGAAGATAAAAGACAACCGAATAAACCTTATTCCTATTTCTCCTGAACCAGAATCCATCCCCGAACTGGAACAAGTTCCATTCGAGTTCGTATATAACCATACGATGGAGTATCCAAATAAACTGTGGATCTTCGTAGTGATACGGAGTGTCCTGGAGAAATACAAAGGTGATGTGGGAGTGGTAATGAAATATTTGGTTTGGTCGTGAATATCTGTTGCAATTTACTTTGCCCTCTTACTAATCTCTTGCTTTGTCTGAACTTAATACCTTCTGCACACCATCGTTATGCTAATTGGTTTTCTTCATTCCCTACCGGTCGGCTCCAGCCTAAGGTTTGGAAGAAGACAATCCAATTTGCATAATAGGTGTACTACCCCTAAACCAAGGAGTACTCGTAACCTGAGAGAGGGTAAAAGGAAAAGACAACTGAATAATCCTATCCGTTTTCTCCAGAACCGGAAACCATCCTCGAATAAATTCTTTCGAGTTCGTATCTAACCATACGATGGTTTTGTCCAATGGAAGTGGACGTTTGTAGTAAAACGGGGTGTCCTGGAGAAAAGGGTAAAAGTAGGAGTGGCAATGAGGTCTGCAACTCTGACAATCCAAAAGCCAGTGTTAAGAAGGTTCGGTCAACTTGGTCACTGAGTCAAAGTCTTAGGGTCGGGTCAAATGGTCGCTGCCAGAGAGAGAGAGAAAAGAAACACTCAGCGTGCACTCTAACCTAGATCAGAATGGTTACCAATTTATCTAATCTGGAATCCTCCCACTGTACCTCAAATTCTCCTCCAAACCTGAAAGAAGAATTAGTCGGGGTTACCCGAGGAGTAAACCAACTCATCAGCGGGAATCGGGATCCAACTATCATCGCATGATAACGTGACGGAATCCGCTCACGCTATCACACTCCAGAAGGTATGCGCATATCTGGCAAGTTTCAGTACTTTTGAAACTCCCGATGAGATTTTTACCCCATGCTCTTATGACCTTGACTTTGGCCAACAAATCATAAGTCACATGTCAAGTTCTGCCCGTCATTCTCCAGGTTAATTTGAATCCACCCGTACATACCCTTGACTTTGGCCAACAAGGCAGTACGACTGTTCCAAACCAACGCATCTATCTATGCTGCATATGAATAACCAACAGCTACCAAACACTGTGCCTTGACTTTGGCCAACAAACACAGCTTGAATACTATTGACTACCCATATGAAACGACGGAGGGCTACGAATGGTTTCTGGCGAAAACCTTTAACGTAATGAACTTGATATCGTTGAAGGAACTGATAGCTTTTTAAAATATAGTGACGAAAAACCGTTGCTAAAGAGGTCACTCCCGGTGAAGGGATCTCGGCTCTTTCCCCGTAGAATGAGGTGCAGGATATTCCAACTGAATACCACGGTGCAAAGCAAAAGTAATCGGCTATAGTGAAGTTAATGCCCTGACGCAAACTTCTGTCCAAGGGGTCACTCCCGGTGAAGGGATCTCGGCCCTTGCCTCGTCGACTGAGGAGCAGGATATTCCAAATGAATACCACGATGCAAAACAGAAATGAACGTCCTTGCAATAACAGCTTTTTGAAAAGTGTTCCAACAACATCTGATTAGGTTTGTTTTTAACTTGCATTGATCCGAATCAATGCAGTCCCATCAATTGATCACACCACAAAGAACGAAAATATACTGACGTACGGATATGCCATCCGCATTCGCCACTGGGTCCCGTCATCACCCGTTAGGTTAGCTAACTAACGGCAGAGCGGGGACTGGACTAGCGCGGATGAAAAACATATACAACATCTACTAATATATATATCAATATATAGTATTTCGCTCAAGGCGTGAATAAAATGCAACATCACAGAAATGTACAGCATCACAGAACAATACAGATATCTGGGATCCCCGGGTTTCACAGAGCCACTACTGAAACCCGACGTTCCCCTGGTCGTGTGGATAGCCTGTGCAATGAAATCCTAGACCCCTACGGGCGCGGCAAGTTACCCGCCAAAACCTGAAGCGAGGCAGCCCCTTTCAGCACCGTGAATGGACCACCCAGCACTTCACGGAATCCGGTAACTTGGGCACCCCTCCTGGGTCAAACCTGTACCCCCTACGAGTGCGGCGAATAGCCCGCCAATCCTGGAGTGAAGCCCCTTCCGTCCCATTGCCATGAGATGCGGGCTTGTTGCCTTCTAGAACCCGGCTATCCGTGCACCCCTCCGCGGGGTAACCCTAGTACAGAAAGTAAAATATACATACACCGGGTACATCGACCGCAACCAGGTCGTGCCCCAAAATAATAATACAAACTGGCAGTGACGGCAGTCCACATGTCGGACGCTCGCCCCGCAATATCAAATGTACATGATACAACAACACAGCTGTACTAGCATTGCATCCAGGCTATCCCCCACGACCGATCCGCAACATCACAGCAAATACATAGAACATCAACGTGAAGGTCACGTTCGCAAATCCGTCTAACCGGGCTATAGCAGTTAGACCGGATTTACCGATCGAGTGACATTCACGGTCGCAGATATAATGTAAATACTGTGAAAAATGTGTTTAAAAAATTTCCGATTGATCAAACAATTAACAAGTGGGCCCCAAAGAAAACTGTAGCACTCACAGAAATAATTGGCCCAACTTTAATATTCCAAAGCCCATATTTTAAGCCCAGAAGGCCTCTGTAAAAAAATGGTGAAGTGATGTGAATAGTGCGCGGCGGAAGGGCCGCACAAATGTGGTTTTCGCGGCGGTTCCGCGCTCCAACTGTGGAGTTACTTCGTCAAATTTTTACAGAACTCTTAGATTTTCCAGTACATCAATATTTTACAACCTGAAAAAATTTTCGAGACTGAAAAATTTCAACAGAAACTGTCGTGGGTAAAATGCAGTTTTGGAACTTTTTGATCGATCGGAAATGCAAACACATTACACAAAGTTAGACTAAGTTAATGGCGAGTCTCTGATACCACTGTAAGTGCACGGCGGCGCCCCGGCCGTCAATCCGACGCCGGAATGCGGAAGCGGTGAATAATTTAAATTTTTGCGGACTTTGCAAACCGGCACCACCGCGCACTAAAACTCCGGATCGAACCATTAACTAGTCTACGCTACTAATAAGAAAGGGAAGAGATGTACCGACTGATCCGAGTCCTCCGGTCTTCATCTCCACTCCGATCTCCTCGCGGGATCTCCGTCTGTCTCCTCCTCGTCGGAAAGGGCACCACATCGCCTGTAGCTTTTACGGGCTCCCACCTCAATACCGAGGCAACTCGGACGCGAAGCTGGCGAATCGACGCGTCCAAGATTTGCTGTAGGAAGTGTAGTGTAGAATACGCTTTGTCTCAATGGGGTATTGGAGTTGCCTTTGATGGAGGAATCAAGAAGAACTTTGGAGGGAAATGAAGCTACCAATTTTGCAAGGAAAAATGAGATGAACAAATGAAGCATCAAAATTGAACCTCTCATTTTTTTCTTCTCACCATGTGTGGCCGGCCAAAGCTATATGGAAAATGGTGGTGGAGTTATGAACAAATTGCAAGAGGGAGGTAAGTGTAGGAGAAATGAAAGAGGTGACCACAACAACAACCATACCTATCACTTTAACCCATCCTCATTCAATCAAATCCCATTAAAGCAAAAGCATGGTGCAAAAGAAAAGATTCTTATCATATCAAACCCTTTTGCAATAAAACCCCTCCACAAATGTTATTTGCACAATTGCAAATAACCCCCTCCATCGGAAAAGTCCGGCCGGGAAAGAACAAAGGAAAACCGGCCGGAACGGAATGCAAACTGGCAACTCCAGAAAACTGGTCCCGTAATAAATTACAGGAAAACCCCGATACTGTGCATACACACCCGCATCTGTATTCCGTCCGGATACAAATGCAAAGAGACAAAATCTACACTGTACTAAACTAGGACCGGCTTAAACCAAAGCCGGCTAGTAATATCCGTCCGATCCTGATCCGTGCAATACCGCACGTATCTGATCGAACCCTGCCATATAACCATACGGCTACCAGTACAAACCGTCCGATCCTGATCCGTGCAATACCGCACGTATCTGATCGGACCCTGCCATATCTCCATACGGCCTCTACAGCGTTTCGCCCGAAACTTGAGTAACTGAAAGTGTGGTGGACTCTAAAGACTCGTCAATACAATGGCTGTGGATTTAACCACTAGCCCGTCAGAGGTATAAGCCAATACGTGACGGGCCACCAGCTATTGACTAAATGGGACGTCGATGAGGAAGCTCACCCCGACACCCAACTGAGCCTGTCAGTGACAATATCCGTGCAGTCCGGTCCGTTCGTCTATGAGTATCGCATGGCGGGCCTAGGGGGTTGGTAAAAGTCAGACCCCCAAAAGCGGTACAAGTCGTGTCGGAGTGTAGCCCAGAACACCCTGAGATACTACTGGAATACCTACCAGTAAATCTCCTTGCCTTGGCCAAGGACTTTGTGTAATGGCTCTCCTAGACACAGCACGACCTCACCCCCAATACCGGGAGAGACGAACCCCTGAAGATACGCTCACTGCCTCCATGTGGCTCGGGACGGTACCCAACTAAAACCTGTTTGCACGACTCCTTTGAGCCGTGGTAGGGTAGTAATCAAAGTACAGTGGGAACTCACACGAGACAAATGACGATCCCCAGGTCGATGAACTAACCTGCACACATGTCACCAGGGAACTGCCATCTGACGTCTGGTATATGACCAACTAGCATGTTCCCGGCGAGTCCTGTCCGGTGTACTCATAACCTAATGAGCACCTGTATACATCTTAGGTGATCCAACTGACACCAGTGGCTTGTGAGACCGGCCACCGCCCCTCGTCGGGGTCTCGACTGTATACACTAGTCTACTAATGGAGTATCGATGCCCGGTCTCGAAACTCCCACGACTAGGGACCTTTTAAGGATATGCTTGTAGACCCCCAGCTCCCACTTATATGATCGCCCTCATACTGCTGGTGGTCAAGCAAGAATCCTAGGGGCTCTATCAACGTGTAATAGCGACGTGTCAGGTCACCTAAAACAGTACACGATGATAAAGGTAAACCAGATAGCATACTATCATCTCGAGTAAGACTGTCCTACCGGGATAGGTCCTCCCTCAATCATTACAATCACGTACCTGTGACCTAATAATTGACTCTGAGGGCACTATCTCCAACAGCAGGTGCACTTGCGCCAGCTGTGCCAGCAGTTAAACAGAAAAATTCTTGAAAGATCTTTCTAATCTTATTAAAACAATAAGATTCTCTTCTGTAAAACAGGAGCCCTTGGATCAAAGATCCAACGGTGGGGAAAATCCCTCAATCACTCAGAGAAAGATCTCTTTAACTGATTTAACAAATCAATTGGCACTATATAAAGGCCCCTAGACTCTAAGTCTAAAAGATACAGAACTCCTCTAAAGAAAATTTTGAGAAGAGCTCAGAAAAAGAAAAAGGTAAACCTTTGAAAAGAAGAACTTCTTCTAAAGAGATCAATGATCTAAGAACAAGATCAAGATCATAAATAAAAAGAAAAAGATCAATAAAGGATCAAATAATAAGAATAAAAAAAAAGAAGTAATATACTTCTTTATTAGATCTTTTGATCTACATATAAAGGCACAGCCTTTTGATGAACCATTGGTTCTTTAAATCATGAGGTAAAACCTCTTGAAACAAGAAAAAAACTTATTTTCTTTGATCTAAATTTGATCAAGAGATTAAACAGTGCCCTACACTTGTAAAATTTGCACTGTTGCGCTCTTGGGTTGGCGCAAGCCACCAGGGAACGCCACGTGTCAAACACAGAACGATCTGCGCTTTGCGCTTTTGAAACAGAGCACTGCTCTCTTAAATTGGCGCAAGTCGTCAGAGCGCGCCACGTGTCAGCAGTGCACTAGCGCAGCGCAATGGCACAGCGCACTGCGCTTGCGCTCACCAGAGCGTGACACGTGTCACCTCCATATCAGTTTGCGCCTTACGCTCCTCAATCAGCGCAAGGCACCTGACAGGCCACGTGGTGCACTGTCAGAATATTAAATGCAGCGCATTATTAGAGGGCAGAGCCCAATTAAGAGGTCCAATGGATCAAAACAAATGCTCTGCATTATAAAAAAGGGGACAGAGCCCAATTAAAAGGGCTTAATAGGCCAGAAAAAAATGCACTGCATTATTTTAAAAGAGGGCAGAGCCCAAACAAAGGCCTAACAGGCCAGACACAAATAAAAAACTGTTGAACATTTTCAGCTGGACTTAGCCCAATTTTGGCCGTAAGTCCTCAAATTAAATTGAACTGAGCACGACTGCTCTCTCAAATCAATTTACACCCGGTTCAAGGGTACATCTCCGAACTCCTCTGATATTTGTCGTTGTAATCCTTCAACGGCGTCAGAGAGGTGACGGGTCCCGACAACCACACATGAATACGGACTGTGGGGTCCTTAAACTCATGGACCGAAACGTCCTTAAACTAATGTTCGTCCCCAAATGGGAATGCTGGACCGAAACGTCCTTAAACTAATGTTCGTCCCTAAATGGGAATGTTGGACCACCATGTCTCTAAACTGGCAATGGACCACTATGTCCCTAAACTGGAACAATAGAGCCAATAGTTCTCTTGTTGGATCTAAATGATCCCGTTAAGTTGATCTTAGTCTGGAGATTAGGCTAACGTATCCTTAACAAACGTTTAAGTTGATCTTAGCCTCAAATATGGCTGACGCATCCTTAAACCAAAACTTTCAAAACAGACTTTAGTCCTAAATTGGACTATAGATCTCCCAACCAACTTTGGTTCAAAGGTACATCTCTGAACTCCTCTGACATCTGTCGTTGTAATCCTTCAACGTCGTCAGAGAGGTGATGGGTCCCGACGGCCATACATGTGATGGACCACTATGTCCCTAAATTGGAATAATAGAGCCCCCAAATGCTCTCTTGTTGGATCTAAACGATCCCGTTAAGTTGATCTTAGTCTCAAATTAGACTAACGTATCCTTAACGAACGTTTAAGTTGTTCTTAGCCTCAAATTCGGCTAACGTATCCTTAAACCAAAACCCCAAACCCAAATCTAAGAAAATACGGATTTGGACTAATCCACGTCCTACAGGCGACGACATAAATTAGTCTCCGTATACAATCCACGGGCAACCACAAACAAAACAAACACCCACGACACGAAGTGACCAGCTGGAGAAGGAGAAAGTTGTTACCGCGATGCGGTAGTGTAATTAACTGCAGGGGCTTACGCCTGCAGGGAAGAGTGTCCCCACAATCAAAAACCCCTCAAGCGAGGGTGAATCTGACGAAGTCTGCTACATCGTCCGCATCCGTCTAAACCTCCGATACACGGTGCCATAAATCAACTTGGCATCTTCGGAGAGGTGGACGGAAAAAACCAAATAGCATCTGCCCCGAATCTCAGGCCTAGACGTCTCTCTCTGCGTCACGCCGCCATTCGGAGGGGAACAGATTCTGGCACACCCGGTGGGACCTTTTCCTCTTTCCACTCCACACTTCGTGTGTCGTGCTCGCGAACAAATCGCGGTTTGCTGTGGTTGCCTGTGGATTCGAGGTACTTAGATTTGGTGTCTTGCTCCATGCAGAAAACAGAAGATCAATGGCTTCAAACTGCACTACCTACAAGTGCAACTCTCGCTCCGTCCCTGCTGGAGGAGTGACTTACGGGCCCCAAGCGGCCTCTCTTTTCAAGATGCCAGTGGAACAAGTAACTCAAGCCACCACTGGACTATTCTTCGGGACCATGCTCCCACCGATGAGCTTCAATGCCCTAATGACATCACAAGAAGCTCCAAAGAAGCCGGTCTTTGATCGACTTAACACTGCCGCGACCTCTCTTAACGGGTCGCCCAACTTCAATACCTCAGTTTTCAACAGACTGGGCCAGAACGTCTACAAGCCCGCGATACCCGAAGCTGCCATCCCAAAGCGGATAGCCATCCCGGCTCAAGCGGACGAAATCATTGGAAAGGCTCCTCCTTCCAAGAAGTCAGTTTTTACGAGGCTGGCCATTCCGGTTGCTGCTCCAGGCCAGGTCCTCAAAGCTGCTTCCCCTGCCCAGAGGTCTGTCTTTGACAGATTAGACATTGCTTCTCAACGGGCGTCAGTCTTCGACAGGCTAGCACCAATAACAGTCTCTCCTCAAAGCAGAGGGCATGACGAAGTCACCCTTATAGCTAAAACAACTCCATCCGCACGACACGCTCGATGTCGCCACTGGCGCCGAGTGAGGAAGGCTGGGGGCAACTCCCCCTCTGGGATAACTCTTCCAGCTCCGATGGTGGGGATCAATGCTGCTGTTCCGACCGGGAATAGCTTTGAACCGCTAAGAATGGTGCGCAAAAACTCGCCAACTGCCGTATTGAAAAGATCTCCTACACCTGTGGATAATGCCCCAAAGGTGAAGCTGGAGCAGCCCCCTCAACGGCTGTCCCCTAAAATTTACAAGGTCTGGCGATAGGTCCAGGAGTCGGTGATTGATCAAGACTATCTCCGCCGACAGAAAAAGATGAAGGTTGGGCAGGAGAAGGACTACTCTGTCAAGCCAGAAAAAGCAAAAGCTGGCTGGGTGCCCACTACAACGGCTCCCTCAACGTCAATCGCTCAAAAGAAAAGGAGACCGCAAAAAGCCCCTTTGAACATGGCAAACCGTAAATGCGCTGAGCATAAACGCCCCAAGTCTGGGGGCATGGTGATGCACACCGTTTATATGGCTTCCGAAAAGGAGGAAATCCGTGCTTCGACAGGTCACCGACCGCTCACCCGATCCGTGACGAAAGCCCAGGAACAACAACAGCAGAAGCTTCAGGAGATGCAGACTGCAATGGCCGCACTTACCGGGCCAAAAGAAAGCCCGGAGGCATCATCATAGCAGCGCCACGAACAAGAAACCGATGCTGACTTCTTACGCAGAGTCCTCAAAAAGAAGGACAGAGAGGCAACAGAACAAGCTGCCAACATAAAACAAATGGTACTCCTCTTCCAAGATATGGTTGGGATGATGATCCAGCAAGATCCTCCAGCTGAAAACCCTCCGATCATTACTGAAGACGATAGAGGGGAGACATCTAATCCTCCTCCGACTCTTTCAGCAGCCAAGGAAGAAACTATTTCCAAAGCCGCGCTGGACGACTATATAGCTCAGCAAATACGAGTTCACCAGGCGAATGAAGCGGCTGGGCAAATTTTTAAAACTGGACGACCCTATCCGAGCTGGTATAACCAAATCAGTTACCCACCGGGATATACGATCCCTAAGTTCCACGTATATAAAGGTACAGGGAATCCACATCAGCACGTCGCTCAATTCAGGGCCTTATGCGGCAACACTGGAGGTGATGACAAACTGTTGTTTCGCCAATTCGTCGGCAGCTTGGCAGAAACGGCCTTTGAATGGTATTCGGAGCTACCAAACGACTCTGTCAAAACATTTGCGGAGATGGGGCTACTGTTTACACAAAGATTCGCAAGCGCCAGCGAGCGCACCCCAATAACAGCACTGACTAATGCCAGGGTGAAGCCAGGCGAAACGTGGGTTCAATACGCAGTACGGTGGCGAAACTTATGGTCAAAGTGCGAACAACGCATCGAAGAAGCACCTGCGGTAGGAATGTTCGTGGGCACTCTTGACCCGGAAGCGACCATCTCGCAATTCATGATGTTCTTCAAGCCAACTACCTTCCAGGCCTTGATTGACAAGCTAGCCCAAATGGACCAGATGGGCTATAGGCCTTCCTCTTCAAAGACAGAGCCTTGGAATGAAAAGAGCAAAGGGAAAGCAACCTTCGTCGCAAACGCTCAACAACAGCCGAGCAACTTAAAGCCGGTTGTTCGCCAAAATAACATGCGTCCACGCCCATCCCTCGAGGAGAGACTGGGACGTTCTTACTCGTTTCCTCAGGATAAAACGAGGAAACTGTTCGAGCTGGCAGTGCACAACAGACTCATCAATCTGCCGAGTCCAAAACGTCCGTTGCAGTCAGGCGATGTCAACGATCTTAATTACTGCCCTTACCACCAAGCGGTAAGCCATCCAATCGAAGATTGCTTCGTTTTCAAAGGCTCGGTTGAAGACCAATATCAACAGGGCAAGTTCGCGTTGTCCGAAAACTGGAAGGTGAACCCGCCACAACCACATGCTCCGAGAAAGATGGATATGCCGGGGGCATCATGCTCATTCATAGGGAAAGCCCCACGGACCGAAACATCCTTAAACTAATGATGGACCGCAATGTCCTAAAACTTGCAAGTGACCGAAACATCTTTAAACTACTACCGCAGCATCCTCAGGCTGACGTGATAAAAAAGAAAAAAGAATAAAAAAACGGTATGTCCATAAGCAAAACGGGCACGGATGAAAACCCGAAAGGGCTCCGTGAGTAAAAACAGCAAGGCTACCGGCGAGTCTTATGAAAACCCGAAAGGGCGCAACCTCGTTAGAAAAAAGAATTAAAAAAAACGGTATGTCCATAAGTAAAACGGGCACGAATGAAAACCCAAAGGGCTCCGTGAGTAAAAACAGCACGGCTACCGGCGAGTCTTGTGAAAACCCGAAAGGGCGCAACCTCGTTAGAAAAAAGAATAAAAAAGAATAAAAAAACGGTATGTCCATAAGCAAAACGGGCACGGATGAAAACCCGAAAGGGTTCCGTGAGTAAAAACAGCAGGGCTCCCGACGAGTGTTTGTGAAAACCCGAAAGGGCGCAACCTCGTTAAAAACACTTACAGGGTCCTCTCGACCTTGTGAGGAGAAACCACCTGCGTGAGATCCTTACGACTCACAAGGGAATAACACACTTAGGGATCCCCATGATTCCTAAGAAAAAATTACACTTGCGAGATCCTCACGGCTCGTAAGGAGAATTCTCTTATGGGACCCTCACGGCTCATAAGATTTGAAAGTCTTAAATTACAGAGACCTGAACCTGTTCTTAAGCAATCCCCACAACCTTCGATATGGCCCTACAAGCGGCTCATACTGACCCTTGTATACAATCCACGGGCAACCACAAACAAAACAAACACCCACGACACGAAGTGACCAGCTGCAGAAGGAGAAAGTTGTTACCACGATGCGGTAGCGTAATTAACTGCAGGGGCTTGCGCCTGCAGGAAAGAGCATCCCCACAATCAAAAAACCCTCAAGCGAGGGGGAATCTGACGAAGTCTGCTACATCGGCCGCATCCGTCTAAACCTCCGATACATGGTGCCATAAATCAACTTGGCATCTTCGGAGAGGTGGACGGATAAAACCAAATAGTATCTTCCCCGAATCTCAGGCCTAGACGTCTCTCAGTCTACAAGCCTCCATTTGGAAGGGAACAGTCTCATAAAGACTTTTCTCCCTACGAGTCGAGAGGATCCCGTAGGTGTATTTTCTCCCTAGGAGTCGTGAGGAGTTCTAAGTGTGTGTTTTCTCTTGAGAGTCGTAAGGATCTCACAAGAGAATTTTTCCCTCTTTACAAGTCGAGAGGACTCGTAAGTGGTTGTTTCCTTTCTTGTCGAGATTCGACTTTAGAGAGTGTGGCCCGTGAATAGTATGCAATAGTCCATCTTGGATCGACTTGCAGGGCCCCAGTGCTTAGGAAGCAGGTCCTTATCCCCATTGCCTAAGGCTTTTCCCTACGATTCGAGACGAGTCGAGAAGTTCTCGTAAGGACACTAATTTCCTCACGAGTCGAGACAATCGAGAAGTTCTCGCAAGGGTTTCCTAACGTCATAGTTAACTCCTGCTAATAGAAGTCCTTTAGGGTCTGTGGTACTAGGGTTTTCTACCCGTCGCATCGTCACGTTGGCTGATATATTCCCCGATATGCAATCTTGCTGTTCGGGTAGCCCCGCGACTGTCGTGTCTCTCATCCCTTCGGGGGCTGGATAAGACGTCTTCAAGTAATCTTCCAGGTACTATTACCGTCAAAGAGCAAGCATATGGGATATTCCTTGGTGCTTTTTACTTGAAGTTAGGCTCGGTTTGGGAACCCCGATGAGTCATGACCACTCCGCGCTGGTGTTGGATGATCTCCGATGGTCTTTTCAGGTCTCATTTGAGTTGCTGTCAAGACCCTGAAGCGAAGGATTTTCCATGGCTTCGTTTATTGACATTGTGTCTGCAATATTGCGACGAATGTCGAGATTTTCTCTAGGTTGTCTGTGAACCGTTGAGATTTGGAACTAGGGGACTTCGCCGTGGCTCCGAGGTAGTCTCTAGGTTGTCTGTAAACCGTCGAGGTTTGGAACTAGGGGACTTTGACATGGCTCCGTTTGCTGATGTTGCCCCCGTATCCTGTTGGAGGGAAAAAGAACGCTTTTGTTGATCTCTAGGCTATGGATGCTGCCGTCAAGACTTGGAACTAGGGACTTTGCCGTGGCTCCGAGATAGTCTCTAGGCTGTCTGTGAACCGTCGAGATTAGGAACTAGGGGACTGTCACGCCCCGCTTCCCACAATGTGCTAAGATAGGCACGTGACAGAGCCAACCATGCTACCTGTGGATAGGAAAAATCCCTCCACAGTCACATTACGGCTGTAGAGATATCATGAACAGGAAAGTAAATAAACTATCTAGTACATGTCCATGAGCCAGAATAAACGAGTAAAGAAATAATATGCTGAAGCAATAAATCCAAGTAACAATAACACCTGGAAAGTAAGGAAATAACTAGCTGGATATTAACAGGATCCTCACTGCTCGGCCTGACGGCGGAAATACTCTTGATCAGCCTGCGACAAAGGGAGAGGATCCGGGCCATGCAAAACCCAGACGTCAGTGCGTCATAATATCAACAATAATATAAGCAAGCAGGATGTGATGAAATATGCAGGCATGAAGTATGAACAGTAACAAGTCCTCAGTAACAAGTAAAACGTAACATGAATATAGATCAGTAGACAGGATATAAACAGGTGAAGTGCAGTGAGTAGTCTAAACTGTGCTATAGGGTTATCTACTCTAAAGTTATTCGAAATCAATTAATGTAATCCTCATCGTAACTCATCGGTCTATGCCCCGTTCATTCCCCACGGGACCACGGTAAAATGATGTAATAGACTGTGAGTCTATGTCCCGTTCATTCCCCATGGGACCACGGTAAAATGATATAATAGCCCTTTGGGTTACGTTCAGCTACATTCTTGTTTTCCCCATACCCCCAAGTTATGTGTGTAAGTCAGGTATTTATAAATCTGAGACTAATGCCAACACAGGATCAAGCAGGAACAGGTTTGTCTATACAGACAACAGGATATGTCCATCAGGACAACATATCAGGATTGTCGGCATTAAAAACAGGATCAGGTAACAGGTCAAGTAGTGATATATCAGGTCATGTCAGGTAGTGTACATGTATCAAGTCATGTCAAGTAGTGGTGTATCAGGTATCAAGTCAAGCAGTAGTATATCAGGTCATGACAGGTAGTGCACATGTGTTAAGCGGATGCTCATATTAAAACTGTAGCAAGTACGGATGCACGATAAAGCATGGATGCACAAATATTTTGTCAGGGGTTACATCATAACTATGTAGAATGCACAATTATCAAGCATGGTGCACTAATATAACAGTAACATGAAATAATATGACCTCGGCGTGCAACTAGATATGTAATAAACCGTACGGATATAGACGGATACTATAAAACTGTAAATCGGTAAAATTTGCTGAATATTAAAACACAAGCACTATTATTTATTAAATAGATATTGATATAATAATATTAACATGGATAACATATTCAAACCGATTAATAACTATAAAAGTGGTATTGATTAACCATGCACAAGAAAGTTCCGTTCAGAAATTCAGCGTCACCCTGATTTGTAAAATAGCTTTAAAATAACAAAAGTTCTCCAAAAGGGACGTGTCTTATACCAAAACAAAGATAATTCAATAAGGTTTTCATTTTTATAAGTATAAGCATCTCAGGTTGTCCCTACAAAAAGCTATGAACATTCGAAATTGAAAGTTTGCTGCTGGAATTTCCCTGGACAGCAGTTTAGAGATATTTTCATTTGCATTTTACGTTATTTAAACAATTTATTTTGCAATTAAATATTTCATAGAGTTATAGTATTCTGAGTTAGCTTCTTAACGAACTAAAGAACGTATACTAATAATTTTTTTATGATTTATAATGAATTTTATAAGCTAAGGTGTACAGTAAATTTCAGATTTGCTATTCAACGACGTTTCATGTGGAAACTATAATATTTTCAAATATATTTTTAAAATATTTTACATGACTTAAAATGTTATATAGTAAAAGATGCAAATGCTAGATAAAAAGAGAGTATGCAATAAACATGAAAATGCATAAATCTACGTAACATGTCAGGATAATTCATAAACATGAATCAAGACAGGTTTCAAGTAAGCGGGTCGGGTCGAATGCTAATACTAATGTAAAATACACTATTCGCACCCAAAACATAATAAATCAAGAAAATACCATAAATAAAGAATACTAAAATTGGTATAAATGAACTAGGGTATTACATTATACCCAACTACAAAAAGAATTTCGTCCTCGAAATTCCCAAGACAAGAAAAGGTAAACAACACGAATCTACAGGAATAGGTGTCGAAAGTGCTGTCGAACTTCTTCTTCTCGTTCCCAAGTCGATTCTCCATGCGAGCGATTTCCACAAGAAACAAGTACGAGAAGGATAACCTTGTTATTAAGGACATTTTCTCTTCGATCAACAATCGATATCGGTCGTTCCTCAAAGGTCAAATCCTCTCTTACAGTCAGCTCCGAATGATCCAGCACGTGTGTTTCATCTCGAACATACTTTCGGAGTTGAGATACATGAAACACATCATGAACATTCACCAAATATTATGGTAAAGCCAATCGATAAGCCGCTTCTCCAACACGCTCCAAAATCTTGAAAGGCCCCACGAATCGAGGACTAAGCTTGCCTCGACTCCCAAAACGAATCACTCCTCTAGTCGGTGATATCTTCAAGAATACCAAATCACCAACCGCGAACTCTGGAGGACTTCTCGATGTGTCGGCCCAACTCTTCTGCCGATCCTGTGCTGCCTTCATATGATTCTGGATAGTATTAACCTTCTCAACTGTTTGCACGATCAAATCCGGTCCCAACAATCTTCGCTCTCCAACATCGTCCCAACAAACAGGTGAACGACACATGTGACCATACAAAGCTTTGAATGGAGCCATCTGAATAGTCGACTGGAAGTTGTTGTTGTACGAAAACTCCACCAAGTGTAGATGATCCTCCCACGAACCCTTGAAGTCCAACATGCAAGCTCTTAACATATCTTCAAGAGTTTGGATTGTTCTCTCCGACTGGCCATCTGTCTGAGGATGATAAGCTGTGCTAAACTTCAATCGCGTCCCCAAACTTTCCTGTAAACTCCTCCAGAAGTGCGCTAAGAATCGGGTGTCACGGTCGGACACGATGCTCACAGGTACTCCATGCAATCTCACAATCTCCTGCATATACCATTCTACTAACGCTTCCGTCAACTGACCAACTCGAAATGGTATGAAATGAGCTGCCTTGGTCAATCGATCAACAATCACCCAAACTGCATTATTGCCCTTTGGACTCCGCGGTAAAGCTATCACGAAATCCATGGTTATATATTCCCACTTCCATTAAGGAATCGGAAGTGGTTGCAATAAACCAGCAACCCTTTGATGTTCAGCCTTAAGTTGCTGACACACCAAGCACTTTGCTACAAAGCGAGCAATCTCCTTTTCATGCCTTCCCGCCAGAAATGCTGTCGTAGATCACGGTACATCTTCGTGCCTCCTAGATATACGGAATACGCGGAACTGTGTGCCTCCTTCATAACTTCTTCGCGAATATCTCCTTTTGGCACACACAAACGGCTACCATATCGCAACGAACCATCTTCATGAATTAACAAGTCTGTTCGAAGTCCAGCTTCAACCTGTTCTCGAAACCTTTGCAATCTTGGGTCCTTCGACTGCGCTGCTTTAATACTCTCGATCAATGACGACTGTACTTACAGCTGCATCAACTGTACTGAAGAATGTGGTAGCACGATCTCCAACTCGAATCTCCGAAAATTTTCGATAAGTTCCTTCTGTGCAGTCAACATCCGAATTGCTGGTAACCGACTAAGCGCATCCGGCACTACATTAACTTTTCCTGGATGGTACTTGAGATCAAGATCATAGTCGGCCATCAGCTCCAACCATCGACGCTGCCTCATGTTAAGCTCTTTCTATATGAACACATACTTTAGGCTTTTGTGATCGGTGAATACTTCGACCCTTTCTCCCAGTAAGTAGTGTCTCCAAATCTTCAAAGCGAAAATCACTGCTGCAAGCTCCAAGTCATGAGTTGGATAATTCTTCTCATGGGTCTTCAACTACCTCGATGCGTAAGCTATAACTTTCCAATGCTGCATCAAAACACATCCCAAACCTTTCCTGGATGCGTCGCTGTGAATCACCAATCCCCCGGAACCGTATAGTACGGTCAAAATAGAAGCGGTTATCAATCTTTTCTTCAACGCCTCAAAAGCTGATTCACACCTATCCGTCCATACGAACGGTACTTCCTTACGCGTAAGTTTGATTAAAGGCTCAGCCAAACGGGCAAAATTCTCCACGAACCTTCTGTAATATCCGGCAAGTCCAAGAAAACTTCTGATCTCTGCTACGTTCTTCGGAATCAGCCAATTTTGAACTGCTGCAATCTTCTCAGGATCAACGGCGATTCCATCTCCGGATACGACGTGCCTCAAAAACTTCACTTCTTCAAGCCAAAACTTGCACTTGCTCATCTTTGCATATAATCTTTCTTGCCTCAATGTCTGCAGTGCGATCTTCAAGTGTTCCGCATGCTCTTCAATGCTCCTCGAGTAGACCAGAATATCATCGATGAACACCACTATAAACTGGTCCAAGAACGGTGAAAAGATTCGGTTCATCAAGTCCATAAATATCGCCGGTGCATTCGTGACTCCGAATGGCATCACTAAATACTCGTAATATCCATATCAAATTCGGAACGCAGTCCTGCAAATATCCTCTGATTTAACTCGGACCTGATGATATCCGGATCGCAAATCCAGCTTCGAGAATACCCTCGCGCTACTAAGCTGCTCGAATAATTCGCCAATGCGAGGGATCGGGTACTTGTTCTTAATAGTCACCCGGTTTAATTCTCAATAATCGATGCGCATCCTCCTTGTGCCATCTTTCTTCTTTACTAGAAGAACTGGAGCTCCCCAAGGTGAATTGCTGCTGCGAATCCAACCCTTCTCAAGTAATTCGGTAATCTGCTTCTTGACTTCTTCCAACTCCACTGGTGCCATCGGATAGTACGCCTTTGAGATTGGCGCTGCACCAGGAACAAGATCGATCGTGAACTCTACATCTCGTTTTGATGGTAAACCCGAGATGTCCTTGAACACGTCCATGAACTCTCGAACCACAGCTGGCGCTTCCTCCTTATCAACTTCCATTGTCGAAAGAACCTGTTTGTCGGCCTAGCTCTAAACTCGACTGGCCCGACAGAACTGCTACCTCCAGCAAAACAAACTCCGGATGTCCGGAAATCTGGAAAATCACTTTCTTTTCCCTACAATCAATGTAAGCGTGGAAAATGCCGAGAAAGTCTATTCCCAAGACAACATCATAGCTGCCGGTATCAATCACCAAGAAATCTGCAAAACATGAACTGATAAGCAATAAAACTGAGAGAACCAAGGTAATAAAACAACCATGGAACAAGGAAATGAATCAAGACCAGGACTCCAAGTTACTTAAATAGAGTACCGCATTGTAACCATGCTGCAGTTCATGGGTACAATCACATAACTCCGTTCAAGTCGCCCAAATCCTAGTATCAGAATAGAAAGAAACAATAGGGAACCAAAAGGTTTCAAGTCGAGATGCAAACTTATTTTCATATCGTCAGGACAAAGGATCAAGAGAAAGATAAGATTCAAGAATCACGAGAACAAGGTGGCAGGACATGCTCCTAATCACGGATTTTCTGACTCGTGTATTGGGTCCAATACCCAACTACAAAGAATCAAACCTGATTAACCTAAATCATATGTCTCTGATACCAAACAAACCCTGTCACGCCCCGCTTCCCAGAGTGCGCTAAGATAGGCACGTGACAGAGCCAACCATGCTACATGTGGATAGGAAAAATCACTCCACAGTCACATTACGGCTGTAGAGATATCATGAACAGGAAAGTAAATAAACTATCTAGTACATGTCCATGAGCCAGAATAAACGAGTCAAGAAATAATATGCGGAAGCAATAAATCCAAGCAACAATAACATCTGGAAAGTAAGGAAATAACTAACTGGATACTAACAGGATCCTCACTGCTCTGCCTGACGGCGGAAATACTCTTGATCAGCCTGCGACAAAGGTAGAGGATCCGGGCCATGCAAAACCCAGACGTCAGTGCGTCATAATATCAACAATAATATAAGCAAGCAGGATGTGATGAAATATGCAGGCATGAAGTATGAACAGTAACAAGTCCTCAGTAACAAGTAAAACGTAACATGAATATAGATCAGTGGACAGGATATAAACAGGTGAAGTGCAGTGAGTAGTCTAAACTGTGCTATAGGGTTATCTACTCTAAAGTTATTCGAAATCAATTAATGTAATTCTCATCGTAACTCATCGTTCTATGCCCCGTTCATTCCCCACGGGACCACGGTAAAATGATGTAATAGACTGTGAGTCTATGTCCCGTTCATTCCCCACGGGACCACGGTAAAATGATATAATAGCCCTTTGGGTTACGTTCAGCTACATTCTTGATTTCCCCATACCCCCAAGTTATGTGTGTAAGTCAGGTATTTATAAATCTGAGACTAATGCCAACACAGGATCAAGCAGGAACAGGTTTGTCTGTACAGACAACAGGATATGTCCATCGGGACAACATGTCAGGATTGTCGGCATTAGAAACAGGATCAGGTAACATGTCAAGTAGTGATATATCAGGTCATGTCAGGTAGTGTACATGTATCAAGTCATGTCAAGTAGTGGTGTATCAGGTATCAAGTCAAGCAGTAGTATATCAGGTCATGACAGGTAGTGCACATGTGTCAAGCGGATGCTCATACTAAAACTGTAGCAAGTACGGATGCACGGTAAAGCATGGATGCACAAATATTTTGTCAGGGGTTACATCATGACTATGTAGGATACACAATTATCAATCATGGTGCACTAATACAACAGTAACATGAAATAATATGGTCTCGGCGTGCAACTAGATATGTAATAAACTGTACGGATACAGACGGATACTATAAAACTGTAAATCGGTAAAATTTGCTGAATATTAAAACACAAGCACTATTATTTATTAAATAGATATTGATATAATAATATTAATATGGATAACATATTCAAACCGATTAATAACTATAAAAGTGGTATTGATTAACCATGCGCAAGAAAGTTCCGTTCAGAAATTCAGCGTCACCCTGATTTGTAAAATAGCTTAAAAATAACAAACGTTCTCCAAAAGGGACGTGTCTTATACCAAAACAAAGATAATTCAATAAGGTTTTCATTTTTATAAGTATAAGCATCTTATATTGTCCCTACAAAAAGGTATGAACATTCGAAGTTGAAAGTTTGCTGCTGGAATTTCCGTGGACAGCAGTTTAGAGATATTTTCATTTGCATTTTACGTTATTTAAACAATTTATTTTGCAATTAAATATTCCATAGAGTTATAGTATTATGAGTTATCTTCGTAACGAACTAAAGAACGTATACTAATAATTTTTCTATGATTTATAATGAATTTTATAAGGTAAGGTGTACAGTAAATTTCAGATTTGTCGTATCCGCTTTTCAACGACGTTTCATGTGTAAACTATAATATTTTCAAATGTATTTTTAAAATATTTTACGTGACTTAAAATATTATATGGTAAAAAATGTAAATGCTAGATAAAAAGCGAGTATGCAATAAACATGAAAATGCACAAATCTATGTAACATGTCAGGATAATTCATAAACATGAATCAAGACAGGTTTCAAGCAAGCGGGTTGGGTCGAATGCTAATACTAATGTAAAATACACTATTCGCACCCAAAACACAATAAATCAAGAAAATACCATAAATAAAGAATACTAGAATTGGTATAAATGAACTAGGGTATTATAGGGACTTTGCCGTGGCTCCGTTTGTTGATGTCGTATCTGCTTCTGGTTGGACCGAGAAGGAACGCCGTTATTGATTTCTAGGCTGCAGAGGTAGCCATCGAGATCTGGCTTCCCTTTGACGAAGCTTGGTGGGACAATATGGTTCCCTTTTCATCTGTGCCCATGGATTGTATACAGGGGTCAATGTGATCTCACCAGCAGGGCAGAAGTTTCATTCATTTTTTTTGTTTCTTTCCGTGATGCTCTGTCATTTCAGATTTTATATCGCGAAAGTCGCGATTGCCCAATCATTTCGGCTATTTTTCGCGGTGCCCAATCATTTCGGCTATCTTCTTTTTCTTTACTTGCCACTTTTTATTGCGAGTTGCCCAATCATTTCGGCTATCTTCTTTTTCTTTACTCGCCACTTTTTATTGCGAGTTGCCCAATCATTTCGGCTATTTTTATATGCATATATTTTACTTGTTGATTTTTGTCGCAAGTTGCCCTTTCATTTCGGCTATTTCATATGCATTTATGGCCTGCTGACTTTTTGCTGCGAGTATGGGACTTGGGATCTGATACCAATCTTAGCATCAGCATCGCTGCGACTGGAATATTGTCAAGAGCGAATCATCATTTGCCGTGAAAGGACTTAGAATTTGATACCAATTTAGGCATCAGTATCTCTACAACTGGGATGTTGCCAGGAGCGAATTATCATTTGCCTTTGTTGATTCTAACAAAGGTGGCTTAGCAAACAAGGTTAGGATCCTGTTGACTAAGGCTTTTGACTTCATGAGCCGTAAGGGTCTCATAAAGGTGTTTCTCCCTACGAGTCATAAAGATCTTGTTGTGCGTTTTCTCCTTAAGAGTCGTGAGGATTCCTATGTGTATGTTCTCTTGTAAGTCGTAAGGATCTTATAAGAGTGTTTTCTCCTTATAAGTCGAGAGGACTTATAAGTATCATTCACCACATGAGGACATTCCTCGTCGTTGGTGGGACTTGGTGGGGAAACGTTTATTTGTGCCCATGGATTGTATACAAGAGTCAATATTGAACCGCTTGTAGGGCAACTTGGGGAATATGATGGCTTAAGAACAGGTTCCGATCCCTGTAACTTAAGGCTTTTTGAATCCTACGAACCATGAGGGTCTCATAGTGGGAATTCTCCTTACGAGTCGTGAGGGTCTCGTAAGTGCAATTTCTCCTTAGGAATCGTGGGGATCCTTAAGTGTGTTGCTCCCGTATGAGTCGTAAGGATCTCACGCAGGTATTTTCTCCTCACAAGGTCGAGAGGACCTTACAGGTGTCTTTATTTTAAAGAGATTGCGCCCTTTCGGGTTTTCACAAACTCGCCGGTAGTCCTGCTATTTTTACTCACGGCGCCCTTTCGGGTTTTCATCCGTGCCCATTTCGCTTGTGGACGTATCCCTTTTTTTTTGCACGATGAAACTCTCGAGAATAGTTTCGCCGTATGTGATCCATCCGTTTGCCGGTGGGATTTGAATTGCAGTCCTCACCGCTGGGACTCATATACTTGCGTTCTACTATCGCCGTGTTTGAGGCGACATTGTTAGTTTAGGGACATCTCGGTCTGTTGTTAGTTTAAGGACATCTCGGTCCAATGTTAGTTTAAAGATATCTTGGTCCACAACCAGTTTAAGGACGTTGTGGTCCGTTGTTAGTTTAAGGACATTACGGTCCATAGCTAATTTAAGGACGTTGCGGTCCGTGACTAGTTTAAGGACATTACGGTCCATAGCTAATTTAAGGACATTACGGTCCGCTGGGATTTTAAGGCGAGGTTTTGCCGGATACTTCTTATAGAGTTTGGACTCGGGAAGATAGCGAGCGGACATAGGCATCGTCATCTATCCTTAACCTGGGCCGTGACTCGTCGGGCGTAGTATTTTTTTAGAAATCGGCCGTTTATTGGCCGGAAGGGTCTTTCGTCATGCATATCCATGAGCAAGTAGGCCCCACCCTGGTAGACCTTGTCTATGATGTACGGGCCCTCATAGTTCGGCTCAAATTTCCCACGTTTAGCACGATTGGGGATCATAGGTCTTTTTACGACTAGCACGAGTTCGCCTTGGCAGAATGTTCTCGGCCTAGTCAATCTTTAGTATGAGCACGACATCCTTACTTTGTAAGCTTCTAGGTTTTGTTGCTCCATGAGACGAGTTTCATCAAGGACGTCTAGCTCCTCAAGCGGAAGATGGGCATTTTCTTCATCCGTCGGCTCGTATCGAATCGCCACTCGTAGAGAGGGCGGCTCTATCTCCAAAGGAAGTATCGCTTCCGTGCCGAATACTAACGCGAATGGCGTTGTGTTCGTGGCCGTCTTGAACGTAGTCCTATAGGCCCAGAGAGCTTCGTGCAATCTCTCGTGCCGGTCCTTTTTATTTTGGGACATCGTTTTCTTTATGATCTTTTTCAAGGTCTTGTTAAAAGCCTCAGCTAGACCGTTAGCTCGGGGATTATAAACTGAAGAACATCTCCAATCTATATTATGCTGTTATGTGAAGAGGCTGATCTTATGGCTTCTGTAGGCCGGCCCATTATTCGAAATGATCCGACGCGGAGTGCCGAACCGGTAGATGACATGCGTCCTGAAGAAATAGAGGATGTTCTCTATCTTCACCCCCCTTAACGATATTGCTTCTGCCCATTTAGAGAAGTAATCGGTTGTTCCCAATATGAACCGATATCCCCTGGACGATACTGGCTCGATCGGCCCGATTATATCGGTTCCCCACATTTCGAATGGCCGGCTAGCCAATGTTGGGTGTAGCGGATTTGGATGCTAATGGATGAAGTCCCCGTGAATTTGGCACGAGTGACACTGCTTCGCATATTCGAGGCAGTCCTGAATCATTGTGGGCCAATAGTAGCCCATTCTTTTGATCTTCAGCGTCATTTTTGGCCCGGCTTGATGGGAACCGCAGAGTCTGTCATGAGTTTCTTGAACGACCATTTTTGCTTCTTCTGGTCCCAGGCATCTCAGCCATAGACAATCGAACGGCCTCTTATAAAGAGTACCATTGACGAAGGCAAAAGACAAGGCTCTCTTCATGAGCTGATGTCTTGACAACGCGTCTTCGGGCGTTCGATGGGATTTGAAGTAGTCTATGAAGACTTCTCTCCAATCCTTCGCCCTATCTTCGTCCACCAATTGGAAGGCCTCTTGTTAGGATGCTTCTTCTCCTTTAAACGTCTTCGGAGATATTTCTGCTGGTGCTAGAATCCGGCGACTTTTCACAATGATCTTTACGTCATCGAGATTTTCGTCGGCCAGTTCTTTAGCGAGCTTGGCTAACGCATCCACCTTGCTATTTTCCGCACGCGGTATACTTTCCAGGGTGTAGGAGGGGATTTGCGTCAGCAATTGCTGTACTCTTTCGCCATATTTGATCAGTTCGGGTTTGCATGTATGGTAGTCGCCATTTACTTGGATAACAACCAGCTGGGAGCTCCATATATTAGGAGGTTTTTTATTCCCATGTTGATAGCAATCTCGAGACTTGCTATCTAAGCTTCATACTCGGCTTCATTGTTTTTTCTTGGCTCCGTCAAGGAAAGGGCAAAACGCATAATCTCTCCTTGTGGAGTGACGAAGATATGACCCACCCCGGCTTTAATCATGGGACTATTTTGCTTTCGCTTCTTCAGGGAGGATGCTCCATCGAAGTAGAGTTCCCATCGGGTATCACTCCCTTCTTTCTCCCCGTCGATTGCGTCAAACGTGTGTTCGTCCGGCAACTCACAGTTCAAGGGAGAGTCGGCAGGTATCGGATGTTCAACGAGGAATTCGGCGATGGCCTGGCCTTTTATTGCCTTGAGGGGTCGATATACTATCGATAACTCCATCAAGAGGAGGGCCCATTTGGCAAGCCTTCCTGTTAGCATAGCTCTTGAAATCAAGTACTTGAGAGAATCCACCTTTGATATGAGATGGACCTCATGTGCCAAGGCGTAATGTCGGAGCTTCGTTACTGCGAAGATCAGTGCCAGGTAATGCTTTTCGATAGGGGAGTAGTTATTTTCTACCCCCAGGAGAACTCGACTAAAATAATAGAGAGCTCTCTCCTTCCCCTGGTCGTTCTCTTGTGCCCATAGCGTGCCTAAAGAACCTTCAAGGGCTGTTGTGTACAGGACGAAGGGCTTTCCCTTGACCAGAGCGGTCAGTACCGGCGGGTTCTGCAGATATTGCTTGATTTCGTCCAGTGCGTTTTGGCATTTACGATCCCAAATGAATGGGGTCCCCTTCTTCATTAGATGACTGTAGGGACAGCATTTGCCGGAGAGGTTAGCTATGAACCGCCAGATATACACGAGCTTTTCTTGAAGAGACCGCAGTTGTTTGAGAGTTCTCGGTGAAGGCATTTCCATAATCGCCTTGATCTTTGATGGGTCTATTTCGATGCCCCGGTGTCGTCTGATGAATCCTAGGAATTTGCCTAAGGAAACTCCAAACGCGCATTTCAAAGGGTTCATCTTCAGATTATATTTCCGAAGACGCTGGATCACTATTTTCAAATGCTCCCAGTGTTCCTCATATGATTTGCTTTTCACCACGAGATCATCAATATAACATTCAACAATCTCATGTACGAGGTCATCGAAGATCTTTGTCATGGCCCTCTGGTAGGTGGCGCCAGCGTTCTTTAGACCGAATGGCATCACTTTGTAGCAAAATAAGCCCAGCGAAGTCCAGAAAGCAATATGCTTTTGGTCTTCAGAATGCATCTTGATTTGGTTGTACCCTGAGGATCCGTCCATGAAGGAGAAGACTTCATGGGTAGATGTGTTATCGATCATCAACTCGGTGACAGGCACTGGGAAGTCATCTTTTGGACAGGCTTTGTTGAGATCCCGAAAATCTACGCAGATGCGTACTGTCCTATTTTTCTTCATTACCGGAACGATATTGGTAATCCAGTCTGGATATTGAACTTCTTGGATGAAGCCAGAGTCGATTAGCTTCTTGACTTCGGCATTGATACTCATCTCAAGCTCGAGCCACATTCTTCTTGGCACCTGTTTCACTGGCTTGACGTCCGGCAATATTGCCAGTTTATGCACAGCTATCTCTGGATTTAATCCTGGCATCTCGGAATAGTTCCATGCGAAACAGTATTTATACTGCATAAGCACATCCTTTAACGTGGCTACCTGTTTCTCAGACAGCAGCTCACTGACGAACGTTGGCCCTGGGTCGTTTGCCGTCCCCAAGTCGATTTTTCTCAAGTTGTCTGTTGTGGTGTGTATTCTATCTTCCAGCTCTTTTGGCGCAGGTGGAAATTCTGAGATCATCTCGTTCTCATCTTCATTTGCGAAGCATTGGGAGAGGTCGTTCATATTCTCGTGCTCTCTTTCCTTTGAGAATGTTATCATATGGCAGGTACGAGCTCGTTTCCAAGCTCAATGCTGATCTAGACTTTCCCTCGCAATGTAGGTTGTTCTCGGCTCATGCTTTCATGGCGGGGCTACCCTCCAACTGTCGGATAGAGCAGACCTGCCATGTTGATACTGATCTTCAACCCAATTTTTGAAGGTGAAGCAGTCTTGAAGAGGATGTCCCGCTACTCGGTGGTAGGGGCAATAATCCGAATGATGGACATCGTTTATCTGTTCGGGGTATCGAGACTCCGGGAGCACTATCATTTGATGTTTTATGACAAGGTCGAAGATTTTCCTTGTCTTATCTTGAGGGAAAGAGTATTCCTGACCCAGCTTCTTCATGAAAGACGGGTTCCAGCTAACTTTTTCTCACCCGCATGGCTTCTTGGATCCGCTTTGCTGTCTTGGAATGTCGTCCCCATTCTTGACCTTGCTGTTGTTTCTACGTCGGGTTTTCTTTTTGCCACGAGAGCGCACAGCGGGTTGGGGGTGAAATGTTGGCTATAGTGCCCTCAAGGCAATTATCATAGTCGCGGACTAGTGATTGTGATGATTGAGGCAGGACCTATACCGATAAAACAGTCTTACTCAAGATGATAGTATACTATCTGGTTTTTCTTTATCATCATATACATGTTGATAGAGCCCATAGGATTCTTGCTTGACTGCCAACATTGTGATGGCGATCACATACGTGGGAGCTGGGGGTCTATAAGCACATCCTTAAATGTCCCTAGTCGTGGGAGTATCGAGACCAGGCATCGATACTCAAGTGTAGACTAGTGTATACTGATCGAGACCCCGATGAGGGGCGGTGGCCAGGTCTCACAAACCATTGGTGTTAGTTTGTTCACCTAATATAGTATACAGGTGCCCATTGGGTTATGAGTACACTGGACGGACTCGCCAGGAACCTGCTAGTTGGTATTATACCTATTGTCAGATAGCAGTTCCCAGGTGACATGTGTACAGGTTAGTCTGTCGACCTGAGCTCGTCATTTGTCTCGTGTGAGTTCCCACTGTACTTTGATTACTCCCTTACCATGGCTCAAAGGAGTCGTGCAAACAGGTTTTAGTTGGGTACAGTCCCGAGCCACATGGAGGCAGTGATCGGATCGTTGGAGATTCGTCTCTCCCGGTATTGGGGGTTAATGTCGCGTTGTGTACGGATGGCCATCACCATAAATCCGTGGCCACGATGGACGAGAATTATCGATCCAGGATCGATAGTTTCTCAGGCGATGATGGGTTTCATACCGACACTAAATATCGCGTTGTTGGGGGTCTGACTTTATCCACCCCTCTAGACTCGATATGCGATACTCTTAGACGAAGAGACCGGACTGTAAGGATATTGTCACTGTCAGGCTCAGTAGGGGTTCAGGATGAGTTTGCTCGTCGGCCTCCCTTTCGCTCAATACCTGGGTAGCCGTTACGTACAGCTAGTGCCGCTGACGTGCTTGTGGTTAAACCTACTGCCAGCGTATTGACGAGTCTTTAGAGTCCTAACACAGAGGGTTTTCACGGTTCAGGCGATATGGTGTACATGAGGTATGTTGATACATACAGATGTCCGATTAAATATGTGCACTTGCTGCGCAGACTTTAAATGGACGGTTGATAATACTAGCGGCTTAGGATTAAGCCAGTTTATTAAATCAGGTTTTGATTTAATAATTTATATATGTATTTGTATATACGTATTCTAGTATTATTGTTCACTATGCGTTTTCTCTCTCGGTTATTCGTATTTTGGTACGAATACGCGTATATGTATTTCGGTACATGTACCGGGAAGTATTCCGTATTTGTACGGAATAGCTTCTAGAAGAAGTTGCCACCTCATTTATATGATTTCCTTTTTGGAAAATCATTTGTTTTATAAATGAGGTGGAAGGGATGATGTGGCAAAGGCATGGGTCAAAGCATGGTTTTTAAGTATGGTGTGCATTTGTTTAATACAAAATGTTGGAAAAAGAAAATGACATATTTTTGTGTGGATGAGAGGGGGGGCCGGCCAATTCATGGGTGGGGTTCTTTTCATTTGGATTTTTTTCATGACACACTACACTTGCTAACTCCCACTCTCTCATTCAAGGAAAAATACTTAGACAATTTTCGCTCATGCCAAAATCTTCATCACCTCCATTCTTCTTCTTGAGTTTTTCATTGAGCTCATGGTTGAGAGAAAAATTGTAGTGAAATATTCATACATCCCCACTCTCCATAGCTAGCGACTTTGGAACGTCGGTTACCTCGTTTGTCGAGGTTGGAGCTTGCGCCGTTTCCCTCGAGTGGATCATCGGAGATGGAGGAAGACCGGCAACCAAATATCATCAAAGGATCGCTAGGAGCTTGGAATGAAGACCGAAGGACTTGGATCATCTCGGTATAACCTTTCTAACTCTTAGTTAGCTCGCTAGAATAGGGTTTAAGGTCGATCAGGGATTCGGGTAGCGGTAGCGCCGGTTTCAAAAAAATTTATTCCGCATTTTGGCCGCGTTTCGACGGCCGGGGCGCTGCCGGGACCCTTCATGGTATCAGAGCCACCCTTTAAACCCCTTACTAGTTTGGTTAGACGTGCTTAAAAGATCGATCGACGGATTTTACTGAAAACACAATTCCAATTTTCTGTTTGCTGTCGATTTTCAAATGTGATCAAAAAATTATTTCACACATCTTAAAAATCCGTGCAGGCGAATATAAGGGTACCAAAAAAATTTGAGCCCCTGAAGCCTCTAAAGCGCCGCGGATCCGCCGCATTAACCCCCCATTGGCGGCGATTCCGCGGCGGAATAGTGGCAAAGGGCGTCGAAATTTTTTCTGTAACTCTATTTCTTGGAATTGTGATTTTTGTAATATTCTGTTTTGGCCCAGGTTTCAGTAAAGTGTTGTTTTGCTATTGGGGCCAATTTGGAACTTAGTCGATCGATATTTTAAGTGGGCGTTTAACAGTACATACATTTCTATCTGCGACCGTGAATGTCATTTGATCGGTAAACTCGTCTGATTGCTATATGTCTTTTAGACGGGTTTGCGAACGTTACATTCACGTTGATGTTCTGTGTTGTGTTGTGATGTTGGTTGGATCGTCGTGGTGGATAGCCAGTGGTGCAATGATAGTACAATTTTAGATTTCATTTGTACATTTGATATTGCGGGGCGAACGTCCGACTTGTGGACTGCCGTCACTGCCAGTTTGTATATTATTCTTTTATGGCACGACCGGGCTGAGGTCGATGTCACCCTTGTATATTATTTTCTTTTCTGTACTAGGATTACCCCACGGTGGGGTGCACGAATAGCCGGATTCTAGATGGCAACGGGTCCGCATCTCATGGCGTTGGGACGGAGGGGACCTTACTCTAGAATTGGCGGGCTGTTCGCCGCACTCGTAGGGGGTATAGGTGACCCAAGAGGGGTGCTCAAGTTACCGGATTCCGTGAAGTGCTGGGTGGTCCATTCACGTTGCTGAAGGGGGCTGCCTCACTTCTGGTTTTGGCAGGTAACTTATCGCGCTCGTAGGGGTCTAGGTTTCATTGCACAGGCTATCCACATGACAGGGAACGTCGGGTCTCACTTGCGGCTCAAGTGAAACCCGGGGCTCCAGATTATCCACCATTCTGTATTGTTTCTGTGATGTTGCTTTATATCATGCCTGGGACGAATATTATATATATATTTATATATATTAGTAGATGTTGTATATGTTTTGCACCCGCGCTAGTCCAGTCCCCGCTCTGTCATTAGTTAAGTAACCTAACGGGTGATGACGGGACCCAGTGGCGAATGCGGATGGCATATACGTACATTTTATTTTCGTTCTTTTCTGGTGTGATTAATTGATGGGACTGCATAAATTCTTATCAATGCAAGGATAAAACAAACCTATATATATGATGTTGTTGGAACCAAGTTTTTAAAAAAAAACTGACATTACAGACGTTCTCTTTTTCTTTGCATCATGGTATTCATTTGGAATATCCTGCACCTCATTCGATGAGACAAGGGCCGAGATCCCTTCATCGCGAGTGACCTCTTGGGTAAAACTTTGCGTCAACGTAATAACTTTACTATAGTCGTTTTCTTTTGCTTTGTATCGTGGTATTCAGTTTGGGATATCCTGCACCCCATTCGACGGGGAAAGAGCCGAGATCCCTTCACCGGGAGTGACCTCTTTAGCAAAAGTTTTCGCCACTATATATTTATAAAACCACTTGGATTCCTTCAACGATATCAAGTTCATTACATTAAAGGTTTTTCGCCAAAAACCAGCCATAGCCCTCCGTCATTTCAGACGAGTATTGCTTGGTATTCGTGCTACGTATGTTGACCTGGTCAAGGCGTAGTGTTCGGTAGCTCTGTAGTACTTTTCTGTTGCATGGATATGCGATTGGTTAGGACAGTCGTACGGTCATGTTGACCTAGTCAAGGGCTCATACGGGTGGGTCTAATTAATCCAGGATAATGACGGGTTGAACTTGACTTGTGACTTATGATATGTTGACCTAGTCAAGGTCATAAGCCGCTTGGGGTAAAAATCACATCGGGAGTTTCAAACATACAGGAAACTTGCCAAGCTTGCGCATACCTTCTGGAGTGTGGTGACTTGAGTGGCTTCCATCAAGTTATCATGCGATGATAGTTGGATCCTGATTCCCACTGATGAGTAGTATTACTCCTCGGGTGATTCCGACTAATTCTCCTTTTAGGTTTGGAGGAGAATTCGAGGATACAGTGGGAGCCATCCAGATTAGATAAAATGATTAACCATTCTGATCTTGGTTAGAGTGCACGCTGAGTGTTTTCTTCTCTCTATCTCTCTCTGGCTGTGACTATGACCCGACCTTTGACTAAAACTCATGAAACCAAGTTTGACCGAACCTTCTTAAAACACTTTGGCTTTTGGAATGTCACGGTGTCGCATATATCATTGCCACTTCTATATCACCTTTTTATTTCTCCAGAACACCCCGTATCACTACGAACATCCACTTCCATTGGATAAATCCATCGTATAGTTACATACGAACTCGAAGGAACTTTTTCGATGATGGATTCTGGTTTTGGAAAGATTGAATAAGATTATTCGGTTGTCTTATCTCTTTACCTTCTCTCAGGTTGTGAGGGCTCCTAAGATTAGGAGAGGGTACACCTATTGAGCTTATTGGATAGTCTTCCTCCAGACCATAGGCAGGTGCCGAACGGTAAGGTAGGAAGAAAACCAACAAGCTTAACTGTGGTGTACAGAAGGTAATAAGTAAAGACAAATAAAGGGATTAGAATAATGGCAAAGGAAATGCGATCACCATCTTTCACGACGAAACCAGGTATACCCCTGCCACTCCTACATCCACTTTGCATTTCTCTAGGACACTCCGTATCACTACGGATATCCACTTCCATTGGATAAATCCATCGTATAGTTACATACGAACTCGAAGGAACTTTTTCGAGGATGGATTCTGGTTCTGGAGAGATTGAATAGGATTATTCGGTTGTCTTTTCTCTTTACCTTCTCTCAGATTGCATGGGCTCCTAGGATTAGGAGAGTACACCTATTACACTTATTGGATAGTCTTCTTCCAAACCTTAGGCTGGTGTCGAAAGGTAGGGAATGAAGAAAACCGATTAGCGTAAAGGAGGTGTACAGAAGGTAATAAGTAAAGACATAATAAAGGGATTGCAGAGAGGGCAGGCAAGTATATGGTTACTGTCGTGAATCAGATAGTGGAAGAGGCGTTACTAGGAATACCAGTTAACCCCTTCGAAATATTTTCATGTTTCAGTTTCACTGTGCGATGTTAATTGATAACTGTTTTCCCAGTTGGAATCTAACTCCAGGGTACGTATTTACCAGATCAGTTTCTCACATCTGCATATTATTACAGATGGTGAGTGGGACTAAGATATTGGGAATTGGGTGATTAGATCCTCATTATATCGGAATTCGTTGTAATTGGTGATATTTAAGGAAATCATCTGGATTTTTGCCGGATGGCAAATATTTAGTTTTGAATATCCGTTGTTATGCACCAATTTCAAACTGATATATTTGTACCTTTATTTTATAAAGTGAGATATAACTTTTTGATATTATGTCTGTAACATTTACCTATATCAGTTGGTGATTAGGTAAGGTGCATTCAACAGCGGTGTAATTCTTCTTAACCATACTACAGTTTTTCAACTTACGACGCACAGGGTTTGAGTTATTGAACTCAGGGGACTTATACAAAGTATTGTATGTTGTCCAGTGTCCATTAGGACAAAGGGGTTGGTACTCATACTATATTCTGTTCACTTATGACTTCTCCAGTTCTGGACATGTATTTCGTTGAAATACAAGGTCCAGATATTCAGAAGTTATAGGTATAAGAATAAAGTAGAGGACCATTTGTTGTAAGTATCAGGATTCTTCGAGGAAGTCGAAGATGTAGATACTTATGTTTGGTATTCAGTTAATAGTAATGGTTTTGAGAACTTGCTTCTTTTTCAGGTTACTCGTATGTGGATGCACTCCTAGATGAGTAATGCTGATTGTCTTTTTTCCATTTGGTTGATATGCACTGGAGACAGATGCACGATTTTGAATCTGGTTCAAATTATATTAGTGCTTTTGTTTCTATATTATATTTATATAGAATCAATTTATATCTTAACGATGTTAAGGTATAGGGAGTTGTCCGGCTGATGCTTAAAACCAGAATCCGGATAAACTCAAGGCACATTTCGGTAATGGCAGTTTGTGGGTTATCCCGGGCTTTGACGAGGGTTAACTTTCTACCATCAGGAAGATCAATATTTATATTGTTCTTGACTCGCCACAGTTTTAGTAAAATGGATTTTTCCAGAAAAACAAGTGGGGGTATGGTAGAACTAGAAGTGATTACAGAACCACAAACGATTACTGAAGATTTAATAGAACCTAACGATTCAATCAGTTTCGACGTTCCATTAACCACTCCGCAGATTTTGGTGGGTAACCTCGGGCACCTAAGAGGTACTTCGGTCTTCTCAAAGACGGTGACAGGGACGTTCTTGTTTACCCAGACTTGTCATTGCTGCTGTTCTAGACTATAAGACCCGGCAGGAGGATGAGTATAGCCTCGTTCTAAACTAGTTTTAGAAGTGCACGTATATATGACTCTGCCAGAAGGTTGTTGTAGTCAGTGGGAGCAGCGGAAGCATAGAAGGCAAGTAGCTTATGTCTATTTATAGACTAAAGCAGGTATAGCGGAAATAGATCATCTATTTTTGATGTGACAGTCATAGGTTTTGACTTCATCAGAATAGGAGATGGATCTGGTAAGTAGGTAGTAGGGTGTGATGTCCGAGGATTCGGGATGACATGCACTTAATAGGAAGAGATATTCCTATACTACGATCGGTTGTATTATGGTTGTCACAAAGTTGTTTCTCCACACAGGATATTGATGTAATATCACGGTTTCTGGTTACTAAATCTATGGTTTTAGATCTAGATTTGGGAAGTATCCCAATCTGGGTACTTTGACATTAAATGGATGACTCCTGGCATGGTGGTGTACCTGCAGGTGATGGAGTCAACCTCTATAAAGGTGTCTTACAGACTAAAGGGGAGAGAGATCTACATGATTAACATATCATTGGCTAGGCCAATTGAGTTAGTCATGAAATGTCAAGTACCACACCAGATATTGTTTTTACACTAATTGCAATAAACATATATTAATCCAATCCTGGAGAAACATTGGGAAGCAGTTTATGAACATAAGTGAATGTTCTTGGGATATGGTAACGGCAGCCTCCTTCAGGAGACGGTTATCATTTCAGGCTTCCAAGATGACCTGGATGACAGAGTGACTATCAGAGTTATAGTTTTCCCTCCTTTGAGGGACAGTATGTTGGACAGGTGGTCCAAGCGGATACTGAGGAAAGGCATGGCGCAGGATACTGATTAAATTCAGTGGACGATACAGTCTAAGTATTTTGCTGGATTTGGAGTTCATTTGTGAACTGGGTCCCATCAGATATCCAGACAAATTCTAAGACAAGTATTGCTCATTTCGGGAGATAGCTTTCTCCGCGAAGTTGAGATTAAGAGAGATACAGAAAGAAACACGGGAGCGTATCCACTCACTGAGGCTATTTCTCGAACGCAATCATTTTCACAAACAGGCTTTGCGAAACTGATTAGTAGAGAAGTTGGGTGTTCGGTATCACACGGGCTGTGAGTATGCGACATCGCAATAATTGGCCTTAAGTGCAAGTGGGAGATTGTTGGCTATAGTGCCCTCAAGGCAATTATCATAGTCGCGGACTAGTGATTGTGATGATTGAGGCAGGACCTATACCGATAAAACAGTCTTACTCAAGATGATAGTATGCTATCCGGTTTGTCTTTATCATCATATACATGTTGATAGAGCCCATAGGATTCTTGCTTGACTGCCAGCATTGTGATGGCGATCACATACGTGGGAGCTGGGGGTCTATAAGCACATCCTTAAATGTCCCTAGTCGTAGGAGTATCGAGACCGGGCATCGATACTCCAGTGTAGACTAGTGTATACTGATTGAAACCCCGACGAGGGGCGGTGACCAGGTCTCACAAGCCATTGGTGTTAGTTTGTTCACCTAAGATAGTATACATGTGCTCATTGGGTTATGAGTACACTGGACGGACTCGCCGGGAACCTGCTAGTTGGTATTATACCTATTGTCAGATAGCAGTTCCCAGGTGACATGTGTACAGGTTAGTCTGTCGACCTGAGGTCGTCATTTGTCTCGTGTGAGTTCCCACTGTGCTTTGATTACTACCCTACCACGGCTCAAAGGAGTCGTGCAAACAGGTTTTAGTTGGGTACAGTCCCGAGCCACATGGAGGCAGTGATCAGATCGTCGGGGATTCGTCTCTCTCGGTATTGGGGGTTGATGTCGTGTTGTGTACGGATGGCCATCACCATAAATCTGTGGCCACGGTGGACAAGAATTATCGATCCAGGATCGATAGTTTCTCAGGCGGTGATGGGTTTCATACCGACACTAAATATTGCGTTATTGGGGGTCTGACTTTATCCACCCCCCTAGACTCGATATGCGATACTCTTAGACGAACAGACCGGACTGTACGGATATTGTTACTGTCAGGCTCAGTAGGGGTTCAGGATGAATTTGCTCGTCGGCCTCCCTTTCGCTCAATACCTGGGTAGCCGTTACGTACAGCTAGTGCCGCTGACGTGCTTGTGGTTAAACCCACTGCCAGCGTATTGATGAGTCTTTAGAGTCCCACACAGAGGGTTTTCACGGTTCAGGCGATATGGTGTACATGAGGTATGTTGATACATACAGATGTCCGATTAAATATGCGCACTTGCTGCGCAGACTTTAATTGGACGGTTGATAATACTGGCGGCTTAGGATTAAGCCAGTTTATTAAATCAGGTTTTGATTTAATAATCTATATATGTATTTGTATATACGTATTCTAGTATTATTGTTCACTATACTTTTTCTCTCTCGGCTATTCGTATTTTGGTACGAATACGCGTATATGTATTTCGGTACATGTACCAGGAAGTATTCCGTATTTGTACGGAATAGTTTCTAGAAGAAGTTGCCACCTCATTTATATGATTTACTTTTTGGAAAATCATTTGTTTTATAAATGAGGTGGAAGGGATGATGTGGCAAAGGCATGGGTCAAAGCATGGTTTTTAAGTATGGTGTGCATTTGTTTAATACAAAATGTTGGAAAAAGAAAATGACATATTTTTGTGTAGATGAGAAAGGGGGGGCCGGCCAATTCATGGGTGGGGTTCTTTTCATTTGGATTTTTTTCATGACACACTACACTTGCTAACTCCCACTCTCTCATTCAAGGAAAAATACTTAGACAATTTTTGCCCATGCCAAAAGATTCATCACCTCCATTCTTCTTCTTGAGTTTTTCATTGAGCTCATGGTTGAGAGAAAAATTGTAGTGACATATTCATACACCCCCACTCTCCATAGCTAGCGACTTTGGAGCGTCGGTTACTTCGTTTGTCGAGGTTGGAGCTTGCGTCGTTTCTCTCGGGTGGATCATCGGAGATGGAGGAAGACCGGCAACCAAACATCATCAAAGGATCGCTAGGAGCTTGGAATGAAGACCGAAGGACTTGGATCATCTCGGTATAACCTTTCTAACTCTTAGTTAGCTCGCTAGAATAGGGTTTAAGGTCGATCCGGGATTCGGGTAGCGGTAGCGCCAGTTTCAGAAATTTTTATACCGCAATTTGGCCTCGTTTCGACGGCCGGGGCGCTGCCGGGACCCTTCATGAAAGGTATCATCATCCTCCGTAGCCTGCTGAATGATACATTGTGTCCTGGTTTTTTCGTAAATGGCCATTTCGCGGCTGTGGTTATCCCGAACCCTTTGACCTGCTTCTCTTATTAGCATGTCAATCTACTCTTCGAATGACGGACTTGATATTTGTACGGCGGGATCTCATTCTGGTTCGACATCAACGCTGTCAAAAAATATATTCACTTCTCCACCGGAGTTATTTATGACATGACAGCCATGGAATCGTTCCTGTTTCATGGACCGATCGTATCCAAGGCCAGTCGTCTCTAGTTTCCCGTTGGGTATCTTCCGCTGAGTCCTGGGAACATCCCAAATCTTGTTATAGAACTGGGCTTGTCGAGTAGTCTGTTTGAAGGGTACGTCTTGACGTCTCAATAGCCTTTTCAGTCCCTCTGTGTAGTATCTGAGAAGACGGATTGGTTGAAGCCTATCGAGCGCTGGTTCGGCACCGTGCCATACTTCTTTCTCCACTCTAGTCTCCGTGGATTTGTAGAAAAGGATCGCCTTCTCACTTCTTTGGCGAGGAGGGACGTAGAAGGTCTACAGCTCTTGCACGCTGTACATACCAAGTGCATCAAGTTCTTTGTAATGTCGCTGCAGGACCAGGGCAATCTGTAAACTCTGGTCAGCCCCAGCAAAAGTCTGTATTGACTGGTGGACGAAGAATACTGCGTTGGCCTCGTCCTCAGAGTCACTGCCAAAGACCAGCATAGGAGCATATGGTCCTGGCCTATTGCTTTGGGGTTGTTCCGAGTAGATCATCTCTTCATCTTCTTCGGTATCGCTCCCGAATATCGGGATAGTGGCAATGGCCTTTTGTTTATTCTCTGATTTGAGACATCTTTCCGCGTCTTCGAAGTCTGGTAAGAAGTATTTGGCGTCTTCGAATTTGCGAACTTCATTCATGGAGAATGGGTTCAGCTCCCCTGTAACTGTGTACTCGAGGCCGTCCTTGAAGTACTTCATACACTGATGTTGTGTAGAAGGGATGACGTTGTACTCATGTAACCAAGGCCTGCCGAACAAAGCGTGTAGCAAGTCTTGGCATCAATGACATGGAACTTGACATCGGTGACGAGCAGCCCAAAGCGTAGTGTTAGTATTACAGACCCGAGCGTTTGCGATGATTAGGAGTCGAAACCGGAGATGGTAATTTTATCCCGAGCCAGGTGCTGCATGTTCATGCAAATCTTCTTCAACACTCTCACATTGAGAAGGTTGACGGAGGACCCATTGTCAACCAGGATCTTCCCTATCTTGATGACGTGGCAATACACGGTTACATACAGTGAACGGTTATGCTCGCACGTTCCGAGAAGGAGGCCTTCGTCGCTGAAGGTGATGTCAGCCGTATGGATTTCTTCCAGCTCGTCTTTCATCTTCTCTTCTGTCAGGAACGTTTGAAACTGGTCGGGCTCTTGTAATGCTCTGACCATAGAATCTCGTGCTTCTTTAGACAGGAGAAGGGCATCCAAGATACTCAATTGTGAGGGTATTTTTCTCAAATGTGCCAGGACGTTGTAATCCACCTTATTCTTCTTGAGCGGGTCCTTAGCTGTGAGCTCTTCGACAACTCTATCATCGAGAGCAATCTCCTCAGGGACTTTTTCCTTTCCCTTGTCCCTTTGCCCGAACCTTTGTTTGAAGGTCCAAGATTCTTTTCAGGTAACGTACGGTTACGCAGCTGAATGTTCTCACAGTTCTTCATTTCCTCTTCTTTTTTAGAGGTAGATTCCTTGAAGAGAGGGCCGAGGGCTATTTCTTTGTCAGAATTGCTCCCGAAGGTAAGAACTTAAGGTTTTGCTCTTGTCGGGATGGCATCAACCATATGACAGTTACCAGCTGTTCCTTTATGCTCGTTTGTCGCGCTTCTCTGCTCCCGACTGGCATTGCACTTCATTCGCTCGAGTTATTGTCGATGGGCAACGTATCCCTTGTAGGGTGTTTTTCGTCACCCCATTGAGATGGGAATACGCGTGCGCTTGTCAGGCGTACTACAGATTCCCCCTGCCTAGGGTAGGCCGGGGTTTATTGATTGTGGGGATCCGAATCTCCGGCAGCCGCGGACTAAGCTGCCGTTAATTACCCTCGCCTTTGGATCGAGGGAACCTCCGATTAACGGGTTAAACTGGTCATGCGAACTCTGTAGGGTTCCTAGGCACACTCAAGAGGTTCCACAAGGCATCAACCATGCCAAAATCAATTTTTTACATGTGCCGAGAAACCCTAATGCTAGATCGTTACTAGAAGTAAGGCGAAAAACATGCAAGTTAACAACTTTAACTACAAGTGAAAGGGATTACAACCTTTGTAGATCCGGTCCTCCACTTCTAAAGCTCCATGATGACGTCCCTCCGCTGCGAACATCGGGATCCCAGACTCTAGCGTTTGTTTCATCGGAGAAATGAGCGGGCTAGGTCGTTGACTTCGATGCCGAAGATGATCTACGTCGAGGCGACTCAAACTCAAGCTCTATCTTCACTAGGTCATGAAACTTGTGAAGATAACACACTTTACTACATGACAAGTGGTAGAGGATGAAGAAATAGGAAGTGGGTTCACTTTAGAATTGTTTTTCTCACTCTTAATCTCATGGCACCATTGGAGCTAGTAAGTTTTCTTCTTCTTGAAGAAGAAGAAGAAGAAAGAATAATCAATAATCAAAAAATTCCAAAATGAAACTTATCCTTTTAATTATTGCATCATGGTTGAGTTAAGCCCTCATGCTTAACTTGTGTAGAGAAATAACCAAAGTATTGGGTTAAGGGTTGGGTTAACTAGTATCCTAAGGAAATGACAAAAGAAATTGACTTTCTCAAAGTTTCTTCAAGCTTCATGAAGCTTGATAACTTTGACCAAAGTCTTATTTCTTTTGTTATTTGTTAGGAACTTAGTAAACCCTAATTTAACCTCAATTTGGTTTAAGTCGCATACACACATCTTGTATGTATCATCAAACATGATACAAACATGTACACTTGCATATATCACATATAAACAATGTGCACATTCAAGTGAGAAAATTAATCTTAAGTGAACCAATACTAGTTAATGTAAAGCAATATATCAAATATATAATTATACATTAAATCATTAAATCAACACTTGATTTAACAATCCGGTCATATTCCATATAACCGACTAATATCTAGTGTATCAATGTATCGAATCAACACTTGATTCGGTAACCCGGCTATATCTCATATAACCGTCCAATGATACATATCGCGAGAATAGAATACAGCATCACATACTGGTATTATTCTCGGTCCCGCACATATCTCATATGCGCTCCTATTTCGTTTCGCTTGAGCCAGGAAACCCCTGTGTAGGACTCTAAAGACTCGTCAATACGCCGACAGTAGGTGATGATCATATCAAACACCCACAAGCCGCAAACGGTCTGCTAAACGTAACGGCCACCCGGGTATTGAGCGATCAGGAGATCAATGAGCAAGCCCGCTCACACTCCTGCGAATCCAACCAGTAACACTTACCGTACAGTCCGGTCTGTTCGTCTGATATGTCGCATATCTCGCCTAGGGGTGGTAAACGTCAGACCCCAGTAGCTTGATAAGTCATGCCGACGTAAGGTCCATAACAAGCGTGAAACTACTGATAACTCTTACCAGTAAATCACTGCAACCCTGGCCAGGGATTTCCGGTTATGGCCAGTCGAGCATAGCGCAACATCAACCCCAAATACCAGGAGAGACGAATCCCCTCCTATCGCTCATTGCCTCCATGTGAATCGGAACTGTACCCAAAAACCACCTGTTTGCATGACTCAGTAGAGCCGTGGTAGGTTGGAAATCAAAGCACAGTGGGAGACACACAAGACTCTATGACGATCTCGGGTCAACAGACTAAGATGTACCAGTGTCACCAGAGAACTGCCATCTGAGGTGAGGTATAATACCATCTGGGAGTTCTCGGCGAGTCCGTTCAATGTACCCAGTCTCCACTGAGCACCCGCATACCATCTCTGATGTCAAACACCAATGGATATGGGATCATCCATCACCCATCATATGGGTCAAGAAGATATACGCTAGTCTACTCTGGAATATCGATGCCCCGTCTCGATATTCCCACGACTAGGAACATTGAAGGATGTACACATGGACTACTCAGGCCCCACTAGTATGATCTACATCACAGTCCTGGAAGTCGAGTACATATCCTAAGGGCTTTATCAACATGTAATAGAGAGACGGCAAGTATACATGTTAAGATAAAGAGCAACCAGATAGCGTACTATCATGTCGAGCAAGAAAGTCCTACCTATATATGTCCCAGCATCCACTACAATATACATCCTATGTACAGTAATGGCCTCTAGGGCATACATATAACTAACAAACTCAATGTGCAGCGTGCGTGTGTTGTGTTTTGAAAGGGGGTTTTGGATACATCGGGAGCCACGCAGAGTTTTTACGGGGGTCCCGCTACCCGAATAGCGGGCTGGGGGTCAAGGGGGCTAGCAACCCCCTTGCGGGGTGCGGGGCAGCGCCCCGACCCAAAATTTTTTTGGGAGGGACAGTGTTGTAGAGTATGTGTGTATCTATATATATATATATATATATATATATATATACACACACACACACACACACACATGTATACATATATAAAAAAAGGAAGAAAAAGCGCCCAAAGGACGCGTGGGGCCAGCGCCTTGAGCGCTGTGCGCTTAGGCGCAGCGCGCCACGTGTTCGACACGTGGGCGCTGGGCGCTTAAGCGCTAGGCGCTTGAGCGCTAGCGCACCACGTGTCGACACGTGGGCGCTGGGCGCTTGAGTGCTAGCGCACCACGTGTCGGCGCATGGGCGCTTGGCGCGTGAGCGCTAGGCACTCGAGCGTGCCACTTGTCGGCACGTGGGCGCTTGGCGCTCGAGCGCGCCACGTGTCGGCACGTGGGCGCTTGGCGCTTGAGCGCCAGGCGCTCAAGCGCTAGCACGCCACGTGTCGGTACGTGGGCACTGGGCGCTCGAGCGCCAGCGCGCCACGTGTCGGCACGTGGACGCTGGGCGCTTGAGCGCAAGGCGCTTGGGCGCCGGCAAGAAAAAGGGGCTTTTAGCCCCAAAATCTCCCGAAAGGGAAAATTATAGTGGAGTTAAACTCCTAAGCTGTTTTGAAGCTGATGAAGGGCTTCTCCCCTTGAGCCCTAGTTCTTCCCCAAAGTGGTGTTTCTGAAGATAGTTCTCCTTCTTCTTTCATTGTTGGCCGGATCTTGAGAATCAAGAAGTATGAGATTTTAAAAATCTCTCCTTTATGAGATCTGATGGCAGATCTGAGTTCCCCTTTGTGGGTTTTGTGGTGAAAAACTATTTTTTTTATAAAAGGAAGAGTAAAACTCTTGATTTAATTCAAAAGAAAAAGAGAAGGTTTTAGAACCTTGAGGAAGAAGAAGATCACAGATCTGGATTTTTTTGGAGAGAGAAAAAAGTTGTTGGGATATTTTCATTATCCTTTCCTTTATAGGCTATACACTTTACACATAGCCCCTTGGGCTTCACAAAATGGCATTTTGCCTATCCCATGGCTCATGTGCCATTTCTTTTTGCACATAAGCCATGAGCTTTATAAAAATTTGGCTTTATGCTCATTTTTCTTACATTCATTCGTAAAATAAAATAAGAGAAATACAATAAAATTATTTATTACAAAATTTATATCTTGGCATGGGGGGAGGCCGGCCGCTCCATGTTCGGACTCGACCCGGGCATGGCCCCACTTGATCTGGGCTTGGGCCTACTTGGCTTGGGGTTGACTTTGATTTTGACTTGATCAACCGGGGTGTAAATTTTTACCCCAACAAATTGCCCCCCCATCAATGAATGCACACCACACATGTGGGTCGTGTGCATAGAATTGATGGATCTTCTTTCACTTGGAGGCGACTTGATTTGGTTTCCGCTTTTGGGGAAGCTGGCACTGCCCTTTTTACGACATGGACGGTCGATTCTGCCCTTTTAGCGACTTGGACGGTCGATGCTGCCCTTTTTGCGACGTGGATGGTCGGTTCTGCCCTTTTTGTGACTTGGACGGTCGGTGCTGCCCTTTTAGCGACTTGGACGGTCGGCGCTGCCTTTTTTGCGACGTGGACGGTCGGTTCTGCCCTTTTTGCGACTTGGACGGTCGGTGCTGCCCTTTTAGCGACGTGGACGGTCGGTGCTGCCCTTTTAGCGACGTGGACGGTCGGTTCTTCCCTTTTTGCGACTTGGACGGTCGGTGCTGCCCTTTTAGCGACGTGGACGGTCGGTGCTGCCCTTTTAGCGACGTGGACGGTCGATTCTGCCCTTTTTGCGACTTGGACGGTCGGTGCTGCCCTTTTAGCGACGTGGACGGTCGGTGCTGCCCTTTTTGCGAATTGGACGGTCGGTGCTGCCCTTTTAGCGACATGGACGGTCGGTTCTGCCCTTTTTGCGACTTGGACGGTCGGTGCTGCCCTTTTAGCGACGTAGACGGTCGGTGCTGGATTTGACTTGCTCCACTTCTTGCGGTGTCAGGGACGAAGTTGACTTGTTTCCGAGGTGGAATTTGATTCTGCTAGGGAGGTCATTGGTTGTTTTGCTGATTTGATTTGATTTGGGTTGACATCAGCACCGCTACACTGGAATATGGTACCAGGAGCGAATCATCATCTGTCATGATAGGATTTGGAGATTTTGGTTTTGGTTTGGCATCAGCATCGCTGCACTGGAATATGGTACCAGGAGCGACTCATCATTCGCCGTATGGGATTTGAGTTTGGAATTTGGTTGGCTTCTGCATCGCTGCACTGGAATATGGTACCAGGAGCGACTCATCATTCGCCACTTGGGGATTGGGGAGCGATGGCTTAGAATACAGGTTTAGATCTCTATCACCTAAGGTTTTTCAATTTTATGGGCCGTAAGGGTCCCATAAAAGCATTTTCTCCCTATGAGTCGTTGATTGAGTGATTTAGCGTGTTTGCGCCTTCTAAAAGATAGATCAAAAATATTTATAACCGCAATCAAGAACGGCGTCGCATGAAGCTAGCCGGTGAGTACGGGTCGGTCCACAGGGATTTTGTGAATTTCCGATTCGTTCTTACGAGTTAATTCCGAAGGGTGTTCGGATTGATTAATAAATCTAAAATCCTAAATTATTCTACCTAGGGCAATTAATTGAAAGTTATAACTAGGGAAGAGAAATAAAATCTATACTAGGGCAGGAAAATAAATTTAATCTAGGGCATGAATTAAAATTATCTAGGGCAAGAAAATAAACAAATCTACTTACTTTACAGATGCATTTCTCCAATCATCCATGCAGGGTTGTCAGATCTGAATTTCAGAATTGAAGAGAGGCACCGATACTCTCCATAAAGAATTTTGGAATTTTTATTAAAAGGAGGCATCCAGAATACAATGATTTGAGTTCCTATTTATAGAGAATAGGAAACCCTAGGTTACATCTGATTCGCATGTCTACAATTACTAAAATAGCCCTCTAGAAAGACCGGTCAACGAAGCCACTGAATTTTGGTAAAAAATAATTCTCCTTTTGTCTTCTTCTGGCCGCGGAACCGCGGCAATGGTGGGCTTGGGCCGCGGTTCCGCGGCCCTTTAGTTGGCTCACATGCTGAAATTTTAGGGTTTTGTTCTTGGTCCTTTTTGTCTTCTGGTTCTTTGGTTCTTTTTCCATTTGGGCTTCTAGGTTGGTTCCAGATCTTCAGTGAACAATTTGCAATGGCTTTTTAACCGTTCGCTTTGAGTCGATATCTTGAATCTTTGCTTTGTGAATTGTTCCTTATGTAGGCTTGATCAAGATTCTCTGTTTGTTGGTTAAAGTCCATATTTTCATCGTCTTTACATCGTTTGCACTGTTTTTTGTCCAAGAACCTGTAACCTGTAACATGTAGCAGACAAGCGTCAAAAGCACCTGTTTATTTATAAAAAGAATAAGAATGGGGAATATAATAATGCAATATTCTGGTCTGAACAAATACCCCCAAACTTATCTTTTGCTCGTCCTCGAGCAAACTTATTTTTATTCACTAAAATCCTAACCACACTTTCGCAGGGAAACGCGATTGCACTGAGCACGTGCAACAAGCCGTTAAACCTCTAGGTGTCCCTAGTAGGAGGAGTGTTGTCTCCTGAAGGTTTTCAGCGGATTACACCCACAAAATCCTATCAACTCGGCCCATTGACTTTTGTTCTCCAATTAGGTTTTCTAACAAGGAATTCTATTATCTTCTACTTGTAAATTATCCACCCATATTCTTCACACTTCCTCATTATTTAACTTAAGATTATATATGTTATGTAGACCTACTTAGCTTTCAGCATCTCTTAAGTTTTCCTTCTAGGATTCCATCTCGACTTAGGAATTTCTATCAACTCTATTAAAGATATAAGTTCTATTTTTCATTCCTCTCTCTTATCTAAATTCCAATCACATATCCTTACGTGTGTGTATAGATCACCCCTACACTTGGAAATTCAAATCAAGCAATCATACTTTCGTCCATTGTCCAAAGCACTTATTAATTAGTGAATTTTTAAATGAAATTTGCTTACACATCCTTCATGCGATCGTTAATACTTCTTAAGGTACCAACAACCGATTACAAGATGCGTTAACACTTTAAAGCGTACTTCCTAGTTTTGCAACACCCAAGACTTTAGCAGTGACTCCCAAACCAGTTGGTCTAAGACACTAGGTGATGAAGCACCCTCGCTAAATATTTTTCTATTTTTTACAGCCTTAAGTAATCACAAAAACCAGTGTCCATTTTTTTTTCTTTATTCACTTTTTTTTCTTTTATTTTCTTCGTACTAAGGACTTTAGACAAGAGCATTTCAAGGTCTCTTCGACTATTCCAAGTTTCAAAGTTCGTGATTGTGCAAATTGTAGGATATACGTTTTCAGAATCTAGACTTAAGCTAGGAACTATTTTTCAAACTTATACTCTAATAAGAACATCAATACTCTTCCCTTGTTTTGACTTAGCCCAAGAAGTGAACCCAAAATTTGCCTATTTCTAAATAAATACAAGGCATATACTTTCTATCGTTAAACTTTAAGGAATGTTATTTTTAGGGTTTTTAATTCACTAAGTCTAAGATCTAGTTGCTCCTAGCTAGTTAACCTATCTGTCAAACTCTAGTCAAATAAGGCAAAATTGAATACAATAATTTTTATAATTTTTGAAATTTTTCAAATTTTTATGGGTTTTCAAATAAATATGCAAATGCAAAAATATGTACAAATGAATTCGAAGGAAGAAGACATACCGAGTATCCCCCAAACTTGAACTTGACAGTGTCCTCACTGTCATACTAAACCAAGATGGTCAAAATGTCGGCACTCCCCTATTTATTTATTTATAATTTTTTTTTCATTTTTTAATGTTTTGAAATTTTTTTTTTTTTTATAAAAAGAAAACAAAAAATATATGTACATATATACAAAGGTCCCCCCCCCCAAACTTAAGCTTGGCCTTACACAAGCTAAAGGTTAGCACCAACCATTCAAAAATCTTATCATGGTAAAGGTATAGTCGGTGCAAGAATAGGATGGAGATGAAAGAAATAAGAAACACGCGAGACCGTGTGGAAAGAAGAATGGTAGAAAATGGTCTCGGTGGGGGAGAAGAAGGGCGGAAAGGAGAAAGAAGGGTCACGCGATCTTGAAGGTGTAAATCAAGTGAATAAATTAGCGCAATATGTGATGACCAATATGTTATAAGCGATTGCGCTAACCTATCAACCCGTCGGGAAATGGGGTCAAATCCCTCAAGATTCGCAAGAAAACATGGGTACGCCGAACTTGGTATAGAAGATGAAAGCGTAACGGTCTCTTGTTCGGTCGGAACAATGGGAAAGACGAAAGGAAGTGAGTTAGGGATAGTATCATTCTCACCGTAATAAACTGTTTCGAACTTGAAAGATTCCATTAATGGTTCGAAACTACTATAATCAACCGAGTCTGATGGCTCATCTGAAAATGTAAAGGACTCAAACTCGGGCGGTGAGTCATCAACATCGTCCAAAAAGGTGAAACACTCGTAGGTGTTATCGTCTGTGAGAATTGTGTCAGATTCAAAGGAAAAGGTTTCAAGCTCACAGTCTTCAAGCGGGGTCGGAACGATGGGAAGGAGGGAGGGTGATATAGCAGTCAAAGGTTCAGGAGGATGAATTGGAAAATCAGACACATCAAATAAAAATGATTCAACCTCAATATTATCCTCAAGACTCTCCTCAATACTATCCTTAATATTTAACTCATCCATGCCATTATCATCAAATTCAAGACGCATATTAGATTCGGGAGAAACCTTTAATAACTCGGGATGATGATTTGAACATAAAATCTCAATTAAATCGACAGGTTCATCATCCGAAATATTCCCGGCGTCTATATCCTCAATCAAGTGAAAATCAATTTTCTTAGACACCTCATCAAAAGCATGGATATTTATCGATTTAGGTTCTAGAGTAGAGATGTAAAGATCGAAAGGATTAGGTGCGGTTTCACTCGAAAGGGGTTCTTCACAATCTGGCAAATCAAGCACTACAAAATCACACAACTCATCATTTTGGACACATGTTTGAAAATTGGAGTTGTTGGATTCAATAGGGTATGGGTAGGTTTGATTTGGAAATCCTCTCTCATTCTCACTCTGTCCAACTGCCGCCTCATACATTGAAAAATTTGGAGCTAGCGGGACACTAGCTACCGGTTCACTAGGTTGCATAAGGGCGGCTAAAGACGCTTCCACATTCCTAGTCATTTTATTCGTTGCTGCGATGTACGCTTCCAACGACTCTTCCAAACTAGACTTAGGGGGTGAGGGGGTTTCAGTAAAAGATTCAAAATTGGTTGGATATGTGAAACTCCCTAATGGCTGTGTCGAAACAGTGTCTAGTGAAGGTGGGAAAATCGGGTATGACTGGTAGGAAGTGGGTGATTGGACAGGGGTAGGGTCAACATATGGATAAATAGGTGAACAGTCGTGCGGATCCCTAAAACTAGATGAGTGGAAAGGGGTGAAAGATCGACTGCGAGATTGAGCAATATGCTCAGCAATGGATATCGGCATAGGGGTTACAGCTGAACTTGAAAAAGTGGTGTCAACATACGAAGGTGGTGAAGGTTGACTTGGTTGACACAAAGGGGGTTGAAAAGTCAAATTGTTTCTCCTAGACGCCTCTATGTAATCTTTCAAAGATTTTTTAGGCATGGAGGGATCGTTTTTAAATTGACCGAACAAATTGACATATGACGCAAAATTAAGTTCGGGATACCAAAGTTCGGCTAAAGATTTATTATGTGGGGTACCTATGTTGTAAGAAAAGGGAAAGAAGGAAAGTTTATTGTGGTGCAAGGATTTATTTGTGGCTAAAAAACTTTGCAAGTTTCTATCAAAATTTTCCTTATTCTTTTTTTTTATTCTTTTTCTCTTTATTAGGAAAAATTTGTTGCAAAAAGATTTTTAACACAAGATATGCAACAGCAAAATATTACTTGCAATCTAATTTCATTTTAAGCAAGACACAAAAATCCTGCACAAGATCGTTATTTGCAAGGGAAAAAATTGTTGAGCGTAAAGAAATGCTGCAGGCAAATTTATAGAAGATATATCAAGATTTGCAGAGGAGGGGAGAGAAAACTCACAGAAATATGCAGTGGCAGAACTGGTTTTTTTTTTTATCGCGCTCTGCCTTTTTTTTTTCAAGCCCTGAATCGACCAGGCCGCGGCGGTTCCGCGGCCGAAAGGGGGCTGGCGCGGCGGTTCCGCCGCGCTTTGGTCGGCTCGGCGAACTTTTTTTTTTTTTGAACCAGATCACCGCGGTTAACTTCTAGACTCGGTCCTCCAAATTTCTTCTGTTCCTCGGTTGTTGTGATCTTCTGTTGTTCCGATCTGTTTTTTCCTGTTTTGATCTCTATAGATTTTCAGATCCGATTTTCGTATATCCTGCAAAATTCAAACAACAAAGTATCCCTTCCAAAAATAACAGATTATATATTTTTTATATTTTTTTTGGATTTTTTTAGATTTTTATGATTTTTTTTTAATTTTGATTAACCCGAAATTGCGAAAAGGAAAGTTCTACGCCATCCCCGGCAACGGTGCCATTTGATTGAGCGATTTAGCGTGTTTGCGCTTTCTAAAAGATAGATCAAAAATATTTATAACCGCAATCAAGAACGGCGTCGCATGAAGCTAGCCGGTGAGTACGGGTCGGTCCACAGGGATTTTGTGAATTTCCGATTCGTTCTTACGAGTTAATTCCGAAGGGTGTTCGGATTGATTAATAAATCTAAAATCCTAAATTATTCTACCTAGGGCAATTAATTGAAAGTTATAACTAGGGCAGAGAAATAAAATCTATACTAGGGCAGGAAAATAAATTTAATCTAGGGCATGAATTGAAATTATCTAGGGCAAGAAAATAAACAAATCTACTTACTTTACAGATGCATTTCTCCAATCATCCATGCAGGGTTGTCAGATCTGAATTTCAGAATTGAAGAGAGGCACCGATGCTCTCCATAAAGAATTTTAGAATTTTTATTAAAAGGAGGCATTCAGAATACAATGATTTGAGTTCCTATTTATAGAGAATAGGAAACCCTAGGTTACATCTGATTCGCATGTCTACAATTACTAAAATAGCTCTCTAGAAAGACCGGTCAACGAAGCCATTGAATTTTGGTAAAAAATAATTCTCCTTTTGTCTTCTTCTGGCCGCGGAACCGCGGCAATGGTGGGCTTGGGCCGCGGTTCCGCGGCCCTTTAGTTGGCTCACATGCTGAAATTTTAGGGTTTTGTTCTTGGTCCTTTTTGTCTTCTGGTTCTTTGGTTCTTTTTCCATTTGGGCTTCTAGGTTGGTTCCAGATCTTCAGTGAACAATTTGCAATGGCTTTTTAACCGTTCGCTTTGAGTCGATGTCTTGAATCTTTGCTTTGTGAATTGTTCCTTATGTAGGCTTGATCAAGATTCTCTGTTTGTTGGTTAAAGTCCACATTTTCATCGTCTTTACATCGTTTGCACTGTTTTCTGTCCAAGAACCTGTAACCTGTAACATGTAGCAGACAAGCGTCAAAAGCACCTGTTTATTTATAAAAAGAATAAGAATGGGGAATATAATAATGCAATATTCTGGTCTGAACAGTCGTAAGGATCCCGTAAGTGCATTTTCTCCTTAAGAGTCGTGAGGGCCCCCAAGTGTGTTTTTCCTTTGTGAGTCGTAAGGATCCCACAAAGGTTTGTTCTCCTCATGTATCGTGAGGACACATGAGTGGGTCTTCCAAAATGGAGCATAAGTCCAAGGGCGAAGACCGGCCACTGGACTGGTGATTGCGGTGGGGTATGGGTATGATGAGAATTATTTGAGCCCGTGGATTGTGTACGATAATCGATCTGGGGACTAACCGTAGGCCCGGGAGAATTTTGAGAAATTGGGTTTTGGTTGGCGTCTGCATCGTTGCACTGGCATATGATACCAGGAGCGACTCATCATTCGCCGTTTGGGGACTTGGAATTTGGATCTTGTTTGGCATCAGTATTGCTGCACTGGAATAATGCCAGGAGCAACTCATCATTTGCCCCGGGAGGACTTGGGATTTAGTTTTTGGGTCGGCATCAGCACCGCTAACACTGAAGCAAAATGCCAGGAGCGACTCATCATTTGCCGTTGCCCGTTGGGGAACGATGGCTTAGGAGACAGGTTTGGGTCCCTATCACCTAAGGCTTTTCAATTTTATGAGTCATAAGGGTCTCATAAAGCATTTTCTCCCTACGAGTCGAGAGGATCTCGCAGGTGTATATTCTCCTTAGGAATCGTGAGGATTCCTAAGTGTGTTGCCCCTTTATGAGTCATAAGGATCTCACGCAGGGATTTTCTCCTCACAAGGTCGAGAGGACTTTGCGAGTGTATTTCATCTCTTTTCACGAGTTTGCGCCCTTTCGGGTTTTCACAAACTCACCAGTAGTCCTGCTGTTTTTACTCACGGAGCCCTTTCGGGTTTTCATCCGTGCCCGTTTTACTTGTGGACATACCGTTTTATTTTTTTTATTTTTAACCGCTGGTGGGACTTTAAAAGTAGTCTCACTAGCAGGATTTGGGAGAGATAGGGGTTGTCTACGCCCGTGGATTGTGTACGGTTTTACAGGATGTATGATCCAGACCGTAGGGCCGGTGTGCTTAATTCGCCTGCGACTTGGAGCATTCACACGTAGTATTTCTTGAGATATCGGCCATTGATGGGTGGCATGGGCCTTTCTCCCTCGGCACTTATTTGTTGGTAGGATCCTCCATCGAACACTTTCTCGATGACGTATGGTCCTTCCCAGTTTGGCTCGAATTTTCCCTTGGCATGTCGATTGGGGATGATCAGTCTTTTGAGCACCAACACCAATTCACCTTTCCTGAAAGCGCGGAGACGGGTTATCTTGTCATAGGCCCGTGACATTTGGGCTCGGTATAGCTCTAGATTTTGTTGCACCGCGAGCCACTTTTCTTCGAGGGCGTCGAGCTCTTCAAGCCGAAGGAGCACGTTTTCCTCCTCCGTCAACTCATGCTGAACGGCCATTCTTAAGCTTGGAACTTCGATTTCGAGGGGGAGGACCGCCTCCACTCCGAAGAGCAATGAGTATGGAGTGGACTGAATTAGAGTACGGTGCGTGGTACGATATGCCCACAACGCCTCGTGAAGCTTGAGACTCCAGTCTCTCTTGTTGGCTGAAGCATTTTTTCTCAGGAGCTTTCATAGAGTCTTATTGAAGGCTTCGGCTAGCCCATTGTCTCTTGGATTATAGATGGAGGAATATCACCAGTCTATCTTGTGTTGAGTAGCGAATCTTGAGACTTTGAAGCTCTTGAAAGAAGGCCCATTGTTCGAAATGATTCTTCTTGGTGTACCAAAACGGTATAGAATATTATGCCCGAAGAATATCAGAATATCTTCTGTCTTGACTTCTTTTAGCGGGACAGTTTCAGGCCATCTGGAGAAGTAGTCTGTTGCAGCCAGTATGAACCGGTGGCCTTTGGATGACGGAGGATCAATTGGCCCAACTATGTCGGTTCCCCAGACTTCGAAGGGCCACGACGCCACCGTAGGATGCAACGGATTAAGGTGCTTGTGAATGAAATCACCGTGAATTTGGCAGATATAACATTTCTTTGCATGCTCTCCGCAATCCCGTATCATGGTGGGCTAGTAATACCCAAGCCGTTTAATTTGAAGTCGCATCTTAGGGCCGGACTGGTGAGCTGATTGTTGGAGTTTTTGCGTGTTCAAGTTTAGTTAATTACCGCAATCAAAACGGTTTCGCTTGTAGCTAGCCGGTTGAGTACGGGTCGTCCGCAGGGAGATGGGAATCTTTTTCTATGTGCTTTAACGAGTTAAGTCCAAAAGTCCAGATTTGTTTGTGATTAACTAAGTGTTAAAATGATATGTAAAGAGAGATTGTTAGGGTTAGGGTTAGGTTATTTTGAGTTAGGAGTCGCTCACTTCTTTCGTTGTCACTCTTAATATCGGTGTTACGGTAATCGGCAACAACGGGGATTAGCACGACTAGGAAGGAACTTGCGAGTATAAGCTAGGCTTTCCAACGAATAAGTTCTTCCTTTTGGTGCTTGTCCGTCCGTTCTTGGCTCTTAGCCTTAACCTTCGGTTAATTCAACCACAACCGGTCTCACTACGGAATCACCGCTATCATGTAGGATAGGGTGCCGTAGGGAGCGGATTGTGGTTCAATTAACGGGAATTCGATTTAAGATGTTGGGCAAGGAAAGAGAGAGAGATTTCCTTCTCTCAAACTTCCCTTATCCTACCCTAACAAGTATGGAAACTACTCACCCATTACAAGAAGAACGAAAAATAAAACAAAGGAGGAAGATAGAAAGAAAGAGATTCGAAGATAACAACTAGCTATTTGCGACCTCACCTTGGTAAGGATCAAACGTAAGCATCATGGTTGTTTAAGGATAAAGGAAAAGAGAATAAGAAAGAAATAATAATAAATAACAACAACTAAATTATCAATTGAAGATTACAAGCAATTAACATAACAAGAGCAAGACAAATATAATAACAAAAAGAACTTCTTTATTCATCATTCTTCACTCACAAAAGCTCACTACAAGTTTTTAATGGAGAAGAGATGAGAAGAGGAAGAAGAACAACAAGTATTCTAAAACCTAAAATACAAGATTAAGCACCCTTGGCTTTGGCAAGTTCTGGACTATTTATAGGCAGGAAACTGGAAACCTAGGGCATAATTCTGCCTCTTCATGAAAAGTCCAAAGTACCCCTGAAAGATGACACGCTGCCGACACCGTACGGCCGCGGTTCCGCGGCCTAAGCCTGCTAATGCCGCGGAACCGCGGCACTTTAGAGGAATTGGTTCTTCATTTTTGGTGGCTTTTCCTGTTTTCCAGTGCCCTTTAGTCTGGTATATGATTTTTCTCAAAATGTCTTCACGATTTTTCCAGAATTTCTGTTGATCAAAAGGTGATTGGATATGGATCTTTTTGTCATGATTTTCTTGAGCTCCGCGTAGATTTCTTGGACTTGGTGTTGCCATTGTGCTTTGTGCATGAAGATGACAATCGATTTGACATTTTGTCTCTCAAACTGGTGTGTGGCAACATACGGATAGAGAGCGGAGACCCGTGTTTTATCTGTGGTTGGCAGGAATCCGGATTTTGTCGTGCTTTTCCATGAATTTCATCGTTTAGAGCCGAGAACCTGTATCCTGCAATTGACTAGCAAACACAGCTCAAGAATACCTACAGATAAGCAATATGATAAAAATTGGGCGATATAAAAATGCAAAAATCTGATATGAACAAATACCCCCAAACTTATCATTTGCTTGTCCCGAGCAAAGCCAATTTATTCACAAAAAATTCCTAACCTCACTTTCGCAGGGAACGCGATTGCACTGAGCATGTGCAACAAGCCGTTAAATCTCTAGGTGTCCCTAGTAGGAGGAGTGTTGTCTCCTGAGGGTTTTCAGCGGATACTACCCACAAAATCCGGTCAAGTTAGTTTTGCAAAATAACTATGATTCAAACCCTAAATTTTTGTTTCAGAAAATAACAATTCTATTATCCTAAGTCTAGACTATCGAACCTTTATTTTTCACACCTCGCTTCTTATTTAACTTAAGATTTTATATGTCTTTACGTGCAGTGCAAATAGTGTCGTTAAGTTCCAGAAGGATCGATTAAAGTTATCATGTCACACAATAAAGCCTGGATAAAAATTTTAAAAGGATCACATAAGTTTTATAAAGAGTTAAGCATTTTTCAAGTTTCGTTTTCCAGTAAGGTTTCAACTTCAGAATTTCTGTCTTCCTTAACAGGAAACTAGGTCTTATTTTTCACTCCACCTTTTTCTTATTTTCATTTCATACACACCTCTGTGAACGTGCAATAGTCTTTATCATAGAATAAAACCTTCATATCTCCGCTAAAAATTTTTTTATAAAAGCCTGTCTTTTATCAAGATTATTCTCACACAAAGAACCGTTAGGAATTTTAACTCGGAGAGAACACTTGCTTGACTTTGTTTTAATCTGGACTTTCTAGGCTTCTTAGCGAGTTTTGGGCCAATGCACCCAAACCAGTTGGTTTTAGGGCATTAGGTGTAGAAACACCCCAGCGGACTTAATTACTCAAGTTACCTAGGTCCAAAAACAAAAGACAATTTAGCGTGAAAATCATGATGATTCAATGCGAACGGAGATATAACCGGCAGTTCAATTATTTTTTTGGATAAAAGACGTGTTTAGTGGGTTCGGTGTGTAATCATTCCAATCAAGTTCCAGATGGGTTATTTTTCAGACTTAGTTCCAATTAAGGCATCAATAACATTTCTTCATATTCACTTCACTTCATAAACTAATCTTGATATTACTTATTTCAGAACAAACCTATTTGATTCTCAGAAAATCATTTATCCATTTAAAAGTTTTTAGACATAAAAGACTTGTCATCTAATTTCCAAAACTCACGACACGTGTAGTTGATGTAAAGACGTATATCAGCTATAGTTAACTTCAAAGGAGAGTTATCTTTCAGGTTTTCAAAATCTAAAAATAAGATTTAGTTATTCTTATTTTATCAGACAAAACCGTCGAAATGTTGAATCAGAGTTCTCCCACTAGCTAACTTGACAGAAAAGTTTTTATGTTTTTAGAAAATTTTCTGATTTTTATGGGTTTTATGGATTTTAGTATGCAGATGCAAAATATACATATGAATGTGAAGGTTAGAAATGCGTACCGAGCGTACCCCCAAACTTAAACTGGACAGTGTCCTCACTGTCATTACATGAAGAAATCTTTTGAAGGTCAAAATTGTCGGTTAGATATACACAAAAAAAAAATTGTTTTTAAAGAGTAAAAATGGAAAAGAATATCCACAAATAAATACAAAATGGTATATACATACTCCCAAACTTATTTGGAACAGTGTCCACTGTTCTTGGCTGGATAACCGAAGTTTGGTGGTAGGCAGAGGAAGATTATGCAGGGTAAACCGGCTCCTGTAAGAACAGGAGCTCCTCTGTTGGTTCGGCGCTAAGGTACGGTTTAAGTCGGTGTCCATTTACTTTGAAAAATGAACCGTCCTTTGGATTCTCCAAATCCACAGCGCCATGCGGATACACATTCCGCACAAAATACGGCCCTTTCCAGCGAGATCTGAGCTTTCCTGGATGGAAGTGTAGCGGGTGTCGTAAAGCAGTACCTGTTGACCAGGTACGAATGTCTTGCGCAAAAGGTGTTTATCGTGAAACACCTTCGTTCGGTTCTTAACGACAACCGCGTTATCGTAAGCCTCATCCCTAAGCTCGCTTAATTCGTTCAACTGCAGCTTCCGATGGCTGCCCGCATCTTCGAGAGACAGATTCAGCTCCTTTATCGCCCAAAATGCGCGATGCTCTATTTCGACAGGGAGATGGCAAGCCTTTCCGTACACAAGCCGATAGGGAGATATGCCAAGATCGGTCTTATAAGCGGTTCGAAATGCCCAAAGGGCATCAGTGAGTTTCAGCGACCAATCTTTTCGGTTCTTGGAAACCGTCTTCTCCAGTATCTGCTTGATTTGCCGATTTGAAACTTCGGCCTGCCCACAGGTTTGGGGGTGGTAGGGCATGGATAGCTTATGATTAATGGAATATATCCGCATCAAGGCCTCGAAAGTCTTATTGCAGAAATGAGTTCCATTGTCGCTAATGATCGCTCGGGGGTGCCCAAAACGGGAGAAAATGTTTTCTTTAAGAAACCTAACGACAACCTTGTTGTCGTTAGTCCGGCTGGTCACAGCCTCGACCCACTTAGAGACGTAATCAACAGCGAGAAGGGTGTACAAGTTCCCGAAAGAGCTGGGAAACGGCCCCATGAAATCTATCCCCCAAACGTCAAAAATCTCCACAACCAAGATTGGTTGGAGCGGCATTTCGTTCCTCCGGGATATCCGGCCCAAGTGTTGGCACCGGGAGCAAGTCTTGCAATAGTCATGAGCGTCTTTGAAGAGTTGTGGCCAGTAGAAACCACATTGCAAGATCTTCTCAGCTGTCTTTCTGGGGCCAAAATGCCCGCCACATGCTTGATCGTGGCAAAATGACAGCACACTCTTGAATTCCTCGTCAGGGACACACCGACGAATAATCTGGTCGGGACAGTACTTGAACAGATAGGGTTCGTCCCAGTAAAAGTGTTTTACTTGGGATAAGAATCGAAGTCTGTCCTGACTTGACCATTCAGTCGGTAGTAACCCTGTGGCCAAATAGTTCACAATATCTGCGAACCAGGGTTCGCAGGATACTGTCAAGAGTTGTTCATCCGGGAAAACGCCGTTGATCGGAATATGAAGCGAAGGCGAAGAAGGAAGTCGTGAGAGATGGTCGGCGACTACGTTTTCACATCCTCTTTTGTCCTTGATGACAAGGTCAAACTCTTGAAGCAAGAGGATCCAACGTATTAGCCAAGATTTTGCATCTTTCTTCGCAAAAAGATGGCGCAGAGCAGAATGGTCTGTGTAGACAATGACTGGAGAGCCGATGAGGTAGGGCCTGAACTTATCTAAAGCGAATACAACAGCTAAGAATTCTTTCTCAGTTGTTGTATAATTAAGTTGGGCGTCGTTCAGGGTTCGGCTAGCATAATAGATTACATGCGGCATCTTGTTGATGTGTTGTCCAAGGACAGCACCAATGGCAAAGTCGGATGCATCGCACATAATCTCAAATGGGTGCGTCCAGTCAGGTGAAGAAAGAACGGGAGCAGAAGTGAGTGAGCTTTTTAATGACTTGAACGCAGTCACACAGCTCGAGTTGAAGTCGAATGGCGTATTCTTGGCCAGTAGAAGAGTCAAGGGCCTAGAAATCTTGCTAAAGTCCTTGATGAACCGTCTATAGAAACCGACATGGCTAAGGAAGGCTCGGATGTCTCGGACGCATCTGGGAGGAGGGAGATTGGAAATGACCTCAATCTTCGCTTTGTCAATCTCTATGCCATTTTGCGAGATGATATGTCCTAAGACAATACCTTCGCGCACCATGAAGTGGCACTTCTCCCAATTCAAAGTGAGATTCTTATCCTTACATCGGGTAAGGACAGCGTCAAGATGCAGCAAACACTCGTTGAAGGAATAGCCGAAGATGGAGAAATCGTCCATGAAGATCTCCAGAAATTTTTCCACCATGTCTGAAAAGATTCCCATCATACACCGCTGGAAGGTAGCGGGCGCATTGCATAACCCAAAGGGCATGCGACGATATGCAAACGTACCGAAAGGACAAGTGAATGTGGTCTTGTCCTGGTCTTTTTCGGCGATGGGAATATGATTATAGCCGGAGTAGCCATCAAGAAAGCAGTAGTACTCGTGTCCGGCCAATCGTTCAAGCATTTGGTCAATGAAAGGTAGCGGAAAGTGGTCCTTCCGCGTTGCGGCGTTGAGTTTTCTGTAATCGATGCATACTCGCCACCCAGTTTGGGTGCGAGTAGGGATTAACTCGTTCGCCTCGTTAGTGATGACCGTTATGCCTGATTTCTTGGGGACAACGTGAATGGGGCTAACCCACTGGCTATCAGAGTTAGGGTAAATGATACCACTATCCAGACATTTTACGATCTCCTTCTTTACAGCCTCCTTCATGACTGGGTTGAGACGTCTTTGTGGATCCCTGGCTGGTTTGGCATCATCCATCAGATGAATGTGATGTTCAACGATCAAGGGACTAATCCCCTTGATGTCTGCCATGGACCAGCCAAAAGCTTGCCTATTGCTGTGCAAGACCGCAAGAAGGGCTTTCTCTTGCTCAGGAGCTAGAGAAGCCGAGATGATAACCGGGAGGGTCTCGTTCTCACCCAAGTAAGCGTACTTAAGGTGAAACGGCAAAGGCTTGAGTTCGAGCGTTGGAGGTGAAACGATTGAAGGCAAGATTGGTGAAAAGGTCTCGAACTCAAAGGATTCCAGCAAAGGTTCAAAACGAGTGTAAGCGACCGAGTTGGATGGTTCAGGTAACTCATCCGGAAATTCGAAGGATTCAAACTCGTGTGGAGAGTGGCTAAGATCGTTCGAGAACGTGAAACACTCGTAGTCATTGTCGGGCGCAGAAACAGCAGCAGGTTCGAAGAGGAACGCACTAGTGGCGTTAAGGTTATCGTGATCGAACAGAAATTCCTCGAATTCACACTCTTCTGGGGTGATCTCCTGGATTGAGCAAACGTCGAGTATATTAGCATTAGGTTCGGAGGGCTGATTCCCCAACCTAAAAATGTTGAGTTCAATTGTCATATTTCCAAAAGATAGGTTCATCGAAACATTGTGACAATTGATCACAGCATTTGAGGTTGCAAGGAATGGGCGACCGAGTATCACCAGAATTTGATTCCGGGGGTTAGCTACAGGCCGTGTGTCTAAAACAATGAAGTCAACAGGGAATATGAAGTCCCCAACCTTAATTAACACATCCTCTAGCTCACCCCTAGGATGGGTGATCGATCGGTCGGCCATTTGGAGAGTGCAGTGTATGGGTTTCAGCTCTCCTACACCTAGTTGCTCATATACTGAGTACGGAAGCAGGTTAACACTGGCACCAAGATCTAATAATGCGCGGTTGATGTTCTTATCCCCAATGGTAATAGAAATCGTAGGACAGCCAGGGTCCTTCCGTTTTTGTGGTAAAGATTGGGTAAGAGCATCACTCACAGCACTAGCCAAGAAAACTTTCTTGGGTACCTGAGACTTCCTCTTTTTCGTGCACAAGTCCTTTAAGATTTTCGCGTACGACGGGACTTGTTGGACAGCATCTAAAAGGGGAATGTTAATGTTAACCTGCTTAAACAACTCCAGAATATTCTCCATTTGTGGATTTTGTTTGGTGAACTTCAACCGGTTTGGAAATGGAACGTTTTTAAAATTGGTTGAGTCCAATGCTGGAGGAGGAGATTGTGGAGTTGGAACGGATCCCAGAACTGGTGTTTTCGTGGAGTGAGAATTGGGTCCATTTAGAGCAGAAGAAGAGGAAAGAGAGCCTTTTGAAGAATGGAGAATAGGCTCAGAAGACGAAGAAGCAGGAGAAGAAGAAGAAGAAGAAGCAGCGGCCGGGGTGTCATCGTTGATCCGTGTGCCAATGTTGTTTTGCAGCATCCTTCCCGATCTCAATATGGTCACGGCACTCACATTATGGTTCTGTTGTTCAAGAGCAACATGTACATTATGTGGGTGACCGGGATTTGGGAGTAGCTAGGACGGGAGCTTCCCCTTCTCTCGCTCGCTTAAGGCCGCATTCAGCTGTGCAATCTGGGCCTCGATGGTCTTGATGCTTTGCCCGTGAGCGGCAGTGTGTTGCACTAAGGACTGAATGGAAGACTGGATGTTGGCGGTGAACTGAGTTGATTATTTAACGAACGCCTCCAGACTTCGTTCGAGTGAGGAAACCTTATCGTTGTTTGATGGAACAAAGTTGTTTTGGGGAAAAGAATTGTTGGGTGCAAAGTTGTTCGTCTGATTTTGAAAAGGTTGGGGTTGGAAGGGCTGCTGAAATTGATGTTGAGTTTGTTGTTGTGCTTGTTGTTGCGACGGAGGGGGCCTTTGGAAATTGTTGCCTTAGAATTGATGCTGATTTTGATTCCAGACGAAATTGGGGTGGTTCCCCCAACTGGGATTGTACGTGGAAGAGTATGGATCATTTCTCGGTCTTTGCTGAAATGCAGCATTAACCTGATCCTGTCCTTGAGATGGAGAATTGTAAGGACACTCTTCGGTTAAATGAGAAGGATCGGAACAACAAGCACAAATGGTACGAAAGGGAAGAACAGGGGCAGGAGCAGGAGATGAAAATTTGCTCTCTATCGCTTCAAGTTTTCTCGTTATTGCAGCCATTTCAGCTTTCATCGCAATAGAGACATCGAGTTGGTGAATTCCTACCCTAGACTGACCGGTAGAAGTGGAGGTAGAAGAAGAAGAAGTCGGTCTGGTGCTCTCCCATTGAAGCGTTTATTCCGCAAGGTCGTCGAAAAATTGCCACGCTTCCTCGTCAGATTTCGATAGGAAGTGGCCCTGACAAATGGTTTCCAACAACTGCTTGGTTGCTGGGTTCAGGCCCTCGTATAAGGTTTGGCAAAGTTGCCATTTCTCTATACCGTGGTGAGGACACTGAACAAGAAGGTCTTTATACCGGTCAAAGCACTTCCAGAAGGGTTCAGTAGGAAGCTGGGAGAATTGGTTGATTTCGTTACGGATCCTCGCGGTTTTATGATTCGGATAGAATTTCTTGAGAAATGGTTTAACAAACTCGTCCCAACTGGTTATGGAGTGGGAAGCGGTGCTATACAGCCATTTTTCAGCAAGATCGCACAAAGTGAACGGAATGACCCGTCGCCGTATAGCATCGTCCGACAGCTGGGTGGTTTTCATCATGGCACAAACGTTTTGAAATTTGTTGATGAAGATATAGGCATCTTCAGATTCAAGCCCATGAAATTTTGGAAGCATGTTAATGAAGTGGGGCTTAATTTCAAAATTATCCCCATTGGCCGGTGGAAGGGAAAGACAGGTGGGAAGTGCAGAACGGGTGGGATAGAAACGATCCTGGAGCGCAATTCGCTGTGGCGCTACGACAGGCGGTGGTGGTGGGTTATTCGCATCCATTGGAGGTGGAGTCAATCCCGGGGGAGTCAAAAAGATGTTTGGATTAAATCCTGACATCGCGGAAGAAGAGGTTGGTGATGGTGAAAGTGAAGATGTATGAACAGAATTCCGGTCAACGTCGGAGTTGGCCGGCAAAGGTAAGGGTGAAAAAGGCGTGGACGGAGTTTCGACGTCTGAGTCGATCGCGTAGTCGGTAGCGACTAACGTAACGCGGACTAGGCGGGCGCTAGTGTCCCGAGTCCAAGCGGACATACACTAAACGAGTTTAGTATAGTCAAAGCGGAGAAGGTGAGGGTAAGAAAACGTCAATGGAGAAATACGATGGGTGGTAGGTGAAAAAAATGGGATTTTGGTGACAAAGGGCAAGTTTTTATAAAAGTTTTTGATTTTTTTCCTTTTTTCTTTTTTTTTTTTAGAAAGAGCTTTACAGAAATATGTACGGATTTACGGCTTTAATCAATCACAAACAAGATATGCACAATCACACCTAGATCTAGGGTCACCTAGGTCAGCTAGACAGCTCCTAACTGTTCCAAAGGGCTAGAAATAGGACCTCAAACCGTCTCTTCTCCGCCAATTGCGGCCAGGTAAGTGCCAGGTAAGTGGGAGGCTCCCCACTACGTAAGTAGTGGTCTTAATTAAGTAACCACTTGCCTTGGACACACTTGCCTAGACACCGCAAAGTCAGGATAGGATAAACGGCTGATGCCTGTAACTAGTCCTCTATCCTATTGAGCGCGAAGTCCTTAGGGCTGAGTCTAGTATTTTTTAATTAACAATGGTCAATGCATATGCTTTTTGTGATTTTTGGGGTCTTGGGAAGGGTGATGAAATCCCCACCCAATCTAAATTAGTTTCAAGCCCCTTAAAGTCCGTATTAATAAATGCAACGCAGTAACAAATCAACTGCAATCAATTTTTATTTTTTATTTTTTTTAGCGCGGCGCAACGAATCCTGCACAAAAACAATTTATTGGAAGGGGGAAGAGAATTTGCGCAAAGAATGCTGCAGAAAACACAGTTCAGTGGAGTTCAGAGGAGTGGGGGAGAGGAGAGAGACTCACCAAAAAATTTTAGCACCCTGAAGGTACTAAATGGCCGCGGTTCCGCGGCCAAACACTTGCCCAGGCCGCGGTTCCGCGGCTATGTGGGGGGATTGGGGCTTCAAATTTCTGGTGTGTGCTGTTTTGGGTGTCCTCTACTTGTCTGGATTTCCTGAATCTTGATTTGCTCACTGTATCTGCTCAAGATTTTTACAGTAGACCGTTGGTTCTTGTCTTGATCCGTCGCTGTGTAGCCGCGAGATATGGGTCTAACTTCCCACGTCTTTGGCACTGAACTCGAACTTCGTATTATCCTGCACACTTACACAAAAACTAATCAAAAATAACAAGATGGTTTTTTATAATGTATATTTTTTTTCGGTTAGATTTATATTCACAAATTAACCCGAAATTACACAAAGAAATAAACTACCATCTCCCCGGCAACGGCGCCATTTGATTGTTGGAGTTTTTGCATGTTCAAGTTTAGTTAATTACCGCAATCAAAACGGTTTCGCTTGTAGCTAGCCGGTTGAGTACGGGTCGTCCGCAGGGAGATGGGAATCTTTTTCTATGTGCTTTAACGAGTTAAGTCCAAAAGTCCAGATTTGTTTGTGATTAACTAAGTGTTAAAATGATATGTAAAGAGAGCTTGTTAGGGTTAGGATTAGGTTAGTTTGAGTTAGGAGTCGCTCACTTCTTTCGTTGCCACTCTTAATATCGGTGTTACGGTAATCGGCAACAACGGGGATTAGCACGACTAGGAAGGAACTTGCGAGTATAAGCTAGGCTTTCCAATGCATAAGTTCTTCCTTTTGGTGCTTGTCCGTCCGTTCTTGGCTCTTAGCCTTAACCTCCGGTTAATTCAACCACAACCGGTCTCACTACGGAATCACCGCTATCATGTAGGATAGGGTGCCGTAGGGAGCGGATTGTGGTTCAATTAACGGGAGTTCGATTTAAGATGTTGGGCAAAGAAAGAGTGAGAGAGATTTCCTTCTCTCAAACTTCCTTTATCCTACCCTAACAAGTATGGAAACTACTCACCCATTACAAGAAGAACAAAAAATAAAACAAAGGAGGAAAATAGAAAGAAAGAGATTCGAAGATAACAACTAGCTATTTACGACCTCACCTTGGCAAGGATCAAACGTAAGCATCATGGTTGTTTAAGGATAAAGGAAAAGAGAATAAGAAAGTAACAACAATAAATAACAACAACTAAATTATCAATTGAAGATTACAAGTAATTAACATAACAAGAGCAAGACAAATATAATAACAAAAAGAACTTCTTTATTCATCATTCTTCACTCACAAAAGCTCACTACAAGTTTTTAATGGAGAAGAGATGAGAAGAGGAAGAACAACAAGTATTCTAAAACCTAAAATACAAGATTAAGCACCCTTGGCTTTGGTAAGTTCTGGACTATTTATAGGCAGGAAACTGGAAACCTAGGGCAAAATTCTGCCTCTTCATGAAAAGTCCAAAGTACCCCTGAAAGATGACACGCTGCCGACACCGTACGGCCGCGGTTCCGCGGCCTAAGCCTGCTAATGCCGCGGAACCGCGGCACTTTAGAGGAATTGGTTCTTCATTTTTTGTGGCTTTTCCTGTTTTGCAGTGCCCTTTAGTCTGGTATATGATTTTTCTCAGAATGTCTTCACGATTTTTCCAGAATTTCTGTTGATCAAAAGGTGATTGGATATGGATCTTTTTGTCATGATTTTCTTGAGCTCCGCGTAGATTTCTTGGACTTGGTGTTGCCATTGTGCTTTGTGCATGAAGATGACAATCGATTTGACATTTTGTCTCTCAAACTGGTGTGTGGCAACATACGGATAGAGAGCGGAGACCCGTGTTTTATCTGTGGTTGGCAGGAATCCGGATTTTGTCGTGCTTTTCCATGAATTTCATCATTTAGAGCCGAGAACCTGTATCCTGCAATTGACTAGCAAACACGGCTCAAGAGTACCAACCGATAAGCAATATGATAAAAATTGGGCGATATAAAAATGCAAATATCTGATATGAACATGAGCCCCGCAGACGCCTGAGTGAACTTCTTTCATGACCTTTTGGGCTTCGGCCAATGACAGACACCTGAGCCAGAGTTGGTCATATGACCTGCGGTATAGCGTGTCATTTACAAATACGTATCAGAGAACTCTTTTCTTCGGCTGAACCCTCGCAGACCTTCCTTCGGGCAGCTTGTCGTATCGGAAGTACTCTATGAAGGATTCTCTCTAATCGGGCTCGTTTTGGATGATCGAAGCTTCTTCAGCGGGACTGCTCTTCTGTTTCGCGCTTTCTTCTTCTCGTAGAGAGACTGGGGGTAGAATTTGCCGGCTCCTGACTGTGATCAGAATTTCGTCCATGTCAGGATCAGCCAGCTCCTTGGCTAAGCGAGCGAGTACGTCAGCCTTTCCATTCAACGCTCTAGGGACTCTCATCAGTTCAATGTGAGTGAAACGTTTCATGAGTTCCACCACTCGGCCTCTGTACCGAGCTAACTCGGGTTTGTATATCTTATAGTCGTCGCTTACTTGGTTGACGACAAGCTGGGAGTCACCGTAAACCCGTAACCGAAGGATTTCCATTTCTATGGCGAGTTCCAAACCAGCTATCAAAGCTTCATACTCAGCCTCATTGTTTGTGCGAGGATCGGTGAGAGCAAAAGAACGCCGTAGGATTCCCATTGATGGCGTGATGAACACTAACCCTATCCCTGCTTTTATCTCTGGGATGCTTGATTTACTTGAGGTCCTTATTGATGATGCTCCATCGAAGTAGAGCTCCCACCATGGCTCATCTTCCTCGAGGTGCAGCGCTTGTTCGTCAGGTAGCTCGCAATTAAGCGGTGACCCCTCTGACACGGGATGAGCAGCAAGGAAGTCTGCGAGAGCTTGCCCTTTTACTGCTTTCTGAGGAGTATAAACTATATCAAACTCAAGTAGCATGACAGCCCATCTTGCCATTCTGCCGGCTAGGCTTGCTTTGGTCATCAAGTATTTGAGCGGGTCGACCTTGGAGATCAGCATAACCCGATGATCGAGCAGATAGTGCTGCAGCTTCTTCACAGCAAATATCAAGGCCAGGCATTGCTTTTCGATCGGGGAATAGCTGTATTCCGTCCCAACTAGAGTTCGACTGAGGTAGTAGAGGGCATTTTCTTTTCCCTCCTCGTTGTTCTGGGCAAGGAGTGCACCGAGTGACTCATCTAGCGCGGCAGTATAGAGAATCAGCGGTTTATTTAGAATGGGAGCGGACAGCACTGGAGGGCGCAACAAGTACTGTTTAAAGCTTTCGAACGCCTCTTGACATTCGGCATCCCAGACAAAAGGAGCTCCTTTCTTCATCAGCTTTGAGAAGGGCCTACATCTCCACGATAAATTTGAGATAAACCTTCGTATATAAGCAAGCTTTCCTTGAAAAGATCTCAGCTGCGTCAGATCCTTCGGAGGGGGCATTTCCATGATGGCCTTTATCTTGGATGGGTCAACTTCGATCCCCCGATGTCGGACTATAAAGCCCAGGAATTTTTCCGATGACACACTAAAAGCGCACTTCAGAGGATTCATCTTCAGATCGTATTCCCTCAGTCTGGTGAGAACGGTCCTAAGATCTTGGATGTGATCGGCCTTGGCTTTAGTCTTGACGACCAGACCATCAACGTAACATTCGACGACCTTATGGATTAGGTCATCAAAGATATTGGTCATTGCCCTTTGATATCTAGCATATGCGTTCTTCAGTCCGAACGGCATCACTTTGTAGCAGTATATTCCGATCGGGGTTCGAAATGCTGTGTGCTTTTCATCCTCAGGCGACATCTTGATCTGATTATACCCAGACGAGCCATCCATAAAGGTGAACAACTCATAATTTGAGGTGTCATCGACCATCATTTCCATGACCGGTAGCGGGAAGTCGTCTTTAGGACATGCCTTGTTGAGGTCCCTGAAATCGACACAAACTCGGATCTGCCCATTTTTCTTCTTCACTGGGACTATGCATGCGATCCAATCCGCATATTTCTCCTCCCTGATGAAGCCGGCATCGATGAGCTTCTTGGTTTCCTCGATGACCTTTTCTTCTAGTTCCCTTCTCATTCTTCGAGGAGCTTATTTGACTGGCTTAGCATCAGAAGATATAGCCAGCTTATGCACGGCCACTTCAGGGGAAAGGCCAGGCATTTCTTTGTATGTCCATGCGAAGCAGTCGACGAACTCGTGCAGCAGGGCAATTATCTGCTCTTTCATTTCCTCCGATAAGAGTGAGCTGATGCAGGTCGGCCTTGGATTATCGGGCGTTCCTAAGTCAATCTCGGTTAGCTCGTCAAAGGTTGCTTGTCCGCCATCTTCGAGCTCTTAAGGAGCTTCTTCTGGCTCGGCTAGCTTGTCTTCATCATTTGACTCTTCGCTGGCTTCCCCAATATGGATCATGTAGCATGCCTTAGAATCCGGCTGGATGAAACCTACGCCCCGCCTATCTGGAATTCGTCCATCGATGAGTGCTCGGATCTGAGGTGGATGCCATATCTATTCGTAAAACTTTGCTTCGGACTCCGTTTGATATAACCGGCATCCGCACTTTTTAAAGTATTCCCGCATCTCGGACGCATAGTATCTGGGATTGAGAACGGCTCTTATGCCTCTCTCATATGAAAGGCACACGACAGACAAATCGTCCGGGTACACAACGGGGTTTGACCCATAAAACAGGATGCCTTTCTGTCCACTTTTCCTTCCGAGGATGTAGAAAGTTTTCAGCTGGTCCACGATGGAGACTGACAATGCATCGAGCTCTTTGCATATCTTCTCCGGTACCCTTGTGACAGTTAGGGGCCCTTCTGCAATTTCGAAGGTCTCTCGTAGTTTCGCTTGTTGCATGGGGGTCCAATCTGCACCGCTGTTGCACGGCAGGTCCTCTTCCTCCGACTCTTCAGTGTCGCTGCCAAGATGAGGGTGGACTTTGCTGCTAGATGGGGCTTCAGTGACATATTCGTCCGTATGGCTACCGAAATGAGGGCGAGTTTTATGGAAGGACGGACTTCCAGCGTCGGACTCATCAGTGTCGCTACCGAAACGCAGGCGCACTTGGGCGTTTTTGCTTTTGAAAGTGATAGCCGGCTCGGATTTGCTTTTGAGTCTTGGGGCCGCTCTATCCCCAGTCAGTTGTAGCTTAGCATTTTGGTGGTTCATAAAGTACTGAGAATCTTCATATCGGACTTCATGCACACCGAACGGATGGATATCTCCGTCAATGCATCTTTCTTCGCCATTTTCAGTATACTTCATGCATTGATGGAGAGTTGACGGAACGATACCGTAATCGTGGAGCCATGGCCATCCCAAGAGAACCTTATAAGACGTGTCGGCGTCGATCATGTATATCTTAGCTTCAGTTTGCAGATCCCCAAATTTGATTGGCAAAGCTATAGACCCCAGAACTTGCTGGCAGTTTTGATTGAAACCTTGAATAACAATCCTTTCCCTTGACAGGTGTCGGACATCCATTGACAAACTCTTCAGTGTCCGCAAGTTCATGATGTTTACTGGGGACCCCGGATCAATCAATATGCAATTAATCCGATCTCCGTCGCTATACCCGGTCACGTAAAGTGGTCGATTATGCTCAGTCACTCCCAGTAGCAAGTCTTCATCCTTAAACGTGATTACGGCAGCTTGCAAAGCGTACTGGGCTTCTTTCATATTAATTTCGGCAAAGCGAGCCTTATACCGCTCAGGGTTTTGTAGAGCATGAATAAGAACATCTCTAAGCTCTTGAGATAGAACCAAGGCATCATAGATGCTAAGGAGAGACGGAAGCTTTCGGAGGTGAGCCAAAACATTATAGTCTATTGGGGAAGGACTTGAGTCTTCATCAGCCGGTTCTCTGCCATCTTCATCATTAGCCACCTGTTTTTCCTTCCCTTTTTGGGGCGTTGCCCTGATTTTGCGGTAGAGCCCTGCCGCTTTTGAGCTGGATTTGATTGGCCTTTATGGTGAGCTCCTCGTCCTCTTCGGGAAAACAGAGCTCCTCCTCAGAGTCACTGCCAAGATGGATGGCGTAGCATGTCACTACTAGGATCTCTTCATTAGGGTCTTCTTCTAACTCCTCCAGAATTTTAGCCGCTTGTACAGGGAAGAACTTCTTCAATTGAATCAGAGTTCTTTCCTTCTGTTCATAATCTTCAAGGGAATCGATATGTTTTTGAATGGTCGATCTCCCTGCAAACTCCTTTTCACGCCGAGCTGCACTTTTCTTCTACTTGAGCTTTTTGGATTTCGAGACTGATGGAGTCGCATTGGCAGCTGGAAAGGTATGCTTCTTCTGCCCTTCCCACTCCGTCCTGGGCTCTTTCAGAAGTAGCTTTATCATCTTCTTTGTCGTATTAGATATGTGCATACTCCACGGAGGCTGCGGTGAGTCAGTTTCGTTTGTCAGGGCAGCGGGTTCAGCTGTCTGCTCCCAGAAGGCTTCAACTTCTGTCTGTATAAAGTTGGTGGTTGCAACTTGATTGTTCACCAACACGCTTTTGGACAGCTCGATCTCTCCAGCCTTGTACTGCTTCTCGACCCAGTCCTTGAAGATATAGCAATCCTCGATTGCATGGCTCACTACTCGGTGGTACGGGCAATACAAGGGATTGTCGGTCATTTTTGCTTCTTGGGGTCTTTTCGACTCCGGCAATTGTAGGTCGTTGTTCAAGGCATCTCTAAATATCTTGTGGACCTTGTCCCTTCTGAAAGAGTAAACCTTGTTCTTCTTCTCCTCTAGGGAAGGCCTATCTCCTCCCAGCAATGGCTTTCGAGACCGGTTGGTTTTGGATTCGCCCGCCCTTCGCTTTTCTTCATTGTCGGACGCATTGAAGACATTGGTACTGCTGGAACTCCCGCTTCTACTGTTGTCGTCCCGCTTGCTTTTCCAAGTTTTGTCTCTCTGAGAGTCCGGGGTAGACTCTTGCTTCGAGCGTTCCAGCATTTGGACTTTCTTGGTTAGCTCTTGAAACGTCTTGAGGCCTGCTGTACACAAGAACGGGACCATCCAATTGCTGAGGTTCCCAATGAGAAGGCTGACGGACTGGTCCTACTCCAGCGGCGGTTCGCACTTGACTGTGAGATTACGCCATCGGGGGATAAAGTCGGTGTTGCTTTCATTCTTCCCCGGCTTGGTCCTCACAAGGTCGGCAATAGAGATTTTATCACTGACACTCATGAACCTTTGCCGAAACAGAGACTCCATTTGGGCAAAGGTAATGACGGACCCGTCTGGTATACTCGCGTACCAGTCGAAGGCGACGCCGGTCAGGCTGTTGAAAAACTGATGAAGAAGGAGCGCGTCATTGCCCCCTGTATTTCCGCACGATGCTTTGAAGTGGGCGACGTGCTGATTTGCATTCCCCGTTCCGTCAAATCTTCCGAACTTAGGAATGACGTAACCGCTCGAGAACTCAATCAGATCGTACTGTGCGGGATATGGCCGCCCACTACTACCAATTTCTTTCTGAGCTTCAGCTTCAGCCACCAATGTTTTAACTTTGCTGGTGACCAAGTCCATTATCCGATCTTGTGTTAGCGGGATAGTGCTATCTGGGGCCAGGGCGTCCCCAGAAGCGGAATGTGGCTGGCTTTCATGCGGCTCGACCAGTCTTGGGCCCAAAGGAATGGGCATTGGCCGCTTCGGATTGTCATCGCCCGGCTGATTAGTAGCGACTTGTGCTTGATTGGGAGGCGCTCGAGCAATTTGAGCCGTAAGCTGCATCACAACGTTCGTTAAGCCGTCAATTTTCGAATAGAGCTTGGCCATCTCTCTATCTTTGCTCCTGAGCTGTTTTTGAAGCTCTTGAAGCAGCTCTTGCTCCGCGGTCCTGGGGCGGAAAGTCGGCTCTTCCTCGCTGTCTGAGCTTGACTCTGCATGGACCGAGGGGTCTTTCTGCCTATCATCCTCATCAAGAGGGTTTTCTTCATCCAGCGGTGGCGGCTGATCTTGGGCAGCGGCAACTACATTCAAGCAAGATTAGGCTTGGGATATGGTGGCCCCATCCTTGCTTTTGCTGCGAAGGTTGTCGCTGGGGCGCCCGCCCGCCATATAGACCGTATGAATAATATATCCAACCCTCTTTTTATTATCGGCGGCTGGCCTGACCAGGTTCTTGAATGGTGTTGGCGCTTCTTTTCTGGGTTTGCCCCGCTGCTTTCGTGCGGTACAGAGCGCCTGATAGAATCTTGAAGAGACAGTGTCATACTTTTTCTGTTGGGGCCAGGACACGTCTCTTTGTAGCGACGTTCGGACCGCTGTCTTCTTGATTCTGGCGGTCATGGCATTTTTCTGAACCCACTTCAGAGGTTCGAAAGAATTTCTAATTTTTACGGCCGATTCAGCCGTCATCGCGGGGTGACCCTGCTCTTGGAACCTCACAAGATTCCACCTGGCCGGAGTCCTGGCCCTCTTGTTGGCTCGATACCTGAGCCGCTTCTGCCTTAACTTCTCTGTTTTAAGCACTTGGCAGACTTCGGCCTTTCGGGAAGACATTGTAGACTGATTGATAGAAAGGCCAGAGGAGACGCCTGATCGTGCATTTGATGGAGTCATCGCTTGAGCTCGTCTGCAACGTTTGATGTTGCCCTTTGTACCAGAAGCCTTGCCCCCAGCTGGAGCACCAGAGAGTCGCTCAGGCGCTGTCTTAAGTTTCGGTTGTGGCGCCTTAGCGATCACAACATTCGGCCTCCTGCCCCTTGAGACCGGCTTGGCCACCTGTTTTGCCGGGATTTCTGCCAGATGAGCGCTTCCGGCAGGGTAGATGATGACGGAGCCAAACTGGCGGGGCAGTTCCTCCAACTGTCGACTGAGGCTTGCGGGGAGAACCACATGAGCATTGACCTTGACCACGTACGGGATCGGGGCACGTTGGAAGCTAAATTCGTCTTGGGAGACATTATCGTCGAAAGTTGATTGCTGCACGAAAAGAAAACATCATTTCAGTATAGGCAATCGATATGTATATTGATTGAGTTCGCATGAACGTTTGACCCGAAATATAGGAGGAGAGATTGGTCCCACAGGGCGTGCCAGAATCTGTATGGTGTTTTTCGTCACCCCATTGAGATGGGAATACGCGCGCGCTTGTCAAGAGTACTACAGATTCCTCCTGCCTAGGGTAGGCCGAGGTTTATTGATTGCGGGGATCCGAATATCCGGCAGCCGCGGACTAAGCTGCCGTTAATTACCCCTCGTCTTTGGAGCGAGGGAACCTCTGATTAACGGGTTAAACTGGTCATGCGAACTCAATGTGCAGCGTGCGTGTGTTGTGTTTTGAAAGGGGGTTTTGGATACATCGGGAGCCACACAAAGTTTTTACGGGGGTCCCGCTACCCAGATAGCGGGCTGGGGGTCAGGGGGCTAGCAGCCCCCTTGCGGGGTGTGGGGCAGCGCCCCGGCCCAAAATTTTTTTGGGAAGGACAGTGTTGTAGAGTATGTGTGTATCTATATATATATATATATATATATATATATATATATATATATATACATGTATACATATAAAAAAAGGAAGAAAAAGCTCCCAAAGGACGCGTGGGGCCAGCGCCTTGAGCGTTGTGCGCTTAGGTGCTGTGCGCTTAGGCGCTAGCGCGCCACGTGTTCGACACGTGGGCGATGGACGCTTAACCGCTAGGCGCTCGAGCGCTAGCGCACCACGTGTCGACACGTGGGCGCTTGGCACTTGAGCGCTGGGCGCTTGAGCGCTAGCGCACCACGTGTCGGCGCGTGGGCGCTGGGCGCGTGAGCGTTAGGCACTCGAGCGTGCCACGTGTCGGCACGTGGACGCTTGGCGCTCGAGCGCGCCACGTGTCGGCACGTGGGCGCTTGGTGCTCGAGCGCCAGGCGCTCGAGCGCTAGCGCGCCACGTGTCGGCACGTGGACGCTGGGCGCTTGGGCGCTGGATGCTCGAGTGCTAGCACGCCACGTGTCGGCACGTGGGTGCTGGGCGCTCGAGCGTTAGCACACCACGTGTCAGCACGTGGGCGCTGGGCGCTTAAGCGCAAGGCGCTCGGGCGCTTGGGCACCGGCAAGGAAAAAGGGCATTTAGCCCCAAAAACTCCCGAAAGGGAAAATTAAAGTGGAGTTAAACTTCTAAGCTGTTTTGAAGCTGATGAAGGGCTTCTCCCCTTGAGCCCTAGTTCTTCCCCAAAGTGGGGTTTCTGAAGATGGGTCTCCTTCTTCTTTCTTTGTTGGCCGGATCTTGAGGATCAAGAAGTATGAGATTTTAAAAATCTCTCCTTTATGAGATCTGATGGCAGATCTGAGTTCCCCTTTGTGGGTTTTGTGGTGAAAAACTATTTTGTTTTATAAAAGGAAGAGTAAAACTCTTGATTTAATTCAAAAGAAAAGGAGAAGGTTTTAGAACCTTGAGGAAGAAGAAGATCACAGATCTGGATTTTTTTGGAGAGAGAAAAAAGTTGTTGGGATATTTTCATTATCCTTGCCTTTATAGGCTATACACTTTACACATAGCCCCTTGGGCTTCACAAAATGGTATTTTGCCTATCCCATGGCTCATGTGCCATTTCTTTTTGCACATAAGCCATGAGTTTTACAAAAATTTGGCTTTATGCCCATTTTTCTTACATTCATTCGTAAAATAAAATAAGAGAAATACAATAAAATTATTTATTACAAAATTTATATCTTGGCATGGGGGAGGCCGGCCGCTCCATGTTCGGACTCGACCCGGGCATGGCCCCACTTGATCTAGGCTTGGGCCTACTTGGCTTGGGGTTGACTTTGATTTTGACTTGGTCAACCGGGGTGTAAATTTTTACCCCAACATCCCTGCCACCACTTCTTGAAGGAATTGAACTCCTCGGTGGGGTGCGTAACCTTCCGATGGTATAGGCAGTAATTCGGATGTATATCCGGTTCGTCGGGGCATGTACTCCTGGAAGTATTTTTTTTGAAAGGTGGCAGCTTCATTCCTATCGACAGAGCTTTGGCGAACTGCTTCTTTATCCTGATTATGCTCCTGCTGGTGGCAAGGGCACTTTCATCTGGTTGAGGTACTTTATGACTTCTCATCACCGGGGCTTCTTCGGCTTAACGCCAACACTTGGCCTTTTCGTATATGGCCGCTTCACGTCTTCGGTTAGCTTTGCTCTTTTGAAGAGCTTCGTTCAGCAGCTTATCGATGAGATCATCTGACGATTCCATAGGTTTTAGTTCCGAATCTGCCCCCAGTTCCTCTATGTCGGGATCTTCTTTGCCGTTTATCGACAAGTGAGAGATCATATGGCAACTCGCTACATAATCCTCGGATTCTTCTGACATGTCGTCTCCTTCATCAACGTCACTGTCACCATTCTCAAGGACATGCTTGAAGAATTCTTCCAATGTGACTGGGGTTCGCGCTTTTTGGTTGTATTCCTCCAGTGCGTCGATGTACTTTTGCAGACCTGTACGATGGTCGTCGATCTGCACGGGCTTCTTGGCCTTCTTCTTTTTCTTTAAAGATTTCGGAGGCTTGGACTGGAGGTTTTGTCCATCATTACCAACTTTTGGCGTTGGGTGCGGCTTCAGCATTCCGTTAATAACTTCAGGCTCCAGCGGGCTTTTCCACCTAATAGCCGGACATGCATAAAGATCCTTCAGCATTCTTTTAGTTATTGCTGAAAGGACCACTTCCCATGGAGCTTCTTCCACAAATGAGCACGATGCCCCCGACGTATCCACCTTTTTAGGAGCGTGATGTTGCGGCGGGTTCACCTTCCAGTTTTCAGAGAACGCGAACTTGCCCTGTAACAACCTAGTTCATTTATACCAATTCCAGTTCCCGTATTTACTTATCTGTGGTATTTTATTGATTTATCGTGTTTTGGATGTGAATGGTATTTTACATTTTACATTGTATTCAACCCGACCCGCTTGCTTGAACCTGTTGATTCATATTTATAAATTACCTTGACTTGTTACATAGACACGTGCATCTCATGTATGCCGCATACTGGCATTTTACCTGACATTGCATCTTTTACCATATAACATTTTAGGTCATGTAAAATAATTTAAAATTGCATTTCATAGCCTGCATATACCCCTAACCCCGTGGTAGCATCCGCGCATCTTGTTCTCGTCCCGTTCAGTGAAACGGGCGTGTTTGGATGGCTACGTGTACGCACGTGCATCCGTTCTTGAGGGTATGCATTTTCATTACCTGAGCATTCGTTTTGAATTTTGAAAGTCGCATATATTTTTTCATATTTTAAATTTGAATTTTTAGACCCGACCCGGGTGCATTTTGGAAATTTTTGTATTCCCGCCAAAATTCAAATTAATTAATTTAATATCCTTATATTCTATCCAGCTTTTAAAATTTCGTTAACAAACAAAAAAAATCTTTTTAAAACTAAAATATTAACTCAATTCAACTAACTTAAATCTTTTAAATATTAAAATCAAAACAAATTATTTTCCCCAGCTCAACACAGCTCCTCTCTCTCTCGCCCGTGGCCCACACACACTCTCTCTCTCTCCCCGCTATCTCTTTCTCTCTCTGTCACAAAATGACAATTCTATCTCTCCTAACTGTTCACCTATCTCTCTCTCTCCTCTCGATCTGCTCTCTCTCCTCTCTCTCTCTTTCTTTCAGATTATCTCTCTCTCTCTCCCTATATATTCATTTTAACTCTTCTTCCTCTCATTTTTCTTTCTGCGCAAACCCTAACCCGCCTGCCTCCACCTCGCCGTCGCCCAAAGCCTCCGATGACGCCCTTCCCGACCTCGCCGCCTCCTCACCCTCACCATTACCTCCACTTCCTCTCTCTTTCCCCGAGCCCTGCACACCTAAAGGCATAATCCGAGCCCCCTGCACACCACTTCACCGTCGGAGTTGATCGCCGCCGTTGATCTCGTCGCCGCCGTTGATCTCGTCTCCCAGATCACCGTGCACCACAGTGAGCCATTCTCTTCCTTCTCTCTCCCCTTCCTTCCTCCTTCTTTCTTTCTTTCCTTTCCTTCTATCTTTATAGAAATGGTTCTCTGTTGTTTAGTTCGCCGGAAACCGGACGTGACATCGACGATTCCGACGAGCCAGCGAACGTACCTGACTTGTGTGATCACCTTTGTGCGTTGTTTGGAACCGTTCCGTGTACCATGCGCGCGTCGCGACATTTCGCCGACGTGAGACGTTCCGTACACACCCGTTTCTTGATCCGTCTAGGCAAGTTAATCTTGCTACATGCTATATAACTCATTTACATATTTATTTAAATATATATTATACCTGTAGTTTAAATCTAGTACCCCATGTTTCATTTTATAACATTTCGGTGTTCCGTTTGCATCCGTTTATACCATTTTAGATCTAGGTCATGGAAAACATATCTTTTTGCATATTAGATTACATTAAACTGCATCCATACCAATATTTATATCATATGGTGCTTACTTGTACATCCCATAGTACCATTTTATAGTTTATAACCTTTCGGATACCTATTTGCATTCATCTCGTCTAATATATATATATATAATTGCATCCACAGATCACCTAAATGCATAATACTGTGATATTAATATTCCATGTTTAATAAGGAGCATCCTAATTAGTGTTGGAACTATAAATGTAACCCTAATCAATAATTGTGCATCCATATCCTTGAATTTATATCTTTTGGCATACCACATCACATTATTCCATTTTTTTGTTACATTGGTACCCCATACTTGTTTTTGTGCACCCATGCTTATTATAGTTTGATTATGAGCACCCACGTGATACTTGTGCACCCCTTGACATGACTTGATACACTACTGCTTGACACGACTTGATACTTTTGCACTACTTGACCTGATTGGATCCATGTACACTACCTGACGTGACCTGATGTACCACAGCTTGACCTATTACCTGATCTTATTACTAATGCCAACAATCTTGACCTGTTGTCCCTACGGACATTTCCTGTTGTCTATCCAGATAAACCTGTACCTGCTTGATCCTGTGTTGGCATTAGCTCCAGATTTATCAATACTTGACTTAAACACATAGCTTGGGGGTATGGAGAAACCAATGATGTAACCTGACTTGTAACTCGACAGTTCGATGCCTTTACTGATCAGTTTTACGGGCTAGGTCAGCCCCGGGATGATGCGGCTAACATCATTCATCGTTACATACTACCTTTTACTGCCTAGCGGCACGTCTCAGATTCAGCCCAAGAATCTTGACCGTGGTCCCGGGCACGCACGGGATACTATTGAGTTACATTGACGATTCATCAAATTAATTTCAAGACTTGAGAGTAGTTAACCCAGTAGACCAGTCTAGATTACTCACTGCACATCACCTATGCCTTACCCTTCACTGTCCTTATTTATGTTACTGTTATACATGTTTTACCGTTCATACTCATACCTGCATGTCTTGCTACCTCCTGTTTATATTATTGCTTGATATTATGACGCACTGACGTCTGAGTTTTGCATGGCCCAAATTCTTTACCTTTGCTGCAGGCCGAGCAAGAGCATTTCAGTGAACAGGCCGAGTAGTGAGGACCTGTTATTAGTTTATTTTACTTTCTTTTCAGCATTTTCATTCCCGATGTGAGCCCGCATTATGGGACGTACATTCCGGTTTATTCTTGTATTGAATCTTTTGCTTCCGCATTATTTTATTCTTGACTCGTTATTCTGGCTCATGGACATGTATTAGATAGTTATTATTATTGTTCTTGATATCTCTACAGCCGTAATGTGACTGTGGAAGGATATTTCCTATCCACGGGTAGCATGGTTGGCTCTGTTACGTGCCTATCTTAGCGTACTCTGGGAAGCGGGGCGTGACAGGGTTTGTTTGGTATCAGAGCCATAGGATCTAGGTTAAACGGGTTTGATTCTTTTGTAGTTGGGTATTGGACCCAATATACGAATCAGAATACTCGTGATTAGGAACATGTCCTGTCATTTTGTGAATCTTAACTTCCTCCTGATCCTTACCTTGACGATATGCAAACTTCTTTGCATTTCGACTTGAAACTTTGGTCCCTTATTGTTTATCTCTAGAATTTGGGTGACTTGAGTAGAGTTATGTGATTGTAACTATGTACCGCGGCATGGTTACAATGCGGTACTCTATTTAAGCAACTTGGAGTTCCAGTCTTGATTCATATCCTTGATCTATATTTTGAATCTGTTATCATACTAATTCTTTCGGTGTTTTGATTTCAGGAACATGGCAGACAAGAATCTGAAAACGTACCAGAGGGGTGTTGACGAAGCCGCTTTGCTTGGAGTAATCCGTAGGATGCTGGAGAACCAGAAGCGGCAGACCGAACTGAACCAGCAGCAAGCAGAAGCTTTTCAGGAAGGTTTGCGGACCGTCCAGCAGTCCGTAAACAATGTTGTGGCCAGACCAGTTGATCGTGTGGGTACCGTGGCGGATTTCCGGAGACTTGGTCCATCCGTCTTTACTGGCCTGGAAGAGCCGTTACCAGCGTAGCAGTGGCTGGTTGATACGGAGAATTTGCTCGTTGTGGCACAGATTCCAGAAGATAAGAGAATGGATGTGGTACGCATTCAGTTGGTGGACTATGCCCGTGAATGGTGGCTCGTGGAAGAGACCCGCTTGCCCAAGCCGATCAGTTGGGCGGTTTTTTCGAAGAGTTTCTTGGAGAAGTTCTTCCCGCAGACTGCACGGGAGGAAATGGAAGAAAAGTTCATCAGTTTGAAGCAGAACGGCGCACCTGTGGATGTACATGCAGCTGAGTGGACACGGCTCAGTAGATTCGCTGGACCTTTGGTTGCCAACGATACTGATAGGGTGAGGAGGTTCATGCGCAGTTTGGATGTGGACATCCAGAGGCAAATTGTATCTCTGGGTTTGACCACTTTCTCACAAGTACTTACAGCGGCCCGAGAGCAGCAGAGCCTATCTATGAAGACTGGGAGTACGCAGCAGCAAGCAGTTACAGTGCGGAAGCCGGCATTTGCACCGAACTGAGCGCATGTACGTAGAGGTATTCCGGTGAACCGACGTGGAGTAACACCTATGAAGAAGCCTGTTGTCGTTGATCAAAGAAGGAGCGTGATTTGTGACTACTGCCATTTACCCTGACATGTGCAAAGAGATTGTCGAAGGATGCGGGGAATCTGTTTGGTTTGTGGATCGGCGGATCATACTATCAACGTGTAACATTTCAGAAAATATAAAATATTATTTTTGGAATTTAATATTAAAATAATATTTTTCCCGAAAACTGCCCGATTTGCGAAATTGGGGTTTTCGAAAAAGGGTATAAATATATACCAATAATTGTAAAATAAATAGAAATTAAAATGATTTATTCATTTAATAATATAATTAAAGGATTTGGCATTTTTAAAATTTATTATATGCAATTTTGATAAAAACCCGATTAGTGCACTGCTAATCGCGATTAAGCCAAATCCGCGTTTTTACAGTTTCCATGGTTAGTGCACCATGACATGTTTCATTTTGTGACATGTTTCATTTCATTTGGGCTATATATTATAGTTTATTAGTGGAGAGAAAAGAAAAGGAAAAAGAAAAGTCAAAAAGGGGACATAATGATTAGGGTAGGTTTACTTTTGGAGAGAGAGAGAGAGAGAAATATAGTGAGAGAGGGAGGGGGGCTGCTGCCATTTCCAAATCCCCCATCTTTTTTCCCATCTTCATCTTTCTCAAGCCATTTCCCTCCACTTAGAATCCCTAGATCCATCTCCAATTAATCCCCAAAACCCTAAACCCCTTTCACAAAAGTTAATCCCCTCTTCACCCTCTACGCATTGGACCAAGCATAATTCGATTTTGGGTGAATTTGGTCGAGCTAGGGCTTTCTTGGGTTGCCATGGGAGGTATATCTCTTTCTATGTTAGTTTATGTAAGTCCGTGTTGCCCACCCCGGTGCTTACGGGGAGGCGGAAAACATAATAAAAATCGGATTTTTAATGACTTAGGCAACATGGACTATGCTTGTGAGGATCTTTGCTAAACATAAACTAGCTAACCCTAACTACAAAGTAGCTAAGTGAAGAAAGGTTATACCTTTGGTCTTTAGTCCTTCTCTCCTTGCTCCTAGGTATGGTAGAAAAGGATCACCTTGCTTGTCTTCTCCCGTCAAAGAAGGATCCACCCGAAAGCCACCACCTTTAGCTTCAACTCCAAGCTAGGAGTAACTAGAGTGCAAGAAATGCTAAGACTTGAACCCTAGAAGTGAGTAGAGAAGATCAAGAGAGGGTTTTTCTCAAGCTTTTTGTTTCTCAATACATGAGAGGGAGAGAGCTTGAGGGAGAGGATGAGCAAGAGAGAGAAAAGAAATGAGAGAGTGAGAAAATAGTGAGCCATTCTCACTAATATGTGAGGATAATTTTAATTAGATAATTAGCTTGAAAATTGTCATGATAAATCATGAATTGACCATTATCATTTCATTTTTGCAAAGATCAAAGAGCATCTTCCAAATGAAATGATTATGGTCAAGTTGTCAACATGGTCAACAAGTCAATGAAGTCAAATTGTCAACAACAACCATGCACAATAATTAAGCTAATTATCAATTAATAATAATCCACACAAAATCAATAGGGTTAATAAAATGACAAAAAGCCATTAACCCTAAACAAGGTCCTCTCCCCCAATCTCAAGCAACTGTGCATACGCACCCGCATTCGTGATCCGAGGAACACGAATATCCAGAGAAAAACCAATCTCAAATCATATACTAGGATCCGGCTTAAACCAAAGCCCGCTAGTATAAACTGTCCGGACAGCAAACGTGCACAAGTGCGCGGATGCGAACGAACCCTGTCGCAAAACCATGCGACCTCTACTCGTTTTGCCTAAAGGCGAATAGCTCTCTGTGTGGGACTCTAAAGACTCGACACTACGCTGGCAGTGGGTTTAACCACAGACCGCAAGCGGCACTAGCTGTACGTAACGGTCCCCAGGTAGATGTCGATAAGAAGACTGACGAGGTGAACCCCATCTGCACTCCTACTGAGCCTGTATGTGACAATCTCCGTACAGTCCGGTCTGTTCGTCTGATACATCGCATGGCGGGCCTAGGGGGGCGGTAAACGTCAGTCCCCTAATAGCGGTACAAGTCGTGCCGGAGTGAAGCCCAGAACACCCTGAGATAACACTGGAAGCCTACCAGTATATCTCGCTTGCCCTGGCCAGGGACTACTCGTGTAATGGCTCTCCTGGACACAGCGCGATGTCAACCCCCAATACCGGGAGAGACGAATCCTGTCTAACCGTCACTGCCTCCAAGTGCTTCGGGGCTGTACCCAAAAACTACCTGTTTGCACAGCTCCTTTGAGCCGTGGTAGGGTAGTAATCAAAGTGCAGTGGGAACACACTCGAGGCGAAGTGACAGTGTCAAGTCAGCGGACTAAGCTGTACTCATGTCACCTGGGAACTGATAACTGACGATAGGTATATTACCAACCAACAGTTCCCGACGAGTCCTGTCCAGTGTACTCGTAACCTAACGAGCACCCGCATACTATCCCAAGTACGACGTACTAACGGCTGTGGGACAGACCGTCTCCCACACTGGGATGAGAAGCGCATACGCTAGTCTACTCCGGAGTATCGATGCCCTGTCTCGATAGTCCAACGACCAGGGACCTGTATAAGGATGTGCTTATAGATTACCCAGCTCCCACGAGTGCGAGCGCCATCACAACGCTGGTAATCAAGCAAAGATCCTAAGGGCTCTACTAATATGTATACCCGCAATATGCTAAAAGAAACACATGCACATATTAAAGCAGAGACAAACCAAGTAGCATACTACCATTTCGAGCAAGATTGTATATACAACTGTGAATATCCCAAGCTTCCATTAAGTAATATACAAGCTAGTATGATACAGTAATGGCCTCTAGGGCATATACACTAACAATCTCCCACTTGCACTAAGGCCATGTACTGGCGTATCGAAGACCTATCATCTCGATCAGCCGCTCGAACTGAGTCTGGGGTAGGGCCTTCGTGAGTGGATCTGCAGTGTTGTTCTCCGTATTAACTCTCTTTACCTCGATCTCCTGGCGATCTATGATCTCCCTGATCAGGTGATACCGCCTCAAAATGTGCCTGGACTTCTGATGGGACCTGGGTTCCTTCGCTAAAGCTATAGCTCCGTTGTTGTCGCAATACAGCGGTATTGGATCAACAATGGTAGGAACCACCTGAAGCTCCGTGAGGAACTTCTTCATCCAGACAGCTTCCTTTGCGGCATCGCAAGCAGCTATGTACTCCGCTTCCATTGTTGAGTCTGCAACGGTCTCCTGCTTGGAACTCTTCCAGCAAACCGCCCCTCCATTGAGGGTAAAGACATAACCCGACATGGACTTGGAGTCATCCTTGTCACTCTGGAAGCTGGAGTCAGCAAAGGCCTCGAGCTGGAGGTCTTTTCCGCCATACACCAAGAACATCTCCTTAGTCCTTCTCAGGTACTTGAGAATGTTCTTTACCGCTATCCAGTGTTTCTCCCCTGGGTTTGACTGATACCGGCTTACAACGCTCAATGCGTACGCTACATCTGGTCTGGTACACAACATCGCATACATTATAGAGCCTACCGCAGAAGCGTAGGGTATAATAGACATGCGATCCCTTTCCAAATCAGTCTTGGGAGACATCTCTTTGGAGAGGGTGATCCCGTGACAAGCCGGTAGATTACCGCGCTTGGAATCTTCCATACTGAACCTTTTCAGTATGGTGTCAATGTACCTTGACTGTGAAAGTCCCAACATCCTCTTAGATCTATCACGATAGATCTGGATCCCCAGAATGTAGTTGGCATCACCCAGGTCCTTCATGGAGAACCTCTGCGACAAGAATCCTTTGACTGACTGTAGCATAGGAATATCATTTCCTATTAGGAGAATGTCATCCACGTACAAGACGAGGAATACCACAGTTCTTCCTACAATCTTACTGTAAATGCATGGTTCATCTGGGTTTTTGATAAAGTCGAATTCTTTGACAGTATCATCAAAGCAGATGTTCCAACTCCGCGATGCCTGCTTAAGTCCATAGATGGACTTTAGCAACTTGCACACTCTACCGCTGCTCCCACTCTGATTGAATCCCTCCGGCTGATCCATATAGACGCACTCTTCCAAATTTCCATTTAGGAAAGCCGTCTTTACGTCCATCTGCCAGATTTCATAATCGTGGAAGGCAGCAATGGCAAGTAGGATCCGAATGGATTTCAGCATAGCCACTGGAGAAAAGGTCTCGTCATAGTCCAAACCAGGTCTTTGACGAAAACCCTTTGCTACAAGTCTAGCTTTATAGGTCTCAACCTGCCCATCTACACCAATCTTCTTTCTGAAGATCCATTTGCAGCCTACGGGTTTTACCCCTTCTGGTGCAAAGTCCAAAGTCCAAACTTTGTTGGTGTACATGGACTCCATCTCGGCCCGCATAGCATCTAGCCATTTTACCGAGTCGCCGCTCTGGATGGCTTGCTGGAAGCTAGTAGGCTCACCATAATCCATGGTGCAATCCTCTCTATCCCCGTCTATGAGAAAACCGTAGTATCTCTCGGGCGGATGAGACTGCCTACTACTTCTGCGGAGTGGCGCTGGGATATCCGGTTCTCTTGAAACTTCTGGTTCTTCCAAGCTTTCAGTAATAGCTTGTGGTTCTGGAATTTCTTCCAGTTCTATTGCGCTCCCACTTATCTGATTTTCTAAAAATTCAGTTTCCAAGAAGTGGGCATGCTGAGAAACAAAAACCTTTTGTTCCTCTGCGGAATAGAAAAGATACCCCCTGGAGTTCTTCGGGTATCCCACAAACTTACACAGTACTGAACGTGCCTCGAGCTTGTCCGCATGCTGCTTTTTTACAAAAGCTGGACATCCCCATGTCTTAAGGTACTTGAGACAGGGTTTCTTCCCACTCCACATCTGATATGGAGTGGTAGGCACAGTCTTGGTGGGAGCCTTGTTCAAGAGATATGCAGCTGTTTCTAGTGCATAACTCCAGAAGGATCGCGGCAACTCAGCCTTACTCATCATGGAACGAACCATATCCAATAGGGTTCGATTCCTCCTTTCCGATACACCGTTGTGTTGTGGTGTGTATGGGGGAGTAAGTTGAGAGAGAATTCCATTCTCTTTTAAGAAGCCCAGAAACTCGGCACTTAAGTATTCTCCTCCTCGATCCGATCTTAGGATCTTGATACTTTTGCCTGTTTGTTTTTCAACTTCATTCTTGTATTCTTGAAATTTCTCAAAGGCCTCGGATTTGTGCTTCATCAAGAAGACATGCCCATACCTAGAGAAATCATCGGTGAAAGTAATGAAGTATGAATAACCACTTCGCGCATGTGTAGACATTGGACCACACACATCACTGTGTATGAGTCCCAAGAGCTCGCTTGCTCTTTCTCCGTGTCCAGTGAACGGAGTCTTTGTCATCTTTCCCATGAGACAAGATTCACAAGTGGCATAAGACTGATACTCAAACGGATTCAAGTATCCCTCTTTATGTAACTTTGTTAACCGTGTCTCATTAATGTGACCCAGTCTACAATGCCATAAGAAAGCCTGATTTGTTTCCGGAGACTTTCTTTTAAGTGTGTTCTGGACACTGAAGATCTGAGCTTGATTCAGTACGTATATACCGTTCTGTAATGTACCTGACCCAATCAGAACTTGATTTAGGTGGATGTTAACTACATCGCTTACAAAAGTAAAATCATATCCTTCCTTAGAAATTAAGGATACAGATATGATATTACATGTTGCACCTGGTACATAAAAACAGTTACGCAGAATCAATATCTGCCCAGTTGTCAGTCCTAGATGATATTCCCCTACGGATTCAGCATACATGCTCATTCCGTTAGCAACCCTGAGAGTCATATCACCTTTCCTGATAACCCTACGGTTTCTCAAAGCCTGTAATGAATTACAGATATGAGATCCTGATCCGGTATCCAATACCCAGGAAGTAGGGTTAACTGACATACAGTTCTCAATCACAAACACACCCGAAGCCGAAGCCACAACATGCTTCGAATTCTGGCTACTGGCTTTACAAGCCCTGCAATCCTTCTGTCCATGTTCATTCCCGTAACAATAGGAACATCCTTCTTTTACTACATCTGTTCCTGAAACTTCTGCCCTTCCCTTTCTTTCTACTTCCCTAGTTTCCTTTAGGGTAGTAGACAGAGACTGTTGAACTGAGTCAGCATCTGACCTGTTCTTCAACGTGGTCATCAGGTCCGAGAGCTCAATAGAGCTGGTCTCTGTAAGGACGTTGCCCCCTACAGATGACCCGATAGCCAACCTCGCTGGAAGCAATTCGTTCGAGGTCTCATATCTTGCGATACGAGATTGCTCTCCATATAAAACTTTGTTATGGAGGAAGATAGAAGCTAAGTCCATCTTCTCGTGCTGCCTCTGGTATATACCATCAACTGAGGCTAACACGAGGCACTTGGCTTTCGCACAGACTTTTTCCGATGTCCTACGAATATCAATATCCGTGACAGGGGAAACTGGACCTGAGACGGCAGGGGTTGGATCAGTTAAGAGGTGTCCCAGCTTGTCCTGGGTAATGGACATCTGGACAGACCTTTGCCAGTCAAAACAGTTAGATTCAGTCATCTTTTTATCTAGATGTAACCTAGGTGTGGTCACAGGGTCGCTGCAATTAAGAGAGAGAGAAGAAAACACTTAGCATGTTGCTCTTGCAAGTTTAGATTGGTTTTTAATTTATCTAAACAGGATGGCTCCCACTGTCTCTCGAATCCCTTCTCAAACCGTAAAGAAAAGATTAGTCGGGATCAATCTCACCGTACAATACTTGCTTAACCGTTCAGCCAGGCCAGTGTCGGTACTTCGAGGGAGGTTTTCCAACGCTTTCGCGAAGTTCCTTAATTAAGTAACCTCTTTTCCCTGTGGGCGTAGCCCCGCTAACACCTTTCTAGGCACCTACTAGGTTTATAGCATTGATCGTTAAGTGAGAGTTTTCCCGAGGAGTAGCATATACTCACAGTAGGATCGGGATCCAAATATCATCGCGTGATAAAACCGAAGGAATCCTACCAGAATCATCACACTCCAAATGGTATGCAACGCTAGCAAGTTTCAGTACTTATGAAACTCCCGATGTGGATTTTTGCCCCATGCTCTTATGACCTTGACGAAGGTCAACAAATCATAAGTCACATGTCAAGTTCTACCCGTCATTATCCAGGTTAATTTGAACCCACCCGTACATACCCTTGACGAAGGTCAACAAGGTAGTACGACTGTCCCAAACCAACGCATCTATCTATGCTACATATGAACACCCAACAGCTACCAATCACTATGCCTTGACGAAGGTCAACAAACATAGCTTGAATACTATTGAATATTCATACGAAACGACGGAGGGCTACGGATGGTTTTGGCGAAACCGTGAACGTAGTGAACTTGATCTAATCGATGGAACGAGATAGCTTTTAAAAGGAGTGGTTCAAGCTCCGCGTTTAAAAGTTTAGTTTTGAAAAGAACCGAGTGGTTTTCAAAGTGTTCCAATCGACTTTTACTTGGTTTATTTCTTGCATTAGTTCTTTTAATGCGTCCCATCAATTAATCCTACCATTGCAGAAAACAACCAAAATATGACGTACGCTTATGCCATTCGCATTCGCCACGGGGCCCCGTCATCACCCGTTAGGTTACTTAACTAACGACAGAGCGGGGGCTGGGCTAGCGCGGCTGTAAAACATAAGCAACGCCTAAATAGTTATTATATAATTATACAGCAATGATAGACATTACAGATCACAGATGAATACATTGGATATACTAGGAATCCGCAATGCGTTCGAGCCTGCAACGCAAAACGGATTACACGGTCGCGGTGAATAGCCAATACCCCACCCAAGACCCCTACGGGTGCGGCAAACTACCCGCCAAGCACCCGAAGCGAAGCAACCTCCCTCACCACCGTGAGTAGGCCACTCGGCACTTCGAGATACCCGGTAGTTTGTGCACCCCCTCCATGGGTCTATCCTAGGAGCAAAAACAGTAAAAAGAATTATACAATGACGGCTACAACCCCGACCCGGTTGTGCGGCCATACAAAGAATATTATTACATCAATTTACATGTTACAAATGAATGAAAGAAAAATAACGCTCATCTCACATCCAACCCGGCTATTCACCCGCGACAATCCAATCCATTCATATCCACAAACCAATAACAATCACAGATCATGTATAACCCCGACTAATCGTCTTATAGCGATTAGCCGACGTTCAATACATGCAAGCATTACAGATATAACTGATATAGTTAAAGTGCAGTGAAGTTCGGAAAAATACGGAATTATAGGACCCCAAAAAGAAATTTCTTTTCTGTAGAATCTGGGTACATATAATATATACTAAAAATCCCAAAACCAACAACAACACACTCTGCACGAAAAACGATGCGCCGATAACCACAATCCGCGGCGGTTCCGCCGCATATACCTACTTCATGCGGCGGAAGCGCGGCGACTTGAGGGATTAGGGTATCGTTTTTCTTGGGTGTATTCACAAAACCCTGAGACGATTTTACATGTGTACAGTTTTTCATTTCGAGCAGGAAAAATTTTAACAGAAACTTGGATTTTGTAAAAATTTGGTTTTGTGATTTTTCCGGTTCCGAACTTCGTTACACTTAACTACTTAACTAGTTTAGGTTTAGTTAGGCTCTGATACCACTGTAAGTCCGTGTTGCCCACCCCGGTGCTTACGGGGAGGCGGAAAACATAATAAAAATCGGATTTTTAATGACTTAGGCAACATGGACTATGCTTGTGAGGATCTTTGCTAAACATAAACTAGCTAACCCTAACTACAAAGTAGCTAAGTGAAGAAAGGTTATACCTTTGGTCTTTAGTCCTTCTCTCCTTGCTCCTAGGTATGGTAGAAAAGGATCACCTTGCTTGTCTTCTCCCGTCAAAGAAGGATCCACCCGAAAGCCACCACCTTTAGCTTCAACTCCAAGCTAGGAGTAACTAGAGTGCAAGAAATGCTAAGACTTGAACCCTAGAAGTGAGTAGAGAAGATCAAGAGAGGGTTTTTCTCAAGCTTTTTGTTTCTCAACACATGAGAGGGAGAGAGCTTGAGGGAGAGGATGAGCAAGAGAGAGAAAAGAAATGAGAGAGTGAGAAAATAGTGAGCCATTCTCACTAATATGTGAGGATAATTTTAATTAGATAATTAGCTTGAAAATTGTCATGATAAATCATGAATTGACCATTATCATTTCATTTTTGCAAAGATCAAAGAGCATCTTCCAAATGAAATGATTATGGTCAAGTTGTCAACATGGTCAACAAGTCAATGAAGTCAAATTGTCAACAACAACCATGCACAATAATTAAGCTAATTATCAATTAATAATAATCCACACAAAATCAATAGGGTTAATAAAATGACAAAAAGCCATTAACCCTAAACAAGGTCCTCTCCCCCAATCTCAAGCAACTGTGCATACGCACCCGCATTCGTGATCCGAGGAACACGAATATCCAGAGAAAAACCAATCTCAAATCATATACTAGGATCCGGCTTAAACCAAAGCCCGCTAGTATAAACTGTCCGGACAGCAAACGTGCACAAGTGCGCGGATGCGAACGAACCCTGTCGCAAAACCATGCGACCTCTACTCGTTTTGCCTAAAGGCGAATAGCTCTCTGTGTGGGACTCTAAAGACTCGACACTACGCTGGCAGTGGGTTTAACCACAGACCGCAAGCGGCACTAGCTGTACGTAACGGTCCCCAGGTAGATGTCGATAAGAAGACTGACGAGGTGAACCCCATCTGCACTCCTACTGAGCCTGTATGTGACAATCTCCGTACAGTCCGGTCTGTTCGTCTGATACATCGCATGGCGGGCCTAGGGGGGCGGTAAACGTCAGTCCCCTAATAGCGGTACAAGTCGTGCCGGAGTGAAGCCCAGAACACCCTGAGATAACACTGGAAGCCTACCAGTATATCTCGCTTGCCCTGGCCAGGGACTACTCGTGTAATGGCTCTCCTGGACACAGCGCGATGTCAACCCCCAATACCGGGAGAGACGAATCCTGTCTAACCGTCACTGCCTCCAAGTGCTTCGGGACTGTACCCAAAAACTACCTGTTTGCACAGCTCCTTTGAGCCGTGGTAGGGTAGTAATCAAAGTGCAGTGGGAACACACTCGAGGCGAAGTGACAGTGTCAAGTCAGCGGACTAAGCTGTACTCATGTCACCTGGGAACTGATAACTGACGATAGGTATATTACCAACCAACAGTTCCCGACGAGTCCTGTCCAGTGTACTCGTAACCTAACGAGCACCCGCATACTATCCCAAGTACGACGTACTAACGGCTGTGGGACAGACCGTCTCCCACACTGGGATGAGAAGCGCATACGCTAGTCTACTCCGGAGTATCGATGCCCTGTCTCGATAGTCCAACGACCAGGGACCTGTATAAGGATGTGCTTATAGATTACCCAGCTCCCACGAGTGCGAGCGCCATCACAACGCTGGTAATCAAGCAAAGATCCTAAGGGCTCTACTAATATGTATACCCGCAATATGCTAAAAGAAACACATGCACATATTAAAGCAGAGACAAACCAAGTAGCATACTACCATTTCGAGCAAGATTGTATATACAACTGTGAATATCCCAAGCTTCCATTAAGTAATATACAAGCTAGTATGATACAGTAATGGCCTCTAGGGCATATACACTAACAGTTTAGTTTGAATTCCTAGCATTTCGGTTTAAATTAGAACTCAGTTAGCGATGTATGAAATTATTAGTGAAGGTTTGAGTGTTGTTTGGAATTGGGTGATGCCTCGTGGCTGTTAACTAGACTTGGGTGCTGTTTAAGGACCTGGACCATAGCTTAGAAACCCAAAACACGGATTTAGAAACCCCGACATCGGATAAATGTGTGATTTTAGAGGGTATTTTGGAATCTGGAGCAACCCGGGGACACTAGAAATAATTTTGTGAGCACAGTGACCCATGCAGGCACCCAGGAAGCTACCACAGAGACCCGAGACCCCAACTCCACCAAATGGCCACAGATTTATCCATTCTGGCCGTAATTTGCGGCCAGAGCAGGGAAATAGGGTTCCAGATTTGGTCCATGGCTCTTTTTGCACTAAATTAGACCCCTCCTATATGCAGTTTTGGCTAATTGTCACCTGGGGAAAATCTGGGAGCATTTTGGTGTGTTTTAGGCTATGTTTTCCGTATTTTGAAATGCAATTTCTTGACATTTGGATTTGTATTTGGTTGTTGGATGTTTGTACATCGACAACATGGGTTGTTTGATTGTTTTTGCACGTGTAGGCCATAGGTTCTAACCTATGAGCGCACCATGCGCCATATCGGTTTTCCGGATTCGATTTTAATACGCATTGAGACTGTTGATTATTGTAGGTACCTTCACGTGGATTCCGAGGCGACGGAGCGTGGCGTCATCGACTTCGGCAAGCAAAAAGCAAGGTGAGTGGATCTATATTCACGGGGGAAGTCGGGTGGATGGCGTATATCACCCCCGCAAAGTTTTGGTGGAAAACTGATTGTATAATATGGTTAGGAAAACCTAGATTTAGAAACTAGGGTTAGAATGAAGATAGCTATGAAACCATATTAGAAACTAGAGGATAGTTAGGAGTGATATGTTATGACTATCATAGGATTGCGTTTAGCGATATTGCCGTTTAGGGTACTGTAGGATTAGATAGTCAATGTAAATGCGTCATCCGAACCATACCTTTTTCTAAACCGAAGGATCATATGTATCTTTTAAATATGTACCTTGAGGGATGTTATGGATTTTCAAATGATATCTTTTCTTTAAAACACCGTAACCCCTATTTTCAAAACTACGATTCGCTTCTTTTAAAATCTGCTTGTATGGTTCGGGTGTGTATGCTAGATTAGATACCTATACTTATAGTAGAGATAGAAGGTTTAGGTAAACTCGGCTTGATATGAGTTATAAATGTGATGAAAAGAATATAAGAAGGATATGATGATATGATGATATGTTGGTATACGGATGCGAGTCGATCGAGATGATTTATACTCTACCGATCCCCTGATATGAGATTATTGCGGATGTGAACCGGGACATAGGTACCTAGATATATATCCATATATAGAATGTTGTGAATCATGGATGATAGGCCATATGTGATATTAGACCGTACCCACTTTTTTCGTATAGGATGATAGGATCCCTATTAGTATAAAGCCGCCGCACGATGATATTCCGTGCGTGATGAGTTTGGCTTGATGATTGATCCTTACCCTTGACTAGAGATTGCCGTACGATGGATTATACCGTAAGCGATGTTACTGGGCCAGATGGCGATTGATAGATTCACCGACTCGGACATATAATAGTTACGTATACCTTATAGCTTTTAGCTGATGATTTACCTTGTGCTGCATTCATGATATTATTATTTCATCGCATATACCTGTGATAGTACACCTGCACCATTATTGATGATGCGTATGTCACACGTACACAGTTTATAGGCTCACACACTTCATCATCGATAATTGCCATGTCACTGCACAGTAGGATTGTTGTATCATGATATGACTCTTTGCATAACCTGCTTGCACATATACATTGATACATTCATACTTGCGGATATACACATTTGTATATCCATATTCGTGCACATATACATTGATACATTCATACTTGCGGATATACACATTCGTATATCCATATTGGTGTACATATACCTTGATACACCCATACTTGTGCACATACACATTGTATATTCATATTTATGCACACATACATGGTACATCTATACTTGCGCATATTCATATTGTATCTATATAGATAACTGGTTTTATTGGGAAATTGGGAACCGTAAGTTATATTTTAAAAACTGGAATCATTTTAAAAGAGCGGTTTCCCCTTAATATGTCATATCACGATTCCATATTGCATGATACACGGATATGCTCGCATTTCTTTTTATATGTCGTATACATCATGCTCTATTATTTTACGCATTGAGATATGCTGTTTTTATGAGATTTCTGGATTTGAGAACCGTGGATATTTCAAATGAGATTATGTGTTGTTTTAAAAACCCGGTTTCTCTTGATATGATATTTCAGTGCGTCCACCATGCGCTTTCTCAGTTCTGAGACGTGTGACATGTGGAACCCGATTCGAGGAGTGGACGGGCCGATTGCGGGTACATGGTGGACCCGGTATGCTACCCCGGGGCGAGAACGGATCGATGTGTAGTAGACGGTGAGCCTGGCAGAGGGAATACTACCTACCTATGATAGTATTTGGGCTCGGCGGATATCCGGAGGATACCGACCGGAGTCGAGAGATGATGTGGGTCGATCCGGACTGACGGAGCCCGATATATGAGGATTTACGTGCCGATGCTGGGCACTGTTTTCATGATGTTTTCGAGTGTCGATGCTAGGCACTCAGGTTCCATGATTTTGATGTGTCAGGAGGGACACCGTTGATATATATATCCTCATACTTTCATGCACACTCCTTTATGATATTTACGTGCATACAGACATTGATTATATGGTTGGACGAGATCCATATACATGCATTGATTATTACTGTTGGATGTTATCTACATGCATACATACCTTGATTATGGTTGGACGAGATCCATATACATGCATTGATTATTACTATTGGATGTTATCCACATGCTTATAGGCATTGACTACCTTGTTGGCACATATACAGACCCGGTCACCCTAGATATCATAGTATTACCTTTATGATATAGTTGGCCTAGGAGTCGTTGTTTATTCGATTTCTATCTGTTGATATTTTTCTACTCACGAGTTGGCAACTCACCCCCGTTGTGCCACAGTTCTTACAGGTTGACCGCTTGGATCCGTAGCTGCTTCGCTGGCACACAGTTGCATTTGGGTGTTTTGCATTGGTAGGTGGGATATTTGTATCATTCCCACTCTTGTATCTACATTTCATATTGTATCTAGTTAACTCCATCAATCAAAACTTGTAAATTGTATAAGTAATGAGACTTAGTGGGATTGTAGTTGCGAGACTTAGAGCGAGGGGTTTTCCGCTACTTGTGAGTTATATGTCTTGCTTTTCTTTATTTTTTGTGGTGAACTTCGCCGTTGGGCGTCGTATACTTTTATATATTGTTTTGCATGGTTGTGATCCGCCGTTTGGCGAAGAGCTAGCTCCCGCTTAGGAATGTCATTATTCTTATTATGTATTTGTGGTTTTGGATCAAAATAAACAAAGGAGGTGCTGCCAAAATGTCACGCCCCGCTTCCCGGTGGACGGGGAAGGGGACACGACTAGGTCCGCTACGTATTTACTGTGAAGTAAATACGCTGAGCGTATCTAAACAATATAAAAGTAAATCACAAGAGACAAGAGATATAGAAATAACAGCAACTTTATTAATAGCATTCTTTTGTACAATGCATGAAAAGTAAATACAACTGGAATGAAAAGCGATGCCTAAACAATGGCATAACAGGAAATGAAAATACTGAATAAAACAAGGTACAATGTCTAGAGCTCAGGGTCTTCGTGAAACTGATCCAAGTCTTCACCGGTGGGCTCGATCTCTGCTGGGTCCAAAGCACCTGACGACATTCAAAGAAGAAAGAAATAGAATGTCGTCAGCGAACAGGTCGCTCGGTAAGTCCCACAAATAAAGAAGAATTAGGAAGACAGAATAAGAGGTATTTTCTAAAGTATAATGTTGTAGAATATTGTGTTCACGCTGTTGATTGTAGCTTGGTACGGAAAGATGCCAGTGTATACGATAGGGGTCTCGGTATGCTAGAGACCAGGGCAAACGGAATGTACAAGGAACCGTTAAGCCACGGTACAACAGCAACGGAATATAGGTTAGGTGTCTTAATCTTACCGCCTCGTGCCACTACTAACACTTTCCGCACCAATCTCCCCTTAAACCCCGTAGTGTTTTGATAGTATTGTTGTATTGTATTGTGTAAGTTGGATGACTGATCAAAACCATGATATCAGTAAACAGTCTGTAACTGCATAATCAGGTAAATGGAATAACGGGATAATGGATGTATATCCATGGTTTGATTCAGTCAAGTTGTATAGATTGTTAACTGGATTCTGAGATTCATGTGTTATATTGAGTTGTAATATTAAAGAATATAGATTGACTTGAATCATATTCAAGTCAGAAATAATCAGACTCAAACCCGAGTCAGACTAAAAGAAATGTAAGTCGAAGTTCTATATTTGTTAGGGTCATTATTGTAATTTATAAAACTTGAGGGGGTTTTATATAAAAATACTTTTGTACAGTTTTCAAGATACACCTCAAGTATTTATTATTCGTCTTTATAGTTATAATGAGTGTGATTTTATTTTGTCTTATTTCTAGTGAAAATAACCTAGTTACATAAATAAAGGTATTAATTTGTAACATTGATTTATTTGAAATTCATGGTATTTTAATGTAACTTTTAATCTTGTAATTTTTAGGAAAAGGTGGAAACTTTATCTTGTAATAAAATAGGTATTTAAATGATAAATATACATATGTTTATACAAGAATAATTTTTAATAAATATTTTATTTTCCAAAAATCTCATTTTTTCTTAAATGTCGTATTTTAAACCTTTCGAGACTGAATGCTCCTTGCGGAGGTCTGAATCTCGCACTACTTAGCCCGAGGGTGCACGATAAACCGTACTATCCCTAACGGGTTCTCCAAAGGTGGGTTGTAGTAGCGCTTTGCAAAGATTGTAAAATACTAATCATTTAGAAAACGGTTTTATAAAAATAAGGTATTTATTTGTAAAAGGGTGTAAATTTCCGTATTTTAGATTCTAGGGCTTCCTAAGCCAACTAGTCTATTTCTAATTGGTCTAAACGACAAATCATTAGAAGCCTTAAATCGCCTCTTCACCGACAATTGCGGCCAGGTAAGTGCCAGGTGAGTGGGAGGCTCTCCACTACAAGTAGTGGCCCTAATTAAGTAACCGCTCGTCTTGGACACACTTGCCTAGACACCATAAACTCAGGTTTAGATAAACGATCGATGTTCATAACTTATCGTATTTCTTATTAAAAGATATTGTTTTAAAATTGTATATAATTTAGATCTTTTAGAAAAGGTTTTATTAAGAAAATGGTATTTTAATGTAAAATCTTGTTTTGTCGTATTCTAAATTTTCAAGGTAGCGTGTTATGATTACATATGAGTGGGTGAGGAGGTAGGTCATTATCTCGTGATCTACTTTAAGGTATAGCAATGTTAAAGGGTTAAATGTGATAAACTAAATATGGTGGTATTTAAGTGAAAGAATACGATATATTGTAAAAGCTATCATTTCATGTGTGAAAACTTATTCAAATTAATTTTTAAGTGATTAGTAGTCAACATGAATATGTTTAAGTATTATAGAATTAGTGATAAGTGAGATTTGATAGAAAACCGAATCGGAAATCGGGTTGTTCCGATTTCCGTCGGATTTGTAAAGTCGTATTATTATGAAGGAAAAGAAAGGTAGAAAAGGAGGACTTACGGGTTTGGACAACGCTAGAGAGTGAGAGGAAGGTAGAGGGTTTGCCGGTGCGTCGAATCGTCGTTGAGAGGTCCTAGCACGATCGCCGGGATTTCGCCGTCGATTTCGTCAGCGCTTCGTCTTTCGCTCGTTTTCTAACGTACCAAGTTCTCTTGGAATTTTGAGAGAGTGGACTTAGGAATTTAGGATGAAAGGGTAGAGGGTATAGGGGGTTTATATAGGGTTAGGTTAGGGTTAGGGTTTTTAATAAAAAAGATTAAAAATATATATATATAAATTATATAAAAATTCATTAAAACTCATTAAACTTAGGAGTAAAAGGGATTTATTGAGCAATTTATAACCGATCCAGGGATATAAAGTGTGCAGGAGGGTTGACCACGTCAAGAGGCAACTTTTCTCTGTTAACGACTCGGCCGTCCGGCCGAGTCGGGCCGGCGGCGCCGGACCGAGTCGGCCGGTTCGCCGGCCGGCGGCGCCGAGTCGGGCCGAGTCAGATGATCAGAGGCCGGGGAATCTTCTGGGGAATTTAATGGTATATTTACTTTTTTATGTACAGTATAAATTTTGTGAGTTATGGCCTTTTGACTGTTGACTTCCAAAAGAAATTAAAACAAAATAAATACAAAAATAATGTGGGGCATGGGATTTGAACTCTGGTGGCTTGGTTCAGCAATGCAAGGTATTACCAATAAGCTATAAGCTCCTTCTTGTAATTATGGTGTTATTTAATTACTTAAAATGATACCAGAAAGAGTAAATACTCCAAGTATACATTAAATTTAAAGTAATTTCTTGTACACTAAAAATGGAGTTATTATATTCTTGTAGCTTGTAATTAAAAACAAAATAATTACCTATATCTTGTGCTCAGGCTAAAATACCCCTTTGTGGATTTTGAAAATTTTAAAAAAATTTGTATAGAAAAAGTGTATAAGAAAATTAGGGTTGTTACACAAAATTTTTAAAAGACGAACATGTTTTCAAACTAGTAAATTTCACTTGCATCATTCATGTTCCTTTTCTATACATTAAGAAAACTTGATTTCATATACCTTTATTTTAAAAACCTCACCTTCTTTATTTTTCTAAAAGGTTTAGATTTCTGGGTTTCAGCTTACTTGAATTCCGTTACGCCTTTAGACGTGGTATGATTCAAGTGCTACTAACGAGCTAATATTTCGGGTCGTGACACAACGCTTGTCCGTTAAAACTTCGCACGAAAGATGATGTTCAGAGACCACCGCAGAAACCGTTTCAGGGACAGAAGCAGTTGACTCAGGGACCCAATCAAGCTCGAGCATTTACCCTGACGGCTGAGGAAGCTACAGCTTCAGGAGAAGTTGTTTCAGGTATTCTACTTGTTCATGGTTTTCCTGCATTAGCGTTATTCGATTCTGGTGCATCCCATTGTTTTATCTCATCCAAGTTTATTGCTACACACTCGATTGCTTGCACAACCCTGTCTAGTTGCTGGGACATACACACTGGAAATAGGAAGATCATATCTAGTAGAGAATGTAAGGATTGTGCAGTTGTTGTTTGCGGACGGGAGCTATTTGCATATTTCTTGGTAATTGATACAGGCATCTATAAAGTTGTCTTGGGAATGGATTTTCTCGGCACTTTACACGCTTACATTGATTGTAGGGCAAAGAAAGTAATTTTCCAGATTCCCGGACATCCAGAGTTTATCTTTACTGGAGGAAGTTGTTCTGTCGGGCCAGTCGAGTTTAGGGCTAGGCCGACAAATAATGTCCTTTCATCTATGGAAGTGGATAGGGAAGAAGCGCGAGCTGTTGTTCGAGATTTCATGGACGTGTTCGAGGACATCTCAGGTTTACCGCCAAAACGAGATGTGGAGTTCGCGATCGATCTTATTCCTGATGCAGCGCCAATCTCTAAAGTGTACTATCCAATGGCACCAGTGGAGTTGGAAGAAGTCAAGAAGCAGTTTGCTGAATTACTTGAGAAGGGTTGGATTCGCAGCAGCAACTCACCTTGGGGAGCTCCAGTTCTTCTAGTCAAGAAGAAAGATGGCACAAGGAGGATGTGCATCGATTATCAAGAATTAAACTGGGTGACTATTAAGAACAAGTACCTGATCCCTCGCATTGGCGAATTATTTGAACAGCTTAGTGGCGCAAGAGTATTCTTGAAGCTGGATTTGCGATCCGGATATCATCAGGTCCGAGTTAAATCAGAAGATATTTGCAAGACTGCGTTCCGAACTCGGTATGGACATTACGAGTATTTAGTGATTCCCTTCGGAGTAATGCACCGGCGATATTTATGGACTTGATGAACCGAATCTTTTCACCATTCTTGGACCAGTTTATAGTGGTGTTCATTGATGATATTTTGGTTTACTCGATGAGTATTGAAGAGCAGGCAGAACACTTGAAGATCGCACTGCAGACATTGAGGCAAGAAAAATTGTATGCAAAGATGAGCAAGTGCGAGTTTTGGCTTGAAGAAGTGAAGTTTTTGGGGCATGTCGTGTCCGGAGATGGAATTGCCGTTGATCCCGAAAAGATTGCAGCAGTTTGAGATTGGCCGATTCCGAAGAACGTTGCAGAAATCAGAAGTTTTCTTAGACTTGCCGGGTATTACAGTAGGTTCGTGGAGAATTTTGCTCGTTTGGCTGAGCTTTTGACCAAGCTTACACGCAAGGAGGTACCATTTGTGTGGACGGATAAGTGTGCGTCAGCTGTTGAGGCATTGAAGCAGAGATTGATAACTGCTCCTATTTTGACCGTACCAGACAATTCCGGAGGATTGGTGATTCACAGCGATGCATCTGGGAAAGGATTGGGATGCGTTTTGATGTAGCATGGGAAGGTTATAGCTTACGCATCAAGACAGTTAAAGACCCATGAGAAGAATTACCCAACTCATGACTTGGAGCTAGCAGCTGTGATTTTCGCTTTGAAGATTTGGAGACACTACTTATTGGGCGAAAGGGTCGAAGTTTTCATTGATCACAAAAGCTTGAAGTATGAGTTCACACAGAAGGAGCTTAATATGAGGCAGCGTAGATGGTTGGAGCTGATGGCTGACTACGATCTTGATCTTAAGTACCATCCGGGGAAAGTTAATGTTGTGCCGGATGCGCTTAGTCGGTTGCAAGCAATTCAGATGTTGACTGCACAGAACGAACTTATTGAAGACTTCTGGAAATTCGATTTGGAGGTTGTTCTACCGCATTCTTCGGGACAGTTGATGCAGCTGCAAGTACAGTCGTCGTTGATCGAGAATATTAAAGCAGCGCAATTGCAGGACCCAAGATTGCAAAAATTTCGAGAACAGGTTGAAGCTGGACTTCGAACGGACTTATTGATTCATGAAGATGGTTCGTTACGATATGGTAGTCGTTTGTGTGTGCCAAAAGGAGATATCCGCGAAGAAGTTATGAAGGAGGCGCACAGTTCAGCATATTCCGTACATCCAGGAGGCATGAAGATGTACCGAGATATACGACAGCATTTCTGGTGGGAAGGCATGAAACGGGAGATTGCCCGCTTTGTAGCAAAGTGCTTGGTGTGTCAGCAAGTTAAGGCTGAACATCAAAAGGTTGCTAGTTTATTGCAACCACTTCCGATTCCTCAATGGAAGTGGGAACATATGACCATGGATTTCGTGACGGCTTTACCGCGGAGTCCAAAAGGCAATAATGCAGTTTGGGTGATTGTTGATCGATTGACCAAGGCAGCTCATTTCATACCATTTCGAGTTGGTCAATCAACGGAAGCTTTGGCAGAACGGTACATGCAGGAGATTGTAAGATTGCATGGAGTACCGGTGAGCATCATGTCCGACCGTGACACTCGTTTCTTATCACACTTTTGGAAGAGCTTACAGGAAAGTTTGGGGACTCGATTGAAGTTTAGCACGGCTTATCATCCTCAGACATATGGTCAGTCGGAGAGAACGATCCAAACTCTTGAAGACATGTTGAGAGCTTGCATGTTAGACTTCAAGGGTTCATGGGAGGATCATCTACACTTGGTAGAGTTTTCTTATAACAACAGTTTTCAGGCGACTATTCAGATGGCTCCATTCGAAGCTTTATATGGTTGCAAGTGTCTTTCACCTGTTTGTTGGGACGGTGTTGGAGAACGAAAATTGTTGGGACCGGATTTGATCGTGCAAACAGTTGAGAAGGTTAACACTATCCGGAATCATATGAAAGCAGCACAAGACCGACAAAAGAGTTGGGCAGATACATCGAAGACCTCTAGAGTTCGCCGTTGGTGATTTGGTATTCTTGAAGATATCACCGACTAGAGTGGTGATTCGTTTCGGAAGTCGAGGAAAGCTTAGTCCTCGATTCGTTGGACCTTTTGAGATTTTGGAGCGTGTTGGAGAAATGGCGTATCGATTGGCGTTACCGCAATCTTTGGCGAATGTTCATGACGTGCTTCACGTATCTCAACTCCGTAAATATGTTCGAGATGAAACACATGTGTTGGATCATTTGGAGCTGACTGTACGAGAAGATTTAACCTTTGAGGAGCGACCGATGTCGATTGTGGATCGAAGAGAAAAGGTTCTCAAGAACAAGGTTATTCCTCTCGTACTTGTTTCTTGGGGTAATCGCTCGCATGGAGAATCAACTTGGGAACGAGAAGATGAAATCCGGCAGAAGTTTCCACATCTATTCTTGTAGTTTGTTGATTGTTTATCCTTTCTTGTTTTTGGAATTTCGAGGACGAAATTCTTTTTGTAGTTGGGTATAATGTAACAACCTAGTTCATTTATACCAATTCCAGTTCCCGTATTTACTTATCTGTGGTATTTTATTGATTTATCGTGTTTTGGGTGCGAATGGTATTTTACATTTTACATTGCATTCGACCCGACCCGCTTGCTTGAACCTGTTGATTCATATTTATAAATTACCTTGACTTGTTACATAGACACGTGCATCTCATGTATACCGCATACTGGCATTTTACCTGGCATTGCATCTTTTACCATATAACATTTTAGGTCGTGTAAAATAATTTAAAATTGCATTTCATAGCCTGCATGATACCCCTAACCCCGTGGTAGCATCCGCGCATCTTGTTCTCGTCCCGTTCAGTGAAACGGACGTGTTTGGATGGCTACGCGCACGTACGTGCATCCGTTCTTGGGGGTATATATTTTCGTTACCTGAGCATTCGTTTTGAATTTTGAAAGTTGCATATATTTTTTCATATTTTAAATCTGAATTTTTAGACCCAACCCGGACGTATTTTGGAAATTTTTGTATTCCCGCCAAAATTCAAATTAATTAATTTAATATCCTTATATTCTATCCAGCTTTTAAAATTTCATTAACAAACAAAAAAAATATTTTTAAAACTAAAATCCTAAATATTAAAATCAAAACAAATTATTTTTCCCTGCTCAACACAGCTCCTCTCTCTCGCCCGTGGCCCACACACTCTCTCTCTCTTTCCCCGCTATCTCTTTCTCTCTCTGCCACAAAATGACAATTCTATCTCTCCTAACTGTTCACCTATCTCTCTCTCTCTCCTCTCGATCTCCTCTCTCTCTCTCAGATTATCTCTCTCTCTCTCTCCCTATATATTCATTTTAACTCTTCTTCCTCTCATTTTTCTTTCTGCGTGAACCCTAACCCGCCTGCCTCCACCTCGCCGTTGCCCAAATCCTCCGACGACGCCCTTCCCGACCTCGCCGCCTCCTCACCCTCACCATTACCTCCACTTCCTCTCTCTTTCCCCGAGCCCTGCACACCCAAAGGCAGAACCCGAGCCCCCTGCACACCACTTCACCGCCGGAGTTGATCGCCGCCGTTGATCTCATCGCCACCATCTCGTCTCCCAAATCACCGTGCACCATAGTGAGCCATTCTCTTCCTTCTCTCTCCCCTTCCTTCCTCCTTCTTTCTTTCTTTCCTTTCCTTCTATCTTTATAGAAATGGTTCTCTGTTGTTTAGTTCGCCGGAAACCGGACGTGACATCGACGATTCCGACGAGCCAGCGAACGTACCTGACTTGTGTGATCACCTTTGTGCGTTGTTTGGAACCGTTCCGTGTACCATGCGCGCGTCACGACATTTCGCCGACGTGAGACGTTCCGTACACACCCGTTTCTTGATCCGTCTAGGCAAGTTAATCTTGCTACATGCTATATAACTCATTTACATATTTATTTAAATATATATTATACCTGTAGTTTAAATCTAGTACCCCATGTTTCATTTTATAACATTTCGGTGTTCCGTTTGCATCCGTTTATACCATTTTAGATCTAGGTCATGGAAAACATATCTTGTTGCATATTAGATTACATTAAACTGCATCCATACCAATATTTATATCATATGGTGCTTACTTGTACATCCCATAGTACCATTTTATAGTTTATAACCTTTCGGATACCTATTTGCATTCATCTCGTCTAATATATATATAATTGCATCCACAGATCACCTAAATGCATAATACTGTGATATTAATATTCCATGTTTAATAAGGAGCATCCTAATTAGTGTTGGAACTATAAATGTAACCCTAATCAATAATTGTGCATCCATATCCTTGAATTTATATCTTTTGGCATACCACATCACATTATTCCATTTTATTGTTACATTGGTACCCCATACTTGTTTTTGTGCACCCATGCTTATTATAGTTTGATTATGAGCACCCACGTGATACTTGTGCACCCCTTGACATGACTTGATACACTACTACTTGACACGACTTGATACTTTTGCACTACTTGACCTGATTGGATCCATGTACACTACCTGACGTGACCTGATGTACCACAGCTTGACCTATTACCTGATCTTATTACTAATGCCAACAATCTTGACCTGTTGTCCCTACGGACATTTCCTGTTGTCTATCCAGATAAACCTGTACCTGCTTGATCCTGTGTTGGCATTAGCTCCAGATTTATCAATACTTGACTTAAACACATAACTTGGGGGTATGGGAAAATCAATGATGTAACCTGACTTGTAACTCGACAGTTCGATGCCTTTACTGATCAGTTTTTTGGGCTAGGCCAGTCCTGAGATGATGCGGCTAACATCATTCATCGTTACATACTACCTTTTACTGCCTAGCGGCACGTCTCGGATTCAGCCCGAGAATCTTGACCGTGGTTCCGGGCACGCACGGGATACTATTGAGTTACATCGACGATTCATCAAATTGATTTCAAGACTTGAGAGTAGTTAACCCAGTAGACTAGTCTAGATTACTCACTGCACATCACCTATGCATTACCCTTCACTGTCCTTATTTATGTTACTATTATACCTGTTTTACCGTTCATACTCATACCTGCATGTCTTGCTATCCCATGTTTATATTATTGCTTGATATTATGACGCACTGACGTCTGGGTTTTGCATGGCCCAGATTCTTTACCTTTGCTGCAGGCCGAGCAGGAGCATTTCAGTGAACAGGCCGAGTAGTGAGGACCTGTTATTAGTTTATTTTACTTTCTTTTCAGCATTTTCATTCCTGATGTGAGCCCGCATTATGGGACGTACATTCCAGTTTATTCTTGTATTGAATCTTTTGCTTCCGCATTATTTTATTCTTGACTCGTTATTCTGGCCCATGGACATGTATTAGATAGTTATTATTATTGTTCTTGATATCTCTACAGCCGTAATGTGATTGTGGAAGGATATTTCCTATCCACATGTAGCATGGTTGGCTCTGTCACGTGCCTATCTTAGCATACTCTGGGAAGCGGGGCGTGACATGCCCTGCTGGTACTGGTCTTCAACCCAGTTTTTAAAGACGTGGCAATCTTCGATTGGATGGCCCACTATTCGGTGGTAGGGGCAGTAATTAGGATTGTTGATGTCGCCCGATTACAGTGGGCGTCTCAAATTCGGCAGAGTGATGAGCCTGTTGCGCACTGCCAGTTTAATTAGTCTCCTCGTTTTATCCCGAGGAAACGAGTAAGGACGTCTCAATTTCTCTTTGAGGGCTCGCGGTCTACTGTTTTGGCGAATAACCGGTTTCGGGTCACTCGATTGTTATTGAGTGTTGGCGACGAAGGTCGCTTTCCCTTTTCTTTTTTCATTCCGAAGATCTGTCTTTGAAGAGGATGGCCTATGGCTCATCTGGTCTATTTGGGCCAGCTTGTCGATCAAGACTTGTAAAGTGGTCGGCTTGAAGAACGTCATAAATTGGGATATAGTTGCCTGCGGATCAAGAGTCCCCATGAACATGCCTACGGCAGGAGCTTCTTCTATGCGTTGTTCACTTCTCGACCATAGGTTCCGCCACCGAATTGCATACTGAACCCAGGTCTCTCCTGGCTTCACCCTGGCATTGATCAATGCCATGATCGGGGTGCATTCGCTGGCGCTTGCAAAACGCTGGGTGAATAGCAAATCCATTTCTGTGAATGTTTTGATGGAGTCATTCGGAAGCTCCAAGTACCATTCAAATGCCGTCTCCGCTAATCTGCCGACGAACTGGCGAAGTAGAAATTTGTCGTCGCCTCCTGTATTGCCGCATAAAGCCCTGAACTGGGCGACGTGCTGATGGGGATTGCCTGTTCCCTTATACACAGAATTTGGGGATCGTATATCCTGGCGGGTATTTAATTTGGTCATACCAACCTGGATAAGGTCGCCCAGTTCTAATGACCTGGCCTGCAGTTTCGTTCGCTTGATGAGCTCGTATTTGTTGAGCTATATAGTCATCAAGGGTAGCTTTGGAGATCGTCTCCTCCCTGGCTGCTGACAAAGCCGGAGGAGGGTTCGATGTCTCTCCTCTGTTGTCTTCAATGATTATTGGAGGGTTTTCAGCTGAAGGATCCGACTGGATCATCATTCCAACCATATCTTGGAACAGAAGCGCCATTTGTTTTATATTAGCCGCTTGTTCCACGGCCTCCTTATCTTTCTTTTCAAGCACTCTTCGTAGGAATTCAGTGTCGGTCTCCTGCTCCTGGCGTTGTTCCGACGATGCTTCCGAGCTTTCTCTCTGCCCAGTAAGTGCGGCCATCCTTGTCAACATCTCCTGGAGCTTTTGTTGTTGCTTCTGAGCTTTCGTCACAGACCGTGTGAGTGGTCGATGACTCACGGAAGCACGACTATCTTCTTTTCTAGATGCCATGTAGACGGTATGCACAACCATGCCCCCAGACTTGGGGCATTTGGGTCCACTGCCTTTGATATTTGCCGCCAGTGGTGGGAGATTCTCAGGCCTTCAATTTTTATGGGAGGTCGAGGTTAAGGGAGCCGTCGCGGCAGGCACCCATGCAGATGATACCTTTCGTGTTATGGCGGTTGGATGGTGCTCCTCTTGCGCCTTCATCTTCTTCAGCCGGCGAGAGTAATCTTTGTCGATTATAGAGTCTTGGACTTTCCTCCAAACTCTGTGGATCTTGGAGGACAGCCGTTGAGGAGGCTGTTCCGGCTTCACCTGTGTTGTGTTTTTGACAGGCGAAGGAGACTTCTTCATGATGGCGGTTGGAGAGTTCTTGCGCACCCTCCTGAGTAGCTCGAAGCTGTTTTCAGTTGGAACAGCAGCATTAATTTCCACTGTTGGAGCTGGTGGGGTAAGTTCAGAAGGAGAGCTGCCCCCAGCTTTCCTCACTCAGCGCCAGTGGCGACGTCGAGCATGTCTTGCGGATGGGATCATCTCAGTTGTAGAAGCAACCTTGTCATGCCCCTTGCTTTGATGAAAGACTGCTTGTGGTGCCAACCTATCGAAGATCGACGTCCGTTGAGGGGGAACGTCTAACCTGTCGAAGACTGACTTTTGAATAGGGGAAACACTTGTAATGACTTCACCCGTAGTAGGATTTGGAACGGCCAGTCTTGCGAAGACCAATCCCTTAGTAGGAGAAGCCCCTTTAAGGACTTTGTCTACTGGAGCTGGAATGGCTATCCGCTTCGGGATGACTCCTTCACGTATCGCAGGCCTCTTTACGGGCCCACTGGAGCCCTTGCTTAGCCTATTTAAGACTGAGGCATTGGAATTGGACGACCCATTGAGAGGGGTCGTGGTAGTTGCAAGCCGATCGAAGACCGACTTCTTTGGAGCCTCATGTGATGTCACTGAAGCAATGAAGCTCATTGGCGGGAGCATGGTCCCGAAGAACAATCCGGTGGTGGCCTGAGTCACCTGCTCCACTGGCATCGCAAAGATGGAGGCCGCTTGGGGCCCATAAGTCACTCTTCCAACAGGGATGGAGTGGGAGTTGCTGTTGCAATTGGTGCAGTTGGAAGCCATCGATGTCATCTTCTCTTCTGCATGGAGCAAGACACCAAATCTTAGTATTTCGAATCCAGGGGCAACCATATTAAACCGCGATTCGTTCGCGAACACGACACACGAAGTGTGGAGTGGAAAGAGGAAAATGTCCCACCAGGCGTGCCAGAATCTGTTTACTGCCGAAAGATGCGACCGGGACGTTAGGACGTCTAGCCTGAATTTTGGGGGCAGATACTATTTTGTTTTTTCCGTCCACCTCTCAGAAGATGCCAAGTTGATTTATGACACCGCGTATCAGAGATTTGGACGGATGCGGCCGTTGTAGCAGACTTCATCAAGTTCTCCCTCGTTGTGAGGGGTTTTTTATTGTGGGGACGCTCTTCCCTGCAGGCGCAAGCCCCTGCAGTTAATTACGTTACTGCATAGCGGTAACCACTTTCTCCTGCTCCAGAAGGTCACTTCGCGTCGTGTGTGTTTGTTTTATTTTGGTTGCCCGTAGATTGTATACGGAGACTAATTTGTGTTGTCGCCCGTAGGGCGTGATTAGTCCAAATCTATATTTTCTTAGATTTGGGTTTGGATTTGATTTAAGGATCGTTAACCTTGTTTGAGATTAAGATCGACTTAAATATTTGTTAAGGATGCGTTAGTCTAATTTTAGACTAAGATCTACTCAACAGGATTTTGGGATCATTCAGACCCAGCAAAAGAGCATTTGGGCTCTATTGCTTTTAGTTTCAGGACGTTTTCAGTCCATAGCTAGTTTAAGGACATCACGGTCCATAGGCTAGTTTAAGGAGATTACGGTCCATTGAGATATGCTCCTGGGTTTTGAGAGTGCATCCAAGAGTTGTTGGTTGTCGAGACCCTCCACCTCTCTGATATCGTTGAAGAATTACAACGACATATATCAGAGGTGTGGAGAGATGTACTCTTGAACCAAACTCCAGACTAAAGGGAGAGATCATGGTGGGATGAACATTATTTTAGCTGCCACGTGTCAGGAGATCATTGTTCATCTCTAGAACTAAGATCTATTTGGGGGGACCTGAGTATAGGAAGGTTCGGATGAGTGATGGTCAAAAAGGATTTTAACCTTGAGAGACTTGGCTAATTTGGGCTAAACTTGGCCTTTCACAGTGTTAAACACTGCTAAATGTTTGGCGCTCACTGCTCCCACGTGAGGCTCTTAAGCAGTGTTAAACACTGAAATTTGGAGCACTCACGTGTGGCACGTGATACACCTAAATATTGGGCACTGTTTCCTTAGGCTCATTCCTTCATTCTATACACGTAAGTGTTAAACACTTAAGTCTTGCAACCATCACGTGTAAACACGTGAAGCGCCACTAAGTTATGCACTGCCTCCTTTGGATTTATCTTCCTATTCTTTTCTAAGTGCTAAACACTATTAGAGATCACGTGGGATCACGTGACCCAATCTCAGTTGTTCATTTTTGTTTCTCAGAGGTGCTCACGTGGGACACGTGATCTGTTGTTATAGCGTTAAACGCTAATATGCATGGGGTTCTTTAATCTAGGTCTTGAGAACTTCAAGTCCTTAGTTTCATAAGAATTAAATTCTTATGTAGGGTTAAACCCTAGTTCTATCAGAGGAATTAAATTTCTATATCTTTGGAAGAATTAAATTCTTCAAACCTAGTTCTTTCCTCTAGGTTTTGGGACCGCAAAACAGAATCTCCCGGACGAGAATTAAATTCTCAACTTGTGAGAGATCTGCTTCTGCAGACCTCAATCAGAGGAAGAACTAAGTTCTTTTTTGGAAGAGTTAAACTCTTATAAAAGGAGATAAAAATGATCTCTGTGTCTTTTCCTCACCTAGGGTTTCTTTTTCTCTAAAGAGAACTTCTCTTCTTTTTTGTTTTCTTAAATCTTATGGGGGGTCTCCTCTTTTTTTTCCTTTTTCCGTTCTTTTTTTTTGTCTCTTTAGTCTCGAGTCCTTTATATAGCAGGGGCAAGTTTGTTGATTTTTGTTAAGGAAATCTCTCATTGAGAGATTTTTGATTAATTCGGGAATTTTATCCACCGTTGGATCTTTGATCCAGGGACCTCTATTTTACAGAAGATATTTTTCTTGTTTTTAACAAGATTGGGAAAATATTTTCCCATACAGAGCTTATTCTGTATCTTGATGATTTTTAATCACCATTGGATCTTTGATCCAACGGTGCTCTGATTTATAGAGCACAATCTTTCTTGTTTAGAAAGATTGGGGAAAATATTTTCCCATACAGAGCTTATTCTGTATCTTAGTGATTTTTAATCACCATTAGATCTTTGATCCAACGGTGCTCTGATTTACAGAGCACAATCTTTCTTGTTTAGAATGATTGGGGAAAATATTTCCAAAATAGGGTTCTGATCTCTTTTATATAGAATTTAATTCTATTGGCTCAGAAGGTATTAGGAATCCTCACGTGTAGCACGTGACCCAATGGCACTAGGCCGGTTTGCCTATATGCAGCAGTTCCAGAGAAGAGTATAACGTGTTGGCACGTGATGCACCTCCTGGATGTTATTTGTTTCATGAAGGCACCTATATACTTTGTATATAGATGCTCACGTATGGCACGTGAGGCTCAACTTCAGCCTTATTTGTTAAGTGTGATGCTTATAATTTTTTCTCCAAGGCGCATCACGTGTGGGCACGTGATGTTATTTTTGGGGAACTTATTTATTTATTTATTTATTTTATTATTTATTATTATTTTTTTATAAGAGAACATCCGCGTCTTGTGATTCATGATAGATTTAATTCCAGGTACAGCACCAGTTTCCAAGGCACCGTACAGAATGGCACCAGTTGAGTTGGCAGAATTGAAGAAACAAATTGGAGAACTCCTGGAGAAAGGATTTATTTGTCCAAGCATTTCGCCGTGGGGTGTACCAGTCTTGTTAGTGAAGAAAAAAGACGGATCGCTACGGATGTGCATAGACTACCGGGATCTGAACAGAGTTACGATAAAGAACAATTACTCTATTCCGCGTATCGACGACTTATTTGATCAGTTGGGTGGGGCCATGGTATTTTCAAAGCTAGATCTTCATTCGGGCTATCACTAGATCAGAGTAACGGCCGAAGATATATGCAAGACGGCTTTCAGGACCTGATACGGGCATTATGAGTTTCTTGTGATGCCGTTCAATGTTACCAATGCTCCAGCTATATTTATGGATCTAATGAATAGAGTATTTGCGAAATACTTGGACACGTTTGTCATTGTATTCATCGACAACATACTAGTCTACTCTAAGACCCGGGAGGAGCATGTCGAACACTTGAGAACGGTACTACAAATTCTTCGGGGGGAGAAGCTATACGAAAAATTGAGCAAGTATGAGTTCTGGCTCGACAAAGTGAAGTTCTTGGGACACGTTGTTTCGGGCGAAGACATCTCAGTGGACCCAGCGAAGATAGAATCTGTTAGACATTGGCCGACACCGAAGTCAGTGTTCGAGATCAGAAGCTTCCTGGGATTGGCAGGATATTATCGGCGGTTCGTTCAAGATTTTGCACGAGTCGCTGAACCTTTGACAAAGCTGACACGGAAGGAACTACTGTACGTATGGACGGAGGAATGTACTTAGGCTTTTGAAGTACTGAAACAGAAATTGACCACGGCCCCTATTCTTACAATGCCAGATAATTCTGGTGGTTTGGTGATACAAAGCTATACTTCAGGGAAAGGCTTAGGCTGCGTCCTGATGCAGCACGGTCGGGTAATTGCTTATGCCTCACGGCAGCTGAAAAATTATGAGAGGAACTACCCAACACACGACTTGGAGTTAACCACGGTGGTTTTTGCATTGAAGATCTAGAGACATTACTTGTTAGGTGAAAAGGTGGAAGTGTACACGGATCACAAGATTCTAAAATACGTGTTCACTCAGAGAGAACTGAATATGAGGCAACGCTGATGGCTAGAATTAATGGCGGACTACGACTTGGACTTACAGTATCATCCGGAAAAGGTAAATGTCGTACCCGACGCTTTCAGTCGCAAGCCAGCGGTTATGATGTTGACCAGTCAGAGGAGCATCATTGAGGATTTTCAGAGGCTCGAACTAGAGGTTGTTACACCGAGTGCAATCAGTCATTTCTGGCAATTACAGCAGTCTTCTCTTATAGATCGCATTAAGGCTGCGCAAACTGATGATCCTCGATTGCAGAAGTACAAAGAGCAGGTGGAAGCCGGGCTAAGGACAGACTTACTCATACATCGAGACGGTTCTCTGAGATTCGGTAGCAGACTCTGTGTTCCTAAGAGGAATGTTCGAGAAGAAGTACTAGCTGAGGCTCATAGTTCGGCTTATTCGGTGCATCCGGGAGACACGAAAATGTATCGAGATCTGAAGCAACACTATTGGTGGAACAGGATAAAGCAAGAGATTGCACGGTTTGTATCCAAGTGTTTAGTATGCCAGCAAGTAAAGGCGGAACACCAAAGAACAGCTGTATTGTTGCAGCCGTTTCTGATACCCGATTGGAAGTGGGAGCACATCACCATGGATTTTGTGACGGCATTATCACGAAGTACAAGGGGCAACAATGTCGTCTGGGTTATCGTCGACCGTCTTATGAAAGCTGCACACTTTATACCCTTCCGAGTGAGACAGTTGACAGAATCGCTTGCAGATAAATACATGCAAGAGGTAGTGCGACTTTACGAAGTTCCGGTCTGTATAGTGTCAGATCGAGACATCAGATTTGTTTCACACTTTTGGAAGAGCTTACAGGAGAGTCTGGGTAAACGTCTCAAGTATAGCACGGCTTACCATCCACAGACGGACGGACAGTCCGAGCGTACTATTCAGACGCTCGAGAACTTGTTGAGTGCTTGCTTGCTAGACTTCCAGGGTTCATGGGAGGATCACCTTCATCTGGTGGAGTTTTCTTATAACAACAGTTTCCAAGCTAGCATCCAGATAGCTCCATTCGAAGCACTTTATGGACGGAAATGTCGATCCCCTGTTTGTAGGGATGACGTGGGTGAGCGAAGATTACTGGGCCCCGAACTTATTGTTCAGACGGTAGACAAAGTCCAGATGATCAGACAACGCATTAAGACGGCTCAGGACCGACAAAAGAATTGGGCAAATGCCAGCAGGAGAGTGCTAGAATTTAAGGTCGGAGATCATGTGTTTCTGAAGATTCTCCTACCCACGGTGTTATCAGGTTTGGAGGTCGCTGGAAACTCAGTACCTGATTCATCGGACCTTTTGAGGTGCCGGAGCGAGTAGGAGAGGTGGCCTATCGACTTGTCTTGCCTCCATCGCTAGCTGGTGTGCACAATACTTTCCATGTTTCTCAGTTGAGGCACTACGTTCGGGATGACAGCCATGTTCTAGACCATTCGGAATTAACTTTGGGCACCAATCTGTCTTACGAGGAGCAGCCCACCACCATTCTCGATCATCGGGAAAAAGTGCTGAAGAACAAAGTCATTCCCCTAGTTCGAGTTTCTTAGGGCGGTCGTTCTCTAGGGGAGTCTACCTAGGAACGCGAGGAGGACGTCCGTGCACGTTTCCCAAATCTGTTTATGTAGTGCTGTTGTCCGTTGTTTTCATTTTAATTTCGAGGACAAAATTTTATTAAGGAGGGTATGATGTAAATCCCCGGTTCCGAATATAATTTTTTCATATTTTTCCAGATTTTATTCCAAATTTTTTTCATTTTTATATATATTTTATTATATTTTATTATTTTATTTTAATTATTCCTAAACCTAAAGTATATAAAACCTAAGACTACCCGCACCCGACCCACGCCTAACCCGACTTGACCCGACCCGCCTCACCTTCTTCCTCCCCCGCTCGTTCTCTTTTCCCGCTCGTTCTTCTCCAATGTCTCCCCGCTTCTCGTGCCCACGCCCTCTTCTCGCGCCATGACGATCGCACCCACTTCCCCATGACCCACGCTCGCCCGACGACCCACGTCCTCCAACAGCCCCTTTCTCCTCGCGCCCGTCGCAGCGAGTCCCGCTCCCCCACGCCTCGACCAAATCTCTCCCCTACTTCCTTATCTCCCGATCTCTCTCGTTTTCCTCTCTCTCTCTCTCTCTCTCTCTCTCGTTCTCCCTCTCCCTCACTCATCATCACCGACAACCCACCGACGCCTTCGAGCTCCCCAGCCAACCCCCGCTCCTTCCCCTTCAACTCGAGCGCACCGCCGCCACGAACCCACCGACGACCCGCCCATCGCCGCAGCCACCACCAGCTCCACCTCGCCGACGATCTCGACCTCTGTCTCCTCCTTTCCTCACCTTCCTTAACAACCGAGCTCCTCCCCTGCACACCGTTTCCGAGCTCCCAGCTCCGAGTATCTGCATCACCGACGACCACCAGCAGCTCCTCCATCATCCGAGCTCCCCAACGCCACCACCACCATCTCCAGCGGCCGAGCCTCACCCCCTGGGACTCCAAACAGCCGTCATTTCATCGAGCACCTGGTTGCAGTCGCCGTAACAGCCATCGTTGGCGACGTTATCACCGATGCCATCGCAATCCCCGCTACCAACCAGCAACATGAAGCCCCGACATCGCCACCACCACAGCATAGAGCCCGAACCTAACCCAAGCCCTAGCCGAGCTCAAACCTAGCCGTGCAACTCGTGCTCTTTGCGGTCCTTCTCGCTGCCCGTGCTGTTTCGGCCATCGTCGTAGCCGCCGTGCCACTTTCGCGAAAAGCAAGTGAAAATTCTTCACTTGCTAATTGTTCCCGCCAAAAATTTCTGCGCAAAAGAGCCCAAGGTATCAAATGACAGCGATACGCTTAAGAATATGCAAACCAGTATTTTCCGAGCTGTATTTTGACAAACTACCGAATGATAACCAACTAAATTCTGATGGTATCAAAAGCGTCTCGAAAAATCCTTCGATTTGATATATTATGGGCCTCATAATTCATCCGCGATCAAAAGTTATAAGCAAATGTGATATGCACGTGTAATCTAAGTAATGCTCTACTACATGGGAGTTACATTTTTAGTCTCACGTCGGGAAAAAGAGAGATCTCTTTTTTACCACTCATATATAAATAAGAGGGGATAGCTCTTAGAAAAAGATGAGAATTCAATTCTCAAAGGAGCTTAGTTCTCCATAGGAGCTTGGTTCTCCAAGTTAGGGCCATAGCTGCCCCCCCATAATGCGCATATGCACAAGCGCCATGTGCGCCACGTGCAATGCACATGCGCCCGCCATATGCGCGCCACGTGCAACGCACGTGAGCCAAACATGTGCAACGCACGTGGGAGAATTTAATTCTCAAAGGAGCTTAGTTCTCCATAGGAGCTTAGTTCTCCAAGTTAGGGCCATAGCTGCCCCCCATAATGCGCATATGCGCAAGCGCCATGTACGCCACGTGCGCCCGCCACATGCGCACCACATGCAATACACGTGAGCCAAAAATGTGCAACGCACGTGGGAGAATTCAATTCTCAAAAGAGCTTAGTTCTCCAAGTTAGGGCCATAACTGTCCCCCCCCATAATGTGCATATGCGCAACGTACGTGTGCACCACGTGCAACGCACGTGCGAGAATTCAATTCTCAAAGGAGCTTAGTTCTCCAAGTTACGTCCTTAGCTGCCCCCTCATGATATGCAAGCGCCACGTGCCACGCACGTGCGCCCGCCACATGCAACGCACGTGCACCCGCCACGTGCGCAACACGTGCGACGCACATGCGCCCACACCGTGCGAAACATGTGCGCCCGCCACGTACGATGCACGAGCTCCCGCCACGTATGATGCACGAGCGCCCAACACGTGCGACGCACGTGCGCGAACACAAAGAAGCCTTTTTTAATTACGAGAAGCTTAAGCTCCAACATGTTCTTCCCCCTGATGAGTGGGATTCAAAGGGTACATTCCTCCACACCTTCGATACATGGCGCTATAATCTCTCAGTGTCGTCGGAAAGGTGGTGGGTCCCAACGACCAATGATCTTTCTTTCAAAAAAAAAGAGAGAAGAACCCCCCATAAACTTCAAGTTCTCAGAAAAGAAAAGGAGGAGCAAGCTCTAAGAAGAAGAACCTTCTTCAAGGTAAATAAAAAGAAGAGAGATCATAGCATCTCCTCCACATCTAAAAGTTTAACTCTCATATCAAAAGAACTTAGTTCTTTTTCCAGATCTCAGATCTATAAGACAAAGTCTTTCATAAGGGAGAACCAAATTCTCAGAGAAATTGAGTTGGGTAGAACAAAAAACTCAGTGCTTAGCACTCAAATCTGGCGCTCAGTACTGAGCACTCCACGTGCTCCTCATGTGGGCGTTATTTAATAAGAAGTGCTTAACACTCAAATCTGGCGCTCAGCGCCGAGCGCTCCACGTGCTCCTCACGTGGGCGCTGTTCAATAAAGAACGCTCAACACTCCAATTTTGGCGCTCAGCGCCGAGCGCTCTACGTGCTCCTCGCATGAGCGCTGTTCAATAAAGAGCGCTCAACACTCAAATGCTGGCGCTCAGTGTCGAGAGCTCTATGTGCTGCTCACGTGGGCGCTGCTCAATAAAAAGCGTTCAACACCCAAATATTGGCGCTCGGCGCCAAGCGCTCCACGTACCCTTCACATGGGCGCTGCTCAAAATAAAAAGAGCGCTTAGCGCTCAAATGCTGGCGTTCAGCGCCAAGCTCCCCACGTGCCCCTCACGTGGGCGCTACTTAACACAGAGCGCTCTGCGCTCCTCAAGAAGAGCCTAGCGCCATGAAGAGTGTTCAACACTCATAAAAAACAAAAAGAAAGTGGGTGTCGGTATTCATATAAATGTTTAGCATTATGTGCACAGAGAAAAGACCGTGTCCTAGCAAGTGTTTAACACTTTATAAAAAAGGGAAATGACAAAGACTAAGTGGGTTGAGACCAAAGTTGGCCAAACCCCAAAATCGATCGAGCCCATAGGTCTTTTTCTAAATTGGACATAGTCCCAAACAAGATTATCAAATCTTTGATGAACATTCATTGGTTCAAGCATACATCTCTCCACACCTCTGATACATGTCGTTGTAATTCTTCAACGTCTTGAGAGAGGTGGAGGGTCCCAATAACCAATAATTCTTGGTATAGCCCCCCAAACCAACAACCTGGTGGACCGCAATGTCCTTAAAACTAAACCCCATAGACCGCAACATCCTTAAAACTAAATTGCGGACCGCAACTTCCCTAAAAACTAGATTCCACGGACTATGATGTCCTTAAACCCAATGGACCGCAATGTCCTTAAAACTAAACTCCATAGACCGCAACGTCCTTAAAACTAAATTGCGGACCGCAACGTCCCTAAAAACTAAATTCCACAGACTATGATGTCCTTAAACCCAATAGACCGTAATGTCCTTAAAACTAAATATTTTGGACCGCAATGTCCTTAAAACTAAATTGCGGACCGCAACGTCCCTAAAAACTAAATTGCGGACCGCAATGTCCCTATAAACTAAAGAAAATCCTGTTGAGTAGATCTTAGTCTAAAATTAGACTAACGTATCCTCAACAAACGTTTGAGTTGATCTTAATCTAAAACAAGATTAATGATCCTTAAACCAACCCAAACCCAAATCTAAGAAAATACGGATTTGGACTAATCCACGCCCTACAGACGACAACACAAATTAGTCTCCGTATACAATCCACGGGCAACCAAAAATAAAACAAACACACACGACATGAAGTGACCTTCTGAACAAGGAGAAAGTTGTTACCGCGATGCGGTAGCGTAATTAACTACAGGGGCTTGCGCCTGCAGGGAAGAGCGTCCCCACAATCAAAAACCCCTCGCCAACGAGGGGGAATCTGACGAAGTCTGCTACAATGGCCGCATCCGTCTAAACCTCCAATACATGGTTTCATAAATCAACTTAGCATCTTCGGAGAGGTGGACGGATAAATCCAAATAGCATCTGCCCCCAAAATTCAGACCAGACGTCCCAACGTCCCGGTCGCGTCTTTCGGCGGCGAACACTAATCAGGCTAATTTACTTGTTATATTAAATAATCAAGTTAAAGATTTAATCGTACGCGCGCGCGCGTGTGTAGATCGTAAATTATAATGGAATTGATAGCAAACCATTGAGTTAATTGTATTGAATTGAACCTAATTCAGGTCTATCAACCGTAATAATATCACTTATAATTTACTTGAATTAATGGTTATAATCATCTCGATAAAACTGACGACGATTGATACTCGTACTAAATTCTAAGTTCAAAGCGATACACGAATGAAAACTCCGATTAAAGTGCCTGTGTTTTGTGATCGTCGAATCTCTTACTGATTAGTGAATGTTGTGTAAGGTTTTGCGTTAAAAGTATCGTGTTTAAAATCATGTAACGTCGCCCCCTAAAGGCGACACAAAATCTGAATTTTACCGCGCATGTTACCTCAATAAAATCATTGTAAATTCAATATAAGTTGGAACGTAACGTTCTATGGCTAATATCGAAGACGACTCGATAAAATAAAACTATATATAGTTTAATTCTCGACATTTATAGATTTATGTAACGATAATTGGCTGCGAATGCGGAACTGGACTGCAGTCCGAGGCAGCATTTCGCTTGGATACCTGACTTTGAACACATGCACACCCCTGCTTTAAATTGAAAATGCATGGATTCCCATATGGTCGCGTAGATAATTTAGTTAGATAACATATGAATCCAGTCCCGTGTTGTTTCACTGTAGTTTGATATTTAATTTGTATTTTAGAGCGTCGTTGTATTCTGCAGTAACGTTTCTTACATCGTCACATTAAACGGGACATAACTTCTAATAGTGAAATACTAATGATAATCCGTTTGATGCGTTGGAAACTTAACAGATAGAAATATATTTCATTCAACTAAGGCAACACTTTAATCTGAACACAATCACTGATAAAACGCACGTGAAGTTGGGCTTCCAGTTCTGAAACTGGAATTCAAGCAATCGGTCGCTACTTTAAAATGATGATAATTCCCTAACCTGAATTCCGATTGACATGAAATAAATTTTACTGTTTAGATAATCAAGTGTGTTTTGTACATATTTTATATTATTTTGGTCGATTCTATACGTATGATTTATCATAAATTTTGCAAGTTGTGCGGCATTGGTCGTCATAGAATAGTGAATACCTGTTTAGTGCATTTCTGTCTATTTTTCGTGTTTGCTTTATACCTGCTGCATAGTGATCATTCACATTGATACCTACCGACTATTTTGCATTTTCGGTACTTAGTGTTAGTGATTGTGTTGTGGCAAATACGACAGTGATATTGATAAGTGGAAAAGTGATTGAAAGTGACAGCGATACGTATTTGTTCACAACCTATCTAATACCTGAATGCATACCATAACCTGGGGAATGGGGAAATTAAGGTGGAATTGAACTCATATTTAGCGAGATACGGTGATTTAGAGGATGATCATTCGCTATTAGTGATATATATATACACACACTTTAGGTCGTGGGCCTAGCGGCACGGCTGACAGGGTTATGTCCCGGGCACAGCGGACCGTAGTCTCGGGCATGCACGAGACCCTTGTTAAACACGAGCATCCTTTCCACCATTTGATTTCATTGACTTAGTGACCGATAAGTAGTAACATACGCATTGCCTAGTTTACCGACATGATACCAATATTGCACTATTCACATTTAGTTGATGTTTATTATACTCATGTTATGCATATTGTGGTACTTCTCGTATTTAATAACATTCCATGCCTCTATATAATTATTGTTATATATGTCGCCCTGACGACCTGAGTGTGCATACTTAGAGGACGAAGTGGATCCAGCCCAGGAGCAGGACCTGACATTCGAGATTGCGGAGGTCTAGACTACATTACCAGCGTTATTTCTTTTGCTTTCAGCATTTGTTTTGTTGGTTAGTTATTTTATTCTGCAAAATAAATGTATCACGAACTCTTTTATTTTCAATATAATAAAGTTGTGAACTGTGATTTTCCTTTACTCAAGTACTGTTTACTGACCACCATGTAATGCTAGAAGCCGAAGTATGACTACGGCGGGATTATTCCCTGACCGTAGGAGCATGGCTAGCCTAATCACCTCTCGTATCTCTTATTTTGGAAAGCGGAGCGTGACATATATATATATTTGGAAAGCGGAGCGTGACATATATATATATATATATATATATATATATATATAAATATATATATATACATATATATATATATCGAATAATGGAGGAAAGAGGCCATAGGAAGGAATTTCCTCCTATGGCGTCGAAAAAATACACTCCCTCATTTTTTTCGACGATCGGCACCCACCATCTTCATCGTTATCATCTAAGATGTGGGTACACTAAATTTCATGTGATTCTACAACCTTTTCATCGTTGATTTAGTGCGTTCAAAATTAACGGTAGAACTTTTTACATTGCTAAATCAACGGTGAAAAAGTTGTAGAATCACATAAAATTTGGTGTATCCACATCTTAGATGATAACGATGAACATGGTGGGTGTCGATTGTCGAGAAAAATGAGGGAGGGGGTATTTTTCGACGCCATAGGAAGAAACTCCCTCATATGGCTTCTTTCCTCCATTATTCTCATACACACACACACACACACTAGAATTTGTGCACGTGTGTTGCACGTGTTAATTAAACAATTAATAATTTTTTAAGAGAAGAGAGAGATGAAGTGGAGGGTTCTATATATATAATTTTTGGGGGAGAGACGATATGTGTGGAGGGTTCTAGATATCTTTTATATATTTTTATAGGAGAAATGACATGGAATGTTCTAGATAAACAATTTATTATTTTTTGGGAGAGAAGAAAGAGAGAGGAAAGATGATGTGGAGACCTTAAGAGAGGAGGATTTTTTTCCTTTTTCCTTTTTTCAAGAAAAAAATAGGGAGGTGGACCTTTAACCAAATACCCTTTGGTTAGAGGTCCACTCTTCTTATTTTTTTTCTAGAAAAAATGAGAAATCCTCATCTTTCAAGCCATGCACATCATCTCTCTCACCTCTCAAGCTCTCCACGTCATCTCACTCTCCTAAAAAACAATTAATTGTTTATCTTGAACCTTCCATATCTTCTCTTCCAATATATGTAACAACTCCAATTTCAATGTATAGAAAATTATTTAAAAGTTAATATACAATTGAGATATTTTCAAATCATGTGAATGCTATAAGAATTTGTTTTGCTTTTGAACAGTAAAAAGGAGCTTGTAGCTCATTGGTAAGACCTTATACTGTTGAGATATAGAACCAGAGTTCAAATCCCATCAGCCACATATTTTTTATTTAATTTTCTTTTAATCATTTTAGAAGCCCAAGAGTCTACACGTGCATTACACGTAAACTGAACAGACACTAATTATTTAAACATGTGTAATAGACTAGTTGAAGCGATACAACACGTGGCACCCAACCCCACCCCAAACCGCCGGTAAAGACCCGGTGAAATGCACGATTTGGCCGGTATCACCGGGCCAACTGTGGGTAAAGCCCCTCATTTTTTTGCCCCCCGCAACCTTTCAGCTACCCCACAAACGCCATATTGCTTGTTTACTCTGAATTTATCCAGAGTGCAATAAAATGCCCCTTTAATCCAATTTTAATGCAAATTTTAATGTATTTCTTTCACCCCCTAAATCTTAATTTTCCCTATAAATACCACACCATACTTCATCCCTCCTCACTAGAATTTCATTATCAAAACTATACAAAATTTCCAAGTCTCTTTTGTGTATAAGTGGAGTTAACGAAGGGCGAAGCTCCGACGAAATTCCGAGGAGATTCCGGCTACGAAACGACGTCCCGACGCTTCCCAATCCTTCTCTTATCTCTCCCCTCTCATCAAAGCCTGTAAGTCCCCTCTCCCCTCTATTCTTCTTCTTTAAAAAACTTTCATTTCTAAAATCTGACGGAAGCAGAGTTAATCTGACTTCCGATTCGGTTTTTCTTTAAAAATCCTATTTTTCTTTAAAAATCCTATTTTTCTTAAACAAGAAAATATCAAACTTTCATAACATGTTCAATAAACATTAACAAACATATTAAACAAGTTTCACATCAAAAGAATTTATATTGCAATGTTTATCGCAGTTTTACAGTAAAATACCACATACTTTAGTTTCCGACTTAAACAACATATTACCTTTAGATAGTTCATAAGGTAATGACCTAGCTCATCACAACACACATCTCTATCATAGCACGATGAATTTTTGGAAAGTTATTCTTGGGATAAAACGACTTTACAAATAAATACCTTCAACTTATAAAACAATTTCTATAAAAAGATATATTAAACATTTCCATGCAATTGCGCCTCTACAACCCACTTTTGGGGACTCCATTCGGGATGGTGCGGGTTATCGCACATTCTCGGGCCCAGTAGAGTGAGATGCAGACCTCCGCAAGGAGAATTCGATCTTGATGAAATTTTTATACATTTTTTCTTTAGAAAATGAGATTTCTACAAGAAAATAAATAAATTATTTTCATTAAATATAAATATATCTGTTATCAAAATATCTATTTTAATTATATACATATTCAAATATTTTCTAAAATCAAAGGAATCACTATTACATGAAAATACCATCCAAATACAACGCAAGTACAATATTTCAATAAAATACCATATATTATAAAATTAGGCTCTACTCATTAGAAATTTCACATCTACAAAATATACATCTATGAAAACCCTAAAAACGATAATTAAATCCGTGAGGTGTATTTTGAAATTATGCCAAAACTATTTTTACATAAAAACCTCTCAAGTTATACTAAATTACAATAAGGACCCCAGTAAACAAAGGTTTAAGAGGGACCGGTCTCTTGAGCCTCAGGGAGCCGGAGATATGGGTGCTTGCCTATTTAAGGTAGACAATCTAACAAACGGTGTTATCAACACGGTAATTGTCTTGGAAAAAGACACAAATTCTGCCGTCCATGTGCAGCGGTTACCGATAATATCAAAATAATCAGAATTTCAAGTTCTTTTTAAAAATATCTGACTCAGAATAAGTCTCAATCTAATCAATCTGCCTTGAATATGATTCAAGTATAAACTACAATTCAATATGAATTCATATATTCAATCTATTCAATCTATACAACTTGACTAAACCGAACCATGGATATACTCCATTTACATGTCCATCTATTATATCCGTTCTATTACTGATATCATGGTTTCGCCAAGTCATCCATATACAAGACAAAACAATACAAACAATACAATCAAGACATCGCAGGATTTATAAGGGGTGGATTGGTACGGAAGGTGTTAAAAGTGGCACGAGACTGTAACTATAATACACCTAATCCGGATATCCATTGCCGTTGTACCGTGGCTAAACGGTTCCTTGTGCTCCATATACCTTAGTCTCCGGAATAGTAGGACTCCTATCGTATACACTGGCATTTTCTGTACCAAGTTACAAACAACTGCGTTAACAATATAATACAACTTTAAAAGTTATATTCTCCTTCTGTCTATTCTGTCTCTACCTATTCTATGGGACTTACCGAACGATTGTTCGCTGACGACATTCATTTTTTTTTCTTTGGAATGTTGTCAGGTGGATCAAACCTTCTAGAGACAGAGCCCACCAGCGAGAACTTGGATCAGATAGCCTTCGATCCGGAGCTCTAGTTTACTTGTATATATTTTCATTTTTGTTATGCCACTGTTTAGGCATCGCTTTCATTCTATGTATCTACTTTTCTTTGTATTGTAAAAAAAATGTTTAATAAATAAAGTTGTTGTTCATTTACATCTTGTCTCTTGTCTACATTTCATTTTATATTGTTTAGATACGCTTAGCGTGTTTATTTCTGAGTAAATGCGTCGCATGACCCCTCGCGTCCTCTGCCCGTACACTGGGAAGCGGGATGTGACAATATATATATATATATAGAGAGAGAGAGAGAGAGAGAGAGAGATTAATGGAGGAAAGAGGCCATAGGAGGGGATTTCCTCATATGGCGTGGAAAAAATACAACCTCCACCATTTTTTCCGACGATCGGCACCCATCATCATCATCGTTATCATCTAAGATGTGCGTACACCAAATTTCATGTGATTCCACAACTTTTTCACCGTTGATTTAGTGGGTTCAAAATTAATGGTTTACCGACAATAGAACTTTTTACATTGCTAAATCAACGATGAAAAAGTTGTAGAATCACATGAAATTTGGTGTACCCAAATCTTAGATGATAACGATGAAGATGATGGGGGCCGATCGTCGAAAAAATTGATGGAGGTTGTATTTTTTCCACGCCATAGGAGGAAATTTCCTCTAATGGCCTCTTTTCTCCATTATTCTCATATATATATATATATATATATATATATGTTAGTGTATATGCCCTAGAGGCCATTACTGTATCATACTAGTTTGTATATTACTTAATGGAGGCTTGGGATATTCACCATGTATAAACAATATTGCTCAAAATAGTAATATGCTACTTGGTTTGTTTCTACTTCAATGTGTACATGTGTTTATTTTGCGATATCACCTATACGCATTAGTGGAGCCCTTAGGATCTTTGCTTGATTACCAGCGTTGTGATGGCAGTCACACTAGTGGGGGCTGGGTAATCTATAAGCACATCCTTATACAGGTCCCTAGTCGCAGGACTATCGAGACAGGGCATCGATACTCCGGAGTAGACTAGCGTATGCGCTTCTCATCCCAGTGTGGGAGATGGTCTGTCCCACAGCCATCGGTACGTCGTACTGGAGATAGTATACGGGTGCTCGTTGGGTTACGAGTACACTGGACAGGACTCGTCGGGAACTGACAGGTTGGTATTATACCTATCGTCAGTTATCAGTTCCCAGGTGACATGAGTACAGCTTAGTCCGCTGACTTGACACTGGCACTTCGCCTCGAGTGTGTTCCCACTGCACTTTGATCACTACCCTACCACGGCTCAAAGGAGTCGTGCAAACAGGTAGTAGTTGGGTGCAGTCCCGAAGCACTTGGAGGCAGTGACGGTTAGACAGGATTCGTCTCTCCCGGTATTGGGGGTTGACATCGCGCTGTGTCTAGGAGAGCCATTACACGAGTAGTCCCTGGCCAGGGCAAGCGAGATATACTGGTAGGCTTCCAGTATTATCTCAGGGTGTTTTGGGCTTCACTCCGACACGACTTGTACCGCTATTAGGGGACTGACGTTTTACCGCCCCCTAGGCCCGACATGCGATGTATTAGACGAACAGACCGGACTGTACGGAGACTGTCACATTCAGACTCAGTAGGAGTTCAGATGGGGTTCACCTCGTCAGCCTTCTTATCGGCATCTACCTGGGGACCGTTACGCACAGCTAGTGCCGCTTGCGGTCTGTGGTTAAACCCACTGCCAGCGTAGTGTCGAGTCTTTAGAGTCCCACACAGAGGGTATTCGCCTCTGGGCAAAACAGAGTAGAGGTCGCATGGTTTTGCGACAGGGTTCGTTCTCATTCGCGCACTTATGCACGTTTTGGAGTCCGGACGGATATTACTGGCTGGCTCTGGTTTGAGTCAGATACTGGTATATGTTTTGGGGTTGATTTTATCTCTGGGTATTCATGTTCCTCGGAACAAGAATGCGGGTGTGTATGCACAGTTGATTGAGGCGGAGGAAGAGGTTTTTCATTAGGGTTTCGGAACGGGTGCGTATGCACAGTTGACAGTCGTCTTTTTCCAAACCCTAATGGAATTATGATATATCAATTAATAATATTAATAAAATGAAATTGTGTCATGGTTGGTTTTTTGTTGACTTGTTGACCATGGTTGACTTGTTGACCATGGTTGAAGTTTTGACCATCATCATTACAAAAGAAAGATGCTCTTTGATTCTAGCAAATTCATTTAATGTTTGAAATGATAATGGTCATTCCTAAACCTTCCATCAACTATTTCATTTTCATTATTATTATTATTTTGATAATTCTTTTTCTTTTGTGATATGGTTGCAAGAAAGAAAAAGATAGCTCATTATATCATTTAACTTCTCTCTCCTCATTTCATCTTCTTCTTCCTCTAGCTCAAGGAGAACCCTTCTCATGAGTTGAGAATCTCTCTCCTTGAAAAGATAAAACCCCAAAAAACACTCTCTACTCACTCTAGGATCAAGGTTTAGCAAGCCGGAGATTCTAGTTCTCTCAAAGTTCGAGAAAGAGCCCGAAGGTTGAACCCTCAGGTGGATCCATCTTCGACGGAAGAAGGCAACGAGGAAAGAACCATCAACCTCTACAAGGATTCAAGAAGAAGGAGTTCAAGATAGGTATAACCATCTATCCTAACTCTCGTTAGCATGTTAGCTAGTTTAGTTTAGAAAAGATCCCGACTTTGTTAGTCCATGTTGCCCCATGCGCTAAAAATTTGATTTTTATACCGTTCCCGCCTCCCCGTAAGAACCGGGGGTCGCAACGTGGACTTACAGTGGTATCAGAGCCTAACTAAACTTAAACTAGCTTGGTAGCGAAGTGTATGGAAGTTCGAAACCGAAAAATCGCAAAACCGGAAAATCCAAAACCCTAAGTTTCTGTTGAAATTTTTTGTGCTCTAAAAGTAAAACTTTTTACTCCTAAAATCGTCTCAGGGTTTTGTAAGAACACACAAGAAAAACGATCCCCTGATTCCTTCAAATCGCCGCGGATCCGCGGCCTCAGCTATTCTCTTGGCCGCGGATCCGCCGCCGTTTGGACTCTTCATGTGATCGTGTTTTGTGCAGTGTTCTTCTGGTGGGGTTTTGGGATTTTTCAAATATGTTATATGTGCCCAGATTTTCCAGAAAAGAAATTTACTTTTGGGGTCCTATAAATCCGTATTTTTTTCGAACTTCGCTACACTTTGGCTATGTTGGTTATATCTGTGATGTTTGCATGTATTGAACGTCGGCTAATCGCTATAAGTCGATTAGTCGGGGTTATACATCTCTGTGATCTGTGTTTGATATTGGAATGTGTATATGAATGTGTTGGACTGTCGCGGGTGAATAGCCGGGGTGGATGTGAGATGAGCTTTTGTTTTTCTTTCATTCATTGTAAATGTAAATTGATGTAATATTATGATTTGTATGGCCGCACAACCGGGTCAGGGTTGTAGCCGTCATTGTATAATTCTTTTTACTGTTTTTGCTTCTAGGATAGACCCATGGAGGGGTGCACAAACTACCGGGTACTTGGCGGGTAGTTTGCCGCACCCGTAGGGGTCTTGGGTGGGGTATTTGCTATTCACCGCGACCGTGTAATCCGCTTTTCGTTGCAGGCTCGAACGGATTGCGGATTGCTAGTATATCCAATGTATTCATCTGTGATCTGTAATGTCTATCATTGCTTTATATTTAGGCGTTGCTTATGTTTTACAGCCGCGCTAGCCCAGCCCCCCGCTCTGTCGTCAGTTAAGTAACCTAACGAGTGATGACGGGATCCCGTGGCGAATGCGAATGGCATAAGCGTACGTCATATTTTGGTTGTTTTCTGCAATGGTAGGATTAAATGATGGGACGCATTAAAAGAACTAATGCAAGAATATCACGCATTAAAAGAACTAATGCAAGATAATAAACCAAGTTAAAATCATTGGAACACTTTCGAAAAACACTCGGTTCTTTTCAAAACTAACTTTTAAATGCGGAGCTTGAGCCACTCCTCTTAAAAGCTATCTCGTTCCATCGATTATATCAAGTTCACTACGTTCACGGTTTCGCCAAAACCATCCGTAGCCCTCCATCGTTTCATATGAATATTCAACAGTATTCAAGCTGTGTTTGTTGGCCTTAGTCAAGGCACAGTGTTTGGTAGCTGGTAGGTATTCATATGTTGCATAGATAGAATGCGTTGGTTTGGGACAGTCGTATTGCCTTGTTGGCCATAGTCAAGGGTATATACGGGTGGGTTCAAATTAACCTGGATAACGACGGGTAGAACTTGACATGTGACTTATGATTTGTTGGCCTTAGTCAAGGTCATAAGAGCATGGGGCAAAAATCCACATCGGGAGTTTCATAAGTACTGAAACTTGCTAGATTTGCATACCATTTGGAGTGTGATGATTCTGGTAGGATTCCTTCAGTTTCGTCACGCGATGATATTTAGATCCCGATCCTACTGTGAGTATATGCTACTCCTCGGGAAATTTCTCACTAAACGATCAATGCTATAAACCTAGTAGGTGCCTAGAAAGGTGTTAGCGGGGCTACGCCCCCAGGGAAAAGAGGTTCTTAAATTAAGGAACTTCGCGAAAGCGTTGGAAAACCTCCCTCGAAGTACCGACACTGGCCTGGCTGAACGGTTAAGCAAGTATTGTACGGTGGGATTGATCCCGGCTAATTCTTCCTTTATGGTTTGAGGAGGGATTCGAGAGACAGTGGGAGCCATCCTGTTTAGACAAATTAAAAACCATTCTAAACTTGCAAGAGCATCGTGCTAAAGTGTTTCTTCTCTCCCCCCTGCAGCGACCAAATTCGAAATGACTGGACTTAAGTTACTTCTAGATAAAAACATACTGACAGGGCCAAACTACAAAGATTGGCTCAGGAATGTAAAATTGGCAATCACTTACGACAAGCTGGGGTATCTTCTTACCACCAAAGCTCCCCCCGTCCCAGGTCCCACCTCCAGCGTCGCGGATAAGGAAATCCGTAAGACTTGGGAGATTGATTGCGTGAAGGCCAGGTGCCTCGTGCTTGCCTCTATGGAAAACGAACATCAGAGGAGGCATGAGAATATGGACCTCGAGTCCATATTTCTCCATACAAAAGAACTGTATGGAGAGCAGCCTCGTATCGCAAGATACGAAGTGTCGAAGAAGTTATTTTCGACAAAGTTGGCCGTCGGATCATCGGTAGCGGACCACGTGCTTAAGATGATTGGCTACACTGAAGAGCTCGCGGAACTTGGGACCACGTTGGACAGTGAACTCGATACGGATTTAATTCTCCAGTCCCTTCCATCCACTTACGCCCAGTTTATACTGAACTTCAACTTACAAGAAAAGGAAGTTGAACTTTCAGAACTCCTCAACATGCTGAGGAGCGCAGAGGGCACCCTACAGAAGGGTAGGGAAACACCCGCTTTGTTTGTAGGAGGATCTTCTTCCTCTAGGTCCAAGGCGAAAGCCAAAGGAAAGAGGAAGAAAGCCCCCGCCAAACCAAGAGGCGGTGTTAGTAAAGTGGGTACGAAGGGAAAGGAAAAGGCAACAAAGATTGCGGGGAAGCTTGTTGGAAAGGAAGAATGCTTCTATTGTCATAAGAGTGGACACTGGAAGAAAGATTGCAGGGCTTGGAAGGCCAGGACACAGGAACTGAAGCAGGTTGCGGCTTCAGCTTCAGGTGTGTATGTTATTGAAAACTGTCTTTCTATAAACTCTACTTCCTGGGTATTGGATACCGGATCAGGATCTCATATCTGTAATTCTTTGCAGGCGTTGAGAAACCGTAGGGTTTTGAAGGCAGGTGACATGACCCTCAGAGTTGCGAACGGAGCTAGCATGGATGCTAAAGCCGTGGGGGACTATCACCTGGGAATGTCAGATGGACATGTTTTGGTTTTGCGTAATTGCTTTTTTGTACCCAACGCAACTTGTAATATCATTTCTGTATCTTTGGTTTCTAAAGAAGGTTATGAATTTGCGTTTGTAAGTAATGTTGTAAACATTCACCTTAATCAAGTTCTGATTGGGTCAGGTACACTGAGCAATGGTATATACGTATTAAACCAACCACAGATTTTCAATGTCCAGAATACACACAAAAGAAAGTCTCCAGATATCAATCAGGCTTTCTTATGGCATTGTAGACTGGGTCACATCAATGAGACACGGTTGACTAAGTTACATAAAGAAGGATACTTGGATCCGTTCGAGTATCAGTCTTATGCCATTTGTGAATCTTGTCTCATGGGAAAGATGACAAAGACTCCGTTCACTGGACACGGAGAAAGAGCGAGCGAGCTCTTGGGACTCATACACAGTGACGTGTGTGGTCCAATGTCTACACATGCGCGAAGCGGTTATTCATACTTCATTACTTTCACAGACGATTTCTCTAGGTATGGACATGTCTTCTTAATGAAGCACAAATCCGAGGCCTTTGAGAAATTTCGGGATTACAAGAATGAAGTTGAAAAACAAACAGGCAAAAGTATCAAGATCCTAAGATCGGATCGAGGTGGTGAATACTTGAGTGCCGAGTTCCTGAATTATTTAAAAGAGAACGGAATTCTCTCTCAGCTTACTCCTCCATACACTCCGCAACACAACGGTGTATCGGAGAGACGGAACCGAACCCTATTGGATATGGTACGTTCCATGATGAGTAAGGCTGAGTTACCGCGATCTTTCTGGGGTTATGCACTAGAACAGCTGCACATCTCTTGAACCAAGTTCCTACTAAGACAGTGCCTACCACACCATATCAGATGTGGAGTGGGAAGAAACCCTGTCTTAAATCCTTTAAGACATGGGGATGTCCGGCTTTTGTTAAAAAGCAGCATGCGAACAAGCTCGATGCATGCTCAGTACAGTGCAAGTTTGTGGGATACCCAAAGAACTCCAAGAGGTATCTATTCTATTACGCAGAGGAGCAAAAAGTCCTTGTTTCTCGTCATGCCCGCTTCTTGGAAACTGAGTTTTTAGAAAATCAGATAAGTGGGAGCGCAGTAGAACTGGATGAAATTCCAGAACCTCAGACTATTACTGAAAGCTTAGTGGAACCAGAGGGTTCAAAAGAACAGGACATTCCTACGCCGCTCCGCAGGAGTAGTAGGCAGTCTCATCGCCGAGAGATACTACGGTTTTCTCATAGATGGGGATAGAGAGGATTGCATCATAGATTATGATGAGCCTACTAGCTTCCGACAGCCGTTCAGAGCGTTGACTCGGTAAAATGGCTGGATGCAATGCGGACGAAATGGAGTCCATGTACACCAACAAAGTATGGACGTTGGACATTGCTCCAGACGGGGTAAAACCCGTAGGATGCAAGTGGATCTTCAAAAGGAAGATTGGTGTAGATGGACAGGTTGAGACCTATAAAGCTAGACTTGTAGCAAAGGGTTTCCGTCAAAGACCTGGCTTGGACTATGACGAAACCTTTTCTTCAGTGGCTATGCTGAAATCCATTCGAATCCTTCTTTCCATTGCTGCTTCCACGATTATGAGATTTGGCAGATGGACGTAAAAACCGCTTTTCTAAATGGAAATTTAGAGGAGTGTGTCTATATGGATCAGCCAGAGGGTTTCATTCAGAGTGGGAGCAGCGGAAAGGTGTGCAAGTTGCTTAAGTCCATCTATGGACTAAAGCAGGCATCGCGGAGTTGGAACATCTGTTTTGATGAAACGGTCAAGGAATTTGGCTTTATCAAAAATCCAGATGAACCATGCATCTATTGTAGATTTGTAGCGAGAACTGTAGTATTCCTCGTTTTATACGTGGATGACATTCTCTTAATAGGAAATGACATTCCTATGCTACAATCTGTCAAGGGATTCTTGTCACACAGGTTCTCCATGAAAGACCTGGGTGATGCCTCCTACATCCTGGGGATCCGGATCCATCGTGATAGATCCAAGAGGATATTAGGACTTTCACAGTCCAGGTACATCGACACTATACTGAAAAGATTCAGTATGGAAGATTCCAAGCGCGGTAACCTACCGGCTTGTCACGGATCACCCTCTCTAAAGAGATGTCTCCCAAGACTGATTTGGAGAGGGATCGCATGTCTATTATACCCTACGCTTCTGCGGTAGGCTCTATAATGTATGCGATATTGTGTTACCAGACCGGATGTAGCTTATGCACTGAGTGTGGTAAGCCGGTATCAGTCAAACCCTGGGGAGAAACACTGGATAGCGGTAAAGAACATTCTCAAGTACCTGAGAAGGACTAAGGAGATGTTCTTGGTGTATGGCGGAAAAGACCTCCAGATCGAGGCCTTTGCTGACTCCAGCTTCCAGAGTGACAAGGATGATTCCAAGTCCATGTCGGGTTTTGTCTTTACCCTCAATGGAGGAGGCGGTGTGTTGGAAGAGTTCCAAACAGGAAACCGTTGCAGACTCGACGATGGAAGCGGAATACATCGCTGCATCTGATGCCGCAAAAGAAGCTGTCTGGATGAGGAAGTTCTTGAAAGAACTTCAGGTGGTTCCGTCCATTGTTGACCCAATACCTCTGTATTGCGACAACAAAGGGCTATAACTTTAGCGAAGGAACCCAGGTCCCATCAGAGATCCAGGCACATCTTGAGGCGGTATCACCTGATCAGGGAGATCGTAGATCGCAAGGAGATCGAGGTTCGGAGGGTTGCTTCAGAAGAAAACACTGCAGATCCATTCACCAAGGCCCTACCCCAGACTCAGTTCGAGCGGCTGATCGAGATGATAGGTCTTCGATACGCCAGTACATGCCTTAGTGCAAGTGGAGATTGTTAGTGTATATGCCCTAGAGGCCATTACTGTATCATACTAGTTTGTATATTACTTAATGGAGGCTTGGGATATTCACCTTGTATAAACAATCTTGCTCAAAATAGTAGTATGCTACTTGGTTTGTTTCTACTTCAATGTGTACATGTGTTTATTTTGCGATATCACCTATACGCATTAGTGGAGCCCTTAGGATCTTTGCTTGATTACCAGCGTTGTGATGGCAGTCACACTAGTGGGGGCTGGGTAATCTATAAACACATCCTTATACAGGTCCCTAGTCGCAGGACTATCGAAACAGGGCATCGATACTCCGGAGTAGACTAGCGTATGCGCTTCTCATCCCAGTGTGGGAGATGGTCTGTCCCACAGCCATCGGTACGTCGTACTGGAGATAGTATACGGGTGCTCGTTGGGTTACGAGTACACTGGACAGGACTCGTCGGGAACTGACAGGTTGGTATTATACCTATCGTCAGTTATCAGTTCCCAGGTGACATGAGTACAGCTTAGTCCGCTGACTTGACACTGGCACTTCGCCTCTAGTGTGTTCCCACTGCACTTTGATCACTACCCTACCACGGCTCAAAGGAGTCGTGCAAACAGGTAGTAGTTGGGTGCAGTCCCGAAGCACTTGGAGGCAGTGACGGTTAGACAGGATTCGTCTCTCCCGGTATTGGGGGTTGACATCGCGCTGTGTCTAGGAGAGCCATTACACGAGTAGTCCCTGGCCAGGGCAAGCGAGATATACTGGTAGGCTTCCAGTATTATCTCAGGGTGTTTTGGGCTTCACTCCGACACGACTTGTACCGCTATTAGGGGACTGACGTTTTACCGCCTCCTAGGCCCGACATGCGATGTATTAGACGAACAGACCGGACTGTACGGAGACTGTCACATTCAGACTCAGACTCAGTAGGAGTTCAGATGGGGTTCACCTCGTCAGCCTTCTTATCGGCATCTACCTGGGGACCGTTACGCACAGCTAGTGCCGCTTGCGGTCTGTGGTTAAACCCACTGCCAGCGTAGTGTCGAGTCTTTAGAGTCCCACACAGAGGGTATTCGCCTCTGGGCAAAACAGAGTAGAGGTCGCATGGTTTTGCGACAGGGTTCGTTCTCATTCGCGCACTTGTGCACGTTTTGGAGTCCGGACGGATATTACTGGCTGGCTCTGGTTTGAGTCAGATACTGGTATATGTTTTGGGGTTGATTTTATCTCTGGGTATTCATGTTCCTCGGAACAAGAATGCGGGTGTGTATGCACAGTTGATTGAGGCGGAGGAAGAGGTTTTTCATTAGGGTTTCGGAACGGGTGCGTATGCACAGTTGACAGTCGTCTTTTTCCAAACCCTAATGGAATTATGATATATCAATTAATAATATTAATAAAATGAAATTGTGTCATGGTTGGTTTTTTGTTGACTTGTTGACCATGGTTGACTTGTTGACCATGGTTGAAGTTTTGACCATCATCATTACAAAAGAAAGATGCTCTTTGATTCTAGCAAATTCATTTAATGTTTGAAATGATAATGGTCATTCCTAAACCTTCCATCAACTATTTCATTTTCATTATTATTATTATTTTGATAATTCTTTTTCTTTTGTGATATGGTTGCAAGAAAGAAAAAGATAGCTCATTATATCATTTAGCTTCTCTCTCCTCATTTCATCTTCTTCTTCCTCTAGCTCAAGGAGAACCCTTCTCATGAGTTGAGAATCTCTCTCCTTGAAAAGATAAAACCCCAAAATACACTCTCTACTCACTCTAGGATCAAGGTTTAGCAAGCCGGAGATTCTAGTTCTCTCAAAGTTCGAGAAAGAGCCCGAAGGTTGAACCCTCAGGTGGATCCATCTTCGACGGAAGAAGGCAACGAGAAAAGAACCATCAACCTCTACAAGGATTCAAGAAGAAGGAGTTCAAGCTAGGTATAACCATCTATCCTAACTCTCTTTAGCATGTTAGCTAGTTTAGTTTAGAAAAGATCCCGACTTTGTTAGTCCATGTTGCCCCATGCGCTAAAAATTTGATTTTTATACCGTTTCCGCCTCCCCGTAAGAACCGGGGCTCGCAACGTGGACTTACAATATATATATATATATATGTATATATATATATTGGAAGAGATGATATGGAAGATTCTGGATAAACAATTAATTGTTTTTAGGAGAGAGAGAGAGGATTCTGGATAAACAATTAATTGTTTTTTAGGAGGGAGAGAGAGAGTATGTATATATATATAATGCAAATACCTATGGTTAGAGATCCACCCTTCTCCTTTTTACCAGAAAAAAAGAAAAAAGTAGCGAAAATCCCCCCTTTCAAGCCATCCACATCATCTCCCTGACTTCTTAAGCCCTCCACATCATCTCTCTCTCCTCCCAAAAAATAATTAATTGTTTATCTAGAACCCTCCATATCATCAATCTCTTTTTTTTAAAATAAATAAATAAATAAAACTTTAGAACCCTCCACATCTCTCTCCCCTTCTCAAATTTTTTAAACTAAAACGTGCAACGCACGTGCATAAATTCTAGTGCAAATATAATGCAAATACCTTTGGTTAGAGATCCACCCTTCTCCCTTTTTTCTGGAAAAAAAGAAAATGTAGAAAAATCATCACTTCTCAAACCCTCCACATCATCTTTCTCACCTCTCAAGCCCTCTACGTCATCTTTCTCTCTCCTAAAAAACAATTAATTGTTTATTTAGAACCTTCCATATCATCTCTTCCAACACACGCACACACACACACACTCTGTCTCTCTATCTCCTAAAAAACAATTAATTGTTTATCTAGAACCTTTTATATCATCTCTCCCAATATATATATATATAAAGTAAATATCCTTAGTTAGAGGTCCACCCTTCTCATTTTTTCTTGAAAAATAGAAAAAATAAGAAAAATTCTCACCTCTCAAGCCCTCGACATCATCTTTCTTACTTCTCAAGCCCTCCACATCATCTCTCTCTCTCTTCTAAAAAACAATTAATGTCCTAATTTTTTAAAAAAATAAATAAGACTCTAGAACCCTCCACATTTCTCTCTCCCCTCTTCTTAAATTTTTTAAATTAACACGTGCAATGCACGTTTGGGACACCTGCGCGCCTGTGTCTCATATATATATATATATATATATATATATATATATATATATATATATAATGCAAATATCCTTGGTTAGAGGCCCACCCTTCTCCTTTTTTCTAGAAAAATATGAAAAATCCTTATCTCTCAAGCCCTCCACATCATCTCTCTCATCTCTCAAGCCCTCCACTTCATCCCTCCCCTTTTTTAAAAATAAATAAATAAATAAGACTCTAGAACCCTCCACATTTCTCTCTTTCCTTCTCAAATTTTTTTAAACGCATGCAACGCACGTGCATAAATTCTTATATATATAACCCTACACATCATCTCTCTCCAAAAAATATATATATATCATTAAAGAAAAAGACAAAAATAATAATGTCTTCAAATGAAAATTTACACATAAACCTTCATTATTTATAAATTGACACATATACTCATTCTCAAATCAAAATTATACATAAACCCTAATTATTTTTAAATTTACTCATATACTCATTCTTACAAATATGAAATGTTATATTTAACACATGCATCGCACGTGCATAAATTCTAGTATATATATAATGCAAATAGGGGTTGGTTAGAGAGCTCTCTCCCAATTTTTTAAATAAATAAATAAGACTCTAGAACCCTCCACATTTCTCTCTCGTCTCTCTTCTTAAATTTTTTAAATTAACACGTGCAACGCACGTGCATAAATTCTAGTATATATATATTGGGAGAAATGATATGGAAGGTTCTAGATAAACAATTAATTGTTTTTTAGGAGAGAAAGAGATGACGTGGAGGGCTTGAGAGGTGAGAGAGATAATGTGGAGAACTTGAAAGGAGAGGATTTTTCTCATTTTTTTCTTTTTTTCTAGAAAAAAGAAGAAATGTGGACCTCTAACCAAGAGTGTTTGCATTATATATACACACACACATACACACACACACACATACATACACACACTAGATTTTGTGCACATGCGTAGCACGTGTTAATTAAAAAATTGATTTTTTTTGGGAGAAGAAAGAGATGTGGTGGATGGCTTAAGAGGTGAGAGAGATGATGTGGAGGACTTGAGAGGAGGTGACTTTTCTCATTTTTTCTATTTTTCTAGAAAAAAGGAGAAGGGTGTACCTCTAACCAAGGGTATTTGTGTCATGCCCCGCTTCCCAGTGTACGGGCAGAGGACGCGATGGACCTGCTACGTATTTACTCAGAAGTAAACACGCTAAGCATATCTAAGCGATATAAAGTAAAAGTACACAAGAGATAAGTTATAAATGAACAACAACTTTATTTATTAAATATTCTTTTACATGTGCAACTGAAAATGTAAATACATGGAATGAAAGCAATGCCCAAACAATGGCATAACAGAAATAAAAATGGAATAAGTACAAGTGGCTAAAGCTCTGGTTCTTCGGTGTACTGCTCAGGGGCCTGCTCCAAATGCTCCTGACTGGTCCCGTACTCTTCAGCGTCGGGTTCTCCTGACAACATTCCAAAGAAGAAGAGAAAGAGGAATGTCGTCAGCGAACAATTGCTCGGTAAGTCCCAAAGATGAGGGTAAAGTAGAATAGACACACAGAGAGAGAGTATAGTTATAATATTTTATTATAATGTTGACGCGGTTGTTTGTAGCTTGGTACAAAAAATGCCAGTGTATACGAGAGGAGTCCAACTTACGCCATGGACTTTGGTAACCCGTAGTACAAGGCTACGTCGATAATACCACGGAACAACAGAATGGATGTAATTACGTCTTAAGTGACCACCTCATGCCACCTTTAACATGTTCCGTACCAGTCTACCCCTTTATAACCCCATAGTGTTTATATATTGATTGTATGGATTGTATTGTCTTGTCTTGTATTATAAATTGTATAGATGGATGACTTGTCAAAACCATGATATCATTAAATGGAACGGATATGATGGACGAACATGTAGATGGAGTATATCCATGGTTCGGTTCAGTCAAGCAGTATAGATTGATATAGCTTGAATATATGGATTTATGGATTCATGTTGAATTGTAGTTTTATACTTGAATCTCATTCAAGTTAGATTGATTATATTGAGACTCAGTCTGAGTCAGACAATTAGAAAAGAAATTGAAGTCCTGAATTATGTTTTGATATTATCGGTAACTGCTGCACATGGACGACAGGATTTATGTCTTTTTCCAAGACAATTACCATATTGATAATACCGTTTGTTAGGTTTTCTATCTTAGATAGGCAAACACCCATATCTCCGGCTCCCTAAGGCTCGAGAGACTGGTCCCGCTTAAACATATATTTACTAGGGTCCTTATTGTTATTTAGTATAACTTGATGGGGGTTTATATAAAAATAGTTTTGGCATAATTTTTTATGCATGAATGTAAGCAAAACGGGCATAAAGCCAAATTTTTGTAAAGCCCATGGCTTATGTGCAAAAAGAAATAACACATGAGGCATGAGATGGGCAAAATGCCATTTTGTAAAGCCCAAGAGGCTATATGTAAATGTGTAAGCCTATATAAGGCAACATGATGTTGAAATTAAAAAAAGAACTTTTCATTTCTGTCAAAAAGGTTAGGGTTCTTTATGCCTCATTCTCCTTCCTCAAGGTTCTAAACCTTCTTCCCCTTTTTCAATTAAATCAAGAGCTTTACTCTTCTTTTTCCAAAACTAAATAGATTTTCACCACAAAACCCACAAAGGGGAGCTCAGATCTTCCATTAGATCTCAGAAAGGGGAGATTTTTAAATCTCACCCCCTTTCTCCAAGATCCGGCCAACCGGCAGGAAGAAGAAGGAGACCCATCTCCAGAAATCCCATCTTGGGAAGATCCATAGCCAAAGGGGAGAAACAAAGCAGCCCCCTTTGATCAATTCTAATTTTTTTTTAGGAGTTTAACTCCAGGGGTCAAATCGGGAGCACAGCTCCCAGTGCAGGAACAAAGTCCCTGTTCCCGCCAAAATTTTCGGCCAAGAGCTACTTGTTCCTTTATAAAAAGGGGGAGAGTCCTCAAAATTTGGCCTCACGTGTAAAACACGTGAGCGCTCATATGCAAAACATATGAGCGCTGAATAAAATAAACTTAAAGGGCCAAACAAGCCTCACGTGTAAAACACGTGAGCGCTCATATGCAAAGTATATAAACGCTAAACATAAATCACCAATGGCCAAACAGACCCCACGTGTAAAACACGTGAGCGCTCATATACAAAGCATATGAGCGCTAAACATAAACAGGCTAAAACCCACGGCAGGGGTCACGTGTTAAACACATGAGTTCTCTTGCCTCTCACATGCAAAGCATGTGAGCGTCCCAATTTAAAATGCTCCTATCAAATTCTAGAATTAAATTCTATTTTGGAAAATATTTTCTTAATCTTTCTCAAACTAAAAAGATCTTCTCTGTTAAACAAAGGACATTTGGATCAAAAATCCAACGGTGATCATCTGGTATAATAAAGTTCTATCATGGGAAAATATTTTCCTAATCTTGTTAAATTAACAAGATATTCATATGATCAGAATTCTATGTTAGAATAAAATTCTAATCTTATTAAACTAACGAGATATCTATATGATAGAATTAAAGTCTATATTAAGAAAATATATTTCTGATCTTGTTAAACTAAAAGGATGTGATAGAATAAAATTCTAATCTTGTCAAAACTAACAAGATATTCATAATCTTGTTAAACAAACAAGAGATCTTCTCTGTTAAACAGAGAGCCTTTGGATTAAAAATCCAACGGTAAATAAAATTCACCGATTGATCTAAAAGATCATGAAATCAATCATGATCTCTCAGTAAGGGATTCCCTTAACAAATTGATTCTTTTTCTTCTCATATAAATAAGAGCAAGGGGAGGAGAAAAAAAGGAGAGACGGAGTGAGAGGGGAAGAAAAATAGAGAGAGAATTTAATTCTCTAAAGAAGAAGAACCCCTCCTAAAAGCTCCCACAAAAAAAGAATTTAATTCTCAAACCAAGAGTTTAACTGTTCTCAAAGAACTTAGTTCTTTCTCTGGTGGAGATCTGCAGAAGCAGATCTCCACACAAGTTGAGAATTTAATTCTCATTGGGGAGATTCTATCATGCAGATTCAAAATCTAGGGAAAAGAACTGAATCCAAAAGAGTTTAATTCTTACAAAATATATGGGAATTTAATTCCTCTGAAACTAGGGTTTAATCCTTTAAAAAGAATTTAATCCCTAAAAAGAACAAAAGGAGAACTTGATTCCTCAGAACCATAGAAGAACAGCTTGGTAATTCATTAGCGTTCAACGCTACACAATAAAAAACTCACATACTCCCACGCGAGAACCTTTGAGGAACGAAAAAGGAAAGACTGGGATCTAGCCGCGTGACCCCACGCGACCCGTGAGAAATGCTCAGCACTTATAAAAGAGAAAAGGGAATAAACCCTATTTTTGGAGCGCCTCACGTGACCCCTGAGAAGTGTTCAACACTTATAAAAGAGAAAAAAGGGAATAAAAACTATTTTTGGAGTGCCTCACGTGACCCCACGTGACCCCCAAGTAGTGCTTAGTATTTATAAAGCAAAAAAGGAATAAATCAAAGGCAGTTTCCACTTTTGGGTCGCCTCACGTGATCTCACGTGACCCAATAGCGCTTAGCGCTCAGAAAAAAACAAAAGAATAAACCAGCAGAAGCAGCGCCTCAAATTCTTGAAGTTTCGCGTGACCCTACGTGAGCGCCCTTTGAATCATAGTGTTTAACACTATTTCGAACACCTTACGTGAGAGAACATGAACGTTGAATATATACTGGTGTTGAATACTATGAAAGGTTGATATTAGCCAGACTCAGACCAAACTGCCAAGGACCATCAATTGAGCCCCTCATGCTCAGGGTCTCCAAAACCGTTCTCAGTCCCAAAGACAGCTAATGAGCTCCCAACAAATAGCATCTAAACTGATGTTCATCCCATTCCCCTAGTCGGGACATTGGTTCAAAGGTACATCTCTTCACACCTCTGATTTGTGTCGTTGTAATTCTTCAACGTCTTCAGAGAGGTGGCGAGTCCCGATAACCAGAAACTTTACAGATTATGATGTCTTTAAACCCCATAGACTATGATGTCTTTAAACTGGACTATGATATCCTTAAACTTTACGGATTATGAGGTCCTTAAACTCATGGACTGTGATGTCCTTAAATTTATGGACCGCAATGTCCCTAAACTAAAACGATAGAGTCCAAATACTCTTTCGTTGGATCTAAATGATCCCAAAATCCTGTTGAGTAGATCTTAATCTAAAATTAGACTAACGTATCCTCAACAAACGTTTAAGTTGATCTTAATCTCAATGAGATTAACGATCCTTAAACCCAAATCAAACCTAAATCTAAGAAAATACGGATTTGGACTAATCCACGCCCTACAGGCGACAACATACACTAGTCTCCGTATACAATCCACGGGCAACCACAAATAAAAAAACACACACGACACGAAGTGACCTTCTGGAGCAGGAGAAAGTGGTTACCGCAATACGGTAACGTAATTAACTTCAGGGGCTTGCGCTTGCAGGGAAGAGCGTCTCCACAATCAAAAAACCCTCACAAACAAGGGGGAATCTGACGAAATCTGCTACAACGGTCGTATCCGTCTAAACCTCCGATACACGGTGCCATAAATCAACTTGACATCTTCGGAGAGGTGGATGGATAAAACCAAATAGCATCTGCCCCCAAATTCAGGCAAGACGACCTATGCGGTTCCGTCTCTGTATTCGGCGGAGAACAGTCCCCTTTTTGTTGACGCCCAGCACCCGCGTGCCAAGCACGTGGGGCGCTGGCGCCCAGCGTCCAGAGCGCTAGAGCCCACGTGCCAAGCACGTGGGGCGCCCAGAGGGCTAGCGCCCACATGCCAAGCATGTGGGGTGCCCAGAGGGCTAGCGCCCACGTGCCAAGCACGTGGGGCGTCCAGCGCCCAGAGCGCTAGCGCCCATATGCCAAGCACGTGAGGCGCTAGCGTCCAGCGCCTACGTGCCATGTACATGAGGTGCTGGCCCCCATGCGTCCTTTGAACGCTTTTTCCCCTTTTTATATATATGTGTATATATGTATATATAGATACACACACACTCCACGACACTGCCTCCGTTAGAAAAAAAATCTAATGGGGCGCTGCCCCACACCCCGTAAGAGGGTTGCTAGCCCCCTTGACCCCCAGCCCGCTATCCGGGTAGCGGGACCCCCGTAAAAACTCTGCGGGGATCCCGATATATCCAAAATCCCTTCAAAACACAACACTGCATATTGAGTTCGCATGACCAGTTTAACCCGTCAATTGGAGGTTCTCTCGCTATAAATGCGAGGGGTAATTAACAGCAGGTTAGTCCGCGGATGCCGGAGATTCGGATCCCTACAATCAATAAACCCCAGCCTACCCTAGGTAGGGGATCTGTAATGCGCCTGACAAGCGCGTGCGTATTCCCATCTCAATGGGGTGACGAAAAACACCCTACATGTTGGATTTGGATGGTATTTTTATGTAATAGTAATTCTTTTGATTTAGAAAACGTAGAATATTTATATAATTGAAATAGATATTTTGATGATATATATATATATATATTTAATGAAAATAATTTATTTATTTTCTTGTAGAAATCTCATTTTTCTAAAGAAAAATGATAAAAACTCCATCGAGATCGAATGCTCCTTGCGGAGGTCTGCATCTCGCTCTACTAAGCTCGAGAATGTGCGATAATCCGCATCATCCCGAACAGGGTCCCCAAAATGGGTTGTAGAGGCGTAATGGCATGGAAATATTTAATACATTTTTTTTATAGAAAACGGTTTTGTATGTTTATGGTATTTATCGTAAAGTCGTATTTTCCCGTATTTTATTGTCCCAAACTTCATCGTACTATGATAGAGATATGTGTTGTGATGAGGTAGGTCATTACCTCATGAACTATCTAAAAGTGTAGCAAGGAATAACGTAAATTATGTCGAATTATAAGTATGTGGTATTTTTCTGTAAAAGTGCGATAAAAGTCACAAGAATAATTCTTTTGTGGTGAAACTTGTTTTAATAGGTTTATTAATGTTTGCTAAACAATATGTGAGAGTATTGTATTATCTTGTTAAATAAAAATATAGTTTTTTAAAGAAAACCGAATCAAAAGTCGGACTAACTCCGCTTCCGTCGGGTTTTGGAATTGTAGATTTTTATAGAAGAAGGAGAGAGGGGGAGATGAGACTTACTGGCTTTGATGAGAGGGGGGAGGTAGGAGGAGGTCTAGGATTCGTCGGTACTCTGTTTCGTTGCCTGAAACTCCTCGTATCGTCGTCAGAACTTCGTCGAAGCTTCGCCCTTCGCTAACTCCACTTGTACACAAAAGTACTTGAGAATTTTGTATAGTTTTTGTAATAGAAGTCTGAGTGAGAGAGGTGTAAAATGGAGTGGGTATTTATAGAGAAAATTATGGTTTAGGGGGTGATGAATTTGAGAATTAAAATGCATTTAAAAGGAATTAAATGGGTGATTCAATGTTCTCTGTATGAATGCAGAGAAAACAAGCACTGTGAAAGGAAGTGGGGTAGGTCAAGGGTTGCTGGGGAAAAGAATGGGAGCATTCCCAACGGGGGAGACCGGCGGCGCCGGGGAAATCCTTATTCTTGCCGGGTCAACACCGATGGGAGATGTTGGGTCTTGGTGCCACGTGTCGTGTCATTTCCTATACCCTCGTGCACATGTTTAAATAGTCGGTGTCGTTTCAGTTTACGTGTAGTGCACGTGTAGACTCTTGGGCTTCTAAAAAGATTAAAAGAAATTTAACTAGTAATGTGGCTGATGGGATTTGAACTCGGGTGCTATGTCACAGCAGTGTAAGGCTTTACCAATGAGCTAGAAGTGCTTTCTTGCTGTTCAAAAGCAAAATAAACTTATAACTTGTGCTCAGGGTCAGATGTCTTTTTCTGTATTTTGAAAAAATTCAGTACAGAAAGTTATGGTTGTTACATTCTACCCTTCTTATAAAAATTTCGTCCTCGAAATTTGTAAAAGAGAAAGTGTAACGGATTCAAAGAAAGTTTGGTGATAGAAATACTGATAGTGAATGAAAAATAACAAAATGATACAAGGGTTTGAAAATGTTGAAGAGAATTACCAGTGTTACCTTGGTCTACAGCCTCTGCTTCTTCAGCCGTTAAAAGGAAAGCCTGATGCCGTGGTACATTTCTCCTAGTTGGAGGCACATTCCTCTGTCCTTGGGGCATGTTTCTCTGCCTCGAGGCATGTTCCTCGGTGCCTGATGGAATTGGCGAGTAGGTTGTGCAGGTGGTGGAGCTGGGAGTGCAAGACGAGGTGCAGGAGCCTGGATAGCTGGCCGCTGCGGATAGTTGGTGGGTGTGTGAGCTGGGTTGCGTCTATAAGGACAGTTTCCAATTCCGTGATTGGATGCGCCACAAACTAAGCACATGCCTTTTGTGCGTCTACAGTCCTTCCACAAGTGTCCTTCCCTCTTGCAATAGAAGCAAAAATCTGGACTTGGCTGGTTATTGATTTCTTCCGGTCTCCTGGGTTCAACATTTGGCCTTGAAGAGGCTTCTCATTCCATCTGAGTGGCAGGACGCTTAAATCCGGCAGATTGGGGTCTGCCCTTTCTCTTCACCACTGCCTCATATCGACGGGCCGCTTTCAGAGCCAATTCATGAGTCGGGAAATCCCCTGTGGCTAACGCGGCTTGGATCTCCGGGTCTAACCCTTGTTGTAATCGTCGGGCTCTGATCTCATCCTTCGGTATTAGGTGTGTCGCGAATCTGTTAAGGTATTATGCTAGCTGTGTAGTATGTGATATTTGAAAATCAAAATATTGAGACATATCTTACCGACTGAGTATGGTAAACTCAGCATCGTACTCATTCATTGATTTGGTCCACATTGAACCCTGTTGTAGGTGGATGAACTGCTGTTCCATGTCGAATCTGGCAGTCTCGGGGAAGTACTTTGCGTCGAACATATCGCGGAAAGTCCTCCATTTGATCGGCTGGGTGAGACGGTTTTCTTCCACCTTCCACCAGACCCGTGCATTGTCAGTGAGATGGTACCCAAGCGACCTCTGGCACTTGTGCTACTGCCAGGTCATCTTCAATACTCTGAGCCTATTCCTCGGCTTCTAGAGGGTTCTCTTTTCCTGAGAATTGCTTGGGGTGCAAGGCCCTGAATTGTTTCACCCCAGGTGCTTCTGCCTCAGGACGATTCATTAAGATAGCAGTCTGCTGCTACTGTCCCTCCAGGAGACTGCGGATCGCCTCAAGCAAAACCGTCTGCTTATTGATCGAAGCAGCTACGGCTGGTGTAATTGGTAGGGGAGGTGGAGTGTTGTTGAAGTTGGTGCTGGTGTTGTTTGGGGAATGCATAACCTTGAAAGAAAATTTTGGATTAGGACAGATTCAAAATATATGAAATTGGAAGATTCAAGGAATATGAATTGTAAAGAATGTTTTCAGTTGCTGGTTCTTGTGTTATATTACTTAGTTTGTCCACGCAGAGCTGACCTGCATGTCCATACAGAGCTGACCTGTATGGGCCACCAATAAAACCTGTCACGTCCCGCTTCCCAGTGTACGGGCAGAGGACGCGACGGGCTCGCTACGTATTTACTCAAAAGTAAACACGCTAAGCGTATCTAAGCAATATAAAGTAAAAGTACATAAGAGACAAGATGTAAATGAACAACAACTTTATTTATTAAACATTTTTTACAGGTACAACTGAAAATGTAAATACATGGAATGAAAGCAATGCCTAAACAATGGCATAACAGAAATAAAAATGGAATAAGTACAAGTGGCTACAGCTCTGGGTCTTCGGTGTACTGCTCAGGGGCCTGCTCCAAATGCTCCTGACCGGTCTCGTACTCCTCAGCGTCGATCCTCCTGACAACATTTCAAAGAAGAAGAGAAAGATGAATGTCGTCAGTGAACAATCGCTCGGTAAGTCCCAAAAATGAGGGTAAAGTAGAATAGACAGAGAGAGGGTATAGTTTTATAATGTTTTATTATAATATTAGCGCAGTTGTTTGTAGCTTGGTACAAAAAATTCCAGTATATACGAGAGGAGTCCAACTTATACCGTAGACTTTGGTAACCAGTCGTACAAGGCTCCATCGATAATACCACAGAACAACGGTATGGATGTAATTACGTCTTAAGTGACCACCTCGTGCCACCTTTAACATGTTCCGTACCAGTCTATCCCTTTATAACCCCATAGTGTTTATGTATTGATTGTATAGATTGTATTGTCTTGTCTTGTATTATAAATTGTATAGATGGATAACTTGTCGAAACCATGATATCAGTAAATGGAACGGATATAATGGATGAACATGTAGATGGAGTATATCCATGGTTCGGTTCAGTCAAGCGATATAGATTGATATAGCTTGAATATATGGATTCATGGATTCATATTGAATTGTAGTTTTATACTTGAATCTCATTCAAGTCATATTTATTATATTGAGACCCAGTCCGAGTCAGACAATTAGAAAAGAAATTGAAATCATGAATTAGGTTTTGATGTTATCGGTAACTGCTGCACATGGACGGCAGAATTTGTGTCTTTTTCCAAGACAATTACCGTATTGATAACACCGTTTGTTAGGTTGTCTACTTTAGATAGGCAAGCACCCATATCTCCGGCTTCCTGAGGCTCAAGAGACTGGTCCCGCTTAAACCTATGTTTACTAGAGTCCTTATTGTTATTTAGTATAACTTGAGTTGGTTTTATGTAAAAATAGTTTTGGTATAATTTCAAAATACATCTGAAGTATTTAATTGTCGTATTTAAGGTTTTCATAGATATATATTTTATAATGTGAAATTTCTAGTAGATAGAATCTAGTTTCATAGTGTATGGTATTTTCTTGAAATATTGTACTTGTGTTGGATTTGGATGGTATTTTTATGTAATAGTGATTCTTTTGATTTAGAAAAATTGGAATATTTATATAATTAAAATAGATATTTTGATTATATATATATATTTATTTATTTAATGAAAATAATTTTTTTATTTTCTTGTAGAAATCTCATTTTTTTTAAAAGAAAAATGTATAAAAATTCCAACGAGATCGAATGCTCCTTGCGGAGATCTGTATCTCGCTCTACTAAGTCCGAGGATGTGCAATAATCTGCACCATCCCGAAAGGGGTCCCTAAAATGGGTTGTAGAGGCGTAATTGTATGGAAATGTTTAATACATTTTTTTTATAGAAAACGGTTTTGTAAGTTTAGGGTATTTATTGTAAAGTCGTATTTTCCCGTATTCTATTGTTCCAAACTTCATCGTGCTATAATAGAGATGTGTGTTGTGATGAGGTAGGTCATTACCTCGTGAACTATCTAAACGTATAGTAAGGAATAACGTAAATTATGTCGAATTATAAGTATGTGGTTTTTTCCTGTAAAAATACGATAAAAGACACAAGAATAATTCTTTTGTGGTGAAACTTATTTTAATAGGTTTATTAATGTTTGCTAAACAATATGTGAGAGTATTGTATTATCTTGTTAAAGAAAAATATAGTTTTCTAAGGAAAACCGAATCGAAAGTCGGACTAACTCCGCTTCCGTCGGGTTTTGGAATTTTAGATCTTTATAGAAGAAGGAGAGAGGGAGAGATGGGACTTACTGGTTTTGATGAGAGGGGGGAGATAGGAGGAGGTCTATGATTCGTCGGTGCTCCGTTTCGTTGCCGGAAACTCCTTGTATCGTCGTCAGAGCTTCGCCCTTCGCTAATTCCACTTGTACACAAAAGTACTTGAGATTTTTGTATAGTTTTTGTAATAGAATTATAGGTGAGAGAGGTGTAAAATGAAGTGGGTATTTATAGAGAAAATTATGGTTTAGGGGGTGATGAATTTGAGAATTAAAATGCATTTAAAAGGAATTAAATGGGTGATTCAATGTTCTCTGTGTGAATGCAAAGAAAACAAGCAATGTGAAAGGAAGTGGGGTAGTCCAAGGGTTGCAGGGGAAAAGAATGGGAGCATTCCTAACGGGGGAGACCGGCGGCGCCGGGAAAACCTTATTTTCGCTGGGTCAACACCGACAGGGGGTGTTGGGTCTTGGTGCCACATGTCGTGTCGTTTCCTATACCCTCGTGCACATGTTTAAATTGTCGGTGTCGTTTCAGTTTACGTGTAGTGCACATGTAGTCTCTTGGGATTCTAAAGAGATTAAAAGAAATTTAACTAAAAATAATGTGGCTGATGAGATTTGAACTCGGGTGCTATGTCACAGCAGTGTAAGGCTTTACCAATGAGCTACAAGTGCTTTCTTTCCGTTCAAAAGAAAAATAAACTTATAATTTATGCTCAGGCTCAGATGTCCCTTTCTGTATTTTGAAAAAATTGAGTACAGAAAATTAGGATTGTTACAATTTGCATTATATATAAGGAAGAGATGATTTGCAAGGTTCTAGATAAATAATTAATTGTTTTTTTTAGGAGAGAGAGAGAGATGAGGTTGAAGGCTTAAGAGGTGAGAGAGATGATGTGGAGGGCTTGAGAGGTGAGTATTTTTCTCATTTTTTTCTATTTTTCAAGAAAAAAGGAGAATGGTAGAGCTCTAACCAAGGGTATTTGCATTATATATAAAAGAAGATACACACACTAGAATTTATGCACATGTGTTGCATGTGTTAGTTTAAAAAATTGCGAAGGGGGGAGAGGGGAAAGAGACGTGGAGAGTTCTAAAGTTTTAATTATTTATTTTTTTTAAAAAAAAGGGATTGTTGATGTGGAGGGTTCTAGATAAACAATTAATTGTTTTTTGGGAGGAGAGAGATGATGTGGAAGGCTTAAGAGGTGAGGGAGATGATGTGGAGGGCTTAAAAGGTAAGGATTTTTCTCATTTTTTTCTATTTTTTCTAGAAAAAAGAAGAGGGGGGCCTCTAACCTTGGGTATTTGCATTATATATAGAGATATATATTGGGAAAGATGATATGGAAGGTTCTAAATAAACAATTAATTGTTTTTTTAGGAGAGAGAGATGACGTAAAGGGCTTGAGAGGTGAGAGAGATGATGTGGAGAGCATGAGAGGTGAGGATTTTTCTCATTTTTTCTATTTTTCTAGAAAAAAGAAGAAGGGTGGACCTCTAACCAATGGCGTTTGCATTACACACACACTAGATTTTGTGCACGTGCGCTGCACATGTTAATTAAAAAATTGATTTTTTTGGGAGAAGAAAGAGATGTGGTGGAGGGCTTAAGAGGTAAGAGAGATGATGTGGAGGACTTGAGAGGTGGGAATTTTTCTCATTTTTTCAAGAAAAAAGGAGAAGGGCGTACCTCTAACCAAGGGTATTTGCATTATATATAGAGAAGAGATGATATGGAAGGTTCTAGATAAATAATTAATTATTTTTTAGGAGAGAGAGATGAGGTGGATGGCTTAAGAGATGAGAGAGATGACGTGGAGGGCTTGAGAGGTGAGTATTTTTTTCATCTTTGCTATTTTTCAAGAAAAAAAAAGGAGAAGGGTAGACCTATAACCAAGGGTATTTGCATCATATATAAAAGAAAATATAAAGATACACATACATACTAGAATTTATGCACGTGTTAGTTTAAAAAAATTTGAGAAAGAAGGAGAGGGGGAAAGAGATGTGGAGAGTTCGAGAATTTTATTTATTTATTTTTTAAAAAAAGGGATTGATAATGTGGGGGGTTCTAAATAATTAATTGTTTTTTGGGAGGACAGAGATGATGTGGAGGGCTTAAGAGGTAAGGAAGATGATGTGGAGAGCTTGAGGTAAGGATTTTTCTCCTTTTTTCTAGAAAAAAGGAGAAGTGAGGACCTCTAACCATGGGTATTTGTACTATATATAGAGATATATATTGGGAGAGATGATATGGAAGCTCTAGATAAACAATTAATTGTTTTTTAGGAGAGAGAGAGATGACGTGGAGGGCTTGCGAGATGAGAGAGATGATGTGAAGAGCTTAAAAGGTGAGGATTTTTCTCATTTTTTCTAGAAAAAAGAAGAAGGGTGAACCTTTAACCAAAGACGTTTGCATTATATATATAGACTAGATTTTGTTCGAGTGCGTTGCATGTGTTAATTAAAAAATTGATTTTTTGGGAGAAGAAAGAGATGTGGTGGAATGCTTAAGAGGTGAGAGAGATGATGTGGAGGACTTGAGAGGTGACGATTTTTCTCATTTTTTCTATTTTTCAAGAAAAAAGGAGAAGAGCGTATCTCTAACCAAGAGTATTTGCATTATATATAGAAAAGAGATGATATGGAAGGTTCTACATAAATAATTAATTGTTTTTTAGGAGAGAGAGATGGGGTGGAAGGCTTTAAGAGGTGAGAGAGATGATGTGGAGGGCTTGAGAGGTGGGTATTTTCTCATTTTTTTTATTTTTCAAGAAAAAAGAAGAAGGGTGGATATCTAACCAATGGTATTTGCATTATATATATATATATATATATATATATATATATATAGAGAGAGAGAGAGAGAGACTAGAATTTATGCATGTGCGTTGCACGTGTTAGTTTAAAAAAATTGAGATGGGGGAGAGGGGAAAGAGATGTGTAGAGTTCTAGAGTTTTATTTATTTATTTTTTAAAAAGGGGGATTGATGATGTGCAGTGTTCTAGATAAACAATTAATTATTTTTTGGAAGGGGAGAGATGATGTGGAGGGCTTAAGAGGTGAGAGAGATGATGTGGAGGGCTTCAGAGGTCAGGATTTTTGTCATTTTTTCGATTTTTTAAGAAAAATGGAGAAGGGTGGATCTCTAACCATGGGTATTTGCATTATATATATATATATATATATATATATATATAGAGAGAGAGAGAGAGAGAGAGAGAGAGTAACGAAGAAAAGATGTGGCGGCATCAAATATCTATATGCTCCACAATTTTTTTTCGACGATCGGTGATTGAACGAGGGTTTTAGTGCTTACACGTTTTGAAATCAAAGAATTATTAACCGCAATCAATAACGGCGTCGCTTGGTAGCTAGCCGGTTGAGTACGGGTCGGTCCATAGGGAGATGGATTCCTTATCTTTGTGTTCTAACGAGTTAATCCAAAAAATGGTGTTTTTATTTTAAGATCTAAGAGTTCATTTTTGTGATTTTAATTTAACAACTACGGCAGATAAATAAAATTAACAACTACGGCACATAAATAAAATCTATAATTAGGGCAGAAAAGAAATTTATAACTAGGGCAGAAAAGAAATTAACTAAGGCAAGATAAAAAAAACTTACTTCTTTATTGATGCACTCTTTGACGATTGCATTGAATTGAAAATCTAAGATCTGGAATTTAAAAGAGGCATCTCTAAAGAGGCACCCAAAAAAAGGCACGCTCCAAAAAGAGCTGTAGGATTCCTATTTATAGAGAATAGAAACCCTAGGGTTTACATCTGATCCATATCTAGAATTACAAAAATACCCTTAAGAAAACCAAGTCAATGCACCGACGCACCGACACGCACCGCATGTGCACAGCACGGCCGCGGATCCGCGACCATAAGCATGGTTTGGCCGCGGTTCCGCGGCCATGTGGTGGGTTTGCTGGCTCATTTTTCTAGGGTTGCTTTCTGTTGCTTTTTCCTTCTGGTTTCTTTACTTGGTTCTTCAGAATGTCTTCTAGTTTCTTTCAGATTTCCATAGTGCAGAATGTTGTGGACTTTTACCGTTCGCTTCGCGTTGAAGTTTTGAATCTTTGTGCTGCCTTCGTACTTTGTGAAATTGTTCATTGATCTTCGTTGTCCTTCAAACTGTAGGCATGATAAAGATTCTTCTATTTGTTGGTCTTAGTCTCACTTTTATAACGTCTTTTCATTATTTTCACTGTTTTGTTCCGAGAACCTGTAACCTGCAACTATGTAACAGACATGGATCAAAAGCACCTGTTTATTTGTAAAATGAATAAGAATGGGGAATATAATAATGCAAAATTATGATATGAACAAATACCCCCAAACTTATCTTTTGCTGGTCCCGAGCAAAACTAGTTTTATTCTCGAAAAAGCCTAACTCACTTTCGCAGGGAAACGCGATTGCACTGAGCTCGTGCAACAAGCCGTTAAACCTCTAGGTGTCTCTAGTAGGAGGAGTGTTGTCTCCTGAGAGTTTTCAGCGGATACTGCCCACAAAATCCTATCAATTTGGCCTATTGAATTTCATTCTTCAATTCGGTGTTCTAGCAAGAAATCTATTATCTTCAACTTAGAAATTATCAACCCGTATTTTTCACTCACTTATCATTTAACTTAAGACCGTATATGTTCTGCAAATTTATTCAGCTTTCAGTATCTTTTGAGTTTTCCTTCTAAGGTTCCATCTCCACTTAGGAATTTCTATCATTTCTACTAAAGATATAAGTCCTATTTTTCATTCCTACCTCTCATCCAAACCCAATCATATACCCCTACGTGTGTGTATGTATCACCCCTACACTTGGAAATTCAATTCAAGCTCTTATACTCTTGTCCATCGTCCAAAGTACTTTTAGTTGGTGAATTTTTAGATGAAATTGCTCACACATCTTTCATGCGACCGTTAATACTTCTTGAGGTACTAACGACTGATTATAAAATGTGTTCGCGCATTAAGGCGTAATTCCTCGTCTTGCAATACCTAAGGCTTTAGCAGTGACTCCCAAACCAGTTGGTCTAAGGCACTAGGTGATAAGGCACCCTCGCTATATATTTTTCTATATTTGCAGCCTTAAGTAATTACAAAACCAGTGTTCATTTTTTTATCTCTTTATTCACACTTGTATTTTTATTTTATTTTCCCTCATACTAAGAATTTTAGACAAGAGCATTTCAAGGTCTCCTCTACTATTCCAAGTTTCAAGGTTCGTGATTATGCAAGTTGTAGGGTATATATTTTCAGAATTTAGATTTAAGCTTAGGAATTATTTTTCAGACTTATTCTTTAATAAAAATATAAATACTCTTCTTTTATTTTGACTTAGTACAAGAAGTGAACTCAAAATTTGCCTATTTCTAAGTAAACTATAAAAACATATATTTTTCTACCGTTAAATTTTAAGAAGGGTTATTTTTAGGGTTTTTAATTTACTAAGTTTAGGATCTAGTTTTTTCTAATTAGTCAACCGTCATGTCTAACTTAAGTCAAATATGGCCAAAATTGAACTTTTCAATTTTTATAATTTTTAAAACTTTTCAATTTTTATGGATTTTAAAATAAGTATGCAAATGCAAAAATATACACATAAAGGAAGAAAGTGTACCGAGCATACCCCCAAACTTAAACGTGACAGTGTCTTCACTGTCAGGCTACACCAAGAGGGTCAAAATTGTCGGCACTCCCCTGTTTATTATTTTTTTATATAATTTTTTTATTGTTAAATGAAAAACAAAAAATATATACAAAAAGGCCCTCCCAAAACTTAAGTGAGACAGTGTTTCCACTGTTTTAAGCGTTAAAGTTCAGAGTTAGGGAGGAGAAAAATCAAACTATACAAGGCCTTACACGGGCCAAAGGTTAGCATCCACCATTCAAAAATTTTATCGTTATAATGGTAGGGTTGGTGAAAGAATGGAGTGTAGAGAAAGGAGATGAGAAGCACACGAGACCGTGTGGAGATAAAAGCAGTATATGGTCTCGGTGGAGGAGAAGAATGGCGGAAGAGAAAAAGAAATGGTGGTGGTTTGACTTCTTCAAGTGGAGGTTGATTAATCACAAAATCCGTGTCATTTAGGAATGTGAGTTCGTCGGCGAAAATATCTTAGAAACTTTCATCGAAGGTCCGATTGAACGTTACAATGTCAATAAGCGTCACGCCAGAATTCAACACACATGATTTTTCAAAAATTACGGAGGTAGGAGACTCGTAAAGCTCATCTACTTTATTCTCAAAAGATTCTAAATCAAGTTGTTTTTCTAAAATTATCGAACTCAAAATATCGGATTGTGATTCATCAACACTCGGTATCCTTAAAGGAAGATTAGAAGAACCAAAGAAAGTGGGAATACGAATTTGAGGGTGGGGATGGAGTGTATAAATTAGCACAATTTGTAATGACCGATGTGTAAAAAGCGATTGTGCTAATCTATCAACCAACGGAGAAATGAGATCAAATTTCTCAAGATTCGTGAGCAAACATGGGTACGTCGAACTTGGTAAACCAGACATTAGAGATGAAAGCGTAACGGATTCTTGCGCGGTCGGAACGATGGAAAGGACGAAGGGGAGTGATTTAGGAAGGATTACAGTTAAAGGTTCAGGAGGGTGTACACAGTCAGTGAAAGGAACAGGATGAATTGGAAAATCTGACTCATAAAACAAAACTGGTTTATCCTCAATAATTTCCTCAATATTCTCCTCAAAATTTAGCTTATCCATACCATTATCATCAAAATCAAGACGCATATGAAGTCCGGGAAAAACATTTAATGATTCGGGATGATGAACTGGAGAGATAATTTCAATCAAATCTGCGGGTTCATCATCCAAAATATTCCCGGCGTCAATATCCTCGATCGAGTGAAAATCAATTTTTTTAGACACCTCATCAAAAGTATGGATATTTATCAATTCAGGTTCTAGAGTGGAGGTGTAGAGGCCAAAAGGATTGGTGACGGTTTCACTCGAAAGGGGCTCTTCACAATCAGGTAAATCAAACACTACAAAGTCGCACAACTCATTACACGTTTTATCTTTAACTGGTGAATCATTTGGGATACTTGTTTGAAAACCGGAATTGTATGATTCAATTGGGGATGGGTAGGTTTGATTGGGATGTGTGTACAGCTCACTCTCACCACTCAAATTCTCACTCTGTCCAACTGCCTCATCATACGTTGGAAAATTTGGAACTAATCGGAAACTAGCTACCAGTTCACTAGGTTGTCTTGATGACTTAAGGGCGGCAGTGGACACATCCAAATTCCTCATCTGTTGGTTTGTCGCTACAATATAAGCTTCCAACGACTGTTCCAGACCAGACATGGGTTGTGAAGGGGTTTCAGTAAAAGATTCAAAATTGTCTGGATTCTAGAAACTCTCAAATGGCTGTGTAGAAACAATGTCTAGGGAAGGTGTGAAAGTCGGGTAGGACTGGTAGGAATTGAATGGTTGGACAGGAGTAGGATCAACATTTGGATAAAAAGATGAATGGACTTGTTAATCCCAAGAACTAGAAGTGTTAAAAGGAGTGAAAGATCGGTTACGAGATTGTTCAATATGTTCAGCAATAGACATGCGTTTCGGAGTTACAACAGGACTTGAAGAAGGAGTATCAACGTAAGAAGGTGGTGAAGGTTGAAACGGTTGATACAAAGTGGATTGCGGAGTCCAACTGTTTCTCCTAAACGCTTCTATTCGATCTTTCAAAGAAATTTTGGGAATGGAGGGGTCGTCCGTAATTCGACCAAAACAATTCGCGTAGGAAGCAAAGTTTGGCTCAGGGTACCAAAGTTCGGCAAGAGTTTTGGGAGGTGGGGTACCCATGATGTGAGAAAGGAAAAGAAAAAGAATGTGATGATTTTTTTATTTTTAATTTTTAAATTTTTTTTTAATTTATTTTTTTAAAAAAATTGTTTTTGGAGTTTTGAAATTTTTGAAAGTGTTTTTTTTTAAGAAATAGTTTTGCAAAAATTTGTATGGAACTACGGCATAATCACAATTTATATATGCACAATCAAATCTAGAGCTAATGTCTTCTAAGTCAACTAAACTGCTCCTAACTGTTCCAAATGGCAAGTTGTGAGATCCTCAAATCGCCTCTTCACCGCCAATTGTGGTCAGGTAAGCACAAATAAAGAAAGGAGGGATATGCTCACGAATCACCGTGAGACGGGCCTTTTAAAATTACCTTTCCTACTTGTCTAGTCTAGGCACCACAAAGTCAGATTTAGACAAACGATCGATGCCTACAACCTTTCCTTTGTCCTAATGAGCACGACAGTTCTTAGTTGGCTGATTCTAATATTTTTTATTTAACTCGAGAGTTGATGCAAAATGCCTTTTGTGATTTTTGGGGTTCTAGGAAGGGTAATGAAATCCCTACCCAATCTGGATTGGTGTTAAAAGCTCCTTAAAGTCAATTTTAAATATGTAAAGCAGTAAACACAGTCAAACACTTGGCAAATTTTTTTTTATTGCGGCACAAAGAATCCTGCACAAGATCAAGTTATTGGAGAAAGGAGAAGAAGTTTTTGCGCAAAGAACCCTGCAGGAAATTTTTTCAGAGGATATTAGGAGGTTCAGAAGAAGAAAAGAAGCTCACAGAGAGATTTTCTCGTGCTGACGTCAGCAGAGAGCGGCGGATCCGCGGCAATAAGTAGCTTCTGGCGGCAGTTCCGCGGTCAAGAAGAAGGATCAGGCCTCCAAATTTCTTCTGTTGCTATGTTGTGGTATTTCTCTGTCTGTTCAGATCTGATGTTTGCTGTTTTACTCTCTGAATTTTTCCAGATCTGAATCTGTTCGTCGATCCTGCACAATTCAAACGAAAATACCCTTCAAAAGATAACAAGATGATAATTTTTATTTTATTTTATATTTTTCAGTTTTTATGATTTTTCGATTTTTATATTAACCCGAAATTACAAAATGAAAATAACTACGTCATCCCGGCAACGGCGTCATTTGATTGAACGAGGGTATTAGTGCTTACGCGTTTTGAAATCAAAGAATTATTAACCGCAATCAATAACGGCGTCGCTTGTTAGCCAGCCGGTTGAGTGTGGGTCGGTTCACAGGGGGATGCATTCCTTATCTTTGTGTTCTAACGAGTTAATCCAAAAAATGGCGTTTTTATTTTAAGATTTAAGAGTTCATTTTTGTGATTTTAATTTAACAATTACGACAGATAAATAAAATTAATAACTACGGCAGATAAATAAAATTTATAACCAGAGTAGAAAAGAAATTTATAATTAGGGCAGAAAAGAAATTAACCAGGGCAAGATAAAAAAAACTTACTTCTTTATTGATACACTTTTTGACTATTACATTGAATTGAAAATCTAAGATCTGGACTACGGCAGATAAATAAAATTTATAATTAGGACAGAAAAGAAATTTATAAATAGGGCAGAAATTAGTTAGGGGAAGATAAAAAAACTTACTTCTTTATTGATACACTCTTTGACGATTGCATTGAATTGAAAATCTAAGATCTGGAATTTAAAAGAGACATCTCTAAAGAGCCACCCAAAAAGAGGCACGCTCCCAAAAAAGCTGTAGGATTCCTATTTATAGAGAATAGAAACCCTAAGTTTTATATCTGATTCATATCTAGAATTACAAAAATACCCTTAAGAAAACCGAGTCAATACACCGACGCACCGACACGCACCGCACGTGCACAGTACGACCGCGGATCCGCGGCCATAAGCATGGTTTGGCTGCGGTTCCGCGGCCATATAGTAAGCTTGCTGGCTCATTTTTCTAGGGTTGTTTTTTGTTGCTTTTTCCTTCTGGTTTCTTTACTTGGTTTTTTAGAATGTCTTCTAGTTTCTTTCAGATTTCCATAGTGTAGAATGTTGTGGACTTTTACCGTTCGCTTCGCGTTGAAGTTTTGAATTTTTGTGCCGCTTTCGTACTTTGCGAAATTGTTCATTGATCTTCATTTGTCCTTCAAACTGTAGGCATGATAAAGATTTTTCTATTTGTTGGTCTTAGTCTCACTTTTGTAACGTTTTTTCATCATTTTCACTGTTTTGTTCTGAGAACCTGTAATCTGCAACTATGTAACAGACATGGATCAAAAACACCTGTTTATTTGTAAAATGAATAAGAATGATGAATATAATAATGCAAAATTATGATATGAACAATCGGCATCCACCATCATCATCTTTATCATGTAAGATGTGGATACACCAAATTTCAGGTGATCCCATCTCTTTTCCACCGTTGAATTAACAATGTAAAAAGTTCCATTGTCGGTAAACCGTTAATTTTGCACCCATTAAATCAACGGTGAAAAAGTGATGGAATCATATAAAATTTGATATATGCGCATCTTATATGATAAAGATGACGGTGGTGGGTGACGATTCTTTGGAAAAAATATGGAGGTTTTATTTTTTTGATAGAAGGAAACTCGCATCTCTTTACTACGTTATCCTCGTGTGTAAAAAGCCCAAGAAAGAAAAGCAAAGGAAAATTTTCGATCTTTTGCACGATTAAGCAGTCGTCATCGTCGTTGTCATTCACCGACGATCACAAGATCTCGACAAAGATTTCACCGTCTCTTCCTCCGTTCAAATCACGCTCGTTCACGATCGCCGCACTCGCTCGTCACATGCTTCTCACCGTCTCCGCGATCTAGAAGAACGCCCGCGATTAGGTTTTGGTACTCGTAGGTTCCAATCGTAAGTAACCCAATGCCATATCTTTTTGTTCTTTTCATCAAAAAAGCAAAAAAAGAGAAGAATTGGCTGGGCTATGTGTTTGAATCTGTGTCGAAATCAGATGCAGGCTGAATCTGCTGCAGCTGTGCAAGATTACAACAAGCTAGGTTTCGATTTGGGGGTATTTGTTGGGGATTTGGCCGTAGATGAAGATGCCAGCAGGTACAGATTATCCTCTTTAAACTTATTTGTATATGGAATTAGATTTCACTGTTTGGTTGCGATTCAAGTCCAATGCTCAATATTTTGTTATTCTACAGCGACAATGAGTTATCATTGGAAGGGCTTCGAGACGAGCTGGAAGAATGCAAAGATGATGTTGTGAGTAATTTCAATGTTATTATTTTTAGAAGCTTGTGTAAGCTGTTGATATGGTTTAAGTATTCGCCAGTATTCATTCAGGACGGTGATATATGTAAACATATTCTCTTTGAATGCCTTAATTCGGTAGGAAGAATTGAATTACGGTAGTATTAACTTAAAATACCTTGCTAGAAAGGTGTGAGAAAGTGTTATGGTATGATCAATACATGAAAAAATTTGTGCAGTTTGAACTTTTTGGATAGGACTGGGAAACAAATTGTCAAATTCCTAGATGGCTTCCAAAGTCCGAACGGCACTGGTACATGTTGCTAGATAGTTTCTTGGGAAATGAATGCTTATAACATGAGAATTTGCAGAAGCTTTGGATGTTTTTAACAAGGCAAAAATGAGGCTGCGGTAGACAGCAGCAGTGAATTCGCTGCGATCGCCTGACCCAGCCTCGAGGTGGGGGCCCCTCCCAACGAAATCACCAGGATCCACTGCCCCCCTATTTCCCCCTTTTGGTGCTGCAACGTTCGCATCAATTAGCTGTGGTCTACCCCAGTGCCATAAATCTCTTTTTAACATACATATCTTTTCTTAGCTCTTGAAATACTAATAAGTAATAACATGCAGTTAACTTATTTTGTTATCACACAGGGTACACAGCAATTGCATTTTCTTTCTGATGCAAATTATCTCAAGGATGTTTGTCTATAAGTACCTGTGCTTCAACTGTTAATGGGAACTTCATGAATAATCTAGTATATCTTATATGTGTATTTTACCAATGTCTTGTCTTACATGTGTATTGGGACAAATTAATCTTTTCATAGGAGGTGGCAAATATACTTGCTAAAGGAACCAAAGTACGGGAGTACACGAAGGGTGTGGAGAACAGTGTGCACCAAGTTGAATTGGACTCCATTCAGGTCAGAATATTCGTCTGAATAGCAAATTTGTATGTTTGAGGTGCCTTGTTGTTGATTAGTGAATTGTTACATACCTGGCTTTGCTAGCTAGTTTGCTTTGAGGTTTTGAAGGACCCAATGAGTTACTTATAACTAGAAGTATCAACGCGCTGCGCACCTAGTCACGGTACTATAAAATTTCAATCGAAGTATGACATACTTGATAGAATTCTCTTGCGTTATTTGTTTGTTTTCGATCAGATACCATTGCATGCCAATTTCAGCTATTCCTTAAAACAATTTAGTTGAAGAAATGTACAGGATTAAATAACTTTACTACTTGTAAAATGTAATTTAAACGTGTCATTTCCGTTTCTCCATTCTTCTTCTTCTTCTTTATTATTTTTTCCAGCTGCATTCTATTCTTATGTTAAAACGTAAAAAATTGATTTCTTGACCATACAGGACTACATTAAGGAGAGTGATAACTTAGTGCTCTTACATGATCAAATTCGCGACTGCGACAATATTTTATCACAAATGGAAACTCTTCTTGGTGGATTTCAGGTATTTAAATAACTTTAAGCTTTCTATCATCTTCCCTATGATCGAAATTTATAGATTTAACACTATTTACATGTATGAATCTTTAAACTTTGGGAGTGTGGGGTTTAAACTGTTTATGCCTACAGCTGTCTGCCTTTCGTATTTTTGTCTTAAACATCGGTTGATTAATGTGCCAAAAGTTGGGGACATTTTAGTTCTTACTTTATATGATAAGGTTTCTTCATTTAGGGTTATATATAAATTATGGACAGGGTTTTATGCATTAGGTCAATCAATATAAACTGTGAACAATTCACCTGTTCTGATACTTTTCTTGTCCTTCATGCACACAGCGCGCACAGCCTAATATCCTCCTCCAGGTTGAAAATTTATACTATGGCACTATAATGATTTGCAAAGCTTGATTTAACTTTTATTCCTTTTTGGTTGGAAAATCTGTTTCTGTTTGTTTATCATTTGTGGCATATCTGTCTTCAGACTTAAGCCTATGCTATATATTGTATATTCAGTTTGGCATAAAAATCTTTGCATCGAGACTTGCATCTGGAATTCCCACTAGCACATTGTCACCACATGTCACTTATGAGGAAAACATTCTCTAATGCTTTTGGAAGACGGAGGAATGATGGTGCAATATTAAGCATGCTCAGACATGCATGTATAAATATGTATATTGTACTATGGTCATAGGTACAGGCATGTGGAGATGGAGAGCTAGGTTGCACGGATACTTCCACCCGGTTGTTGTATCCGTGTCCGACACGTATCGGGACGCCAACACTTACAAGACACTTGCACGACACGTATCGGACACGTTGTTTACATGTCATATATGTATAGTATATGTTTTATGCGTGTCATATATGTATAAACATATTTTTCTATGTTCTTAGCGTATAGCATGTTAGGCGTGTTAATTTTTCCTTATTTAATGTTGTCATTATAGTATGATATCTTATTTATTTTTTATAAGATTATTAATATAGCAGTGTCCCCGACCTATATTTTGGGATTTTGCCGTGTTGCAGTATCGCGTCGTGTCATAACCGTGTCCCCGTATTCGTGTCCATGCAACCTTGACGGATAGTGATCTTGAAATCTGTTTAAATTCGTTATGGGCAAGATAGTTCTAAATAAAATGATATGGCCATCAGTGTTGCATGGTCATAACACGTGCATCTCATGTACTTTTGTATCAGTCATTACTGAAACACAAGGTTTCTGAACAGATCAACCTCTTGGCACTGAAATCTATCTTTAGTTTAGTTATATTTAAAAGCCAAGGTGTTCATGCATGACAGAATACTATTTATCTATAATCCCATGTTTTCATATTAAAGGGATTAACTTTCAGAAGATCTGTTTGTTTCTCAAGTACCATCTTTCATGAGTCGGTATCTTTTCTTACCAGTTTGTTGCCAATTCAAAACGTGGCCAAGCTTAGATTGCGCTTGGTACATGGAATAGAAGATTCCCAGGAATCATCACATTCCCGGGAATGTGATAACTTGGCATTCAATTCCAAGGAATCTTTCGTTAACTTGCTTGGTATTACTTTAATCATCCCCGATTAATATATGTATGTGCAACTGTCGACCGGCGGACGGCGAGGCCGACAACGGGCGGGTGACCAGCGGCGAACAATCGACCGGCAGTGGTCGACCAGGCCGGGGTGTGTGTGGCCTGCGGGCGACGGGCAGTGGGGCCAGCCGGCGGACGGTGAGGGAGACCGGCGGTGGGCGGTCATGGAGTGGTGGGAATATTTCATGGTAATTTAGGATAGACACATGTTTTGGGGGAAATAGGATTCTTATGAAATGGGGTCTTTTGATTACCATGGTAATCCTATATTCCCGGGATTATTTTTTACACCTAAACAAGTGTGATAATATTTCATGGGAATTTAGGATTACCACCTAGATTACCTCCTACCAAGTGAATGGAACGTTTCTGAGAGGATCTTTGTTGCTTTAGCTATTTATTTGACAATCATATTGTTTGACAATCATATATATGGCAACCAACTAAATTTTCTTGGGATGAAGGGTTTTTCATTGTATAGAACATATTATGGTAGTCATGGCTGATTATATATGGCATCTTATAAATTATGCTCTGTATTTAATTACAAACAAATAGGCTTTGTGCAGTGGAACCTTACCTAACCATACGAAATTGATAAATTAACATGATTTTGCTTTCCATGTTAATTCATCATGTAAGAAGATTTTTCTCCCTCCCTCTCTTCTTTTCTTTTTCCTTTATTTTTCATTTTAGAATTCACATGATGGTTTTTATCTAATGGCTGGATTCTATTGTTTTTAATTTGCTTCTTGATTTTTTGTGTGCATATTTCTCGTACTGCAAGTTTATTTCATCTATGGTTGCCTGCATAGGGCAGCATTTACTCCTGCTTATTATTTCTGTGTTCTTCCTTGGAAACATGCTGGCTAACTAATCGAAAGCTAACTTAGTGTCTACTTTTGGCATTCTATTTGTTGAGCCACCGGTATTTATTGAGTTTTATTATTGTAGGCTGAGATTGGTTCTATAAGTTCTGAAATCAAAAGTCTTCAAGAAAAGTCCATGGATATGGGACTGAAGCTGAAAAACCGCAAGGTATAGGTTTCTCATCTTCTTGCATCATAGATTATTAAACATGTATAATTATGGCAGCAATTGGTTAAAATAACTTGACCTTTGTACTTGTTTGACATATATAAATATGGTAGCAATCAGCTAAAATAACTTGACCTCTGTGCTTGATATTAGCATTCAAATGAGTTGTCTTGCACCTTATAGGTATATTCCAACTTTGCACGGCAAATGTATGCTACCCTCAGTCTCAGAGAAGAGTTAATGGGTACCACGCTAACAATGAATTTTAATAAATTAAATGATAGGCAATGTTTTTTTAAATAAAGTTTTTCAGACCAAACTGCCCTCAGTTTATCTAATGTTATTATCAAGTACATGCTTTTAACTGATTAACACTAGCATCTGGTTCAATAAAGTACTGTGCTTATGTTCTTGGAAAAATGCACAAATAGATAAATTATAGTTGGATCTTAAAAAGCTGTAAAAATTGATTAATCAAAATTTATTACCTACTTGCTGTAGAAAAGGATATATCTTAACCACCTCCCTCCACCCAAGAAAAAGAAAACAAAAACCAAAACAAAAGGATACGAAAAAGAGCATATTTTCCAAACAAAAATTCTACAAATCATATGCTTTTCCATCTTTAGCAAAAATATGAAATAACATGTCTTATCTTTTTGCTGTGAATGTGCCTAGCAGGACATCTGTATTTTGTATTTTCAATTTAAGTGTTTTTATAATAAATTATAGTTTCGATACATTAGAGATTAAAACAAAGTTTTTAATTTATATTTTTAACCTTTATTAGTTTTGAGGTATTTTTACACAGTGAATTCTTATCTGAGTTGTTTCTGTGGTTAATATTCTGTGCTTCACTTAGAGTGTGTTCTGTTCTGATAAAAGGGATAGAAAGAAATTTGTCGCTCATCATAGAAACAAGTACTATTCACTGCTGGACCATGGGTTGTGCTATAATTCTAAGGAAAAAGAACAGCAAAATATGTACCTGATGTGCCATGAAGTTTCTAACATCTATTTTATTCCTTATATATTTACTCTACCTGCATTTTCAAGAAAAGATGTCATATTTTGTAGAACGTTTGTAAAAAAGTTCATTCTACAGGTGGCAGAATCAAAATTGACAAAATTTGTAGAAGATATCATTGTTTCACCGAGGATGGTTGACATAATTGTTGGCGGAGAGGTAATAAATTTATAAGCATTTCTGTTGTAGCCTTCCTCCAGGAACTTTTTTTTTGAAGCAGCATTATAGTAACAAAAGCATACTGCTATGTTTAGCAGCGTGTTACCAAAAACAGAAGTTTCTTGATAGACATCCTTTTCATTGCATATATGTGATAATATGCTTTGATTGATATATGCAGTGCTTTATTACCCTTTTATTTTTTACATCTGGCATTATAATAATGTTGGGTCATATTTTTGGTCAAGAATAAGGCTCAACCTTGCAGGTTTTGCTTCCAGTTTTGTGTATCCCATAGGTTTGAAACCTCTTTACTTTTATCCTTTTGTTGCATGGTTCAACATTCTGAAAAAGAGTGTCAAATGTTCTGTGTTCTTGAAGATCCATAAACTTCGTTAACTGTCTGGCTATAGTTTGACATAAGAACGTAACAAGGTATCTAACATTTAGAGCTATAAACTGTATTCTCCAAGCAGTCTCTTGCTGTAGTTGTAAAGCAAAGTCATATGTCATGGTCAAGTGCAGCGCAATGAAGCCAGCCGCAGTTTAGTTAAATTTTTTAGTGAAGACAAATATGTTGTATATATATATTATATTTCTGATTTTTATTGAGAATCATGTGTTGACCGGTCCATAGAAATGACTGTCCATGTAACAAAGCACGGAAGTTTGTTCTCTAGTCTATGCAAAAATGTTTATGATTTTTTTAGGAAGATCATGACTTGTTTGCCGAGGATAAGTTTATTAATAATAAAAACTCTCCACACTTTCTATTGTGCACATTTTCAGTAAAATTAGGATTTTATACAGCCTAAATAATATGAAAAGGCACTGCCGTCATTATAGGACCTTCTAATTACTTTTTAAATAATCATCTTTCTTTAACTTCATAATCTTTTTTGAGTCAAACAACATCTGATTGGGATGTAAACGGAGCAGATACGGATCAGATAGTGGTGTAACCATATCCATATCCGGTAGTCATTGGCGGATGCGAATATGGATAATGAAAACCACTCTCTGTATACGAAAAAACGGATACGGATATAAAACGAATATCGTAAAATTATATTCATACATAGTATAAAGAGTCGGATATTAGATCAGATACGGAAGGAATATATGTGTTACCATATCTGTATCCGCTTATTGTTGATGGCTATGATTACGGATACGGGTAGTCATCGGAAATGAAAATCAATATCCGTATTCGATAAAAATTGGATACGAATATGGATTTTATTTGATAGTATCCGTTTACATCCCTAACATCTGATATCTGCCTTTCATCAAGACTTTAAGAACATCAACAACAAAACCTTTTGACCAAAATTTTTGGTGCTGGCTTGGTGAATCATTTTTTCTCTATAGATCTCTGTAAAGAGCCATCTACGTAGACAGTCATGATTGAGTTTTTGCTGAGACTTGAATAATTACATATTAACTTTCTTTTTGTTTCAATGATACATTTACTTTTCTTGCATGTATGTATAGACCGTTCTCTGAGGTATTTCATGTCATCACAAATTGTAGTTGCTAGTTTCTACATATTATTAGCTTTTGTTTCATGTACTGGCATACATTCGGTTATTAGTTTGAAGACTTTAAACTTTTCTCCATGATACATTTACTTGTACGTAACAAATTGCAGTCACTAGTTGCTATGTATTATATTATTATTAACTTTTGTTTCCTGTATGCTTGCATACTGATTTGGTTACTAGTTTGAAGTCTTCCAATTTACTTAGAGCCTGGAGTTCTTTTAAATGACCTGATGAAAAATTATTTTTAATTAATAAGTTTGTCTATACTGTTCTTGGTTTACTGCATTGCATTTTTGAATTCCATTCGAGTGAAGGAGCTTTGCACCTTTCAGTTAACCATTGCATCTGTTATAATTCAAGATGTTTTATTCAGGTGAACGATGAATATTTGAGAACCCTCGAGACCCTTAGCAAGAAACTGAAATTTGTTGAAGCTGATTCCCTGGTCAAGACTGCGAAAGCTCTACAGGATGTTCAGCCTGAACTGGAAAGACTTCGACAGAAGGCCGTATCAAAGGTTGTCAGATATACTTTTTAGAATTTTGTCAATTTATGCCCAATTTTCTTTCTATTCAAGAATGATCTTCGTGCTTGATTATTTATGCCATTGGGGGACAGTCAAATAGTTCCCTGAAATTGAATAGATTCACCTAACATTGTTCTTGCATATAATTAATGTCTTGGTTACAATATAAGAGTAAAGAATTACTGTCCTGATATATTTAATGATGTGAATATCACCGGACCCCTATGTTAGTGTCAATACCTTATTCACATGACGCTACTTCTTTTCTACTGTTTTTTGTATTTGCTGATGGGTGCTTAATATATGTGAAGAGGCCGACTTTTCAAATTTTGTTTCACAGTCTTCCTCTGTCATCCTGTAATTTTAATTTTTCTGATGCTTTTACTTTTAAATAAAAAGAGAGGATTTAATATAGTATATATCTTTTTGTAGATCGCTTTAGCATAGATCATTCTTAGTAGCATGAATGCAAAAATATGAAAAACCTTGGATACAGCTTAAGGTTTGGATAGAAAACCTCATGTATTGAGCTCTTAATCTGCTTTCTTGGTTTCTTTCTAAATTGATTCCTGCCCATGAACATGACACGTGGCTGCCACTTCCTCTTAGTGAAACAGTTTATGACATGTGGCTGTCATATTGAATGCCCATACACGCTTGCATACATGTGCTCTCTCTCTCTCTCTCTCTCTCTCTCTCTCTCTCTCATGTGTGTGTGTGTGTGTGTGAGAGAGAGAGAGAGAGAGAGAGAGAGAGAGAGAGAGATGCTTTTAAGCATATCTGCTGACCGTTCCTATTGTAATTGTCCTGGAAACTCTGAGGCTTCTGTTATTAAATCACACAATTCTAAGCGGTGCATATTTATGCTGAACTAGACAAAACTTATGTGCCTTCAGATACTGCTCTGGTGGAGGTGAAGGCCTTTTTTTAATCTTCCCTCACACCAGCTGAATCTAATAAAAAAGGATGAAAAGATGTAGCCTATATTTTCTAACAATATACTTGCATGTGCAGCTGCTGTATACCTCTCACGAACGATGCTTCTTATGTTGTTGTAAATATCTTCTCTAAATGATTAATGTCTGTTATTCTTTTTATCTTTGAAGGTATTTGAGTTTATTGTTCAGAAGCTATATGCATTAAGAAAGCCGAAAACAAATATCCAGATCCTACAACAAAGCGTTCTTTTAAAATACAAGTAAGTTACAGTGTTGATGGTGTGGACACATTCATGTTCTTGATGATCGCTGATCACTATTTGTTAGGCCTTTTGCATCAAGATCTAATACTATTCTATATATAAGCTTGTATACTATTGAAGTGTTTGATCACAGCTGAATCTGATGCTACATTCAGTGATATCTCAGCTTTGGCAACTATATCTTTAGTTCAATATATTTTTGAGGAGTTCTTATTGTTATTCTTTACTCTTCATGCAATCTGTTGGAAAATAAGTATATAAATTTTGTGTCAATATCTCCGATGCCTTGTTCCTTCTACCGTTTGATGATCAGCTTTAGTTTTGGAAAAGGTGTATAAGTTAGCTTGTAGTTTTTTGCATTTCTTTTCTCATAAATTTAAATTTACGTATAAATGGGAGGTATAATGTTTGCTATTAGAGCTATTTCATAAAATGCAGAAAATACTAATGAGTTGGAAGTGCTCTAATTAGATACTTAAGGGTGTTGAATGCATAATAAAAAATTTCATATCATATTATCATCTCAACTCTTTCATGGTCCAGGAGAATTTTGAGGTTTGCTCTTTGGTTTAAATGCATGCTATATAACCAAAAGTAGTTAAGTTTGACTACCTACCAACAGGCCATCAAGGTTGTGCCTTGATCCTGTAACCATAGCCCTCTGTCATTTCGTAGTTACCTTGGCTAAAAGTTTGCACCTGTTGGCAGTAAGTTGGCATCAGGTCGACATTTTTCTTGGTCAAGTTCTTTTGTGGAACTCTATTGATTTTGAATCTTTTCCAAAGCTGAGCCCATTTTGACAGGGAAAAGATTTGATGATGAAAGTTATATTTGCATCTTAATTATTTGAAAACTTGGTTAATGAACAATAGATTATTGTTTTCAAATATCTGATCAAATTCCGTAGGTAATTACGAGCAATGATATTCTCTTTGCAGTATTGTTGTAAACCAGACTCTAATACCTGCAATATAAGCTCCGTAAGCATTGCATTTTTAAAACCTTTTTAAAGGTCGATTTAGTATCAACTTCGAAGCAAACTCACAAGTGGAGCATAACTTGTGGTTATTACTGCAATTGGAAACCTCCTTGTTAATTTTTTAGCAGCGATGGTTCACTGATGTAGTTGCATCGCTACAAAGGCTTAACTAAGATGAAAAGTATGCTAGGGCATGGTCTAGGTTCTTGATTATAAGTATGATGGTTTTGTTTTTCAGAAAGGATTTAGCGATGTTAGTTATATGAGTTGAGCATATTAGATAGTGGTCTGTTGGTTCGATACTTGGTAAGTGGATTAGGAGAGCTTGGTTTAGATGATGAGTAATGGATTAGTGATTGGAGATTTGTTCCTTCATCTCTTTCTTCTGTTCTGTTTACCTTGTCGTACCGTAGAGATTTTAAATTAGCTTACATAGAATTTGCTATTGTAGGTATGTGATTGTTTTTCTCAAAGAACATGGCAAGGAGATATATGCTGAGGTCCGAGCAGCATATGTTGATACAATGAGCAAGGTAAATGCAGTTGCAGTTACCCTCATCACGTTTGGTTTGTGCACGCTCTGTAATTAACTGCAATCACATCCATACCAATGTTAAGAACAATAAAATAGTTAACTATAGACTATACAGCGCAGCATAATATTTCGAAGCTTTTACCTGAAATCTCTTTTCTGTGGCCCAGGTTTTAAGTGCACATTTTCGTGCATACATACAGGCAATGGAAAAGATCCAACTTGATATAGCATCTTCAAGTGATTTGATAGGAGTCGACACCCGCAGCTCTAGCCTTTTCTTAAGGGGAAGAGAACCATTGAAAAATCGTTCTGCTGTTTTTGCTTTAGGAGACAGAATAAATATTTTGAAGGTATGCTACTTCCCTATAATTACATAAGGGTCCTTGTCATGGAGAACACCACTGAACTATATCGATTCTTATCAGCCATTTTTATGGCATAGAAATTTTTGCTGCATAATCTGTACAAATCATATCAGGTCTTCTTTTAATCTGACATAAATTTGTCACTGTACTAGTGCAGAACTTCTTCCAGATAATTTCTATAAAATCTAACCACCCATTCTGAAAATATAGTATTTTGGTCACATCGGGTATCCTTATCTCCATTGCTATGGTTCCTTTCTCCTTTCCACCTAATTTTATTTGTCCATGTATTTCATTTATATGTGGAGACACACTCAACTTTAATTTAGATCATGCAAAAACGATGCCTATTACATGGCAAAATAATTGACTTTCAAAATACTATTAATAAGAACAGAGCTTCCCCCAATGGTAGTTATCTATAGAATTAGTAGTTAATAAATTTGAATATGGTATGTTCCTAATACGTAATAACATTTTACTTACTCAGGAAGTCGAACAGCCTGCATTGATTCCGCATATAGCAGAAGCTAACTCTCAAAAATATCCGTATGAGGTTCTTTTTAGGAGCTTGCATAAGCTTCTGATGGACACTGCCACTTCAGAGTATTCCACTGCTTTTCTGGATATCTTTGTAAAAGTAACGATAATGTATCCATCTGTTAGCTTAATGAAGTTCTTCCTTGCTTCAGGTACCTTTTCAGTGATGATTTCTTTGGAGAAGATTCTATATTTTATGAAATTTTTGCAGGTAATTTTATAAAGTTTCCTAAAGTGTATGTAAAATGCTCTCTGGTCTCATAATGTTGATATATTTATGACATTTGCATTTTTCTTTGAGGTTTTTCTATTCTTTTCAATGAAAATAACATATTCATCCCAATTTTAATCAATAGGAACAAGATATGTTCTTTTGGTCATCGTCACCTACAAAAATGCCATGTATATGATTTGCCTTGAGGCTTTAAGGAAAAATCTGCCATTACTAACACTATATCTGCAATTTAGAGATTTGGGTGCTGAGTTAATGACACATCTCAGTAGTCTAAATCTCTCTCAAAGTATTTATAAGACATAAGGTTGTTACTCACTTGACTTGAAGGTTGAAAGCTAGTTTTCCGATGCGTGTATTCTGTAAACCACAAAGTATATGGTGAGAGCATAGCTGATTAAGACGCTGATGGGCATTTCTGGATGCTATCTTTTGAAATTTACATCTTTAATTGTATATATCTGCCAATTACCAATTTGTCGGTCTGCTTGTAAGCAACATAATAAAATATTAATACGGAATAAAATTGTTGATATACCTTCCACTATTTTCAGGGCCCTTTGCTGTAATTGATGAGCATTTCAACACAGTTCTTCCAAATTGTTATGATGCCATTGGAATAATGCTTATGATACGGATAATTCACCAACACCAGGTATGCTTATGGGCATAGCTTGTGTAACCCTTATATAAGTATCAGGGTTGTATGACAGGCCTTTGCTCAAAATTGTAGTTCCCTGAACTGTTTGCTCCTGTGATCTTCTTAGCTAGTTGGTGTTTCTCTACTGTTTGTTTGTTCTTTATAAGTTTCTTGAATTAGGTAGCGAGCTTAAATGATTATACAGCAGATTATTCTTTCAGGACAATGCATGATGCAGATGGTGCTGGTTTAAATCTCACCCAAGTTATGCTAATGTCTAAGAGATCAACATGTGCAAAATCCACCCAAATGATACTTATTGTTAAGATAGCATGATATTGTATTGGAAAATTGGAGTATATCCATCTCTTAGGACTTCTGTTAAACTTCTCTATTCTAACTTAATAGAAAACTGATGCTCAATTCGCTGACAATGCAATCTCACTGCGCACTAACTTCCTGCTTGCTATTGCTTAATGTTGGAAGTAAAAACATTTGTTTTTTTATTTACTTTCAGCACTTAAGATCTTGGTTAGTGTGTTATAGTATCCCCCCCCCCCCCGGCCGCCAAAAAAAGGGGAAAAGGAAAAAAAGCCCAAAAAGAAATAAAGATAAAATAAAATAAAATTGTTCATTACAGGAACCAGAAGTTCAACGTAAACATTCTCCCTCTGAACTGCTGAATGGGCACGTATCACTTGCTATTCGTTATTCTTCCCCAGCCACACCTCTCTTTTCTCTTCCCCATCTTTACTCTAGCCATTGATAGAACATGAAAGTTAAATCCTCGAATTAGAGATGAAGGATATTAGAAGGTAAAGACAGAAAGGGAGAGGAATGTCTAAGAGAGAACTGAAAATTAGAATATAGATATATTAAAATAAAACTGTTACTTGAGAGGAAGAATGGATGGAAGGTCTCTGTGAGAGAGAATGAAGTCCGGGAATTAAATAGTAGAGAATGTTGTTAAAGAGGGAAGCATGGTGAAATCAATGGAGATGAAGGGAGAAGAAGCTGTTTGTTTCTTTTACATTGATCTTGTAAGAAAATGTTTACTAAAGGGGATACACACATGCTAAACAAGGGAAAAAAAGGATAGGAAAAAATGAGAAGTTGAAGATGGTATAACACAAAAAGACATGTTCAAGTTTGGGACAATTGCTATTGAAGAGGCGATTAAAGGTAATTAATAGGTGGGTTTTGATGTTGTCTCACTTGCATGCTTAAAGGTGACTAGGATGTGAGAAATTTACTGCCTAATTTAGTTAAACATCATATCAGATCGTATATCATAACTGTTAATAGATCCAATCGGATTGAAATAACCAATATATGATCTTTTTTACATGGAGTATTAGAGAAAGCATGATCTTGTAAGGACCCTAGTGCTCGTGCCGCATGGCTCGCGGTGAAGGCGGAAGCGAAAACAAAAATTTATAACAAGCATTAGTGACCTATACCCTATAATCGATTCCAAATACTAAACTAGATATCTACACATGCAAGGTTAGGAGGCTACTAGCTACCTTTGTAGCATGTCCGTGCAATTACGGAAGATCCCTACACCGCTCTAAGGACTCTCGCAAAGCTCCTAAGTCGTCGGGAACGAGTTTGGACGCCGATCTTCCTCGTCGAAGATGATCCACCCGATAGAACATGAATCAAACTCTAGCTTCACACTAATGAATCAAGTGAAGCAACTCACAGTCAAAACTTGCTATGAATTGATTGTGAGAGAGATGTAGTGAAGAATGTCATGATTTCTCTATTTACTAATTTTTCTCTCAAAATGGAAACTCAAAAGAGAAGAAGAGAGGAAAAAATGAGTGTAGAAAAATAATTTTCCTCAGCCATTTTCTTTCCTCTTTTTGCTCTTATACAAGTAGAGATGACGAGTCACTCAATGACTCATGACATGAGTCATGAGCCTAAACAAATCTCCAAGTTTTCATGTCTAGAAGAAAAAGATGTGTATCAATACACACAAGCATGTGTGTGTGTATATATATATACATATATACATTCAACTAAGTTTGTATCAAAATACATATATTCGTATTCTTATCAAAATGCGAATACTCGTATTTGTATAAAGATACGAATATCCGTATTCGTATAAAGATTATTTGTTGGTTGGTTAATTGGTCACATTTTATTCATGAAATGAGTTGGATTGGTATTATTCTGGAATACCCGTATTTCTACAAATACTCGTATTCATATAAATACCGTATTCGTGTCAAAATACGAATACTCAAAACAGAGATAGAGAAATATAATATTAGCGTATAATGACCCGGCTATCTTTCAAACCTGCCAGTATTATCAAAATGCCCGATTAAAATACATGTAATACACGTATTTAATTGAACCTAAGTGCGCATCAAAATACGTACACGCTACATCGTTACGTCTGAACCGAGAAACACTCTGTGTGACTCTGAAGACTCGACAATACGTTGGCAGTGGGTTTAATCACAAGTACGTCAGCGGCACTGGCGGTACGTAACGACTATCCAGGTATTGAACGAAAGGAAGGTCGACGAGCAAACCAGTCCGTATCCCTGCAGAGCCGGGAAGTGACAATCTCCGTACAGTCTGGTCTTTTCGTCTAAGAGTATCGCATACCAGGTCTAAGGGGGTGGATAACGTCAGACACATAATAATCCGATAAGTCGTGTCGGTGTCAAGCCCATTACCAAACCGAGAAACAACCGATCTTCAATCAGTAAATCTCATCCGTCCTGGCCAGGGACTTATGGTGATAGCCAACCGAACACAGCGCGCCATCGACTCGCTATATCGGGAGAGACGAATCCCTGACGATCGCTTGATGCCTCGATGTGGCTCGGGACTGTACCCAACTAAAACCTGTTTGCACGACTCGGTATAGCCGCGGTAGGGTAGTAATCTAAGTACAGTGGGAACTCACACGAGACAAATGACGATCTCATGTCAACCGACTAGCTGTACTCATGTTAAACTGAGAACTGATATCTGACAATAGGTATAGTACTATCTAGAAGTTCTCGGCGAGTCCGTCCGGTGTACTCACCTCCAGTGAGCATATGTATACAATCTTAAGTGCAACACACCAATGGTTATGAGACCGCCACCGCCCCTTGTGGGGGTATAGAAACATATATACTAGTCTACTCCGGAATATCGATGTCCAGTCTCGGTACTTCCACAACTAGGGGTATTTAAAGATGTGCTTATGGACTACCAATCTCTCACAAGTATGATCGCCATCATAACTCTGGTAGTCAAGCAAAGATCCTACGGACTTTATCATTATATATTAGTGACACGTAATAAAACGTATACACATCAATGATAAAGACAAACCAGATAGCATACTATTATATCGAGCAAGATTGTTCTACATGTATAAGTGCTTCAATTATTATAATCGTCCATTTTTTATTATAATAATTACCTTGAGAGCACTATAGCCAACAATCTCCCACTTGCATTTAAGGCCAATTATTGAGGTGTCGCATACCGACAGCTTGTGTGCTACCGAATACCCAACATCTCTACTAACAGCTCGTGTGTTCAAGAAATAACCTTAGTGGGTGGATTCGCTAAAATGCTTTTAACTATCTCTCTATACCTCAACTTCGTGGAGATCAAATATCTTCCGAACTGATCGATACTCTGCCTTAGAATTTGTCTGGATACCTGATGGGACCAAGTTCATAATGAACAACTTTATCTAATAAATTTCTTGTGTTGTATCCTCTGTTGAGTCAACATCCTGCGCTATGTCTACCTTGTAAGTCCATGCTGGCTCTCCCGGTACTTTCGGGCATGCGGAATTTGGTGAAAAACAATTTTCTAGAGGTGGTAACATGAACTCAAAACCGGATCTTTGTTAAACATCTAACTAACAACCTAACTAGGAGTTGTTAACTACTCGGTTAGGGGGTTATACCTTTCTTTCTTGAACTCCTTCGTCTTCAAGCCTCGATGGTTGTCCGGATCGGCTTCACCCCGTCGTCTCCTTGCGCCGAAGATCGATCCACCTGAAAGCTTCTACCTTTGGCTTCTTCTTCGGTCTTTGAAGAAACTAGTTCACTCGGTCTGCTAAACCTTGTGAACTAGAGTGAGTAGAGGAGAGTGTGTTGGGATTTTCTCTATGGTTCTTGGTTCTCAACACATGAGACAAGTGAACCATAGACTAAAGAGAGGGAGAGCAAGAGGAAGGAGATGAGAGCTCAAGAACACAAGAGAGAATGAAAATGATAGAATGAGCAAGACTTTTCTCACTTGGCTCTCATAATCCAAAACCATCATCACAAAAATAGTAATCAAGTATTGTGTAAATGGTTTAAGTCAAAATGGCTATATCATTTCATGCACTCATATTGCACAAGAGAACAAGCAAGTGAAAAGTCTTTGCCATGAAATGATAGCCATTGTCATCATGATGGTCAACTAGTCCAACCTAGTCAACCGGTCAACAAAGTCAACAAGTCAACAAAGTCAACCCCTCAACAACCATGTCACCACAATACTTAATTAATATTATTGTTAATCATATATCATATTCTCATTAGGGTTGAGCAAAAAGTCAATAGTCAACAGTCAACGGTCAACAACCCTAATGAGAATCCTTTGCCTCTGTCTCTCCGTCAACTGTGCATACACACCCGCATCCGTGTTCCGAGGAACACGAATACAAACTGGATAAAACCAATCCCAATACGTACACTAGGATCTGGCTTAAACCAAAGCCCGCTAGTGTAAACTGTCCGGACACTAAACGTGCACAAGTGCACGGATGTGACTGAACCCTGTCGCAAAACCATGCGACCTATCGCAAAACCATGCGACCTCTACTCTTTTGCCTAAAGGCGAATAACTTTCTGTGTGGGACTCTAAAGACTCGACACTACGCTGGCAGTGGGTTTAACCACAGACCGCAAGCGGCACTAGCTGTGCGTAACGGTCCCCAGGTAGATGCCGACAAGAAGACTGACGAGGTGAAACCCATCTGAACTCCTACTGAGCCTGAATGTGACAATCTCCGTACAGTCCGGTCTGTTCGTCTGATACATCGCATGGCGGGCCTAAGGGGGCGGTAAACGTCAGTCCCCTAATAGCGGTACAAGTCGTGTCGGAGTGAAGCCCAATACACCCTGAGATAACACTGGAAGCCTACCAGTATATCTCGCTTGCCCTGGCTAGGGACTACTCGTGTAATGGCTCTCCTAGACACAGCGCGATGTCAACCCCCAATACCGGGAGAGACGAATCCTGTCTAACCGTCACTGCCTCCAAGTGCTTTGGGACTGCACCCAACTACTACCTGTTTGCACGACTCCTTTGAGCCGTGGTAGGGTAGTAATCAAAGTACAGTGGGAACACACTCGAGGCGAAGTGACAGTGTCAAGTCAGCGGACTAAGCTGTTCTCATGTCATCTGGGAACTGATAACTGACGATAGGTATAATACCAACCGGTCAGTTCCCGACGAGTCCTGTCCAGTGTACTCGTAACCCAACGAGCACCCGCATACTATCTCCAGTACGACGTACTGACGGCTGTGGGACAGACCGTCTCCCACACTGGGATGAGAAGCGCATGCGCTAGTCTACTCCGGAGTATCGATGCCCTGTCTCGATAGTCCTGCGAGTAGGGACCTGCATAAGGATGTGCTTATAGATTACCCAGCCCCACTAGTGTGACTGCCATCACAACGCTGGTAATCAAGCAAAGATCCTAAGGGCTCCACTAATGCGTATATGTGATAAACACATGTACACATTGAAGTAGAAACAAACCAAGTAGCATACTACTATTTTGAGCAAGATTGTATATACAAGGTGAATATCCCAAGCTTCCATTAAGTAATATACAAACTAGTATGATACAGTAATGGCCTCTAGGGCATATACACTAACATACCTCAGTATCCGCTTGGAAACATTGCCAACAACTGCTCCTCAAAAGAGGATAAACTTATAACTCCGACATCCATTCTATCATCTATGTCACCTTGGAAGCCAAAACTGGTAATTGCCTCCTGAAGTAGGCTGTCATTACCATACCCTAAGAATATCCTGATATGCTCTTCACTGCTTCCCTTTGTTTCTCCAGGATTAATATCGGCTTACTACACTAAGTGCAAAAGCAACTTCTGGTCTGATACTTGACATTGCATGATTGACCCAAATTGGCAAAACAATTGATATGCCATTCATGCAAGTCCTTCTCATCAGTCTAGAAGACTTCTCTTTAGAGAAGGTGACTCCACTTGCGAGTACACCACGGCAGGAGTCCTCCATTCTAAAGTCCTTTAGAATGGTGTCCAAATACCTAAATTGGGACACTTCCCAAATCTAGATCTAACGAATAGATCTGGTTACCAGAATTCCTGATATATTATCCAGATTCTATATGGAGAAACATTTGTGACAATCCATAGTTTAACCAATTGTAGTATATGAACATCACTTCCTATTAGAAGTATGCCATCCAAATATCTGGACAGTACTCCTTACATTCTTCTTATTAGCTTCATCTGTTATTTTGATGAAGTCAAACACCTTGACTTTCACATCAAAACAGATCCGTCTTCGCAATGCCCGCTTTAGTCTATGAATAAACATAAGCAACTTGCATACCTTCCGCAACTCTCACTGACTACGACAACCCTCTGGCAGATTTATATACACGTGCACTTCTAAATTCCCATTTAGAAAGACGTTACAATCATCCACTTCCAGATCTCACAGTCATGAATAGCAACAGTAGCAGGTCATATCCTGATCGCATAGCTGCCGGAAACCGTGATGACTAAGTTGGTTCGACCCACCTTTGACCATCCGTCCATAACCGATCTTCTTTATTAGTCGAGCGGAGAATAAGTGATCATCCTTTCCCCTCAGAGGAGTGGGGGCCGAGATCTCATCCATAGCCTGTGGCACATGCCATTGTTCCAACCATCGGGCTTTGAGCCAACCGACTCTCCCTGTTTAGCAATAATAGATAGCAGCTAATCTAGGTGAGGACGGAAAAAGCGGGGGCGAAGCCAATGCCAGAAGTGGTTTATCCGGGCTGGTTGAACCAGTTTGCCCGAAAGAAGCACCAATAGCATAATCCAATCGCTATCATGGTTGGAGCATGATAGCGGACCTCATCACAGACTTCGAAATAAAAGTTTCATCACAATCTATATCGGGTATTTGATAAAACTCTTTATTACAAGTCTAGCCTTATTAGGTTACTATATTTCCACATGCACTTATCTCGAAAGATCTACTTGGTCCTAATGGGTTTTACTCCTTCAGATGCACCCAACAAATTCTATAATTTACTGAAGTGTGTGGAGTCCAATTTGGATATATGGTATCTGGCCATCATCCGGAAGTCATCATTTCCCAATGGCCAGCTGATAATTAGAAAGGCCGTAATAACTATGATGCAAACCTTCCTGTCACCGTCTACGAGGAAACCGAAGTATCTTTCGAATGGCTGAGATTATCTACTAAAATCCACGGAGTGGCTATGCTTTGTCGAATCCAATTGAATTCTTAGGTTCAACTAAATTTTCAGTAATCGTTTGTGGTTCTGGAATCACTTCCAGTTCTACCATACTCATACTAAATTCTTTTGCAAAGGAGTTCTTTTATTAAAAAAGTGGCTAGTCAAGAACATTACAACCATTGATCTTGCAAACGGTAGAAGTTAAACTCTTGCGAAAGCTTGGGATAATCCACAAACTCTCATTACTGAAGTGTACCTTGAGTTCATCCAGATTCTGCTTTTAAACAAAAACCGGACAATTCCATATCTTAACAACCATAAGATATGCCACCATTTTATGTCCATATAGAATCAAAGACACTAATTTAGATGAAACCAGATTCAAAAAGTTATGCAACTGTCTCCAGTGCATATCCCCTAAATGGAAAAAGGTTATACAACATTACTCATCAAGGAGCGCATCCATGGATGAGTAACCTGATAGATAATCAAGTTCTCAGTATTACTATGACGGAATATCTAGCATAAGTATCTACATTTTCGATCACCTCGAAGAATCCGGATACTTCCAACGCATGGTTTACTTTATTCTTATACCCATAACTTCTCAAAATTTGGATTTTGTATTTCAACGAAATGCGTGTCTAAAACCAGAGAAGTCATAAGTAAACGGAATATAGTATGAGTACCAACCCTTTGTCTTAATGGACACTCGACAACATACATTATAATGTATAAGCCCCAAGAGTTTTACAAACTCAAAATCCGTGTCGTTGGTTGAAAACTGTATTTTGGTCAAGAACGAATATAACGTTATTCAATATACATTACCTTAAGGTAAATGTTCAAGACATTTTCAAAATTCATCACTTTATAAAATAAAGATAAAAATATTTCATTTTAAAAATTAGTACACAACGGCTGTTAAAAAAACCAAATGTTTGCCTTTAGGCAAATCCATGTGATTTTCTCAAATATCACCAATTACAAAGAATTTTGATATTGAGGATCTAATCACCCAATTTCCAATATTCCGCTCCCACTCATCATCTGTAACGCCATATAGAGGTGAGAATCTCAACACGTATATGCACACCCTAGAGTCTGAATGTAATTGGGAAAGCAGTTTTCAATCACTACTGCACAAGAATACTGAAACATAAATGTTTTAAGGGGGGCGGGTATTCCTAGTAATGTCCTTTTCCATTGTCCGGATTCATGACACTAGTTGCAATTTCCTTTGCCCTCATTTCAATCCTTTTATATGTCTCCGCATCTTACCTTCTATACACCAACTTAGGCTAGTTGGTTTTCTTCTTTCCCCACCTTTCGGCACCTGTCTAAGGTTTGGAAGAAGACTATCCAACAAGTATAACCGGTGCTCTCCTAATGCAAGTAGCCCACAATTTGAGAGAAGGTGAAAAAGAAAAGACAACCGAATTATACAATTTAATTTCTTCAGAACCCTTGGCTATCCTCAACTGAAGGAATTTTTTTGAGTTTGTTTATAAATATACGAGATGGCCGTTCCAAGCAATATGGATATCCATAATGATACGGAGTGTTCTGAAGAAGGCAAAGGGTAAACTAAGAGTGGCAAGAATATATGCGACTTAGTCGTGACTTATAACAAACCAAAGCCAGGTTTGTAAAAAGGTTCGGTCAACTCGGTTTACGAGTTTTAGTTTAAGGTCAGTCATGGTCACTGCCAAAGAGAAAAGAAACATTCATTTTGCATTCTATCAAGATTAGATTGGTTAATCACTTTATCTAATCAGGATGGCTTCCATTGTTTTCTCGAATTCTCCTTTAAACCCTAAAAGAAGAACTAGTCGAGATCATTTACACTTTACAGGTTTGCTAACCGTTCAGCCAGGTCAGTGTTGGTACTCCGAGAGAGGCTCGTCATGCTTTCGCACGGATCTAATTAAATAACCATGTTGCCGCAGAGGCATAAACCTGTTAACACATTTCTAGACACCTAATAGGTTAGCTAGTTGTGAAGTGAAAATCTTTCGAGAAGTAATACCTACTCATCAGTGGGAATCGGGACCCAACTATTATCGCGTGATAATTTTGACGTAAGCCGACCAAAGTCACCACACTTTATAAGGTATGCGCAGTTTGCAAGCTTTCTTTATATTTGAAACTTCTGATATGGTTTTTACCTTATGCGCTTCTGACCTTGACTTTGACCAACAAATCATAACATGCAGGTCAAGTTCTACCCGTCATTATCCAGATTAATTTAGACCCACCCGTACTCACCCTTGATTTTGGCCAACAAGGTGGCACGACTGTTCTAAATCAATGTATCTATCTATGCTGCGGATAAGCAACACGGCTACCATTCACAATGTCTTGACTTTGGCCAACAAACACCACATGAATACTATGTGCCACTTATCCGAAATGACGGAGAGCTACGGCTGGTTTTTGGCGAAAAAACTTTTAACGTAATGAACTTGATATCATTGAAGAAACTCGAGTGGGGTTGAAAATGAGTGGTTTAGAGCCCGCTTTTTAAAACATGTGGTTTTAAAGAAAATCGAGTAATTTTAAAATTTGGTTCCGGCAACATCAATTATGTTTGTTTTCCTTGCATGAAGCATATAATGTGATCCCATCATACTATGTTTCTAAGCCACACAGAAACAACCAAAATAGCATGCTTTTATATGCTATCCGCATTCGCCATGGGGTCCCGGGTTTTCACTGTAAGGTTACTTAACTTACGGCATGGCGTGGACAGGGCTAACGCGGATGCAAAACATATAGAAGTATCTAATAATATATATAATATATATCAATATCACAGACAAGTAATAAATATCACAGGCATGCGATAAACAACATGGAATAGCGGATAAACCAGGAGCTCCTTGTTTCGTTTGAGCCGCAAACGAAATCCAACGTTCTCTGGTCGTATAGATAGCCCGTACAATCTCGAACCAAGATCCCTACGAGCGTGGCAAGCTACCCGCCAATCTTAGAAATATGATACCCCCCTCAATAACATAAATGGGTTATCCGGCGCTTTCTAGAATCCGGTAACTTGAGCACTCCACAACTGGGTCAGAGCTACACCCCCTATAAATGCGGCGAGCAACCCGTCAATTCGAGAATGAGGTGGCCCGGTCTCGACTAAGATATGGTCACCCGTTGTATTCTCGAATCCGGGAATTAAATAGCAGAGAATGTTAAAGAGGGAAGCATGGTGAAATCAATGGAGATGAAGGAAGAAGCGGTTGTTTCTTTACATTGATCTTGTAAGAAAAATGTTTCCTAAAGGGGATACGCACATGCTAAACAAGGGGAAAAAGGATAGGTAAAAATGAGAAGTTGAAATAGGTATAACACAAAAAGACATGTTCAAGTTTGGGACAATTGCTATTGAAAAGGCGATTGAAGGTAATTAATAGGCGGGTTTTGATGTTGTCTCACTTGTATGCTTAAAGGTGATTAGGATGTAAGAAATTTACGGTCTAATTTAGTTAGCATCATATCATATCGTAATCATAACTGTTAATAGATCCAATCAGATTGAAATAATTAATATATGATATTTTTTACATGGAGTATTAGAGAAAGCATGATCTTGTAAGGACCTTAGTGCTCGCGCCGTAAGGCTCGCGGCGAAGACGGAAGCGAAAATAAAAATTTATAGCAAGCACTAGTGAGTTATACTCTAGAATCGATTCCAAATACTAAACTAAATATATATATCTACATATGCAAGGTTAGGGGCTAGCTACCTTTGTAGCATGTCCGCGCAATTGCGGAAGACCCCTACACTGCTCCAAGGACTCTCGCAAAGCTCTGAAGTCGTCGGAAACGAGTTTGGACGCCGATCTTTCATATCGAAGATGATCCGTCCGAGAGAACACGAATCAAGCTCTAGCTTCACACTAATGAATCAAGTGAAGCAACTCACAATCAAAACTTGCAAAGAATTGATTGTGAGAGATATGGTGAAGAATCTTGTGATTTCTCTCTTTACTAATTTTCCTCTCAAAATGGGAACTCAAAAGAGGAGAGGAAAAAATGTGTAGAAAAATAAATTTTCTCAGCCATTTTTTCTTCCTCTTTTCTTGCTCTTATCCAAGTAGATATGATGACTCGATGACTTATGACATGAGTCAAGAGCCTAAACAAATCTCCAAGCTTTCATGTCTAGAAGAAAAAGATGTGTGCATCAATACACACACAAGCATGTATATATATACATATATACATACAACCAAGTATGTATCAAAATACATATATCCTTATTCTTATCAAAAATACCATATTCGTATAAAAATACGAATACCCGTATTCGTATTAAGATACAATTACCCGTATTCGTACAAATTCTCGTATTCATATAAATACCGTATTCATATAAATACCGTATTCGTGTCAAAATACGATTACCCAAAAGAGAGATAAAGAGAAATATAATACTAGCGTACAATGACCCGTCTGTCTTTCAAATCCGCCAGTATTATCAAAACGCCCGATTAAAATACATGTACTAAATATACGTATTTAATCGAACCTAACTGCGTATCAAAATACACACTATATCGTTTCGCCTGAACTGGGAAATCCTTTGTGCGAGACTCTAAAGACTCGACAATACGTTGACATTGAGTTTAATTACAAGCACGTCGGCGGCACTAGCTGTACGTAACGGCTATCCAGGTATTGAACGAAAGGAAGGTCGACGAGTAAACTCGTCCGTATCTCTACAAAGCCTGTAAGTTACAATCTCCGTGCAGTCCGGTCTCTTCGTCTAAGAGTATCACATATCAGGTCTAGGAGGTGGATAACGTCAGACCCCTAATAACCCGATAAGTCGTGTCGGTATCAAGCCCATTACCAAATCGAGAAACTACCAATCTCAAATCAGTAAATCCCATCCTTCCTAACCAGACTTATGGTGATGGCCAGTCGAACATGGCGCGACATCGACTCTCTATACCGGGAGAGACGAATTTCTGACGATCGCTCACTGCCTTCATGTGGCTCGAGACTGTACCCAATTAAAATCTGTTTGCACGACTCAGTAGAGCCGTGATAGGATGGTAATCTAAGTACAGTGGAAACTCACACGAGATAAATGACGATCTCAGGCCAACAGACTACCTGTGCTCATGTCAACTGAGAACTACTATCTGACAATAGGTATAGTACCATTTAAAAGTTCTCGGCGAATCCGTCCGGTGTGCTCATCTTTAGTGAGCACATGTATAAAATTTTAGGTGCAACACATCAATGGTTATAGGACCTGCCACCGCCTCTCATCGGGGTCTAGAAACGTATACACTAGTCTATTCTGGAATAGCGATGCCTAATCTCGATACTCCTACGACTAGGGACATTTAAGGATGTGCTTATGGATTACCAATCTCTCACAAGTATGATCGCTATCATAACTCCGGTAGTCAAGCAAATATCCTACGGGTTTTATCATTATGTATTAGCGACACGTAATAAAACGTATACACATCAATGATAAAGACAAACCAGATAACATACTATCATATCGAGCAAGACTGTTCTACCTATATAGGTCCTCCTTCAATTATCATATTCGCCTACTTTCGATTACAATAATTGCCTTGAGGGCATTATAGCCAGCATATCTAATATTTCTACCAGCCTTTAAGCACTGTATATTGTAGTTTGTCAAATATGTAACTGGATTACTTGGGTTAGCATGTATAGTAATTGAGAAATGGTCGTGGCTACTTATATATACGGTAAAAGACATGCATTGCCTTTGATTGGTTTTTTTTTATGAAGTTTTCTCAATTCTGTTATCTATTTTTGCTTCTACAAAAGCTGCTATTGCACAAAGGAATTGTCATCGAGGACTAATTTTATGTGATATTTTTCCCGTTTTGCAGGTGATCATGTTTAGGAGGAGGATACCATGCTTGGATTCGTACCTAGATAAGGTTTGATCTAAGCCCCTTCAGAAAGTTTCTGGTCTATAACAAGGTTTTAGTCTATAGCAAATTAGCTTTCTTCATAAATTTAATCCTATTTGTCTGCCCTTGTATCTGCTCTAGAATTCAAACTAAAAATTACTAAATAGCCCTGTGATCCACATCTTACATGTGTCGATGATGTGTATGTCTTCATTCTGATTCTTGTGACAGTGATGATTTATGCATCAGCTTTTAGTGCATCAGCTAGTAGTTGTGCATATATTATTGTGAATCACTTACAAATTCCGCACATTAATTTAAAAGATATCACAGTATGCCATTAATACTATACATTGTTATCATATTAATTATGAGCAGCAGTGAAGAATAACATAGAGAATGATTTGTAACCTGAATCAAGGATGACACATAATTTACCTATTCAGATGATTCATAACCTGATCCATTACACAAAGCTATGTGAAAATTGCCACAGCCTGAATGCATTTGATTGGCGTCAGCTCTCGTTTCATTTCAGTGCTCATCTTTAGGAAGCTTTTTTTTTCTGGTGGGGAATTTAGTGAAACTTCATTTTATTGGAGCAGATCAATATTTCTTTGTGGCCTCGTTTCAAGATGGTATTTGACATGCACCTCAACAGTGTGCGCAATGCTGATGTGAGGACGCTTTGGGAAAATGACGTTCATCCTCACTATGTAATGAGGCGTTATGCTGAATTCACTGCTTCCCTTGTTCATCTCAATGTTGAATACGGAGATGGTCAGGTAACTAGTATATCTACCTATCAAAGTTTTATTGGGAATGTTGCAAAGTACCTTGCCTGAGAACATCAGTACATTGCTGACATAGTAAAATTTGATGCGATTATTTTTATTATAATGATGCAAATATCACATGGCTGTTTGCAATTTGGACATAACTATCTCTAAGTGCCTTATGATCATCTCTTTTGAGTGTTGATGCCACATGGCTCCCTTTTCAAAAAGGCAAAGGACTTAAAATTTATTCTCTTTATATTTAAGCCCTTGTATACTACAGCATTTCAATCATGGAATTCTATATAAAAACGCGTCTTTTTTCGGTGCATAAAATCTAAGAAAAATAATCTTTAAAAGGAATTAGTTATAAGATAAAAAATTAATAAATATTCTGAAAGTAAGCAATTTCATAGTATTAGTTCCGTGCATGTGCCAAAATATTGAACCTCTTGTTACCTTCTCCTTACCTTTGGTTGCTTTATCCTTATAGCTCGACTTGAATTTGGAGCGGTTGCGGATGGCTGTTGATGACCTGCTGGTTAAGCTTGCCAAAACCTTCACAAAGCCAAAGCTGCAGACAGTGTTCCTCATAAATAACTATGATATGATAATTGCTATATTAAAGGTTAGCATTAGCTGCTTGTTCATAATTATTGTTAAACAATAAGCTGTTTTATTAGTTACAATACTTCCTATGAATGTATAATAGCTTGGGTGAGGTTTCTCTTATAGGAAGCAGGAGCAGAAGGTGGAAAATTGCACATGCATTTCGAGGGCCTGCTAAAGAGCAACATATCTATATTTGTGGTAAGTATTCAGGACGAAGTACTATAAATTTAGAAAAAAAATTCCTTGTCATGTATCGAGGATTAACATGGTATTGAAACCAAACACTTTTGGAGATTAACTTCTGTTAATTATCTCTATTTATTTGTATTCAAATGAGAAAAGTGGGTATCAACCAACGTAGGAGGAAGTTTGTCTCCTAGATTGATCAAAAAGTCAAGTGTCTACAATTTTTATTGATAATTGGCACCATCCATTTTGATATCCATTGCCTGAAGTATATGTAAACCAATTTTCATGTGGATTTGATACAATCTGGATGTGATTTAGGGATGGAAACTGTTCTATTATTGATAAACTACTAACTTTGAAATCATCTGATTCAAGAGCAAGGTGTGTCGAAACCACATGCGTTGTTGTGTGTTAAAATTTCAGAAATGTTCATCAAGATGAACTGCGCCTATCATAGATAAATTGAAAGACACTTGGCTTTTAACCGACAAAGGATAGATTTTTCTCCTATGTTAGCTGACCCGAACATTCTTCTATACAGAATATGATATATAAACCATCATATGTTTTGATTTAAATCATCATATGATGTATAATATGTCCCATCAAGCTGGAGCACATATCATATGCTCGTATCTTGTTGCTGTTTTTCACTCTTGAAATACATAAGTTGCTTTTTTTTCCTTTCCTTTTTTTACCAGATTAATCCTTTAGAAGTTTTAATATATTGTTTGTTTTTAATGTGCAGGAAGAACTGCTTCTGGAGCATTTTAGCGATTTGATCAGATTTGTAAAGACACGCCCCTGTATGTTGACAACTACTTTGCATCAATTTTCTTCACTTGTATGAAAAGCCGATTCTTTTTTTTTTTCTTTTCTTATTCCATCTTTCTAACCATCAAAATATGCAACAGCTGAAGACACAGGTTCCAGTGCAGAAAGGCCAATTGTGTCAGAAGTTGAGCCTTTGGTCAAAGACTTTGCGAGCAGATGGAAGGCTGCAATAGAGTTGATGCACAAGGACATAATTACTTCTTTTAGCAACTTTTTAAGTGGAATGGATATTCTAAAAGCGGCGTTGACACAGCTCTTGCTGTATCATACACGACTCTCAGAATGTGTTAAGGGAATTCAAGGCGGTTCTGCACTTAACAAAGACCTAGTTTCGATGTCCTCAATATTATACGAGATTAAAAAGTATTCAAGGACTTTTTAGTTCTTCGCCTGTTCGGTTCTCTATATGGAATTATAATGCAAAGTTGGAAATTTTTTGATGAAGATTCATATTGTACACTAAATATTATTGTATCCGGGAATGGTTGTTTCTACATTGATGCATCATAGAAGAAAGGTTTTCTGAATGATCTGTTTGAAGTTTAAATTATGTCATTTGCCATCTTTTCCTTGCCATTGGATCTTGTATTTTAAACTGAAGCTGGTAACAGAAGAATTTTGTGATTCAGTCTACCAAATTAGATCAAAATGCAAAATTCAGTAGAAGGACCAATTGTTTCATAGAGAAATCATTGTATTTTATTTTTACCTTTTTTGGTAGTATTGTGGTTTTGAGAGAAAAAGGTGGGACAATTAATCTTCCCGTAGTAACTTTTGACGAATGTTAGCCTAATGTTTTTATTTTTAATCAATCCTTTTGATGATTGAACTTGCGAACTCTTACGTTGGAGAGGAAATTTCATATTTGAGAGAAAATTGGTACCAATTGAGCTGACCTTAGTTCTTATAATAGCCTATTGTTATTGTTGCTATACTACATAGAGAGTAATTTCATGCATCGCATGATGCATTTTGGAATCAAAATGTTTTCTCACATTTGAGAGAGAGAGAGAGCATGTGGATGCTGGAGCATTGGAAGATTTTGCGGTTAGATATGATGCTATTTCATGACATTTCGATCAAAGATAGCTTAATGGTGCGAATTCTTTTGTTCTATAATAAAAATAAATAATAATATCAAAAAATAAAATAAATAAGTTAAAAAACCGTAATCATATTAGGAGCGAGAGCTTTTCTCAGCTCAGCTCAGCCACAACAACCAAATGATGCATCGATCCTTCACCCCTCTCATCTCAACTTCCACTCAAAAAATCAAAGACCTAATCTCCAAATCTTTATTTCAAGAAGTGATGATGCTCACAAGTGGTAACTCCCCAGATTACGACACGTGGCGGATGACGTGTCCCGAAAGCAATGGGGGTGGAATAAATGAGTTGCATCAGGGACATTCCTCGGGATCCCCTTCTTGAGGAACGTATCCGACCTTTCGGGAGACCTCCCTAAATACATTCCATCTTCATTTAGGAAACTACCAACAGCTCGTCTCCGAGCTTCCTCGGTCTCCTTGCTCGTCTTCGAGCTGTCTGACATGTCGAGCTTCCTCGGCCGCCCGGCTCGTCTCTGAGCTCCTGACATGTCGAGCTTCCTCAGCCACCCGGCTCGTCTCTGAGCTCCTGACATGCCGAGCTTCCTCGGTTTCCCCCCGATCAATCAAGAGCGCGGATCCCATACGCCTCGCAATGGCTCCGCGTATATCGTTAGGACGAGATATCCGCCTCCCCACGATCTGCGTCCCACGCTAGCGCATCCTCCCATTAATGGACGCGTCCCGCCATTCAAGGCGAGGATAACGCTGGGATGTAATTGACGGCGAAGATCTCGCGCCTGCTCGCTCCACGCGACCCCTATATAAATCCCTCTCTCGGACGACTCAGGTAACTCGAATTTATTCCAATACACCGCTACTCTGCTCATATTCTTTGGCACTAACTTGATCGTCGGAGGGTCCTATGGTGGTCGCCCACTCCGGGACTTCACTTGCAGGTAGATCGGCTTCAACTCCAACATCAATCCATTGAAATCAACACGCTCAACAACAACCACATCAAATCTCAACAGTACAAGACGTTCGCTACTAGATCGACGGAGGACAACATCTGAGGGGGATCTCAGCCTCTATCAGTTGGCGCCGTCTGTGGGAACGACTTTAAAGCTTCTCCACCCAAAAAATTGATCTTCCGCCCTTGACCCGATGGCGAGCGACGACCGCGACGATCCTAATACGAGTTGCCACACACTCCACAACGAAGGCAGGAGCGGCTCGTCTCCCCCTCCTAACGTCATCAACGCCTTATCTGCCCGCATCGACAGACTCACGTCGATGGTGGACGCACTCGTCCGCGTTCAAGCGGCAGGTCATGCCCACCAGATCGCAGCCCCCCTCCCCGGGACAACGACGTCCGCAGAAGGGCGGATGACCCCGTTCACCTCGGCTTCACCCGACGCTGGTATGCCAACTCCGGCAACCACGACCCTCATGCGGCGAAGGATTCTATGACCCGCTGGGTGCCAGACAGCTCCACACCTCGGCCCTAGGGAAGACTAGGCCATCGCCTCGAAATCCGATGTGCGCTCACACCCCCTGAGGAGGTGTTAGTCAGCTCGCCTGCTTCCAGGCACAACCGGTGCCCCCACTCTCGCCGGGACCACGCAATTGACGAACGTCGGGATTACTCAAGAAGAGCCTCTCCCTAGGATTTAAGAAATTTGATAGAGCGGAATAATAGTTGCACTGTTGCGCAGACCAGGAGCAGGGACAGTCGCCACTCCGACTGTGCTGAATCCTTGGGGTACCACCACCAGTTTGAAGCCCTCGAAAAGAAAATCGAAGGCATACGACGATATGACCACATGTCCGGCGAAGGGACCAGGTATTCCGCCGATTCACTCACAAAGCCCTTTACAGAAGAGCTGCTGGCCGAGCACGTCTCGTCCAGGAACAAGCCGCCCAAAGTGGCCCTCTTCGACCGGAAGTCCGATCTGAATGACCACTTGGACGCATTTACGGCCGTCATGAGCTTCCAAGATAACTCGGACGCAGCTCAATGTCGAGATTTCCCTACTACCCTAATCCGGGCAAGACGAAACTGGTTCCGCGGGCTTGCACCACGCTCCATCTCAACCTTCGACGAGCTGGCCATCCAATTCCTCAGTTATTTTGTCGGAAACCGACGACAGAAAAGGACGGTCGACTACTTGTTCACTGTTAAGAGCGAAGACAAGGAGTCCTTCAAGGGGTATGTCACTCGCTTCTACAATGCCCTTCTTGAGGTTCCCAAATACCGCAATGAAACGGTTATCACCGCGCTAAGGTCATGGCTTAGGCACAAAGAGTGGCTCCGCTCTTTTGCCTTAGCGCAACCTAAGACTATGGCCGAAGTGAAAGCTTGGACCGAGCGAGAAATCCAACTCAAGTCCGAGGTGAACTCCAACATGCCCGGAGGCGACCAAACAGACCGGAAGAAGAGGGGCAGGGAAGAGAAAAGGAAATACGATCGTCCGAAACCTTATTCCATGAGCTTCCAGGAGTACACCCCTCTGAACATTTCTCAGACAGAGCAGTTGGAGGAAGCTAAGGGCGAGAGGTTCTTCAAGCTCCCGCCGGCTACCCGAAGCACGGGCAAACGGCTCCGAGGCCCGTATTGTGCTTATCACCAGACGCAAGGACATCCGACCAAGGATTGTAAACAGCTGTGCGATTACATTGAAGAGCTGATCCGCTCCAGTCACTTGGTAAAATACCTGCGAGACAAACGTCAAGCAGATAGGGAGCAAGCCGACCAAATTATAGCCGAAGAGCTGACAATAGATCAGATCATGGTCATCACCAACTGACCCAAGTTCGAGCAACAAGGACACCCACCGAATCCATTCATTTAATACATGCGAGTTTAAATTGAATCATTGAATCAGTATTTTCTTTAATCATAAAGATTCTTGCTTCCCTGCAATCTGAACTGCTTCTCTTTGTTTCTATACTATAACTCCCTGCAAGGCGGCCGGATAACTTCCTGCCCAACAACGCTGTGGATCTAAAGCCCTCCTTACAAGGCGGCCGAGTAGCTTCGTGTTCGGCTCATCTGCAGTGGGTAGCTTCCTGCCCAACAAATGCTGTGGATCTAAATACCTCCTCACGATGCGGCCGAGTAGCTTTCTGCTCGGCTCATCCACCAGCGGGTAGCTTCCTGCCCAACAATACTGTAGATCTAAAGCCCTCCTCACGAGGCGGCCGAGTAGCTTCCTGCTCGGCTCATCCACCAACGGGTAACTTCCTGTCCAACAAACGCCGTGGATCTAAAGCCCTCCTCACGAGGTAGCCGAGTAGCTTCCTGCGCGGCTCATCCACCAGCGGTTAGCTTCCTGCCTAACAACGCTGTGGATCTAAAGCCCTCCTCACGAGGCGGCCGAATAGCTTCCTACTCGGCTCATCTGCAGTGGGTAGCTTCCTGCCCAAAAAATGTTGTAGATCTAAAGCCCTCCTCATGAGGCGGCCGAGTAGATTCCTGCTCGGCTCATCCACCAGCGGGTAGCTTCCTACCCAACAAACACCGTGGATCTAAAGCCCTACTCACGAGGCGGCCGAGTAGCTTCCTGCTCGGCTCATCCACTAGCGGGTAGCTTCCCTCCCAACAACGCTGTGGATCTAAACCCCTCCTTACGAGGCGTCAGAGTAGCTTCCTGCTCAGCTCATCCACCAGCGGGTAGCTTCCTGCAAAAAAAATGCTGTGGATCTAAAGCCCTCCTCACGAGGCGGCCAAGCAGCTTCCTGTTCGGCTCATCTACAGCAGGTAGCTTCCTTCCCAACAACGCTGTGGATCTAAAACCCTCCTCACGAGGTGGCCGAGTAGCTTCCTGCTCGGCTCATCCACCAGCGGGTAGCTTCCTTCCCAACAAACGCTGTGGATCTAAAGCCCTCCTCATGAGGCGACCGAGTAGCTTCCTGCTCGGCTCATCCACCAGCGGGTAGCTTCCTGCGCAACAACGCTGTGGATCTAAAGCCTTCCTCACAAGGCGGCCGAGTAGCTTCCTGCTCGGCTCATCCACCAGCGGGTAGCTTCCTGCCCAACAAACACCATGGATCTAAAGCCCTCCTCACGAGACGGCCAAGTAGCTTCCTGCTTGGCTCATCCACCAGCGGGTAGCTTTCTGCCCAGCAACGCTGTGGATCTAAAGCCCTCCTCACGAGATGGACAAGTAGCTTCCTGCTCCGCTCATCCACCAGTGGGTAGCTTCCTGCCGAACAACGCTGTGGATCTAAAGCCCTGCTCATGAGGCGGCCGAGTAGCTTCCTGCTCGGCTCATCCACCAGCGGGTAGCTTCCTGCCCAACAAACTCTGTGGATCTAAAGCCCTCCTCACGAGGCCGCCAAGCAGATTCCTGTTCGACTTATCTGCAGCGGGTAGATTCCTGCCCAATAACACTGTGGATCTAAAGCTCTCCTCACTAAGCAACTGAGTAGCTTTCTGCTCGGCTCATCTGCAGCAGGTCGATTCCTGCCCAACAATGCTGTGGATCAAAAGCCCTCTTCATAAGGCCACCTAGTAGTTTTCTGCTCGGTCCATCCGCAGTGGGTAGCTTTCTGCCCAACAACGTTGTGGATCAAAAGCCCTCCTCACGAGGCCACTGGGCAGCATCCTGCCCGGTCCATCCCTAGCGGGTAGCTTCCTGCCGTCAACGCTGTGGATCAAAAGCTCTCCTCACGAGACCACCAGGCAGCTTCCTGCTCGGTCCATCCGCAGTGAGTAGCTTCCTGCCCGTCAACGCTGTGAATCAAAAACCCTCCTCACGAGGTCACCGAGCAGAAAACTGCCCGGTCCATCCGCAGCGGGTAGCTTCCTGCCCGTCAACGCTGTGGATCAAAAGCCTTCCTCATGAGGCCACCGAGTAGCTTCCTGCTCGGTCCATCCGCAGCGGGTAGCTTCCTGCCCAACAACATTGTAGATCAAAAGCCCTCCTCACGAGGACACGAGTAGCTTCCTGCTCGGTCCATTCGCAGCGGGTAGCTTCCTGCCCATCAATGCTGTAGATTAAAAGCCCTCCTTATGAGGCCACCGAGTAGCTTTCTGTTCGGTCTATCCATAGCGGGTAGCTTCCTGCCCAACAACGCTGTGGATCAAAAGCCCTCCTCACGAGGCCACCAGGCAGCATCTTGCCCGGTCCATCCCTAGCGGGTAGCTTCCTACCCAACAACGCTAAGGATCTAAAGCCGTCCTCACGAGGCCACCGAGCAGCCTTATGCTCGGTCCATCCGTAGCGGGTATCTTCCTACCCAACAACGCTAAGGATCTAAAGCCCTTCTCGTGAGGACACCGAGCGGCTTCCTGCTCGGTCCATCCGTAGTGGGTGGCTTCTTGCCTGTCAACGTTGTGGATCAAAAGCCCTCCTCGCAAGGCCACCGAGTAGTTTCCTGCTTGGTCCATCTGCAGCGGGTAGCTTCCTGGCTAATAACGTTGTGGATGAAAGCCCCCACCATGGACAGCTGTAGAAAGGAAGATATCGACCTTCCTACATTTAACCACCAAATGCCATGCCGTTCCCGGGCGATCCGCATTATGATTCTTGGCGCCAAAATGAGCAAAATGAAAACCGAGCAAACCACTCTCGACCCGATCCATGAATAGGTCGGAACGAGAGTGTTGGATATATGTATGCCCTAGAGGCCATTATATGATAGTGTATGTACTGATGTGCATGTGTGTGTGTATATATATTCAGAGGACAGTCTTGCTCGACATGATAGTATGCTATCTGATTGCTCTTTATCATATGTTCACTTGATCATGCTTTTACTCATTTGATACATGTTGATAAAGCCCTTAGGATATTGGCTTGACTACTAGGATTATGATGTGGATCATACTAGTGGGACACCTGTAGTTTATAAGCATATCCTTGAAATGTTCCTAGTCGTAGGTGTATCGAGACAGGGCATCGATATTCCAGAGTAGACTAGCGTATACCATTCTTGTTCCATATGATGGGCGATGGATGATCCCATATCCATCTGGTGTGGTGACACCAAAGATTGTACACGGGTGCTCAGTGAGACTGGGTACACTGAACGGACTCACCGAGAACTCTTATGTGGTATTATATCATACGTCGGATAGCAGTTCTCAGGTGACACTGGTACAGGTTAGTCTGTAGACCCGAGATCGTCATAGAGTCTTGTGTGTCCTCCCACTGTACTTTGATCTCCACCCTACTACGGCTCTACTGAGTCGTACAAACAGGTGGATTTTGGGTATAGTCCCGAGGCACATAGAGGCGATGAGCGATAGGAGGGGTTTCGTCTCTCCCGGTATTGGGGGTTGATGTTGCGCTATGCACGATTGGCTATAACAGGAAGTCCCTGGCCAGGGCTGCTGAGATATTACTGATAAGTGTTATCAGTAGTTTCTCGATCTGTTGTAGACCATATACCGGCATGACTTATTGAGTTATTGGGGTCGACGATTCCATCCCCAGACTCGATATGCAGCATATCTGACGAAGAGATCGGACTGTACGGTAAGTGTTGCCAGTTGGCTCGATGGAGTTTTGACACGTTCGCTTGTTTTTCTTCTGATCGCTCAATACCCGGGTGGCCGTTACGTTTAGCTGACCGCTTGCGGCTTGTGGGCGTTTGATGTGATCATCACCTACTGTCGGAGGATTGACGAGTCTTAGAGTCCCACACAGAAGTTTCCTAACTCAGGCAAAACGATGTGGTGTGCATATGAGATATACGCGGGAGCTCGATTAAATGCGTGTATGAGATACCGTATATTAATTAGGCGTTTACTATTGGTCGGGTCGTATATGATATGACCGGTTTATTGAATCAAGTGTTGATTTAATAATGACTTTTAGTTCACTTTTATTAAACCTTTTCTTTATGCTTGTATGCATATATGTATATACATACACATGATGATGTGTATGCACACATACATACATACAAGTGTATCATGGTTGATGATACATGGATGATGGCAATGCAAGACTCACATGGTTCAAATTAATATGTGTATTTTTGTTTTGAGATAAAAGAAAAAGGAAATTAACAAATGACTCATTCTTTCTACACTCTTCTAGGGTTGACCATTGACTTAACCCTAGGTTTATTTCCTTTGTTCTTTTAACTCATCACAAAATATCTAGATATTTCTTTTAACCATGGTTGGATGTGAGAGTGTCTCACATATATATCCTTTTGTTTTATTTTTAAAACAGAAGAATTATCATTATTTTGAAAAAGCTTTGCCATCTTCATCTTCCTCCTTCTTCAAGCTCTCTTGAGTTTCTTTGAGTGTGAGGACAAGAAAAAGAAAGGGTTTTTAAGTGAGATAGCAAATCACACAATCATTCTATACTAGTTTAGCCTATTAGTTTAGAGTGTTTGCATCACTTCCTTATTGATCAAGTGAAGCAAGGAGTTTTGGGTAAAGAGACTTCGGGTGGATCGTCGTGGATTAGGAAGGATTCAAGCGAGCCGTTCCAAACTCTAGGAGATCCAAGGAGTCACTCAAAGAGGCCTACAAAGGTTGTAGTTTTTCCACTCAGTGATAGATTATTTATTGTATGTGATACTATTAGATGTTACCCTAAATTTCTAGTTCGATTCCTAATTTAGTTTGCTTAGCACCTCTTAAAATTTAAATTGTGGCATGTGTGATGCTTCCAAACCCTATATAAGGTGCTATGGAAATCCAACAATGGTATCAGAGCCAAGATAAAGCTTTAGAGTAACCTAGACGACGTTAAAAATCTCGAACGAACGAAATACGACGCCTAAAGGGTCCTCACTGGAAATTTTTCAAAAAGTTGGATTTATTCATATTAAAAATACTCAGAAAATCGTGCAGGGTATTTTATGGGCCTAAAAGAAGGACGAAGCCCTAACTCAACTATACGACCGCGGAACCGCGGCCAAAATGGTCATTTTGCGGCGGTTCCGCGGTGCCGTTGGTGAGGCTTGGACTGTGCCTTCTTGTAATGGCCCGTATGTACTTGTTGCAGTCTCTGGTATATTTTAAAACTGCTCAAGTGTTGAGCTTTCTGAGAGTCCTTTGGGTGATTGATCGTTTGATCGAACGTTTTAACTGCGCCTAGTATATGTGATACAATAATTGAAATCTACAAATTTGCTTGTTGCGTGTAAATCTAGCATTTCGGTCTCGCGAGTGATCGGAAATCTTGTTGAATTATCCGACTTATTTTGAAAAAGGTGTTTTCATGGGTCAGACCTAAATGAGAGCTTTACATTGTTAGGCATGAAATCTTGGATATGTGATATCCCGGTTTGTGTTGTTTAAGGGCAGTTACGATTCCAATTGTTGTAGTTTTTCATTTTATTTCTCTGTGACCGTAAGTGTAGTATGTGGTGTATCGCCGTTTTCGTTGTTATACATCAACGACAATCGGGGTACGCATACTTACTTACGTTGATGATATGTGATATTATGTGTTGCTGAGATATGATGTGCAGGATTGTCGTGATTGAATAGCCGGGGTTTTTATGTGAGATGAGAGTTTTCTTTTCATTCATGTAAAATTCAATTGTATGTAATATTCTTTTATTTGGGGCATTTCCGGGTTGAGGATATTGTCACCATTGTTGTATATTATTTACTTTTCCGCATTAGGATAGACCTAAGAAAGGGGGCACAAGTGACCGGGTTCTAGGGTTCAGTGGGAGGCCATCTCGAGGAGTCGAGACCAGGTCTCCTAAACTCCAGAATTGGTAGGGTCACTTGCCGCTCTCATAAGGGTCTAGGGGTGTGGGCTTGGCTATTCATCGCGACCGTGAAATCCGTATTTTCTATTGATGGCTAAATACAAAATACGGACCTCCTAGATATCCTATATTATATGTGCTTCTGCTGCTTATATTCTGTGATGTGATCATTTGATATATCTGAGACGAATGGAATATTATATATATGATATATAATAGACGCTGCTTATGTTTTGCACCCGCGCTAGCTCCGTCCCGGTATGCCGTTAGTTAAGTAACCTAACGGTGCATAACGGGACACCGTGACGAATGCGAATGGCATAAACGTACGTTATTTTTTCGTTTCTTTCTGTGATGGCTTTAGGACTTATATGATGGGACTACATTAATGAGATTAATGTAAAGAAAAATGAACCTAAAAAGATGTTGTAGAATCGGATTTAAAACCCACTCGGTTTTTTATGAAAAAGCAAGTTTTCAAAGTGCGGAGTTTAAGCCACTCCTTTTAAACCCATTGGATTCTACAACGATATCAAGTTCAAAGCGTTAAAAGTTTTCTTAAAAACTATCCGCGGCCCTCCGTCATTTTAGGAAGTAGAGTACTTAGTATTCGTGCTGCGTATTTTGACTATAATTAAGGCGCAGTGTACGGTAGCTAAGTGATGTCTTCCTACACCGCATATGATGCGGATTAGTTAGGACATTCATATGATTATGTTCACTTTAGTTAAGGGTCATATGGGTGGGTCTAGTTAATCACGAAATGACGGGAAGAACTTGACTAGTACTTATGATATGTTGAACATAGTTAAGGTCATGAGTGCTAGGGGTAAAAAGAATATCGGAAGTTTCAAGAGTTGAAATTTGCAATGAAATTGCATACCTTCTATATGATAGTAGGATCCCGATCCCACTGTGACCAAGAGTTGCTCCCGGAAGAGTTTTGCACTTTACAATTAGCTAACCCATTAGGTGTCTAAAAAGGTGTCAACGGGGTTACGCCTCTGGGAAAACGAGGTTTATTTTAATTAGGTCCGCGCGAAAGCACGGGGAGCCTCCCTCAAAGTACCGGCACTGACCTGGCTGAACGGTTAGCGAAGTTGTAAAATGTAATTAATCCCGGCTAGTTTTCTTTTTAAAAGGTTTTAAAGAAAATTTAATAAAAGCAGTGGGAGACATCGATTAGACAAGAGAATAACCAATCTGATCTTTGCAAGAGTTTTCGCTTAGTGTATTTTTTTCTCACTCTTAATGGCAGATACCAATGACAGGCCTTAAGCTTCTACTAGATAAAAACAAGCTGACCGGACCAAACTATAAAGAGTGGCTGAGGAACATAAACATTGCTCTAACATATGATAAAGTATCATATGTCCTCACTGCCAAAACCCCGCCTGTCCCAGGCCCTAAATCTTCTACTGCGGATAAGGAAATCCGCAGAACGTGGGATAGTGATTATGCTACTGCCAAATGTCTCGCGCTTGCATCGATGGACAATACACATCAAAAGTAACACGAGCAGATGGATGTTCAGTCCATCTTTCTCCATACAAAAGAGTTGTATGGGGAGCAATATCGGATCCTGAGATACGAAGCATCTCGAAAGTTGTTTCATATGCGGATGGCTCAAGGCACATCAGTAGGCGATCACGTTTTGAAGATGATAGCTCTTATAGAAGAGCTTGAGGACCTCGGTTGGACAATGGATAACGAACAATATACTGATATTGTTCTACAGTCTCTTCCCTTCGTCTTTGCTCCATTCATAGTGAACTTCAACATGCATGACATGGAGAAGTCACTACCCGAACTTCTCAATATGTTGAGAAGTGCGGAGAGCATGCTGAAAGCGAAGTCCCCCTTTATGCTTGTTGGACAATCTTCCTCTTCCGTCCTAAAAGCCAAGGCCAAGAGAAAGAATAAGAAGAAATTCACCAAATCGAGAGGAGGAATAAAGAAGGCGAAGGGGAAAGACAAATCCAAAGCTGCGGAGTCGGGGATGGGAGAATGTTTCCACTGCAAGAAGATGGGACACTGGAACCGGAACTGTATTGAGTACCTTGAACTCAAGAAAAAGAAGCATGGTGATGCTTCAGCTTCAGGTGTGTTCATGATTGAAAACTGTTTTTGTATAAACTCTGCTTCCTGGGTATTAGATACCGGTTCGGGTTCTCATATTTGCAATTCTGTGCAGGCATTGAGAAATAGCAGAGTTTTGAAGACAGGTGATCATACTCTCCAGGTCGGAAATGGTTCCAATGTACATGCAGTTTCAGTGAGAGAGTATCACCTAGGGTTGCCGTCGGGTTGTATATTGGTTTTGAACCCATGTTATTTTGTGCCAAGTATGCTTTGTAATATTATATCCGTTTCTTTATTAGACAATGAAGGATATCATTTTGCTGTACAACACAATGTTATGAACATTAGACTAAATCAAGAGTTGATTGGTTGTGGTACACTTAATAACGGGGTATACGTCCTTAATCAACACACGGTTTTCAACATTCAACACACAAGTAAAAGAAAATTTTCAGATATAAATGAAGCTTTTCTTTGGCATTGTAGACTTGGTCATATTAATGAAACAAGACTAAACAAGCTTCATAAAGATGGATATTTAAATTCTTTTGAGTATAAATCTTATGCAACTTACCAGTCTTATATCAAAAGTAAAATGACCAAAACTCCGTTTACTGGATACGGAGAAAGGGCTACTGAGCTCCTAGGCCTCATACATAGTGATGTATGTGGGCCAATATCTACACATGTAAGAGACGGTTTTTCTTACTTCATAACTTTTACTGATGATTTCTCAAGATTCGGTCATGTGTTTTTGATAAAACATAAGTTTGAAGCTTTCGAGAAATTCAAGGAGTACAAACTTGAAGTAGAAAACCAAACAGGAATGAGAATCAAGATACTTCGATCAGATCGAGGTGGAGAGTACTTAAGTACTGAGTTCTTGGACTTCCTAAAAGAGAATGGGATTCTCTCTCAGCTCACTCCCCCTTACACACCACAGCACAACGGTATGTCAGAACGGTGGAATCGTACCCTATTAGATATGGTACGATCTATGATGAGTGATTCTGAGTTACCCCTCTCTTTTGGGGGGCATGCATTGGAGACTGCAGCTTTTCTGTTAAACAAAGTTCCAACCAAGACCGTGTCTACCACTCCATATGAGATATGGCATGAGAAGAGACCATATCTTAAACGAGTTAAGATTTGGGGTTGTCCGGCTTTTGTCAAAAAGCAGAATCCAGACAAACTCGAGACACGATCGGTCAAATGTATATTTGTAGGATATCCAAAATATTCGTTTGGGTATCTTTTCTACCACAAAGAAGAACAAAAGGTGTTTGTTTCTCAGTATGCCACATTTTTAGAAAATGAGATTTTTCCAAATGATGCTGATGGCAATGTGGTAGATCTAGAAGAGGTTCTAGAGACACAAGTTACAAATAACGACTTGGTTGAACCTGATATTGCAACAGAATCTAATGAATCTCAGCCACTCCGTAGATCTGGTAGGACTTCTCGCACACCGGAGAGATACTACGGTTTTCTCATTGATGGTGATAGAGAAGATTACATCATGGATGATGATGACCCTGCCAGTTTTCAGCAAGCTATCACGAGTGGTGATTATGTGAAGTGGTTGGATGCCATGAGATCCGAAATGGAGTCCATGTACACCAACAAAGTATGGACTTTGGAGGATGTACCCTCTGGGATAAAACCTGTAGGCTGCAAATGGATCTTTAAAAGAAAGATCGGTGTAGATGGACAGATGGAGACCTATAAGGAAAGGTTGGTAGCGAAAGGCTTTCGTCAAAGACCAGGTTTGGACTGTGACGAGACTTTCTTTCCGGTAGCCATGCTTAAATCCATTCGGATCCTACTTGCTATTGCTGCTCACTACGACTATGAAATCTGGCAGATGGACGTTAAAACTTGTAATGACCCCAAAATCTTTATACATTTGTATTATCTCTCTTCAATAATATACCGTATTTATTTGTACTTGGTATTTTTCTTTTTCTATTAAATTTATTATTATTTTATTTCTCAATCTATTATGTATTTTTTTTCTAGGTACAATATCTTTTTCTTATATTTAAGTTTTTAACTTCTCATTCTTATTTTTCCTTTCATAAATATTTAACCCAAATCCATTATTCTTATTCTCTACAGCCCATCTAAAAAGCTCATTTTCTTTTTAAGCAACATCATATATTTAATTCTAATTAAATATGTGCATGAACAACCTTATAGCTTATTGGTTAAGTCCTTGCATTGTTATTCCATAAGTCACATGTTCAAATCCCCATTCTTGCAATTATTTTTTATCATTTTTTATTCTTCTCATAACCTACAAATAAGACCTTTCATTTCCAAAATGAATGGTGACCTTTCATTTCTCTTTTAATTCTCATGTTGAATGCATATATTATTATACATAATTCACCATTACACCATCTTTATTGTCTTCCTCTATGTTTTCCTTTCTCACATTTTTCTATCTCTCACTTCTTCCTCTTCACCTAGAGTCCAAGAAGAAGAACATGAAGAAGTTTTCAAGAAGGTCTCGCTACTAACGCGAGGCTATCGGCGGATAGACAAGCACGGTGACAATACCGGTTTGTGCATGTAAGTCCCTTCTCTCTCCTCTTATTTTTCTTTTGTCATATCTCGTGAATTCTCTATTCTTTTCATATCATAATCCGTAAGAGAAGATAAATATAAACATATACATATATATAAGTCTAGATATATATTGTTTTATATGGTTGATAATACCTTATTGCATCTTGTTCAAATTAAAGTGTTTTTAATTTTTTGTTCATGACTATGAATGTTTATTATAAGTTGTGAGAACACAAATTTTATGCCATAATATATCTATAATGTCACATGAAATCGGTTTGTTTATTAAAAGAAAAATAGAAGCCCGCATAAAATACTAGTTAATCTTTCTGCCGATTTTAGTATACACATCAATACCTTTACCTTTAAAATAATTTTTAGAAATTAATTTTTACTTCTGAAAATTTCACGGAATTTACATATGATAGATTATATTATTTTATACATGCTGTAAAAATTTTAGATCGATCCGCATAACGGTTTAGGAATTACATCGTATTTATTCACTGATCGTAAAGCAGAAAACTGCAGTTATCGGTCAATTTTTAGGACATATAACTTGGTATACCGGCATCCAAATTGAGCAAACTCAGATGTTTTTGATATCTACATCGAATGATCTAGATTTTCTTAGTTTTATAGTTTTACTAAAAACCCATCTAAGATAAAGAAAACTGCGTTACAATATTAAGTGACGGATCTGGACAGAATCTGTTCCGATTCGCACACTGTTTTTAAATTGGACATAACTCGAACACCCGATGTCCGTTTGTGACAAAATTTAGATGTGTAGATACAACATTTATAGAAATATAATTTTATGTATATTATATTACTTAGGAATGCATGAAACAACCTGATATAGGCTTTGCAATAGAATATATAGTTGCTGTCCAGAAATCTGAATTTCTGTTTTAAACGCTGATATTAAAATGATCATAACTAGAGCTTCAGAAATCCAAATCATGTGAATCTTGGTGTTTTCGATAAGTACATCGAAATACCTACAATTTTATAATACTTTTCATAACCTAAAAACCGATAAAAATTAACTCAAACTGCGTTTTAAAAATATGTGACGGTGCCGAATAGATTCTGATCTGTTTTGCGCGACGATACGAAAACATATATATCTCTCAAACCGGTAGTCGTATTTAGGTGAAACTGGAACTCACGCATGCAAAATATTTAGAGCCATATTTCTGTTTATATTCCGTATTCGTTCAACTTGATTAATTAGTCGTACATAATATTTCTTTACGTTTATGGTAGTTACTCGAATAATATACTTGACTCATTTCATCCTATTCGAACATATATACATATTTATCTTGATCATTAAATTGTTGTATGTACATAAAGACGATAATTAAATACTTGAGGCGCATTTTGAAAAGTATATAAAAGTATTTTTACATAAAACCCCCTCAAGTTTTATAAGTTACCCTAAGGACCCTAGCAATTGTAAGACCTCGATTCACATTTCTGATTGTCTGATTCGGGTTTGAGTCTGATTAATCTGACTCGAATATGATTCAAGTCAATCTATAAACTACAAGATTCCAATTCAATATGAACACATGAATCCATGAATACAATCATCATTTTACACAACTTGACTGAACCGAACTATAGATATATGTTCCTTTTACATGACTCACAGTATTCCATTTACATGACTCTACGGTTATAACCGTTTCCTGATATCATAGTTTCGGTCAGTCAGTCAATCAATCATACAACCAACACAATTTACAAGATAACAATACAAACAAGACATCGCGGGGTTTAAGGGGTAGATTGGTACGGAAGGTGTTAAAGGTGGCACGAGACGGTAAGATTAAGACACCTAACATGAATCCAATTGCCGTTGTTCCGGGTTGTATAACGGAGCCTTGTACTTCCATTTGCCCTGGTCTCTAGCATACTGAGACCCCTCTCGTATACACTGGAATCCTTCTGTACCAAACTACAACAACAGCGTTAACACCATACTACAATAATATAACAATATAATACAACTGTAAAAGCCATCCTCTCCCTCTCTCTCTTACTCTCTGTCTATTCTATTTCTCCTCTTACTTTTGGGACTTACCGAGCGACCTGTTCGCTGACGACATTCTATTTCTTTCTTCTTTGAATGTCGTCAGGTGATTCGGACCCGACAGAGATCGAGCCATCTGCAGAAGACTTGAAGCAGTTTGCCGAAAATCCAGCACTTTAGTTTCATTATACATTTTTCCTTTCTGTACTTTTCATTTCCTGTTATGCCACTGTTTATGCATCTTTTTATTTCAGTTGTATTTCCTTTCATGTATTGTACAAAGAATGTTAATAAATAAAAGTTGCTGTTCTTTTTATCTCTTGTCTCTTGTGATTTACTTTTATATTGCTTAGATACGCTTAGCGTATGTACTTCTAAGTATATACGTAGCGGACCTCGTCGCGTCCTCTTCGCCGTATACCGGGAAGCAGGGCGTGACAAAACTGCATTTCTAAATGGTGATTTAGATGAATGCGTTTATATAGATCAGCCAGAGGGATTCATTGACAGTGGGAGCAGCGGGAAAGCCCATTTATGGATTAAAGCAGGCATCACGGAGTTGGAACATCTGTTTTGATTATGTTATCATAGAGTTTGATTTCATCAAAAATCCAGATGAACCTTGTGTTTATAAGAAGACTGTAGGGAGAACTATCGCATTCCTCGTATTGTATGTGGATGACATTCTTCTGATAGGAAATGACATTCCTATGCTACAGTTAGTCAAATCATTCTTATCACAAAGGTTCTCCATGAAGGACCTGGTTGATGCCACGTACATATTGGGCATACGGATCTATAGGGATAGATCCAAACGGTTATTAGGATTGTCCCAAACCAAGTACATCAACACCATCCTAAAGAGCTTTAGTATGGAAGACTCCAAGCGGGGTGCCTTACCCGCTTGCCACGGAGTCACTCTCTCCAAAGACGATTGCCCAAAGTCTGATGAAGAGAGAGCACGCATAAGCATTATTCCCTATGCTTCGGCCGTAGGATCAATAATATATGCGATATTATGTACACGCCCTGATGTAGCTTATGCACTGAGTGTAGTAAGCAGGTATCAGTCAAACCCAAGGGAAAATCACTGGACTGCTGTAAAGAACATTCTTAAGTACCTGCGAAGGACTAAAGAATTGTTCTTGGTGTATGGTAATGGGGATCTCTGTCACGACCCGAAATAGCACGTGACTGGCCCTTGAATCATATGAAGTCTATAGGACTCCATCTAATCCAAGTAAGCCAAAAGCCCAGAAATCTAAAACCATTTTAATAATAAATGAAGAAAAAAAATAGTTTTAAGAAGTGAAGAAAACATGTTTTAAAAACACGGTTTTTAAATAAGTAAGCCGAATATGAATTTTTAAAATCTATAGTCTTTCCCGAAAATTTCGGCAGAGTTTCCTTTGTAAATACTGGCCCCGAACGGGGTACAACAAGAATAATATAGGCATAATGATAAAAGGCATCCCCAAGCAGGAGCTAGCTCTTCGTCAATCGACGGTCACAACCACGCAAGCAATATAATATACAATGCCGAAGGGCGATGGTCAAAACTGAAAAGGAAACCCTAAAACAACATGAAGTCCATAATAATACAACGCGGACTCTAAGGTCGAAAGAAAAACAACTCTAGTTTCTAAGTCTGAAATAAATACATGTCTGGTTGATGGAGATTCTAGATAAAATAATGAAAATAATATACAAGAGTGGGTACGATACAAATGTCCCACCTACCAATGCAAAACACCCGAATGCAACTGTGTGCCAGCGAAGCCGCTACTGATCCAAGCGGTCAACCTGCAAGAACTGTGGCACAACGGGGATGAGTTACCAACTCGTGAGTAGAAAAATATCAACAGATAGAAATCGAATAAATAACGACTCCTAGATCAACTATAATATAAAGGTAATACTATGATATCTAGGGTGACCGGGTCTGTATATGTGCCAATAAGGTAGTCAATACCTATATGCATGCGGATAACAGCCAACAGTAATAATCAATGCATGAATATGGATCTCGTCCAACCATAATCAAGGTATGTATGCATGTGAATCATCATAAAAGAGTGTGCATGAAAGCATGAGGATATATATATATCAGCGGTGTCCCTCACGACACATCAAAATCATAGGACCAGAGTGCCTAGTATCGACACTCGAAAACATCATGAAAACTGTTGGATATAGTGCCCTCAGAGTCAATTATTGGATCACAGGCACGTGATTGCAATGATTGAGGGAGGACCTATACCGGTAGGACAGTCTTACTCAAGATGATAGTATGCTATCTGGTTTATTTTTATCATCGTGTACTGCTTTAGGTGACCTTACAGGTCACTATTGCGCGTTGATAGAGCCCTTAGGATTCTTGCTTGACGGCCAGCAGTATGATGGCGATCATATACGTGGGAGCTGGGGTCTATAAGCACATCCTTAAAAGGTCCCTAGTTGTGGGAGTTTTCGAGACAGGGCATCGATACTCCAGAGTAGACTAGTGTATACAGTCGAGACCCCGACGAGGGGCGGTGGCCAGTCTCACAAGCCACTGGTGTCAGTTGGTTCACCTAAGATGTATACAGGTGCTCATTGTGTTATGAGTACACCGGACAGGACTCGCCGGGAACATACTAGTTGGTCTTATACCTGACGTCAGATAGCAGTTCCCTGGTGACATGTATACAGGTTAGTTCATCAACCTGAGATCGTCATTTGTCTCGTGTGAGTTCCCACTGTACTTTGATTACTACCCTACCACGGCTCAAAGGAGTCGTGCAAACAGGTTTTAGTTGGGTACAGTCCCGAGCCACATGGAGGCAGTGAGCGGATCTGCAGGGGTTCGTCTCTCCCGGTATTGGGGGTGAGGTCGCGCTGTGTCTAGGAGAGCCATTACATGAAGTCCTTGGCCAAGGCAGGAGATTTACTGATAGGTATTCCAGTAGTATCTCAGGGTGTTCTAGGCTACACTCCGACACGACTTGTACCGCTTTTGGGGGTCTGACTTTTACCAACCCCCTAGGCCTGCCATGCGATGCTCATAGACGAACGGACCAGACTGTACGGATATTGTCACTGACAGGCTCAGTAGGGTGTCAGGATGAGTTCGCTCATCGACGTCCCTTTTGGTCAATACCTGGTAGCCCGTTACGTACGGCTAATATCTTTGACGTGCTAGTGGTTAAATCCACAGCCAAAGTATTGACGAGTCTTTAGAGTCCCCTACAGACAGTTTCTCAAGTTTCGGGAGAAACACTGTAGAGGCCGTATGGATATATGGCAGGGTTCGATCATATACGTGCGGTATTGCACGGATCATGATCGGACGGATAATACTAGTGGGCTTTGGTTTAAGCCGGATCCTAGTATTGTACAGTGTAGATTTTGTCTTATTGCATTTGTATTCGGTCGGAATACAAATGCGGGTATGTATATACAGTCGCGGGGTTTTCCTGTAATTTATTACGGGATCGTTTTTCTGAAGTTGCCAGTTTGCATTCCGTTTCGGCTATTTTCCTTTGTTTCTTTTCTTGGCTGAATATTGATGGGAGGGCTTATTTGCAAATGTGCAAATTAGCAATATGGAGGGTTGTTTTTGTGATGATAGGTTCATGATGGTTCTAGCTTCCACTGACTTCTTTTTGTTCATCATTGCTTGCTATGATGGGTTGAGTGATGGGTTTTGGAGTTGGACTTTTTGGTGTGACATATTTCATCATCATCACCCTTTTCTCTTTCTTGCATGATTACTCACTCCCTCTTCTCATTCTTGATGCTTGGGCCGGCCACTTCTCTTGATTGGGGGGGGGGGGCTATCCAAAAATTTGGGAGGAGAAAAAAATGGTTCATTCTTGGCTTGCAACAAAATTCCTTACCCTCTCCAAAATTCATTTCATCTCCACCTCCAAAATGGCAACTTCATCAACCCTTTGAGACAAAAGGTTTCTACAATTATTCTACAGTAATCTTGGACACGTCGGCTTGCCAACTTCGTGTCCGAGTTGCCTTGGTCAGGAGGTGGGAGCCCGAAAAAAGACTCGGTGATGTGGTGCCCTTTCCGACGAGGAGACCGAGACCGGAGATTCCGCGGGGAGATTGGGACGGTGGCCGAAGACCGAAAGACACGGATCGCTCGGTATAGCTCTCTACCCTTTCTCTAGTTTGCTAGTAGTAGGTTAATGGTCCGATCCGGGTTTACAGTCCGCGGTAGCGCCGGTTTCTAGTTAAAGAAAATTTCTTATTTCCGCATTTTGGCCTCGGACAGACGGCTGAAGCGCTACCGTGGTCTTACATGGTATCAGAGCCACGCCATTAACCTTTACTAGCTTGCTCTAACGTGTTTAGTGTAGGGTTCCTAGGCACACTCAAGAGGTCCCACAAGGCATCAACCATGCCAAAATCAAATTTTTACATGTGCCGAGAAACCCTAATTAAGATCGTTACTAGAGGTAAAGGCGAAATACAAGCAAGTTAACAACTTTAACTACAGGTGAAAGGGATTACAACCTTTGTAGATCCGGGCCTCCACTTCTTCAGCTCCGTGTTGACGTCCCTCCGCTGCGATCATCAGGATCCCGGACTCTAGCGATGGTTTCGTCGGAGGAATAAGCGGGCTAGGTAGTTGACTTCGATGCCGAAGATGATCTACGTCGAGGCGACTCAAACTCAAGCTCCATCTTCACTAGGTCATGAACTTTGTGAAGATAACACACTCTACTACATGGCAAGTGGTAGAGGATGAAGAAATAGGAAGTGGGTTCACTTTAGAATTGGATTTCACACATGATTTCTTCACTTGAAAATTTTCAAGAAAGCTTTCTTCACTTCATGAAGAAGAAGAAGAAGAAAGTGAAAATGAATTAATTGTGAAAAGAAAATTCAAGTGAAGACTTATCATAAAGCAACCATGGGTTAGTAAACTCTTGTAGAGAATAAACTAGAGTTTAGGTAATGGTTAGGTCAAAGCATAAAACAAAATGGTTAGACTTTTCAAAGATGCTTAAAAAGCTTCATGAAGCTTCAAGCATAAAAACAAAGAAATCCACCATTTTATTTTTGCCAAAAAATAAATAAATAAAATAAATAAAACCTAACCATTAACCTAAATATGGTGTAAGTCATTCACACACCCAAGTTTGCATGTATCATCAATTATGATACAAACTAGTGCACAAACATATATCACATATACAACTTGTGCACATCAAGTGAGAAAATCAATCTTAAGTGAACAATACTAGTCAATGTAAAGTAATATATCCAATATATAATTATACATTAAATCATTAAATCAACACTTGATTTAATGATCCGGTCATACTGCATATAACCGACTAATATCAAGTGTATCAATATATCGAATCAACACTTGATTCGGTAACCCGGCTATATCTCATATAACCGTCCAATGATACAAATCGTGAGAATAGAATACAATATCACATACTGGTATTATTCTCGGTCCCGCACATATCTCATATGCGCTCCTATCTCGTTTCGCTTGAGCCAGGAAACCCCTGTGTAGGACTCTAAAGACTCGTCAATACGCCAGCAGTAGGTGATGATCATATCAAACACCCACAAGCCGCAAGCGGTGTGCTAAACGTAACGGCCATCCGGGTATTGAGCGATCAGAAGATCAACAAGCAAGCCCGCTAGTACTCCTGCGAATCCAATCAGTAACAATCCCGTACAGTCCGGTCTCGTCGTCTTATATCTCGCATATCTCGCCTAGGGGTGGTAAACGTCAGACCCCAGTAGCTCGATAAGTCGTGTCGATATGAGGTCTATAACAGTTCAAGAAACTACTGGTAACACTTACCAGTAAATCTCAGCAACCCTGGTCAGGGATTTCTGGTTATAGCCAATCGAACACAGCACAACATCAACTCCCTATACCGGGAGAGACGAATCCCCTCCTATCGCTCATTGCCTCCATGTGATTCGGGACTGTACCCAAAAACCACCGTTGTGCACGCCCTCTTGGACGTGGTAAGATGGAAATCAAAGCACAGTGAGAATCACACAAGACTCTATGACGATCTAGGGCCAACAGACTACTCTGTACCAGTGTCACCGGAGAACTGCCATCTGACGTGAGGTATAATACCATCTGGGAGTTCTCGGCGAGTCCGTCCAGTGTACCCAATCTCCACTGAGCACCCGTACACCATCCTTGATGTCAAACACCGATGGATATAGGATCATCCATCGCCCATCATATGGGTCAAGATGCGTATACGCTAGTCTACTCTGGTGCATCGATGCCCTGTCTCGATACACCCTCGACTAGGAACAGTTATAGAATGTACTCGTCGACTACCGTGGCCCCACTAGTATGATCTCATCATAGTCCCAGTAGTCGAGTACATATCCTAAGGGCTTTATCAACATGTATTAGAGACAATCAGAGTACATGTTAAGATAAAGTACAACCAGATAGCATACTATCATGTCGAGCAAGAAAGTCCTCCCTATATACGTCCCAGCATCCACTACAATATACATCGTATGTACAGTAATGGCCTCTAGGGCATACATATAACTAACAATCTCCCACTTGCACTAGGGCCATCTGTTGTGGTATCACATACCCAACAATTAGCCGTGGTTGAAGTATCTCATACTCAACCATCCCATAAAAGTCTCTACTGGGGAAAAGGCCTTTGTGAGTGGATCCGCGCTGTCGTCCTCTGTGTCTACTTTCCTGACCTCGATCCCCTGGAGATCAACCATCTCCATGATCAGGTGATACTGCCCAAGAATTATATCTGGATTTCTGATGGGACGGTAGTTCCTTGGCTAAAGCCACAACTCCATGGTCACACAATGGTAGGAACGAAGTTCATCTCATGAACTTATATATATCCAGACTGCCTCTTTGGTAGCATCCTTGGTAATGATGTATCTTGCCTTTAATCGTCTAGTATGTCACGGTATCTAGCTTGGAACTCTTCCAATATACCGTCCCTTTACTGAGGGTAAAGACAATGCCTGCGACTGACATTCAGTCGTCCTTATCACCCTGTAACCTTTCCAGTGATTCTCCCCAGGATCAATTGATACCATCTCACTACAGCTAGTGAGTATCCTAACATCCAATTAGATCTATCTCATAGATCCAAAACCCAGGATTTAGTAGGTATCACTTTGATCCTATATGGAGAATCATTGTGATAAACGGAGATTGACCGAGCGTAGCATAGGAAACTTCTTCCCTATCAAGAGTATGTCATCCACGTACTCTATGAAGATCACCACCATACTCCCTACGACCCTTTTGTATATACAAGGTTCATCTACCATTTTGATGAAGTCAAACTCTTTGACTACCACATCAAAACAGATGTTCCAACTCCGCGATGCCTGCTTTATCCTTTAAAGCAACTTGTACACGTTTCCGCTGCTCCCACTGTCTACGAAGCCCTCTGGCTGTGTACTTATAAACGCTCTCTTCTAAAACATCATTTTAGAAAAGCTGTCATGACACCCAACCACCAGATATCGTAGTCATGGTATGTAGCCGTGGCAAGTAGGATCTGGATGGATCTTAAGCATAGGCCCTAGAAAAGGTTTCATCATTAGCCACAATTGGTCTATGATGCAAACTTTTAACAAGTCTAGCTTTGAAAGTCTCAACTTTTCCATGTACACCAAGTAATCTTCTCAAGATATACTTGCTCCTGATGGGGATTTAACCCTTCAGATAAAGCAACCAAAGTCCATACTTTGTTGGTGTATAAGGATTCCATCTCAGATCGCTAAGCATCCAGCCATTCTTACAGAGTCCCACTCCTGATGGCCAGCTCGAAACTAGTTGGGTCATCATCTCATGATGCAATCCTCGCTCCCACTGTCATAGAGAAACCGAAGTATCTCTCAGGTGGGTGAGGAACCCTACTAGATCGGCGGAGAGGCTGAGGTTCGTTGGAATCTACTGAATCCTTTGGTTCTACCAAATCATCTGCTGTAGTTTGTATAGCTGGAACCTTTTCAGTTCTACATAACAGACCTTGCCTCGAGCTTGTCTGGATTTTGCTTTTAGACATAGCCCGGACAACCCCAAATCTTAACCAACTTAAGATATGGGCTCTTCCCTTTCCATATCACATATGAAGTGGTAGGCATCTGATTTGATTGAAACCCTATTCAATAGGCATGCAGCTTCTCAAGTGCATAACTCCCAAAAGGAAATAGGAAACTCAGTAGTACTCATCATAGAGCACACCATATCACATAGGGTGCTATTGCTCCGCCCCGATATACCATCGTGCTATGGTGTATACGGAGGAGTAATGCCGAGAGAGAATCTCATTCTCCTTTAGAATAGTCCAGGATTTCCGTGCTTGAGTATTCTCCTCCCTGATCACATCAAAGGACTTAATACTTATACCCGGTTTTTGGTTCTCTACTTCTAACTTATATTCTGTGATTATCTCAAAAGTTTCGGACTTGTGTTTCAACAGGAACATATATCTGAATCTTGAGAGATCATCAGTGAATGTAATGAAGTACAAAGAACCGGTCTTGGTATATATAGACAGGGGACCTTCATACATCAGCATGTATTAATCCCAAAAGTTCACCAACTCTTTCTCTGTTTCCAATAAACAGAGCTGTGGTCATTTTATCTTTGTGACATGACCGGCAAGTTTCACAAGATGTAAATTCAAACTAATTTAAATATGCATCTATATGTAACTTAAGCTAGTCGAGTCACATTGATATGACCTAGTATACAATACCTCAAGAAGGAATCGTTCATTTATGAACTCTTCCTCTTGTGTGTGTTCTGTATACTAGGAACTGTAGTTTGATTTAGAACGTCAATGCTTTTAAATAACGTACCTGAACCGATCAACTCTTGATATAGGAAATGTTCAAAACATTATCTAACAATACAAAATTATATCCTTTCTTTACTTATAAAGAGACTGATATGATGTTGTATATCAGGTTCGGTATCTAATAATATTCGTTCAGAATCAATGTATTCTAGTAATACAGGGTGACAGTGACCAATAGACTTGGTTGTAACACTTGCACCGTTTTCTGTCTCATGAAACTTATCACCCGTCCTCAGTTCTTTATCTATCTGTAGCCCATATAACAGATTACATATGCGGGATCCTGATCCGGTATCATATACCCAGGACGTAAAGGATACTGAGAAACAGTTCTTTGTAATGAACACACTCAAAGATGATGCATCAGTATGCACTTTCTTCGTTTGGGCGGCACGGGAATTCTGGTAATCCCCAATTTCCTGCTCTGTCTTATAACAATTATAAGTTGGAGCGGGACCAACATTCCCCAGCTCAGTATAACAAGCGGGTTCGGTCAATATATCCGTATTATTATCTTGATTTAGGCGTGATATGGTCGCTACCTGGAGAGAGAGAAGAAAACACTCAGCGTATGCTCTTGCAAGATCAGATTGGTTATTATTTTATCTAATCAGGATGGCTCCCACTGTTTTTATCAAATCTTTCTTCAAACCCTAAAAGGAAAGACTAGCCGGGATTAATTACACGCTACAAGTTCGTCAATTTTTTAGCCAGGCCAGCGTCGGTACTTTGAAGGAGGTGCCCCGTGCTTTCGCACGAACCTAATTAAAGTAAACCTCGTTTCCCCAGAAGCATAACCTCGTTAACACCTTTCTAGACACCTACTTGATCGGCTAATTGTAATGTGTAAAACTCTCCCAGGAGTAACTCTTACTCACAGCGGGTATCGGGATCCAACTATTTCATAGAAAGTATGCAATCTCATTACAAATTTCAACACTTGAAATTCCCGATAATATTTTGCCCCAAGCCTCCTATGACCTTGACAAAGGCCAACAAATCATAGGCAGCTAGTCAAGTTCAACCCGTCATTTCTTGATTGAAATAAACCCACCCGCACGGCCCTTGACAAAGGCTAACAAGGTCACACGACTACCCTAATCCAATCTGCATCAGATGCATAAGCAGATAAGTACTATTCAGCTACCGCACACTACGCCTTGACAAAGGCCAACAAACGCAGTACGAATACTAAACAGTCCTTATCTGAAATGACGGAGGGCTACGACAGGTTTTTCTGAAAACCTATTGCGTAATGAACTTGATATCGTTGTAGAATCAAATGATTTTAAAAATGGAGTGTTTTTGAGGCTTTCTAGTTTTGTTAAAAGGGTCACTCCCGGTGAAGGGATTGTCAACCCTTTCCTCATCGAATGAGGTGCGGAATATATCATATATATCACTGTGCAAAGCAAAAACTCCAAAAGCAATCAAAAGACAAACCGAGTGTTGTAGCATCTGCCAGTTATTGCTAAAGGGGTCACTCCCGGTAAAGGGATCTCGGCCCTTTCCTCAACGAATAAGGTGCAGGATGTTCTACAAGGAACACCGCGATACAAAGCAAGAACTGTAGCTACCTGTTTTTGAAAATTCGGTTCCACAACATCTATTAGGTTTCTTTTTCTTTCATTAATCATATTAATGAAGTCCCATAATTTAAGTCACCTAAACATCATAGATAAATACGACGGACACTTATGCCATCCGCATTCGCCTCGATGTCCCCTCGTGCACCGTTAGGTTAGGTAACTAACGGCAGAGCGGGGCAGGGCTAGCGCGGGTGTAAAACATAAGTAACGTCTATATAATATATCATATATACTATATACAGTATCAATCTGAACATATCACATGATCACATCACAGATAACGCGGCAGAAGAAACATATGAAACATTGGATATACTAGGACGTCCGTGTTTTATTTTGAGTCTCTATAAAACACGGATTCCACGGTCGCGATGAATAGCCAAACCCACGCCCCTAGACCCCTACGAGAGCGGCAAGCAACCCCACCAATTCTAGAGTTAGGAGACCCGGACTCGACTCCTCGAGTTGGTCTCCCACTGGACTCTAGAACGCGGTTACTTGTGCTCTCCTCCTTGGGTCTATCCTAGTGCGGAAAAGTAAATAATATACAAATGATGACATCAACCTCATCCCGGAAGTGCCCCAATAAAAGAATATTACATACAAATTTTTATATGAATGAAAATGAAAAACACTCATCTCACATAAAAAAACCCCGGCTATTCATAACGCGACGATCCAATATAACATATCCAGCAACACATAACATCATATGTCATCAACGTAAGTAAATATATGCATCCCAATTGTCGTTGACATATAGCAACGAAACCGGCGATATCACATATTACACTTACGGTCACAGAAAAGAAAGTGTAAAACTACAACAGTTGGAATCCGCAAACTTTTTATACATCGCATGCCTAATCAAATGAATTCCTTAGATATCGCATGCCTAACAATTATAAACCCCGCATTTTAGTCTCATCATCGAAAACCCTTTTCAATATCCAGTCGAGCAATTCAACAAGATTCCCGACATCCTGATCGAATGCTCGTCGCAAACTTTAGTAGACGGCCGCACCCCTAATGCCGTCGACGAAGTGCACTAAGGTGGAACACCGCTGCCGCGAGCACCCGAGCGGATGCTTTTTGGCGACGGGGTTCTCCTACAGTCACTTGGTCGGGGCTATAGGGCATGGCTGTCTATTAAGTTTACCCGGCGAGTATCCGCGTACGCTACGTGATTGTGACGGACTTTTGATCGCATCAAAATTCCGTGGCAACCGATCAAATGAGACTAAACTGCTATGTTTATAACATCCAAATCAGTTATCTCATAACTACTTGTGGATTCCAAATATTGTATCACATTCCAGATAAATAGAAAATGTTAAACTTTCCGATCGAACAATCAAACACCCAAGTTTTCCCGAAACAGCTCAACACATGAAATAAGTTTAAAAACATCCACTTCATGCCATAGTACCAACGGTCCAGCCGTAGAAGGGTCAAGCCAACGCCTCACATATGGCACGCCGTACTGCCCCAAACCCTAAGGTTCAAAGGGCAGTTCAAGACGGTCACATAATCGAGTTAAGGTCTGTTGTCTTCTAGAGGGTCCATCGCGTTACTTGCACTAGTTAGAACGTTCTTAAACCACGGAAAAATCCAACATTTGGAAATTTCCCGACAGGGGAAAAATGGGTATTTATATCAGGTCGAACTTTTTAACATGTTCTAAAATTATCCGGAAAACACATAGACGAAGCTAAACTTTCCGATCAAAACAACGAACTCCCAATACAACCCAGAAAAACCCAATACATGAGTATATTTAAAAGTACCCAGAAACATCACGAAACACATACGAAGAAAACTGTACAAACTAGAAACCCTAACTCTACAGTTGCGCCGCGGAACCGCCGCTAATGGCATGTCATTGCCGCGGTTCCGCGGCCTTTCAAGCGACTTAGGGTCTCGTTTTGCACATAGGTCCATAGAATTCCCTGCTGATTTTTTTGAGTATTTTTAATTTGGAAAAAACTACATTTTCAGAAAATGTCCAGAGAAGGGTATTCATTAGGGTTTCGGGGTTCGATCGGATCTCTAACTTTGTCTACACTTCGCCTAAAGCCCTAGCTAGGCTCTGATACCACTGTAGGGTTCCTAGGCACACTCAAGAGATCCTACAAGGCATCAACCATGCCAAAATCAAATTTTTACATGTGCCGAGAAACCCTAATTAAGATTGTTACTAGAGGTAAAGGCGAAATACAAGTAAGTTAACAACTTTAACTACAAGTGAAAGGGATTACAACCTTTGTAGATCCGGTCCTCTACTTCTTCAGCTCCGTGTTGACGTCCCTCCGCTGCGATCATCGGGATTCCGGACTCTAGCGATGGTTTCGTCGGAGGAATAAGCGGGCTACGTCGTTGACTTCGATGCCGAAGATGATCTACGTCGAGGCGACTCAAACTCAAGCTCCATCTTCACTAGGTCATGAACTTTGTGAAAATAACACACTCTACTACATGGCAAGTGGAAGAGGATGAAGAAATAGGAAGTGGGTTCACTTTAGAATTGGATTTCTCACATGATTTCTTCACTTGAAAATTTTCAAGAAAGCTTTCTTCACTTCATGAAGAAGAAGAAGAAGAAAGTGAAAATGAATTAATTGTGAAAAGAAAATTCAAGTGAAGACTTATCATAAAGCAACCATGGGTTAGTAAACTCTTGTAGAGAGTAAACTAGAGTTTAGGTAATGGTTAGGTCAAAGCATAAAACAAAATGGTTAGACTTTTCAAAGATGCTTAAAAAGCTTCATGAAGCTTCAAGCATAAAAACAAAGAAATCCACCATTTTATTTTTGCCAAAAAATAAATAAATAAAATAAATAAAACCTAACCATTAACCTAAACATGGTATAAGTCATTCACACACCCAAGTTTGCATGTATCATCAATCATGATACAAACTAGTGCACAAACATATATCACATATACAACTTGTGCACATCAAGTGAGAAAATCAATCTTAAGTGAACAATAGTAGTCAATGTAAAGTAATATATCCAATATATAATTATACATTAAATCATTAAATCAACACTTGATTTAATGATCCGGTCATACTGCATATAACCGACTAATATCAAGTGTATCAATATATCGAATCAACACTTGATTCGGTAACCCGGCTATATCTCATATAACCGTCCAATGATACAAATCGCGAGAATAGAATACAGTATCACATACTGGTATTATTCTCGGTCCCGCACATATCTTATATGCGCTCCTATCTCGTTTCGCTTGAGCCAGGAAACCCCTGTGTAGGACTCTAAAGACTCGTCAATTTGCCGGCAGTAGGTGGTGATCATTGTAAGTCCGTGTTGCCCACCCCGGTGCTTACGGGGAGGCGGAAAACATAATAAAAATCGGATTTTTAATGACTTAGGCAACATGGACTATGCATGTGAGGATCTTTGCTAAACATAAACTAGCTAACCCTAACTACAAAGTAGCTAAGTGAAGAAAGGTTATACCTTTGGTCTTTAGTCCTTCTCTCCTTGCTCCTAGGTATGGTAGAAAAGGATCACCTTGCTTGTCTTCTCCCGTCAAAAAGGATCCACCCGAAAGCCACCACCTTTAGCTTCAACTCCAAGCTAGGAGTAACTAGAGTGCAAGAAATGCTAAGACTTGAACCCTAGAAGTGAGTAGAGAAGATCAAGAGAGGGTTTTTCTCAAGCTTTTTGTTTCTCAACACATGAGAGGGAGAGAGCTTGAGGGAGAGGATGAGCAAGAGAGAGAAAAGATATGATAGAATAAGAAAATAGTGAGCCATTCTCACTAATATGTGAGGATAATTTTAATTAGATAATTAGCTTGAAAATTGTCATGATAAATCATGAATTGACCATTATCATTTCATTTTTGCAAAGATCAAAGAGCATCTTCCAAATGAAATGATTATGGTCAAGTTGTCAACATGGTCAACAAGTCAATGAAGTCAAATTGTCAACAACAACCATGCACAATAATTAAGCTAATTATCAATTAACAATAATCCACACAAAATCAATAGGGTTAATAAAATGACAAAGGCCATTAACCCTAAACAAGGTCCTCTCCCCAATCTCAAGCAACTGTGCATACGCACCCGCATTCGTGATCCGAGGAACACGAACACAATGAGAAAAACCAATCTCAAAACATATACTAGGATCCGGCTTAAACCAAAGCCCGCTAGTAAAAACTGTCCGGACAGCAAACGTGCACAAGTGCGCGGATGCGAACGAACCCTGTCGCAAAACCATGCGACCTCTACTCGTTTTGCCTAAAGGCGAATAGCTCTCTGTGTGGGACTCTAAAGACTCGACACTACGCTGGCAGTGGGTTTAACCACAGACCGCAAGCGGCACTAGCTGTACGTAACGGTCCCCAGGTAGATGTCGATAAGAAGACTGACGAGGTGAACCCCATCTGCACTCCTACTGAGCCTGTATGTGACAGTCTCCGTACAGTCCGGTCTGTTCGTCTGATACATCGCATGGCGGGCCTAGGGGGGCGGTGAACGTCAGTCCCCTAATAGCGGTACAAGTCGTGTCGGAGTGTAGCCCAGAACACCCTGAGATAACACTGGAAGCCTACCAGTATATCTCGCTTGCCCTGGCCAGGGACTACTCGTGTAATGGCTCTCCTGGACACAGCGCGATGTCAACCCCCAATACCGGGAGAGACGAATCCTGTCTAACCGTCACTGCCTCCAAGTGCTTCGGGACTGCACCCAAAAACTACCTGTTTGCACAGCTCCTTTGAGCCGTGGTAGGGTAGTAATCAAAGTGCAGTGGGAACACACTCGAGGCGAAGTGACAGTGTCAAGTCAGCGGACTAAGCTGTACTCATGTCACCTGGGAACTGATAACTGACGATAGGTATATTACCAACCAACAGTTCCCGACGAGTCCTGTCCAGTGTACTCGTAACCTAACGAGCACCCGCATACTATCCCAAGTACGACGTACTAACGGCTGTGGGACAGACCGTCTCCCACACTGGGATGAGAAGCGCATACGCTAGTCTACTCCGGAGTATCGATGCCCTGTCTCGATAGTCCAACGACCAGGGACCTGTATAAGGATGTGCTTATAGATTACCCAGCTCCCACGAGTGCGAGCGCCATCACAACGCTGGTAATCAAGCAAAGATCCTAAGGGCTCTACTAATATGTATACCAGCAATATGCTAAAAGAAACACATGCACATATTAAAGCAGAGACAAACCAAGTAGCATACTACCATTTCGAGCAAGATTGTATATACAACTGTGAATATCCCAAGCTTCCATTAAGTAATATACAAGCTAGTATGATACAGTAATGGCCTCTAGGGCATATACACTAACAATCTCCCACTTGCACTAAGGCCATGTACTGGCGTATCGAAGACCTATCATCTCGATCAGCCGCTCGAACTGAGTCTGGGGCAAGGCCTTGGTGAATGGATCTGCTGTGTTATCCTCTGATGCAACTCTCCGGACCTCGATCTCCTGGCGATCTACGATCTCCCTGATCAGGTGATACCGCCTTAAGATGTGTCTGGATTTCTGATGGGACCTGGGTTCCTTCGCTAAAGCTATAGCCCCGTTGTTGTCGCAATACAGAGGTATTGGGTCAACAATGGACGGAACCACCTGAAGTTCTTTCAAGAACTTCCTCATCCAGACAGCTTCTTTTGCGGCATCAGATGCAGCGATGTATTCCGCTTCCATAGTCGAGTCAGCAACGGTTTCCTGTTTGGAGCTCTTCCAACACACCGCCCCTCCATTGAGGGTAAAGACAAAACCCGACATGGACTTGGAATCATCCTTGTCACTCTGGAAGCTGGAGTCAGCAAAGGCCTCAATCTGCAGGTCTTTTCCGCCATACACCAAGAACATCTCCTTAGTCCTTCTTAGGTACTTGAGAATGTTCTTTACTGCTATCCAATGTTTCTCCCCAGGGTTTGACTGATACCTGCTTACCACACTCAGTGCATAAGCCACATCCGGTCTGGTACACAACATCGCATACATTATAGAGCCTACCGCAGAAGCGTAGGGTATAATAGACATGCGATCCCTCTCCAAATCAGTCTTGGGAGACATCTCTTTGGAGAGGGTGATCCCGTGACAAGCCGGTAGATTACCGCGCTTGGAATCTTCCATACTGAATCTCTTCAGTATGGTGTCGATGTACCTGGACTGCGAGAGTCCTAATATCCTCTTGGATCTGTCACGGTAGATCCGGATACCCAGAATGTAGGAGGCATCACCCAGGTCTTTCATGGAGAACCTGTGTGACAAGAACCCCTTGACAGATTGTAGCATAGGAATGTCATTTCCTATTAAGAGAATGTCATCCACGTATAAAACGAGGAATACTACAGTTCTCGCTACAAATCTACAATAGATGCATGGTTCATCTGGATTTTTGATAAAGCCAAATTCTTTGACCGTCTCATCAAAACAGATGTTCCAACTCCGCGATGCCTGCTTGAGTCCATAAATGGACTTGAGCAACTTGCACACCTTTCCGCTGCTCCCACCCTGAATGAAACCCTCTGGCTGATCCATATAGACACACTCTTCTAAATGACCATTTAGAAAAGCTGTCTTTACGTCCATCTGCCAAATCTCATAATCGTGGAAAGCAGCAATGGCAAGAAGGATCCGAATGGATTTCAGCATAGCTACTGGAGAAAAGGTTTCGTCATAGTCCAAACCAGGTCGCTGACGAAAACCCTTTGCCACCAGTCTAGCTTTATAGGTCTCAACCTGTCCATCTACACCAATCTTCCTTTTGAAGATCCACTTGCATCCTACGGGTTTTACCCCATCTGGAGCAATGTCCAACGTCCATACTTTGTTGGTGTACATGGACTCCATCTCGGTCCGCATTGCATCCAGCCATTTTACCGAGTCGACGCTCTGAATGGCTTGCTGGAAGCTAGTAGGCTCATCACAATCCAGGATGCAGTCTTCTCTATCCCCGTCAATGAGAAAACCGTAGTATCTCTCGGGCGGATGAGACTGCCTACTACTCCTGCGGAGCGGCATAGGAATGTCCTGTTCTTTTGAACTTTCTGGTTCCACTAAACTTTCAGTAATAGTTTGTGGTTCTGGAATTTCTTCCAGTTCTATTGCGCTCCCACTTATTTCTTTTTCTATGAACTGATGTTCCAGAAAGTGGGCATTGCGAGAAACAAGGACTTTTTGTTCCTCTGCGTAATAGAAAAGATACCCCCTGGAGTTCTTTGGGTATCCCACAAACTTGCACAGTACTGAGCGTGCCTCGAGTTTGTCCACATGCTGCTTTTTGACATAAGCTGGACATCCCCAAATCTTCAAGTATTGAAGATAGGGTTTCTTCCCACTCCATAACTCATATGGTGTGGTAGGCACAGTCTTAGTGGGAACACGGTTCAAAAGGTATGCAGCTGTTTCTAGCGCATATCCCCAGAAAGATCGCGGTAACTCAGCATTACTCATCATGGACCGTACCATATCCAATAGGGTTCGGTTCCGTCTCTCCGATACACCGTTATGTTGCGGGGTGTATGGAGGAGTAAGCTGAGAGAGAATTCCATTCTCTTTTAAGTAATTCAGGAATTCGGCACTTAAGTATTCTCCTCCTCGATCCGATCTTAGGATCTTGATACTTTTGCCGGTTTGTTTCTCTACTTCACTCTTATATTCCTGGAACTTTTCAAAAGCTTCGGATTTATGCTTCATTAAGAAGACATGTCCGAATCTTGAGAGATCATCCGTAAAAGTTATGAAGTAAGAAAAACCGCTTCGCGCATGTGTAGACATTGGACCGCACACGTCGCTGTGTACGAGTCCCAAGAGCTCGCTCGCTCTTTCTCCGTGTCCAGAAAACGGAGCCTTTGTCATCTTTCCTTTGAGACAGGATTGACAAGTTGCATACGATTGATATTCGAACGAATCCAAATATCCTTCAGTATGTAACTTAGTCAATCTTCTCTCGTTGATGTGACCCAGTCTACAATGCCATAAGAAAGTTTTATTAATTTCTGGAGACTTTCTTTTGTGTGTATTCTGGATATTGAAAATCTGTGGTTGGTTTAAAACGTAAATACCGTTGTTCAATGTACCTGACCCAATCAACACTTGATTAAGGTGAATGTTCACTACATTACTTACAAATGCAAATTCATAACCTTCTTTAGATAATAAAGATACAGAAATGATATTACAGGTTGCATTTGGTACATAATAACAACTACGCAAAACCAAAAAGTGTCCATCTGATAATCCCAGGTGATAGTCCCCCACGGCCTCTGCATCCATGCTAGCACCGTTCGCAACTCTGAGGGTCATGTCACCTGCCTTCAAAACTCTACGCTTTCTCAACGCCTGCAAAGAATTACAGATATGAGATCCTGATCCGGTATCCAATACCCAGGAAGTAGAGTTTATTGATAGACAATTTTCAATAACATACACACCTGAAGCTGAAGCTGCAACTCGCTTCAAATCCTGTGTTCTGGCTTTCCAAGCCTTGCAATCTTGTTTCCAGTGGCCACTTTTGTGACAATAGAAGCATTCTTCCTTCCCCACCAGCTTCCCCGCTACCTTTGTTGCTTTACCCTTTCCCTTCGTATCCACTTTACCGACACCGCCTCTTGGTTTGGCGGGGGCTTTCTTCTTCTTGCCCTTGGCTTTCGCCCTGGACCTAGAAGAGGAAGATCCTCCTACAAACAAAGTGGATGTCTCCCTACCCTTCTGTAGGGTGCCCTCAGCAGTCCTCAACATGTTCAGAAGCTCGGCAAGTTCTACCTCCTTTCCTTGCATGTTGAAGTTAAGAATGAACTGGGCGTAAGTGGAAGGAAGGGACTGGAGAATCAGATCAGTATAGAGTTCATTCTCCAACGTGGTCCCAAGGTCCGCGAGCTCCTCTATGTAGCCGATCATCTTAAGCACGTGGTCCGCTACCGATGATCCGACGGCCAACCTTGCCGAAAAGAGCTTCTTCGACACTTCGTATCTTGCGATACGAGACTGCTCTCCATACAGTTCTTTTGTATGGAGAAATATGGACTCTAGGTCCATATTCTCGTGCCTCCTCTGATGGTCATTGTCCATCGAGGCTAGTACGAGGCATTTGGCCCTCGCGCAATCTATCTCCCATGTCTTACGGATTTCAACATCCGCGACGCTGGAGGTGGGACCTGGGACAGGGGGAGCTTTGGTGGTAAGTATATACCCCAGCTTGTCATAAGTGATAGCCATCTTGACATTCCTGAGCCAATCTTTGTAGTTTGGCCCTGTCAATATGTTTTTATCTAATAGTAACTTAAGTCCGGTCATCTTGAATGGTCGCTGCAATTAGGAGAGAGAAAAGAAACACTTTAGCATGATGCTCTTGCAAGTTTAGAGTGGTTTTTAGTTTGTCTAAACTGGATGGCTCCCACTGTTTCTCGAATCCCTTCTCAAACCATAAAGAAAAGGATTAGCCGGGATCATTCTCACCGTACAATACTTGCTTAACCGTTCAGCCAGGCCAGTGTCGGTACTTCGAGGGAGGTTTTCCAACGCTTTCGCGAAGTTCCTTAATTAAGTAACCTCTTTTCCCTGTGGGCGTAGCCCCGCTAACACCTTTCTAGGCACCTACTAGGTTTATAGCATTGATCGTTAAGTGAGAGTTTTCCCGAGGAGTAGCATATACTCACAGTAGGATCGGGATCCAAATATCATTGCGTGATAAAACCGAAGGAATCCTACCAGAATTATCACACTCCAAATGGTATGCAACGCTAGCAAGTTTCAGTACTTATGAAACTCCCGATGTGGATTTTTGCCCCATGCTCTTATGACCTTGGCGTGAGGTCAAAATGTCATAAGTCACATGTCAAGTTCTTCCCATCATTATCCTGGTTAATTTGAACCCACCCGTACCTACCCTTGACGTAGGCCAAAACGGCAGTACGACTGTCTCAAATCAACGCATTCTATCTATGCAACGGATAAATATCCGGCAGCTACCAATCACTATGCCTTGGCGTGAGGTCAAAATACATAGCTTGAATACTACCGAATATTTAACCGAAATGATGGAGGGCTACGGATGGTTTTGGCGAAACCGTGAACGTAGTGAACTTGATATAATCGATGGAACGAGATAGCTTTTAAAAGGAGTGGTTCAAGCTCCGCGTTTAAAAGTTTTAGTTTTGAAAAGAACCGAGTGGTTTTCAAAGTGTTCCAATCGACTTTTACTTGGTTTATTTCTTGCATTAGTTCTTTTAATGCGTCCCATCATTTAATCCTACCATTGCAGAAAACAACCAAAATATGACGTACGCTTATGCCATTCGCATTCGCCACGGGGCCCCGTCATCACCCGTTAGGTTACTTAACTAACGACAGAGCGGGGGCTGGGCTAGCGCGGCTGTAAAACATAAGCAACGCCTAAATAGTTATTATATATAAATATATAGCAATGATAGACATTACAGATCACAGATGAATACATTGGATATACTAGGAATCCGCAATGCGTTCGAGCCTGCAACGCAAAGCGGATTACACGGTCGCGGTGAATAGCCAATACCCCACCCAAGACCCCTACGGGTGCGGCAAACTACCCGCCAAGCACCCGAAGCGAAGCAACCTCCCTCACCACCGTGAGTAGGCCACTCGGCACTTCGAGATACCCGGTAGTTTGTGCACCCCCTCCATGGGTCTATCCTAGGAGCAAAAACAGTAAAAAGAATTATACAATGACGGCTACAACCCCGACCCGGTTGTGCGGCCATACAAAGAATATTATTACATCAATTTACATGTTACAAATGAATGAAAGAAAATAACGCTCATCTCACATCCAACCCGGCTATTCACCCGCGACAATCCAATCCATTCATATCCACAAACCAACAATCACAGATCATGTATAACCCCGACTAATCGTCTTATAGCGATTAGCCGACGTTCAATACATGCAAGCATTACAGATATAACCGATATAGTTAAAGTGCAGTGAAGTTCGGAAAAATACGGAATTATAGGACCCCAAAAAGAAATATCTTTTCTGTAGAATCTGGGTACATATAATATATACTAAAAATCCCAAAACCAACAACAACACACTCTGCACGAAAAACGATGCGCCGATAACCACAATCCGCGGCGGTTCCGCCGCATATAGCTACTTCATGCGGCGGAAGCGCGGCGACTTGAGGGAATTAGGGTATCGTTTTTCTTGGGTGTATTCACAAAACCCTGAGACGATTTTACATGTGTACAGTTTTTCATTTCGAGCAGGAAAAATTTTAACAGAAACTTGGATTTTGTAAAAATTTGGTTTTGTGATTTTTCCGGTTCCGAACTTCGTTACACTTAACTACTTAACTAGTTTAGGTTTAGTTAGGCTCTGATACCACTGTAAGTCCGTGTTGCCCACCCCGGTGCTTACGGGGAGGCGGAAAACATAATAAAAATCGGATTTTTAATGACTTAGGCAACATGGACTATGCATGTGAGGATCTTTGCTAAACATAAACTAGCTAACCCTAACTACAAAGTAGCTAAGTGAAGAAAGGTTATACCTTTGGTCTTTAGTCCTTCTCTCCTTGCTCCTAGGTATGGTAGAAAAGGATCACCTTGCTTGTCTTCTCCCGTCAAAAAGGATCCACCCGAAAGCCACCACCTTTAGCTTCAACTCCAAGCTAGGAGTAACTAGAGTGCAAGAAATGCTAAGACTTGAACCCTAGAAGTGAGTAGAGAAGATCAAGAGAGGGTTTTTCTCAAGCTTTTTGTTTCTCAACACATGAGAGGGAGAGAGCTTGAGGGAGAGGATGAGCAAGAGAGAGAAAAGATATGATAGAATAAGAAAATAGTGAGCCATTCTCACTAATATGTGAGGATAATTTTAATTAGATAATTAGCTTGAAAATTGTCATGATAAATCATGAATTGACCATTATCATTTCATTTTTGCAAAGATCAAAGAGCATCTTCCAAATGAAATGATTATGGTCAAGTTGTCAACATGGTCAACAAGTCAATGAAGTCAAATTGTCAACAACAACCATGCACAATAATTAAGCTAATTATCAATTAACAATAATCCACACAAAATCAATAGGGTTAATAAAATGACAAAGGCCATTAACCCTAAACAAGGTCCTCTCCCCAATCTCAAGCAACTGTGCATACGCACCCGCATTCGTGATCCGAGGAACACGAACACAATGAGAAAAACCAATCTCAAAACATATACTAGGATCCGGCTTAAACCAAAGCCCGCTAGTAAAAACTGTCCGGACAGCAAACGTGCACAAGTGCGCGGATGCGAACGAACCCTGTCGCAAAACCATGCGACCTCTACTCGTTTTGCCTAAAGGCGAATAGCTCTCTGTGTGGGACTCTAAAGACTCGACACTACGCTGGCAGTGGGTTTAACCACAGACCGCAAGCGGCACTAGCTGTACGTAACGGTCCCCAGGTAGATGTCGATAAGAAGACTGACGAGGTGAACCCCATCTGCACTCCTACTGAGCCTGTATGTGACAGTCTCCGTACAGTCCGGTCTGTTCGTTTGATACATCGCATGGCGGGCCTAGGGGGGCGGTGAACGTCAGTCCCCTAATAGCGGTACAAGTCGTGTCGGAGTGTAGCCCAGAACACCCTGAGATAACACTGGAAGCCTACCAGTATATCTCGCTTGCCCTGGCCAGGGACTACTCGTGTAATGGCTCTCCTGGACACAGCGCGATGTCAACCCCCAATACCGGGAGAGACGAATCCTGTCTAACCGTCACTGCCTCCAAGTGCTTCGGGACTGCACCCAAAAACTACCTGTTTGCACAGCTCCTTTGAGCCGTGGTAGGGTAGTAATCAAAGTGCAGTGGGAACACACTCGAGGCGAAGTGACAGTGTCAAGTCAGCGGACTAAGCTGTACTCATGTCACCTGGGAACTGATAACTGACGATAGGTATATTACCAACCAACAGTTCCCGACGAGTCCTGTCCAGTGTACTCGTAACCTAACGAGCACCCGCATACTATCCCAAGTACGACGTACTAACGGCTGTGGGACAGACCGTCTCCCACACTGGGATGAGAAGCGCATACGCTAGTCTACTCCGGAGTATCGATGCCCTGTCTCGATAGTCCAACGACCAGGGACCTGTATAAGGATGTGCTTATAGATTACCCAGCTCCCACGAGTGCGAGCGCCATCACAACGCTGGTAATCAAGCAAAGATCCTAAGGGCTCTACTAATATGTATACCAGCAATATGCTAAAAGAAACACATGCACATATTAAAGCAGAGACAAACCAAGTAGCATACTACCATTTCGAGCAAGATTGTATATACAACTGTGAATATCCCAAGCTTCCATTAAGTAATATACAAGCTAGTATGATACAGTAATGGCCTCTAGGGCATATACACTAACAATCATATCAAACACCCACAAGCCGCAAGCGGTGTGCTAAACGTAACGGCCTCCCGGGTATTGAGCGATCAGAAGATCAACAAGCAATCCCGCTAGTACTCCTGCGAATCCAATTAGTAACAATCCCGTACAGTCCGGTCTCGTCGTCTTATATGTCGCATATCTCGCCTAGGGGTGGTAAACGTCAGACCCCAGTAGCTCGATAAGTCGTGTCGATATGAGGTCTATAACGGTTCGAGAAACTACTGGTAACACTTACCAGTAAATCTCAGCAACCCTGGCCAGGGATTTCCGGTTATAGCCAATCGAACACAGCACAATATCAACTCCCTATACCGGGAGAGACGAATCCCCTCCTATCGCTCATTGCCTCCATGTGATTCGGGACTGTACCCAAAAACCACCGTTTTGCACGCCCTCTTGGACGTGGTAAGGTGGAAATCAAAGCACAGTGGGAATCACACAAGACTCTATGACGATCTCGGGTCAACAGACTACTCTGTACCAGTGTCACCGGAGAACTGCCATCTGACGTGAGGTATAATACCATCTGGGAGTTCTCGGCGAGTCCATCCAGTGTACCCAGTCTCCACTGAGCACCCGTACACCATCCTTGATGTCAAACACCGATAGATATGGGATCATCCATCGCCCATCATATGGGTCAAGATGCGTATACGCTAGTCTACTCTGGTGCATCGATGCCCTGTCTCGATACACCCTCGACTAGGAACAGTTATAGGATGTACTCGTCGACTACCGTGGCCCCACTAGTATGATCTCATCATAGTCCCAGTAGTCGAGTACATATCCTAAGGGTTTTATCAACATGTATTAGAGACAATCAGAGTACATGTTAAGATAAAGTACAACCAGATAGCATACTATCATGTCGAGCAAGAAAGTCCTCCCTATATACGTCCCAGCATCCACTACAATATACATCGTATGTACAGTAATGGCCTCTAGGGCATACATATAACTAACAATATCCTACAACACAGAGAATAGAGAAACTCAAGAAACAGAGAGAGAACTCTAAAGAATTTGGAGAAAAAACTCAAAAAAGAGAAGAAAAGGTAAACCCTTTGAATAAAAAAGAAGAATTTCTTCTAAAAAGATCATTGATCTAAGAACAAGATCAAAGATCTTCAATAAAAATATAATAATAATAAAGGCATTGCCTTTTGATGAACCACTGGTTCTTTGAAAATAAGAAAATTTGTTTTCTTTGATCTAAAATTGATCAAAATAATAAAACAGTGCCCTGCACTTGTAAATCTGCATTGTTGCGCTCCTGGGTTGGCGCAAGCCACCAGAGAGCGCCACGTGTCAGCTCCAGAATGATCTGCGCTATGCGCTGTTAAAATAGAGCACCGCTCTCATGAATTGGCGCAACTCACCAGAGCGCGCCACGTGTCAGCAGCACAACATCGCAGCGCACTGGAGCAGCGCACTGCGCTTGCGCTCACCAAAGCGTGACACGTGTCACCTCCCCATGGACTTGCGCCTTGCGCTCCTCAATTGGCGCAAAGCGCCTGACAAGCCACGTGGCACTCTGTCAGAATAATTAATGCAGCGCATTATTAAAGGGCAGAACCTAATTAAAAGGCCCAATGGACCAAAACAAATGCTCTGCATTATAAAAAAAGGGGACAGAGCCCAACTTAAAAGGCCTAACAGGCCAGAATAAAATACAGTGCAGGGGCAGAGCCCTAATTAAGGTCTGATAGGCCTAATGCAAATAAAAATGTTGAACATTCTCAACTGGACTTAGCCCAATTCTGGCCGTAAGTCCTCAAATTAAATTGACTGAGCATGGCTGCTCTCTTAAATCAATTTACACTTGGTTCAAGGGTACATCTTTGAACTCCTCTGACACCTGTCGTTGTAATCCTTCAACGTCGTCAGAGAGGTGACGGGTCCCGACGGCCATACATTCCATGGACCCCCATGTCCCTAAACTGGCAGTGGACCACCATGTCCCTAAACTGGCAGTGGACCACCATGTCCTCAAATTAAATTGACTGAGCATGGCTGCTCTCTTAAATCAATTTACACTTGGTTCAAGGGTACATCTTTGAACTCCTATGACACCTGTCGTTGTAATCCTTCAACGTCGTCAGAGAGGTGACGGGTCCCGACGGCCATACATTCCATGGACCACCATGTCCCTAAACTGGCGATGGACCACTACGTCCCGAAACTGGAACAATGGACCACTACGTCCCTAAACTGGAACAATGGACCCCCATGTCTCTAAACTGGAACATGGACCACTATGTCCCTAAACTGGAACAGTAAAGCCAATTGCTCTCCTGTCGGATCTAAACGATCCCGTTAAGTTGATCTTAGTCTGGAAATTAGACTAACGTATCCTTAACAAACGTTTAAGTTGATCTTAGCCTCAAATTTGGCTAATGTATCCTTAAACCAAAATCTTCAAACAGACTTTAGTCCCAAATCGGACTATAGATCCCCTAATCAACTTTGGTTCAAGGGTACATCTCTGAACTCCTCTGACACCTATCGTTGTAATCCTTCAACGACGTCAGAGAGGTGACGGGTCCCGATGGCCATACATTAAATGGACCACTATATCCCTAAACTGGAACAATAGAGCCAATTGCTCTCCTGTCGGATCTAAACGATCCCGTTAAGTTGATCTTAGTCTGGAAATTAGGCTAACGTATCCTTAACAAACGTTTAAGTTGATCTTAGCCTCAATATGGCTAACGTATCCTTAAACCAAAATCCCAAACCCAAATCTAAGAAAATACGGATTTGGACTAATCCACGTCCTACGGACGACGACATAAATTAGTCTCCGTATACAATCCACGGGCAACCACAAACAAACAAAAACCCACGACACGAAGTGAAATTCTGGAGAAGGAGAAAGTTGTTACCGCGAAGCGGTAGCGTAATTAACTGCAGGGGCTTGTGCCTGCAGGGAAGAGCGTCCCCACAATCAAAAAACCCTCAAGCGAAGGGGAATCTGACGAAGTCTGCTATATCGGCCGCATCCGTTCAAACCTCCGATACACGGTGCCATAAATCAACTTGGCATCTTCGGAGAAGTGGACGGATAAAACCAAATAGCATCTGCCCCGAGCCACAGGCATGTAGACGTCCGCGTTTCGGCCGCCGTTCGGAGGGGAACAATCATCACCTACTGCCGGAGTATTGACGAGTGATTAGTCGAAAATATTGTATTTTTAACACGGCAATTTCCCTATCATTTGCACTCATTTAGAAGTGTACGATATTCATATCTCACATATTAGCAAAACTGTCGCAAAATATCAAATGGCATGTGTTAGACTTTAAAACCGGCACTATGAAGGAAATTGACCGCATTACATGGCATCGCATCATCCCTATGTTGCGCAACACTTGTTTTTGAGATCTGTGCAGGAAAATCCAGAAGAAAGGCCCAAAATTTATACGGTACCGATCAAACATTACGCCAACTCAATGATTTCAGTTCTGGTATCAATCCAAAAGGACAAATACAAATAAACACACCAGATAAAGCTACAAATACTATCCCAAGACCACAGAAGAAGCCCCAAGTCCCAAGGAGCCATCATGGCCGCGGAACCGCGGCCGGAGCCTGCTTGTGCCGTGGTTCCGCGGCTGTCTTGCCACGTCATCCACCAAATTTTGGGCCAAAATGCTTCTCTCAGGGTCTACACTTCAGAATGACATGTCAAATTCCAGAAGACTCCAGAGACTTCTGCCAGATCAGCAAATTTTGGAATCAACACTAAACTAGCCTATCATTCTAGAAACTTCTCCCTAAACCCTAGCTTAAACCCTAAGCTAAAGCCTAACAAACTCCTTCTAGAAGCCTCAACAAACTTTTGGAGGGAATTGTAAATTCAAACCTAGACCTAGGGTTTGGGAGATCTATAAATAAGACCCTAGGCTCACTTGTAAAGAGGAATGGAAAAATCCCTCCATTAGTTCATTTTAGAGCCATTCTATATCTTTCTTCATCTTCTTCTTCCACAAGTCTAGTGAGAAGGCTTGTGTGAAACCCTAACCCTAATTCCAATCAAAAGCCAAGATCCCGAGTACCCCATCAAGCAAGAAGCCTTGCAACCTTTTATGAGCCGAGCCGATCTTCAACAGAGCAAGTGGTCCAAGCCGATCCGCGACTCACGAAGCCGAGCGAAGCCAATTCGACAATTTAGTTCTTCCTCTTGTAGTTCTTGAGCGACTGTAATCAAATTGTTGATATAAATAAAAGGTGATATTCTTTAATCTTGTTTTCTTTAAATTCTTGCATCATGATATCTTTTCAATGCTTGAATACTTTCTGTGTGATGATGTTTGAGTAATACTCCGCTCGTCGAGGAGCCGAGACGATCAATAAAATGATGATGTAACATATCTTAAATCGATTCTTGAATCCTACGAGTTTTGTAAACCCTAGCAAGTTCAAGAACCGACAACCCAATTCGTTGCGATACTTTCTTGATTGATATCGCTCGAAATTGGGGAGCTACGATCGTTTCTTGAAATTGCTGGAGGCTAGAATGTGAATGATATCGACGAAAGAACAAGGGTTAAATGATGAAACCCTAGTTTCACGAGAAAGCCCTAACTCTCGTCGATCATCATCGATCTAGTATCAATTCTTCGAAGGACAAGAACACGAAATCTTAAGATTACATCACGTCTATAGATCCGATCGATTCCTACGAGCCTCATTTAGATTCTTGACATTTGGTTGGAAATATCATCGAAACCCGATTCTTGATTGTTTATCATTTCTTGATTCTTGATTAGATTAGTGACACCTGAATCAATCAATAAAATCTTGAATCATGTTTCTTTTCTTTTCGATTAACTTTTCAATTCAAACAAATTAAATACATAAACGAATCGCACAATCCCTGTGGACGATCCGCACTCGCTTACGATCTACAACCGACACCGTAATTATACAATTTTCTAAATACCGATACAAGATACTATTATCGATCAAATGGCGCCGTTGCCGGGGACTATTTGATTTGATACACACAATCGGAAAATTCTTTACAATCAACGAGTCTTAGAGTCCCACACAGAAGTTTCCTAGCTCAGGCAAAACGATGTGGTGTGCATATGAGATATGCGCGGGAGCTCGATTAAATGCGTGTATGAGATACTGTATATTAATCGGGCGTTTACTATTGGTCGGGTCGTATATGATATGACCGGTTTATTGAATCAAGTGTTGATTTAATAATAACTTTTAGCTCACTTTTATTAAACCTTTTCTTTATGCTTGTATGCATGTATGTATGTATGCACACATACATACACTTGATGATGGGTATGCACACATACATACATACAAGTGTATCATGGTTGATGATACATGGATGATGGCAATGCAAGACTCACATGGTTCAAATTAATATGTGTATTTTTGTTTTGAGATAAAAGAAAAAGGAAATTAACAAATGACTCATTCTTTCTATACTCTTCTAGGGTTGACCATTGACTTAACCCTAGGTTTATTTCCTTTGTTCTTTTAACTCATCACATAATATCTAGATATTTCTTTTAACCATGGTTGGATGTGAGAGTGTCTCACATATATATCCTTTTGTTTTATTTTTAAAACAGAAGAATTATCATTATCTTGAAAAGCTTTGCCATCTTCATCTTCCTCCTTCTTCAAGCTCTCTTGAGTTTCTTTGAGTGTGAGGAAAAGAAAAAGAAGGGTTTTTTTAAGTGAGATAACAAACCACATGTTCCCCTCCGAAAGACGGCGCACAATACTGCGGTGTCTTGGCACTGAGATTCGGGGCAGATGCTAATTGGTGCTATCCGTTCACCTCTCCGAAGATGCCAAGTTGATTTATGGCACCATGTATCGAAGGTTTAAACGGATGCGTCCGATGGAGCAGACTTCGTCAGATTCCCCCTCGCTTGAGGGGTTTTTGATTGTGGGGACGCTCTTCCCTGCAGGCGCAAGCCCCTGCAGTTAATTACGCTACCGCATTGCGGTAACAACTTTCTCCTTCTCCAGTTGGTCACTTCGTGTCGTGGGTGTTTGTTTTGTGTTTTGTTGCCCGTGGATTGTTTACGGAGACTGAGTTATGTCGTCGCCCGTAGGGCGTGGACTAGTCCAAATCCGTATTATCTTAGATTTGGGTTTAGGGGTTTGGTTTGAGGATACGTCAGCCATACTTGAGGCTAAGATCAACTCAAACGTTTGTTAAGGATGCGTTAGTCTAACTTTGTGACTAAGATCAACTTAACGGGATCGTTTAGATCCGATAAAGGAGTGTTTGAACTCCATTGTTCCAGTTTAGGGACCTAGAGGTCCAACGTATGTATGGCCGTCAGGACCCGTCACCTCTCTGACGACGTTGAAGAATTACAACGACGGATGTCAGAGGAGTTCAGAGATGTACCCTTGAGCCAGAGTTAATTGGGGGGATTTATAGTCCACTCTGTTTGAAGGTTTAAGGATACGTTAGCCATCTTTGAGGCTAAGATCAACTTAAACGGGACCGTTTAGATCCGACAAAAGAGCATGCGGGGCTCTATTGTTCTAGTTTAAGGACATTGCGGTCCATGGGTAGTTTAAGGACATTGCGGTCCATGGGTAGTTTAAGGACATTGCGGTCCACTGTTAGTTTTAAGACATCTCGGTCAAGGTTAAGGACGTCGTAGTCCATGGGTTTAAGGACCCCACAGTCCGTTGTTAGTTTTAAGACATCCCGGTCAAGGTTAAGGACGTCGTAGTCCATGGGTTTAAGGACCCCACAGTCCGTTATGTGCTCTGGATGCTTCACACGGGTTCACTGCCGTGTTCTGCGAGGACCAGGCTCCGCTCTGGACGTTTTCCACGGGGTCAAAGAGTGACATTATCCGCGTTCCACGTAACCAGGAATTTGCATTAAACACGGGTTTAAGGACCCCGCAGTCCGTATCAATGTGTGGTCGTCGGGACCCGTCACCTCTTTGAAGACATTGAGGGATTACAATGCCAAGTATCAAAGGAGTGAAGAGATGTACCCTAGAACCGGAGTGGATTAAATAGTCCTTGGTCCAATTTGGGGTCAAGACGAATTAATTGTGTTATGAGTCTATTGGCCCAGTTAATCACAAATTGAGGACTTATGGCCATCTTGGGCTAAGTCCAATCAGGAGAGGCTTTGCCTCCATCCATTTAGTCAATTGGGTCAAAGCCTAGTGTTAAACACTACAGAGCAATCAGTGTTGAACACCGGGAATGAGGTTGACAAGTTAGTGTTTAACACTAAGAGATAATTGGTGTTAAACACCAGCAACAAGGCTTTTCAAATTAGTGTTAAACACTAAAACAGATCAGTGTTGAACACTGCAAATGAAGATCTCAGATTAGTGTTAAACACTAAGGCAATCAGTGTTGAACACTGCAGATAAAGCTTTTTAATTAGTGTTGAACACTAAGGCCCAACAGTATTTTAACACTGGGTTCGAGAGTTTCAATTTAGTGTTAAACACTAAGACAAGAGGGGTCACGTGGCAGCACGTGAGAGCGCCCTCCCTTCATTTATTCTGAGATTATCGTGTCTTTCAGAGCGTCACGTGCCATCACGTGATGGGCATTCAAATGCCTATGTATTAGAGCTTCTGCCAAGGGTCACGTGGATCACGTGGGGTGCTGCCTCAAAGGGGCTTTCTGTAGATCTTTTGGGGGGTCACGTGATGACACGTGACCCTGCCTCTATGTATTTTGTTTAGAGGCTTTGTTAATCTTTTTTCAGGAATTAAATTCCTCGAGCTGTAAATTTCAGAGGAATTAAATTCCTACTTCCTTTCGAAGACTTATATTCTGGAATAGAGTTTAACTCTGAATTTTCTGTAGGAATTACATTCCTCATATATGTGAAGGGCTGAATAGGGTTAAACCCTAATAAAAGTTTTTAAGGAATTGAATTCCCATTTCCTGTTAAATGATGATTAAGGGAATTAAATTCCCGTTGTTTCAACAGAACTAAGTTCTTAATTAGGGTTAAACCCTGTTTCTTTTTATTCTGAAGGAATTAAATTCCCATGATACAGGGTCAAGCCCTAATTTTATTTTAAAGGAATTAAATTCCTATAGTTCTGTGAGGATTAAATTCTCATGCTTGCATTCCCTCTCTATGTTTTGGATCTGCATGGCAGGATCTCGACCCATTGAGAATTAAATTCTCAACCTTAAGGGGAGATGTGCACTTTGCAGATCCTCTATCAAAGAGAGAAGAAATATATTCTTCTGTTTTTATGTATCAGAGTTAAACTCTGTTGAGAATTAAATTCTCTTCTTCTTTCAAGGAGCTTTTCCCTTTCTTACCTAGGGTTTTTGCAGAAGATCCAAGTTCTCCAAGTATCGAAGCTCTCTTTCTTTTCTCTTTTTTTTTCTCTGCGTATGTATATGTATGTATGTCTCTTGGCTCATATTTATAGGAGAAGCAGCCGAATCAATCAGTTTTTGACGAATCTTCGTGAAAGATTTGATTTGCATCCATCATTCATTTTGGACCTTTGGATTATTAGGTGAATTTTATTCACCATTGGATTTTAAATCCAGAGATTCTCCTTTGTTATTTTGGTTAGATTTAAAGGGGAAATCTTTCCAAACCCGAGATTTTCCCATAGATAGATCACCTCTGAATCTTTAATTCGATTGGTTCCAGATAGTTGCTTTCCTTTGGAAAGATTTGAATTTCTCTCAGAATTTAATTCTGTTAACACAGTGGGCTTTGAAAGCCGGTCACGTGTGACCACGTGACTCATGGTCACGTATGGGCACGTGACCCCCTTTGGAATGAGCCTTTTCCTTTCTTTTGCGCTCTGTCTTCTTATTGCTGCTTAAACGTCACATGCTGCCACGTGACCCCTGGTCACGTGTGAGCACGTGACCCTTGTTTGAACTCTCTCTTTCCTTGGTTCAACTGGAGAACGAGTCTGCTGTCTTGAACGTCACGTGGCAACACGTGACCCTGGTCACGTGGAAGCACGTGACCTCTTCTGAAGCCTTTTCCTTGACTTGATCAGGGAACTGGTGTGCCTTTTGACTCTTGCATTTAAATGTCACGTGTCGCTACGTGACCCGGGTCACGTGGGAGCACGTGACTCTTTCTGAAACCCCCTTTTCTTCAACGTAGTCAGGAAACTGAACTTGCCTTGATGATGTTTTTAGGTGTCACGTGCCAACACGTGACCGCTAGTCACGTGTAAGCACGTGACCCTCTTCTGAAGCTTTTCCCAGAAGCTTTCCTGATTTTAAATCAGGAAACAAATGCCCCCACAGCGTTGTTCTCACGTGTCTGCACGTGAGTGCAACGCTGTCACCTCTTGTGACCGTTGGATTCCTCTAGGGATCTGGGGAGACGAAACGTTTTCATTATCTTCTATAAATACCTCTGTCTCTTCATAGGAGCCTTCACTTTGTTCATCTTCTTCTTCTGAGAACTTCTTCTTTGAGAATTTAATTCTCGCTTTCAGAGCTTAGTTCTCTGTCTTGAAACAATCTTCAGAGTTTAACTCTGTTCAAAAGGAATCCTTTTTCCTCAGGTAATGTTCTTGGACAACGATGGACCTTCACATTTCTCTGGATTTTAAATCCAAAACAAGGGTTTTTACCCTTTTTTCTTCATATTTTCCATAAGAACATGAAACTGTTTAATCTTTCAACTGTAGATCTCTTAGGGTTTAGATGATCTTTGGGGAGATGATGATGGCGGTTCAAATCCATGGAATTTAATTCCATCCAAAATGCTTCTGGGAATTTAATTCCCTTTTCTCAATAAGGAATTTAATTCCAACGAAGAACTCAATTTCTTCACACAGAGGCTTCCTGGGGTCTCTTGGCCCGAGGTTGTTCTTCTGCAATTAATGCAATGGGGGTTTTGTAATGAATCTCACGACCTTTATTTCAGGTATCATGGATGCCCATCTGTATGATCTTGACGAGATCATTTCCTATGGGAATATTCGTGCACTGGGCCGCAGTCAGAACCAGGAGTTCACCGATGCTCAATGTGCCGAGATTATGAGCCGCTTTGATGAGTACAACCATCGGCTACTCCCCCGTCGCTCTTCTCTTCTGAGGCTGATCGTGTTGGCGATCAGGGAGGCTCTCCCTCTATTCTGTGCTGGTGTGCCGCTTGGGGCATTGGACGCCGCCGAGGATAAAGTACTCTCAGTGTATCTGATGCACTTGATCTCAAAGAGAAGGCGGGATAACCTCATTGATCTCCTGTATCAGATGTTCCAGCAGTCGGCCATACTTGCCGCCTATCGGAGGGTGGAGGACATTCGTGAGGACCCCGATGCTTGTGATCGTGAGAGGAAACATACTCGGGAGGTTCGAAATGCTTGGAAAATCTTGGATAAAGTTAATTTTTAGTTTCTCAACCCATGTCCCGCATCTGAAGCTTTACCGTTGTAAATGCGTCCTCTGTGTTTTGTATGAACCTCTTGAAGTATGAGTGACAATTGTTATTATGTCTTTCTATGTTTGCATCTGGGATTTTATCATTTTTGCTACTGTTGTCGTTTGTGCTTTTAATATGCAGGGTACTACTCCATATATTTCCTTTTAAGCGCGCATCAGGTTTAGGCCTCACGTGTTCTGCACGTGGGTCCCTTGATGGGGCGGTTCACAAAATTTTCTCATGCCGTATTTTCAGTGCATAATATTGGATGCAGAGAAAGGGCCTTGGAAATAGTTTCATTTCCTTGATTTTAGATGCCCTTCCTTTTTTGGGCCTTGGAAATAGCCTTACCATGCAAGATTTTCCGCGCACAGCACTTAATGCACTTCTTTATATATGAAGCTATAGCTTTCTTTTCCTTTCACAGAGAGCTTCATATTATTATTATTATTATTATTATTATTTTTTTTTTTTGGAGTAACTTATCTTGAGAAACAAACGAGCGTCATGGCCTGCAATCGTCCTCATGCTCGCCGACAGCCGTGGGAAGTTCCTATTGAAGAGATGATCCCCCGCTTTGCTGCTCGGTTGGTGGATCCCCTCCTTACCGACAACGAATGCGACTCAGCCATGCACGAACTCTCGATCCGTAGGGGGTCTCCCCTCCCGATGGGTTCTCTCTGGCTCCGGATGATCCTCATGGCCGTGCTTGCCGACATTCCTCCTCACCCGGCAGAGATGACCCTGGCAATGCTTGATGCGGCGGAAGAAAAGCTCGAGGGCTTTCATGAAGCATGCCTGATTACTCAGGCTTTGAAGGACTGCTCAATTCATCTGCTGAGCGAGATAAAGGCCCGGCGAGCTATTATGTTTGCATTCGCGGACGAACATGGCACCAACCGATGGGGAGCGACTTCTCGCGAGAATCGTCGCTTCGATGTGCTGGAGAAAGCGGAGAGAGAGATGGAGAATTTTATCCTTTGCTTCATCAACCCCTGTGCCGTTGATCCTGTGTTTGGTGACCTTTTCCGTTAGTGTAGAACCTCTTTAAATTAGTCCCTCCTTTTTGTATGCTTTATGTTGAACCTCCATGTAGGCTCGGTACTCGTATGTATGTTTCCGCTTGCATGAATAAATTTTGTGTTCCTTTTATGAAAATTTTCTTCAATTATCAATACTGTTGTCATGTCGCGTGCACATTACCGCTTCGAATTTTATTTCCTTTTTCGGATGTTCACATGATTGCGAGCACATGCTTGATAGGATAATCGTCGGAAAAAAAAATTTGTTGCTTTTCATACCGGGCTGTGTGAGCGCGTTTTGGATCGATTATTGCTATCGATCGGAAGCCCATTTATATGGTCTTGTAAATGTCTTGTTTCCAAGGCCGCTGTCACGAAAGCGAGCTTACGTGGCCTGATAGAGCGACACGTTGCGAACATATTGTTGTGCGAGAAAAGGGCTCAGCCGTAAATTTTCGGAAAGGGCATTGGCTTCTAAGGCGCTGAGCGAGCTTCAGGCCAGCCTTACAGCCAAGGCCAACAAAGCATACGAATTCTGGCGGGTGCTTCAGGAGTCCACAAAAGAGGTGGTGGCTCTTGATAAAGTTGCCATGTTCACTCGTGAGAGGGTCGAGGCTCATAAAGCCACCGAGAAAGAGCTCGAAGCTCGGCTCGCTTCGTATCAGGCTCAGCAAGCTCAAGCGGAGGCTCGTCTTCTGGAGATCTTGCGTCATGAAGCCGTGGCTCAGCAAAAGCAGGATGAGCTGACCAAGTTGCTGAATCGCCCGCCGGCCTGAAACATTTGTATCCTTTTCTTCCCTTTTGTACATACTCATGGATGAGAGTATTTTCTTTTTGTTTCTTTCATGAATTGTACTTTGCACCCATTTTGGTTTATGAATAAAAGATACATTTTTCTTCTCAATGGTGTGTCTCCTTTTCATCGAATGTGTTCTGCGGATATTCTATCTTGATTTCCTTGCAGGACAGCAATGGCTCAAGACTCAGGGTTAAGATCTGCTTCCTAAGACTTTTGCATTTCACGAGCCACGAGGGTCTTATAAAGAGTTTTTCTCCCCACAGGTCGAAAGGATCCCATAGGTGTAAGTTCTTCTTAAAGATCGTGAGGATCCTTAAGCGGGTCTTCCCTTGAGAGTCGTAAAGATCTCGCAAGAGAGTTTTTTCTTCCTTACAGGTCGTGAGGGCCTGCAAGTGTTGGATGCGGTCACCCTTGTCCGTGTTTTACGGAGTCGGGAGTTTCTCAAGGTATCGTAGTTTAAAGACGTCACGGTCAAGGTTAAGGACCTCATAGTCCGTGGATTTAGGGACTTCCACAGTCCGATGTTAGTTTTAAGACATCACGGTCAAGGTTAAGGACCTCATAGTCCGTGGATTTAGGGACTCCACAGTCCGGTGTTTGGTTGCAGGGACCCGTCACCTCTTTGAAGACGTTGAGGAATTACAACGCCGGGCATCAAAGGAGTGAAGAGATGTACCCTTAAACCAAGGCCAAGTCTGTAGGGAATCGGGGTGGTTGATCGTTAGTTTTAAGACATCACGGTCGAGGTTAAGGACGTCATAGTCCGTGGATTTTAAGGACTCCACAGTCCGGTATTTGCTCTGGATGCTTCACACGGGCTCACTGCCGCACTTGGCGAGGACCAGGCTCCGCTCTGGACGTTTTCCACGGGGTCAAAGAGTGACATTATCCGCGTTCCACGTAACCAGGAATTTTGCACTAGATGCTCCACACGGGTTCACTGCCGTGCTCGGCGAGGACTAGGCTCCGCTCTGGATGCTTCGCATGGGTTCACTGCCATGCTCTGCGAGGACCAGGATCCGCTCTGGACGTTTTCCACGGGGTCAAAGAGTGACATTATCCGCGTTCCACGTAACCAGGAATTTTGCACTAGATGCTTCACACGGGTTCACTGCCGCGTTAGGCGAGGACTAGGCTCCGCTCTGGATGCTTTGCACGGGTTCACTGCCATGCTCTGCGAGGACCAGGATCCGCTCTGGACGTTTTCCACGGGGTCAAAGAGTGACATTATCCGCGTTCCACGTAACCAGGAATTTTGCACTAGATGCTTCACACGGGTTCACTGCCGCGTTAGGCGAGGACTAGGCTCCGCTCTGGATGCTTCGCACGGGTTCACTGCCATGCTCTGCGAGGACCAGGATCCGCTCTGGACGTTTTCCACGGGGTCAAAGAGTGACATTATCCGCGTTCCACGTAACCAGGAATTTTGCACTAGATGCTTCACACGGGTTCACTGCCGCGTTAGGCGAGGACTAGGCTCCGCTCTGGATGCTTCGCACGGGTTCACTGCCATGCTCTGCGAGGACCAGGATCCGCTCTGGACGTTTTCCACGGGGTCAAAGAGTGACATTATCTGCGTTCCACGTAACCAGGAGTTTTGCACTAGATGCTTCACACGGGTTCACTGCCGCGTTAGGCTAGGACTAGGCTCCGCTCTGGATGCTTTGCACGGGTTCACTGCCATGCTCTGCGAGGACCAGGATCCGCTCTGGACGTTTTCCACGGGGTCAAAGAGTGACATTATCCGCGTTCCACGTAACCAGGAATTTTGCACTAGATGCTTCACACGGGTTCACTGCCGCGTTAGGCGAGGACTAGGCTCCGCTCTGGATGCTTTGCACGGGTTCACTGCCATGCTCTGCGAGGACCAGGATCCGCTCTGGACGTTTTCCACGGGGTCAAAGAGTGACATTATCCGCGTTCCACGTAACCAGGAATTTTGCTAAATATATCCGCATTTCACGGAATAGAGGTTTGACTCTTGGTGATATGTATATCGCCGAGCCATGGAACTGGGGGTTGCCGCTGTTCCGTTTCGCTTGATGTTGTGTCTGCTGTTACGAGACGAGTGTTGGGATGATCTCTAGGTCGCTTGTGGCCCGTCGAGATTTAGCTTCGTTCTTTGGTGAAACCTGGGGGGGGAGGTACGTTCCCTTCTTTGTTTGCGCCCCTGGATTGTATACAGGGATAGATGTAACATTACCTGTAGGGCGAAGATTTCATCGTCATTTTTTTTTTATTCTTTCCGCGATGCTCTATCATTTCAGCTTTTTATATCGCGAAAATCGCGATTGCCCAATCATTTCGGCTATTTTTCGCGGTGCCCAATCATTTCGGCTGTTTTTTTTTTTACTCGCTGCTTTTTATTGCGAGCTGCCCAATCATTTCGGCTGTTTTTTATGCCTTCATTCTCACTTGCTGCTTTTTATTGCAAGTTGCCCCATCATTTCGGCTATTTTGTAGGCATGTGTGGCTTGCTAGCTTTTTCGCCGCAAGCTCGGATTTTGGACACCGATTTCAGCATCAGCATCGCTGCAACTGGGATGTTGCCAGGAGCGAATCATCATTTGCCGTGAAAGAACTTGGGATTTGATACCGGTTTAGGCATCAGCATCGCTGCAACTGGAATATTGCCAGGAGCGAATCATCATTTGCCTCTGTCGATGTTGAACAAACGTGGCTTAGCAAACAGGGTTAAGGTCCTGTCGACTAAGGCTTTCGACTTCATGAGCCGTAAGGGTCTCACAAAGGTATTTCTCCCTACAAGTCGTGAGGATCTTGCAGGTGTATTTTCTCCTTAGGGATCGTGAGGATTCCTAAGTGTATGTTCCTCTGTAAGTCGTAAGGATCCTACAAGAGGGTTTTCTCCTTATGGGTCGAGAGGACCTACAAGGGTTGGACTTTGCTGGGGAAATGTTTATTCGCGCCCGTGGATTGTATACAAGGGTCAGTATTGAGCCTCTTGTAGGGCAATATCGAAGGTTGTGGAGGATTTTCTTAAGAACAGGTTCAGGTTTCTGTATCTTAAGACTTTCAAATCTCATGAGCCGTAAGGGTCCCATAAGAGAATTCTCCCTACGAGTCGTGAGGATCTCGTAAGTGTATTTTCTCCTTAGGAATCGTGAGGATCCCTAAGTGTGTTGCTCCTTTGTGAGTCGTAAGGATCTCACGCAGGTGGTTTCTCCTTACAAGGTCGAGAGGACCCTACAAGTGTCTTTTAACGAGGTTGCGCCCTTTCGAGTTTTCACAAACGCTCGCCGGTAGTCCTGCTGTTTTTACTCACGGAGCCCTTTCGGGTTTTCATCCGTGCCCATTTTGCTTACGGACATACCCCTTTTTTTTTTCTTTTTCACCCTTTTTTTACAAGGTCGCGCCCTTTCGGGTTTTCACGAACGCTTGCCGGCAGCCCTGCTGTTTTTACTCACGGAGCCCTTTCGGGTTTTCATCCGTGCCCACTTTGCTTATAGACATACCGTTTTTTTTTTGTTTTTTTTATCTTCTTCTTTTTTTTTATCCATCTCGTCAACCTAAGGATGTTGCGGTAGTAGTTTTAGGGACGTTTCGGTCCGTCGTTAGTTTAAGGACGTTTCGGTCCGTCGTTAGTTTAAGGACGTTTCGGCCCGTTGATAGTTTAAGGACGTTTCGGTCCGTCGTTAGTTTAAGGACGTTTCGGTCCGTCGTTAGTTTAAGGACGTTTCGGTCCGTCGTTATGGGAAGGCCGGCTGCTGCTTGTAAAGTCTGAGCCTAGGAAGATAGTGAGCGGACATAGTCGTCGTCATTTATCATTGACCCAGGCTGCGGCTTATTAAGCGTAGTATTTCTTCAAGAAGCGGCCGTTTATTGGCCTGAAAGGCCTTTCACCGTGCATGTCCATGAGTAGGTAGGCTCCACCCTGGTAGACCTTGTCTATGATGTACGGGCCTTCATAGTTTGGCTCAAATTTTCCTCGCTTGGCACGATTGGGGATCATAGGTCTTTTGACCACTGGTACAAGTTCGCCTTGGCAGAATGTCCTCGGCCTGGTCAATCTTTCGTATGAGCGCGTCATCTTTGCTTTGTAGGACTCTAGATGTTGTTGCGCTATGAGCCGGGTTTCGTCGAGGGCATCAAGCTCCTCAAGACGAAGGTGAGCATTTTCTTCATTCGTCAGCTCGTGGTGGACTGCTACTCGTAGAGAGGGTAACTCTATCTCGAGGGGGAGCACTGCTTCCGTCCCAAATACCAACGCGTACGGCGTTGTGTTCGTGGCCGTCTTGAATGTAGTTCGATAAGCCCAAAGGGCTTCTTGCAGCCTTTCGTGCCAGTCTCTCTTATTCCTGAAAACGGTCTTTTTTATGATCTTCGTCAAGGTCTTATTGAAGGCCTCGGCTAGACCGTTAGCTCGTGGATTGTAAACCGAAGAATATCTCCAGTCTATATTGTGCTGCTGTGCGAAGCGGCTAATCTTATGGCTTCGGTAGGCCGGCCCGTTATCGGAGATAATCCGCCGTGGAGTCCCGAACCGATAGATGACGTGCGTCTTGAAGAAATGGAGGATATTCTCCGTCTTTACTTCCCTCAGTGGTACTGCTTCTGCCCATTTGGAGAAGTAATCAGTTGTTGCCAGAATAAAACGGTGTCCCCGGGATGATGCTGGCTCAATGGGGCCTACTATGTCAGTCCCCCACATTTCGAATGGCCAACTAGCCACCGTTGGATGCAGTGGATTCGGATGTTGGTGGATGAAGTCTCCATGAATCTGGCATGAGTGGCATTGCTTCGCATACTCGAGGCAGTCCTGGATCATCGTGGGCCAGTAGTAACCCATCCGTTTAATTTTTAACTTCATCTTTGGGCCTGCTTGGTGAGAACAGCAAAGTCCATCATGAACTTCATGAATGACTCTTTCTGCTTCGTCAGGTCCTAAGCATCTCAGCCATAGAGAATCAAACGATCTCTTGTATAGAATATCGTTGACAAAAGCGAAAGATAAAGCTCGTTTCATGAGCTGATGTCTTGAGGACGCTTCTTCGGGCATTCGGTGGGACTTAAAGTAGTCTATGAAGACTTCCCTCCAGTCTTCGGCCTTCTCATGGTCTTTTATTTGTAGGGTCGTCTGCTCAGTCGTTCCCTTTTCTTCGCATGATTCCGGAGGTATTTCTGCCGGGGCGAGCACTCGGCGGCTTTGTACCACGATTCTGACGTCGTCGAGGTTCTCGTCGGCCAGTTCTTTAGCAAGTTTAGCCAACGCGTCTGCCTTGCTGTTTTCCGCGCGCGGTATGTTCTCCAAAGTATAGGAGGGAATTTGGGTCAATAGTTGTTGCACATTTTCGCCGTACTTCACCAACTCCGGTTTGCACGTTTGGTAGTCACCATTTACTTGACTAACGACCAGCTGAGAATCCCCGTATATAAGGAGGTCTTCAATTCCCATGTCGATGGCGATTTCGAGGCCTGCTATCAGAGCTTCGTATTCGGCTTCATTGTTTGTCCTCGGTTCTGTTAAGGAGAAGGCGAAGCGCATTATCCCTCCTTATGGAGTTGCAAAGATGAGGCCTATCCCTGATTTGACCATTGGGACACCTTGTTTCTGTTTCTTTATGGAGGATGCTCCATCGAAATAGAGTTCCCATCAGGCGCTTCCGCCGCTAATCGCATCAAATGCATGCTCGTCCGGCAAATCACAGTTCAGAGGAGAATCGGCCGGTATCGGGTGCTCGGCGAGGAAGTCGGCAATGGCCTGGCCTTTCACTGCCTTGAGAGGTTGATATGTTATCGAGAACTCCATCAAGAGCAGGGCCCACTTAGCAAGTCGTCCCGTCAATATGGCTTTCGACATCAGATATTTGAGAGGGTCCACCTTCGAAATAAGACGGACTTCATGTGCTAATGCGTAATGTCTAAGCTTTGTTATTGCGAAGATCAACGCCAGGCAGTGCTTTTCAATGGGGGAATAGTTGCTTTCTGCCCCCAGCAGCACTCGACTTAAGTAGTAAAGTGCTCTTTCTTTCCCCTGATCGTTCTCTTATGCCCATAATGCGCCCAAAGAACCTTCGAGGGCGGCCGTGTAAAGAATGAGAGGCTTTCCCTTCACTGGAGCAGCCAACACTGGAGGGTTCTGCAGGTACTGCTTGATCTCGTCTAGTGCACCTTGACATTTGTGATCCCAAACGAATGGAGTTCCCTTTTTCATCAGGTGGCTGTAAGGACGGCATTTGCCCGAAAGATTAGCGATAAACCGCCGGATGTATGCGAGCTTCCCTTGGAGAGACCGCAACTGCTTGAGGGTTCTTGGCGGAGGCATTTCCATGATCGCCTTAATCTTTGACGGATCTATTTCAATACCTCGGTGTCGAACGATGAATCCCAGAAATTTGCCCGAGGAGACTCCAAACGCGCATTTGAGGGGATTCATTTTCAAATTATATTGCCGAAGGCGTCGAAATACAGTCTCCAGATGCTTTAAATGATCTTCGTATGACATGCTCTTTACTATGAGGTCGTCGATATAGCACTCGACGACGTCGTGTATGAGGTCATCAAAGATCTTTGTCATGGCCCTTTGATAGGTAGCGCCGGCGTTCTTAAGACCAAAGGGCATAACCCTGTAGCAAAATATACCCAAAGGGGTCCGGAAAGCGGTGTGCTTCTGGTCTTCGGGATGCATTTTTATCTGATTGTATCCTGATGAACCGTCCATAAAGGAGAAAACCTCGTGAGTGGACGTGTTATCTATCATTAGCTCGGTTACCGGCACCGGGAAATCGTCCTTTGGACAGGCTTTATTGAGATCCCTGAAATCCACGCATATGCGTACCGTCCCATTCTTCTTCATTACCGGGACGATATTGGCGATCCAGTCGGGGTATTGGACTTCTTGGATAAATCCAGAACCGATCAACTTCTTGACTTCGGCGTTGATGCTCATTTCAAGCTCGAGTCGCATCCTCCTTGGCGCCTGCTTGACTGGCTTGATATCTGGGGATATTGCTAATCTATGCACAGCAATCTCCGGGTCCAATCCTGGCATCTCGGAGTAGTTCCACGCGAAGCAATCTTTATGCCGTAGAAGCACGTTCTTTAACGCAGCCACCTTTTCTTCGGATAACAGCTCGCTGACAAATGTCGGTCGCGGGTCGTCTGCCGATCCCAACTCAATCTTCTTGAGGTTATCTGCAGTAGTATGTATACCATCTTCCAGTTCTTTCGGAGCGGGCGGAAATTCCGAGATCACCTCATCATCGCTGTTCTCAAAGCACCGGTAAAGGTCATCTACGTTCTCGGGCTCTTTTCCTAATATCGTAATCGTATAATAAGTGCGAACCCGCTCCCTGGACTGAGGTGGACCCGGTTCTGCTCTTGCGGCCTTGGGCTCATGCTTTTGCGGTGGCGTCATATTCCAGCCGTCGGATAAAGCGAATCTGCCCCGTCGGTACTGGTCCTCGACCCAGTTCTTGAAGGTGAAGCAGTCTTCGGTAGGATGTCCTATGGCTCGGTGATAAGAGCAATAACTCGGATGAGAAGCCTTGCTAGCTTGCTCAGGATGTCTAGACTCTGGAAGCGTGATCATTTGATGTTTTATGGCGAGGTTAAGTAACCTCCCCGTTTTGTCTCGGGGGAAGGAGTACGCTCGACTCATCTTCTTCATGAGGGACAAACCCGAGCCGCTTCTTGATTTATTTTCGTCTCTGCGTCGGGCCTTTCGTACAACGGATTGACGAGGATAAGCGTTTTTGTCTTTTGCAACACGTTGAGATAGACGTTGCGTCCTGGCCTTCTCGTAGATGGCCATTTCGCGGTTGTGGTCTTCCCGAGCTTCCTGACCCATTTTCCTGATAGGCTTGCCCACTCGCTCTTCAAACGACGGACTCGGCGCTTTAATTGCGGGGTCTAGTTTTGATGGATGGTTGGCATCTCCTGACAGGGCGTCCTCCTCTTCATCAAAGGTATATATGGCGTAGCTACTGTGGGCCCGTTCCCGTTTTCCGGCTCTTGCGTATCCAAGCCCGAGTGTTTCCATCTTCCCGTTGGGCAATTTGCGTTGAGTCCCGGGGACATCCCAAATTCTGTTGTAGAACCGCGCCTGCCGAACGGTCTGTTCTAAAGATACTCCTTGGCGCTTCAATAGCTTCTTTAATCCATTTGTATAGTATCTGGGCAGACGGATGGGTTGGAGCCTGTCAAGCGTAGCATCCGTGCCATGCCAGATCTCTTTCTCTATTTTCGACTCTGAGGATCGGTAGAATAGGATCACCTTCTCGCCCCTTCGCCTGGGAGGGACGTAAAATGTTTGCAGGTCCTGTACATTGTGAGCCTGAAGCGCGTCGAGATCCTTGTGTGTTCTCGCGGTACCATGGTGATTTGCAAACTATGGTCATCGCCAGGGGGTGCTTGTATTGACAACCGATTGGAGAACACAGCATTAACTTCATCTTCTGAATCACTTCCGAAGACCAACACGGGGGCGGGCATCCCCAGGTTGTTGCGTCGAGATGGCCCTGCATAAACTATCTCTTCCTCTTCTTCGGTATCGCTCCCGAAAATCGGGATGGTGGCGGCGGTTTTGTTCTCCGGATTGCGACACCTTTCTGTATCCTCGAAATCTGGCAAAAAGTATTTCGCATCTTCGTATTTGCGGACTTCGTTCACGGAAAATGGGTTCAGCTTGCCTGTTACGGTATACTCGAAACCGTCCTTAAAGTACTTCATATACTGATGTTGTGTAGAAGAGATGATGTTGTACTCGTGTAGCCAAGGACGACCGAGCAAGGCGTTGTAGCAGGTCTTGGCGTCAATGACATGGAATTTGATGTCTGTGACGAGAAGTCCAAAGCGTAATGTTAGTATCACAGATCCGAGAGTCCGTGACGATTGTGAATCGAAACCGGAGATAGTAATTTTGTCACGAGCGAGGTGTTGCACACTCATGCAGATTTCCTTCAACACCCGAACATTAAGGAGGTTGACGGAGGATCCATTATCCACCAGGATCTTGCCTATCTTGATATCATGGCAGTATCCGGAGACATATAGGGGACTGTTATGGTCGCATGTCCCGAGAAGGAGGTCTTCATCACCGAAAGTGATGTCGGCTGTATGCACTTCCTCCAGTTCATCCTTCATCTTTTCAGTGGCGAGGAAGGCTTGGAATTTCTCAGGTTCTTGTAACGCCTTAATTAGTGAGTCTCGCGCTTCTTTTGATAGTAGGAGGGCATCGAGAATGCTAAGCTGAGAAGGCAGCTTCCTTAGGTGCGCGAGGATGTTATAGTCCACTTTACTCTTCCTGGGAGGGTCTTTGACAGCCAGCTCCCTCATGACTTGGTCATCTAAAGTGATATCTTCAGTGACCTTTTCCTTTCCCTTATCCCTTCTATTCCCGGGCCCGAGATTCTTTTCTGGGAGTGTGCGATTGCGCAGCTGAATGTTCTCGCAGGCCTCCGATTCTTCTTCTTTCCCCAAAACGGATTCTTTAAAGAGAGGGCCCAGAGCCATTTCTTTGTCAGAGTCGCTCCCAAAGGTGAGAACTTGTGACCCCCTGGCGTTAACCATGTAACAGTTGCCAGTCATTCTGTTGTACCCATCGACAGTACTTCTTCGCTCCCGACGGCTCTTGCGTTTCATGGGCTTAACATGTTGCCGAAGAGCGACATATCCTTGCCACCATATCTTAAAGGCGTCGCACTCCACCGTGGGATGTGATATTCTCCGATGATATGTGCAATAGTCAGGGTGTGTCTCTACCCCATCGTGTGTGTTTCCTTCCGAGGGTGGTAGCTTCATTCCCATTGACATGGCTTTGGCAAACCTTTTCCTCGTCTTGAATATCTTCTTGTCTACTTCGGATGCCTTACGCTCTGGCAGGGGTAGTTCAACTCTTTCGTTCAGTTGCCCGTATTTGGCTCCTTCCGACGTGGTCATCTCACGCTCCTGGTCCGCTTTACATTTTAGACGAGTCTCGTCTAGAAAAGCGTCGATCATTTCATCTGTTGGCCATGCACGCTCTGGTACAGGCTCTGTCTCCAGCTTTTCAATGCCAGGAGTTTTCCCATCATCGGTAAACGAATGGGAGATTACGTTACAACTCGCCACATATCCTTCGGATTCATCCGACGAGCTTTCTCCATCATCTTCTTCTTGAAAGATGTGGTTGAGGAACTCTTGCAGTGTGACAGGGGTTCGCACCTTTTGATTGTACTCTTCCAGTGCGTCGATTTGCTTCTGCAAGTTCGTGTGCTCTTTTCCAGGCTTCACGGACTTCTTGGATTTCTTCTTCTTTTTCTTCGAAGATTTTGACGATTGGGCGTGAGTATCTGGGCTCTTATCGTGAGTCTTTGTAGTCGGGCGGCGCCTTAGCATCCCTTCGATAATTTGAGGTTCAAGAGGGTCCTTCCATTCGATCGCAGGGCACGCATGAAGGTCTCTCAGCATTCTTCTGGTTTTAGTTGATAGCACGACCTCCCATGGAGCTTCTTCAATAAAAGAACATGTTGCCCCCGGTGTATCCGCTTTCCTAGGAGCATGCGGCTGTGGGGGGTTCACCTTCCACTTTTCGGACAGTACAAACTTCCCCTGGAGGTACTGGTCTTCAATCCATCCTTTGAAGACGAAGCAATCTTCAATCGGATGGCCTACCGTTTGATGGTAAGGGCAATAGTTAGGGTTATTCACTTCGGTGGGTTGCGGCGGTCGCCTTGGATTTGGCAGGTTTATAAGTCTGTTGCGTATTGCCAGCTCGAATAGCCGTTTCGTCTTGTCCCGTGGGAACGAGTAGGGACGCTTCATCTTCTCATTATAATACCGACGCCTTTCCTCGAGTTGATCTGCCGGTTTCGGGGCGTTAGGTTGCTGCTGGGCATTCGCAACAAAGGTTGCCCTCCCTTTACCCTTGTCATTCCGAGATTCCGACTTCGGGGCAGGTGGTCTATGACCCATCTGGTCCATCTGAGCCAACTTGTCGATCAAAGCCTGGAATGTGGTTGGCTTAAAGAACATCATAAACTGGGAGATAGTTGCGTGAGGGTCTAGAGTTCCCACGAACATGCCCACCGCAGGTGCTTCCTCAATGCGTTGCTCACATCTCGACCACAAGTTCCGCCAGCGTATAGCGTACTGGACCCAGGTTTCGCCCGGTTTTACCCTGGCGTTAATCAATGCAGTTATTGGAGTGCGTTCGCTGGCACTTGCGAATCGCTGAGTGAACAACAGCTCCATTTCAGCGAACGTTTTGATAGAATCGTTCGGGAGTTCCGAATACCATTCGAACGCAGTTTCTGATAAGCTGCCCACGAACTGGCGGAGCAACAGTTTATCATCACCGCCGGTGTTACCGCAGAGGGCCCGGAACTGGGCGACATGTTGATGGGGATTGCCGGTCCCCTTATACACGTGGAATTTTGGTATCGTATAGCCTTGCGGGTATTTGATTTGGTCGTACCAGCTCGGATACGGCCGCCCCGTTTTCATGACTTGACCAGCTGCCTCAGTCGCGTGATGAACCCGGATCTGCTGGGCTATGTAGTCAGCCAAGTCAGCCCTAGAGATTGCCTCCTCCTTGGCCGTTGAGAGGGCTGGTGGTGGATTTGACGTTTCTCCTCGGTCGTCTTCAAGAACGATTGGGGGATCCTCGGCGGGTAAGTCCTGCTGGATCATCATTCCTATCACATCTTGGAAGAGGAGGCCCATCCGTTGTATATTGGCCGCTTGTTCAGCAGCCTCTTTATCCCTTTTCTCCAGTGTCCGGCGAAGGAATTCAGCATCGGTTTCTTCCTCCCGGCGTGCGTCTGAGGATGTTTCTGGGTTTTCTTTTGGCCCGGTGAGCGCGGCCATAGCATTCATCATTTCTTGAAGCTTTTGTTGCTGCTCTTGAGCCTTCGTCATGGATCGGGTTAGCGGTCGGTGGCCCGTAGACGTGCGGCTTTCCTCTTTTCCAGAGGCCATGTAAACAGTGTGGACCACCATGCTCCCAGACTTAGGGCGTCTGGGCTCAGTGCTTTTAGCCGTCGTTGCATGCTGTGGGGTTTTCTGTGGCCTCCTCCTTTTATGAGCCATGGAGGTTGAGGGGGCCGTTGAGGTGGGCGTCCAGACAGCCTTTTGGGGTTTAGCCTGGTGACCAGCTTCCGGTTGGATTTTCAGCTTCTTGTGTTGGCGGGAGAAGTTTGGATCGATGATCGAGTCCCGTGCCTGCCGCCAAACCTTATAGATTTTGGAAGACAGCCGTTGAGGAGATCGGGGTTGTTCGGGTTTTATTTCGATAACCTTTTTTAATGAGGGAGGAGACCTCTTCAGTACTGCCGTAGGAGAATTCCTTCGCACCTTATTTAGCATTTCAAAGCTGTTCCCAGTTGGAACAGCAGCATTAACCTCTGCCATCGGGGCCGATGGAGTCAACCCGGAGGGGGAGTTGCCCCCAGCCTTCCTTACTCGGCGCCAATGGCGACGTCCAGCGTGACGAGCGGACGGTGTAGGGTCAGCGGTAAGAATGGTTTCGTCTTGCCCCCTGTCTGGGTGGGGGGTCGCAGTTGGTATTAGCCTGTCAAAGACCGATGTCCTTTGGGCAGTAGGAGCGGGAGCTGAAGCCGTTAATCTTGTAAAGACCGACCTTTTGGCCGGAGAAGCTGCCTTGACGACTTCGGGGGCAGGAGCGGGCACCTTCTTAGAAGCAGCCTTCTCTGAGATTGTAGGTCCCATGATGGGTTCGCAGGATTTCTGGCCCAATCTAGAGAAGACCGAGGCGTTGACGTTGGGCGACTCGTTGAGAGGAGCCGCGCCAGGGGTAAGACGATCAAAGACCGACTTCTTGAGAGCTTCCGTTGTCAGCGCTGGAGCGGTGAAGTTTGTAGGTGGGAGCATGGTCCCAAAGAACAATCCTGTGGTGGCGCGAGTGACCTGTTCCACGGCCATTGTGAATAGCGAAGCAGCTTGGGGTCCGTAGGCTATACCTCCTGGCGAGGCAGAGCGTTGGCTGCAATTGCAGCCTGAGCAGTTGGAGAATTTCATGGAAGTAGAAGCCATCGATCCTTTGCTTTCTGCAATAAGCAAGACGCCAATTCTTTGTATCTTGAAACCCAAGGGCAACCATTGGCGAACCGCGATTGGTTCGCGAGTCACGACACACGAAGTGTGGAGTGGAAAGAGGAAAAGGTCCCACCGGGCGTGCCAGAATCTGTTCCCCTCCGAAAGACGGCGCACAAGACTGCGGTGTCTTGGCACTGAGATTCGGGGCAGATGCTAATTGGTGCTATCCGTTCACCTCTCCGAAGATGCCAAGTTGATTTATGGCACCATGTATCGAAGGTTTAAACGGATGCGTCCGATGTAGCAGACTTCGTCAGATTCCCCCTCGCTTGAGGGGTTTTTGATTGTGGGGACGCTCTTCCCTGCAGGCGCAAGCCCCTGCAGTTAATTACGCTACCGCATTGCGGTAACAACTTTCTCCTTCTCCAGCTGGTCACTTCGTGTCGTGGGTGTTTGTTTTGTGTTTTGTTGCCCGTGGATTGTTTACGGAGACTGAGTTATGTCGTCGCCCGTAGGGCGTGGACTAGTCCAAATCCGTATTATCTTAGATTTGGGTTTGGGGGTTTGGTTTGAGGATACGTCAGCCATACTTGAGGCTAAGATCAACTCAAACGTTTGTTAAGGATGCGTTAGTCTAACTTTGTGACTAAGATCAACTTAACGGGATCGTTTAGATCCGATAAAGGAGTGTTTGAACTCCATTGTTCCAGTTTAGGGACCTAGAGGTCCAACGTATGTATGGCCGTCAGGACCCGTCACCTCTCTAACGACGTTGAAGAATTACAACGACGGATGTCAGAGAAGTTCAGAGATGTACCCTTGAGCCAGAGTTAATTGGGGGGATTTATAGTCCACTCTGTTTGAAGGTTTAAGGATACGTTAGCCATCTTTGAGGCTAAGATCAACTTAAACGGGACCGTTTAGATCCGACAAAAGAGCATGCGGGGCTCTATTGTTCTAGTTTAAGGACATTGCGGTCCATGGGTAGTTTAAGGACATTGCGGTCCACTGTTAGTTTTAAGACATCTCGGTCAAGGTTAAGGACGTCGTAGTCCATGGGTTTAAGGACCCCACAGTCCGTTGTTAGTTTTAAAACATCCCGGTCAAGGTTAAGGACGTCGTAGTCCATGGGTTTAAGGACCCCACAGTCCGTTATGTGCTCTGGATGCTTCACACGGGTTCACTGCCGTGTTCTGCGAGGACCAGGCTCCGCTCTGGACGTTTTCCACGGGGTCAAAGAGTGACATTATCCGCGTTCCACGTAACCAGGAATTTGCATTAAACACGGGTTTAAGGACCCCGCAGTCCGTATCAATGTGTGGTCGTCGGGACCCGTCACCTCTTTGAAGACATTGAGGGATTACAATGCCAAGTATCAAAGGAGTGAAGAGATGTACCCTAGAACCGGAGTGGATTAAATGGTCCTTGGCCCAATTTGGGGTCAAGACGAATTAATTGTGTTATGAGTCTATTGGCCCAGTTAATCACAAATTGATGACTTATGGCCATCTTGGGCTAAGTCCAATCAGGAGAGGCTTTGCCTCCATCCATTTAGTCAATTGGGTCAAAGCCTAGTGTTAAACACTACAGAGCAATCAGTGTTGAACACCGGGAATGAGGTTGACAAGTTAGTGTTTAACACTAAGAGATAATTGGTGTTAAACACCAGCAACAAGGCTTTTCAAATTAGTGTTAAACACTAAAACAGATCAGTGTTGAACACTGCAAATGAAGATCTCAGATTAGTGTTAAACACTAAGGCAATCAGTGTTGAACACTGCAGATAAAGGTTTTTAATTAGTGTTGAACACTAAGGCCCAACAGTATTTTAACACTGGGTTCGAGAGTTTCAATTTAGTGTTAAACACTAAGACAAGAGGGGTCACGTGGCAGCACGTGAGAGCGCTCTCCCTTCATTTATTCTGAGATTATCGTGTCTTTCAGAGCGTCACGCGCCATCACGTGATGGGCATTCAAATGCCTATGTATTAGAGCTTCTGCCAAGGGTCACGTGGATCACGTGGGGTGCTGCCTCAAAGGGGCTTTCTGTAGATCTTTTGGGGGGTCACGTGATGACACGTGACCCTGCCTCTATGTATTTTGTTTAGAGGCTTTGTTAATCTTTTTTCAGGAATTAAATTCCTCGAGCTGTAAATTTCAGAGGAATTAAATTCCTACTTCCTTTCGAAGACTTATATTCTGGAATAGAGTTTAACTCTGAATTTTCTGTAGGAATTACATTCCTCATATATGTGAAGGGCTGAATAGGGTTAAACCCTAATAAAAGTTTTTAAGGAATTGAATTCCCATTCCCTGTTAAATGATGATTAAGGGAATTAAATTCCCGTTGTTTCAACAGAACTAAGTTCTTAATTAGGGTTAAACCCTGTTTCTTTTTATTCTGAAGGAATTAAATTCCCATGATACAGGGTCAAGCCCTAATTTTATTTTAAAGGAATTAAATTCCTATAGTTCTGTGAGGATTAAATTCTCATGCTTGCATTCCCTCTCTATGTTTTGGATCTGCATGGCAGGATCTCGACCCATTGAGAATTAAATTCTCAACCTTAAGGGGAGATGTGCACTTTGCAGATCCTCTATCAAAGAGAGAAGAAATATATTCTTCTGTTTTTATGTATCAGAGTTAAACTCTGTTGAGAATTAAATTCTCTTCTTCTTTCAAGGAGCTTTTCCCTTTCTTACCTAGGGTTTTTGCAGAAGATCCAAGTTCTCCAAGTATCGAAGCTCTCTTTCTTTTCTCTTTTTTTTTTCTCTGCGTATGTATATGTATGTATGTCTCTTGGGTCCTATTTATAGGAGAAGCAGCCGAATCAATCAGTTTTTGACGAATCTTCGTGAAAGATTTGATTTGCATCCATCATTCATTTTGGACCTTTGGATTATTAGGTGAATTTTATTCACCATTGGATTTTAAATCCAGAGATTCTCCTTTGTTATTTTGGTTAGATTTAAAGGGGAAATCTTTCCAAACCCGAGATTTTCCCATAGATAGATCACCTCTGAATCTTTAATTCGATTGGTTCCAGATAGTTGCTTTCCTTTGGAAAGATTTGAATTTCTCTCAGAATTTAATTCTGTTAACACAGTGGGCTTTGAAAGCCGGTCACGTGTGACCACGTGACTCATGGTCACGTGTGGGCACGTGACCCCCTTTGGAATGAGCCTTTTCCTTTCTTTTGCGCTCTGTCTTCTTATTGCTGCTTAAACGTCACGTGCTGCCACGTGACCCCTGGTCACGTGTGAGCACGTGACCCTTGTTTGAACTCTCTCTTTCCTTGGTTCAACTGGAGAACGAGTCTGCTGTCTTGAACGTCACGTGGCAACACGTGACCCTGGTCACGTGGAAGCACGTGACCTCTTCTGAAGCCTTTTCCTTGACTTGATCAGGGAACTGGTGTGCCTTTTGACTCTTGCATTTAAATGTCACGTGTCGCCACGTGACCCGGGTCACGTGGGAGCACGTGACTCTTTCTGAAGCCCCCTTTTCTTCAACGTAGTCAGGAAACTGAACTTGCCTTGATGATGTTTTTAGGTGTCACGTGCCAACACGTGACCGCTAGTCACGTGTAAGCACGTGACCCTCTTCTGAAGCTTTTCCCAGAAGCTTTCCTGATTTTAAATCAGGAAACACCACACAATCATTCTATACTAGTTTAGCCTATTAGTTTAGAATGTTTGCATCACTTCCTCATTGATCAAGTGAAGCAAGGAGTTTTGGGCAAAGGGATTTCGGGTGGATCGTCGTGGACTAGGAAGGATTCAAGCGAGCCGTTCCAAACTCTAGGAGATCTAAGGAGTCACTCAAGGAGGTCTACAAAGGTTGTAGTCTTTCCACTTAGTGATAGATTATTTATTGTATGTGATACTATTAGATATTACCCTAAATTTCTAGTTCGATTCCTAATTTAGTTTGCTTAGCACCTCTTAAAATTTAAATTGTGGCATGTGTGATGCTTCCAAACCCTATATAAGGTGCTATGGAAACCCAACAGAGAGTGGGGGGCTAATGATGATGCTCACAAGTGATATCTCCCCGGATTATGACACGTGGCGGATGACGTGTCCCGAAGGCTACGGGGGTGGAATAAATGAGTTGCATCAGGGACATTCTTCGGGATCCCCTTCTCGAGAAATGTATCCGACCTTTCGGGAGACCTCCCTCAATACATTCCACATTCACCTAGGAAACTACCAACAGCTCGTCTCCGAGCTTACTCAATCTCCTTGCTCGTCTCCGAGCCGTCTGACATGCCGAGCTTTCTTGGCCACCGGCTCGTCTCCGAGCTCCTGACATGCCGAGCTTCCTCGGTTTCCCCCGATCAATTAAGAGCGCGGATCCCATCCCGTAACGGCTCCGCGTATATCGTCAGGACGAGATATCCGCCTCCTCACGATCTGCGTCCCACGCTAGCACATCCCCCCATTAATGGGTGCGTCCCGCCATTCAAGACGTGGATAACGCTGGGACGCAACTGACGACGAAAATCTCGCGCCTGCTCGCTCCACGCGACCCCTATATAAATCCCTCTCTCAGACGACTCAGCTAACTCGAATTCATTCCAATACGCCGCTACTCTGCTCATATTCCTCGGCACTAACTTGATCGTCGATGGGTCCTACGGTGGTCGCCCATCCTGGGACCTCACTTGCAGGTCGCTCGGTTTTAACTCCAACATCAACCCATTGAGATCCACACGCTCAACAACCACTACATCAAATCCCAACAGTCCAAAACGCTCGCTATCAGATCGACGGGGGACAACATCTGAAAGAGATCTCAGCCTCCATCAAGAAGGCCCCCCTCTCTCTCCAAACACCTTCACCCCTCTAGCATCCAAACATCTCCATCAATTCTCCCTTCACTTCGCAAAATATCCTCCCTCTCCTTTGCTCTCCAACTCCATTCCTTCATTCTCAAAACCAATCTCATCTCTCACCCCATCACCCTCAACTCTCTCTTATCAACTTACTCTAAACACTTAGAAATCAATTCTGCCCAAAAACTGTTTGACACAATGCCTCTCAAAGACCCCATCACCTATAACCCCATGATAAATTGCTAATGGGTGTCTCTCTAAATCCATAGAAATCTTCAACAAAATGTATTTTGCGGGTTTCAAGCCTAAGCCGGAGCTATTTATAGCCTCTGTGCATGCATATGAGCAGAAATTATCTCTAGGAGAAGCAATTCATGTACAAACAATTGTAAGATCCATTCTTGACCAATGTGTGCTATTGCAAACTTCTCTCATAGACATGTACTCAAAATGTGGAGATCTCTATTCGGGTTTGAAAGTGTTTGATTCGATGGAGGAAAGAAATGTGGTGTCTTTGACCGCAATGATCAATGGTTGTGTTAATAATGGAAGTTATAGTTTATCGCTCGATTTGTTAAGGAAAATGAGTGTAGAAAGAGTTGAGCCAAATCTAGCAACCATGGTTACGATTTTGCCAACTTGTGGTGAATTGGGGGCATTAAAGCACGGCAAAGAAATTCATGGGTTTGTCCTTAGACACGGGTTTGAGTTAGAATCTAGAGTTATCGGATCTTTGATCACAATGTACTCAAGATGTGACAGAGCTATTAATTTAGCTTTGCTAGTTTTCAAGAGAGCCAAGGAAAGATACACTATATCTTGGAGCTCAATCATGGCCGCGACTTCTAAAATCGCAGAGAGTAGAAAAACCTTGAGACTGTTCCGTAGAATGAAAAACGACGGTGTTGAGCCAAACTCTATAACAATGCTAGCAGTTATCGATGCTTGTATTGGCTGAGGATCGCTCAATCATGGCTTATCAATTTTTTTGGATACATTGTTAAGTCCGGTTTCGTCCCGGCTGTCCTAGTAGGAAATTCTTTGATCAATATGTTTGCAAAAACGGATGTTTAAATTCCTCTTCTTGAGTTTATCCGAAATGATGCCTAAAAAAGACTTAGTTTCATATAGCGCTGTGATTCAAAGCTATGGCATTCATGGCCCCGGCCACGATGCATTAAAATTGTTCGAAGAAACGCAAGAAATGGGATGTAAACGCGACGATATCGTGCTTCTTTCGATTCTATCGGCTTGCAATCATTCGGGGCTCATCGAAGAAGGGAAGAGGATCTTCGAGATCATGAAGGGAGATTTTGGTGTTGAGCATTATGCATGTTATGTTGATTTGTTGGGGAGAAATGGAAGGATTGAGGAGGCTGTTGAGGTTGTGATGAGAATGCCAATGAAGAGGAGTTTGAAGATCTTGAGCTCTTTGGTTTCATCTTGTAAAGTTTATGGGAAAATTGAAATGGCAACGAAGTTGGTTTATGAGCTTATTGATTGAAGAAACTAATTGTGCTAATTTTGCGAGAGCCCTTCTTGCAGCCCGAGCCAGAGGTTTGGAGTTCGAACTCTGCTTCCATCAGTTTAAGGCCTGTTAATCGAAAAAGAAAATTTGTTCTAATTTTCCTTTGCTGTCTATGATTCATGCAGATGAGAGAAAATGGGATGGAGCTGGGAAAGGTTTAGGTTGTAGTAGGATTTTAACACTTCTGACTTGTAATTTGGCGCCTCAATTATTTACTTCTAGGATATTTTTTTTAATGTAATTAAAAAGTTAAATATTGTTATTATTATTTAAGTGCGTATATGCAAAACAAAACAAATTATAGGTAAGTGCTTTCTGCATCGGTTAGCTGAACGAATTATTAATTTCTATTTCCTTCTTCATTTTGAGTGTTGCATTTGTTTGTAAGATTTTTCTTCGCAAACCCCTTCTTAATTCTGCTACTTCCATCGATACCTTTCATCAATAATTTTTCTTGGAGAAAACTTTAGACTAAATCATTACTGTAATTTGAAGTAGCAGATCTAAACAAAAAAATATTGAAAAATATGTTTCTTGTCCTTATATAAGGCTCTTTTCAACATCTTTAGGAGTTGTAATATAGTTTTTTATATGAGGTTAACGGAGGAAAGAGGCCATAGGAGGGAATTTACTTCTATGGCGTCGAAAAAATACACGCTCACTCATTTTTTTCGACAATCGGCACCCACCATCTTCATCATTATCATTTAAGATATGAGTACACCAAATTTCATGTGATTCTACAACTTTTCACCGTTGATTTAGTGGGTTCAAAATTAACGGTTTACCTACAATAGAACTTTTTACATTGCTAAATCAACGGTGAAATGGTTGTAGAATAACATGAAATTTGGTGTACCCACATCTTAGATGATAACGATGAAGATGGTGAATGCCGATCGTCGGAAAAAATGAGGGACGGTATATTTTTTAGACGTCATAGGAGGAAATCCCCTCTCCTATGGCATCTTTACTCCGTTATTCTCTTTTTATATTTACTTTCCTATATGAAGCCAGAAATTTTGTGAGATTCCAGAGTAAATTTTTTTTTAAAGATTTTTTATTTTATTTTTATTATTCTAATTAAGTTTTAATCTAAGTAATTAGTTCTAGCTATTTTGATTAGGCTAAATTATTTAAATGTGCCCATAAACTTCTCTCTTTTGTGGAGTTGATACCAATGGTTAAAAATTATAGTTAAGTACCAAGATTTTTTTTAGATAACAACTCTATGGTGTTAGGTTTTGCCATATTTTGACTGTTACACCCATCACTTTATTTTAACATTTTTTTGTGAAAAATGCTATTAAAACTGAAGGTGGTGATTATAAACTAAAAACATGGAAAGGTTAGTAATAAGAATGTGCTTTGAGACGCAAGAGCTTGGAGTAGCCCATTGATAGAGCCTGGAGTAGCTCATTGGTGGGGCTTGGGAGACCCGGATTGAGCCTGGGGGACTCCTTTATGAGGGATGGCTAATTTATCCCACCCATTATCTGAAAAAAAAAGTATGTGCTTTGAGACCGGAGGAGCGATGAAGGAGTTGATGATAGTCCGAAGCTCAAAGATGAGCAAAGGAAGGAGATTGAGAGAAAAATGGAGGAAAAGATCAAACTGTTATTATTCATGCATTGTATTTTATATTTTGTTTTTCTGTTTTGAGAATCCACCCATCGAACTTTTGCTATTATGAATAAGCCTATTGCTTAACCATTTCTTGGTTTATATAGGTTTTTCTTTTTGAACGGATATAGGTTTTATTTGCATCAAAGCTATAACAAGGGTTGGAGAGGTTGTAACCTTTTATGACTTGAATAAACAAATCTCTGCATGGGGTTTTGGAGGAAAGCTGTAGCTCTAAGGTAGGAACAATTCATGTCTTTGTTGATGCGTTTCCATTAGGGGGAAAAAAAAACTTTTTGGTAATTTTATATTTTCTTTTTTGTAATCAGTGACATAGCCGCATGAATGTTTTAATTAGGGCCAGTTACATAAAACACCCCTCATCTTTACATCTTTACCATGCTTGCACTTTTCAGAGCTCAACTGGTTTATTAGCACGCGCGGTGCCCTTGACTTGGTCAATAATCAGTTCCAAATTTTGTCTTCTAAGTCATCTCTACTTACATTAAGGGTATTATGTGCTAATAAAGCAATCAAGGGGTGATAGATGTTGGTTGATTTATAGTTGTTATATGTAATCAACATCTTTAATTATAGTGGTAGAATGCTTTTTCTAATTGTTTGCGGCTGCTGGATGTTCGTAAGCAAGTGTGAATTAACCCATTATTTAGAATGTTGATGCAATGTACCCCAAAATAGCATGCGCGTGCGCACACACATCCTCGATTAAAATGGTGATGTAATGTAGAGTCGGAGATTCGTGGTTAAAGGTGAATATGACCGAGAGCTGTTTGCTAAATGCAAGCTAGAAAATTAATGGAAAACATAAATTTTTCCTACCTTTCCTAGGAATCCAACAATGTATATTATCATTGTCGTCAAAAATAATTTCTGCTATTTAGTTTTCTCAACTTGTTTATCGATATTTTTCTCTTTTTTCTTGTCTCGTTCGGAGATAAAAATGACCGAGCTTTCTGTAGATCTGCTCTCAACTTGAAAGACATTCACATTATTTTCGTAGAAATTAACAAAAATATATACAGATGCGAGGACTATTGCGCCAAGATCTAACATAATATATTAACTTGTCTCACCTTGTTCAATTTTTTTTTTTTTTGAACAGGCCTGTAAGCGTCTAACATGTTTGTTGTTGCCGGTTTTTTTGGACTTGTCTTGCACATGCATCACAAATTTTGAATTCTTGGTCATTGAAAAAAGTTGTGATTGTTGCATGGACATCACAAATTTGATTATTTAGAAATTTAATTTATAATTTTTTAACCAGATATTATAAATTGTTTGCAAAATGGCGGCCTGTATTAACATTCTTGCACTTAAACGTTTCTTCTTACAAGATTATTTATAGGTAGGGATGGTAATTGAACGAGTCAGCTCGGATTCGATTAAGGTTCGGCTCGGTATCAGTTCGTTCAAATTCGGTTCATTTATTAATGAGCCGGACATGAGCCAGAAAGCCTGGCCCGTTTATTAAACGAGCTGGACTTGAGCGATCAGCCAGGCTCGTTCGGTATTGACTCGGGTTCGGCTGGGTTACACGGTTTGAAAAAAAACAGTAATATGTAATATATAGCAGATTCTATACAACTCTCAGAACACTTAATTCAATTAAATGACAGTATATAAAGTGTACTGAGATAAATATAAAACCCAGCACTTAGACCCATTCAATGCCCTAGATGTTAATGTTTTTTAACTTTTCCATATCTCAAAACCCTGAGTTTTAAGCATTATTGTTAATTATGTTTTTTTCTTGGAAGATACTAATAATATGAGTAAATGAGCTGAAAACGAGCCGAGCTCACAAACGAGCTCTAAACGGGCTCAGTTGAGCTCGGCTCATGAACTCGGCTCGTTTAGTTAATGGGCCACAAATGAACCGAACACGAGCTGGGCATGTTTAATCGAGCCAGACTCGAGCCGAGTATCTCTAGCTCGATTAACTAAATGAGCCGGACTTGGGCCGACAAAAAGAACCACGAGCCGAACTCGAGCTGAGCTTGGCTGGCTCGAGTTCGGCTTGTTTATACTCCTATTTATAGGAAAGAAAATGAAAATAAAATTTGAAAAGATGTAAATAAGCATAATTTTAAGGTTCATACTGAAAAGGGGAGAATCTTTTCTCCAACTTTGGTAGTGACGATGACTGATGAGAATAACACCAAACAAACAAACAGCGACGTTCGTTTGTTCAACCCAAAAATAAAAAAATAAAAAATCTCAAACTAAAATTCGCTCCCTGCGATTATAGGGTTCCAGTCTCTTTCGATAGATTTGAACGAGGCTCGTGTAAGTAAATTCCTCCTCCTCCTCTTCTTCTTTTTCCATTTAATTTTAATGTGAATTTTCTTGTGGAATCTTGAGCTTCATTGGATTCATGGAATCGATTCGTTTGAATCCAATGCATTTTCAGTTGCGAGGCGCGATCGTTGCAATTCTCAGTAAAAGCTGAAATCGACAATGAGAACGTTGGCTCAAGCTTTTCGACAATTTCGTTATTGTGCTTGGATTCAACGAGGGCGTCATGCTTTGCCCTGTGGAATGAATAAAATTCAGAAAGTTTTGATTTTGAGTGGTTCGCGTGATTATTATTCTTTATCAAATTCATTTCAAGATAAAGAATTTAGGAGAGGTTTAGATCAGACAAGAATCTTTTCGAGGAATCTGTCTTCCAACGATTCCGATCAAGGTTTGATGTCTTCATCCCTTAAAATTTTGTTTCATTTGATGAATTAATCGTCATATTTGATCCTTTTTTTATCATCAAAATGTGTTTTTTAATGCCATGTTACTAGCTAAGAACATCGATTAATTTGCTATCGGGGATTAGTTTCAACTCCAAGGCACAAATAAAACCAAGAGCGAAATAAAACGCTCTTCCATCACATACCGAATTAATGAACACCAAGTTTGATATGTTGTTGTTGTTGTTGGTCTTAATTTTAGCTGTTGTGGATGCTGGGAAGGCTGGCCCTTTATATGCATATGCGAGGAGAATCGCATCTGGGGAACTTGTTGATGGTGATAGCTTTCAGGTTTTAAATAATTAATGTCACTCTAAAGTAACTTTGTAGCTGTTTAGATATTTTGGGTTCGAGATTTAGTCAAGAGGATTCTATAATATGAGTTGCAGGTTGGCACCATTCATTTGCTGCAAAGACTCTATAACCAACTTGTCGAGAATGAGAATGCTTGCCTGCTTGATAGATATAAAGCATCTAACAAAGCTGGGAGGTAATTGACATTCTTCTATATGATTTGGATTTGAAATTTAATGACTTTTTTGAGTTTTGGCTTTATTTTAATTTTTTTTTGAGAAACCGGTGGATAATTAGCCACCCCATTTTGGCTTTATTTTGTGTGCTACTGCATCAACATTACAGGAGTAGGTGGTTATGGTCACGTTTAATGCCTCAGTCTTCTTATGCACCTGTCAAAGGACTATATCTTTACGGAGGCGTGGGGACAGGAAAGACGATGCTTATGGATTTATTTTATGATCAATTGTAAGTAAACACATATGTTTCTAGATATGCAATGATTCCTGTTTTACTATAGGTTTAGCATTGGTTTGCCATAAAGAAGTTCCGGTGTGCATGTCATTGATTGAATATATATGCATGCTGCAAGGATCAGCAAAGGAGATATATAAGATGCAAATGTGTTTGGGCACCAGAACTACACTAAGTGGCACTATCAAGAAACATCACAACCAAAAACTTTCTCCTTTTATTTTGATTAAGAAGAATTGGTGTGTGTTAGTTTGAATGTCAGAAGGTTAAATAAAAATTCATCTTGTTGTTAGCTCCTCCATCCATCCACACCTACGATTAAGATGAATCGAACTGCTAACTACACTTGGTGCAATCTTTTATTAGTTCCATATGAAACCTTTTTAATATTCTATCAAAATAGTCAAGCATATTTTACCCTGGAGAGACCATAAGACTCACAAGTCATCTTAACAAATTGTCATAACTAACGTCAGATATCATAGATTACTTCTATTTACAGATGTTTGTCATTGATATGATTTCTAGTTATATAGTATGAAACTATTCGACTATTTCAGTAACTATTCGGATATTGATATTGTTTTGGTATAATCTTCATCATTTAGGAGCCCTTGTTATTGTTAGATCCAATGATGATAATATTTCATTTTGCTGCCTCTGGAAGTCATCATTGCCATCCACAATTTGTCGTAGATCATTCACAGCTTTGATCCTGGCGCTTGATTGTTTAAAGGTTACTGATTTTTGATTCATTATATATGCTGAGGATAATCTAGTTATTAGAAGCAATAGATACAAAAGTTGCTTGACCTATAAGCGGAGTGTTGAGACTTGGAATATTTTATGCGAGCTCCTTATGGAATATGCTGTATCTTGTTCTTTGTACAGGCCATCTAATTGGAGGAAGAAAAGAATACACTTCCATGATTTTATGTTGAGTGTACACAGTCGTTTACAGGTATCTTTCATGTTCAATTGCTATTTAATCTTTTCAAATGTTTAAGGTGAATATTACTGCAATGGATGTTTTACCTCATATCATTATGTTTGTTCAATTGCTTATATTTACATGATTGCAGATGCATAAAGGGGTAGCAGATCCACTGGAAGTTGTTGCAGCGGAAATATCAGATGAGTCTATTCTTTTATGTCTCGACGAATTCATGGTATGTTAGAAATACAGTGGTAGGTTCTTATTTCCGTACACTTTGGTGTATTATAGATCATCACGACATTGCTTGCTTTAGTATTAATGGAAAATTTAATCTACAGGTTAATGATGTTGCTGATGCTCTGATATTAAATCGCCTTTTTGGACATCTTTTCAGCAAAGGAGCTGTATATGCTCAACTTAGCATCTTCTTCCTTTATAAAAATTTCTTCTTGACATTTTATTCTGAATATGACTACCTTTTGGTTTCATAGGTTCTGGTCTCTACTTCAAATCGTGCGCCAGATAATCTTTATGAAGGGGGTTTACAGAGAGATCTTTTTTTACCTTTTATTGCTACTCTGAAGGTGATAGACCATTTATTAATTTTAAGTATATTCATCTCTGTAACATTTTCTTACACATGCTTATAACTAACTTATGAATGTAGGAAAGATGCATCAGCCATGCCATTGGTTCTTCCACAGACTACAGAAAAATGACTTCGGTAATTATTTTTTTTACCTCAAGCATGCATTACTAGATTAAGCTGCTGTAAATTGCTCTAAGAAAACACATTTCTGTTACTATGTGCAGGCTGAGCAAGGTTTCTATTTTGTTGGACATGAGTTTTCTGAAATTCTTAAACAAAAGTTTCATGAGTTAATTGGGCAAGACACCCCTGTTCCGCAAGTTGTAGAAGTCGTTATGGGAAGACAATTGCAGGTTTTGATATACAACACTAGTTCTATTGGCCTTCTTTGTTGTTTCTTTGCTTTAACATATCAAAATTTATTTATTGGCCCTTTCACTTCCAGGTTGCACTGGGGGCTAATGGATGCGCATATTTTCCCTTTGAAGAGCTGTGTGACAAACCATTGGGGGCAGCAGATTACTTTGGCTTATTTAGTGAGTACTCTTCAAGAAATTATTACAGGGTTGATGAATGTATCAGTCACACACACACACACACATGAGTGCTCTTCAAGAAATTATTGCAGGGTTGATGAATGTATCACACACACACACACACACGAGTACTCTTCAAGAAATTATTGCAGGGTTGATGAATGTAACAGTCACACACACACACACACACACGCACGCACACTTCGCCGATTATAATTGATTATTATTGTTAATTTTTCAGAAAAGTTTCATACATTGGCATTGGAAGGTGTGCCAAAATTTGGTCTCCACAATCGTTCTGCAGCTTACCGGTTTGTTACCCTGGTTGATGTGAGTTGATGCTTCTACCAAATCTGATGATTTTTATATTTTCTTTTGCCGCTAGTTCATTCAATGTCTAATCTCTATATGTCATTTACGTATGTGGGCTTAATCATAAATATGACCTTCCTGTTGCTGTTACTGAATCTAAGTTTAGAGAAGTGGCATTTGCTGCGACCTAACTTTTCATGGGGTACACCAATTAATCAGGCACAGCAAGATTTCGTGCGCCCTTCTGCCCCACTAATGTTTACCTCGTATAACACATATACCCTCTCAAGTTAGTTATTAGCACAAACACCCCCTTTGTTCATTGATCAAAACACTCAAATTCAACTTGAATGACACAAACAAGTCTGAAGTCAAATCAACCAATTATTTGAGTTGCTTAGATTTGAATTTGATTATGTTTAGGGTCATAATAGATGAACAGAGGGAATGGTTGTGCCAATAAAGCACTGGAGGGGGTATAAGTGCGCTACAGGGTAAACTGTAAGGAAATTTTGTGCAGTTAACCCTTAATTGAAATGATGGACGTTACATGGCTAATCCAAAGAAAATGCTTTTTGGGATATTGGGATTTTGTTATTATCTTGGTGTTGACCTGTCATATCCTAGGACACTTGGCTTGATACACAATATTAATGGCTTCTTTGTTCAGGTGATGTATGAGAACAAGTCGAGATTGTTGTGTACAGCTGAGGCTTCTCCAATAGAGCTATTTGAAAAAATTGTGACAGTAGCTGATGCCCAAAAGATATCTCCTAGAACATCTTCTCGCTCACAGAAAACAGACGACATTGATCTCTGTGTGGACAATGAGCTAGGGTTTGCCAAGGACCGAACCATCAGCAGGTAGTCTTCTCTTCTGATTCTACTTTCTCGATTTAGCTTCTTGAGGCCGCACACCATACTTACAAAGCTGGACAAACTATTTGTAAATAGTTTACTTTTGATATTTGATAGGATAGTCAAAAATATAATCCATGCTGATAGATTCATGATATTAGCTTGAATTTATTAGAGATGCATAGGTAGAAAACCTTTTTTTAGAAGGAAAAATCTTGTTTGTTTTAAAAGATTCTTCGTCTTTTCATGGCACAAATCCAGTAGTGTCGAATTTAACGTCATATTTTCCTGGGTATGCTTTATATGCTTAATGGTTATCACAGTCCCTAGAATAATGTGCTGATAATGTTTTAAAATATCGTGTATTTACAATTTCAGCAAATTTCATTACTTCTTTTTGCAATACCAGTATCAATTTGATGAAACTCCTCATGCGCACTTCCTTGATGCTTTGATATGTTTTCTAATAGCTGACCCCTACATATTTGGGATTTGAGCTGATAGTTTGGTCCGAATTGCTAAAAGAAGCATGCTGATAGTGTAAAATAGAGTTTAAATATGCTCAAAGTAATAATTATTTATCATCGAGATTCATAAAGGGTAACACACTGATTATATAAATGTTATATTTAATTGCATGCGTGCAGCTATTAGCACTCTATTATACATTTCATCGATTTGGTTTAATATTGGAATTGATGAATTTTAGATTATAATAGGCTGAGATCTTCAGAACATACATTAGTCTTCAACTTTGTTTTTCACAAAGATTAAAAAAAGTCGTGACATTTTACAAAAGACTGTACTTTTGGTTGAAAAAGTCCGTCATAAATTGCATCATGAAACCATCACAAGCAACAACCATTTTCAGGAATACCTGAGCTTGGTTTTACATCAGCCCAAACCTTAAGCTTATTTTCTATAAATTAGGATTCATAGACTCAACCAATTGAATAAATTGCTTCGTGCAAGTTGTCTCACCGCCCACTTGTTCAAGCTTTTAGGTGATTCGGTATTTTCTGATGTAGTAAAGCAGCAGGGTTCGAGAACTTTTTGGTTCAAACTCATTGTTGATAGTTAAATATCTGGCTAAATTTCACTAAATTGTCGTTAACTATGCTGTCTTTTACTAAACTACCTTAATGTTTTTCTTATAGTAAACTCGCTTGAATCCAAGTTTAAGGAGAGTTATTCATTCAAATACTCTTTGATGCAGCGGTTTACAGGAGCTTGATATTTTCTTATAAAAAAAACCTTAAGGTGGTTAACTGAAAAACGCCCGTAGTTAACAGCAGCTTACAACATTTAGCCTGAATACATTCAGTTTACCATAAGCTATTCTGACTTTCAAAGCGAACTTCTTTTCGCTGGAGGTCTTTCCACGTGAACCTTTGGTCTATAAAAATTGGTTTTCTTAGTTTTTCAACAATTCTTTTCCCTGATGTCTCAGATTGACAGAGATGAACAGTAGAGAATACCTGGAGCAGCATGAGGCCAATTTACAGGAGATGGCTTGCTCTTCATAATTGTATGCCCATGAGAACCAATTTGTGAGAATTTTGAAGAATTATTTCATAGGGATCCAGATCGCAGGCGCTTGATCTCCCCAAAAAATCTTCGTTGGATCAGAAATTTTTTTAAACTGATTCTACTGAATAAAACCGATCTGATGTATCTAATTTTGAGCCTTTGTGCTACAAATGTAAAACATTATATATCTAATAAAGTTATTTATAGGTTTTTACCCCGTACTTACAATATAGCATTGTATCTAATAAACCTATTAATAAAGTTATTTTTGGTTTCTTACCTGCCTGCTTACGGGTATATCATTGTATCTAATAAACTTATTCTTAGACTGAACACAATGGACTGGTAAATTATGAGAACAGAGGTATTGTGAAGCAGCTCTGCGAAGCTTCCTGCGGCTCAGAGACTGAACAAGCGGGACCCGTCCACGTCAGCAGGACCTGGCCCTCCGGTTTCGCCCCTGCAGCCCGTCAGCAGGAGCTGGCTGGCCCTCCGGTTTCGCCCCTGATAGGATTATCCATGGGGCTCTGGATTTTTATCTATGTCCCATATTTTTTATTTGGATTTTTGTCTACTATAAAATGCAATACTATACCTTTTGATGGAGGTCCTTTTCGGGTCTCCCTCAGATGTTGTCTTCCGTCGATCTCCCGGTGAATTTGGAAGGTGATCTCCTGTTGCGTGCAGGTCTTAATGGGTTTTGAGGAGATTGGTGATTTGAGGAGTTTAGCGCCGAGTACCTGCAAAGAAGTCCCGGGGTGGTTTGGTACCACCGAGGACCCTCCGACGATCAAGTTAGCACGAGATCCGAGCAGAGTAACGGCTAAATGGGGTGAACAAAAGCTTACTTGACCCCTCTGTGATGGTTTTTTTTATAGTGGCGGCAGCACGCAGCAGCAGGCGTGAGAATCTCGCCGGCAATTACGCTCCCGACGTCACGCCCGCGTATAGAGCGGATCGCCCATTAATGGGAATCGTGATGGCGTGGAACGTGGGATGTTGCTGGCGAAGAATCTGCGCGTGGCGAGATTTGCGGAGCGGCGGTTACGCCTGTGAGTGGTAGAGTTGGTCGGTCGGAGGGACCGAGGAAGATGGCCTCGGCTAGGGAGCTCGGAGATGAGCAAGAGGGCCGAGGAGTCTTGGTCCTGTGGCAGCTCGGGGCGAGCTGAGGGGCCGAGGAGGCCAATTTGCACGGGGCTCCGAGGAGGGCCAGCTTGTGCTTGCAGGTCGGGTACAGGGGTGGCCTGGTCGGCCCCTGTGGGCCCCTTTTTTTGAGTTCAGGGACACGTCATCCGCCACGTGTCCTGATCATGTAGATCGCCAATATTGAGTATCATCATTAGCCCCCACTCTTATCCCGACTAGTCAGCGGGTCGGGTCGGGAGTGAACTGCCGGGCAGCCCGGGGCGAACTCCCTCCTAAGGTTTCGTCGGGACACGTTCCCGGGCTCTCATCTGTCTTTTCTGTCAGCGAATTAGAGCGAGATCATTGCATTTAAGGAAGGTGCGCCAGTTCGTGCATCCTGCCACTGAAGCGACGGTCCACGTGTCAAGCGTCGGTTGGCCGACGAGACGTGCGCAGACTTGTGGCGTCTGATGAGGTGCGGTCCAGTGTGGGAACGATAAGTGGAGCAATCGGAGCCGTTGGACGCTACGAGGCGTTTTGGCGGGAGATGAAGGGCGCCGTTGGATGAGGTCGTTTGCGGTGATAAGTAGAGGTAGGGCCCATTTCGGGGCCCCTACTCTTTCATATTCCTTTTCTTCTAAGTCTTGGCCGCTCGGCGCTCGTCTTCTTTCTTCCGCTTTTGCTTCCCGAGGACCCATCTTCTTCAAGTTAGATGTCTTCTTTCGAGAGATCTGTAGATATCGTAGGAGTAGGTTCTAGGGACCCTTTAGTTGAGCCTGAGTCTTCTCGGGGAGTAGGGATCGGACCCTCTTCTCGGTATCGCGCGGCGGGGGCAGCCTCCAGGGAGGAGGCGGTAGATGCTGCCCCTGGCGCCTCGTGTTGGGTGAGGCATGAGGACGAGCTCGCCAATGCTCGAGCTCGCTTCTACATCCCCTCATGTTATACGCTTCGTCTGGCCAAGGCCGGAGAGAGGTCAGACCAAGTGCGGGGTAGGGAGATCGCCCTGTACTTGGAAGCCTTTTGGGGTGGATGCGCCTGCCCTTCTCTCCCGAGATTGTCGAAACGCTGAACTTCTTTGGGTTAGCCCTTGGCCAACTAATGCCGAATTCATGGAGGTTTCTCTTCGGGTTCCTGGTCCGCCTGAAGTTACAGGCGGTTCCTTTCAGCCTTTCCCTCCTCGACTCTTCCCTCATTTTCAAAAATCATCCTGAGGGTCGAGCGGGCGACCCGAGGTGGGTCTACCTCTCCTTTAGAAAGCGACAGGGGGCGCCGCCGGGACAGGGGTTGTGGCTCTGCCTTCTTCCATTCACGACTGGAAGAAGAAGTTCTTCTTCGTCTTGCCCCCCGAGGGCGAGGACTGGCACGTGCCTACCAAGTGGTCGAGGGAAAAATGCTAGCCGAAGAACCAGTCCAATGACCCCGCCGCGGTGAGAGTGGCGTCGTGGGAGCCCATCCCCCGATTCGACGTGCTGCTATCTGAGAGGGTCCTGAGTTGGGCCGGGCTCAGCCCCGTTGAGTTCGTCGGTAAGTTAGGCTTGCCTTTGGCTTTTATATTGCTCGTGTCGCTGACTTCTTTGCATTTGGTTTGTGCAGGACCCATGGATATGGACGAGCTTCGAGCTTCTATGCGCCAGCCGAGGAAGGTCACGAAGGCTGGGGGCGCCAACTCTTCTCGTGCGAATCCTGCCCCGGCTCCCTCTCCTCCGGTGGCCGCGTCCCGTGAGCATTCGGGGGCGGAACCCGCCCTGGGGCCGAGCAGAGCGCCGGGCCGAAAGCGGGCCCGAATTCTGGAGGACCCGCCTCAGAGGAGGAGATCGGCTCCCCATCGGAGCCGCTTAAGAGGTCTTCCCGGAGGCCTTCCCGGGGCTCGCCCTCGCCGATCATGGTGGAGGAGGGGGGCCTCCAGTTCGCAGTGCCCTCGGGGCTATCAGTCGCGGATAGCCTGCTGCACGACATAAAGAAGTCGGCAGGGGGTAGGATCCCCAGGGGAACCTTCAGGGCTCAGATGGCGTCCATCGCCCAGGAGTCCGTGCAAGTTAGTGCTCGGTTGTTTGTGAAATTCGGCGCCTCCTTCGTCTTTCTGATCTCTTTCCTATCTTTCAGTTTCTCCAGCACGTTGCCCTCGCCTTACGCATGGAGGCCGAGGTGATAGCCCCGGCGATGAAGGCTGCGGGCCAGCTCGCCTCGCTGGAGGAGAGCTCCAAGCGGGAGCTGGAGGCGGTGATGGCGAGGGTCGCCGCCCTGGAGGGCGAGGTGGAGGCCGGGAAATGGGAGGTTGCCCGGTACCGCGAGACCGCCATGGCTGCCGAGGCCAAGCTTGAGGACGCTCAGGTGCTCGCCGGCAACCTGAAGAAGACGGCGAAGACCCTCCAGAAGGAGCTGGGGGCGGCGGCCGAGTCGGCGAAGTTGGCCGACCTCTCGGCGGCGAAGGTGGTGGAGGGCTACAAGAAGTCGAAGGACTTCTATGATGACCTGGCCGTGGCCACAACCCTCATTTGGCACGAGGCCCTCGACGCCGTTAAGGCCCGGATGCCGGAATTCGCCGACGAAGAGCTCCGGGCTGAATTCCCCCTTGCGGACGCCGAGGAGCAGGGGAAAGAGATTCCTGACGAGGAAGTCGCCGAGGACCCTGCTCGTCTTGTGGCGGATGTCGAGGATCCCGAGGTCGCGCCTGGCCCCGAGGCCTAAAGCCCTCGTCTTCCTTTTCCTTTATTTTGTTGTTTCTGGAATTTTTGTAAGCCTCCGAGTAGTTTGTAAGGCTGGGGAGCCCAAAATACCCTTTGTAAAGACTTTGCCTTCGGTAATAAAACTTTTTCTTTGGTTTCATCGGTTTACACTTTATCTTCTGTTTGTGAAGAACGCTCGTAAAATATCTCTGCTTGCATTGTTGGGCTTCCATGTCATGCCAGCTATCTGTCTAACGATCATTCGTCGAGTTGATTTCGGTCACTTGCCAAGCGCGCCAAACGCTGCTGAGAAGGAGGCGTCTCCATGGCCCCAAAGTCGAGGGGGGATCGCCCAGACTTAGATAGACCTGATGTCCCTTATTGGGGCCTCGGATCCTCTGCATGTGATGGGCAGAGGGCCGTCCGCCGTATTTGTGCCGAGCATGAATGGGAAGCTGCTCGGTTGCCCCTTGGAGAGGGCTTTTGACTTCTGGCGTTGCGAGCAACGACCACTAGCCGGGGATGGTCGAGCGAGGGTCGGGCTCGACTGTCTCTGGGAGGACTTTGGATCTTTAGCGTTGGAGGGGCTGTAAGAAGCCCACTAAGGATGGCCGGACAGTGAAGCTGCGCGGTTGCCTCTTGGCGAGGGCTTTGATCTCTGGCGTCGTGGGTAGGCAACTACCAGTCTGGGATGACCGAGCGGGGTAGCCGCTCGGATGTCTCTTACGAGGGCTTCGATCCCTGGCGTCATGGGCAGGGAGCTACCAGCCGAAGATGACCGAGCAGGGTAGCCGCTCGGTTGCCTCTTGCGAGGGCTTTGATCCTTCAGGACGGGGACCGGCAGGGTTACTGCTCGGTGCCTCTAGGCGAGGGCTTTTGTCCTGAAGGATAGGCGAGTGAGGGATCCTCGGGCTCGACTGCCTCTGGGAGGGCTTTCTGATCCCTGGAGTTGCGGTAGGGAATCTACCCGCCAGGGACAACCGAGCAGGGATGACCGGGCGGTGAAGCTGCGTGGTTGCCTCTTGGCGAAGGCTTCGATCTTTGGCGTCGTGGGTAGGCAACTACCAGCCTAGGATGACTGAGCGGGGTAGCCGCTCGGATGCCTCTTGCGAGGGCTTCAATCCCCGGCGTCATGGGTAGGGAGCTACCAGCTGAAGATGACCGAGCAGGGTAGCTGCTCGGTTGCCTCTTGCGAGGGTTTTGATCCTTCAGGATGGGGACCGAGCAGGGTTACTGCCCAATGCCTCATGGCGAGGACTTTGATTCCTGTCGGTTGTGGTGGGAAGCTACCAGCCGGGGATAGCCGAGTAAGGACTCGACTGCCTCTGGGAGGACTTTGGTTCTTGGCGCGGGAGGGGCTGTAAAAAGCCTACCAAAGACCTTAGCCGGGCAGGGTTACTGCCCGGTGCCTCTTGGCGAGGGCTTTTTTCCTGAAGGATAGCCGAGCGAGGGATCCTCGGGCTCGACTGCCTCTGGGAGGGCTTTCTGATCCCTGGCGTTGCGGTAGGGAAGCTGCCCGCCAGGGATAGCCGAGTGAGGGTCAGGCCCGACTGCCTCTGGGAGGGCTTTCTGATCCCTGGTGTTGCAGTAGGGAAGCTACCCGTCAGGGATAGCCGAGCGAGGGTCGGGCTCGACTGCCTCTGGGAGGACTTTCTGATCCCTGGCGTTGCGGTAGGGAAGCTACCCGCCAGGGATAGCCGAGCGAGGGTCGAGCTCGACTGCCTCTGTGAGGACTTTCTGATCCCTGGCGCTACGGTAGGGTAGCTACCCGCCAGGGATAACCGAGCAGGGTAGCTGCTTGGTTGCCTCTTGGCGAGGGCTTTGATACCTAGCGTTGCTAGTAGGGAAGCTACCAGCGAGGGATAGCCGAGCAGAGAAGCTGCTAGGCTGCCTCTACGGAGGACTTTGATCCTTAGCGTTGGAGGGGCTGTAAGAAGCCTACTAAGGATGACCGGGCAGTAAAGCTGCGCGGTTGCCTCTTGGCGAGGGCTTTGATCCCTGGCGTTGCGAGTAGGGAAGTTACCGGCCAGGGATAACCGAGCATGGCAGCTGCTCGGCTGATTCTTCATGAGGTTTCGCCCGACCATTCGGTTGCAGGTATGGGGAACAGGAACGGTCGCGGTGAACGTGCGCGCAGCACGCGCATCGATTGAACGGGGAGGCGAAGCGTCAGAGTCTCGTCGTTTCGATTCCGTCAGAGGAGGCTCAATGATCGCCCAAAAGACGAGTATCGGCCCGTGAGATCTGTGGCCATGGGACGTAACTTGCTGATGGTCAGCCGTGTCGACGAGGGTAGAGTCTTCTGGAGGCGGAGGAGCGGCGATCTGGGGCCCTGGCCTGGCCGTTTGGACTTTAGTCGATCTATTCGGCCGGCGAGGGCGTTGATGACGGTCGCCGGAGGAGGTCCATCCGCGCCTCCGATGAGGGGGAGGCGGCGGCTGGTACCTGGATCTTCAGGGTGATCGCGCGCCATGTGGACGGAGATCGGAAGGCCAACTTTGTTTTTGTGGAGCTTGCGTTCCCACAGACGGCGCCGACTGATGGAGGTCCTTTTCGGGTCTCCCTCAGATGTCTTCCGTCGATCTCCTGGTGGATTTGGAAGGTGATCTCCTGTTGCGTGCGGGTCTCAATGGGTTTTGAGGAGATTGGTGATTTGAGAAGTTTAGCGCCGAGTACATGCAAAGAAGTCCCGGGGTGGTTTGGTACCACCGAGGCCCTCCGGCGATCAAGTTAGCAGGAGATCCGAGCAGAGTAACGGCTAAGTGGGGTGAAAAAAAATCTACAAATACAACTTTACAAAGAACATCGTGAAATAGAAAATCCTTTTTGCATATTTCATTCAAAACGTTTAAAATATAACTTTATAAGATGCATATAACTCTATATTTGCCTGCGGTTTTTTTGTATTTATGTCCATTTCCAAAATTAAACTTTAGGGTTTTAATTGCATAGGACCTCCAAAGATCGATACTTACAAAAACAACCTCCGAAGTCTTTAAGGTCCATGCACTTTAAATTAGTACTTAGCACCGTTGTTGGGTTGTAAACAAAGACGGTTTGGGGGGCGATATCTTCCCTTTTTTTAGCATCTCTTTTGCATGTCCACCACCTCACTTGTGCCATGGAGGCACAAACGAACTATAACACCTTAAATCTCGGGGTATCACGGCGGCTTCGCATCCGTTCGTTTTGGATCAGACGGTCCCAGTTGCCTTCAATCGACCCTCCGTTGGATCGACGTTAAGTTAGACGTCATTTTTTGTGATCTCCTAATAACGCCGTTCCAAGAGAGAATATTCCTCTTCATCTCCCTCGTAAATTTCTCCGATTTCGTTTCTTTTTCTATTTCTTTTGTTCTTTGTTCTCATTCTATTCTCGTTGGCTTCGTTCTCGCTCTTCGAGGTTCGTAAAACCCTAGCCCCCAAATCTCTTCAATTTTTGAATCGAGACTGAATTCGATCACTGATTTCAGCTGCTATTTACTGAAATATCCGAGTATTTGTGCTTTGTTTATGTTAGGGTTAGGGATTACTATACATAAATCTGAGTCTTTTTCCTTGCATTTTTCGAGTTTAGAGAATTAAGAGAGATTTTAGGCGATAATTTGGTAAATTTAAAATTTCCATCGATGTTTGATCGTATAGTACACTACTTTATGAGGAAATGGAAGTATAGTACCCTAGTTATACAGCCTCCCTTTTTTCTTCAACTTCTGATGAGTTTTTATTTAGTTCTTTTTGGTTTTGATAATGACACCAACCTTTGCCTGTTGTAGAATATAAAATATATTTCATCAGCCTTCATCATAACTTCGAAAATTGTAAGCGGCTGTCGCCTTATGGCCAAATATCCGACCCGGCCCAAATTACTGGGTATTGAGAAGAACCGCGTACGTTGCAACCGCGTCAAGCGCGAGATAGAGGAATCATGGGAAGCTATCTCTCGGAGAAAAATTCTGGGCAGTTCAGAGGGTGAAGGGCGGAGGAGGTGGCCTATATATTGCAAAGGATACATCTCCTTGAAGCATCGATCAATACATCTCATCCTCTTTACCGGATCCCTAAAATTCCCAAAACCTTGAAGTATAAATTTATAGGTTACTCTGAAAAATCCGAGGGATATAGTTTCTTTCATGAAGAAAAAGGGTTCATTGAAAGTAGGGATGCTACTTTTCTAGAAAATATAGAGGAAAGGGAACAAGTTCAAGAGGATGTACCACATCTACTAAACTTAGATGATGTTCCCAGAGATGACCTGGATATAATGGATGAAGTTAATCATCCAATTATGGAAAATAAACATTTAAATGAGAATATACCCATAGAAAATCAACCAGCTGAACCTGTTCAATCCACAAATGTTAGTGGCAATAAAAGACTAGAACAACACCTACATGGATAGATAACTACCATCTATATTCATGTGAACCATTTTGTTTCTCGGTAGATATTGATGTGAATGAGCAAACTGACTCTCTAAATTATGAGGATGCGATAAACACACATGAATCAGATCAATTGCTGGAAGCCATGGAAAAGGAGCTTGACTCAATAGAAGAAACAATGTATGGGAGCTATGTAACTTATCAAAAGATAGGAAGTCCATAGGATACAAATGGGTGTTGAAGAAGAAATATCGAGCTGATTGGTCTGTTGATACATTTAAGGCCCGATTAGTTGCAAAAGGCTCTATTCAAAAGGTATGTATAGATTATCGGGAGACTTACTCTCCGATGGCCAACTTTGCATCTATTAGAATAATCTTAGCTATTGTTGCATATCTTGACTTGGAATTTTTCCAAATGGATATCAAGACTGCATTCCTCAACGGAGAGTTAAAGGAAGCAATATATATGAGACAACCGGAGAGATTTCAGGTCCAAGGTCAGGAAAAATGGTATATAAATTGAAAAGGTCTCTATATGGTTTAAAACGGTTATCTATACAATAGTATCTCAAATTTCACAATACCATTATCCAACTTGGTTTCGTTGCAAACAAATTGGATAACTGAGTGTATGTCTTGTAGAGTGGGAGCAGTTTTTCAATATTATCCTTGTACACGGATGATATTTTGCTCGCTGAAAATGACATAGAAGTATTGAACAAAATCAAATCAACACTTAGTAGTGAATTTGAGATGAAGGACATGAGAGATGCATCCTATGTTCTTGGTATACAGATCCTTAGGGATAGAAAGTCTAGAATGTTAAGTTTGAACCAAGAAAGGTATTTGTACACAATACTTAGAATATTTGAGATGCAGAATTTGTTAGATATAGGGCCCTCAAGGCAATTATTATAATTGCAGGTAGGCGATTATGATAATTGAATGAGGATCTATACAAGTAGAACAATCTTAGTTGAGATGATAGTATGCTATCAGTTTGTCTTTATCATTGATGTGTTACTTGTTCTTACGTGTTGCTAATACATAATGATAAAACTCGTAGGATTCTTACTTGACTACCAGTATTATGATGGCGATCATATACGTGAGAGCTGAGTAGTCCATAAGCGTTAAATGTCCATAGTCGTAGGAGTATCGAAACTGGACATCGATATTCCGGAGTAGATTAGTGTATACGTTTCGAGACCCCGACGAGAGGCGGTAGCCGGTATCACAAGCCATTGGTGTCGTGTCACTTAATATAGTATACAGGTGTTCACTGGAGATGAGTGCACTGGACGGACTCGCCGAGAACTTCTAGATGGTATTATATCTATCGTCAAATGGAAGTTCTCTAGTGGCATGAGTACATGTTAGTCTTTTGGCCTGAGATCGTCATTTGTCTCGTGTGAGTTTTCACTGTACTCAGATTACTACCTTTTCATGGCTCAAGAGGAGTCGTGCAAACATGTTTTAGTTAGGTATAATCCCGAGCTATATGGAGGCAGTGAGCGATTGTCAGGGATTCATCTCTCTTACTATTAGGAGTCGATGTCGCGCTGTGTTCGGTTGGCCATCACCCTAAATCCGTGGCCACGGTGGATGAGATTTACTGATATGAGTTCAGTAGTTTCTCGGTTGGTGATGAGCTTGACTCCTACATGACTTTTCAGGTTATTAAAGGTCTGACATTATCCATCCCCTAAGCCCTATCTGCGATACTCATAGACGAAGAGACCGGACTATACAGAGATGGTCACATTCAACCTCAGTAAGATACAGACGAACTTGATTATCGACCTCCCTTTCGGCATATACCTGGGTAGCTGTTATGTACAACTAGTGCCGCTGACGTGCTTGTGATTATGGATTTATCCAGTAATCACTGTCAGCGTATTGTCGAGACTTTAGAGTCCCACACAGAGGGTTTTTCCGGTTCAGGCGATATAATGTAGATAATGTATGTTGGTACATACAGGTATCCGATTAAATATGTGTATATGCTACACGGATTTTAATCGTACGGTTGATAATACTAGTGGCTTAGAATTAAGTCGGATTATTAAATCATGTTTTGATTTAATAATTTTTATATATATATATAATATTCTAGTATTATTGTCCACTATTCATTCTCTCTCTTGACTATTCGTATTTTTATACGGATACGCGTATATGTATTTCGATACGTATACCAGGTTATATTCCGTATTTTTACGGAATATCTTCTAGAAGAAGGACACCTCATTTATGAATATTCATATAATGAGGTGGAGAGTGATGTGGTTTTAGTTATGGTTGGAGGTATGTAGAGAGGAATGAGCTTCATTTGTTTTTTGGAAAATGATTGTGATATTTTTTGTGTTTGAAAAAAATTATGAAGCCATTCTATTATTCTTGTTTTCCACACTTGGTTCATTTTTGGTGATGGCTACCTCTTCATTCCCCTCTCCTTTTTGCTTGACCTCTTGAGCATTGGTTTTGAGAGAAAATTATATAGGAAAATTTCTACATCCTTACTCTCCATTCCTAGCAAGTTTGGGGCGTTGGTTGCTTCACTAAGTGAAGCTGGAGTTTGAAACGGTTCTCTCAGATGGATCATCTTCGGTAAGGACGGTCGCCATTCAAGTTTGTTCCCGATGGCCTACGAGAAGCTTGGAGGGGTCTTCCACGATTGGGTAGACATACATCAAAGGTTGTATTCCCTAAACATTGCATGCTAGTTTTCTAGTTTAGTGTTTGGATCGATCGTTAGGGATTAGTTTCAAGTGCTCTTTTTAAAATTTTTGTTTTTCGATTTTGCATTGGCCGCGGTGTTAGCGGCGAGAGCATCAGGAACTTTCAATGGTATCAGAGCCAACTCAAATACTAGAACTAGTTTAGACGATATTTTAGTTTCGAGACCGAATTTTTTCTCGTAACTATTTTTCGATTCCAAGCTACTGTCCATTTTAAAACTTTGCTCAATTTTTTTTTAAACAACTGCGGAAGACTTGTCGTTTGAAAATAAAGCTTAGAACAAAATTAGACGAAATCTGGCCATGTTTTGGCCGCCGGTTGTGCTGTCACGTCGACGCAAAATTTGCCAAAAGACCCTGGATTTTTTTCAGTACCTTGGAATCTTAGAAACTTGATTTGTGGTATTGTTTGTTTTACCCCAGATTTCAGTTTGTGTAGTTTTCACATTGGGGCATTTCGAGACTGTTTTCGGTCGAAATTCTAACATTGTTAATGATCCGTAGTTTGTATGTGTTGTTAAATGTCGTGTAATTGCTATATGTTCAATTAGACGGGATTGCACACTTGCTTGTGTTACTTGTTTCTATGATATATATATATATATATATATATATGATGGTTTAGACGGATTGTCGTAACGGATAGCCCCTCATGTGATTTGCTTATACGGTTTTGATTTATATTGTTGTATTCACTTGTTTAGGACGAGCTCCAACTTGTGGCCACCGTTTCCATATTATATATATTCTTTTATTAGGGCACGATCAGGATGCGGTCGATGCCACCGTTCTATATATTTCTTTTCTGTATTAGGGTTAACTTAGGGGAAGTGCTTGAGTAGCCGGCTTCTCGAATGCAGCATGTGGCCATCTCATGGAGTTGAGACCGGACCACCTCGCTCTAGAATTGACGGGTTGCTCACCGCACTTGTAGGGGTTATAGGATCGACCTGCGAAAGGATGCATAAGTTACCGGATTCTAGAAAGTGACGGGTGACCGACTCATGTCATTGAGGGCAAGTTATCCAATTTCTAGAATTGGCAGGTGGCTTGCCGCACTCGTATAGGTCTAGAATCGACTTTGTATGGGCTATCCACATGACCGGAGAACATCGCGTTTTATTTGTGGCTCAAATGAAACGCAGGGCTTCTAGTTTATCTGCTATTCCATATTATTGTTCGCATGCATGTGATGGTTATTATTTGCCTTTGATGTTTATTACTTGTCTGCGATAATATATATTATATATATTTAGTAGATACTTCTATATGTTTTGTATCAGCGCTAGCCCTGTCCCCGTTCTGCCGTAAGTTATCTTACAGTGAGGACCCAGGACCCCTTGGCAAATGCGGATGGCATATAAAAGCATGTTATTTTTGGTTGTTTCTGGTGTAGCTTAGAAACTTGATTAATGGGACTGCATTATATGTTTAATGCAAAGGAAAACAAACCTATATAATATCAAAACTAATTTTTAAAACTACTCGTTTTTTTTCAAAACTCATAGTTGTATTCTTTTACTTTGTATAGAGGTATTCGGTTAAGAATATCCTCCACCTCATTTTATAAGGAAAGAGTCTTGATCCCTTCACGGAGAGTTTGCTCTTAAGCAAAAATTTATATTACTAGTTTTAAAGACGGAGCCTGAACCACTCCATTTCAAAGCCACTCGAGTTTCTTCAATGATATCAAGTTCATTACGTTAAAGTTTTTTTGCTAAAAACCAGTCGTAACCCTCCGTCATTTCAAATAAGTAGCTCATAGTATTCGTGCTATGTATGTTGGTCTCCATCAAGGCATAGTGTATAGTGGCTAGGTGATGCTTGTCTGAAGCATGGATATACGATTATTTAAGACAGCCGCATATACACAACAACAACAACTGAGCCTTTTATCCCAAGCATATGGGGTAGGCTACATGAACCAACATGAGAATCACGCCGGGTCCAGCACATGAATCCTCTGTCTCCACTCACTTCTATCGAACAATATACTTTCATTGAGTCCTTTGGCAACCATATCGTTTCGTATCACCTCCATCCATGTTTTCTTCGGTCTCCCTTTTGCCCTTTTGCCATTACCCATATCGAGAGTATCTATTCGTCGAACCGGTGCTTCCATAGGTCTTTATTAAGGACTTGTGCGGGTGGGTCTAAATCAATCATGGATAATGACAGGTTGAACTTGACTAGTGACTTATAGCATGTTGATCTATCAAGGCCATGAAGTCGCTTGGGGCAAAAACCATATCGGGAGTTTCAAATATGAAGGAAACTTACCAAGTTTGCGCATACTTTCTGAAGTGGTAATTTTGGTCGGCTTCCGTCAAAGTTATCACACAATAATAGTTGGATCCCGATTCCCACTGATGAGTATGTATTACTTCTCGGAAGATTTTCACTTCATAATTAGCTAACCTATTAGGCGTCTAGAAAGTGTTAATGAGTTTACGCCTCTACAGAAACGATGTTATTTAATTGGGTCCGTGCGAAAGCACGGGGGACCTCCCTCGAAATACCAACACTGGTCTGGCTGAACGATTAGCAAACTTGGAAGGTGTATATAATCTCGACTAGTTCTCCTTTTAGGGTTTGAAGAAGAATTCGAGCAAACAGTGGAAGCCATCTTGATTAGATAAAGTAATTAACCAATCTAATATTGAAAAAGTGCATGATGGGTGTTTCTTTTCTCTCTTTCTCTAGTTACAACGACCCATGGCTGATCTTAAACTAAAACTCATTAACTAAGTTAACCGAACCTTAAACACTTTGGCTTTGGATTCACGACAAAGTCGTATATTTTCCTGCCACTCCTACTTTTCCTTTGCATTTCTCCAGAACATCCCGTATTAATACGATGATCCATATTGCTTGGAAATGTCATCGTATAGTTATATACGAACTCGAAATTATTTCTGTCGAGAATGGCCACCGGTTCTGGAGAAATTGAATAGAATTATTCGGTTGTTTCTTCCTTTTACCTTCTCTCAGGTTGCAAGAGCTCCTTGTATTAGGAGAGTACACCTATTATGCTTATTAGATAGTTTTCTTCCAAATCTTAGGCTGATACCGAAAGGTAGGAAAGAAAGAAAACCAATTAGTATAACTATGGTATACAGAAGGTAAGATGTAGAGACATATAAAAGGGTTGAAGTGAGAGCAAGAAAAATTGCAACTAATATCATTAATCTGGATATTGGAAAAGGCATTACTAGGAATATCCGGTCATCCCCTTAAAACATTTATGTGTCAGAATTTCTATGTTTTTGTAATTGAGAACTGTTTTCCCAATTAATTCTGACTCCAGAATATGTATGTACCGGATTTAGATCTTACATCTGTACGGCGTTATAGATGCCGAGTAGGAGCAGAATATTGGAAAATGGATGATTTGATTCTCAATATTGGAATTCATAGCAATTTGTGATATTGGATTAAATCGTCTGATTTTGCCCTAACGGCAAATTTTGGCTTCGAATAACCGTTATGCACCAATTTTTAAAATAAAATATCCGTATCTTTATTTTATATAGTGAGATATAAATTTTGAAAATTGGGTTCCAAACATTTACCTTTATCAGTTGAGTATAAGGTAAGGTGTATTGAATAACGGTGTAAGATATTCTTGACCAAATATAGTTTTCAATCTACAACACATGGAGCATGAGTTAGTATATTGTTGGGACTTATACATGAAAATATATGTTGTCCAATGTCCTTTAGGACAAGAGGTTGGCACTCTTAATTCATTCAAGTTTATCTATGAGTTCTCTGGTTTTAGATACGCATTCGTTGAAATGCAAGGTCCAAAGATTTCGAGAAGTTTATAGATGTAAAAATAAAGTAGAGCACCATACATTGGAAGTATCAGGAATTTTCGAGGTGATCGAAAATGTAAATAGTATGCTAGGTATTCCATCATAGTAATATTGAAAACTTGATTCTCTCACAGGTTACTCATTCGTGGGTGCGCTCCTTGATGAGTAATGCTGTATTAGCCTTTTTCCATTTGTGATATGCACTGGAAACGGCTGCATAAAATTTGAATCTGGTTCCATCTAAATTAGTGCTTATGATTCTATATGGACATAGATTGGTTGCATATCTTGATATTATTAAAATATGGAGTTATCCGGTTTATATTTAAAAGCAGAATCCGGACAAACTCAAGTCACGCTTCGGTAATGGCAGTTTATGGATTATCCCAAGCAATTGCTAGGGTTTTGATTCTGCCATTTTCTAGATCAATAGTTACATTGTTCTTGGCTCATCATCTTTTTATAAAAGAAATCATTTTGCAAAAGAAACTAGTGGGAGTATGGTAGAACTGGAAATGATTCTAGAACCACAAACGGTTATCGAAAATTAAGTAGAATCTAAGGATTCAATTGGACTCGACAAACTATTAGTCACTCCGCAGATTTTAGTAGGTGAGCTCAGCCACCTGAGAGATACTTCGTAGATGGTGATAAGGAGTTCAGTATCATGGTTATGATGACCTTACTTGTTATCTGCAGGTCATAGGAAGTGGTAACTTTCAGATGACCGGATGCTTTATATCCAAGATGGACTCCACGTACTTCAGCAAATTTTGGATTTTGGATTTCGCTGGGTGCTCCTGAAGGGGTAAAACCATTAGGAGCAAATAAATCTTTCGAGATATGTGCAGGCAGAAATGTATTAACCTAATATGGCTAGATTTGTTGTAAAGATTTTTATCAAATACCCGTTGTGGATTGTGATGAGACTTTTACTTCAGTATCTACGCTAAAGTCCATACGGATATGACTTGCCACTTTTGCTATTCAAGATTATGATATCTGGCAAGAGAATGACTATAACGTCTTTCTAAATAGGAATTTGGAAGTGCACGTTGTAGGGTGTTTTTCGTCACCCCATTGAGATGGGAATGCGCGCGCTTGTCAGGCGCATTACAGATTCCCCCCGTCTAGGGTAGGCTGGGGATTATTGATTGTAGGGATCCGAATCTCCGGCAGCCGCGGACTAAGCTGTCGTTAATTACCCCTCGCCTTTGGAGCGAGGGAACCTCCGATGCGAACTCAATATGTCGTGTTGTGTTTTTAAAGGGGGGTTTGGATGTATCGGGAGCCCCACAGAGTTTTTACGGGAGTCCCGCTACCCGGATAGCGAGCTAGCAGTCCCCTTACGAGGTGCGGGGCAGCGCCCCGTTAGAAATTTTTTCTAACGGGAGAGACACATTTAGTGTGGAGTGCACAAAAAAAGAAGGGAAAAAGCGTCTTAAAGACGCGTGCGTAGCACGTGGGCCCCGGGTCACGTGCGCACACGTGACCGTTGGGCGCCTGAGCCCCCGGGGTCACGTGGCGCACACGTGACCGATGGGCGCCTCAGCCCCCGAGGTCACGTGACCATTCGGGCGCCTCAGCGCCCGGGGTCACGTGGGCGCACGTGACCATTTGGGCGCCTCAGCGCCCCGGGGTCACGTGGCGCACACGTGACCTTTGGGCGCCTCAGCGCCCGGGGGTTACGTGGGCGCACGTGACCGTTGGGCGCCTCAGCGCCCCGTGGTCACGTGGTGCACACGTGACCTTTGGGCGCCTCAGCGCCCGGGTCACGTGGGCGCACGTGACCATTGGGCACCTCAGCGCCCGGAGTCACGTGGGCGCACGTGACCACGGGAAAACACCCGCTGGAGGGGGGCCTAGCCCTTAGGTTGGGGAGTTGAACTCCCAAGGGATTTTTGGAGTTAAACTCCTGACAGAAAATTAATTTATGGAGTTAAACTCCCACAGATCTAGAAAGGAGTTAAACTCCTAGGAATCTTTGGCCCTTCTTTTGAGCCTTGGATCTGTCCAAAGTTAGATTCTTGGAGATGGGTCTCCTTCTTTTTCTATTGGCCGAATCTCGAAGATCAAGATGTGTGAGATTTTAAAGATCTCTCTTTTTCGAGATCTGGTGGTAGATCTGAGTTCCCCTTTGTGGGTTTTGTGGCGAAAAACTATTTAGTTTTGGAAAAGGAAGAGTTAAATTCTTGATTTAATTAAAAAAAAGAAGGTTTTAGAACCTTGAGGAAGGAGAAAGATCTCAGATCTGGATTTTTTTTTAGAGAGAGAAAGTTCTTGAGATATTTTCATTATCCTTGCCTTTATAGGCTATACACTTTATATATATAGCCCCTTGGGCTTTTCAAAATGGCATTTTGCCTATCCCATGGCTCATGTGCCATTTCTTTTTGCACATAAGCCATGGGCTTTACAAAAATCGGTTTTATGCCCGTTTTTCTTATATTTATTCAAAAAAATAAAATAAAAGAAATACAACAAAATTTTGGCATGGGGGGAGGCCGGCCGCTTCATGTTCGAGCTAGCTCCGGGCATTTGCCCACTTGACCTCGGCTTGGGCCCACCTGGCTTGGGGTTGACTTTGATTTTGACTTGGTCAACCGGGGTATAAATTTTTACCCCAACACATGTGTATATGAATCTGCTAGAGTGTTATCGTAGTCAGTGGGAGCAGCGGAAGGTGTGCAAGTTGGTTATGTCTATTCGTAGACTAAAGCATGCATAGTAGAAACGGATCATTTGTTTTGATGTGACAGTTAAGACGATTGACTTCATCAAAACAACTGATGAACTTAGTAAGAAGGGTGTAGAGAGTACTGTCCTGAGATTTAGATGACATACTCCTAATAGGAAGTGATGTTCATATACTACAATCGATCAAATTTTGGTTGTCACAAGGTGTTTTCTCTATATAGGATCTGGATAATATATCTAGGAATTCTGGTGATTGGATTTATGGTTTTAGATTTAGATTTGGAAAGTGTCCTAATTCGGGTATTTAGACAGCATTCTAAAAGTATTTTAGAATGAACGAATCTTGGCATGGTGGTGTACCCGCAGGTAATGGAGTCGTCCTCTTTAAAGAGATGCCTTGTAGACTGATGAGGAGAGGGACTGGCATGAATAACATATTATTTGCTTAGGAATTGAGTCAATCATGCAATATCTTATACCAAACAAGATGTTGTTTCTGTACTCGCTGTAGTAAGCAGGTATTAATCCAATCCTGAAGAAACAAAGGGAAACAATTATGAACATAAGAGAATGTTCTTGGTATATGATAACGGCAGCCTTCTTTAGAAGGCGGTTATCGGTTCAGGCTTCCAAGATGACCTGGATGACAGTGATGCTGTCATAGTTTTGAGTTTATCATCTTCTGAGGAGCAGTATATTGGATAGGGTTCCAATAGGAATACTCAGGTAAACATGGTGCAACATGCTAGTTATGACTCAACGGAGAATACAACCGAAGAATTTTATTGGATAAAATTGTTCATGTATGAACTTGGTCCCATCAAGTATCCAGAAAAATTCTTAAGGCGGTGTATCGCTCGGTTCTGGAGATTGTTGATCTCCACGAAGTTGAGATATAGAGAGATAAGGTTGGAATATTGTAGTGGATCCACTCACTGAGGCTATTTCTCGAACACGGATGTTTCTCAAACAAATTTTGCGAAACTGATTAGTAGAGAAATCAGGTATTCGGTAGCACACGGGATGTGGGTATGCGATACCACAATAATTAACCTTAAGTGCAAGTGGGAGATTGTTGGATATAGTGCCCTCAAGACAATTATTGTAATTGCAGATAGACGATTGTGATAATTGAAGGAGGACATATATATGTAGAACAATTTTACTCGAGATGATAGTATACTACGTTTTACTTGTTATTACTTGTCGCTAATACATAATGATAAAACCCGTAGGATTCTTACTGACTGTCAGTATTATGATGGCGATCATATACGTGAGAGCTGGATAGTCCATAAGCACATTCTTAAATATCCCTAGTCGTGAGAGTATCGAGACCGGGCATCGATATTCCGGAGTAGACTAGTGTACGTTTCGAGATCCCGACGAGGGTGGCGGCCGGTCTCACAAACCATTGGTATTGTATCGTCTAAGATAATATACAGGCTCACTGGAAGTGAGTACACTAGACGGACTTACCGAGAACTTCTAGATAATATTATATCTATCGTCAGATGGAAGTTCTCTAGTGGCATGAGTGCAGATCAATCTTTTGGTCAAGGATCATCATTTGTCTCGTGTAAGTTCCTACTGTACTCAGATTACTACCCTACCACGGTTCAAGAGGAGTCATGCAAATAGGTTTTAGTTTGGTACAGTCTCGAGCTACATGGAGACAGTGAGCGGTTGTCTGGGATTCGTCTCTCCTGGTATTAGGAGTCGATGTCGCGCTGTGTTCGGTTGGTCATCATCTTAAATCCGTGGTCACGGTGGATGAGATTTACTGATATGAGTTCAGTACTTTTTCAGTTGGTGATGAGCTTGACCCCGACACGACTTATTGGGTTATTAGGGGTCTGACGTTATCCATCCCCTAGATTCGGTATGCGATACACTTAGACAAAGAGACCGGACTGTACGGAGATTGTCACATTCAGGCTCAGTAAGATATAGACGGACTTGATTGTCAACCTCCTATTCGACATATACCTAGGTAGCCGTTACGTACAGCTAGTGCCGCTGACGTGCTTGTGGTTATGTATTTATCCAGTAATCATTTTCAGCGTATTGTCGAGTCTTTAGAGTCTCACACAGAGGGTTTTCCGGTTCAGGCGATATGATGTAAATGACGTATGTTGGTATATACATGTGTCCGATTAAATGTGTATAGGCTACACGGACTTTAATCGGACGGTTGATAATACTAGCGGTATAGGATTAAGCCGGATTATTAAATCATGTTTTGAATTAATAATTTATATATATATATATATATATATATAATATTTTAGTATTATTGTTCACTATTCATTTTCTCTGTCTTGGCTATTCGTATTTTTATACGGATACGCGTATATGTATTTTGATACATATACCGGGCTGTATTCCATATTTCTACGGAATATTTTCTAGGACGTCTCATTTGTGAATATTCATGAAATGAGGTGAAGGGTGGGGTGGCTTTAGTTGGGCATGTAAAGAGAAATGAACTTCATTTGTTTATTGGAAAAAGATTGTGATGTTTTTTGTCTTTGAATAAAATTATGAAGCCGTTCTATTATTCTTGCTTTCCACACTTGGTTCATTTTTTGTGATGGCTACCTCCTCATTCTCTTCTCCTTGCTTGCTCTCTTGAGCATTGGTTTTGAGAGAAAATTATAGTGGAAAATTCTTACATCCCCGCTCTCCATTCCTAGTGAGCTTGGAGCGTCGGTTGCTTCACTAGGTGAAGCTGGGTTTTGAGTCGGTTCTCTGTATGGATCATCTTCTATAAAGACGGTCGCCATTCAAACTTGTTCCCGATGGCCTACGAGGAGTTTGGAGAGGTCTTCCATAATTGGGTGGACACGCATCAAAAATTGTATTTCCTAAACATTGCATACTAGTTTTCTAGTTTAGTGTTTGGATCGATTGCTAGGGATTAGTTTTTAGTGCTCTTCTTGAAATTTTTGTTTTTCGATTCCGCATTGACCGCGGTATTACCGGCGAAAGCACTAGAAATTTTCAGAATTGCAATCCGGCAGCTACACCATTGGTTATGAGAAATTGGTGTGTAAAGAACAATGTTCTGAAGAAGAACAGAAACCGCTTAATGCCCCATATACTCAAGCTGTTGGAAGCTTGATGTATGCAATGCTGTGTACTAGACCAGACTTGGCATACCCGATGAGTTTAGTTAGTTGATACCAAAGTAATCCTGACCCAGCACAATGGGAAGCTGTTAAGAGGATTTTAAAATATTTAAAGGGTACTGTGCATCATAAGTTGGTTTATCAAGCACACTCGCTTGAGGTTCTTGATTACTCCGATACTGATTTTTGAGGAGACAAAGATGGTGGGAAGTCCACTTCGGGACATTTGTTCATTTTTTGAGGTGCAGCTGTTTTTTAGGGTAACAAGTAACAGAGATGTGTAGCAAGGTGCATACAAGAAGCTGAGTACATAGCATGTAGTATGGCTGCTACTCATGGAATCTGGATTAGACGGTTCCTAGAGGACTTCAATTTCAATTTGGTGGATGGACCAATTGAGATTTACTAATCAAGCAGCCATCAGCTTTATTCACAGTGGTGCAAATAGTTTGAAAGGAAGACATTGAAGTTCAATATCACTATATTCGTGATATAGTGAAGAAGGAAGAAGTCAAAGTGATTTATATTCCTACTAGTGACATGATAGCTCATCCCTTGACAAAGGGCATCCCGGCAGAAATATTCATCAAATATGTTGGTTTGATGAGACTTAGAAATGTCTAAGTCGAAGAATTTTCATGAATAATGAAAATGAGACAAGTCATGGATAATGGCGGTCTCGGTTTTCACGAAAAGTAAAAATGTACATATCTCACGGATAGTAGGAGTATGTGATTACATCTTGAGCCACATCTCACGAATAGTGGGAGTCTGCTTGGAATTCATTTGATCATTTCGGCCAAATGGGAGATGTAAGTGGTTCTGGCCTTATGGCCAAACATCCGACCCGGCCTAAATTACTGAGTATTGAGAAGAACCGCGTTCGTTGCGATTCTCTCTCACGACCACGTCAAGCGTGATCGTGGGAAGCGATCTCTCGGAGGAAAATCTGGGTAGTTCAGGGGGCGAAGGGCAGAGGAGGTGGCCTATATATTGCAAGGGATCTATCTTCTTGAAGCATCGATCAATACATCTCATCCTCTTCACCGGAGCCCCAAAAATCCCAAACCCATCATTGTGTTCCTCAACTCATCAAAAATTTGGTGCTATGAAAGGGAAATATAACTTGGTATCAGAGCAACCTAGGTTTGATTCCGACCGGAGGTTTGATTCCGACCGGACATGTTATTTAATTGCAGATTTTTATGTAAAAATAAGCTACCACTCAAAAAAGTCCATGTCTTGGCTCAAAAGGCCCTCAACCTGCAGGGCCATGTTAGAATATGAAATATATTTCCTTAATCCCCATCATAATGTTGGGGTTTTGGTGCAGTGGAAGGGACTTAAACAGTTTGATCTTACTCATCTACCATCATTTTCATCATGTTACCTTTTTCTTTATGGCTGCAACAAGCCTTCAGACTTGATTTTCGTTTAAGTTGATGTTTGTCAGCACTCATACATTTATAAAAGACTAGAGAAATTTCTACATGGGTTGTAATGTCTTGATTGGTATCTATACTGAGAAGGTTAGATTTAAACATGGTTTAAACTTCTTTGCTGATTATTTCTTAGAAGTATCGGGAATATAACCTACATAATGTATTACTTTATGGTTAACATGTAGTTTGGTGGAAAATTTAAACAAAGACTATGCAAAATAAAAATAAAAATTCACGGACATGCATAACGAATATTTTATATGGACATTTTGAAAGATAATTTACTATTTCAATCACAAATGCCTTTTCCCGTCTTCACCTAAGGAACTAAGGGCAGAAGAGGGGCTTCCCATGTAACTTTGGGAACCGGTTATCATATAGGAAACACAATTTTTTGATCATGTAACCAAGAACCTTAGAAAAATTTCATGGACTGACAAGAGTAGTGGAAGAGGGGGCTTGTGGTTTACATGATTTTCTCTAGGGCACAGTACACTCCTTTCTTAATTATTAGTTCCTGCATGCAAACTATGCTGAGTCGGAATGCCTTGGCTGTAGTCATCTGATCAATTAAATTTTATTGCTCATAATTAATTTTCATAAACAGAATGGATCAGCAGAGCTTAAGAAAAGCCTTTGGAGCATTAAAGGATTCTACAACAGTTGGATTGGCAAAAGTGAACAGTGATTACAAGGTAAATTTTGATGCAGGTTTGGCATACATTTATGATCATGGGTTGTCTTAATGGAGGCATCATTCCTGTTATTAATCCCTGACATTCCTTTGCTTGTAACAGGAACTAGACGTTGCAATTGTCAAGGCTACCAACCATGTCGAAATGCTGGCAAAAGAGAAACATATGCACAGTAAGTTCCGGTATTTCAGACTTATCCTCTGGATCATGTTGCTCAGAAGGTTTTCTTATGTGGTTCAACGGTTGAGCGTAAATTTTACTTATGATTTCAGATAGTACCTTTTACCCTCCCTAATCTTGCCGACTGGACTGTTTTGCAGAAATTTTTGATGCTATTTCATCTTCAAGACCTCGTGCTGACGTAGCATATTGCATAAATGCTCTTGGACGACGACTTGCCAAGACACACAATTGGGCTGTATGTTCTGCTAACTAGCCTTGATAAATGTTTGCTTGGTACTTTGTGCTTTTATGAAACTTTGTTTAATCTACCTATATAATGTAGAGAATAATAATAAGAAAACCGTCTACCAAAAAAGAGACAAAAAAAGACAATAATAATAAGAAAACGTTCCGGGAGGGGGGGTATTTTTGTAGTTTGCGATTTGTGTTGGAAAACATGACTTGCGAATACTTGATGCCCTTGACATACATGGAAACATTCTATTTTCAAGCATTATATGTGTGCGAATTCGCCCTTTCTTGGCTTATGATGACTATTCTCATTTCATTGGCTTAACTATAAGCAGGTTGCCGTTAAGACCTTGATTGTTATTCATCGTGCTATGAGAGAAGTTGATACCACATTCCGAGAGGAACTCCTCAACTATTGCAGGTCCAAAGGTTATATACTGAACTTGTCCCATTTCAAGGATGAGTCGAGTCCAAATGGTAACCTTTTATCCTTGATATTGTGTTTAGTAGCTTATGTCGATGCCACTGTCCTTAATAGCTAAAAGAATGTGCATTTCAAATAAACTAAGCAGCAGCTAACTCTTATTTTTTTCCTTTTCCTTCTTTAATTGTGTTTATAAGCTTGGGACTATTCTGCTTGGGTCCGAACTTACGCTTTGTATCTTGAGGAGCGGCTTGAGTGCTTGCATGTACTAAAGTATGATGTTGTGACGGAACCCTCTGTAAGCAATTCAATCATTATGCTTCTTTTTCTTCAAACTAATTCTTTCTGTGGAAATTTTTTCGTTTTACTTGTTCAAGTTGTATTTAATGCTCACCTCACTGTCTAGACAGATTGTCAGATATGTGTTGAATCTGGAAACATCCTTGATTTTCATTGTTAAATGAGTTTCCGATGACCCTCTCCGTATTCATGACCTAGCTGAACGATCTTGCATTTACCTGCGGAAATGCCAATATTACATTCTAAATTTATAATTCTATTGTTTCTCTGTTTCTTACCTCTTTCATGCCAATATTGGTGGTACGCACTGCTTAGTGATATCACCTGCTTTGGATAATAGGCTGTTTTCACTAGTGCCACTATAGCCTAGCGGTAAACCCTCCTTGCAGCTGAGAAAGAGGTTGGGGTTCGAACCCTACCTGCATCAGGTCAAGGCCTATAATTTACCATAAAATAATAATAATAATAATAATTGCATTTTTATTAAAGCCAATGCATAGATTGTTTTAATGGACGAATAATGGTGATACATGGATGGGTGTCTTTCTGATGTAAAATAAGGTGGTGATGCTGCCTACCCACTGTTTAGTCATGTGGAGCTCAATCAGGTGTCTTAACCATCATTTGATCCTCTCCACCCCCAACACCCCTACCCACCCACCCAACACCCCATCCCCCGAAAGAAAATGGGGAGAGAGAGAGAGAGAAGAGGGGAGGAACGGAAAGAAGATTAATGTGCATACCACAAAAGCTGCTTAGCACGTTTCTGGATTCAGGCAACAAGAGCTTATGCAGGATTGGTTTGATGTCTCTACCAAATTGATCTTCTGAAGTTGGTAATTTTGTTGGCGTTGTCACGTGGATTTGTTTACCACAGATTATTCAGTAACTTGCCTATGAGGACATGTTCTTCTCTGAATAACTGCTGCTTATATAGCTACATAGGTTCCTCCACTTGCAAACGTTTTAAATTATCCCTTAGCCTTTGTTAAGAATAACCCGCATTATACACGGGTTATATGTAATTAGATAAATAATAGGGATGTAATTATATAATGGCTTTGGCTATATAAAGAGGGGAATTAGGCTTAAACACTTTCTCTCTCATCCCTCTCTCCTCTAAATAATAATAGCCTTCACTGCATAAGCCACCGGGCAAGCGTTGTGTGATTTTGGGCTTTATATTCAGTATTTTCCTTATACAATTGCTTTATACTAAATCTAAAAAAGGATTAGGGACAGCTGATGCATAAAAGCTGAGAGTTCCTTCATGCTATAATCTCAATAAAAGTTATTCTATAGCATTTAGATATAAACCAAATGGCTAGATGTTGTTTTCCTTTATTTTCCCATCTTTAATTTGGGCATCATGCATCAAGATCAGTGTTCTAAATATCGGCCGATATATCATCTATATCGGCCGATATCTCGGTTTTGGAGGGAAAACGATATGAAATGAAGAATTTATATATTTTTTAGTTTTGGGTATATATCAACCAATATATCATGGTATCGGCCAATATTTCTAGGTCGGTATATCTTACCAAATTTCGCGATATTTGTCAAATTTTATTTTGGATCTTTAGATGCGGGCAAGATTGTTAGTGGATCCGACCCAACCCGTTAGACAAGATTTTTTTTGGTCAAAACTATTGAGCAGAGCCCAAATCGAGATCAAAGTTTATTTCTCTCTAGCACTTGAAAGAGAAAAACCCTAGATTTGATTCGCCTCTCCCTCACGGCCTCTCCTCAGCGAAGCTCGTCCCTCTGCGCCGCCTCTCCGTCACTGAAGCTCGTCCCAGTCAATCGCCTCTCCGTCGCCCAATATCAATGTTATCAAATTCGGTTATTTGTGTTTTAACGTCAAATCTCCTCAAGTAGAATTCGAACCTACAACCAGTCATTATATATGGCCGCTCTACCATTAAGCTATTAAGAAATACCCATCTAAAAGAGACAATTTCATTTTGAGTTTTCTTTATGACATTTATGATACAAAAAATATTTTTTAGAATATATATCCCGATATATCGTGATATACACTATCCAATATGAAAATCGTAGAACATTGATCAAGATTTACCTTTGGTATAGTTACAAATTGTAGGTTATCCATGCTTTTATCCATTATTTAGGATTTGAGCCACTAGAATCTTGATAAAGGTAGACCTAAACGGACATGAATAGAGGCTGTTAAGAATGATATGTTAATTGTTAATTTAACAAAGGAAATGGCCCTGCAAAATGGAAAAGAAGGATTCATATAACCGACCCCAAAAATTTGGGATGAAGGCTTATTGTTGTTGTTGTATCCACTAGAATCATTGATCCTGGGAGTATTTCTCAGTAATCTAAAGAAGTTCATAACATTATTTATGCAGCTGTTTCTTAGTTTCCCTTATGGAAATCCTATAAAATCATTATTTCTGCTTAGAGATGGGAATAACTGAATTTAAAAATATTAACCGATAACAAATTTTATGTAGTTTATGAACTTTGATCTAACCGAGTATGAGGTTTTGTTAACAGAAAACTTCCGAGCTTGACACTGTTGAATTGCTGGAGCACTTACCTGCTCTGCAACAGCTTCTTTCCCGGCTAACTGGTTGCCAGGTAATGCAGTTAAACATGGGCCGGCAAACTGTTTTGTATGTGTCTCCTGCTTTAGCAAAACCTTTTATGTTTCACTTTGCAGCCACAAAGAACAGTTATACATAATACTGTAATCCGATATGTGCTTTCACTTGTAAGTAGAAATTTAAGCATAGAATTTTGATTTTTGATGCTTTGGTTAACATTCAACTTATATGCTATCTAATGAGTGTGCTTTTGCAGATAGCTAAAGAAAGTATTAAGATATACAATGCAATGAATGGTTGTACTCTCAATTTGGCTGACAAGGTAAGGTGCTGTCCTTCCTGTGCTTATACATCAGAACATGCATCAGTGTTGTTTTGTCAGAGCATGAGTTAGTAATGCTTTCGGTTGCTGGACTCTTGCCATATAGGGTGCAGCAAGGCATAAGAAAATTCATAATTCTGGAATGAATAAATATAAAAATTATTTAATGGGCCATTATCAATACAAGTTATCTCAAATTAAGTGGCCTCACTTGGTCCTGAAGACAAGAAAAATAAATGCAATAGCTATATGATGATGAGCAATATCTGTCAGCCATAAGCTTTGACTAAAAGAAGTACATGTTCGAACATCATTGACCAACTCCTCATCAACATAGATTCATTTCAATATGAACAACAATTCAACCGAGTTAGTTGACTAAAATTGATTAATTACAGTACAAAAAAAGAGGGTATTAGCTGTACAACATATTAGACTTCATTTAATTTTGAATTTCTAAGAATTTTGTTAATTCTAATTATTTATTATTGGTGAGCCACGGTAATTGCACCTATCAAAGAAAATGAAAGAATTATAGAATGAGTTCAAATGGAATATAAAATTCTGTCGATAAACGAACTCCAATTTTGAATGTTACTTATAAGGTCCTGCTTACATGCATAATGGTATTGTTTGTTTGATAGTTTTTTGAGATGCAGCACCATGATGTGCTTAGGGCACTCGATATTTATCGAAATGCAGGACGTCAGGTAAGTGCTATCTTAGTATTTATAGGTTCTTATTAAATCAACTGTAACTGCCTCAGTTATTCCCATTGACTCGTACATGTGCACCTCTTTGATTATAGGCAGAATCGTTGTCTGAATTCTACGAAGTCTGCAAGGGCCTCGATCTGGGGCGAGAGCAAAATTTTGTTAAAATTGAGCAGGTCTAGGTTTTTATATTTATATTTTCTTGAAGTAGCAATTTGTTGAGAATGAGGTTTGATAAAGATTGCTCGAGTGCTGTTTTTATTTTTAATCGGTGAATATTTACCCTTTAATTGCGCATCCATCTGCAGCCCCCTGCATCCTTCATTGCTGCAATGGAGGAGTATGTGAAGAACGCGTCACACTCTCAAGCAACCAACCCAAGGGTGGTATGTTGTCTATTCTTTCAACTGTTTTATGAAATAGAGCGCTCATAATACTCTATCAGGAAATACACAATTTCGGCACAAAAGCTCCTATATGAGTTAACTTTAGAAGGTTCCCTTTTCTGGTTGATGGAATAAACCTATGCTATGATTGGAAAAACTGTTTGCTCAGACTATCGATGGGGCTAGATACGACTAATTTCATATATAGTTGATCAAACATTGACGCAATAAAGGAATTGTTAATTTGATAATGATGCATTGATAACCAAATCCACAAGATGAGATGCGTATGACTAACCTTACGCGCAAGAAATTGTTTTAGCAATATATGTATATTCTTGTATTAAGATCAGTAGTGGGATCATGTATTGTTTAATATCAATGTCGCACAATGAAAATGAAAATGCTCGTATTTATTCTGCACCAAACATTCCTTCACTTTCTTTGTGTGGAATGTTTTTACATCTTAGTAGTCCAAAATTCTTTTTCATCATCATCATCTAAGCCTTTTCCTATTATATGGGGTCTGCTATGAAGCAAAGCTGCAGTAAAGATTTGATGAAGTTTTACGACCGGCTGTCGACTTGACGTCAACCATCTCCAAGTGCATGTCAAATTTCTCGTTCAAAAACACTATAACAAGACAGAGGTCTTGTTGATGACCCGTTTGCATCATCCAAATTCTCATACACTATGGAAAAGTGTACAAGAAGGAGAAAAGATGTTATATTTGCTATATGGAATAATGTTCACCTCTTATGCCCCAATACAACCAAGAGCGAAATCAAACGTATTCCAAGACCATCAATTTCTTCATATCAATGCTGAATTATGAGCCAAGTAGTGTCATCCCCCAGTGTAAGAGACGGTGCTAAATCAGTATCAAGCCCTAAGACTAAGGCAGCTAGAGTTTGTAGAAGTTAGACCTGGCTGAGTAATCAATGCAGAAAGGCGTCTTTTTGAAAAGTGTCTTTTTAAGAAGTAGTGGCATGGCGGAACTGTAATATGTGTTACCAATATTCAAGAGCCGTGTCTTGAATAATTTATGATAAGACTTCTCCAATTTACTTCTCGGATGACCATTAGACTTATATTTCTCGTTAAAATATTCTTACAGTGTGTGCTATATTATTCTTCAGGAGCCGTATATCTTGAATAACTCATGATTAGACATCTCCACCATTTTGATATTAGGATGAATATTTCACTTATACTTTCTAAATTATTTTCTGTGAGCTGTTTGGGATGTATGAAACAATGGATTCTTGATTAATAATTTTTTGTCACATTTTTGTGATTTAAATGTGCCTTGCTTCAACTTAAATTATCAATCGTTTCTTCCAAAACTATGCATAGGGAACATGGATATGGTTTGTCAAAGCATTGTGCATAGTCTATGTTTCAATGCAACCTTATAAACAGGAAAATCCTGTTTTTTCCGTATTTAATTCCACCGATGAGCATAAGATCTTGTAAATCTTTAGGTTGATGCTAACAGAAGATTACCTGCTCCTAAGCCCATTATGGCCATTGAGCATAAGAAAGTGAACTCTGATGATAAAGAGCCAGAATTAACACGAGCTGTTTCATTACCGCAAGAACCAATTGGAGCTGAGGCCACCAAAGCTCCACTTCCGGTACAAACGCAGGTTTCCGATCTCTTGGTAAGGATTCAAGTTTAAGGAGCATGGTATCATATATAACATGTTTTAAGTATTTGCTCACAATTATCATGGGAGTAAGACGCTCGAATTTCTATTTTGTATATGCTTGATGTGTGATTTCAGGGCTTGGATGATTGTAGCGAGGAAATTACAAAGCTGGAAGAGAACAATGCCCTTGCCCTTGCAATTGTTTCAGACAGTAAGCGGCTCTCTTTATTTGCATCCCAAAACATTATGTCCGGACGAATTATTATTCCTTCGTTAACATTTGAATTTTATTTTTATCGCAGATTCCACAAGTACTAATACAGGTAGTGTTGATCTTAGTAGCGGAGCTACTGGGTGGGAACTCGCTTTAGTCAGTGCGCCGAGTTCCAATGAAAGTACTGTTGCAGAAAGTTATCTGGTATTTATTTTTTTGGGTGTTTCTCTATATATACCAAGTCCAACCACCATCACCACACACTCAAAACCTACCCTCTTATATCATTTCATTCTTATATGTACCCTTTGAGGCCCTGTTTGGGAATGCAATTAAGTTTAGGTAACCGTTATGAAGTTATAAACATAACTCCAAATTCCTAACTATATGCCATGTTCGACTTTTATTTTGGAGTTTAGAAAACTCCTGTTATATAAGCACCAAACCTGATATAACTAGATTTTACTGAACTTCAATCTAACCAAAGTTTTCTAAACTCCAAAAAATTGAGAAGAAAACACTAATTTTAAGTTGGATAACTCCACAACAAAATTTTGGAGTTTAGATAACTCCAAAGCCAAACGCCTCATTAAAGTTAAGATTTAAGTGGAGGCAGGCCCTTGCAAACTAAAGTTTGCACACCCTATTCCTCCACCTAAAAACAAACTCCGGTTATCCTAACTCCATACGCAAACAGGGCCTGAATTCTTTTATATTCATATTTACCCTCTTGAAATCTTTAAAATTGTTTGGAAAAATTCTTCATCGATTGTGGTTCAAAACTTATGGTTAACAGTTGCGCTGACTAGTTCTTTTTTAACTACTCAGTACAAACGGAAAATAATAAACATAATTTTTCAATTTGTAGCATCTATTTTGCATTTTTTTTATTAAAATGAATTGTAAACCTTTATCTGTAATATTTCATGAAATTTGGTTAATTTATATCAATCTATCTTCTTCCTTTTCCTTTTATTTGCTCTCATTGCCTCTCAATTCAATTGCAATGTAATCCTCTTCCTTTCATTTAAGTAGGTCGCTAATGATTGAACTCCTGTAACCTGTTTTGTTGTTGTCAATGTTTTTAGGGCGGTGGTTTGGACAAACTGACTCTAGATAGCCTATACGACAATGCAATCTCAAGAAGAGCAAACCCTAACGCAAACTATCATTTACCTCAAATGGCTCCAAACCCCTTTGGAGCTTCTCAATTCTCTCAAGACCCTTTCTATGCTTCGCATAACATAGCACCACCACCAAACATTCAAATGTCGAGTATGGCTCAGCAACAAGCCTTCATGTATCAAGGCCACAACAGCACCAATCCTTTTGGAAATCCATTTGAGTCTACGGGTGTTTCTTCGTATCCACACAGAGGCTTGATTTAAATGGATCGGGATTCAGTTCAGATTCGGATGTGTATATTGGGTGAGAGATTCTCTCTTTCTTGCACATAAGTTTTTTCCCCCCATTTGTTAGCATAAATGAAGTATTATACCAAAGCTGCACTGATTTATAGTAGATCTTCAATTGTTGGCAGTTTGATCGGTTGTTCATTGACAGTGAATGAATAATAGAGGGTTATATTCAAAGTGATTAACTAAAAGAGATGGCTGGAGTAAATAATTTCCAAAATTCTCACTAATAGCATATGAAATTTTCTGTCAGAAACATTTGCAATCTCTGATGCTATTGCTACTCTGTATCAATATTTTTTTATGAGGTTAATGGGGTTGTCACAGTCCCGGGTCCTGGGTCCTCCTGTTTAAGGTGCAGGGACCACGTGTAGGCTGTGAGTGTGTTTATAGACTTAATTTTTTTCCTTTTTTTATTTTTTTATTTCTCTGTATAAGTACCTGATGCTTTATTGTGCGCTGCTTTGCCCATCTGTTGTGGGGTTGGTCCCACATGCAAGGCACTTTTTCTTTTTGTTGTTGTCCTTGTTTTTGTTTTTGTTTTATTTTATTTGGAGGAGGGCTGGGGTTGGGTTTTGAACCCTTCACGGGCTGTCTGTTTGCAGCATCAGTATAGGATTTGGCACTGTTTGTATATTGAATCGAGTTTGGATTCTTGAATTTTTTGTTTGGTTGTAGTATTTTGCTTGTTTTTTTTTGGGGGGGCACCATTTTTTTGATTCTTGAATCCAAAAAAAACTTTGGATTTCTATGGATTTGGCACTGTTCACATGGGTCCCACGTGCTTTATGTTATTAAAAAATCCCTCTCTATATCTCTATATGATCCTTAAATCCAAATTCCATTTATTTTTTCCCAACCAAACAAATATTATAAGGATCTACAAATCCAACACTAGGAATTCAATACCAACCAAACACAAAATTAGCCAATCAAGATTTTTTCAATTATACTATTTGGGAATCCAAATTTCTAAATCCTGCAACCAAACGGCCCCTTATAGAAATTGAATTGGAAACCTCAAATTATAAAGAGAAGTTTTACCAATACAACAAGGACAACTTTTTGCATCAGGCACTTTTTAGAAAATAGGGCACTTTCAAAAGTATTTTCAAAATTATGCCAATTTTGGCCATCTAGGAGCTAGTTCAACGTTGGCGTTGACGCTTTTTTTAAAAAGAATTTTAAAAATAGGCCAATTTCAAAAGTATTTTCAAAATTAGGCCATTTTTGGCCATGTAGGCGTTAGCTTAGCGCTGGCGTTGACGCTTTTTTTTATAAAAAAATTGCAAGAGGCACAGATAGGAATCGCGTCCGTTACAAATACATGGGATGCACTTTGACTCCTTCCTTTGACTTCTCTTTCTTTCTCCTCTCGATCTCTCCTCTTTCTCAAACCTCTCTCTCGATCTCCTCTCGAACCTCTCTCTCTCTCCCTTCTCGATGGGCATTCATTATTTGTATGGGCGCACTTTCAAAGTGCGTCCATATATTTTCAGCTGGGGCGAACCCATTGATATGTATGGGGCGCACTTTGGAAGTGCGTCCCATACATTTGTATGGGGTGCACTTCCAAAGTGCACCCTATAAAAAAAATTTAAAAAAAAGTCAACGCAGGAGCTAAGCGGGCGTCCAGTGGCCTATATTTGTAATATTTTTTGAAAGTAACTCATTTTTCTAAATATTTTTAAAAAATTGCCTATGCAAAAAATTGTCCATACAACAAAAGTTAGAAGTATAGTCGACCTTCTCTGATCATTATATGATGCAAGTGAAGTGAAAGTAGTTCTTTGAATACCTAAACACTGGTTACCATTAGCCAATCAAGGCAAGAAAACGCTCAAAGAACATGTATTGTGAGCCTTGAAAATCTCATTCCGAGGGTTGATGCCCAAAAACACGGGGTTTAAGGACGTAAACAACTCTTCTTTCCTGCAGTTGAACGTGTGAAAATATCTTAATATGTTTTCTATGCCCAAAAACACGGGTAAGGATGAACTTGACAACTAGAATTCTACCCTAAACTTCAGCAAAAGAATGAAAGCTTATCCCATCTTTCTTTCGAATAGTTTGCATAATTTATTAGGTCCATTTTGTTTTCTACAACATCCATATGAGCCATATGGAACCGTGGTTGGCCCGACGCAAGTTTCCTATGCCCAGTACACAAAAAGTGGGAAAAAGGGCGCATGATGCGTGCCCTCCATTTTCCCATTATTCTGTTTTTTTTGCGTGCATACGGCCTGCCACGGTTCCATTTTGTCTTCTCCATATTGTCCTAATTTTTGTATGTTGCTTATGTCCATGGGGCTTCATACAAGCATGTCAAAAAATACTGAAATGTTTCTTTGTATAACAAGCCATTTTCTGAGCAAGCTGGAAACAGAATCTAAACCGTCTAAAATGTTGTGCAAGAATTTCATTTTCCCCCTGTGAATAATTGGTTGTTGTTGAGGGGTGGGAGGAGCCCATGCACGGAACAATGCTCTCGACAACACAATCATGCAATCAACACAACATACCATGCAATTAATCAGCGAAAGATAAAACGATAAATGATGCGGGAATAAATAAGAAATCAAACATAAACAAGAGAGGATTTGTTTACGAGGTTCACCCACGGTATCGCTAGTCCCGGAAGAGCGAAATCTGCAAACGTCTACTAGAATTCTTGAATCAATTACAAGCACGAGCAACCTTAGAAGATTTCTCTCATCTCTCTCTGAATCTCACAAACCCTAACCGTCACCCTCTCAATACAATGATCTCTATATTAATTTAGGCAGCATCCAATACATGTATGAGAGATCCCTTATATAGGCAAGCACTAAACCTACCCAAAATTGAGATAAATCTCAATTTACCAAATAAAGATTCGCTGCAGTTTCGCCGTCGACAGACATCTGACCCATGTTTGGGCAAGCATCTGCCTCTGATCTGCATAGCTTGATTTTCCATGTGCAGACGTCTGGCTTGTCCCCAGCCATCTGGTCTTAAGTCTCGGGTTGGGCTTTGTCTCTTCACCAGACGTCTGAACCACACCTGGTCAGACGTCTGGCCTTCAGTCTCGGGTTGAGGCTCGGTCTTCTGCAGACGTCTACCGTTGCTCTGTTGTTCTGACATGCTTCTCATGTCCACGTCTAGACGTCTGCTGTTATTCCAGACATTTGAACTGAAGTAAACTCCACGGTTTCCAATCCTGATGCAAACGGAAATTAAAGCCCAAGGCTGCTCAACCGCCAGGAGACTTCTTTTGCCATAGCGCCATGTTAGAATTCGTACTGTTAAATTTTGTGAATGCTGATTCAATGCACCTCAAATGATTCCTATGTTTCTGCTGGATGTGACACCTAAATAAAATCTTCATGAAGAAGCCCTTTCTGTATGGGGCGCACACTTTTAACTGTTAGAGGGACCTATCGAACTAAATTTTAAAGCAAAAGCAAGAAGGAGAGAGAGAGAGAGACAGAGGACAGGAGTCACAGGACCATTCCTTGAAGTCCCTTTAATCAAAAGCTCCAATCCCCTCCTTTTGTTCTCTTTGCTTTTTGAAGTATGGGTGTTTGCCGATGTTAAGCTGCCAACACATTTAAATATCTGCTATCATAGCTACAACCCAAAAGGTTCATGCATCTTTTTTCCCCTCGTTTATATAGTTTGCTTTTGAAGAATGGATATTTGCTAATATATAAATCTACTTCTTTGCTTTCTAGATGTCGCCCCGAAAAATGAGAGAAGTTTTTCATATAAGATCCTTATCTTGTAAGAGATAACTTTCTTCATGACACAATATCAGGATTGCTGGTGTCTAACTGTCGCTTTTATTTAATAAAGCTAATGAGTTACAGCGAGCAAACCGGTTGCGCTAACATTTCTGGTATTTAGCTAACAAAAAAATAGTAATAAAATTGACTTTTCTGTTTGTGATCAATTTTAATCGTCACGAAATACGGATACTCGATCGGATAGAATTTTTTTATAATTAATTGCATGTAATTCGATTTTCGACTTTCTCAACATTTCTTTCAAAAAGCCTGAATTGTCATTTCATAAAACATGAATACAATTTTAAAATAATCTTTTGTTAAACATGAATCTATTATAGGGTATTTTAGTGCAATTTACCATTATATTTTGGTAAATTACACTAAAATACTTTTTAACTAGTTCTTTTTTCTCTTAAACACCATACCACAAAATATTTTTAGTTTGGTTTTCGAGAGATTTTATTAAGGGACTGTTTGGTTGCAGGATTTTGGATTTGGTTTTGGATCGTGGAATCCTGGGTTTACATAATTTTGTGTTTGGTTGATGGATTTGGATTTCTAGGATTCCTTTGTTTTTTATGGGAGGCCCACCACAAAACAAGGATTCTTGAATCTTAAAAAATTTCAAGGATTTTCAAGGATTTGACACTATTCATTGTACTTTTAGATGGGACCCGTATACTTTATTTATTTAATAATCCTCTCTCTCTCTATCTCTCTCTAAAATCCTCAAATCCAAATCCCACTTTATTTTCAACAACCAAACAAAGATTACAAGAATCTACAAATCCAATACTAGGAATCCAAAACCAACCAAACAATAAATTACCAAATCCAAAAATTTCAACCGTACTATTTTGGAATCCAAATTCCATAATCCTCCAACCAAACATGCCCTGAGAGTAGCACTTAAGGAATTTTAGTGAAAAAATCGTAACAGCTAATGATATTTTAGTGTTATATTCAGAATCTTGCATCAATCAAAATATAAATACGATTCTAACAAAACCCAACTGGCCAATGGCCCAAAATTTTTTTTACCCCCTAAGAATTCCTAAATACTCCTACTTACAAAACCTTAATATTGAAAATTACGCCACCAAAGACGAGAATTTTAAAAATCACCGATATTTCCTTAGGATTTGACAATTTTTTATTCAATTGCTCATCGTTTGCGTCACCAACAAACACGTGGCCTCCGTCAACGCCTTTATAATGATGATGCGTTTGAATCATTTAAATTACAGCGCCCATTTTCCTTTACAAATCCCTCTCTACAAAATAAATTGGGCGACTCTTTCTCTCTCCTCTCGCTCATTCACGAGAAAGCGCGGGTAATAGGAGATCTAGGGTTACCTTTTCCTAGATCCAGTGAATCGAAGATTTGATTTCGATCGATCGATCGATCTATTTAGGGTTTTGAGAGGTTGGTTGTTGATTGAAGGGAGTAGGCGATGGTGATGGAGAGGCGAAAGTATCCGAGTCGAGCGGAGGACTACGAGCTCTTCGAGATGATCGGCGATGGAGGCAGCGCCGTCGTGCATCGAGCTCGCTGCGTTCCTTTTGATGAGATCGTTGCCATCAAGATCCTCGATTTCGAGAGGAACAGCGATTTGGTACGGTTTGATTTTTTTCGATTTTCTTGTATTTCAAGGGGAAAAGTTGCTTCTTTTATGAGATGGACGATTTCATTTTGGGGAGTGTATGATAATTATTGAATGCTTTGGCTTGTTATATGTTTAATTCAGTGTTCAAAATATATGGATTTGTAAAAAAATTGAATATGTCAAGAAATAGAAGGTTTGAAAATCTGAATTATATGAGCTGGTAAAGTTCTCTCATGCCATTCTTTTACTATAGAGTTGCATGATGCTAGTGATTATTTTGAATTTCACAAAAGATGAAGTTCTTTTCATTCGGCTACCTAGCAATGAGATCAGCTTGACCTTGTAATTTGGAAAAGAAATAGCTTGTTGTTTTCCTACCACACACAGTACTGTTGTTATTCAAATTTAATTCTCAGGTATGCAAAAAAATGTGACGCGTTTAACTAATCTCATGTATGCAGGGGACCATTTCCCATGAGGCTCAGACTATGCATCTAATCGCCCATCCAAATATTCTCAAGGCGCACTGTTCCTTTGTGAGCGATCATAACTTGTGGGTTGTCATGCCATATATGGCTGGTGGCTCCTGTCTTCACATAATGAAGTCTGCATATCCTAATGGCTTTGAGGAGGTTATCATTGCAACTGTTTTACGAGAAGTGTTAAAAGGATTAGAATACCTTCACCAGCATGGGCATATACATCGGGATATAAAGGTAAAATATCGTTATTCTAAACTAATTTCTGCATGCTAGTTTTTCTGTGCATGATCTAACAATTATATTTGAGGATTCGTGAATTCTTATTGTTTACATATCAGGGTAAAATGGTTTTTATTTTCGTACTGCAATATTGCCCCACAATAGATATATAAGCTTAAAAGAGACTAGTGAATCTAACAGAATGCAGCTTCCATCTGCAGAAGCAAGTGGTTGAAGAAGGCAGATCCTAATGTATTGTTTCCTTTTAGTTTCTGCCTAAAACCATTTTTTATTATCAACGTGATTGATATTTGTTATCTTATCACCAGCTATTTTGTAATCCTTAAACAAAACTAGCATACTATATTAGATGCCTAATAATGTGCACGGGTCGAACATTGTTTCTTATCGATCGAAAGGTCCATGGAGAGGCTGCTTAAAGCTTATTCTGTTGATTGTAGCTTAAATATGTAACTGTAAAAATAGACACTTCTGCTATGAAGGGCAATAACTAAATATCGATGCCGGAGAAAACATTTGATTGAAAAGATTTAAATCAAAAGCGAACTGGAACATTTCCATTGATATGATACTAAAAGGATTACAATATAAGTCGTAAATAAGGGACTCTATCAACCCAAAATGGAAGGGACTCTCTCACCCAAAAGATAGGGGACTCACTCAACCAACACTTAGCAAGATTCTTTAGCCAAAGAAAAATAATACCCACGCTATCCTCACCCATACAAAAATTCCCATATATAACCTCAACAACATCAATGATTTTGAATGCAAATGCTTTCAACGGCTACCCACTCAATTTGCATGCAAACACCACCTCATATCAAAAGAACAGGACATTAATTAGCCTACTTTAATTTGTGTTTTCAAAACCCTTTCCCCAATGGTCACTATCTCAGGCATCTCAACAGCTAGTGCCACTTCATCAAATATGCTCTATTTTATACGCTGATAGCAACAACGACAGAACTATCACATCGTATAAAATATCAGTGCTGTGGCATGCATATGTTGCATAATTGCTGCAGGAAATTGACAGGTATAGTCTTCAGGGAGACTTATATGAGCTGTTTAATGAGTGTATGTATGTGTATATATATGGAAAAATATGTGTGCATGTTTTGATCGTGTCGAGCTCGCCTTAGTGTTTATCTCACCCCACTATCACCCCTACCTCCAAAAAGAACACGGAAAGAAATAAAGAAAGAAAGAGAAGGAAAAGGAAAAAGAAATGAAAAAAGAAAAGAAAAAGAAACGTGCGCACGCACACACAAACTAATATTCACCTGCCTAGGAAAAAATGAATATATTGGTCCATATCCAGTTCACTAAAATCTGGAAATGGAAAACCGATTTTCTAGTGATTCATCCATATGGATGTTGGATATATAGTTCTGTGTAATTTTTTTTTATTTTGGCTATTTGCCTTTTTTTAAAATTTTAATCCAACTGGATTATTGCAGCTCCTTATTTGGCTAAAATTACCTGATGAGTGAAACTGCAATTCACTAATGCAGCAAGACTCCCATCAACTAAATGACATATGGCAGTGAAACTTATGAGATAAGATTAGCCACCTGAAAAATGAATAGAAGCTAAGTGAATGGTCAGAGTCTAATTGAATTATATGCGTGATTTCCTAAATGATAGCGTCAGAACGGACAGAGTAGATAGGAGTTAACTGGAGTGGTACTTCTTGCAATATTTTTTCTCAAAGATGCATGTTACTCTTTATTATGTGCGACTCATCTCTTACGACTACTTAGACAGGGATTTGTGTATCATGGAAAATGACCGGTGCTGCAGTTGTCATAATTTTAGTTGGCTCAGTATTGCTACACTATATTTCATGATCTTTATTTAAATGACCATATTATCTTATTTTCTGCTGCAGCTTGATAATTAATTATAATTTTTTAGGCTGGCAATATCTTAGTTGATGCATGTGGGGAAGTGAAACTTGGAGATTTTGGGGTTGCTGCTTCCCTTTTTGATTCTGGTGATAGGCAGCGTACAAGGAATACTTTCGTGGGAACACCCTGCTGGTGCATAATTAAAATCTTTAATGACTGTTACATTGTTATTCATTATCACAACTCTGATTCAAATTTTTTTCCCTCCCTCTCTTTCCCAGGATGGCACCTGAGGTGATGGAGCAACGAAATGGTTACGATTTCAAGTAGGCCCCGTCATCCCCCTCAATATATCTTGTTTAGCTAAGCCCGATTGAGATTTTCTTGCACTGCATCTCACTCAAATGTGTTAAATAAATGTTACAGAGCAGACATCTGGTCTTTTGGAATAACTGCTCTAGAGCTTGCTCATGGACATGCTCCTTTTTCTTCACAACCACCTGTAAAGGTAAGGTGGTGATATTATTTCTATACTCTTGTTTATATAATGTTTTTATCAACAATTGGCTCTGCATAAATCATGTGAATTACGGTGCAATTTGCTAAACAATTTTAGTTGTTTGATTTCCACATAAAATAAGACTATTTTGATGGCTTTGCAAAGATCATGTTCAAAGGCAGGGTTGTCTGACCAAATTCCTTTTGCAGGTCTTCCTTATGACCTTGAATAACGCTCCGCCATCACTCAAGTCTAGAAAGGACAAGAAGTTTTCAAAGGTTCATCTTTTGGTTATAATTATTTTATACTTTTTTTAGAATAAATTATTTCACACTTAAGGTTGTAAAAAGCACTAGGCGGAGCTGAGTGGTTGGGATACCGCCTAACGCTTAGCTGCCTAGGCTGTTTTTCTAATTTTAGTTAAATTTATATTTAATATATATACATATTGAAACTTAGGAAGTATATTGACACTTCAACATAGAAACAACAATGTATTGCGATTTCAATAGTAGAAACCTAGGTTGCACGGACACGGACATGAGGATACGGACACAATACGACGTGACACGGCAACACTGTAAAATCCCGAAATATAGAATACTGGGACACGGATATATATAATTATAAGAAAGATAGTACATAATATTACAACAATATATACAGCAAAAAATCAACAATTCAAAAATGTTCTACTAACATTATGTTTTTTCTCATTTTTAATTGAAAAAATAAGGTCGCCACTGCCACTAGAATTGCTTTTTGTGTCGTGGCTATACTTAAACGTATTCGACATGTGTCTGACACGTGTCCAAATCCAAAACCGTCTCATTTCGAAGCGAGACATGGAAATTCTATGTCGGATACGTGTCGTGCAAATGTCAGGTATGAATCCGTGTCCAACACGAATACGACAACCAAAATAACGTGTCCGTGCAACCTAGGTAGAAACGGAAATATATTGATAATTCAACATAATAACCAGTAACATATTGATACTTTAACATTAAATTTATTAAGTATGGGGATGGATATCTCACGTGTAATGTTTATTAAGTATGGGTTTGGATCCGGTAGGGTGAAAAGAGAACAAACCCAACCCGTGATGTTTCAAATATGACTAACTTTTATTTCATTAAGCGAGTTGGGCCCGCTTAGGCGCCCGTTTAAGCAGGCTGGGCCGCTTAAACCGTTTAATTAAGTCGTATTGGGCTAAAGCGAAGCGGCTTCGCACTGTTTCCGCCTAAACGGCTGCCTAGGCCGCTTTTTAGAACACTGAATGAGCCATTATCCTGATTAGAATTTCTTATTCTAACGATTCCATTTGTAAATTTAGTCCTTTAAGCAAATGATTGCTACGTGCTTGGTAAAAGATCCAACAAAAAGGCCTACTGCACATAAGCTGTTAAAACAGTCTTTCTTCAAGCAAGCAAGATCTCATGAATACATTGCTCGCAAAATATTGGAGGGGTTGCCTTCTCTGGAGGAACGGTTTCAAACGTTAAAGGTAATTTTTTAATAGTTGTGCAAGTGGAATTTTGTACCCACCTTCTCACTCAATTTATATACTTGATGGTTCTGCTTGAATACAGATGAAAGAAGCAGAGTTGCTTGCACAGAGAAAAATGCTTGATGGGGAAAAGGAGGCAATGTCTCAGGTTAAGCTCTATATTTTAATCAAATCTTATCAGAATCTTCTCAATAATACTTCAATTTTTTTTGATGTGTAACCCCAGTTGTTTGGTTGTGGGTAAACTCCCCACCCCACCCGCACCCACCTCCAGCCCTACCCCCTAATTGTTCATATAATTATGTCTGGATTTATAATGTAAAAAGTGTGTTGTATTTACTGTGATCTGGTTGCAGTGATTTATGTGTGGTAGAGACAACGTTCTATAGTCTGAGGAATATGTACCTTTTTTCCGTATGCATGATTTGCTCACATAGAAACTGGTTTTTCTGATATTTGAAGTACAATCTTAATATCCAATTTACAAGAACTTCAGCAGTTGCATGAGACATCATCACCAGATATTCAACCTCATACAGTTTTTTTCCTACTAAAAGAAAGGCATTCATACTTTGTTTCATATGCCAATGTTGGCCAGTAGATAACACTGTTTTTTCTCTGTATGATCTGGCCAACATTGACATATGAAACAACATTGACACGACGAACAATGATATCTATTCAACCTCAAATATGACAAATGGTGGCAACAGACAACTCTTTTTTTTACTTCTTGTGTCTGAGTTGGGAAATGGATAACATCGTTTGTTACATTTTAGTTGAATTTTCTTTTAAGATCAAACCAAGTTATTTGTATTGCTAATGCCATACCTTCATTTGAGCAGTACCATTGGTCTTTTACAGTTGATTCTTGGTACCACATTTCTTTTACCCATAATGTTCTTCTGATATCAATAAACTGAGAACTGGATCTGATGTCTGTTTCCAAATGTGTAGCATGAGTACAAGAGGGGAATAAGTAATTGGAATTTTGATATTGAAGCCTTGAAGGTTGAGGCTTCACTGGTACGTCAATAATCTTTTTAATTCTGATGTACTATATTGCTTAATTTCTACTTAATACCCGGTTTTGACATTTTCCCAGTTGATGTGACTTTGTATCAATGTCTTTTTAGATACCAGACAATGATGATGCTTCAGGTAAAGATTCAGAGGGATGCTCAAACTCTTCGCTAGAGCTTGATACTTTGCATGAAGATGCTCATATGGTAAGTTTTCAATTTATATACGCAATTTAAGCTGATTGCAAGTTGTTAACAGCAGGCATTTATGCAGGAGAATGATGGGATGATGCAGAGAATGACCGATTGCCATTCTTCACCTGATCAACCCTCAAAATCCCAAAGGTCAGTATTTGGCATACATCTTCTCTTCTTTGCTTAAGTATCTTTATTCCTACTATTAAAATGCAAATATTTTGGAGGCTTTATACCCTGGTTTCCAAGTTTAGATTCACTTGTATCTTTGTGGTCGGGAAAGCGAGTAGCGAAAGCTTTTTAGCAAGGTCATGTGAACATCTATTCAGACGCCATGCTCTACAAGAAGTTGAAATTTTATTTTATTTTCTTTTTAAATTTATGCACTTCGAAATTAAAATTTTGATACCGTGTTTATAGGAAATTCTAATTTAATTATCTTTAGTAGATAAATCCTTAAAAACATTCTAATTACAATTATCAGATCAAACCTCAATTGTCTAAAAAAAACTAAGCATTCCCATTGCACGCGACAAAAAAAAATAGTTCTAAAATCTTCATCTCCTAGAAGTTTTTTTTTGTTGCGCTGGCCCGTAAGCCCTAACATATGCACACAACACACCCACACACACATGACACACATGACACACACACACCCAGGGGACGAATTTGCCCTAAAAGCATTAAATTGTTGCCACTTCCCCCACTGGGATCAATCCACCACACTTTTCCTAGAGAGCGGAGTGCCATACCAACTGAGCTATTGCTCACTGGTCTCCTAGAATGATTGTTTATGAGAGAAAGGTAGAGGGCCTTATATGTGGTATTGAATTCATTCTGATGACAAGAAGTTGAAATGTATTTTGTGCAGACGTAGATCAAGTGATCAAAACGCCATCTATGATGGTTTGCTGCTGTTCCATGGAAATGGTATTAGAAAAGATCAGAGCCCAGGTTGTGAACCAGAGATTAATGAAAGGCATCTCGGCCATGTGGTTAGACTCTTTTGTGATGATCATGGAGCATCGACAATTCCCTGCTCATCAGACTTCCATACACCAGCAGGCATGGCGACTCTTCTTTGTTCTGTAGATGCATCTGAGAAATTTTCTTAAATAACTTTAGTATGCTTGTCTGCATTCCTATTATTCGGGATACTGAAATTGGTTCTGTAATCCAACATATTGTGTTTCAGCTTCAAATTCTGATGACAATGATGAAAAATTAACAGCTAAAGTGCAGCAAAGGGGACGATTTAAAGTGACATCTGAGAAAACTCTTGACATTGATAAGGTAATGGCAGAACATTCTCTTTTGCCTTTTTCTCTCATGTTTTGTTCCAGTTGTGATGGTTATTATTTGGTTTCAGCCGCATCCGTCTCCTGGCCATTCTAAGAGTCCTAGCGCCCAGGTATGTTATTGTTTTTTTATATTCTTTAAGCATGCAGGATGCATGGATTTTGAGAATTCTGATTTGACTTGAAGCACAAAAACAAAAATTCTTCAGATATGGATGCTCACAATTCTTAAATCTCATCAAAACATGTGTTTTGAATGCTGAAGATGATTATGGACGATAGTATATATTCTCCTATGTATTTGTTTATTTCTGCAAGAACGCGCTTTTTTTTAGTACATGGTATATCCCTCCGGAGGTTAGGAGCAATTACATGATGGAAATAGTTGTCTAAACTGCTTTAGGTATTGAATGAGGCCATAACCAAGAGCTACTAGTATTTGATCCAGGGAAAAGTAGATGTACTCTACTCAATTAATTGGAGTGATATTGATTTCTCTACATATATTTACTTTATATTTATATATGTCGACTGCAAGGATTTAAACTGTTAGTAATATGGATGTATTGTAGACCATTCTGCTCTAACTGAAATAACTTTACTATATATACATGCAGCTGGAAGCAGCAGAAGAAAGGGAGAAACTCCTGTTAGAGGAGATTGCTGATTTGCAGAGAAGGTAACTATGGTATTCCTTGAAAGGCAACTGAAACAAATATAATCAATCTCTTAATTTCTTTATTTAAAATTTACTGCAGGCTCATGCTCTCCGAGGAAGAATTAAAAAGGACGAAGGCAAAACTTGTTGAGGTTAGCATTCAGACTGTCCATGAACCATCTATCCTTTTGCTCTTAGTTGTATTTTAGGTCAGAGTGTAAAAATATTTCCCTCGGCCCTCATCGCAACTTTAAAGCTTTGGTGTAGTACACAGACTTTAAATTGTCTAGAGTCAGCCAGGTTCAAATCCATTCGCACACATCTTAGTAAATTAAATAAAAAAATAAAGGGGGATTTAGCCTGTACAAGATGGCACTTAACCTGCAGGGGAGTGTTAAAGTACTACAATATTTCTCTCAACCCTCACCCTATCTTCAAAGATTTGAGTTTCGTTCCAGATGTAGACACTTTAAAAGGAGCATTTTAATTTTTTGGCATTCATACTGCCTACCTTTCGATTAAATTTGATGCCACTTTACTGATTTTCAGGCTTTTTAAGGATTTTCACTTGTACTTCGTACATCATCTAATTGATCTCCTCACAGAATTGAGCACATACTCCCATTTTTACTTGAAAGAAACATTTGATCAGGCATTTCTGTCTATGACAAGTAAATATTAAGCCATTACTTTTGCCCGTATTGTAGAATATCACCTCATTTCTAAAAAGCTGTAATTTTCCCAATTATTGACTAACACCTCCCCTGCCTGCCTGCGCCCCCCCCCCCCCCCCCCCCAAATCCCCATGCCACCCCCAACCTCAGTTTGATTGTATCTTTCTAGTTGATCATGAGCCAAATCTGAATTTTTTGCCTTTCCTTTCTGCATTTCTTCCTCAGGTGATAAATCTGCAGGACGTTCGTGATGTCGGAAATCGGAAGGTTGTCCCCTTTTAGATCTCAGGCTGGTTGGGTATACATCATATGTACATATGTGATTTTGTACATCTGATCACTTGGTGTATTGCTCCTTGGCAAAAATGAGCTTAATACTGTATGCAGTAGTTTTCTTGCTTTAGTTGTCTCAATAATGTAACAATTAATGGTCCACGGCCAGGATAATTGGATACTTCTAAAATTACTTTTGGTTCATGGGTTGATCTGTTTTCTTATTTGGGAAGCCAAATTTGTAAATTAATTTGATGCCAAGTTAATCATAGGGCATCCTGCAAGTATTGACGGAAACTTTCATATCTAAAGACATAAATTGAGGCAAGTATAAGTACTAGGATTTCTGCTGAAGAAGGAATGTATAGAGAGAATCGATGTACAATTTTATCTTTTTTCTTAGTTCTCAGCATGCCCATTATTAGTTAGCTTTTTGTGAGTAAGAAACTGCTTTGTGGTATCATGCTTCTAATTTTCCATTTTGCATCTTTCAATGCAATGCAAATATTGAGGTTCAAATAACCCACATGTCACAAACAATCTTTGGTATCAGTTTGTTACTTGAACAGGAAATCAAATCCCCAATAGACGAGTTCTGGGGACTGCTACCGGTAAATATATAAGAGTTCTAAATCAATTCTCCATGATCAAAAATTTTTTAAGCCGATTTTGGCGGCCGTAGGCAAGTTCGTGCAAAATTGATGGAATTGTGGGGGCAACCCCAAACACATAGGCCCACCCCCTATGTTTTCCATTTGTTTAGCACCAGCCAAAAGCAACTTGCCACACAGTCATTGAGCTCAAGTTACAAATCATGCAAGAACACACGGTGACCATCATATAGCATGTTAAATCAGAGAGGCCATACCAATGCCTTAAATCAACAAAGTGACAGAACAGGAGCCATGATTTATCTGGATACAAGGTTCATTACCCAGGTGACTGACTACATCACATGACCTGATACAATTTCTCACTTCTCACTGGGAGTATCATGAGCAAATGCAACACCTGCTGTAATTTTTTCAGTGCCTTGGGTCTAAATAACACTGGCTATCATCGGGGTTACGCATTGCCTCGCGTGACCACCAAAAATTAGCAGAAAGGGATGGCGAATCACTATTGTCATTGTCCTTTCTTTCGCCTGGACACAATCTCTAATGCCCATGCTTTGCCCACGTCTGTCTGAAATTTTCCTGCAAAAAGCAGTGGTGTATGCATCAACGGAAATACTTATACTTGCAATTCTGCTTGCAATAAAAGGTAGAGTACTAGTCTGCTAATTCACCATTTTTCCATATCGATACAAGATCAGAAAAATGATTTCTGTGCAACTCTAGCAGCTAGGTATAATGCCAATGTCTTTTTTTGAAAGGTATAATAATGCCAATATCAGCATCTACCTAATATCAGCATATACAGTGATATATCATGGTGTCAATTATGAGCATAGGATAACTTCCTCCAATCTTATAACTCTATAGCTATACCTGCAAAAAGAGCATGCACTTCGTGAAAGTTTAGCTTAATACCCGCTCATTCTCTACAGGCCATGAGGGTTACAAGCCCAGGATAAACTAATGATGGAAGCAACCCATCCTAAGCCACTGCCTACGTAAGGATTAACCACATTAGACCTCTTATTTGGAGTGAACGGCATAGTATTTTGGATCATAACAAGTTATTGGTTGCTCATCCTAAAGAAAATTTACTTCAATTAAGGCGTTCATCATTACTGATTCTCACAGTCTCACTTCAATTTGTTGCGTGTACTATGACTTTTCGATGGTTGATTGCTGTGATGATTATGCATGTCTTCTCATTTCAATAAAAAATAAATCTATTCTGGTCACGAACAAAGATAACAACTATCAGGCATTATATTTAATTTTTAGAGAGTGAGAGAGATTTTTAATGCAGTATACATCAAGCAAATTATACCTGTGGTTGACTGGAAAAACTCCTCCAAATCCATTCCTTGTTCTGGAAAAAGAAAATGAAACTTAAGGCTGTTAAATTTAATATTGAAATCTTTATGTATGGTTATCTCCCTTGAAGAACAGACTTATTCAACTCCTTAGAGTTAAGATACAAAATGTTCCGGTCTCCTACTTTTTAAGTTTATTATGACGACAACCTTGATGTTAGAAATTGACATGTGCGTCCTATGATGGGCTTGGCCACATGAGTCAATGGCTAATGACAAATGATAATTTTATCCTTGGCAGTTATCCTCTACTTATTTTTATAAAAAGTGAAAATGAGAGAATGAAAAAAAACTTCTATGTATTCTCTCTTCTTCAGAAAGAAGAGAAAAAGAAACAAGAGTTTTCGGGTTGAGAAGAAGAGTCTTCTCGAGTGGCAAAATAAGAGGTGAACAGGGCGTTCTTTCCTTAATTAATCGAGCGTAGACCGGATTGAGGATTCAGAGTAGATTTATCCGAGAAAACAACAAAAGATTGGAAATTGGCTAAGGTATGAAACAAATCTACAATTTAAACATTCCGCTTGCGTTACAAGCTAAGATACTGCAGTGTAGCATGTGCCTCGCACATGTCTCGACCTCGTTGGTCGTTGACTGGGTTGACCGGAAACCGATCTGAACCGAATCGAACCGGGCTGAACACTATTTTAGGCGTTTTAACTCATTTTAAAGCCGTTTTTTGTCCTTATTTTGCTATTCTCGGGATTTGATTTCCTATGCAACTAAGGGGGTGTTTGGTTGAATGAATGTATTTCCAACTACACGTAATTACAACTGCTGCAGTTGGAATTGCAATCCATTGTTTGGTAGAGTTGGTTCCAACCACATCAACGAATTAGAAAAAGATTATCAAAAGGTAATAACCTCTTTCTTATATAGCAAAAAATTATAAAAGTTATATAATTCATGGATAATTTGATAAGATAAGTGATTTGCACAATTTTCAGGACGTAGTTGCAACCTCGTTCGTTTTCAGTATAGTTGCAACTACACCATTTCAAGACCAAATGCTTTTGCAATTACATCTTGAGTTGCAAAACCAAAAGAACCAAACAAATGTTTTTCCAACACCATGTAGTTGGAGCCCATGCGGCTCCAACTACATAGAACCAAACAACCCCTAAATTGCTTTTATGCCTTGATAATATGTAAACCACAATAGTATACAAGTTTATGTATGATTCCAAATATGTTATGTTGTATTTAATAATGAACATAATGGCATTACCATGTTATGATATTTCATGATGCAAGCATATTTTTTATGACTTATTTGTTTCTTAGATAAGACTTGATTGAATATGTATATCATCCAAACTTAAGATTATTTGCCGTTTTTTTAGAAAGTGTCAATGGTCTATCCTTCTATTACTTGGTCTATAGAACATCACAGAACAAGATTCTTTCTTGGATCACATAGAGCGAATGAGAAATATACTCGATTTTTTCTCTATTTTGATGACACTGTTTTTGACTTCGAAACAGGAAGTTGATGGTTTCTTTAGCTCTCCTTTTCTAGACTATGTTAGAGAACGGCGAGCAATCAAGTACATCAGAAAGTTACACGACAAAGAAGATTATGGATTCGAAAATACAGTCGATCTCATTAATAGAATGCACTCTCAGTACCATATTGCTGCGGATAATGATGGACCAATAAGATTAGCATCTCGTTCTACTTTTGAGGAGTGCTACTTGACGTAGTGGCTGATATTAGAAACCATGTGTTTTTCGTTCTCATAGCGCCTTTAGCTGGCATTCCTTCTTATAAGTATCGTTTTCTTTCTTCCTTTGTTTGCATTAGTCAAGTTATGAGAAATCCATGTTATTACATGAATGAAAAACATGTAATGCAGACAAACGAAGAGAAAAAACAATATTTATTAAAAAATATGACACATAAAGGCACTCTGAAAACGACAATATCAGTCGCCACGTCTGGTAGCACTTCTCAAATTAGAACAATATGTTAATCTTATTGGTCCACCGTTGCTCGAAGCAACATAGTCCTTAGACTACATCATATCCATGAGACTGGCTATATCTTCGAATAATAGTCATCTTTGTCATTTAATTTCCTGAGGTACTTGATTGCTACCCCGCACCTCGGGACGGAAAAAAGCGAAGAAAAACCATCAACCTCGTACTTCGGAGTCAACATAATGTCATTAAATAGAAGAGAATCAAGTGTGTTTCATATCCTCTCTATATGATCCAAGATATAATTTCATACTGTCATACGGTGTTTTTGTGTACCAAAGTATAAGCGGATAGACCATTGATACATCACATAGAAGGGCGAATAATCCTAAGTTTGGATAATACACTGGTTCCATTAAGTGTTACTTAAAAAAAACAAAGTCATAAAAAATGCTTGACATCATACATTACCATAACATGGAAACGGTATTATGTTCATTATTATATACAACACCTACAACATATTTGGAATCATGCATAAATTTGCATCTTATCGCGATTCACATATTATCAAGGCATAAAATAAATTTAGTTGCATAGAAAAACCAAATTTTGGGAATAGAAAAAAGAGGACCAAAAAAATAACTTTAAAATGAGTTTAAAACACCTAAAATCTGGCTGGTCCGGATCGCTTCAGACCGGTTTGATTTAGTTCAGATCAGTTTGGTCTTGTCCGGTCAATGGTCAACCCAATCAACGGTCGATTGATCAACGGGGTTTGACACACGTGTGAGGAACGTGTTGCACAACAGTTACGTGCGGCACACGTCCTGCGGCCCACATGTGTGGTTGCATATGCGTGGTAGTTTGCATTGGGTAACCGTCCACTCCTGCACGGATCTCCTGTTAGGGTCAATTTACACCCTTTTAACCCAAAAACAAGTCAAAAGATCAGAGTCAGCGCCTGTAAAATCCCCGGTTCTCATATATATTTTTTCCGTAATTTTTTTTTCAGATTTTTTCCCTAGATTTTTGCACCTTTTTTAGATTTTTTTAATTTTATTTAATTATTAATCCTAACTCTAAACCCAACCTAACTCTACCCAAACCCCGAACTCAACCTGACCCAACTCCCCAGGCCCACTTTTTCTTTTCTTCTTTTTTCGCTCCTCTCGTTTTCCCCCGCCCATTTCCAACGTTCGCCCCCTCTTCTCGCACCCCTCCGTGGCGACCGCGTCCACTTCCATAAGACCCCGCGGCCCCGTCGCCAACGAACTCCCCGCGATCCCCCTCCACCAAATCTCCTCCTTCCAACGGCTCCCCCTCTCTCGTCCTCGCCTCGAGACTCGCTCCCTCTCACGTCCTCGCCTCACCCATGTCTCGACCGAGCCCTTCCCCCTTCTTTTCCATCTCGCTCCTTTCCCATCGTCATCATTCTCTTCGTCCCCTCCAGGCCCTCTCTCCTCCAAAACTCCCCGAGCTCTTCCAACTCCTCCAGCGACCAACTTGAACCCCGCTACCACCACCGACCTCTCCTCATCGTCGACGGACCACCACGAGCTCTCTGCTCCTCCACTACTTCCTCCGGCCATCCCCACGAGCTCCTCCTTCAGCTCGAGCCCACCAACGCTACGAACCCTCTGCCGTCTCGCCGTCTCTATCGACCCACCGAGCCCTGCATCCATCGCCACAGCTACCACTAGCTCCACCTCGCCGACGAGCGCCGACCTCCTCATCTCCTCAGCTCCATCTCCTTTGCTTGAGCTCCTCGTCATCGCCATCTTTGCCCCTAGCCGAGAATTACCCTAGAGCTGCTTGAGCATCACCATCTTCCACCCTCAACGGCCATCCGCACCGCCGACCCTCGCGGAGTCGCCACTATCCAAAACCCAACCGAGCTCGTTGCCGTCGCCGTTGCTTGTGCCGTGTCATGGTCGTGTGCATGCCTCCGCCATCACCATTCTGTCCCTCGCCGTCATCACTACCGGGACGTATCGTTATCGTCGTCACGATTGTCAGAGGCAAGTGAAAATTAATCACTTGCTTACTCATGCTAATGAATATGTTATTTAATCGAAAAAAAGGATGTTACATGATTTGGAGTATGTGCATATATATATATATATATATATATATATATATATATATATATATATATCGATAATTTATAATTCAATTAGTTTTGTAACGAACCCTTATGGTCGATTATATTGACGGGAGCCCGATTAGGGTTTATCATCCCGTGTCAACATCATTTATAGTTTAACCGAATAATATCTAGTTGGATCGATTGCTGTAATCCGATGTTCCGTTTGGTACCCATACATATCTTATGTGTTGGACACGATACATGAATGAAAACCCTATCTTAAATTGCCGAAATTTATGATCGTTAAATCCCTTTTACTGTTAGTGAAGGTCGTGTAAGGATTTGAGAAAATATCTAGGTTAGACCTTTAAAAGTCGTCTCCTAAAGGTGATACTAAATCTGAATTTTACCGTGCATGTTACCTTGTTAAAATCATTGTAAATTCAATACAGTTTGGCTCGTATCAAAAGCGACTCGATAATCTATAGCTATCCCTAGTTTATTTCTCAACATTTATAGATCACTGTAACGAGATTTAGCTGCGAATGCGGCATTGGACTGCAGTCCGGGACAACATTTCTCGAGGATACCTGAATTTAAATACCTGCACATCCCTACAAAACTGAAAATGCGTGAAGCCCCATATAGTCGCGTAGATAATTTAGTTAGCTAACACATGAATCTGGTCCCGTGCAGTTTCACAGTCGTTTGACATTTAGTTTGTATTTTAGAATGTCGATGTGTTCTGCAGTTTCTGCAGTGACATTTCTTACACTGTCACATTAAACAAGACGTAACTTCTAGTACAAGAAGGCTATTGACAATCCGTTTGATGCGTCGGAAACTTAACAGATAGAACTAGATTTTATTCAACTGGAGCAATACCTGAATTTGAACACAATCCCTAGTAAACTGCGCGCGAAATTGGACTTCCAGTTCTGAAACTGGAATTCCAGCAATCTATCGCAAATTTAAAATGATAAGTCCCTAACCTGAGTTCCGTTTGACATGAAATAAATTTTATTGCCTAGATAATCAAGTGTACTTCATACGCCTTTTATATTATTTTGGTTGATTTTATACGTGTGTTTTATGGTAGATTGTGCAAGTTGGCTGTCATAATATAGTGAATGTCTGTTCAGTGCATTTTTGCCTATTTTTGTTCTTGCTTTATACCTGCTGCATAGTGATAGTTTACATTGAGACCTAGCGACTGTTTTGCATTGTCGATATATAAGTGTTAGTGATTAGGTTGTGGCAAATACAAAAGTGATATTAATAAGTGGAAACGTGATTGAAAGTGAAAACGACGCGTATTTGTTCACAACCTATCTAATACCTGAATTTATACTATAATCTGGGAAATGGGGAAATTAAGATGGAATTGAACTCGTATTTAGCGAGGTACGGTGATTTAGAGAATGATCATTCGCTATTAGTGATATATATACATACATTAGTTCGTGGGCCTAACGACACGGCTGCAGGGTTATGTCCCAGGCAACAGTGGACCGTAGTCTCGGACATGCACGAGACCCTTGTTAAACACGAGTATCCTTTCCACCAATTGATTTCATTGACTTGGTGACTGATAAGTAGTGACATACACATTGTCTAGCTTATTGATATGATACTTATATCACACTGTTCATATTCAAATGATTTTCTTTATTCGCATGCTCTGTATTCTGTTGCACCTTTCATGTTTAATAGCATTGTACCCATCATATATATACTTATTGCTATATGTGTTGCCCTGACGACCTGAGTGTACATGCTCAGAGTACGAGGTGGATCCAACCTAGGAGCATGATCTGCCATTCGAGATCGCGGAGATCTAGACTGCATCATCAGTGCCATTTCTTTTGCTTTAAGCACCCTGTATTTTCGTTGGTTAGTTTTTCCCTTATGCAAAATAAATGTATTTCGAACTCTTTTATTGCAATGCAATAAAGTTGTGAACTGTGATTTTTCTTTACTCTAGTACCGTTTACTGACTATCATGTAATGTTAGAAGCCGAAATGTGACTACGGCGGGTTATTCCCTGACCGTAGGAGTATGATTGGCCTAATCACCCTTCGTATTCTGTATTTTGGGAAGCGGGGCGTGACATGGTTTTGTTGGTATCAGAACCAAGGTTTTGGATGAAATTACAGTTCCGTCGAGAGATCCCTAGATTGAGTTACACCCTTGACGCGTGCTTTACTGCATTTCTGTTCACTTTTTAATCCCCGTTGAATTATTGTGTAGCCCTTGTTTGAATCTAATTTCTTTTGATCTTTTTCAGAAATATGGACTCCACGAGCAACTCCTCAGGTGCCAGTTCCCACGATCGTATCGAGAAGATCCTCAGCACACTGACGACCCTCGCCCAGACTCAAGAAAGAAAGACCGATCTTCTGACCGAGGGATTGAGGACTGTACAGGAGACCGCAATTACCGCCCTGGAGAGATCTACGGCTATCCCCACCGACCCCGAGGGCGCCCTCGTACCGACTGCACAGGCTAGGGTTCGTACCGTTTTGAACTTCAGGAGGCTTCACAGGATCAGCAAATCCACTCGAGGCCGAGCAATGCCTCATCAATGTAGAGAACCTCCTGACGGCCGCTCGAGTTCCTAACGATGACCGAGTGAACATGGTGAATATTCAACTGGAGGACGAGCGAGAGACCTATTGGATGGGACACGTTCTCCGCGTGCTTTCTAGATCACTATTTTCCGCCCACTGTCAAGGCTGAGATGGAGGAGAAATTCATCATGTTAAAGCAGAATGGACGCTCAGTGGATGTCTACGCCGCAGAGTTTAACCGGCTGAGTCGCTTCGCACCGTACATGGTGGCCACCGAAGTCGCCAGGACAAGACGGTTTCAGTAGGGGCTCAATATTGAACTACAGCAGCTTATCGCGTCACTCGATCTACCGACCTTTGCTCAAGTGTTGAACGCTGCCCGAGTGCAGGAAAGATTAGCGGAGAAGGCTAAGGGCCAACGATCGGTGGACAGGAGACCCCACGTACTTCCAGCACGGGCTACCATTTTCCCCTAGAGCGATCCTAGTTCATAGACCGGATGTTACACAGATAAATCGCTCTTTCTCACCTCAGCAGCCGCAGCGAAGGGTCTTGTTTTGCGATTATTGCCAGAGGCATGGACACATGCAGAGAGATTGTCGCAGAGCCAAGAGACAGTGTCTGCTTTGCGGATCCAGCGAGCACAGGGTCAGCGGATGTCCTCAGAGATCTGAGCTATAGGGAGGGTTCGAGCAACATCAACAATCGTACGGCACTTCAACTCAGAGGGGTCCACCTTGGGTATCCCAGCAGCGGTTATTCGATCAGAGGCATACTGGTACAGGTCGGAATCAGGGACGGGCTATCACCCTGTTCGTCGAGCAGGCAGAGACTTCTGGAGAAGTAGTTACAGGTACCTTCCTTGTTTATTCTGTACCAGCTAAAGTTCTTTTTAATTCGGGTGCTTCGCATTGTTTTATTTCTACGCGGTTTGTTGACACACTCTATACCTCACGAGCCATTAACCAAGGGTTGGGAGATACATACGGGTAACGGAATTATTGTGTCCAACCAAGAGTATAGGTTATGTCCGATGGTAGTATGCGGCAGGGAATTCTATGTGAATTTCCTTTTAATCGGGACGGGCAGCTATGACGCAATTCTCGGGATGGATTGGATGAGTACCTTCCATGCGATCATCGATTTCCAAGCTAGGAAAGTGACTTTCCGCATTCCCAATCCTGAGTTTGTTTTCGAAGGCGGAAGCGAGTATTTGGAGCCAGCCAAGTTTAGAGCCAAGCCGAAAGTGTTGACGGCTATGGAGATTGATGAGAGTCTAGCCCCAGAGATCGTTCGGGATTTTCTTGACGTGTTCCCTGAAGATTTACCAGGTCTACCACCGCCCCGCATCTTGGGATTCTCAATCGACTTAATTCTGGATACATCACCAGTCTCGAAAGCTCCTTACAGGATGGCGACGGTTGAATTGGCAGAACTAAAGTAGATATGGATCTTTTGGGCAAGGGATTTATCCGTCCAAGTGTTTCCCCGTGGGATGCCCCTGTGTTACTGGTGAAGAAGAAAGACGGTTCCTTGCGTATGTGCATCGACTACCGGGAGTTGAACCGAGTGACCGTGAAGAACAAGTATCCCATTCCTCGCATCGATGACTTGTTTGACCAGCTAGGTGGTGCTCGGGTATTTCCTAAACTAAAACTTCGGTCAGGATATCACCAAATCAGGGTTAAGGCAGAGGATGTATGCAAGACGGCTTTCTGAACCCGATATGGCCACCATGAGTTTCTTGTGATGTCGTTCGGTGTTACCAATGCACCAGCCATATTTATTGACTTGATGAAGAGGGTTTTCGCCAAGTACTTGAATCAGTTTGTTGTCGTATTCATCGACGGCATTCTAGTCTATATTCCAGAAGTCGAGAGGAGCACGCCGAGCATTTACGAATTGTATTGCAGGTTCTACGGAAAGAGAAGCTTTATGTTAAGCTAAGCAAGTGCGAGTTTTGGCTCGACAAGGTACAATTCTTGGGGCATGTCGTTTCGGGTGACGGCATTTCAGTGGATCCGACGAAAATCGAATCTATCAAAGACTGGCCGACACCGGAATCGGTTGCTGAGATAAGAAACTTCTTGGGATTAACTGGGTATTATCGGCGGTTTGTCCAAGATTTCGCCAGTAAGGGTATTACCGGAATCGGTTGCTGAAATAAATATGTAAGGGTATTTAAACCCACCCAAGTGATGAAAAAAGCATAATGGATTCTCCCCAAAAGTTTTAGGGTTTTCAGAGCCGCCTCTCCTTCTATCTCTTTTTACACAGTTCTCTTTCTCTCTGTCTTCAAAAATTTATTAGACTCCAAATCCATTTAAAAAAAGCAGAGAAAATTCCTGATGACTTTTCTCCCATTCATTCATCAATAGCCAATAAAAAAGAGACCAAAAGAAAAAGAGGCAAGATCCACAAGCTTAAATAAGGAGCGGAGACTTTTTTTTTATTTGTCCAAGATCTAAATACAAAATCTTGGAGATTCAAAAAATATATATATTTTGCAGACCCGACTCGGAAACGAAGGGTGACCCCATCAAGGGAAAGTTGTCAGGCTTTTCTCTTGGGGAGAAACCCTCGAGAATGCGGATTTCAATCGGTATTTCTCCTTCGGTGCCCTGGGGATAAGGATTTCGATCCGTATTTCCCTTTCGAAAACTTGGGAATGCGGACTTCGACCCGTATTTTCTTTTGGAATGCGAATTCCGGTCCGTATTTCCTTTCTTTGGTGGGTATAGAGTTTTTTTATATTTCACCTACTCGTATGATATATTGACAAGTGCGGCTGTCATGCTGCCAAAATTCTATCGATATGCGTACGCTCGGTTCCATTCACAAAGTTAAACAAAACATAATAAAATATATATGTATTTTCAAAATAAAACAAACATCAAAGTTTTCATATGAACCATCTGGGACCCCATGAGCAGAAAGGTTCCCGCTTTCGTAAAGTTGTTTTACACAAGACAGCAACAAAAATATTTTTAAAATATAAAATATAATTTTTCCCTTTTGATTGGGAAGGGGGGCTTCTCCTCATGGCTCCTGCGTGAGCCTTCCACATGGGAGGGGGGCATGCCCCTCCGTAAGGGGCTCCCGCTCTCCCACAGAGCTCCGGCACATGCGGGAAACCTCCTTTGGGAGGGGGCCCCGCCCCCTCCCCAGGGGCTCCCGCGGGAGCCTCCCTTTTGGGTGGGAATCCCGCTCCCCTTCATTTTTTAAGTCGAGAAAAAATAAAAAATATATTTTTTTAAAAAAGAAATGTATGCGTCAATAAAATAATAATAATAATACACAAAATGAAGTGAAGGCGCATTTGCATTTATGTTCCAAAACCCCACATTCCACATTGAGTTCGCATGATTTGTATGACCCGTTAATCGGGGACTCCCTCGTTTCAGAGCTACGGGTAATTAACGGTAACTTAATCCATGGCTGTCTAAGATTTGGATACCCACAATCAAAAATCCCCGGTCTATCCTAGGCAGAGGAAAACTGTAATGATCTGACAAGCGAGCGCATTCCTATCTCAATAGAGTGGCAAAAAAACTCACTACATCTCCAAACTGTCCCTTTTTTATTTAAACAAAAACTATTCATTAAAATTCAAAAAATCATAATCCAATGAACATAAATTCATGGACTTAAAAACATAAATGAACATTCAGATTACAGAATAAGTAAATTCGGTTCAACTTTAAGAAATCATGAAGAACACAAAAAGAAATCTTAAACAAATATAGGTAAAACGTCCATAATGTGCAATAAGATATACTAAACAATATCTTGAATCCTAACTTAAGATGCTCTGATACCAATGACGGAATAAAATTCCTAGGTTGCGACGCAAGCGGAATGTTTATATCGTAGGTTCGTTCCATACCTTAGCCAATTCCCAATCTTTCGTTCCTTCTTTTCTCAGATAAATCTTCTCCAAATCGTTAAGCCGGTCTACGCTCAATCAAGCAAGGAAAAAGCGTCTTCCGAGAAGACCGTCTTCTTCTTACACCGAAAATTCTTGTTTCTCTCTTTCTTTTTGACGAGAAAAGATATAAAAGGGTATCTTATTCTCTCATTGACTCGTGCAGCTAAACCCATCATAGGGCACACATGTCAATTTCTAATGCTCTGATCAATAAATTCTCTGTTTGTTCCAGGAAGTGAATTCGGTGTCGTATGTCATGCACTGTATAGTATCTATAGTGAGTGTTGTGCCAACACTTGGTTCACATGCACAAAACTTGTGTCACTGCCAAATAGCATCAAAAGGTAGACACTACGAAGAAAAGTCATAGTATAAGTTCAGTGCAGATCTCAACTAATGTTGATGCAAATCTCAGTATATTGTTGTCACATCATAAACAATGGATTAGGCCGGACATATGTCAATCATTAACGATGATTATCTTAATATCTAACTCGTGCTAGATAAACAAATGAAATTGCAAGCAGTCTTAGCTGGAAATGTCAATTTAGTGAAGAAAAAAGATGAGTGCATATTAAAGATATTTCTAGTCAAGATGTGCTTTTCCTAACGCAGTAAAAAATAGTGCATCGACCTCTGCACAAAGAGAACTTACCCTTTTCGTATTCCAGTGCCTGAAGTATCATTTCAACCTGAATGAGACAAATATATGATAATTATCAGTCAAAGTTAGCAAAAAATTAAAAAAACGAAAGTTATGCGTTGCACTGATTAGAACCATCTAGCATCAACCTGAAAACGTTGCAATCAATTCATTCTAATGGAATTTTAACATCTATCAGAAAGGAATTAACATGCAAACACTAAAGTGAAGGCTAACAAAGGAACAATTAAGTAGTTGACCATACAAGGGACCTCCTAACTTTCAATAGTTGGAACCTAGTAATATCATGAAGTAATTTCATAACTGAAGCATGCATTTGCAAACCACGCAAGTTTGCATATTCAGATAACTATTCAATACGAAACCAAGAAGAAAGTAAATTTTTGAAGAAAAAGGTGAAAATTACCTTATCAAAATCCTTGACAACCTTAGCTTCTAGAGAAGAGTTCTCCTCGTACTCCATCCAAAGTTCTTCTATCTCCTTCGCTGCCAAAGGAGGGGAAGAAGCATTATTACTAAACTAGCATTTTTGCACGTGCGATGCACGTTTGTAGCTTTATCCTATTTAGAGTCTAAAAAAAATCTTGAGCACATGGATAAATATAAAATGGAGGGGGTGTTTGGTATAAAATTATTTTGAATGTTAATAGGTAAATAAAATAGTCCTTTTAGTAACTTGGATCAAGAGTATTCTAAAAGATATTTTAATATGTTATTTAACATATTTAAGTAAAAAAAGATAGTTATAAATAAATGAAAGTAGAATTTGAAAAATGATAAGATTAAAATAACTTCTAGAAAGTTCTTTTTTGTCATAAATTTGAGTATAATGTAGATTGAATTTGGAATTCAAACTAATTTCTAGAAAATTCTTTTTTTGTCTTAAGTTCTAGAAAGTTCCTTTTTTCTTTGTTTTTCAAAAAATTGAGGAGTTTAATTATTTTTGTCTTTTTCTTTGATGATGTGAAGGCTCTAAGATTTGAAAAAAAATTCACCTTTTTTCTTTGTTTTCCCAAAAATAGTGAAAGTGAACTCTAACCAATGCCATTTGCATTATATATAGTAGTACTAGAATTTATGCACGTGTGTTGCACGTGTTAGTTTAAAAAATTTGAGAAGGAGGGAGAGGGAGAGAGAGATGTGGAGGGTTCTTGAGTTTTTTTGTTTATTTTATAAAAAAAAGAGATTGATGATATGCAGGGTTCTAGACAAACAATTAATTGTTTTTTGGGAGAAGAAAGACATGAGGTGGAGGGCTTGAGAGATGAGAGATGATGTGGAAGGCTTAAGAGATGAGAATTTTTCTCTTTTTTTCTATTTCTCCAGAAAAAAGGAGAAGGGTGAACCTCTAACCAAGGGTATTTGCATTATATATACTAGAATTTATGCACGTGCGTTGCACGTGTTAGTTTAAAAAAATTAAGAGGGGAGAGAGAAATGTGGAGGGTTCTAGAGTTTTATTTATTTTTTAAAAAAATTGAAAGGGTCCTCTGACCAACCCCTATATATATTAAAAAACAATTAATTGTTTATTTAGAATCTTCCATATCATCTCTCATGGAGGGCTTGAGAAGTGGGGATTTTTCTCGTTTTTTCTTTTTCTAGAAAAAGGAAGAAGGGTGGACCTCTAACCAAGGGTATTTGCATTATATATATATATATATATATATATATATATATATATATATATGGAAGGTTCTAAATGTATTTGGAAGAGATAAATATATATATTTGGAGAGATGATATGGAAGGTTCTAGATAAATAATTAATCGTTTTTTAGAAGAGATAGATGATGTAGAGGGCTTGAGAGGTGAGAGAGATGATGTGGAGGGTTTGAGAGGTGGGGATTTTTCTCATTTTTTCTAGAAAAAAGAAGAATGGTAGACCTCTAACCAAGGGTATTTGCATTATATATAGAAGAAGATATATATGAAGAGATGATATGGAAGGTTCTAGATGTATATAGAAAAGATAAATAAATATATATATATATATATATATATATATATGGAGAGATGTTATGGAAGGTTCTAGATAAATAATTAATTGTTTTTTAGAAGAGAGAGATGATATAGAGGGCTTGAGAGGTGAGAGAGATGATGTAGAGGGTTTGAGAGGTGATGATTTTTCTCATTTTTTCTATTTTTCTAAAAAAAAGAAGAGGGGTGGACCTCTAACCAAGGGTATTTGCATTATATATATATATATATATATATATATATATATATATATTGGGAGAGATGGTATGGAAGGTTCTAGATAAACAATTAATTGTTTTTTAGAAGAGAGGGTATATATATTGGGAGAGATGATATGGAAGGTTCTAGATAAACAATTAATTATTTTTTAGGAGAGAGTATATATATATATATTGGGAGAGATGATATAGAAGGTTCTAGATCAACAATTAATTATTTTTTAGAAGAGAGAGATGACGTGGATGGCTTGAGAGGTGAGAGATAATGTGGAGGGCTTGAGGTGAGGATTTTTCGTATTTTTTCTACTTTTCTAGAAAAAAATGAAAAGGGTGGACCTCTAACCAAAGTTATTTGCAATATAGAGAGATATATTGGGAGAGATGTGAAGTAATCTAGAGTTTTATTTATTTATTTTTTTAAAAAAAAGATTGATGATAAGGATTCTAGATAAACAATTAATTGTTTTATAGGAGGAGAGAGAGATGATGATGTGGAAGGGTTAAGAGGTGAGAGAGATGATGTGGAGGGCTTGAGAGGTGGGGATTTTTCTCTTTTTTCTTTTTTTTTAGAAAAAAAGAGAAGGGTGAACCTCTAACCAAGGGTATTTGCATTATATATACTAGAATTTATACACGTGCGTTGCATGTGTTAGTTTAAAAAAAATTGAGAAGGAAGAGGTGGAGAGAGATGTGAAGGGTTCTATAATTTTATTTATTTGTTTTTTTTATAAAAAAAAGGGATTGATGGTGTTGATGGTTCTAAATAAACAATTAATTGTTTTTTGGGAAGAGATAGAGAGAGATGATGTGGAGGGCTTTAGAGGTAAGAGAGTAGTTTAAAAAATTTTGAGAAGGGGGAGGGGAGAGAGATATGGAGGGTTATAGAGTTTTATTTTTTATTTTTTTTTAAAAAAAGGGGATTGATGATGTGGAGGGTTCTAGATAAACAATTAATTATTTTTTGGGAGGAGAGAGAGAGAAAGATGATGTGGAATGCTTAAGAGGCGAGGGAGATGATGTGGAGGGCTTGAGAGGTGAGAATTTTTCTCCTTTTTTCTATTTTTCTAGAAAAAAAGAGGAGAAGAATGAACCTCTAACCATGGGTATTTGCATTATATATAGATTTAGGAGGAGAGAGAGAAAGATGATGTGGAGTGCTTAAGAGGCGAGGGAGATGATGTGGAGGGCTTGAGAGGTGAGAATTTTTCTCCTTTTTTCTATTTTTCTAGAAAAAAAAGAAGAAGAATGGACCTCTAACCATGGGTATTTGCATTATATAGAGAGAGAATTTGCATTATATAGAGAGAATTTGCATTATATATAGAGATAACCATGGGTATTTGCATTATATAGAGAGATAGATATATAGTGGTATAGATATAGATATTATCGGTAAACCGCTCGATTTCCCACGAAAGAAGTTGGTTTATTTGCATATATTTTTTCCCACTGGTCCATCGCTGTTGTATTCTTCGATGTTTAGATTTCTAGTCTAACATCAATATGCTATGACTGGAACCAAAAAGAAGTCTAAATTATAGGAAACCCCTCTCGCTTATGGCTGAATATCGATATTAAGAAACCACTTTGAACCCAAAATAACATATACTTTTTTCCTTTTACTTAACACAAATAGTTTTCTTTGTGTATGTCCTCCATTGCTTAATCTCCCTAAATACCATTGTATTATTTGGTGTTCTCATTTATAGTCATTAGCAATTTCCGAAACCAATTTGGCATAGCTCATGGCGGTAAGAATTTCCTCTCCAAATAGAGAGGGTTCGATTCCCGAAGGGATCGCATCCACGGAAGCCTAACCTAAGGTGGCATCCATGCTTATTTAAGACACATTCAATGCTTACCTCTATCTCCACCTCCAAGCAAGCTGCACATATGATCGATGGCTTCCCTCTCTCTCCGGCTCTTCTCCATCTTCGGAACTCCATCCGCCGGAGTAATATCGCCCACGATCGCTGATAACACCCAAACAAAAAAACATTTTTCATTGAACCTTCTCAAATGCAATACTAATAATCAGTACAAATCTAAGTGTAAAATAGACAGAACTTATACCTTCAGCGATATCATGCACAATCGCCATCTTGACTAATCTGAAACAACCAAATCAAAAAATAAATCAGAAACTAGCATTTGAGATTCGTGCATTGAAACCCTAAAAGATAAAAAGGGCAAACCTGTCGCGATCGGCGCCGGGGATGTCGGGGGCGACGAGGGCCATGACGCCCATCCGATGCATGTGGTCCGCCACCGACTCCGGATCCGACACGCCCCGCCGCACCCAGCCAGCTCTCTTCGTCGTCTACATCAATGAGTTAGGGTTTTATTTTCATAGTCACAGTCATTGAGAGAGAGAGAGAGAGAAAGAGAGAGAGAGACCTTGAGTCGGTGGCAGAGCGTGAGGAAATCGACGGCGGCGGAGGAGGAGGAGGAGGCGGCGGCGGAGGAGGAGTGAGGAGGAGCGTCGGCTGAGGACATCGTGACTGTTCGATTAGGAAATGGACGGTGGGATGAGGATTGCTTTATAGTAGCAGTGGAGAGTATCGGGATGAAGGAGGATTCGAAGAGCGCTGTTCCTCCTCGAATCATCTTTCTATATCTTTACTAATTTATAACAACTGCTGCCAGCTGATGGGGCTGGGGGAGGCTGGCTTAATGGGTTTCTTTCTTTTGCCCATCTGATACAGCCTTATCTGCTTTTGCCCTTTTTCCATCACGGGTGTATGTATGCCATATCCCATGTGTGCGCATCTATACTGCTGCTTAAAGCAAATTGCTCCGATGTCAACTGATTCTTTTATCTCAGCTAATTTATTTTTTTAAATACCTTGCCCTTCTACCCTTCTACGAGAAATAACCATGTGTACTTTATCATATTAACCTTTCAATTTAAAATTCAAAATCAAACCGTATTTTTATAGAGCGGTCTATTAAGATATAAATTGAGTTGTTTGAGATTTTTATATTATTTTTCTTATGTATATATAAGGAGGAAATGAAATCTCAGATGCTATAGAAGCGAATTTCCTGTGTTAAAAAAATTCAAAGCTTCACCAATTTTTTCAATGATCGGCACCCACCATCTTCACAATGCAAGATGTGGATACACTGAATTTGATGTGAATCGAATACGCTTTCACCGTTCATTTTGCGATGTAGAAATACTAAAAATGTTATACTATTGGAAAACCGTTAATATTACACCCATGACATCAACGGGGAAAATATGTTTAATACACATGAAATTTGGTGTATCCACATCTTGCATGATGAAGATGAAAATGGTGGATGCCGATCGTCGAAAAAATTGTTGAAGATTTGACCTTTTCGACGTCATAAAAGGAAATTCCGTCATGTGTCACTTGAGATACCGTTTTATCATATATAAAAAGCAATCAAAGAGTTGATAACAATTTTTTTTAAAGCTATATTTTTAATAAATAATTAGATTACACACCTCTCAAAAATCTATTTATGTTTTAAAATCATTTGAGGTTCATGGGACTGCATTCAGGCGCAGCAATGTAAAATAGGAAGGGTTTAAGCGGTTGGGACCCACCCCTGCTTTTTGGCTCTTGCTCACACAAAGCGATTGCGAATGTTCACGGGCCACCTCCGGTTCTTTACAATTATACATGCATTCTTTTAGCAAATGCTCTTTTGTATGCAAAGAATCTTATTCCTCTTTTAGGTTTGCGGTCGCAATACTTCACCCTTTTTTATGGCCGGATTGTTTTGTGGAGCAAAATAAATAGTTAAAAAGGAATAATTTATATATATATATATATATATATATATATATATAGATATAGATATAGATATATAGAAAGAGTACAGATTCTATAGTAAACTTGAACGAAAACTGTTGGAACGGTTAAAATTAATTCGGTTTAATAAATCGTTGATAAATGAAAAATTAAATATTCCTCTTCTGAATATTGTATAGGTTATACTAAAGTATTTGACGTTTTTCTTGATTTTTTTCTAAAATCAAGAGTAAAATATTTATCTTATATTTATTAACAATTTTATATGTGTGTATAATCCTTGAAAAACGTGTTATTTGTGTTATGTACTTTTACCTCGATTTTTGGGAATAACCTTTTATTTATAATAAGGCTAAAAATGGAGTTGCTAAAAATTCCTATGCACCCTATGATAAAGGCAATTTACAACGAAAGGTTTTATGATACATTAATATTGTTTAATAGATTATAAAAATCATGTGATTATAAGCTTATTAAATTATTTATCAAACAAGGAATAAAAGAAAATCGATGTAAAACATGAATATCCTATGGATCATTTTGCTTATCAAATACAGTATATGGCTTCTCCTTGCAATGGAAGACAATATCATGTTTCAACTTCTAAAATTTTGGTTCTTCACCAACAACTTGTTAGTGATTTATCTTTCTTTCTTTCTTTCTTTTATGATAATAGACGACGCTAACTGCATCTATAAATTGTTCTTACTCAATAATTGGCGTTTGAGTTTTATCATTGAATTGTTCGTACTCAAGACGCTTTTTAATGGTTGATGATGATGCTCAATATTGGCGACCTCCAAGATCAGGACACGTGGCAGGTGACGTGTCCCAGAATACAGAAAAAAGGGCCCAGGGAAGCCAACCAGGCCACCCTGTACCCTACCTGTAGACACAAGCTGGCCCACCTCAGGGCCCCCTGCAAATTGGCTTCCTCGGCCCCGTAGCTCGCGTCGGGCTGCCACAAGACCTGGACTCCTCAGCCTCCTCGCTCGTCCCGAGCTCCAGGCCGTGGCCGTCTTCCTCGGCCCTCCGACCAAAGTCACCGCTCACAGGCGTAACCGTCGCTCCGCGAATCTCGCCATGCGCAGATCCTACGCCAGCAATATCCCACGTTCCACGCCATCAATCCCCATTAATGGGCGATCCGCTTTCTACGCGGGCGTAACGTCGGGGGCGTAACTGCCGGCGAGATTCTCGCACCCGCTGCTGCGTGCCACCACCGCTATATAAACCTCCATCACAGAGAGGTCAAGTAAGTCATTCTTTACTCTTTTAAGCCGTTACTCTGCTCGGATATCATCACTAACTTGATCGTCGGAGGGTCCTTGGTGGTACCAAATCAACATGGGACTTCTTTGCAGGTACTCGGCACCAAACTCCTCACTCCATTCTTCCTCCAAAACCCATTGAGATCCACAGGCAACAGGAGATAATCAACAAAGTCCATCGCGAGATCAACGGAAGACAACATCTGACGGAGACCCGAAAAGGAGCTCCATCAGTTGGCGCCGTCTGTGGGAAAATAACTCCACAAAACACAAAGTTGGCCTTCCCATCTCCACCCTCATGGCAAGCAACCATCCTGAAGATCCCGGTACCAGCCGCCGCCTTCCGCTCACCGAAGGCGGAGATGAACCTCCTCCGATGACCGTCATCAACGTCCTCGCAGGCCGGATAGATCGGCTGCAATCCCTAGTGGAGGCCCTCGTCCACGTCCAAACGACCGGGCCCGGGCCCCAGATCGCCGACCACCAGCAGGCTGCGTCCCCTGTCTACCGATCTCTCGAGCCGGTGCTCCCTGAGGCCCGCTGGGAGCCCCAGGGCTCCACGCCAAAGTCCGCCGCCAGGACACCTCGCCTCGAGCCTCCTCGCGACCCTTATCCCTCTGAGGAGATGCGGTCATCTCGCCTGTCCACGGGCGTGGTCAACCCCACCACCATCGGTGGGGCCGCACAGAAGGGGTCCACCTCGACGACTCGAGAGCTACCTCACCCCGGGACCTGAGGCACCTCCTCGAGAGGAACCGGGGCCGATCCCAGACGCAGGCCACCAGCAGCGGAGGCCAGGGATCCCAAGGCGCCGATTCCTCGGGATACTACGGTCGGCTCAACGCCCTCGAGAAGAAAATCGAGGGCATACGCCGGGAGGCTCACCTCTCGAGCGACGGAGCTAAGTACGCCTCCGACTCGCTCACGAAGCCGTTCACCGAGGAATTGCTCGCCGTCCACGTCTCCTCCCGCAACAAGCCCCCAAAGGTCTCTCTGTTCGACGGGAAAACCTACCTTCGAAGGACCATTTGGACGCTTTCACCGCGGGGATGAGCTTCCGGGATCACTCCGACGCCGCCCAGTGCAGAGCCTTCCCGGCCACCCTTATTCGCGTAGGTCGGGACTGGTTCCGGGGGCTCGAGCCCAGCTCGATTTCGACCTTCGACGAGCTAGCTACTCAGTTCCTCAGCCATTTCATGGGGAATCGTCGACAGAAGCGCACGGTCGACTACCTCTTCTCGGTTAAGAGTGGGGATAAGGAAACGTTCAAGGCCTACATTACCCGTTTCTACAACGCCCTCCTCGAGGTGCCCGAGCACCGGGACGAAACCGTCATCACGGCATTTAGGTCTGGTTTGAGGCACAAGGAATGGTTGCGCTCCTTCGCGTTGGCGCAACCTAAGACCAAGGCCGAGGTCAAGGCATGGACCGAGCGCGAGGTTCAGTTGGAGTCCGAGGTGAATGCTAACCTCCCCCGGGCAGAACGGCCCGACCAGAAGAAGAAGGCTCGGGAGGAGAGGCCGGAGCGTCAGCAACCCTACCACCCGAAGTTCCAGGAGTATACCCCACTCAATGTCTCCCTCGCAGTGTTGCTGGAGGAGGCCCAGAACGAGGGGTTCTTCAAGTTCCCTCCGATCCCGCGTCAGGCCGCAAAGCGAACTCGGGGCCCCTACTGCGCTTTCCACCGAGTACTGGGCCACGCCGCGGAGGACTGCAAATAACTAAGGGACTACATCGAAGAGCTCATCCGGTCTGGGCACCTCGCCGCCTACCTAAGGGACAAACGGCAGGCCGACCGCGAGCAGGAGCAGCATCACCCTCCCGCCGACCTGACCATCGGTCAGATCATGCTCGTTTCAGCAGACGGCCAGCCCGGAGCTCGGGGGGTCGAATGCCTGATTGAAAGATTTATTTTGCATCAAAGAATTGTTACCGCAATTAAGAACGGCGTCGCTTGGTAGCTAGCCGGTGAGTACGGGTCAGTCCACAGGGATTTTGTGTATTCTCAATTTGTTCTAACGAGTTAATTCCAAACGGTGTTGGATCAATTATCACTAAAAACTAAGTCGATCTAGACTAGGATTAAAACCTTGCTAGGGTTAGGTTTAGATTAAGTTTGGAAAGTCAATATTCCTCACCGCTTTCTATGCCCTAATTAAGATCTATTAGGTGTTATGGTAATAATTAATAAAGTGGATTAGTACCATCGGGAAGAAACTAGGTTTCTTTCTCTAGGTTCTTGTTCTTCCTTTCTTAATTCTTACCCTAACCTCCATGGAAAACATACGCAACCGGTCTTTTATACTACGGTATCACCGCTACCTCGTGGGATAGGATGCCGTAGGGAGCGGTGTGTGTATGTATGCATGGAGTCCTATTAAAATATATGACGGGCAAGAAAGGGGTGAGAGATTTTCATCTCTCAAACCTTTCTTATTTCTAACCCTAACAAGTGAGGAACTACTCACTCATTAGGGAATTGATAAACATGTTCTAAACTAATTAACTAGGGCAGATAATAAAAGCTATACTAGGGCAGATAATAAAATTAACTAGGGCGATGAAAAGAAAACTTACTCTAATTTTTATTTGATGCTCTCTTCAAACATTACAGGAATTGAATTGTGAATTTTAATAAATACAACGAGGCACAAGAAGAGGTATACCTCAAAAAGAGATTTAGGGTTTCTATTTATAGATTATAGAAACCCTAGGGTTATATTCGATACATATCTGCATTTACAAATTTGTCCCTAAGAAGCCTAGTCAACGCACCGCCATCACCCGACTTTTTGCGCCGACACGTGTATTGTATGGCCGCGGATCCGCAGCCAAAAGCCATGTTTGGCCGCAGTTCCGCGGCCATATAGAGGGGTCATTAGCTGATTTTGTCTGGTTTGCTTCATGTTGCATTTTCCTTGATTTTTCTTCACTTGGTTGCTCAGATTGTCTTCTAGTTCTCTTCCAGATTTCCACAGTGAATAATGTCGTGGACTTTACCGCTTGCTTCGTGTTGAAGTCTTGAGCCTTGCGCTGCCTTTGTACTTTGTGAACTTGTTCATCGATCTTCATTTATTCTCCAAACTGTAGGCTTGATCAAGATTCTTCCATTTGTTGGTCGTAGTCTCATTTTTGTATCGTCTTTTCATCATTTTCACTGTTTTTATTCCGAGGACCTGTAACCTGCAACTATGTAGCAAACATTGATCAAATGCACCTGTTTATTTGTAAAATGAATAAGAATGGGGAATATGATAATGTAAAATTATGATATGAACAAATACCCCCAAACTTATCTTTTGCTCGTCTTCGAGCAAAACTAGTTTTATTCTCGAAAAAGACCCAGCCTCACTTTCGCAGGGAAACGCGATTGCACTGAGCTCGTGCAACAAGCCGTTAAACCTCTACGTGTCCCTAGTAGGAGGAGTGTTGTCTCCTGAGGGTTTTCAGCGGATACTACCCACAAAATCCTATCAATTCGGCCTATTGACTTTTGTTCTCCAATTAGGTTTTCTAACAAGAAACTCTATTATCTTCGACTCAGAAATTATCCACCCGTATTTTTCACGCTTCCTTATTATTTAACTTAAGATTATATATGATTTGTAAATTTACTTAACCTTTAACATCTTTTGAGTTTTCCTTCTAGGCTTCTATCTCAATTTAGGAATTTTTATCATCTCTATTAAAGATATAAGTCATATTCTTCATTCCTATCTCTTATCTAAACCCCAATCATATACCCCTACGTGTGTGTATATATCACCCCTACACTTGGAAATTCAAATCAAGCTATTATACTCTTGTTCTTCGTCCAAAGTACTTCTTAATTGGTGAATTTTTAGATGAAATTTGCTCACACATCCTTCATGCGACCATTAATACTTCTTGAGGTACCAACGATCGATTACAAAATATGTTTGCACATTTAAAACGTAATTTCTAATCTTGTAACACCTAAGGCTTTTAGCAGTGACTCCCAAACCAGTTGGTCTAAGGCGCTAGGTGATAAAGCATCCTCACTAAATATTTTTTTCTATTTATGCAGCCTTAAATAATTATAAAAATCAGTGTTCATTTTTTTTATCTCTTTATTCACACTTGTATTTTTCTTCGTACTAAGGACTTTAGACAAGAGCATTTCAAGGTCTCTTCTACTATTCCAAGTTTCGAGATTCGTGTTTGTGTAATTTGTAGGGTATATATTTTCAGAATTTAGATTTAAGCTTAGGAATTATTTTTCAAACTTATACTTTAATAAAAATATCAATACTTTTCCTTTGTTTTAACTTACCCCAAGAAGTCAACCCGAAATTTGCCTATTTCTAAATAAACTACAAAGACATATACTTTCTACCGTTAAATTTTAAGAAAGGTTATTTTTAGGGGTTTTAATTTACTAAGTCTAAGCTCTAGTTGTTCTTAGCTAGTTAACCTTTTTGTCAAACTCAAGTCAATTATGGCCAAAATTGAATATTTTAATTTTTCAAAATTTTCAATTTTTATGGGTTTTAAAATAAGTATGCAAATGTAAAAATATACACATGAATGCGAAGGAAGAAAGCTTACCGAGCACCCCCCCAAACTTAAACTTGACAATGTCCTCACTGTCAGGCTACACCAAGATGGTCAAAATTGTCGACACTCCCCTATTTATTTATTTATAATCTTTATTTATTTATTTATTTATTTTTTGTTAAAAGAAAAACAAAATATATATACAAAAAAGTTCCCTCCAAACTTAAGTGAGACAATATTTCCACTGTTTTAAGCGTTTAAAGTTCAGAGTTAGAGAGGAGAAAAATCAAACTATACAAGGCCTTACACATGCCAAAGGTTAGCACCAACCATTCAAAAAATTTATCGTTATAATGGTGTTGGTGGTGAAAGAATAGAATGTAGAGAAAAGAAATGAGAAACACACGAGATCGTGTGGAGATAGAAACGGTATACGGTCTCGGTGGAGGAGGAGAATGGCGGAAAAGAGAAAGAAGTGTAGTACGAACTTAAGGGTGTAAATTGAGTGAATAAATTAGCACAAATTGTGATGACCGATGTGTTAAAAGCAATTGCGCTTGTTTCCCCCAATCAGAGCAAAGCTCTGTTTGAATTTCAAAAATTCAAAAATTGAAGCAGCGCTTCAGATTCCTTACGCTGTGCGCAACGCGCCACGTGTCAAAAGCAGACACGCCAGCGCTGCGCCCAAGACAGCGCACCCAATCAAAGCAAGGCTCTGTTTTAAAATAAAACAAAGGAAGCAACGCTTCAGATGACTTGCGCTCTGCGCTGCGCGACACGTGTCAGCGCAGTTGCGCTAGCGCAGGTCGCTGCGCAACACGTGTCAAGCGCATGTGCGCTTGCGCCAACTGTGCCAGAATTTAAACAATAAAATTTTGGAAATATCTTTCTAATTTTGTTAAAACAAGAAGATTATCTTTTGTAAAACAGAAGCCCTAGGATCAAAGATCCAGCGGTGGGGAAACATCCCCAAATCAATCAGAGAAAGATCTCTTTAACTGATTTAACAAATCAATTGGCACTATATAAAGGCCCCTAGACTCCAAGTCTAAAACATACACACAGAGATAGAGATACAGAACTCCTCTAAAACTTTGAGAAGAACTCGAAGAAAAGAAAAAGGTAAAACCTTTAGAAAAAAGAAGAATTTCTTCTAAAAAAAGATCAAAGATCTAAGAACAAGATCAAGATCTTTAATAAAAAATAATAAAAAAAGAAGTAATTTTACTTTTTTATTAGATCTTTCGATCTATATAAAGGCATTGCCTTTTGATGAACCACTGGTTCTTGAAATTTAAGGTAGAACCTCTCTGGAAAAAGAAAAACTTGTTTCCTTTGATCTAAATTTGATCAAGATATTAAACATTGCCTTGCACTTTTGAGATTTACATTGTTGCGCTCATTGGATTGGCGCAAGCCACCAGAGAGCGCCACGTGTCAATTACAGAACAACTGCGCCTTACGCTTCTAAAAACAGAGCACTGCTCTCTTGGTTTGGTGCAAGTCACTAGAGCGCGCCACGTGTCAGCAGCACACTAGCGCAGCGTACTGGCGCAGCGCACTGCGCTAACAGACTTGCGCTCACCAGCGCGTGACACGTGTCACCTCCACATGAATTTGCGCCCCGCACTCCTCAATTGGCGCAAAGCGCCTGACAAGCCACGTGGGGCATTGTCAGAACATTTAATGCAGTGCATTATTAAAAAGGGCAGAGCCCAATTAAAAGGTCTATCAGACCAAAATGCAATGTATTATTTAAAAAAAGGGGCAGAGCCCAATTAAAAGGTCTATCAGACCAAATAAAAAAAGGCAGTGCATTATTAAAAAGGGCAGGGCCCAAATAAAGGCCTGACAGGCCAAACACAAATAAAATGTTGAATATTCTCGACTGGACTTAGCCCAATTCTGGCCATAAGTTCTCAAATTAAATTGACTGAGCACGACTGCTCTCTCAAATCAATTTACACCCGGTTCAAGGGTACATCTCTGAACTTCTCTGATATTTGTCGTTGTAATCCTTCAACGTCATCAGAGAGGTGACGTGTCCCGACAACCACATATTGCTACGGACTGTGGGGTCCTTAAACTCATGGACTAATGCGTCCTTAAACCAATATTCGTCCCCCAAAATGGGAACAATGGACCACAATGTTCTTAAACTAGTATTGGACCACCATGTCCCTAAACTGGCAATGGACCACCATGTCCGTAAACTAGAACAATAGAGCCCTCAAATGCTCTTTTGTCGGATCTAAATGATCCTGTTAAGCTGATCTTAGTCTCAAATTAGACTAACGTATACTTAACAAACGTTTAAGTTGATCTTAGCCTCAAATATGGCTAACGTATTCTTAAACCAAAACCTTCAAACAGACTTTAGTTCCAAATTGGATTATAGATCTCCCAACCAACTTTGGTTCAAGGGTACATCTCTAAACTCCTCTCATATCTGTCGTTGTAATCCTTCAACGTCTTCAGAGAGGTGACGGGTCCCGTCGGCCATACATTCAATGGACCACTATGTCCCTAAACTAGAACAATAGAGCCCAAATGTTCTTTTGTCGGATCTAAACGATCCCGTTAAGTTGATCTTAGTCTCAAATTAGACTAACGTATCCTTAACAAACGTTTGAGTCGATCTTAGCCTCAAATATGGCTAACGTATCCTCAAACCAAAACCTCAAACCCAAATCTAAGAAAATACGGATTTGGACTAATCCACGTCCTACGGGCGATGACATAAATTAGTCTCCGTATACAATCCACGGGCAACCACAAACAAAACAAACACCCACGACACGAAGTGAACATCTGGAGAAGGAGAAAGTTGTTACCGCGATGCGGTAGCGTAATTAACTGCACGGGCTTGCGCCTGCAGGGAAAAGCGTCCCCACAATCAAAAACCCCTCAAGCGAGGGGGAATCTGATGAAGTCTGCTACATCGGCCGCATCCGTCTAAACCTTCGATACACGGTGCCATAAATCAACTTGGCATCTTCGGAGAGGTGGATGGATAAAACTAAATAGCATCTGCCCCGAATCTAAGGCCAGACGTCTCTACGTCGCGCCATCATTCGGAGGGGAACAGATTCTAGCACGCCCGGTGGGACCTTTTCCTCTTTCCACTCCACACTTCGTGCGTCGTATTCGCGAACGAATCGCGGTTTGTTAATGGTTGCCCTCGGGTTTCAAGTTACTAAGATTTGGTCTCTTGCTTGGCGCAGAAATCAAACAGCAATGGCGTTCAACTGCTCGAACTGCTCCAACTGCAGGTGCAACCGACGCTCCGCCTCATCTGGAGGTGTAGCCTATGGACCGCAGGCGGCATCACTATTCACGATGTCGGTGGAACAAATTACCCAAGCTGCTACCGGTCTGTTTTTCGGGACCATGCTCCCACCAGCGAGCTTCACCATCCCTGTACCCGTGTCGGAAGCTTCAAAGAAGTCGGTCTTCGATCGACTTGCTACTCCCACGACCCCTCTCAACGGGTCGTCCAATTCCTCAGTCTTCACCAGGCTGAACTCGGGCTCTAAAGGGCCTGCCAAGAAGCCCATAATACCTGAAGTGGCCATCCCAAAGAAGATAGCTGCTATCCCAAAGAAGATAGCTGCTCCTGAAGTCGTCAAGGCGGCTTCTCCTCCCACAAGGTCAGTCTTTGCGAGACTGACTGCTCCCGTTCCCGCTCCCGCTCATAAATCTGTGTTTGACCGGTTGGACACGGCTTCTCAACAGACGTCAGTCATCAAGAGGCTGACACCGGCAACAGCCCCTCACCTGAACAGGGAGCAAGATAAAGCCGTCGCTGAACTAATCCCAACAACCTGTCATGCCCGACGTCACCACTGATGCCGGATAAGGAAGGCTGGGGGCAACTCCCCCTCTGGGCTAACTCCGCCAGCTCTAACGGTGGAAATTGATGCTGCTGTTCCAATTGGGAACAGCTTTGAGCTACTGAACAGGGTACGCAGGAATTCGCCAACTGCTGTGCTCAAAAAGTCTCCTCCACCGGTAGAGACCGTCGTAGAAACAAAGCCGGAGCAGTCTCCTCAACGGCTGTCTTCCAAAGTCTACAAGACTTGGCGACGAGTATGAGAATCGGTGATTGATCCGAACTTCTCCCATCAGCATAAGAAGTCGAAAGCCCGACAGGAAGACGACCGCCCTGTTAAGCAACGGAAGACGACGGCCACCTGGGTGCCCACAGCAACGGCCCCCTCAACTTCGATGGCCCACAAGAGAAGAAGGCCAGAGAAAATCTCCACGCCTGCGGCAAATGTCAAAGGCAGTGAACCCAAACACCCTAAGTCTGGGGGCATGGTGGTACACACCGTCTACATGGCGTCCGGGAAAGAGGGCAGCCGTATATCCACAGGTTATAGACCGCTTACGCGATCGGTGACTAAAGCTCAAGAGCAGCAGCAGAAGCTCCAAGAAATGATGACTGCAATGGCCGCGCTCGCCGGGCCAAAAGAAAGCCCAGAAGCATCCTCGAATCAATGCCAGGAGCAAGAAACTGATGCCGAATTCCTTCGGAGAATACTGGAAAAGAAGGATAAAGAGGCTGCGGAACAAGCAGCCAATATAAAACGAATAGCCCTTCTGTTCCAGGACATGGTGGGTATGATGATCCAGCAGGATCCTCCTGCTGAAGATCCTCCGATTGTCCTTGAAGATGACAGAGGAGAAACGTCAAATCCACCGCCGGCTCTTTCAACAGCCAAGGAGGAGACAATTTCCAAAGCTGCCCTGAATGAATATATAGCTCAGCAGATACGAGTTTACCAGGTAACTGAGGCAGCCGGTCAAGTTGTCAAAACGGGGCGACCATATCCGAGCTGGTATGATCAGATCAACTACCCGCCGGGCTACACGATCCCGAAGTTCCATGTCTACAAGGGGACAGGCAATCCCCATCAACATGTTGCTCAGTTCAGGGCTCTTTGTGGCAACACCGGCGGCGATGATAAGCTCCTACTTCGCCAGTTCATCGGCAGCTTATCGGAGACGGCGTTTGAATGGTACTCCGAGCTTCCGAACGACTCCGTCAAAACTTTCGCTGAAATGGAGTTGTTGTTTACCCAGCGTTTCGCAAGCGCCAGCGAGCGTACTCCAATGACAGCTTTGATCAATGCAAGAGTAAAGCCGAGTGAAACTTGGGTTCAATATGCAATCCGATGGCAGAACTTGTGGTCAAAATGCGAACAACGCATTGAAGAAGCGCCAGCGGTGGGCATGTTCGTGGGCACCCTAGACCCTCATGCAACTATTTCACAGTTCATGATGTTCTTTAAACCGACCACGTTCCATGCTTTGATCGACAAGCTAGCCTAGATGGACTAGATGGGCCATAGACTGTCTCCACCAAAGTCGGACTCTCGAAATGAGAAGGGGAAAGGAAAAGCGATCGTCGTCGCCAATGCTCAACAACAGCCAAGCAACTTGAAGCCCGTTGTCCGTCAAAACAACATGCGTCCACATATCCCTCGAGGAGAGGCTAGGACGTCCTTACTCGTTTCCTCAAGATAAAATGAGAAGACTGTTCGAGCTGTTAGTGCGCAACGGACTCATCAATCTGCCGGATTTAAAACGTCCGTTGCAGCCAAACGACGTCAATAATCCCAATTACTGCCCCTACCATCGAGTATTGGGTCATCCGATCGAAGATTGCTACGTCTTCAAAAACTGGATTGAAGACCAATACCAACAAGGCAAGTTCGCGTTGTCCGAAAAATGGAAGGTGAACCCGCCGCAACCTCATACCCCTAAAAAGGTGAATATGCCGGGGGCAACGTGCTCCCTTGTTGAAGAAGCTCCGTGGGAGGTTGTGCTATCATCCAAAACCAAAAGGATGCTGAATGATCTCAAGACATGCCCGGTGATCAGGTGGAAGAATCCGCTAGAACCCCAGATCATCGAATGGATGCTGAAGTCGCGCCCAACTCCAAAGATCGGTGGTGATGGCCCAAGCACTTGTACCCAGCCGTCGAAATCTTCAAAGAAGAAGAAGAAAAGATCCAAAAAGCCCGTGAAACCTAGCGAAAAGTGCACGGACTTGCTGGAAGAATATAATCAGAAGGCACGGACTCCCATTACACTCCAAGAGTTCCTCAGCCACGTTTTTCAGGAGGAAGATGATGGAGAAAGCTCGTCAGATGAATCTGAGGGTTACGTGGCGAGTTGTCATATGATCTCCCACTCGTTTATAGACGATGAGAAAACTCCTTGCACTGAGAAGCTAGGGGCAGATCCTAAACTGGAACTTCTAGGGCCATCAGATGAAACAATTGATGCATTCCTCAACGAAGCTCTTTTGAAAAGTAAAGCTGATCGGGAACGCGAGACAGTCATATTTGAAAGGGCCAAGCGCCGGCGACTAGACGAAAGAGTCGAGACACCCCCGTCAAATCAAAAGACATCCGTTGCGGATAAAAACAAATTCAAGACGAGGAAAAGGTTGGCTAAAGCCATATCAATGGGGATGAAGCTACCACCCTCTGAAGGAAACACTATCATCGGAAGGTTTCGCACCCTATCGAAGAGTGCAAAGCTTTCAATAGATGGTGGCAGGGGTATGTTGTTCACCGGCAACATTTTAAGCGGGAGAAGCGCAAAACTCGTCGGGAGCGGAAAAGTACGACCGAGGAGCTTATAAGAACTACCAGCGATTATCGCATGGTTAACGCCGGGGAAGCACAAATTCTCACATTCGGGAGCGACTCTGACGAGAAAATGGCTTTTAGCCCTCTCTTTAAAGAGTCCGCCTCGGGAAAAGAGGAAGAGCCGAAAGCCTGCGAAAATATCCGGCTGCGTAATCGTACGCTACCCGAAAAGAATCTTGGACCCTCAAATAAAAAAGATAAGGGAAAAGAAAAGGTCTATGAGGATATCGCCCTAGATGACCAAGTCATGGAAGAGCTAACCGCCAAGGAGCCGCCAAAGAAAAATAAGGTAGACTACAACGTTCTGGCACACTTGAGGAAGTTACCCTCGCAGCTCAGTATTCTCGATGCCCTCTTACTATCAAAAGAAGCAAGAGATTCATTGATCAAAGCGCTACAGGAGCCGGAGCAATTCCAAGCTTTTCTCGCCAAAGAAAAGATGAAGGACGAGCTGGAAGAAGTGCACACAGCTGATGTCACTTTCGGTGATGAAGACCTCCTCCTTGGGACGTGCGAACACAATCGTCCCCTCTATGTCTCAGGGTACTACCACGATATAAAGATAGGCAAAATCTTGGTTAACAATGGGTCTTCCGTCAATCTTCTCAATGTACGAGTATTGAAGGAAATCTGCATGAGCGTCTAGCATCTCGCTCATGATAAGATCACCATCTCTGGTTTTGACTCCCAGTCATCGCGGGCTCTCGGATCTGTGATACTAACGCTACGCTTCGGACTACTTATCACAGACATTAAATTTTATGTCATTGAAGCCAAGACATGCTACAACGCTTTGCTCGGCCGGCCTTGGTTACACGAGTACAACATCATCCCTTCTACACAACATCAGTGTATGAAATATTTTAAAGATGGTCTCGAGTATACCGTAACAGGAGAGCTGAACCCATTCTCCGTGAACGAAGTCCGCAAATATGAAGATGCAAAATACTTCTTACCGGATTTCGAAGACACAGAAAGATGTCACAAACCGGAGAATAAAGCTATCACCACCATCCCTGTCTTCGGGAGTGATACTGAGGAAGAGGAAGAGATGATTTATTCAGGCCCACCCCAGTACAACAAGCCAGGACCGTCGGCTCCTATGTTAATCTTTGGCAGCGACTCAGAAGATGAGGTCCATGCTATATTCTCTGCTCGGCTTCCAATACAAACATTCACTGATGAAGAGCAAAGTTTGCAAGTTGCTATGGTTCCGCCCAAATATCATAAAGAACTGGACGCGCTTGATACTTATAGTGTGGAAGAGCTGCAGACGTTCTATGTCCCTCCCAGGCGAGAAGGTGAAAAGGCGATCCTATTCTACCGCTCCGAGGAAACTAAGGTGGAAAAAGAAATCTGGCACGGCACGGATCCTACACTTGACAGGCTTCAGCCCATCCGTCTGCCTAGATATTATACAAAAGGCTTGAAAAGACTATTGAAGCGCCAAGGGATACCCTTCAAGCAGACCGCTTGAAAAGCTAAGTTCTACGACAGGATCTGGAACGTTCCCGGAACTCAGCGCAAGTTGCCCAACGGGAGAATAGAAGCGATTGAGCTTGGATATGTTCGGTCCAAGAAACGGGAACTACTCCGCGACTGCTGTGTCGTACATGACTTTGATGAAGAAGGAGATGCACAATGGGAGAGTGCTAATCCTGAACCAGAAAAAGTCCCCGACATAAAAATGCCCAGTCCGTCGTTCGAAGAACAAATGGACAAGCTTATAAGGGAAGCTGGTCAAAAAGTTCGAGACGACCACAATCGCGAAATGGCTATCTATGAGAAAGCTAGGATGCAACGCCTTCTTCAACAGGCTACAAAACATGAAAATGCCCCTCCCTGTCAATCTGTTGCAAAAAGGGCCCGACGTAGAGGCAGAAACAAGTCAAAAAGCGGAAAAGGCGTCTGACAACAACAAAGCGTGACCAGGAAATCACGCGATCGGGAATCGAGCGGTCCGGATTTGTCCCTTATGAAAAAGATGAGTCGAGCATACTCTTTTCCTCAAGAAAAGACAAAGAAGATACTTGACCTCGCTATAAAACATCAAATGCTTATACTCCCGGAGTCCAAACACCCCGAGCAAGCATGCAAGGTCTCTCACCCAGACTATTGCTCTTATCACCGAGTAATAGGACATCCTCTCGAAGATTGCTTCACCTTCAAGAACTGGGTTGAAGATCAGTATCAGCTTGGTAAATTCGCTTTATCTGACAGCTGGAGGGTAACGCCGCCACAGAAACATGAACCCAAAGCCACGAGAACAGAACCAGATCCACATCGGTCTTGGAAGCGAGCTTGTGCTTGTCATATGATAACGATATCAAAAGAAGAGCCCGAGAATATGGATGACCTTTCTTGGTGCTTCGAAAACAACAATGACGAGGTGATCTCAGAATTCCACCAGCGCCAAAAGAGCTGGAAGATAGGATACACACCACGGCGGATAACCTCAAGAAAATTGAGTTAGGGACGGCGAACGACCCGCGACCGACATTCGTTAGTGAGCTGTTGTCTGAAGGAAAGGTGGCTTCATTAAAAGACGTGCTTATGCAGTATAAAGATTGCTTCGCATGGAACTATTCCGAAATGCCAGAACTAGATCCAGAAATTGTTGTGCGTAAATTGGCAATATCCCCGAACGTTAAACCAATCAAACAAGCACTGAGAAGAATGCGGCTCGAGCTTGAGATGAGCATTAACGCCGAAGTTAAGAAGCTGATCGACTCTGGGTTTATCCAAGAAGTTCAGTATCCCGATTAGATCGCCAACATCGTTCCGGTGATGAAGAAAAATGGGACTGTGCGCATATGTGTAGACTTTCGGGATCTCAATAAAGCCTGCCCGAAGGATGATTTCCCAGTACCGTTCACCGAGCTGATGATAGATAACACGTCCACTCACGAGGTTTTCTCTTTCATGGACAGCTCATCAGGATATAATCAGATAAAGATGCACCCTGAAGACCAGAAGCACACCGCTTTCCAGACCCTGCTGGGTATATTCTGCTACAAAATGATGCCTTTCGGTCTAAAGAACGCCGGTGCCACCTATCAGAGGGCCATGACGAAGATCTTCGATGACCTTATACATGAAATCGTCGAATGCTATATCGACGACCTCGTGGTGAAAAGCAAATCGTACAAGGAACATCTCGAGCATCTGAAGATCGTGTTTCAACGTCTTCGGTAATACAACTTGAAGATGAACCCTCTCAAATGCGCGTTCGGAGTTTCCTTGGGCAAATTCCTAGGATTCATCGTCCGACACCGAGGTATCGAGATAGATCCGTCAAAGATCAAGGCGATCATGGAAATGCCTCCGCCAAGGACTCTCAAGCAATTGCGGTCTCTCCAAGGGAAGCTCGCGTACATCCGGCAATTTATAGCCAACCTTTCAGGCAAGTGCCGCCCTTACAGTCATCTGATAAAGAAGGGAACCCCTTTCATTTGGGATCACAAATGCCAGAGTGCACTGGACGAAATCAAACAATACCTGCAGAATCCGGCAGTGTTGGCCGCTCCGGTCAAGGGAAAGCCTCTCATTCTTTATACAACCGCCCTCGAAGGTTCCTTAGGCGCATTATGGGCACAAGAGAACGACCAAGGGAAAGAAAGAGCTCTTTATTACTTAAGTCGAGTTCTCCTGGGGGCAGAAAGCAACTACTCCCCCATCGAAAAACACTGCCTGGCGTTGATCTTCGCGATAACAAAGCTCAGGCACTATGCGTTGGCGCATGAAGTCCGTCTCATTTCGAAGGTGGACCCTCTCAAATATTTGATGTCAAAGGCCATATTGACGGGGCGACTTGTTAAATGGGCCTTGCTTTTGATGGAGTTCTCAATAACCTATCAGCCTCTTAAGGCAGTGAAAGGTCAGGCCATCGCTGATTTCCTCACGGAACATCCGATACCGGCCGATTCTCCCTTGAATTGTGAGCTCCCAGACGAACATGCGTTTGATGCGATCGACGGTAGTGATACCCGATGGGAACTTTATTTTGATGGAGCGTCTTCCATGAAGAAGCGCAAACAAAGCACCCCTATAATCAAATCGGGGGTAGGCCTCATCTTCGTAACTCCATAAGGAGGGATAATGCGCTTTGATTTCTCCTTAACAGAGCCGAGGACGAACAATGAAGCCGAATACGAAGCTTTGATAGCAGGCCTCGAGATCTCCATCGATATGGGAATTGAAAACCTCCTCATATACGGAGATTCTCAACTAGTCGTCAGTCAAGTAAATGGCGACTACCAAACATGCAAACCCGAACTGGTGAAATATGGCGAAAGAGTACAGCAATTGCTGACTCAAATCCCCTCCTACATGCTGGAAAGCATACCGCGTGCGGAAAATAGCAAAGCAGATGCACTAGCTAAGCTCGCTAAAGAACTGGCCGACGAGAACCTCGATGACGTAAGAATCGTGGTACAAAGCCGTCGGGTGCTTGCCCCAGCAGAAATATCTCCAGAATCATCCGAAAGAAAGGGAGTGACTGAGCAAATGGCTATGCAAATAAAAGACCAGGAAAAGGCTGAGGATTGGAGAGAAGTCTTTATAGGCTACTTCAAATCCCGTCGAACACCTGAAGATGCGTCCTCAAGATATCAGCTTATGAAACGAGCTCTGTCTTTCGCCTTCGTCAATGATACTCTGTACAAGAGATCGTTTGATTCTCTATGGTTGAGATGCCTGGGACCTGAAGAAGCAAAAAGAGTCGTCCAAGAAGTTCACGACGGACTCTGCGGTTCTCACCAAGCCGGGCCGAAGATGAAGCTGAAAATCAAGCAGATGGGTTATTATTGGCCCACGATGATCCAAGACTGTCTCGAGTATGCGAAGCAATGCCGCTCGTGCCAGATCCATGGGGACTTTATCCATCAGCATCCAAATCCACTCTATGCAACGGTGGCTAGCTGGCCGTTCGAAATGTGGGGGACTGACGTAATCGGCCCCATCGAACTAGCATCGTCTAAGGGACATCGATTCATTTTGGCGACGACTGACTACTTCTCCAAATGGGCAGAAGCAGTACCGCTGAGGGAAGTGAAGACGGAGAATATCCCCCATTTCTTCAAAACGCACGTCATTTATCGGTTTGGAACTCCGCGACGGTTCATCTCCGATAACGGGCCAGCCTACAGAAGCCATAAGATCAGCCGCTTCGCACAACAACACAACATAGACTGGAGATATTCTTCAGTTTATAATCCCCGAGCTAACGGTCTAGCTGAGGCTTTCAACAAGACCTTGACGAAGATCGTGAAGAAGACGGTGTCCTGAAATAAGAAGGACTGGCACGAGAGACTGCAAGAAGCTCTCTGGGCGTATCGAACTACATTCAAGACGGCCGCGAACACAACACCGTACGTGTTGGTATTCGGTACAGAAGCAGTACTCCCCCTCGAAATAAAATTACCCTCTCTACGAGTGGCAGTCAACTATGAGCTGACGGACGAAGAAAATGCTTACCTTCAGCTCGAGGAGCTTGATGCCCTTGATGAAACCCGGCTCATAGCGCAACAAAATCTGGAGGCTTATAAAGAAAAGATGACGTGCTCATATGAAAGATTGACCAGGCCGAGGACATTCCGCTAAGGCGAACTCGTGTTAGTGGTCAAAAGACCTATGATCCCCAATCGCGCCAAGCGGGGAAAATTCGAGCCGAATTATGAAGGCCCATACATCATAGACAAGGTCTACCAGGGTGGAGCCTATTTACTCATGGATATGCACGGTGAAAGACCTTTCAGGCCAATAAATGGTCGCTTCCTGAAGAAATACTACGCTTGACGAGTCACGGCCTAGGTCAATGATAGATGACGACGACTATGTCCGCTCGCTATCTTCCTAAGCCAAAACTCTATAAGTAGTACCCGGCCTTCTTCAACAACGGACCAGAATGTCCTTAAACTAATGACGGACCATTACGTCTTAAAACTAGCTGTTGACCGAGATGTTGATAAACTACGGTGGATTACAATATCCCAAAGCCGATAAAAAAAAAGAAAAAATAAAAAAAATAAAAAAAATAGAAACGGTATGTCCATAAGCAAAATGGGCACGGATGAAAACCCGAAAGGGCTCCGTGAGTAAAAACAGCAGGGCTACCGGCGAGTGTTCGTGAAAACCTGAAAGGGCGCGACCTCGTTAAAAAAAAGGGAATAAAAAGAATAAAAAAAAGGATATAAAAAAAAAGAAGACGGTATGTCCATAACCGAAATGGGCATGGATGAAAACCCGAAAGGGCTCCGTGAGTAAAAACAGCAGGGCTACCGGCGAGTGTTTGTGAAAACCCGAAAGGGCGCAATCTCGTTAAAAAAACACTTACAGGGTCCTCTCGATCTTGTGAGGAGAAACCGCCCGTGTGAGATCCTTACGACTCACAAGGAAGCAACACACTTAGGGATCCTCACGATTCCTAAGGAAGAAATTACACTTGCGAGATCCTCACGACTCGTAAGGAGAACTCTCTTATGGGACCCTCACGGCTCATAAGATTTGAAAGTCTTAAGTTACAGAGACCTGAACCTGTTCTTAAGCAACCCCCACAACCTTCGATATTGCCCTACAAGTGGCTCAATACTGACCCTTGTATACAATCCACGGGCGTGAATAAACATTTCCCTAACAAAGTCCCATCCGTGACTAGGGATATGCTCGTACAGCAAACAACACTTGTAAGTTCTCTCGACTTATAAGGAGAAAATCCTTTTGTAAGATCCTTACGACTTACAGAGGAACATGCACTTAGGAATCCCCACGATTCCTAAGGAGAAAACACACCTACGAGATCCTCACGACCTGTAGGAAGAAATACCTTTATGAGACCCTTACGGCTCATGAAGTCAAAAGCCTTAGTCGACAGGATCTTAACCCTGTTCGCTAAGCCACCTTTGTTCGACATCGACAAAGGCAAATGATGATTCGCTCCTGGCAATATCCCAGTTGTAGCGATGCTGATGCCAAAATCGGTGTCTAATTCCTAGCTAGCAACGAAAAGCCAACGAGCCACACATGCAAACGAAATAGCCGAAATGATGGGGTAACTTGCAACGAAATCAGCAAGTAAAAATGTATGAATACAAAAACAGCCGAAATGATTGGGCAACTCGTAATAAAAAAGCAGCGAGTAAAAATAAAATAAATAGCCGAAGTGATTGGGCAACTCGCAATAAAAAGCAGCGAGTAAAAATAAAATAAATAGCCGAAGTGATTGGGCAACTCGCAATAAAAAGCAGCGAGTAAAAATAAAATAAAGAGCCGAAATGATTAGGCACCGCGAAAAATAGCCGAAATGATTGGGCAATCGCGACCTTTGCGATATAAAAGCTGAAATGATAGAGCATCACGGAAAGAAATAAAATAAAAAATATATATATAATGAAACTTTTGTCCTACAGGTGAGATCACATCGATCCTGTATACAATCCAGGGGCACAAACAAAGAGGGAACCATATCTTCCCAACAGGCTCCACCAGAAAGCGAAGCCAAATCTCGACGGTTCATAAACAAACCAGAGACAACCACAACATTTGTCGCAATATTGCAGACATAATGTCAACAAACGAAGCAAAAGAAGATCCCTAGCTTCAAGGTCTCGACGTCGATATCGACAACTTAGAGATCACCAACGGCGTTTCTCCTCACTCCAACCAAATGCAGACATGACGTCAACAACCGACCTCAGAGTCGCAACGGAACGGAGCCACAACATAGTCCCTAGTTCCAAATCTTAACGGCAATATCTATAGCCTAAGAATCACCAACGACGTTCCTTCGCAGTCCAGCAGGATGCAGATGCAAAGTCAACAAAAGACCCCATGGTCGAAACAAAGCGGAGTGACGGCAAAATCCCAGCTCCACCTCAGCATTCGTCTCGATACAACAGACAAAATGTCACGACAGTGTTCTTCCTCCAACAGGATTCGGACGTGACAAAGCAAACGAAGCAAACGCCAAATTCCTAGCATCAGGGTCTTAACGGCAAGTTATATAAAGCCTGAAAGACAATCGGAGATCATCTCGCACGAGTGCGGAGTGGTCACCACCTCGACGTTCGTCTCGACACAGCAGACGCAAAGGAATACCTCGATTCATTTCAACTCCGAGGAAATCAGTGTCCTTGGCAACCTCCTCAATTCAGGGAAATCAGCGTCCTTGACGAGAGCATCTCGATTCGCGTCGACCCGCAGAGAAATCAGTGTCTTTGCAGGAATACCTCGATTTGTTTCAACTCCGAAGAAATCAGTGTCCTTGGCAACCTCCTCGATTCAGGGAAATCAGCGTCCTTGACGAGAGCATCTCGATTCGTGTCGACCCGCAGAGAAATCAGTGTCTTTGCAGGAATATCTCGATTCGTTTCAACTCCGAGGAAATCAGCGTCCTTGGCAAAAACCTCAATTCAGGGAAATCAACGTCTTTGACGAGAGCAGCTCGATTCGTATCGACCCGCAGAGAAATCAGCGTCTTTACAGGAATACCTCGATTCGTTTCAACTCCGAGGAAATCAGCGTCCTTGGCAAAAACCTCGATTCAGGAAAATCAGCGTCCTTGATAAGAGCATCTCGATTCATATCGACCCGCAGAGAAATTAGTGTCTTTGCAGGAATATCTCGATTCGTTTCAACTCCGAGGAAATCAGCGTCCTTGGCAAAAACCTCGATTCAGGGAAATCAACGTCCTTGACGAGAGCATCTCGATTCGCATCGACCTGCAAAGAAATCAGTGTCTCTGCAGGAATATACAACATCACCAAGAGGAGCCACGGCAAAATCCCTAGTTCCAAACCTCGACGGTTCACCAGCATCCTAGAGACAACCGCGACATTCGTCTCGATATAGAGGACGCAATGCCAGCAAACGAAGCAAAGGCCAAATTCCTAGCTTCAGGGTCTTAACGGCAAGTCATATAAAGCCTGAAAAACTACCGGAGATCATCCCACACTAGCGCGGAGTGGTTATGACTCAGCGGGGCTCTCCAAAATGAGCCTAACCTCAAGTAAAAAGTGACATGGCAAAATTCCTAACGCTTGCTCTTCCGATGGTCAAACTGCCTAGGAGGATTGCTTGAAGACGTCTTGTCCAGCCCCTGAAGGGATCAGAGACACGACAGTCGCAAGGCTACTCGAACAGCAAGACTACCTATCGAGGAATACATCAGCTAACGCGACGGTACAACGGACAAAACCCTAGTACCACAGACCCTAACGGACCTCTGTCGTAAAGAGAAGAGGTTAACTGTGACGTTAGGATATTCTTGCGAAAACTGCTCGATTCGTCGACCCGCAGAGAAATCAGTGTCTTTGCAGGAATACCTCGATTCGTTTCAACTCCGAGGAAATCAGTGTCCTTGGCAAATACCTCGATTCAGGGAAATCAGCGTCCTTGACGAGAGCATCTTGATTCGCGTCGACCCGCAGAGAAATCAGTGTCTTTGCAGGAATACCTCGATTCGTTTCAACTCCGCGGAAATCAGTGTCATTGGCAATAACTCGATTCAGAGAAATCAGCGTCCTTGACGAGAGCATCTTGATTCGCGTCGACCCGCAGAGAAATCAGTGTCTTTGCAGGAATACCTCGATTCGTTTCAACTCCGAGGAAATCAGTGTCCTTGGCAAATACCTTGATTCAGGGAAATCAGAGTCCTTGACGAGAATATCTCGATTCGCGCCGACCCGTAGAGGAATCAGTGTCTCTGCAGGGATATACAACGTCAGCAAAGCGGAGCCGCGGCAAAGTTCCCAGTTCCATGACTCGGTGGTGCACAGACAACCCAAAGTCAACCCTCGACTCCTTGTTGAAGCAATGCATTAACTCGGGAGTAGATCAACTCATCAATCACTTACGAGTCCTCTCGACTTGTAAGGAAGAAAATTCTCTTGTGGGATCCTTACGACTCTCAAGAGAAAACACACTTAGGAGTCCTCACGACCCCTAAGGAGAAAATACACTTACGAGATCCTCTCGATCCGTAGGGAGAAAAGTCTTTATGAGACGCTCACGGCTCAGAGAGTTGAAAAGTCTTAGGCAACAGATCTGAACCTGCGGCCTAAACCATCACTACCTCTTGAAGAAGCCAAGAAAGGAGGCTCGCTCTATCATCTATCGACCATGTTTACTAAGGTAGCATGCTGATAATAAAAGAAGGGAGAAAGCGCAGAGATGACACAAGACATTGCAAAAGAAAATATGTGTATCTTTATTCATGAATTCAATTAAGTACAAGGCGAATCGTATAAAAGAATAAAGAATGTATACATATTATTCAAAGATTACAAGTGTATAATTGATACAAAGGCAGCTACTGAGAAGGAAGCGTCTTAAATAGCCCCATCAATTGCTCGCGCACTTCCTTCAATGCCTTCTCCTGATCGGCTGCCACCGCCAATTCTGCTTCCACCTGAGCTCGCTGCTGCAGGAAGGATGAAAGCCGCTCCTCAACTGCCTGCTGGGCTGCCTCCTGATTTGGTGCATCCCGCTCGACGACGTCAAGCTGCTGCCTCGGTGTTAACCCGTCAGAGATGCATCGCAGAAGGCCTTCAAAGATAACCTTCAACTGTGCAGCATTTGCATCCACCTGAGCATGCAGTCGGGCAGATTTGCTCGAAGTCTCTCCGCGCTCCTTACGCCTTAAAGCAACTTCTTGTTCAAGATGGCGGAAGTAAGAAGCGCTTTGCTCGATCCATGCCGCCCGTTGAGTGCTCGCGGCCAAGATCTCGGAGGCAGGACGCATAAGCTCCAGCTGATGCAGGCGGGCCTCGATCTCCCTGCAGTGATTGACCCAAGACTCGACGACGCCTTCATTATGAAAATTTGCAAGCGTTGCCAGCATTGGATTAACTTCCACAACGAAATCTGCGGCAGACGGGGGGAGCTTCTGCGTCAAGCTCTTCGATGCATCCGCTCAGCATACTCAAACTCATCGCAGCACCCTTTGAGGATGGACGCCTGGAGAATGAGCCTGCCGGCATCGTGATGCGAGACTCGAAAGGGGCCGGAATCGGAACGACAGCTGCAGAACAAAACACAATCAAATGACGATTCAAAGAAATATAAGAAATTCATCAAAGATGGAGTCTACTATACCAGCCGCAGGAGGAGGCAAAGCCGGGAGGACCGGTGGCACGGCTGATCTTACATCTCCTCCTTCGATCTGTAGAACTGCAATCAAGGCAAGGAAGAATCAGAAACAAGTTCATTATTGGAAAAAGAAAGAGTATTAATTGAAAACTATACTCACCAGCGCCACTGGAGGAAGCAAGCTCCGACGGGAAGGAGAAGTGCGGGTGCAGCACCTGGTAAAGGTGATCAAAAAGTACTCCTGCAAGGACACAATAAAACAACATCAGTACATGAATTATACGGCCGAAAGATAAGACTGATGGGTCATAAGTCCATACCTTCCAACATTTGCGACGGTGCCAGAGAAGGTAGAGAGGTGGCCACCGTCAAGGCAGTAGCTGACGGCGCTCCCTCGAGCAATGGGGCATCAACACTGGCCGCGCCTGCGTTAGAAACAAGATAAGCACTGTCAGAAAAGTTACAGAATAAAGAAAAGGACGGTAATCCAAAGTTTACCTGATGAGTCACCAGCCGAAACGGCGGCGTCTCCCTCCTCCATTGACACGGGTCCACCTCCCGTTGCCTCATCGCCAGACTCTACAGGAGCCGTCGTCGTGCTCGCAAGGCCGGGAGACGGCGAGGGACCGAAGGCTGGGAGAGCAATGATCGGAGCGGCGCCCGACTTTTGAGAAAGAGTGGCCGTCTCGCCATCAGCCATCATGCCCGTCTCACCCGCCACCCCCTTAGGCTCGGTGGTCGCAGCCGTCTCGTCCACCGCGGCCATGGGTTCATCGGTCGCAGCCGCCCTATCCGCCGCTGCCCCAGGCTCGGTTGTAGCAGCCGTCTCATTTGACGCTACCTCACGCTCGGCAGTGGTGGCCGTCTAGGGCGCAGTAGGCGCGACTGTCTCACGAGCTACAATCTCAAGCCCAGCGACTACGGCTGCACCGCCTACCATCGCCTCGGGATCAGCCGCCACCTTCTCTACCGTCCCTTCACGCTCGACAGTTTTCGTCGCTCCTTCAGTTGGACTTGGCCTTGCAGGACAAGATGTATAGGATCCGATAGTTGTACAACTTTTGCAACAAAGTCTTGAAAGACACATTACCTGAGGTGGATTGATCTTTGGCCTCCCGAGCTGCGCGCGCCGCCTGTCTATGAGCAGTAGACAAGGCGACCGGAGACTCTTCCGAAGGAGTAGCAGCGGGAGTAACGGCACTTGGGCCCGCTCCAATGGCCAAAGCAGCGCTACGCTCCTTCACTGCATGCCTCAAGCGCTTCCTCTCCTCCCGGGCCGTCACGATGGACCTCTTGGAAGCCTCCTTCAATAAGACGTCGTCGTCCGCGTTTAGACTTGCCTCTAGAGCCTTCAAGGCATCCATCATCGGCTTTTTGAGTCGGGTCTCTTGCGGCAATTCCGAAGAGGCCGGAACATCGGTAGCTGGCCCGGGGAGAATCCCCGCATCGGCTTGCCCAGTAGATCCCGCGGCCCCTGCAAAGAGACAAAGAAAGGATTAGATTGGCCATAAAAAGGAGAACAAAGACTCAGTGAGCCGAGACATACCAACACCCGATAGAGTGCGTTTCATCTCTTCCTCCTGGAAGGTTTTGAGGGAAGCAGTGATGGGTTCTTCGGTAGAAATACCTGTTTAAAAAGGAAAAGCATTAGTCAAAGACAATGATAAAAGTACGATGAAATGACGAAGAATGCAAATAATGATTACCTGATTGAGCAAGTTTAGCCAATCACGCTTCGAGCCTTGCTGATCGCTCAGAAGCCGCGATGGCGGCCACCAGATCGGTGTCTTCTGGCTCTACCAAGAAACCCTTGTTGCTTCCGTGCTCGCTTAGGCCTTCGATGAGAGGGGCCTGAGGCTCTAAGACGAGGACGGCATCGAGAGAAAGAACTGACTTCTTCTTCCTCTTCTGCGCGCGGACCCCGGTCGCACCCAAAATCAACTTGCGTTTTGTGGGCACCTTAGGACGGCGGGTCCCGATGTCCGAGCCCACGCCAGACTCAGGCGAAACTACATTTACCGTCTCCACTGGAGCACGGGAAGTTGGGGGCATGTCCGCGGTAGCACGGGGTAATCCGTGAGGAGGGCTCAGCACGCGTGGTGGCTCGGCTCTAGCATCTCTTAGCGGAGGGATGACAGGAATCCTTGGCCTCAGGGGAGCTTTGCGGTCGCTGCCAGGGGGCACACCCTTGCGATCAACCAACAATCGCTTCTCTTCCCGGATGACAGCACCCATCGCATGCGCGTACCAAGCCACGTACACGTGGAGGGCCCGGGGGACGCAGCTCGGCTCGTTGATAAAGAAGTGGGAGCCTGTGTTCAGCCGCATAAAATGGTGCAGCGCGCTCCGTATCCACTCCCTGGTGGCCGCGGCCTCTTCCAAAAACGCCTCCAGTGGGACCCCCTAGTTATAGCTTGATTTTTGGCCGAACCGATGGGGGTTGTACCTCATGAAGAGCGCCATGTCGTTTTGCCTGAACAACAGGAAGCCCGGCCGGATGGAGTATAAGTGAAGAATCTCCCGGGCATTCAATACGGAGGCCCTGTCCTTGAAACCATCACGCAGCGCCAACACCGCCTTGGAGGTCTCCGGGCCGATGGTCATGACTTTGTCCATAAAAGAAATCTTCGCTCCGACCATGTGTGGACGAAGAAGCAACCCCCTAGCCTCCCACGGAGACGGATTCACAATCGAAGCGCCAATCAGCCGCATAACTCTTGGGAGTCTGCACTTCTCGAAAAACGAGGGGCTCTTATGAATGCCAAATACCCCGAGCACATGCATTTCCATCCACGAAGTGAAGTAGTGCATCGGGAAATTGGCAGGTTGCACCCCAGGTTCATTTGCGTCCGCCGCCACGCTGAGTCCATGGTATAGGTGAGCCAGCCCGGCGATTCTGATCGACAACTGTATACCAGCGACCATCCGATGCGCTGGGTAGAAGACAGACGGCCTCATGTAATGCGGGTGCATGGGGAGCGCGAACCAGCATAGCCATAACCCCAGAAACCCGAGGAAGAAGGTCTCCTCATCAATGCCTGGGGCGGCGATTTCTGATAAGGGTATGATGGCGGCATCGGGAAGGTAAAAACTTTTCTGGTCGTCCTCCAATACTGGTCGATGATCTAAGCCGAAGCCGAAGGGGTCGTCGAGCTTGGCGAACTTTTCACTCCGCTGCGATAAAATCTCCGGTCGAAAGAAGCGGGCGATAAAATCTCCAAAACTAACTCCCCGGACTCCCGATTCCAAATAGAGACCTTCATATATATTCAGCACCTTCACCAGGCTCGGAAACTGGTGCTGAATAGCATTCTCTGATGTTAGGCCCATTACCAGTGGCTTAGTGGCGAAGACATACTCGTCAGGAGGAAGTAACTCTTCATAATGCTCTCCTCTCGCCGGCAGGCCGGAAATCTCAGCGAATTCTTCTAAGGGGATGGAGACTTCTCTGTCCGTCAGAAGAAAAGTATGGGTGGGGGTGTTCCATTGTTCCACGAATGCCTTGACCTACCACGTCGGAGGAGCATGGTACTCAAAGAGCGAAGCGTAGACTGCGGGGTACAGACCAATCTTCATCAGATGCGTCTTCTTTGCTGACAAGATATACCTAGCCCACGGCAAATACCCGGCCGATTGTCGAGGGGTCAATCCGAGGTTATAAGCTTGTCCCCAAGGGCACGCCTCACCCTGGCATATGCGCCGCCCCAAAATGTCCATGGTTGCCGGCGGCTGCACGGGAATGGCGGCGATCGAAGGCTGAAGAAGATCCTCCGAATTCCAATTTACAACCTCCACGGCATAGTTCACCGGGGGTGCATCCGCATATGGGATGGACGAGATTGGCTCTGACGGTGTCGCGCAACAGAAGCTTCGGCGACCCTTGATGATTTCACTACACCATCTGCCCCATAGATGAAGGTTCTTATGCTCCGGGTCGTGATCCTTAATCAGAGCGAGAACCTCCCGGTCCACTGGCGCCAAAGGGAATCCTCCCTCTGAGCGAACAAATGGGAAAGACAAATCAGCAGACATGATTGCCTGCAAAGAAAAATGAAATTCAGCCGTCGGTATCATAATTTAATTTTAAAAGCCTGACGCTTGATACTACACAGCAATGCAGTGTAGAGGGGACCAAAGAGGGACCCACAAAATCCAGATGACAATGCATCTGTTAATAAGACAGCCCATCATTGGATGGGACTGTCAATTAATGAGGAGATCCCCAAAAGAATATTTTCATTAAATGATAAATCCCGTGAGACAAGGAGAAAATCTCCCTTTTCAGAGCAAAGCTCTGTCACAGAGTGACACTTGTCAAACTCTGGTCACAAGGGAATAATATTCCTTAAAGAGCCTAGCTCTATAATAATGATGGAAAAATCCATCAAGGGAAAATTTATTCCTAAAAATTAAAAAATTTGGGATCTTGAAGATCCATGAAAACTCTTAAGAGATCAAAAGATCTATACTTTTTCCATGAGTAAAGCTCTGTTCATGGGTTAAGAAACCCTGAAACAGATTTTTGAGAGCAAAGCTCTGTTTGTGAAGCCCCAAAGGAGTTTTCTTTAGATCAAAAGAACTATGAGAGCACGGCTCTATTAATTAAAATTATAATTAATTTAATTTAAGATTAATTTTTACCTAAAGTTTTTCTAAAAAAAGTTCTAACTTTGGAAATGAGAGCAAGGCTCTGAAGTTCTTGAAAACAAGAGCAAGGCTCTGAAAATCAAATCCTTGAACATGATAATCATCTGCTGAGGACCAAGGGTCCTATTTATAGGCGCTTAAGTGCCCCTTCAACTCCTGAGTTGATCTGACGGTTGGGATCTTGCCACCGCTGCACTCACGTGTGCGCCACGTGAGCGCAACGGTGGGGGGCATTTGTTTCCCCCAATCAGAGCAAAGCTCCGTTTGGATTTCAAAAATTCAAAAATTGAAGCAACGCTTCAGATTCCTTGCGCTGCGCGCAACGCACCACGTGTCAAAAGCAGACACGCCAGCGCTGCACCCAAGACAGCGCACCCAATCAGAGCAAAGCTCTGTTTTAAAATAAAACAAAGGAAGCAACGCTTCATATGACTTGCGCTCTGCGCTGCGCGACACGTGTCAGCGCAGTTGTGCTGCGCTCTGCGCCGCGCGACACATGTCAGCGTAGTTGCGCTGTGGCTGCACGACACGTGTCAGCGCAGTTGCGCTGCGCGACACGTGTCAAGCGCAGGTGCGCTTGCGCCAACTATGCCAGAATTTAAACAATAAAATTTTGGAAAGATCTTTCTAATCTTGTTAAATCAAGAAGATTATTTTCTGTAAAACAGAAGCCCCAGGATCAAAGATCCAGCGGTGGGGAAACATCCCCAAATTAATCAGAGAAAGATCTCTTTAATTGATTTAACAAATCAATTGGCATTATATAAAGGCCCCTAGACTCCAAGTCTAAAACATACACACAGTAATAAAGATACATAACTCCTCTAAAACTTTGAGAAGAACTCGAAGAAAAGAAAAAGGTAAAACCTTTAGAAAAAAGAAGAATTTCTTATAAAAAAGATCAAAGATCTAAGAACAAGATCAAGATCTTTAATAAAAAAAAATAATAAAAAAGAAGTAATTTTACTTCTTTATTAGATCTTTCGATCTATATAAAGGCATTGTCTTTTGATGAACCACTGGTTCTTGAAATTTGAGGTAGAACCTCTCTGGAAAAAGAAAAACTTGTTTTCTTTGATCTAAATTTGATCAAGATATTAAACAGTGTCTTGCACTTTTGAGATTTGCACTGTTGCACTCCTTGGATTGGCGCAAGCCACCAGAGAGCGCCACGTGTCAATCACAGAACAACTGCGCCTTGCGCTTTTAAAAACATAGCACTGCTCTCTTGGTTTGGCGTAAGTCACTAGAGCGCGCCACGTGTCAGCAGCGCACTGGCGCAGCGCACTGTGCTAACAGACTTGCGCTCACCAGCGCGTGACACGTGTCACCTCCATATGAATTTGCGCCTCGCGCTTCTCAATTGGCGCAAAGCGCCTGACAAGCCACGTGGAGCATTGTCAGAACATTTAATGCAGTGCATTATTAAAAAGGGCAGAGCCCAATTAAAAGGTCTATCAGACCAAAATGCAATGCATTATTTAAAAAAAGGGGCAGAGCCCAATTAAAAGGTCTATCAGACCAAATAAAAAAAAAGGCAGTGCATTATTAAAAAGGGCAGAGCCCAAATAAAGGTCTGACAGGCCAAACACAAATAAAATGTTGAATATTCTCAACTGGACTTAGCCAAATTCTGGCCATAAGTCCTCAAATTAAATTGACTGAGCACGACTGCTCTCTCAAATCAATTTACACCCGGTTCAAGGGTACATCTCTGAACTCCTCTGATATTTGTCGTTGTAATCCTTCAACGTCGTCAGAGAGGTGACGAGTCCCGACAACCACACATTGCTACGGACTGTGGGGTCCTTAAACTCATGGACTAATGCGTCCTTAAACCAATATTCATCCCCAAAATGGGAACAATGGACCACCATATTCTTAAACTGGTATTGGACCACCATGTCCCTAAACTGGCAATGGACCACCATGTCCCTAAACTAGAACAATAGAGCCCTCAAATGCCCTTTTGTCGGATCTAAATGATCCTGTTAAGCTAATCTTAGTCTCAAATTAGACTAACGTATACTTAACAAACGTTTAAGTTGATCTTAGCCTCAAATATGGCTAACGTATTCTTAAACCAAAACCTTCAAACAGACTTTAGTTCCAAATTGGACTATAGATCTCCCAACCAACTTTGGTTCAAGGGTACATCTCTAAACTCCTCTGATATCTGTCGTTGTAATCCTTCAACGTCTTCAGAGAGGCGACGGGTCCCGACGGCCATACATTCAATGGACCACTATGTCCCTAAACTAGAACAATAGAGCCTAAATGCTCTTTTGTCGGATCTAAACGATCCCGTTAAATTGATCTTAGTCTCAAATTAGACTAACGTATCCATGACAAACGTTTGAGTTGATCTTAGCCTCAAATATGGCTAACGTATCCTCAAACCAAAACCCCAAACCCAAATCTAAGAAAATACGGATTTGGACTAATCCACGTCCTACGGGCGACGGCATAAATTAGTCTCCGTATACAATCCACGGGCAACCACAAACAAAACAAACACCCACGACACGAAGTGAACATCTTTAGAAGGAGAAAGTTGTTACCGCGATGCGGTAGCGTAATTAACTGCAGGGGCTTGCGCCTGCAGGGAAGAGCGTCCCCACAATCAAAACCCCCTCAAGCGAGGGGGAATCTGACGAAGTCTGCTACATCGGCCGCATCCGTCTAAACCTTCGATACACAGTGCCATAAATCAACTTGGCATCTTCGAAGAGGTGGACGGATAAAACCAAATAGTATCTGCCCCGAATCTCAGGCCAGACGTCTCTACGTCGCGCCGTCATTCGGAGGGGAACAGTGCTAACCTATCAACCTGTCGAGAAATGGAGTCAAATCCCTCAAGATTCGCAAGAAAACATGGGTACGTTGAACTTGGTAAACCATCCATTGAACATGGAAGCGCAGCGGATTCTTGCGTGGTTGAAACGATGGAAAGGACGAAGGGGAGTGATTTAGGAATAGTCTCATTCTCACCTAAGTAAACTGTCTCGAACTCGAAGGATTCCTTCAATGGTTCGAAATGAATGTAAGCAACCGAGTCTGATGGTTCAACTAACTCATCTGAAAATTCAAAGGACTCAAACTCGGGCGGTGAGTCTTCAAAATAATCCGAAAAAGTGAAACACTCGTAATCGATATCGGTTGTGAGAACTGTGTCAGATTCAAGGAGGAACACACTAGTGGCGTCAAAACTGCTGTGATCGAACAGAAATTTTTCAAGCTCACAGTCCTCCTGCATGATCTTTTGCGTGGTCAGAACGATTGGAAGGGTGAGGGGGGTGATTTAGGAAGTATAACAGTTAAAGGTTCAGTAGGATGAATTGGAAAATCCGACACATCAAACAAAAATGGTTTATCCTCAATACTATCCTCATAATTCTCCTCAAAAGTTATCTCATCCATGCAATTATCATCAAAATCAAGACGCGTATGAAGTTCGGGAGAAATATTTAATGACTCGGGATGATGAATTGGAGAGAAAATTTCAGTCAAATCTATGGGTTCATCATCCAAAATATTCCCTGCGCCAATATCCTCAATCAAGTGAAAATCAATTTTTTCAGACACCTCATCAAAAGCATGGATATTTATCAATTCAGGTTCTAGAGTGGAGGTGTAGAGGTTAAAAGGATTGGTGATGGTTTCACTCGAAAAGGGCTCTTCACAATCAGGTAAATCAAACACTACAAGATCGCACAACTCATTACACGTTTTATCTTCAACTGGTGAATCATTTGGGACACTTGATTGAAAACCGGAGTTGTGGGATTCAATTGGGTATGGGTAGGTTTGATTTGGAAGTATGTACAGCTCACTCTCACCACTCAAATTCTCACTCTGTCCAACCGCCTCATCATACATTGGTATTTTTGGAGCTAGTTGGAAACTAGCTACCGGGTCACTGGGTTGCATAAGGGCGGCAATGGACGCATCCAAATTCCTTATATGTTTGTTTGTCACTACAATATAAGCTTCCAATGACTATACTAGACTAGACATGGGTTGTGAAGGGGTTTCAATAAAGGATTCAAAGTTGTTTGGATACGTGAAACTCCCAAATGGTTGTGTAGAAGCAATGTCTAGTGAAGGTGCGGAAGTCGGGTAGGACTGGTAGGAATTGAATGGTTGGATAGGAGTAGGATCAACATTTGGATAAAAAGGTGAATGGACTTGTTGATCCCAAGAACTAGAAGTGTTGAAAGGAGTGAAAGATCGGTTACGAGATTGTTCAATAAGTTTAGCAATAGATATGGGTTTCAGAGTTACAACAGGACTCGAAAAAGGAGGATCAACGTAAGAAGGTGGTGAAGGTTGAAATGGTTGATACAAAGTGGATTGCGAAGTCCAACTGTTTCTCCTAGACGCTTCTATTCGATCTTTCAAAGAAATGTTGGGCATGGAGGGGTCGTCCGTAATTCGACCAAAACAATTCGCGTAAGAATCAAAGTTTGGTTGAGGGTACCAAAATTCAGCAAGAGTTTTGGGAGGTGGGGTACCCATGATGTAAGAAGGAGAAGAAAAAGAATGTGGGTGCAAGTGAGGTGCAATGGATTTCTTAGCGACAAGTGGCAAGTTTTTATAATTTTTTTTTCCGTTTTGTGTTTTTTTTATAAGGAGCTTTTTGCAAAAAGATTTTCAATAAGAGGCTTAGACACATGTTCAAGCAATCACAAAATGCATAATCAAGCCTAGATCTAGGGTCACCTAGGTCAGCTAGACAGCTCCTAACTGTTCTAAAAGGCAAGATATGAGGACCTCAAATCACCTCTTCACCGCCAATTGTGGCCTGGTAAGCATAAGTAGAGAAATTAGGGATCCGGTCACGAATCACCGTGAGACGGGCCTTTTAAAGTTACCTTTCCCTACCTGTCTAGCCTAGGCACCACAAAGTCAGGTTAGGATCAACGATCGATGCCTACAACTAGTCCTTTGTCCTATTCAGCACGAAGTCCTTAGGGCCGAGTCTAATCTTTTTTAATTAACTTGATGGTCGATGCAATATGCTTTATGTGATTTTTGGGGTCCTGCGAAGGGTAATGAAATCCCCACCCAATCTGGATTGGTGTTCAAGCCCCTTAAAGTCAATTTAAAATATGCAAAGCAGTAAACACAATCACTTGCAAACAATTTTTTTAGCGCGACGCAAAGAATTCTGCACAAGATCAAGTTATTGAGAAGGGAGAGAAGTTTTTGCGCAAAGAACCCTGCAGGAAAATATTTCAGAGGATATCAGTGGGTCCAGAAGAAGAAAAGAAGCTTATAGAGGGATTTTGGGTTGCTGACGCCAGCAACCCGCGGCGGAAGCACGGTCAAAGGCTGGTCAAAGCGGCGGTTCCGCGGTCGGTGCGTTGACTCAGGTCTTCAAACTTCTTCTGTTGTTTGTTACGGTCCTCCTTTAATTGTCCAGATCCGTTGTTTTCTGGTTTGCTCTCTGGATTTTTCCAGATCTGAATTTGTTCTTCAATCCTGCACAATTCAAACGAAAATACCCTTCACAAAATAACAAGATGATAAAATTTTTTATATTTTTTTATTTTTCAGTTTTTATAATTTTTCAATTTTATATTAACCCGAAATCACAAAAAGAAAATAACAACGCCATCCCCGGTAACGGCGCCATTTGATTGAAAGATTTATTTTGCATCAAAGAATTGTTACCGCAATCAAGAACGACGTCGCTTGGTAGCTAGCCGGTGAGTACGGGTCGGTCCACAGGGATTTTGTGTATTCTCAATTTGTTCTAACGAGTTAATTCCAAATGGTGTTGGATCGATTATCACTAAAAACTAAGTTGATCTAGACTAGGATTAAAACCTTGCTAGGGTTAGGTTTAGATTAAGTTAGGAAAGTCAATATTCATCACCGCTTTCTATGCCCTAATTAAGATCTGTTTAGGTGTTATGGTAATAATTAATAAAGTGGATTAGTACCATCGGGAAGAAACTAGGTTTCTTCTTCTAGATTCTTGTTCTTCCTTTCTTAATTCTTACCCTAATCTCCATGAAAAACATACGCAACCGGTCTTTTATACTACGGTATCACCGCTACCTCCTGGGATAGGGTGCCGTAGGGAGCGGTGTGTGTATGTATGCATGGAGTCCTATTAAAATATATGATGGGCAAGAAAGAGGTGAGAAATTTTCATCTCTCAAACATTTCCTATTCCTAATCCTAACAAGTGAGGAACTACTCACTCATTAGGGAATTGATAAACATGTTCTAAACTAATTAATTAGGGCAGATAATAAAAGTAATACTAGGGCAGATAATAAAATTAACTAGGGCGATGAAAAGAAAACTTACTCTAATTTTTATTTGATGCTCTCTTCAAACATTACAGGAATTGAATTCTGAATTTTGATAAATACAATGAGGCACAAGAAGAGGCATACCTCAAAAAGAGGTTTAGGGTTTCTATTTATAGATCATAGAAACCCTAGGGTTACATTCGATACATATCTGCATTTACAAATTTGTCCCTAAGAAGCCTAGTCAACGTACCGCCATCACCCGACTTTTTGCGCCGACACGTGTATTGTATGGCCGTGGATCCGCGGCCAAAAGCCATGTTTGGCCACGGTTCCGCGGCCATATAGAGGGGTCATTGGCTGATTTTGTCTGGTTTGCTTCCTGTTGCATTTTCTTTGAATTTTCTTCACTTTGTTGCTCAAATTGTCTTCTAGTTCTCTTCCAGATTTCCACAGTAAATAATGTCGTGGAATTTACCACTTGTTTCGTGTTGAAGTCTTGAACCTTGCGCTACCTTTGTACTTTGTGAACTTGTTCATCGATCTTCATTTATTCTCCAAACTGTAGGCTTGATTAAGATTCTTCCATTTGTTGGTCGTAGTCTCACTTTTGTATCGTCTTTTCATCATTTTCACCGTTTTTATTCCGAGGACCTATAACCTGCAACTATGTAGCAGACATGGATCAAACGCACCTGTTTATTTGTAAAATGAATAAGATTAGGGAATATAATAATGCAAATTATGATATGAACAATGCCCCATGCCAAGCACGGGGGCCAACAGCTTTTCAGGGAACTCGGCCCAAGCCAATAAAGTCATCTACTAGCCTGTACCTTTCTTTTAAAGCGATGTAAATTCTTCCTAGGATCTATTGTTAATTTAATAAAGATCAATGGAGCATTCTGAAAAGGAAAGAAAATCTTTGTTTATTCAAAGGGTATTATGGGCTCCTCAGCCATACATGCAAAAAAAAAGAAAGAAAATTACAACAGTGGGAAAGGGGGTACAGCGAGCACTGCTCGTGGTACTCGGTAAAGATCTCCGCCAACCGAGGCCGTGCAAGGTCCAACCTCTGTCCTCGGTTCTCCCCGCGCGCGACGACCCCGAGCCTCAGCTCGTAGCATTCGCGGACGAGCGCCTCTGAGCTGGCCAGCCGGTTCACGGAGATTAGGCCGAGGTGCCTCAAAGACCGCAGCTTGCCCACGGCCTCATCATAGAGCAGCTCAGACAGGGGGTTGTAAAGCCTCGGCGACGCCCTCCAGATGGAGTACATCAGCAGCTGCAGCAGGGAGGAGCGTCGGGGGAGCAGCCGGCCGAAATGGTCCTCGATGCTCCCGTGGACCAGCTGCACCGTGTCCTCGGAAAATGTCGGGGATGGTAAACGGGAAGTCCTGCATTCTCGATGACCTGTTTGCTAAGGATGGAAGGACCAGTACTTTTTCAGCCTTATATAGCCCACTGCGCAGACCAACAGTTACCCGCTTGCACCCAGGGTGTCGCTGCCACGCGGCAGCCATCGAGCCCTCTCCGGTGGAATCGAGGCGACGCGCCCCTAGCGCTTCGCCTCCCCCCGCATTCAATGCCCTGGCTACGCGCGCCGTTGCTCCGACCGTTCCCATTCCCCGCACCTACAGCTGAATGGTCGGGCTACACCTCGTCAAGATCCGACCCAACAGCTACCCTGCTCGGTTACCCATGGCGGGTAGCTCTCCTACCACAACGCCAGGGATCAAAAAGCCCTCCCAAAGGCAGTCGAGCCCGAGGATCCCTCGCTCGGCTATCCCCGGCGGGCAGCTTCCCTGCCACAACGTCGGGGATCAAGAAGCCCTTCCAGAGGCAGTCAAGCCCGAGAATCCCTCGCTCGGCTATCCTTCAGGACAAAAACCCTCACCAAGAGGCACCGGGCAGTAACCCTGCCCGGCCAAGGGTCCTTGGTAGGCTTCTACAGCCCCTCCCGCGCTAAGGACCAAAGTCCTCCCAGAGGCAGTCGAGTCCTTACTCGGCTATCCCCGGCTGGTAGCTTCCTACCACAACCGACAGGGATCAAAGTCCTCGCCAAGAGGCACTGGGCAGCAACCCTGCTCGGTCCCTGTTTCCTGACTAAAAAATCGGGAATTAGCTCGATGAGGTATCACGTGTTCACACGTGACCAATGGTCACGTGATGACACGTGATGGTTAAGACTTCATCAAACAGAAATGAAAATAAACGGCTGAAAGATGACTCAATTGGGGGTCACATGCTCACACGTGACCAAGGGTGACGTGCCAGCACGTGACAGGCTTTGAAAGCCTTGCAGCTTATTAGAATTTAATTCTAAATATCAGGAAATACCTCAACGAGGTGTCACGTGCTCACACATGACCAATGGTCACGTGTTGACACGTGATGGTTAAAACAGCAACATAAACAAGTGGTTGTTAAAGGGCTCAATCAAGGGTCACGTGCCGGCACATGACCAAGGGTCACATGCCAGCACGTGACAGGCTTTGAAAGCCTTACAGTTTAATAGAATTAAAATTCTAAATTTCTCTAAAATCTTTCCAAATGGGAAAAGATTAAGGAGAACCGTTGGACTAAAAATCCAGGGGTGAATAAATATCACCAATTTATAGAAAAATCTTAGACAAGGAAAGATTTCCCTAAATCTCACCAGAAATAACAAACAGAATATCTTTGGACTGAAAATCCAACGGTGAATAAAATTCACTTAATGATCTAAAGGCTCATATTGATTATGAAAACAAACAAAATCTTTCAATGAAAGATTTGCCAAACAAATTGATTCTTTTCCTTTTCCTATAAATAGGAGCCAAGAGAAGAGAAGGAAGATAGAGAATTTTGAGGGGACAGAGAGCCTTGGAATCTTGAAATTTCATAGAGAAAAGAAAGGAGAATTTAATTCTCTATAAAGAAAAACCCTAGGTGAGAAAAGAAAGGGGATCAAAATTTCAAATAGAGAATTTAATTCTCAGAATTTAAGAGTTTAACTATTCTGCAAAAGAACTTAGTTCTTCCTCTTGTTGAAGATCTGCACAGAGCATATCTCCACATAAGTTGAGAATTTAATTCTCATCGGGTTGAGATCCTGCCATGCAGATCCAAAACTTAGAGGGGGAATTGAGTTTAGAGAATTTAATTCTCCCAAAACAAAACTAGGTTATAACCCTATATGAGAATTTAATTCTCCTAGAATTACAGGAATTTAATTCTTTCAAGATGGACAGAACTAGGGTTTAACCCTAATTGAGAATTTAATTCTCTCAAATTCACAGGAATTTAATTCCTCCTAAAAAATGAAATTAGGGTTTCACCCTATACAAGAATTTAATTCTTTTACATATATGGGAATTCAATTCTTTTAAAAGAAATTAGGGTTTAACCCTACATAAGAATTTAATTCTTCCACAAACATAGGAATTTAATTCCTCCAAAATCATAATTAGGGTTTAACCCTACAGAGAATTTAATTCTCAAAATAAAATAAAGAGACTAAAGAGATCTCTGTGCATGCAAAGAACTTGGGTCACGTGTCCCCACGTGACCCCTGAAAAGATCCCCACAAATGAGAAGAAATTAGCTTTGAGGCAATGCCTTAAAACTAACAACGGACTGTGGAGTCCTTAAATCCACGGACTATGATGTCCTTAACCTCGACCATGATGTCTTTAAACTAATATTGGACCGTAATGTCCTTAAACTAATTATCGACTATAATGTTACTAAACAAAACAATAGAGCCCCATTGCTCTCTTGTTGGATCTAAACGATCCCGTTAAGTTGATCTTAGTCTAGAATGAGACTAACGTATCCTTAACTAACGTTTAAGTTGATCTTAGTCTCAAATGAGGCTAACGTATCCTTAAACCCAACCCCCCAAACCCAAATCTAAGAAAGATACGGATTCGGACTAGTCCACGCCCTACGGGCGACAACATAACTTAGTCTCCGTATACAATCCACGGGCAACCACAAACAAAACAAACACCCACGACACGAAGTGACCATCTGGAGAAGGAGAAAGTTGTTACCGCGATGCGGTAGCGTAATTAACTGCAGGGGCTTGCGCCTGCAGGGAAGAGCGTCCCCACAATCAAAACCCCTCAAGCGAAGGGGAATCTGAAGAAATCTGCTACATCGGCCGCATCCGTTTAAACCTTCGATACACGGTGCCATAAATCAACTTGGCATCTTCGGAGAGGTGGACGGATAGCACCAATTAGCATCTGCCCCGAATTTCAGGCAAGACGGACCTGCGCGGTCGCGTCTCTGTATTCGGAGGGGAACAGATTCTGGCACGCCCGGTGGGACATTTTCCTCTTTCCACTCCACACTTCGTGTGTCGTGTTCGCGAACGAATCGCGGTTTGATACGGTTGCCCTTGGGTACCCGCCGACAGAAGATCTAGCGACAAGTCCGAGAGTCGGTGGTGGATCAGGACTATCTCCGCCGACAGAAGAAGCCGAAGGCTCAAAAGGAAGAGAACCGTCCTGTCAAAACACAGAGGACGACAACCACCTGGGTACCCGCCGCAACGGCCCCCTCAACGTCGACCACTCACAAGAGGAGAAGGCCGGAGAAAATCCCCATGCCTGCGACAAATGTCAAAGGCACTGAGCCCAAACGCCGTAAGTCTGGGGGCATGGTGGTGCATACCGTCTATATGGTATCCGGGAAAGAGGATAGCCACGCTTCTACGAGCCACCGACTACTCACCCGATCCCTCACCAGAGCACAGGAACAACAGCAGCAGAAGCTTCAGAAGATGCTGACTGCGATGGCCGCACTCACCGGACCAAAAGAAAGCCCGGAGGCATCATCGGAGTAGAGTCATGAACAAGAAACCGATGCTGACTTCCTTCGCAGAGTCCTCAAAAAGAAAGACAAAGAAGCCGCAGAGCAAGCGGCTAACATAAAGCGGATGGCATTTCTCTTCCAAGACATGGTCGGGATGATATTACAGCCGGATCCTCCAGCCGAAGACCCTCCGATCATTATTGAAGACGACAAAGGGGAAACGTCGAATCCTCCTCCAGCCCTTTCAGCAGCCAAAGAGGAGACTATCTCCAAGGCCACCCTGGATGACTATATTGCCCAGCAAATAAGAGTTCACATGCAAACGAAGCGGCCGGCCAAGTTGTCAAAACTGGGCGACCGTATCCAGGCTGGTTTGATCAGATAAAGTACCCGCCAGGCTACACGATCCCCAAATTCCATGTATACAAAGGGACAGGCGGTCCGCACCAACATGTAGCCCAGTTCAGGGCTCTATGTGGCAACACCGGGGGCGATGATAAGCTTTTGCTCCGTCAATTCGTCGGCAGCTTGTCGGAGACTGCATTCGAGTGGTACCCCGAGCTTCCAAATAACTCCGTCAAAACTTTCGCAGAGATGGAGTTGTTATTCACCTAGCGATTCGCGAGTGCCAGCGAACGCACCCCAATAATGGCGTTGATCAATGCAAGGATGAAGCCGGGCGAAACTTGGGTTCAATACGCAATCCGATGGCGAAATCTGTGGTCGAAGTGTGAACAGCGCATCGAAGAAGCACCAGCGGTGGGCATGTTCGTGGACACTCTAGACCCTCATGCAACTATTTCACAGTTCATGATGTTCTTCAAACCGACCACATTCCAGGCTTTAATCGACAAGCTAGCCCAGATGGATTAGATGGGTCACAGACCGTCTCCTCCGAAACCGGGGTCGCGAAACGAAAAAGGTAAAGGGAAGGCGATATTCGTTGCGAATACTCAACAGCAGCCCAGTACTCCAAAACTAACGGATCAACTGGAAGAGAGACGACGCTATTATAATGAGAAAATGAAGCGTCCATACTCATTCCCATGAGACAAAACGAGGAGACTATTCGAGCTGGCAATGCGCAACAGGCTTATCAATCTGCCGAATCCAAAGCGACCATTGCAACCCGGCGAAGTGAATAATCCCAATTATTGTCCTTACCACCAAACGGTAAGCCATCCAATTGAAAATTGCTTCGTCTTTAAGGGATGAATTGAGGATCAGTACCAACAGAGCAAGTTTGCGTTGTCTGAGAAGTGGAAAGTAAGCCCACCACAACCGCACTCTCCTAAGAAGATGGACACACCGAGGGCAACGTGATCTTTTGTTGAAGAAGCTCCATGGGAGGTGGCTCTTTCGGCCAAAACCAAAAGGATGCTGAATTATCTCCAGACATGCCCCGCGATCAGGTGGAAAAATCCACTAGAACCCCAGATCATCGAAGGAATGCTGAAGCCACGCCCAACTCCAAAGATTGGTGGTAATAGCCAAAGTGTTCACATCCAGCCGTCAAAATCTTCGAAAAAGAAGAAGAAATCCAAGAAGCCCGTGAAGCCTGGCGACAAGCGCATGGACCTACAAAAGCAGATTGACGCGCTGGAAGAGTATAACTAGAAGGCACGGACTCCAATCACGCTGCAAGAGTTCCTCAGCCACGTCCTTGAGGACGGAAATGATGGAGAAGACTCATCAGATGGATCTGAGGATTACGTAGCAAGTTATCATGTGATCTCTCACTCATTGATAGACGACGAAGAGGCTCCTTGCACCAAGAGACCGGGGGCAGGTCCCGAGCCGGAACTTCTATGGCCGTCAGACGAAATGATCGACGCCTTCCTGAATGAAATTCATCCGAAAAGTAAAGCCGATCGGGAGCGTGAGATGGCCATATTTGAAAAAGCCAAACGCCGGCGACTGGACGAAAGAGTCGAGATACTCCTGCCAAATCAAAGGACATCTGTCGTGAATAAAAGCAGGTTCAAGACGAGGAAGAGGTTCGCCAAAGCCATATTAATGGGAATGAAGCTGCCGCACTCCGAAGGAAGCGTTCTTAATGAAGCACAAATGCATCCTAGCTACTGCTTATATCATCGAAAGATTGCGCACCCTACCGAAGAGTGCAACGCTTTTAAAAGATGGTGGCAGGGATATGTTGCTCACCGGCAACATTTTAAGTGGATGAAACGTAAAACTCGTCGGGAGCAGAGAAGTACGACCGAGGAGCATAAAAGAATTACCGGCAACTGCCGCACGGTCAACGTCGGGGGATCGCAGGTTCTCACATTCGGGAGCGACTCTGACGAGGAAATGGCTCTTGGCCCTCTCTTTAAAGAATCCACCTTGGGGAAAGAGGAAGAACCGAAGGCCTGTGAAAATATTCAGCTGCGCAACCGTACGCTTCCAGAAAAGAATCTCGGACCCACGAATAGAAAAGATAAGGGAAAAGAAAAGGTCTCTGAGGATATCGCCCTAGATGACCAAGTCATGAAAGAGCTAACTGCCAAGGACCCACCAAAGGAAAGTAAGGTGGATTACAACATTCTGGCGCACTTGAGGAAGTTACCCTCGCAGCTCAGCATTCTCGATGCCCTTTTACTATCAAAAGAAGCAAGAGATTCATTGATCAAGGCACTACAAGAGCCAGGACAATTCCAAGCTTTTCTCGCCGAAGAAAAGATGAAGGACGAGATGGAAGAAGTGCACACAGCCGATATCACCTTCGGCGATGAAGATCTCCTCCTTGGGAGGTGCGAGCACAACCGTACCTTTTATGTCTCCGGATACTGTCACGATATAAAGATAGGCAAAATTCTGGTTGACAATGGGTCTTCCGTCAATCTCCTCAACGTGAGAGTATTGAAGGAAATCTGCATGAGCGTTCAGCACCTCGCTCGCGATAAAATTACCATCTCTGGCTTCAACTCCAAGTCGTCACGGACTCTTGGGTCTGTGATACTGACGCTGCGCTTCGGGCTACTCGTCACGGATATTAAATTTCACGTCATTGACGCCAAGACATGCTATAACGCTTTGCTCGGCCGGCCTTGGTTACACGAGTATAAAATCATCCCTTCTACACAACACCAGTGTATGAAATACTTTAAGGATGGTCTCGAATATACCGTGACAAGGAAGTTGAACCCTTTCTCCGTGAACGAAGTCCGCAAGTACGAAGATGCAAAATACTTCTTCGCAGATTTTGAGGATACGGAAAGATTTCACCATCCGAAGAACAAAGCTATCACCACTATTCCAGTCTTCGGGAGTGATACCGAGGGAGAAGAAGAGATAGTTTATTCAGGGCCGCCTCGACGTAACAACCCGGGACCGTCCGCCCCCATGTTGATCTTCGACAGCGACTCGAAAGACGAAGTTAATGCTGTATTCTCCACTCGGCCGTCAATTCAAGTTTTCGCTGGCGATAATCAGAGTCTGCAAATTATCATGGTTCCGCGGGAGCATTTCAAAGAGCTCGATGCGCTTAAAGCTTATAGTGTGCAAGAACTGCAGACATTTTACGTCCCTCCCAGGCGAAAGGGTGAAAAGGCGATCTTATTCTACCGATATGGGGAAACCAAAGTGGAGAAAGAAATCTGGCATGGCGCCGATTCTACGCTCGACAGACTCTAGCCCATCCGTCTGCCAAGATATTACTCGGAAGGCTTGAGAAGGCTTTTGAAGCGCCAAGGGGTACCTTTCAAACAGACCATTCGACAAGCTCGGTTCTACAACAGGATTTGGGATGTCCCTGGAACTCAGCGCAAGTTGCCCAACGGGAGAATGGAAACGCTCGGGCTCGGATATGTGAAATCCGGGAAGCGGGAACGAGTCCATGGTAGCTACGTCATATATGACTTCGATGAAGAAGAGGACGCCCTGTCAGAAAACGCTAACCCTGAACCAAAACGAGATCCTGCAATCAAAATGCCGAGTCCGTCATTTGAAGAACGAATGGACAAGCTTGTCAGGGAAGCGGGTTAAAAGATCCGGGATGACCATAACCGTGAAATGGCCATTTACGAGAAAGCCAGGACGCAGCGCCTCCTTCAGCAGGTCACGGAGAATGACAATGCTCTTCCTTATCAACCCGTCATACAAAAGGCCCGACGCAGAGGCAAAAATAAATCAAAAACGGGAAAGGCGTTCGATGGCGACAAAGCGGGACCAAGAAACCACGCGATCGGGAATCGAGCAACCCGGACTCGTATCTTATAAAGAAGATGGGTCGAGCATACTCTTTTCCTCAGAATAAAACACGGAAGATACTTGAGCTCGCCAAAAGACATCAGATGACGACACTTCCGGAGTCCAAACACCCCGAGCAAGCAGGCGCAATCTCTCACCCGGACTACTGCTCCTATCATAGGGCAATAGGACATCCTATTGAAGACTGCTTCACCTTCAAGAACTGGGTCGAAGATCAATATTAGCTTAGCAAATTCGCTCTATCCAGCAGTTGGAGGGTAACACCGCCGCAGAGGCATGAACCCAAATCCGCGAGAGTAGAACCAGATCAACATCGATCGTGGAAGCGAGCTCGTACTTGTCATATGATAACACTATCAAAAGAAGAGCCTGAGAATATGGATGAGCTCCCCTGGTGCTTCGAAAACAATGATGACGAGGTGATCTCAGAGTTTCCACCGGCGCCAAAAGAGCTGGAAGATGGAATACATACCACTGCGGATAACCTCAAGAAAATTGATTTGGGGACGGCAGACGACCCGCGACCGACATTCGTCAGTGAGCTGCTATCTGAAGAAAGGGTGGCCGCGCTAAAAGACGTGCTTATGCAGCATAGAGATTGCTTCGTATGGAACTATTCCGAAATGCCAGGATTAGATCCAGAGATTGCTGTCCACAAATTGGAAATATCCCCGGACGTTAAGCCAATCAAACAAGCACCGAGGAGAATGCGGCTCGAGCTTGAGATGAGTATCGACACCGAGGTCAAGAAGCTGATCGACTCTGACTTCATCCAAGAGGTTCAGTATCCTGACTGGATCGCCAACATCGTCCCGGTGATGAAGAAAAATGGAACAGTGTGCATATGTGTGGACTTTCGGGATCTCAATAAAGCCTGCCCGAAAGACGACTTCCCAGTACCAGTCACTGAGTTGATGATAGATAACACGTCCACTCACGAAGTCTTCTCCTTCATGGATGGCTCATCAGGTTATAATCAGATAAAAATGCATCCTGAGGACCAGAAGCACACCGCTTTCCGGACCCCTTTGGGTATATTTTGCTACAAGGTGATGCCTTTCGGTCTAAAGAACGCCGGTGCCACCTATCGGAGGGCCATGACGAAGGTCTTTGACGACCTTATATATGAAATCGTCGAATGTTATATCGACGACCTCGTGGTGAAAAGCAAATTATACGAGGAACATCTCGAGCATCTGAAGATCGTGTTTCAACTCCTTCGGCAATACAACTTGAAGATGAACCCTCTCAAATGCGCATTCGGAGTTTCCTCGGGCAATTCCTAGGATTCATTTTCCGACACCGAGGCATCGAGATAGATCCGTCAAAGATCAAGAAAATTATGGAGATGCCCCCGCCAAGAACTCTCAAGCAATTGCGGTCTCTCCAAGAGAAGCTCGCGTATATTCGGCGATTTATAGCCAATCTTTCAGGGAAATGCCGCCCTTACAGTCACCTGATGAAGAAGGGAACTCCAAGATGAACCCTCTCAAATGCCAAAGCGCACTGGACGAAATCAAGCAATACCTGCAGAATCCGCCGGTGCTAGCCGCTCCAGTCAAGGGAAAGCCTCTCATCCTTTATACAACAGCCCTCGAAGGTTCTTTAGGCGCATTATGGGCACAAGAGAACGACCAGGGGAAGGAGAGAGCCCTCTACTATTTGAGTCGAGTTTTACTGGGGGCAGAAAGCAATTATTCTCCCATCGAAAAACACTGCCTGGCGTGGATCTTCGCGATAACAAAGCTCAGGCACTATGCGTTGGCGCATGAAATCCGTCTCATATTGAAGGTGGATCCCCTCAAATATCTGATTTCAAAGGCCATACTGACGGGGCGACTCGCTAAATGGGCCTTGCTCTTGATGGAGTTCTCAATAACTTATCAGCCTCTTAAGGCAGTGAAAGGCCAGGCCATCACCGACATCCTCGCTAAGCATCCGATACCGGCCGATTCCCCTTTGAATTGTGAACTGCCAGACGAACATGCCTTTGATGCGATCGATGGTGGTGATACCCGATGGGAACTTTATTTTGATGGAGCGTCTTCCATGAAGAAGCGCAAACAAAGCATCCCTATAATCAAATCGGGGGTAGGCCTTATCTTCGTAACCCCACAAGGAGGGATAATGCGCTTCGCCTTCTCCCTGACAGAGCCGAGGACGAACAATGAAGCCGAATACGAAGCTTTGATAGCAGGTCTCGAGATCGCCATCGACATGGGAATTGAACACCTCCTCATATGCGGAGACTCCCAACTGGTCGTTAGCCAAGTAAATGGAGACTACCAAACGTGCAAACCGGAGTTGGTGAAGTACGGTGATAGGGTACAGCAACTGCTGACCCAAATACCTTCCTACACCTTGGAAAGCATACCGCGCGCGGAAAATAGCAAGGCGGATGCATTAGCCAAGCTTGCTAAAGAATTGGCCGATGAGAACCTCGATGACGTAAGAATCGTGGTACAAAGCCGTCGGGTTCTTACACCGGCAGAAATATCTCCGGAGTCGTCCGAGAAAAAGGAAACGACTGAGCAGACGGCCCTACAAGTAAAAGACCAAGAAACGGTTGAGGATTGGAGAGAAGTCTTTATAGATTACTTCAAATCCCGTCGAACGCCTGAAGATGCGTCCTTAAGACATCAGCTTATGAAACGAGCTCTGTCTTTCGTCTTCGTCAACGATACTCTGTACAAGAGGTCATTTGATTCTTTGTGGCTAAGATGCATGGGGCCTGAAGAGGCAAAGAGAGTCGTCCAAGAAACTCACGACGGACTCTGTGATTCTCACCAAGCCGGCCCTAAGATGAAGCTGAAAATTAAAAGAATGGGCTACTATTGGCCCACGATGATTCAGGACTGCCTCGAATATGCGAAGCAGTGCCACTTGTGCCAGATTCACGTGGACTTCATCCATCAGCATCCAAATCCACTATATCCAACGGTGGCTAGCTGGCCGAAATGTGGGGGACTGACATAATCGGCCCAATTGAACCAGCATCGTCCAGAGGACATCGATTCATCTTGGCGATGACTGATTACTTCTCCAGATGGGCAGAAGCGGTACTGCTGAGGGAAGTGAAGACGGAGAATATCCTCCATTTCTTCAAGAAGCACGTCATTTATCGGTTTGGAACTCCAAGACGGATCATATCCAATAACGGGCCAGCCTACAGAAGCCACAAAATCAGCTGCTTCACACAACAACATAACATAGACTGGAGATACTCCTCAGTTTATAATCCCCGAGCTAACGGTCTAGCTGAGGCTTTCAACAAGACCTTGATGAAGATCGTAAAGAAGACGGTGTCCCGAAATAAGAAGGACCGGCACGAGAGACTGCATGAAGCTCTCTGGGCATATCGAACTACGTTCAAGATGGCCACGAACACAACTCCATACGCGAGAAGCAGTACTCCCCCTTGAGATAGAGCTACCCTCCCTACGAGTGGCAGTCCATTACGAGCTGACGGACGAAGAGAACGCTCACCTTCGGCTTGAGGAGCTCGATGCCCTTGATGAAACCCGGCTCGTAGCGCAGCAAAATCTGGAGGCTTATAAAGCAAAGATGACGCGCTCCTACAAAAGATTGACTAGGCCGAGGACATTCTGCCAAGGCGAACTCGTGCTAGTGATCAAAAGACCTATGATCCCCAATCGTGCTAAACGAGGGAAATTCGAGCCGAATTATGAAGGCCCGTATATTATAGACAAGATCTACCAGGGTGGAGCCTATCTACTCATGGACATGTATGGTGAAAGACCTTTCAGGCCAATAAACGGTTGCTTCCTGAAGAAGTACTACGCTTGACGAGTCACGGCCTAGGTCAATGATAGATGACGACGACTATGTCCGCTCGCTATCTTCCTAAGCCCAAACTCTATAAGTAGTAACAGGCCTTCTTCAACAACGGACCGAAACGTCCTTAAACTAACAACGGACCGAAACGTCCTTAAACTAACGACGGACCACTATGTCCTAAAACTAGCTATTGACCGAGATGTCGGGAAACTACGGTGAATTGCAGCATCCCAAAGCTGATACAAAAAAAAGGAGAAAAAGAATTAAAAAAAAAAGAAAATGGTATATCCATAAGCAAAATGGGCACGGATGAAAACCCAAAAGGGCTCCGTGAGTAAAAACAGCAGGGCTACCGGCGAGTCTTGTGAAAACCCGAAAGGGCGCAACCTCGTTAGAATAAAAAAAAGAGAAAAAGAATAAAAAAAGAAAGAAAACGGTATGTCCATAAGCAAAATGGGCACGGATGAAAACCTGAAAGGGCTCCGTGAGTAAAAACAGCAGGGCTACCGGCGAGTGTTTGTGAAAACCCGAAAGGGCGCAACCTCGTTAAAAGACACTTGCAAGGTCCTCTTGACTTTGTAAGGAAAAACCACCTGCGTGAGATCCTTACGACTCACAAGGGAGCAACACACTTAGGGATCCTCACGATTCCTAAGGAGAAATTACACTTGCGAGATCCTCACGACTCATAAGGAGAACTCTCTTATGGGACCCTCACGGCTCATAAGATTCAAAAGTCTTAAGTTACAGAGACCTGAACCTGTTCTTAAGTAGACCCCACAACCTTCAATACTGCCCTATAAGCGGCTCAATGCTGACCCTTGTATACAATCCACGAGCACGAATAAAGATTTCCCTAACAAAGTCCTATCCGTGATTAGGGATATGTCTATACGGTGAACAGCCCTTGTAAGTCCTCTCGACTTATAAGGAGAAAACACTCTTGTAAGATCCTTACGACTTACAAGAAATCATACACTTGGGAGTCCTCACGACTCCTAAGAAGAAAATGCACCTAAGAGATCCTCATGACTCGCAAGGAGAAGTACCTTTATGAGACCCTTACGGCGCATGAAGTCAAAAGCCTTAGTCGACAGCAGGATCTTAACCCTGATCGCTAAGCCACCTTTGTTCGACATCGACGGAGGCAAATGATGATTTGCTCCTGGCAATATCCTAGTCGTAGCAGTGCTGATGCCGAAATTGGTGTCTAATCCCAAACTTGCAGCGAAAAGCTAGCAAGCCACACATGCATACGAAATAGCCGAAATGATGGAGCAACTTGCAACAAAATCAGCAAGTAAAAATGTATGCATGCAAAATAGCCGAAATGATTGGGCAACTCGCAATAAAAAGCAACGAGTAAAAATAAAATAAATAGCCGAAATGATTGGGCACCGCGAAAAATAGCCGAAATGATTGGGCAATCGCGACCTTCGCGATATAAAAGCTGAAATGATAGAGCATCGCGGAAAGAAATAAAATAAAAATAAAAATAAAATTTATGCCCTACAGGTGATATCAGCAATCCCTGTATACAATCCAGGTGCACAAACAAAGAAGCAATCACACTCCTCCTCCCCAGGTTTCATCAGAAGAAGAAGCCAAATCTCAACGGTTCACAGATAGCCTGGAGATCATCTCAACATTCGTCTCATTACAACAGACACAACATTAAGTAAAGCGAAACAGCGGCAACCCCCAGTTCCATGACTCGGTGGTGTATAGATAACCAAGAGTCAAATCCCGACTCCGTGAGATGCGGATAAAGTCAAAATTCCTGGTTACGTAGAACGCGGCAATGACCCCGTGGGAAACGTCCAGAGCGGATCCTGGTCCTCGCAGAGCACGGTAGTGAACCCGTGTGAAGCATCCAGAGCGGATCCTGGTCCTCGCAGAGCACGGCAGTGAACCCGTGTGAAACATCCAGAGCGGAGCTTAGTCCTCGCCGAACACGGCAGTGAACCCGTGGGAAGCATCTAGAGCAAAATTCCTGGTTACGTGGAACGCGGCAATGACCCCGTGGGAAACGTCCAGAGCAGATCCTGGTCCTCGCAAGCACGGCAGTGAACCCGTGTGAAGCATCCAGAGCAGATCCTGGTCCTTGCAGAGCATGGCAGTGAACCCATGTGAAGCATCCAGAGCGGAGCCTAGTCCTCGCCGAACACGGCACTGAACCTGTGGGAAGCATCTAGAGCAAAATTCCTGGTTACGTGGAACGCGGCAATGACCCCGTGGGAAACGTTTAGAGCGGATCCTGGTCTTCGCAGAGCACGACAGTGAACTCGTGTGAAGCATCCAGAGCGGAGCCTGGTCCTCGCCGAACACGGCAGTGAACCCGTGGGAAGCATCCAGAGCAAAAATTGGACTGTGGAGTCTTTAAATCCACGGACTATAATGTCCTTAACCTCGACCGTGATGTCTTGAAACTAACAACGGACTGTGGAGTCCTTAAATCCATGGACTATGATGTCCTTAACCTCGACCGTAATGTCTTAAAACTAGCAACGGACTGTGGAGTCCTTAAATCCATGGACTATGATGTCCTTAACCTCGACCGCGATGTCGTTAAACTACGGTACCCCGGAGAACGTCCAGAGCGGAGCCTGGTCCTCGCCAAACACGGCAGCGAACCCGTGGGAAGCATCCAGAGCAACCCCTGACCCCGTGAAATACGGATAAGGGCAACTTCACCCATCACTTGCGGGTCATCACGACTCGTAAGGGAGCAAAATCTCTTGTGAGATCCTTACGACTTTCAAGAGAAAACATGCTTAGGAATCCTCACGATTCTTAAGGAGAAATTACACCTACGGGATCCTATCGACCTGTAGCGAGAAAAACTCTTCATGAGACCCTCACGGCTCATAAAGTATGAAAAGTCTTAGGAGGCAGATCTTAACCCTGAATCCTAAGCCATCGTTGTCCTGCAAAGAGATCAAGATAGACTATCCGCAGAATACATTCAATAAAAAGGGACACACCATTAAGAAGAAAAATATGTCTTTTATTCATGAACCAAAATGGATACAAAGTACAATTCATGAAAGAACAAAAATATACTCTCATTCAGGAGTATGTACAAAAAGAAGGGAAAAAAATACAAATCTTCAGGTCGGCAGGCGAATTAGCAGCTTGGTCAGCTCATCCCTCTTTCGCTAGGCCACGCCTTCGTGATTCAGTATCGCCAGAAGACGGGCCTCAACCTGAGACTGCTGGGCCTGATACGAGGCAAGCCGGCCTTCGAGCTCTTTCTCGGTAGCTTTATGAGCCTCAACCCTTTCGCGAGTAAACACGGCGGCCTTGTCGATAGCCACCACCTCCTTGATCGCCTCTTGAAGCACTCGCCAGAGTTCATACGCTTTGTTGGCCTTGGCTGTAAGGTTGGCTTGGAGCTCATTCAGCGCTTTCGAAGCCAGCTCCCTCTCCGAGAATTTGCGGCCGAGCCTCTTCTTGCACGACACCATGTTCACCGCGCACCACTCAATCAGACCCCGCAAGCCCGCTTTCGCAGCCACAGCATCCGAGGAAAGGCGGGTACACTCGAGCACGTGTAGACAAGCCTCCACCTAACGGCAAAACTCAACCCAGACTTGCACCACGGCCTCGCTATGATAGACAACAAGAAATGGAAGAGAACCGTTAGCTTCAGCAGCAAACGCTTCGGCTGTGATTACACTGCCCGCACGAAGCTCCTCGATCAGGGATGACAGGGAGTCGATGCTTAATTTTGCCAGACGGTCTGAGGCTCGCTAAGCATAAGGGCCAGGCGGCATGGCGATGCGCGACTCCAGCGCTGTGAGAACTAATAGGGTTGTTCAGATTTATAAAAGATCAGTGAAACTTTTAAGCAAAAGAACAAGTGGGACAATATTAGGACTTCACTTACCCATAGTCATGCAAGAAGGAGCTGAAGGCTCCCCTGGCCCTTCGAGAACCTCAACCTCGTCGTTGGCCTCTAGAACTGTAAAAGACATCAATGTCATTTTGCAAAATAATAACAATGCTATGAAAAGATGGTGAACAACACTAAACTTGCCCAGACGAGAGGACGATGCATTGAGGAGATATCGCCTGCGGAGCGGCCATCTCCAGCAAACGCTGAAAGGATTGCCGGGGAGACAGATCGGCAATAGAGGCCGCCAGTCCACACAATTCTGAAAAGACAAAAGAGTTCAGATAACGGAAAGATTACTAGTTTAAAATGTAGAAGGTTACCTTCAACGCTCCTTCCATTCTGAGCTGGGGGAATAGCAGCTTCAACGGCCTCCGCCGCGACCTCGAGCACAATATCAGGGACGCGGGCTGGTGTAACGGTCTCTGAGGAAGGAGCAGCGGCTGCCACTGCGGGCTCCAACAAAGGGAGGGTAGTCTCGACTACTTCCATCCCAGCCTTTGGGCCGCCCTCAGGGAGATCCGTTGGAACAGCAACCACCAAAGGTACCTCTCCCGCGGGAGCAAGTGCTTCGGGAGCAAGAACCACCGCAGGAGGCTCTATCGCGAGGGGGACAGTGTCGTTAACCCCCTCCATGTAAGGCAGTGTTTCATTAGGGGTCAGCAGGCTCTACCGTCAGTAAGCCCGTGGGAACCTCCCCCATCGCTGAAGTCTCTGCACAGTTCACACAAGGATAAGAATACATATATACAAATGCAGACAATATGAAGTATTACAAAGAAATACTAGAACATACCGACGCGTAAGGAAGCTTTCAATATGGCTTGTTCAAGCCGATGCTCCTTCTCGAGGAGGTGTGCTCGCCGAGGTTCAAGGGTGGACTCGTGGCCGCCAGTCCACAATGAAAGCGCATCCGCAGCATCCTCCGAAGCAGCCTGTTTAAGGGCCCTTTCGCCCCATTCCTCTAAAGGGCCGATGAACCGCCGCCGGATCCACGAAGGGTCTTCGTAAAAGATTATGGCAGGATAGGGGTTCTTCAGAACCCTTACGTTCTGAGACTCATCTTTAGAACGTCTTATAGCCTCAGCCAATTGTGCGGCTTCCTCGGCAGCTGAACCCAGAAAAAGTAAGCCAGCATCCGACTCTTGCATGGCCAACGGTTCATCCTGAAGAATGGGCTCAGACTCTACTAAAGAGTCGAGCAGGTTGGTAGCCACCTTCCTCCGCCTCTTGGATCCAGAACCGACCGCCGAAGACGACCGTTTCCTCCCCCGTGGAGCCTTGGCACGACGCCGACCCACCTCACCTTCAACACCCTCATTTCCAGCACCCTCGCTTGGCGGTACTGCCGAGGATGACACGGCCATTGTCAACGCCGCCGGCGGTGATACTGCTACTGGCGCCCTTTTACCCCTTGACTGAGCCCGGGTATCCAATGGCATACCAATTGTGGGGGTAAGGTCCACCCCTGACTCCCCTGGAATAAGCGCAGCACGGGTGTCCATCAGGGGAAAGCGGACCGGTGCGCGCGGCCGCAGCGGAACTCCTGTGGCCTGAACCGGAACAGGAGCGCCATAGCCAAGAAGCAACCTCTTCTCCTCAGCAATAACTGGGTTGACCCGATGAAGATACCAGCCTGTAAAGGATCCCATGCACCGGGGAATATGATCGGCTTCGGAGATCATGAAGTAAGAACCAGTGTTCAGCCTCACGAAGTGATGAGCAGCATCACGAACAGCTTCGGGTGAAGGGATCGGCGCAACTGTAAAAGCCTCGAAAGGAACGCCCTGATCATATCCAAGCTGCCGGGCAAAGCGATGCGGATTGTACCGCATAAAAAGAGCCGCACTGTTCTGACGGAATACCAGATAACCTGGTCTGATCGCGTACAAGTGCGTGGCCTCCCGGGGCTTCAGAGAAGGCACCTCACCTTTCGAATGGTCGTGGAGTTGTTGAATCGGACCTGAAGGAGTAGATAGAACCCGATCAACAAATGCCAGTCCGCCCGCGCCCGCATAGGGAGCAATCAACACGCGAATAGCCCCGAACTGGGTCGGGTCAGGAGCAGAAGCACCCACCAGCCGCATCAATCTCGAAAAAGTGTAGGCGTCGTAAAATTTGGGTCTTTGATGCACACCAAAAGCCCCCAACACATGCATTTCAATCCAAGACGTGAAGTAATGGAGAGAAAAGTTTACTGCGTCCATGCCGGGAGTTGAGGTGTTAGCTGCGGCGCCCAACCCATGATAAAGGTGCGATAGCGCTGGGATGCCTACGGCCAGCCGTGTCCCTTTAGCGATATGATGAGCATGGTAGATAACCGAGACTCTCATGAAGCGGCGATGCATGGGGATGACGAACCAGCTAAGCCAGACGCTAATGAAAACCACAAAAAAGGTCTCCTCGTCCATACCGGGAGCTGCGATCGATTCGAAAGATACCGGCGACATAATGGGAATATAATACTGCGGTAAATCCGATTCCTTAGTCGGCCGCCTATCCAAACCAAACCCAAAGGGGTCATTGATGTTTGCAAACTTCGGAGCCGTCTTCGACAGGACGTCCTAGCAAAGGAAGCAAGCGATGAAGCTCTTAAAAGTGACGCCCTGCTCCTCAGATTCTGTGAACAGTTTGTCAAAGATGCCCAGGGCCTTGATCAAACTCGGGCGTTTATGGCAGACGGCGTTCTCGGTGGACAAGCCGTCAAGCATTGCAGGCTCAGTTTTAAAGACGTACTCGTCGGGAGGCAGCAGCTCTTCATAAAGTGTCCCCCTGATCGGCAGCCCTGAGATCCCGCGGAATTCTTCTAAGGAAATCGAAACTTCGCGATCCCCTAGGAGGAAAGTGTTGTAAGTGCACGGCGGCGCCCCGGCCTCCATCCCGAGGCCAAATGCGGAAGCGATGGTTAACTTTAATTTTTTCTTGAACCGGCACCACCGCGCACTAAAAACCCGGATCGTACCATTAACTAGTCCTAGCTAACTACAAGATGGGGAAGAGAGATATGCCGACTGATCCGTGTCCTCCGGTCTTCTCTTCGTCGTCCCAATCTCCCGCGGAATGTCCGGTCTCCACCTCGTCGCCGGAAGGGCACCACGTCGCCTGCTTCTTTTACGGGCTCCCACCACTATACCGAGGCAACTCGGGCACGAAGCTGGCGAGTCGACGTGCCCAATATTTGCTATAGAATACGTAGTGCTCATGTCTCACTTTTTGGGGTTGAGGATGTTGCCTTTGTGGTGGAGGAAAATGAACTTGGAGAGAGGTGAGGAAAAATGTAGCATGCAAAGAATGAGATCAACATTTTTCTCACAACCAAAAGAAAAGCCCCCCACCCTCACTAGTGGCCGGCCATTCCCTTTGTGAATGGAGAGAGAGAGCAAAAACAAGGAGGTGGGTGGAAACAAGTGATGATGAGAAAATCAAATGATCACAACAAAACCCAACACTCCAACAACAACCATCATCATATCCAAAGTCAAGCAATCATGAAAACTATCATGAAGCAAAAAGTCAAGTCAATGGATGGTGCACCATCATGATACAATAATATGCAAAGACCCCCTCCACAATTGCTTATTTGCACAAATGCAAATAAGCCCTCCTCCACCAATCTTCGGCCAATGAACGATACAAAGGGAATTGGCCGAAACAGAAAGCAAACTGGCAACTCCAGAAAACTGGTCCCGTAATAAATTACAGGAAAACCCCGATACTGTGTATACACACCCGCATTTGTATTCCGACCGAAATACAAATGCAATGAGACAAATCTACACTGTACTATACTAGGATCCGGCTTAAACCAAAGCCGGCTAGTATTATCCGTTCGATCCTGATCCGTGCAATACCGCACGTATCTGATCGAACCCTGCCATATCTCCATACGGCCTCTACAGCATTTTGCCCGAAAACTTGAGCAACAGAATGTGAGGGACTCTAAAGACTCGTCAACACCTTGGTTGTGGATTTAACCACTAGCACGTCAGAGGTATAAGCCAATACGTGACGGGCTACCAGGTTTTGACCAAAAGGGACGTCGATGAGCGAACTTATCCTGACACCCTACTGAGTCTGTCAGTGACAATATCCGTACAGTCCGGTCCGTTCGTCTATGAGCATCGCATGGCGGGCCTAGGGGGTTGGTAAAGTCAGACCCCCAAAAGCGGTACAAGTCGTGTCGGAGTGTAGCCCAGAATACCCTGAGATACTACTGGAATACCTACCAGTAAATCTCGTGCCTCGGCCGAGGGATTTGTGTAATGGCTCTCCTAGATACAGCGCGACCTCACCCCCAATACCGGGAAAGACGAACCCCTGAAGATCCGCTCACTGCCTCCATGTGGCTCGGGACTGTACCCAACTAAAACCTGTTTGCACGTCTCCTTTGAGCGTGGTAGGGTAGTAATCAAAGTACAGTGGAAACTCACACGAGACAAATGACGATCCTCAGGTCGATGAACTAACCTGTACACATGTCACCAGGGAACTGCTATCTGACGTCAGGTATAAGACCAACTAGCATGTTCCCGGCGAGTCCTGTTCGGTGTACTCATAACCCAATGAGCACCTGTATACATCTTAGGTGAACCAACTGACACCAGTGGCTTGTGAGAAAGGCCACCGCCCCTCGTCGGGGTCTCGACTGTATACACTAGTCTACTCTGGAGTATCGATGCCCTGTCTCGAAACTCCCACGACTAGGGACCTTTTAAGGATGTGCTTATAGACCCTAACTCCCACTTATATGATCGCCCTCATACTGCTGGTGGTCAAGCAAGAATCCTAGGGGCTCTATCAACGTATAATAGCGACATGTCAGGTCACCTAAAGCAGTACACGATGATAAAGATAAACCAGATAGCATACTATCATCTCGAGTAAGACTGTCCTACTGGGACAGGTCCTCCCTCAATCATTGCAATCACGTGTCTGTGATCCAATAATTGACTCTGAGGGCACTACCTCCAACAATCTCCCACTTGCACTCAAGGCTAATTATTGCGATGTCGCATACTCACAGCCCGTGTGATACCGAACACCCAACTTCTCTACTAGTCAGTCTCACAAAGCTCGTTTGCGAAACTATTGTGTTCGAGGAATAGCCTCAGTGAGTGGATCCGCTTTGATGTTTCTTTCTATGTCCCTCTATATCTCAAGTTCGCGGAGAAACCTATCTCCCGAAATGAGCAATACCTGTCTTAGAATGTGTCTGGATGTCTGATGGGACCTAGCTCATAAATGAACTCCAAATCCAAACTTCTTAGACTGTATCGTCAACTGAACTTAATCAGTATCCTGCGCCATGCCTCCCTCAGTATTGTCTTGGACCACCTGTCCAAAATACTGCCCCTCGTCAGAAGGAAAAACTATAACTCTGACAACCTCCTCGTCGTCCAAGTCACCTTGGAAGCCTGGAATGATAATCGTCTCCAGAATGAGGCTGTCGTTATCATATCCCTAGAACATCCACTTATGTTCTAAAAACCGCTTCCGACCGTTTCTCCAGGATTGGATCAACATCAACTTATTGCATCTAGTGCAAGAACAACATCTGGTGTGGTACTTGACATCTCATGATTGACTCAGTTGCCTGAGCAAGTGATCTGCCAATCATGCACACCCCTCTCCCCTTTAGTCTGTAAGACACCTTTAGAGAGGGTGACTCCATCACCTGCAGGTACACTACCGTGCCAGGAGTCGTCCATTCTAAATACTCTTAGAATGCTGTCTAAGTACCCTGATTGGGAAACCACCCAAATCTAGATCTAATACCATAGATCTAGTAACCAGTATGTCTGATATAATGTCCAAGTCCCATGTGGAGAAACCACTGTGTGACGACCAAAGTATAACCGATCGTAGTATAGGAATGTCACTTCCTACTCTGTGTATGTCATCCAAATACCAGGACATCACACCCTACTTCCTTCTTAACAGATTCATCCCCTATTCTGATGAAGTCAAACCTATGACTGTCACATCAGAAATAGATGATCTATCTCCGCTATATCTGCTTTAGTCTATAAACAGACATAAGCCACCTGTCCACCAATGCTTCCGCTGCTCTTACTCTGATTACGACAACCCTCTGGCAGAGTCATATACACGTACACTTCTAAAGCTAGTTTAGAACGACGCTATACTCATCCTCCCGCCGGGTCTCACAGTTTGGAACAACAGCAATGGCAAGTCTGGGTAAACAAGAACCTCCCTGCCACCGTCCTTGAGCATATCGAAGTACCTCTCGGGTGCCTGAGGTTACCCACCAAATCTGCGGAGTGGCCAATGGAATGTCAAACCAGATTGAATCTTTAGGTTCCTTATCAAATCTTCAGTAATCGTTTGCGGTTCTGGAATCACTTCCAGTTCTACCATACTCCCACTACTGTTTTCTGAAAAAATCCATTTTTTAATAAAACTGTGGCGAGTCTAGAACAATATCGCTATTGTTCATCCAGATGGTAGAAAATCAACCCTCGTCATAGCCTGGGTCAACCCACAAACAGCCATTACAGAAACGTGCCTTGAGTTATCCAGAGTCTGGTTTTAAGCATAACCCGGACAACTCCCCGTACCTTAACATCGTTAAGATATGAACTGTTCTATATCCAATATAGAACTAGAGGCACTGATTTAATTGAACCAGATTCAAATCATACAGCTATCTCCAGTGCATGTTAACTAAATGGAAGGAGGCCTATCAGCGTCACTCAACTTAGGAATGCTTCCAATTATGAGTAACCGAAAGAGAAGCAAGCTCTCTTAATCATTACTATCAACTGAATACCGTACACAAGTATCTACATCTTCGATCACTTTGAAGAATCCCGATACTTGCTACACCTGGTTCTCTACTCTATTCAAATACCTATAACTTCTCAAAATTCGGACCCCGTGTTTCCATGAAACACCTGTCTAAAAACTAGAGAAGTCATAAGTAAACCGAATATAGTACGAGGACCAACCCCTCTGTCCTAATGGACACTGGACAATATACAATACTCTGTACAAGTCCCTTGAGTCTAATAACTCACTCCCTGTGTGTCGTAGGTTGAAAACTGTACTTATGGTTAAGAAGAATTGCACCGCTGTTTAATACTCCTTACCTAACCATCAATTGATATAGGTAAATGTCATCGACATAATTTCAAAAAGGTATGTCTCGCTCTATAAAAATAGACGTACAGATATATCAATTTGAAATTGGTGCATAACAGCGGATATTCAAAACCAAATATTTGCCGACCGGCAAACAGTCCAGGTGACTTCCTCAAATATCACCGATTACAATGAATCCCGATATAATGAGGATGATCACCTAATTCCCACTAACCTACTCCCACTCATCATCTGTAAAACCATACAGATGTGAGAATCATACCTGGTAAATACATACCCTGGAGCAAGTGTTTAATTGGGAAATCAGTTTTCTTTTAACAGTACACAGTGAAACTGAAACATTGAAATGTTTCGATGGGGTATCCCGGTATTCCTAGCAATGCCTCTTCCAGATTCACGACTGTAACCGTATAATTCTTTGCCACCTCTCCACATCCCTTCATATGTCTTTAGTCATTACCTTCTGCACACCCTTTTAGGCCAAATGGTTTTCTTCCTTCCCTACCGTTCAGCACCAGCCTATGGTTTGGAAGAAGACTATCCAATAAGCATAATGGGTGTACTGCCCTAATCCTAAGAACACTCGCAATGCGAGAGAAGGTGAAGATAAAAGACAACCGAATAAACCTTATTCCTATTTCTCCTGAACCAGAATCCATCCCCGAACTGGAACAAGTTCCTTTCGAGTTCGTATATAACCATACGATGGAGTATCCAATAAACTGTGGATCTTCGTAGTGATACGGAGTGTCCTGGAGAAATACAAAGGTGATTTAGGATTGGCGAAGAAATACTTGGTATGGTCGTGAATAGCAGTCGCAATTTACTTTGCCCTCTTACTAATCCCTTTCTTTGTCTTAACTTAATACCTTCTGTACACCATCGTTAGGCTAATTGGTTTTCTTCATTCCCTACCGGTCGGCACCTGCCTACGGTTTGGAAGAAGACAATCCAATTTGCGTAATAGGTGTACTATCTCCTAAACCAAGGAGTACTCGCAACCTGAGAGAAGGTAAAAGGAAAAGACAACTGAATAGTCCTATCCGTTTTCTCCAGAACCGGAAACCATCCTCGAATAAATCCCTTCGAGTTCGTATATAACCATACGATGGTTTTGTCCAATGGAAGTGGACGTTCGTAGTAATACGGGGTGTCCTGGAGAAAAGGGTAAAAGTAGGAGTGGCAATGAGGTCTGCAACTCTGACAATCCAAAAGCCAGTGTTAAGAAGGTTCGGTTAACTTGGTCACTGAGTCATAGTCTAGGGTCGAGTCAATGGTCGCTGCCAAAGAGAGAGAGAAAAGAAACACTCAGCGTGCACTCTAACCTAGATCAGAATGGTTACCAATTTATCTAATCTGGAAACCTCCCACTGTCACCACAAATTCTCCTCCAAACCTGAAAGAAGAATTAGTCGGGGTCACCCGAGGAGTAAACTAACTCATCAGTGGAAATCGGGATCCAACTATCATCGCATGATAACGTGACGGAATCCGCTCATGTCATCACACTCCAGAAGGTATGCGCATATCTGGCAAGTTTCAGTTCTTTTGAAACCCTCGATGTGATTTCTGCCCCATGCTCTTATGACCTTGACCTTGGCCAACAAATCATAAGTCACATGTCAAGTTCTACCCGTCATTCTCCAGGTTAATTTGAGCCCACCCGCACAAGCCCTTGACTTTGGCCAACAAGGCTGTACGACTGCCCCAAACCAACGCATCTATCTATGCTGCATATGAATACCCCAATAGCTACCAAACACTGTGCCTTGACTTTGGCCAACAAACACAGCTTGAATACTATTGACCACCCATATGAAACGACGGAGGGCTACGAATGGTTTCTGGCGAAAACCTTTAACGTAAAGAACTTGATATCGTTGAAGGAACGGATAGCTTTTAAAAAATATGGTGACGAAAACCTTTACTAAAGAGGTCACTCCCGGTGAAGGGATCTCGGCTCTTTCCCCGTAGAATGAGGTGCAGGATATTCCAACTGAATACCACGATGCAAAGCAAAAGTAATCGGCTATAGTGAAGTTATTGCCCTGACACAAACTTCTGTCCAAGGGGTCACTCCCGGTGAAGGGATCTCGGCCCTTTCCTCGTCGACTGAGAAGCAGGATATTCTAACTGAATACCACGATGCTAAACAAAAGTGAACGTCCTTGCAATAACAGCTTTTTGAAAAATGTTCCAACAACATCAGATTAGGTTTGTTTTTAACTTGCATTGATCCGAATCAATGCAGTCCCATCAATTGATCACACCACAAAGAACGAAAATATACTGATGTACGTATATGCCATCCGCATTCGCCACTGGGTCCCGTCATTACCCGTTAGGTTAGCTAACTAACGACAGAGCGGGGACTGGACTAGCGCGGATGCAAAACATATACAACATCTACTAGTATATATATATATATCAATATATAATATTTCGCTCAAGGCGTGATAAAATGCAACATCACAGAAATGTACAGCATCACAGAACAATACAGATATCTGGGATCCCCGGGTTTCATAGAGCCACTACTGAAACCCGACGTTCCCCTGGTCGTGTGGATAGCCTATGCAATGAAAACCTAGACCCCTACGGGCGCGGCAAGTTACCCGCCAAAACCTGAAGCGAGGTAGCCCCCTTCAGCAACATGAATGGACCACCCAGCACTTCACGGAATCCGGTAACTTGGGCACCCCTCCTGGGTCAACCTGTACCCCCTACGAGTGCGGCGAATAGCCCGCCAATTCTAGAGTAAAGCCCCCTCCGTCTCAATGCCATGAGATGCGGGCTTGTTGCCCTCTAGAACCCGGCTGTCCGTGCACCCCTCCGCGGGGCAATCCTAGTACAGAAAGTAAAATATTCATACAACGGGTACATCGACCGCAACCTGGTCGTGCCCCAAAATAATAATACAAACAGGCAGTGACGGCAGTCCACATGTCGGACGCTCGCCCCGCAATATCAAATGTACATAATACAACAAAAACTGTACTAGCATTGCATCCAGGCTATCCCCCACGACCAATCCGCAACATCAACGTGAAAGTCGCGTTCGCAAATCCGTCTAACCGGGCTATAGCAGTTAGACAGGATTTACCGATCAAGTGACATTCACGGTCGCAGATATAATGTAAATACTGTGAACTAATGTGTTTAAAATGTCCGATCGATCAAAAATTACCAAGTGGGCCCCCAAGTACTACTGTAGCACATCAAGAAATTCTGGGCCCAAAATTAATATTCCAAAACCCTATTTTCAACCCAGAAAGCAACTGTAGAAATTTGATACGGCAAGGACATCATAGTGCGGCGGAACCGCGGCCCAAAGGGGGGTTTGGCCGCGGTTCCGCGCTCCAATTGTCGATTCACTGTGTCGAATTTCTACAGTACGCTTATAACTTCCAGTACATCACTTTTCTACAACCTGAAAAAAATTTCGAGCCAGAAAAAATTCAACAGAAAACTGATGCATGTGAAAACGCGGGTTTTTGGAATATTGTTCGATCGGAAATGTAAAACACATTAGACAAAGCTAGACTATGTTAATGGCGAGGCTCTGATACCAATGTAAGTGCACGGCGGCGCCCCGGCCTCCATCCCGAGGCCAAATGCGGAAGCGATGGTTAACTTTAATTTTTTCTTGAACCGGCACCACCGCGCACTAAAAACCCGGATCGTACCATTAACTAGTCCTAGCTAACTACAAGATGGGGAAGAGAGATATACCGACTGATCCGTGTCCTCCGGTCTTCTCTTCGTCGTCCCAATCTCCCGCGGAATGTCCGGTCTCCACCTCGTCGCCGGAAGGGCACCACGTCGCCTGTTTCTTTTACGGGCTCCCACCTCTATACCGAGGCAACTCGGGCACGAAGCTGGCGAGTCGACGTGCCCAAGATTTGCTGTAGAATACGTAGTGCTCATGTCTCACTTTTTGGGGTTGAGGATGTTGCCTTTGTGGTGGAGGAAAATGAACTTGGAGAGAGGTGAGGAAAAATGTAGCATGCAAAGAATGAGATTAACATTTTTCTCACAACCAAAAGAAAAGCCCCCCACCCTCACTAGTGGCCGGCCATTCCCTTTGTGAATGGAGAGAGAGAGCAAAAACAAGGAGGTGGGTGGAAAGAAAGTGATGATGAGAAAATCAAATGATCACAACAAAACCCAACACTCCAACAACAACCATCATCATATCCAAAGTCAAGCAATCATGAAAACTATCATGAAGCAAAAAGTCAAGTCAATGGATGGTGCACCATCATGATACAATAATATGCAAAGACCCCCTCCATAATTGCTTATTTGCACAAATGCAAATAAGCCCTCCTCCACCAATCTTCGGCCAATGAACGATACAAAGGAAATTGGCCGAAACGGAAAGCAAACTGGCAACTCCAGAAAACTGGTCCCGTAATAAATTACAGAAAAACCCCGATACTGTGTATACACACCCGCATTTGTATTCCGACCGAAATACAAATGCAATGAGACAAATCTACACTGTACTATACTAGGATCCGGCTTAAACCAAAGCCGGCTAGTATTATCCGTTCGATCCTGATCCGTGCAATACCGCACGTATCTGATCGAACCCTGCCATATCTCCATACGGCCTCTACAGCGTTTTGCCCGAAAACTTGAGCAACAGAATGTGGGGGACTCTAAAGACTCGTCAACACTTTGGTTGTGGATTTAACCACTAGCATGTCAGAGGTATAAGCCAATACGTGATGGGCTACCAGGTTTTGACCAAAAGGGACGTCGATGAGCGAACTCATCCTGACACCCTACTGAGCCTGTCAGTGACAATATCCGTACAGTCCGGTCCGTTCGTCTATGAGCATCGCATGGCGGGCCTAGGGGGTTGGTAAAAGTCAGACCCCCAAAGGCGGTACAAGTCGTGTCGGAGTGTAGCCCAGAACGCCCTGAGATACTACTGGAATACCTACCAGTAAATCTCGTGCCTCGGCCGAGGGCTTTGTGTAATGGCTCTCCTAGACACAGCGCGACCTCACCCCCAATACCGGGAGAGACGAACCCCTGAAGATCCGCTCACTGTCTCCATGTGGCTCGGGACTGTACCCAACTAAAACCTGTTTGCACGTCTCCTTTGAGCGTGGTAGGGTAGTAATCAAAGTACAGTGGGAACTCACACGAGACAAATGACGATCCTCAGGTCGATGAACTAACCTGTACACATGTCACCAGGGAACTGCTATCTGACGTCAGGTATAAGACCAACTAGCATGTTCCCGGCGAGTCCTGTCCGGTGTACTCATAACCCAATGAGCACCTGTATACATCTTAGGTGAACCAACTGACACCAGTGGCTTGTGAGATCGGCCACCGCCCCTCGTCGGGGTCTCGACTGTATACACTAGTCTACTCTGGAGTATCGATGCCCTGTCTCGAAACTCCCACGACTAGGGACCTTTTAAGGATGTGCTTATAGACCCCAGCTCCCACTTATATGATCGCCCTCATACTGCTGGTGGTCAAGCAAGAATCCTAGGGGCTCTATCAACGTGTAATAGCGACATGTCAGGTCACCTAAAGCAGTACACGATGATAAAGATAAACCAGATAGCATACTATCATCTCAAGTAAGACTGTCCTACTGGGACAGGTCCTCCCTCAATCATTGCAATCACGTGCCTGTGATCCAATAATTGACTCTGAGGGCACTATCTCCAACAAGTGTTGGTGGGGGATTCCACTGGTTCAGGAAGGCCTTAACCCACCAGACGTGAGGAGACGGGTAGTGGAAGAGGGACGCATAGATCGCCTGATAAAGCCCTACTTTCTGCAGTCGCGCGCGGTGGGCGGATAAGATGTAGCGAGCCCAAAGAAGGTAGCCCGTGGGGTGTCGAGGGGTAAGCCCTATCTTATAAATCTGCCCCCATGGCTAGGCTTCGCCCTGGCAAATGCGGCGCCCCAAAATATCTATAGCCGGTATCGGATGGTTTGGGATGCCAGTCGTCGAAGGCTCAAGACGTCCCATCGGGGTCCAATTCGGCATCTCCACAGTAAAGACAGTCCTCAGAGGATCCATCGGCAGGAACGGATAGGTAGACTCCGTCGGTACTTCGCAAAGGAAGCTTCGGCGACCACGGATGATGTGACTATACCAGGTCCCCCACAAAAGCAAGTTGGTGCAATTCGGGTCATGGGCCCTGACCATCGCCATCACTTCCTCGTCCAATGGCGACTGAGGAAAAGCGGCCTCCGAGCGAGTGAAAGGAAAGTACGAAATGGAAGTCATAGTACCTGAAATAAAATAAGGAGAAAATGTTAGAAGCAAAGCCAACAGTGTATATATATATGATTATAAATATATATATAAAAAAAGACAGTGGAAGAAAGCGACAGCGGACTCATTTTATGGGACCATTGGTTACAAAACACATGGGTCCCACAAAATCAAGATGGCGGCTGGCTAATGATGAGGCAAAGCAATTATAATGAGACAAAATGAAGATTCTCATTAAATAAGCAGTGGATTTCAAATGACCCTACACATTCCCCTAAAAAGAAATCCATCTTGGACTCTGTGACAAATCAAACAGAATCAAGTGAATTAAATTCCCAGAAAGAGACATTGCAAACTTCTTCTTCTTGGATGTGAAAAAGCCAACTCAGGGCAAGAAAACCCCAAGAAGCTTTCTGGGAAGAACTAAGTTCTTCATAAGAATTAAATTCCTTTTTGGAAAAAGGGAATTAAATTCCCAGAAACATTTTTTGCGATGGAATTAAATTCCATGGAAAAGGGCAAACATCACCATTGACCCCTGAAGGCCAGAGAAACCTTAGCAAGATCTGTTGTTTAAGGATTGAAGGATTCTTTTTAAAGAACTTAAAATAAAAAATGTGTGTTCTTGTTAAAGGGAAAACCCTTGGTGTGGATTTAAAATCCAGTGAAAGGTTTCTATGGAGGTTCTTCGATCGTTCAAAGATCATTACCTGAAGAAAGGGGCTTTTCGAACAGAGTTAAACTCTGGAAAATTTGCAAGACAGAGAACTAAGCTCTGAAGAAAGAGAATTAAATTCTCAAAAGGAAAAAGTTAGCAAAGGAGGAAGATGAAAGAGTGGAGGCGATTCTGAAGAGACCCCTGCATTTATAGGACGTGATGGAAAACGTTGCATCTCCCCGATTCCCTAGATGGATCCAACGGTCACAAAAGTGACAGCGTTGCACTCACGTGCAGACATGTGAGAGCGACGCTGTGGGGGCATTTGTTTCCTGATTAAAAAATCAAGAATTACCTCGATGAGGTATCACGTGTTCACACGTGACCAATGGTCACGTGATGACACGTGATGGTTAAGACTTCGTCAAACAGAAACGAAAATAAACGGCTGAAAGATGACTCAATTGGGGGCCACGTGCTCACACGTGACCAAGGGTCACGTGCCAGCACGTGACAGGCTTTGAAAGCTTTACAGCTTAAAAGAATTTAATTCTACAAATCAGAAAATACCCCAATGAGGGTCACGTGCGCGCACGTGACCGAGGGTCACGTGACAGCACGTGACAGGCTTTGAAAGCCTTACAGTTTAATTGAATTAAAATTCTGGATTTCTCTAAAAAATCTTTCCAAGTGGAAAAGGATTAAGGAGAACCGTTGGATTAAAAATCCAGGGGTGATTAAATATCACCAATTTATGGAAAAATTTTAGACAAGAAAAGATTTCCCTAAATCTCACCAGAAATAACAAACAGAATATCTATGGATTAAAAATCCAACGGTGAATAAAATTCACTTAATAATTTAAAGGCTCATATTGACTATGAAAACAAACAAAATCTTTAAATGAAAGATTTGCTAAACAAATTGATTCTTTTCTTTCTCCTATAAATAGGAGCCAAGAGGAAGAGTCGAGGATAGAGAATTTTGAGGGGAAAGAGAGCCTTGGAATCTTGAAATTTCAGAGAGAAAAGAAAGGAGAATTTAATTCTCTACAAAGAAAAACCCTAGGTGAGAAAAGAAAGGGGATCAAAACTTCAAATAGAGAATTTAATTCTCAGAATCTAAGAGTTTAACTCTTCTGCAAAAGAACTTAGTTCTTCCTCTTGTTGAAGATCTGCACAGAGCATATCTCCCCATTGTTGCGCCACGGCAGCGCCCCGGCCGTCTATCCGAGGCCAAAATGCGGAATCAAAATTTTTCTTAACTTTTAAACTGGCGCTACCACGGACAATATACCCGGATCGTAACCATTAACCGATACTAGCTAACAAGAGAAAAGGTGAGAGATATACCGAGTGATCCGAGTCCTCCGGTCTTCTCGTCGTCGTCCCGATCTCCCGCGGAAACTCCGGTCGTCGCATCCTTGCCGGAAGGGCACCACATCGTCTGTATCTTTTACGGGCTCCCACCTCAATACCGAGACAACTCGGGCATGAAGCCGGCAAGTCGACATGCCCAAGATTTGCTGTAGAATGTAGTGTAGAAACTTTGTCTCTTGGAGTTTATGTAGTTGCCATTGATGGATGGAGGAAGAGGTAAAGAAAATTGGTGCTTTCAATTTTCTAGCAAGAAGAAGATGAGATGAAGAATTCCTCACATAACAAAATGAACTCTCTCATTCTTTTTTTTCCTCAAGTGAAGCATCTCTCTTTTTGGTGAGAATGGTGGAGGAATGAATACATAAGCAAGTGGGAGGTGAGTGTAGGAAAAGAGAGAGGGTGACCATATCCAAACATCATCATAACTAACTCACATCAACTACTAATCACCTCAAATCAACAAAAAGCAAGTGATGATGATAGATAAGAATGGTATCAAAAAGATGCTATCATAATTAATACATTTGTAAGAAAATCCCTCCACAAATGTTATTTGCAAACATGCAAATAACCCCCTCCATCGGAAAAGTCCGGCCGGGAAAGAACAAAGGAAAACCGGCCGGAACGGAATGCAAACTGGCAACTCCAGAAAACTGGTCCCGTAATAAATTACAGGAAAACCCCGATACTGTGCATACACACCCGCATCTGTATTCCGTCCGGATACAAATGCAATGAGACAAAATCTACACAGTACTATACTAGGATCCGGCTTAAACCAAAGCCGGCTAGTAATATCCGTTCGATCCTGATCCGTGCAATACCGCACGTATCTGATCGAACCCTGCCATATAACCATATGGCCACAAGTACTAACCGTCCAATCCTGATCCGTGCAATACCGCACGTATTTGATCGGACACTGCCATATCTCCATACGGCCTCTACAGCGTTTCGCCCGAAAGCTTGAGTAACTGAAAGTGTGGTGGACTCTAAAGACTCGTCAATACTATGGCTGTGGATTTAACCACTAGCACGTCAGAGGTATTAGCCAATACGTGACGGGCCACCAGCTATTGACCAAAAGGGACGTCGATGAGCGAACTCATCCTGACACCCTACTGAGCCTGTCAGTGACAATATCAGTCCAGTCCGGTCCGTTCTTCTATAAGCATCGCATGGCGGGCCTAGGGGGTTGGTAAAAGTCAGACCCCCAAAGGCGGTACAAGTCGTGTCGGAGTGTAGCCCAGAACGCCCTGAGATACTACTGGAATACCTACCAGTAAATCTCCTGCCTCGGCTGAGGGCTTTGCGTAATGGCTCTCCTAGACACAGCGCGACCTCACCTCCAATACCGGGAGAGACGAACCCCTGAAGATCCGCTCACTGCCTCCATGTGGCTCGGGACTGTACCCAACTAAAACCTGTTTGCACGACTCCTTTGAGCCGTGGTAGGGTAGTAATCAAAGCACAGTGGGAACTCACACGAGACAAATGACGATCTCAGGTCGATGAACTAACCTGTACACATGTCACCAGGGAACTGCTATCTGACGTCTGGTATAATCCCAACTAGCAGGTTCCCGGCGAGTCCTGTCCGGTGTACTCATAACCTAATGAGCATCTGTATACATCTTAGGTGAACCAACTGACACCAGTGGCTTGTGAGACCGGCCACCGCCCCTCGTCGGGGTCTCGACTGTATACACTAGTCTACTATGGAGAATCGATGCCCTGTCTCGAAACTCCCACGACTAGGGACCTTTTAAGGATGTGCTTATAGAACACCAGCTCTCACGTATATGATCGCCATCATACTGCTGGTCGTCAAGCAAGAATCCTAGGGGCTCTATTAACGTGCAATAGCGACCTGTAAGGTCACCTGAAACAGTACACGATGATAAAGGTAAACCAGATAGCATACTATCATCTCGAGTAAGACTGTCCTACCGGGATAGGTCCTCCCTCAATCATTGCAATCACGTGCCTGTGATCCAATGATTGACTCTGAGGGCACTATCTCCAACAATCTCCCACTTGCACTCAAGGCTAATTATTGCGATGTCGCATACTCACAGCCCGTGTGATACCGAACACCCAACTCCTCTACTAGTCAGTCTCACAAAGCTCGTTTGCGAAACTATTGCGTTCGAGGAATAGCCTCAGTGAGTGGATCCGCTGAGAAGTTTCTTTCTATGTCTCTCTATATCTCAAGTTCGCAGAGAGAACCATCTCCCGAAATGAGCAATACCTGTCTTAGAGTATGTCTGGATATCTGATGGGACCTAGCTCATAAATGAACTCCAAATCCAAACTTCTTAGACTGTATCGATAACTGAACTTAATCAGTACCCAGCGCCATGCCTCCCTCAGTATTGCCTTGGACCACCTGTCCAAAATACTGCCCCTCGTCAGAAGGAGAAAATATAACTCTGACAGCCACTGTGCCATCCATGTCACCTTGGAAGCGTGGAATGATAACCGTCTCCTAAAAGAGGCTGCCGTTATTAAATTCCTAGAACATTCACTTATGTTCTAAAACTGCTTCCGACTGTTTCTCCAGGATTGGATTAATATCAACTTATTGCACCTACTGCAAGAACAACATCTGGCGTGGTACTTGACATCTCATGATTGACTCAATTGCCTAAGCAAGTGATCTGTCAATCATGCGTATCCCTCTCCACTTTAGTCTGTAAGACACCTTTAGAGAGGGTGACTCCATTACCTGCAGGTGCACTACCGTGCCAGGAGTCGTCCATTCTAAATACTCATAGAATGCTGTCAAGGTACCCAGATTGGGAAACCACCCAAATCTAGATCTAAAACCATAGATCTAGTAACCAGAATGTCTGATATAATGTCCAAGTCCTTTGTGGAGAAAACACTGTGTGACGACCAAAATATAACCGATCGTAGTATAGGAGTTTCTTTTCCTACTCTGTGTATGTCATCCAAATACCAGGATATTACACCCTACTACATTCTCAACAGATCCATCCGCTATTCTGATGACGTCAAACCTATGACTGTCACATCAGAAATAGATGATCTATCTCCGCTATATCTGCTTTAGTCTATAAATAGACATAAGCCTGATGTCCACCAATGCTTCCGCTGCTCCCACTGACTACGACAACCCTCTGGCAGAGTCATATAGACGTGCACTTCTAAAGCTAGTTTAGAACGACGCTATACTCATCCTCCTGCCGGGTCTCGCAGCCTGGAACAACAGCAATGGCAAGTGTGGGTAAACAAGAACTTCCCTGTCACCGTCCTTGAGGCTACCGGAGTACCTCTCGGGTGCCTGAAGTTACCCACCGTATCTGCGGAGTGGCCAATGGAATGTCAAACCAGATTGAATCTTTAGGTTCCTTATCAAATCTTCAGTAATCGTTTGCGGTTCTGGAATCGCTTCCAGTTCTACCATACTCCCACTGCTGTTTTCTGAAAAATAACCATTTCCTTTTAAAATGTGGCGAGTTAAGAACAATATCACTATTGTTCTTCTAGATGGTAGAAAGTCAACCCTCGTCATAGCCTGGGTCAACCCACAAACAGCCATTACAGAAACGTGCCTTGAGTTGTCCAGTGTCTGGTTTTAATCATAAGCCGGACAACTCCCCGTACCTTAACATCGTTAAGATATGAACTGTTCTATATCCAATATAGAACCAGAGGCACTGATTTAAATGAACCAGATTCAAATCATGCAGCTATCTCCTGTGCATGTCAAATAAATGGAAGGAGGCCGATCAACGTTACTCAACTTAGGAATGCTTCCAATTATGAGTAACCTGAAAGAGAAGCAAGTTCTCATTACTATCAACTGAATACCATACACAAGTATCTACATCTTCGATCACCTTGAAGAATCCCGATACTTGCAATACCTGGTTCTCTACTCTATTCTTATACCAATAACTCCTCAAAACTCAGACCCTGTGTTTCTACGAAACACATGTCTAAGAATTAGAGTAGTTAAAAGTAAACAGAATATAGTATGAGGACCAACCCTACTGTCCTAATGGACACTGGACAATATACAATACTCTGTATAAGTCCCTGAGTCTAACAACTCTTTCACTGTGTGTCGTAGGTTGAAAACTGTACTTATGGTTAAGAAGAATTACACCGCTGTTTAATACTCCTTACCTAACCATCCACTGATATAGGTAAATGTCATCGACATAATATCAAAAGGTATATCTCACTCTATGAAAGTAGACGTACAGATATATCAATTTGAAATTGGTACACAACAGCGGATATTCAAAACCAAATATTTGCCGACCGGCAAACAGCCCAGATGATCTCCTCAAATATCACCGATTACAACGAATCCCGATATAATGAGGATGATCACCCTATTCCCAATAACTTACTCCCACTCATCATCTGTAAAACCATACAGATGTGAGAATCAAACCTGGTAAATACATACACTGGAGCAAGTGTCTAATCAGGAAATCAGTTTTCTTTTAACAGTACACAGTGAAACTGAAACATTGAAACGTTTCGATGGGGTATCCTGGTATTCCTAGTAATGCCTCTTCCATTATCCAGATTCACAACTGTAACCGTATAATTCTTTGCCATTTCTCCAAATCCCTTTATATGTCTTTAGTCATTACCTTCTGCACACCCCTTTAGGCCAAATGGTTTTCTTCCTTCCCTCCCGTTCGGCACCAGCCTCTGGTTTGGAAGAAGACTATCCAATAAGCATAATGGGCGTACTGTCCTAATCCTAGGAGCACTCGCAATGCGAGAGAAGGTGAAGATAAAAGACAACCGAATAAACCTTATTCCTATTTCTCCTGGACCAGAATCCATCCCCGAACTGGAACAAGTTCCTTTCGAGTTCGTATATAACCATACGATGGAGTATCCAATAAACTGTGGATCTTCGTAGTGATACGGAGTGTCCTGGAGAAATACAAAGGTGATTTAGGATTGGCGAAGAAATACTTGGTTCGGTCGTGAATAGCAGTCGCAATTTACTTTGCCCTTTTACTAATCCCTTGCTTTGTCTTAACTTAATACCTTCTGTACACCATCGTTATGCTAATTGGTTTTCTTCATTCCCCACCGTTCGGCACCTGTCTATGGTTTGGAAGAAGACTATCCAATTTGCGTAATAGGTGTACTATCTCCTAAATCAAGGAGTACTCGCAATGAGAGAAGGTGAAAAGAAAAGACAACTGAATAATCCTATTCGTTTTCTCCAGAACCAGAAACCATCCTCGAAGTCCTTCGAGTTCGTATATAACCATACGATGGTTTTGTCCAATGGAAGTGGACGTTCGTAGTAATACGGGGTGTCCTGGAGAAAAGGGTAAAAGTAGGAGTGGCAATGAGGTTTGCAACTCTGACAATCCAAAAGCCAGTGTTAAGAAGGTTCGGTCAACTTGGTCACTGAGTCATTGTCTAGGGTCGGGTCAATGGTCGCTGCCAGAGAGAGAGAGAAAAGAAACACTCAGCGTGCACTCTAACCTAGATCAGAATGGTTATCACTTTATCTAATCAGGAAACCTCCCACTGTACCTCAAATTCTCCTCCAAACCTGAAAGAAGAATTAGTCGGGATTACCCGAGGAGTAAACCAACTCATCAGTGGGAATCGGGATCCAACTCTCATCGCATGATAACGTGACGGAATCCGCTCACGTCACCACACTCCAGAAGGTATGCGCATGCCTGGCAAGTTTCAGTTCTTTTGAAACTCCCGATGTGATTTTTTACCCCTAGGACCCAAGTGACCTTGACTGAGCCAACATATCAAAGGATCCTAGTCAAGTTCAACCCGTCATTATCTTGATTGCATTAGACCCACCCGCACGAATCCTTGACTGAGCCAAAATGACCGCACGACTGTCCTAACCAATCTCATATCCATGCAACAGAAAAGCACTACATAGCTACCGAACACTACGCCTCGGCTAAGCACGACATACGCAGCACGAATACTAAGTAATACTAATCTGAAATGACAGAGGGCTACGACTCGTTTTTGGCGAAAAACCTTTAACGTAATGAACTTGATATCGTTGAAGGAACTGCATAGCCTTTTATAAAAATATAGTGACGAAAACCTTTGCTAAAGAGGTCACTCCCGGTGAAGGGATCTCGGCTCTTTCCCCGTAGAATGAGGTGCAGGATATTCCAACTGAATACCACGATGCCAAGCAAAAGTAATCGGCTATAGTGAAGTTAATGCCCTGACGCAAACTTCTGTCCAAAGGGTCACTCCCGGTGAAGGGATCTCGGCCCTTGCCTCGTCGACTGAGGAGCAGGATATTCCAAATGAATACCACGATGCAAAACAAAAGTGAACGTCCTTGCAATAACAGCTTTTTGAAAAATGTTCCAACAACATCAGAATAGGTTTGTTTATCTTGCATCGATCCGAATCAATGCAGTCCCATCAATTGATCACACCACAAAGAACGAAAATATACTGACGTACGTATATGCCATCCGCATTCGCCACTGGGTCCCGTCATCACCCGTTAGGTTAGCTAACTAACGGCAGAGCGGGGACTGGACTAGCGCGGATGAAAAACATATACAACATCTACTAATATATATACCAATATATTATATTTCGCTTAAGGCGTGAATAAAATGCAACATCACAGAAATGTACAGTATCACATGACAATACAGATATCTGGAAGCCCCGGGTTTCACAGAGCCGCTGCTGAAACCCGACGTTCCCCTGGTCGTGTGGATAGCCTGTGCAATGAAATCCTAGAGCCCTACGGGCGCGGCAAGTCACCCGCCAAAACCTGAAGCGAGGCAGCCCCCTTCAACTCCGTGAATGGACCACCCAGCACTTCACGGAATCCGGTAACTTGGGCATCCCTCCTGGGTCAACCTGTACCCCCTACGAGTGCGGCGAATAGCCCGCCAATCCTAGAGTGAAGCCCCCTCCGTCTCAATGCCATGAGATGCGGGCCCGTTGCCCTCTAGAACCCGGCTATCCGTGCACCCCTCCGCGGGGTAAACCTAGTACAGAAAGTAAAATATACATACAACGGGTACATCGACCGCAACCAGGTCGTGCCCCAAAAGAATAATACAAACAGGCAGTGACGGCAGTCCACATGTCGGACGCTCGCCCCGCAATATCAAATGTACATAATACAACAACACTGTACTAGCATTGCATCCAGGCTATCCCTACGACCGATCCGCAACATCAGAGCAAAATCACAAAACATCAACGTGAAAATCACGTTCGCAAATCCGTCTAACCGGGCTATAGCAGTTAGACCGGATTTACCGATCGAGTGACATTCACGGTCGCAGATATAATGTAAATACTATGAAATAATGTGTTTAAAATATCCGATCGAACAAAATATACCAAGTGGGCCCCAAAGCATTACTGTAGCACTTGCAGAAAATCTGGGCCCAAACAAAATATACCAAAACCCTTATTTTCAGCCCACAAGCCCACTGTAAAAATATGGCGAAGTGATCCCAACTTCCTGCGGCGGAACCGCGGCCAAAGAGGGGTTAAGGCCGCGGTTCCACGGTCGTACGGAAGAATTGGGTTACCAAATTTTTCCAGTGTTCTTAGGTTTCTCTGTACATCATTCTGCAATAACCTGAAAAATTTTTCGAGCCCGGAAAAAATCGACAGAAAACTGATGTGAAGAAAACACGGTTTTGGAATTTTTGTTCGATCGGAAAAGCAAAACACACTAGAACAAGCTAGACTAGGTTAATGGCGTGGCTCTGATACCATGTTGCGCCACGGCAGCGCCCCGGCCGTCTATCCGAGGCCAAAATGCGGAATCAAAATTTTTCTTAACTTTTAAACTGGCGCTACCGCGGACAATATACCCGGATCGTAACCATTAACCGATACTAGCTAACAAGAGAAAAGGTGAGAGATATACCGAGTGATCCGAGTCCTCCGGTCTTCTCGTCGTCGTCCCGATCTTCCGCGGAAACTCCGGTCGTCGCATCCTTGCCGGAAGGGCACCACATCGTCTGTATCTTTTACGGGCTCCCACCTCAATACCGAGGCAACTCGGGCATGAAGCCGGCAAGTCGACATGCCCAAGATTTGCTGTAGAATGTAGTGTAGAAACTTTGTCTCTTGGAGTTTATGTAGTTGCCATTGATGGATGGAGGAAGAGGTAAAGAAAATTGGTGCTTTCAATTTTCTAGCAAGAAGAAGATGAGATGAAGAATTCCTCACATAACAAAATGAACTCTCTCATTCTTTTTTTTTTCTCAAGTGAAGCATCTCTCTTTTTGGTGAGAATGGTGGAGGAATGAATACATAAGCAAGAGGGAGGTGAGTGTAGGAAAAGAGAGAGGGTGACCATATCCAAACATCATCATAACTAACTCACATCAACTACTAATCACCTCAAATCAACAAAAAGCAAGTGATGATGATAGATAAGAATGGTATCAAAAAGATGCTATCATAATTAATACATTTGTAAGAAAATCCCTCCACAAATGTTATTTGCAAACATGCAAATAACCCCCTCCATCGGAAAAGTCCGGCCGGGAAAGAACAAAGGAAAACCGGCCGGAACGGAATGCAAACTGGCAACTCCAGAAAACTGGTCCCGTAATAAATTACAGGAAAACCCCGATACTGTGCATACACACCCGCATCTGTATTCCGTCCGGATACAAATGCAATGAGACAAAATCTACACAGTACTATACTAGGATCCGGCTTAAACCAAAGCCGGCTAGTAATATCCGTTCGATCCTGATCCGTGCAATACCGCACGTATCTGATCGAACCCTGCCATATAACCATACGGCCACAAGTACTAACCGTCCAATCCTGATCCGTGCAATACCGCACGTATCTGATCGGACCCTACCATATCTCCATACGGCCTCTACAGCGTTTCGCCCGAAAGCTTGAGTAACTGAAAGTGTGGTGGACTCTAAAGACTCGTCAATACTATGGCTGTGGATTTAACCACTAGCACGTCAGAGGTATTAGCCAATACGTGACGGGCCACCAGCTATTGACCAAAAGGGACGTCGATGAGCGAACTCATCCTGACACCCTACTGAGCCTGTCAGTGACAATATCCGTACAGTCCGGTCCGTTCGTCTATGAGCATCGCATGGCGGACCTAGGGGGTTGGTAAAAGTCAGACCCCCAAAGGCGGTACAAGTCGTGTCGGAGTGTAGCCCAGAACGCCCTGAGATACTACTGGAATACCTACCAGTAAATCTCCTGCCTCGGCCGAGGGCTTTGCGTAATGGCTCTCCTAGACACAGCGCGACCTCACCCCCAATACCGGGAGAGACGAACCCCTGAAGATCCGCTCACTGCCTCCATGTGGCTCGGGACTGTACCCAACTAAAACCTGTTTGCACGACTCCTTTGAGCCGTGGTAGGGTAGTAATCAAAGCACAGTGGGAACTCACACGAGACAAATGACGATCTCAGGTCGATGAACTAACATGTACACATGTCACCAGGGAACTGCTATCTGACGTCTAGTATAATCCCAACTAGCAGGTTCCCGGCGAGTCCTGTCCGGTGTACTCATAACCTAATGAGCACCTGTATACATCTTAGGTGAACCAACTGACACCAGTGGCTTGTGAGACCGGCCACCGCCCCTCGTCGGGGTCTCGACTGTATACACTAGTCTACTATGGAGAATCGATGCCCTGTCTCGAAACTCCCACGACTAGGGACCTTTTAAGGATGTGCTTATAGACCACCAGCTCTCACGTATATGATCGCCATCATACTGCTGGTCGTCAAGCAAGAATCCTAGGGGCTCTATCAACGTGCAATAGCGACCTGTAAGGTCACCTGAAACAGTACACGATGATAAAGGTAAACCAGATAGCATACTATCATCTCGAGTAAGACTGTCCTACCGGGATAGGTCCTCCCTCAATCATTGCAATCACGTGCCTGTGATCCAATAATTGACTCTGAGGGCACTATCTCCAACACCCATAAGTTGAGAATTTAATTCTCATCGGGTTGAAATCCTGCCATGCAGATCCAAACTTAGAGGGGGTGTTCCCCTCCGAAAGACGGCGCACAGGACTGCGAAGTCCTGACACTGAGATTCGGGGCAGATGCTATTTAGTTTTATCCGTCCACCTCTCCGACGATGCCAAGTTGATTTATGACACCGTGTATCGGAGGTTTAGACGGATGCGGCTGATTTAGCAGACTTCGTCAGATTCCCCCTCGCTTGAGGGGTTTTTTGTTTGTGGGGACGCTCTTCCCTGCAGGCGCAAGCCCCTGCAGTTAATTACGCTACCGCATCGCGGTAACAACTTTCTCCTTCTCCAGAATTTCACTTCGTGTCGTGTGTGTTTGTTTTGTTTGTGGATGCCCGTGGATTGTATACGGAGACTAAGTTATGCCGTCGCCCGTAGGACGTGGATTAGTCCAAATCCGTATTAACTTAGATTTGGGTTTGGTGTTTTAGTTTAAGGATACGTTAGCCGTATTGAGGCTAAGATCGACTTAAACTTTTATTAAGGATACGTTAGCCTAATCTCCAGACTAAGATCAACTTAACGGGATCGTTTAGATCCAACAAAAGAGCGATTGCCTCTATTGTTCAGTTTAATGACGTTGCGGTCAATTTCCAGTTTAGGAATATAGTGGTCCATTGCCAGTTTAGGGACATGGTGGTCCAAGTTCCAGTTTAGGGACGTGGTGGTCCATCGCCAGTTTAGGGACGTGGTGGTCCAAGTTCCAGTTTAGGGACGTGGTGGTCCATTGTATTTGTGGCCGTCGGGACCCATCACCTCTCTGACGTCGTTGAAGGATTACAACGATAAGAGTCAGAGGAGTTCGGAGATGTACCCTCGAACCGGATGTAAATTGATTTAAGAGAGCAGCTGTGCTCGGTCAATTTAATTTGAGGACTTACGGCTATGATTGGGCTAAGTCCAGTTGAAAAAAAAATGTTCAACGCTTTTATTTGTTTCTGGCCTAATAGGCCTGTGCTAGGGCTTTGCCCCTTTTTAAATAATGCATTGCATTTTTTATTTTGTTTAGGCTCTGCCCTTTTATAAGTGATGCAGAGCATCAATTTTATTTGGGGCTCTGCCCTTTTATTGCATTGCAATTTATTTTGGCCTACCAGGCCTTTTTGATTTGGGCCTGGCCCTTTAATAAACAATGCTTTGCATTTATCAGGCGCTTTGCGCCAATCACTGAGCGCAAGCGCTTGTGGTGATGACACGTGTCACGCAAGCGCAGTGCGCTGCTGACACGTGGTGCGCTCTGGTGAGTTGCGCCAATTTTAGAGAGTAAGGCTCTATCTTAAAAGCGCATAGCGCAAGTGGTTCAGGTGCTGACACGTGGCGCTCTCTGGTGGCTTGCGCCAACCCAAGAGCGCAACAGTGCAAATTTTATAAGTGCAGGGCACTGTTTAATTTCTTGATCCAATTTAGATCAGAGAAAACAAGTTTTTCTTGTTTTTTCTTATTTTCAGAGAACCAGTGGTTCATAAAAAGTGCAAGGCACTTATTATTATTTGAAGATCATTGATCTTGTTCTTAGATCAATGATCTATTAGAAGAAATTCTTCTATTTTAAGAAGGTTTTTACCTTTTTCTTGAACTTTCTTCAGAGTTCTCTCTGTTTTGAGGTTCTTAATCTCTCACAATGTTGATCATGCTTTAAATTGGGGTCTAGGGGTCTTTATATAGTGCCCATAGATTTGTTATGTTTGTTAAAGAGATCCTTCTCCGAGTGATTTGGGGAATTTTTCCCACCGTTGGATCTTTGATCCAAGGGCTTCTGTTTTACAGAAGACCATCATCTTGTTTTAACAAGAACAGAAGAATCTTACTAGAATTTAATTCTGTTTGGCGCAAACGCCCCAGCGCGTGACACGTGTCGCGCAGCACAGAGCGCAGCGCAACTGCGCTGACACGTGTCGCGCAGCGCACAGCGCTGCACAACTGCGCTGACACGTGTCGCGCAGCGCACAGCGTTACGCAACTGCACTTGCGCAACTGCGCTGACACGTGTCGCGCAGCGCAACTGCGCTTGCGCTGACACGTATCGCGCAGCGTAGCGCTTGCGCCACTGCGCTTGCGCACTTGCGCTTACGCAACTGCGCTGACACGTGTCGCGCAGCGCAGCGCCTGCGCAACTGAAGCGTTGCTTCCTTTAATTTTTATTTTAAATAGAGCCTTGCTCTGATTGGGCGCGCTGCCTTGGGCGCTGCGCGGACGTATCAGCTTTTGACACGTGGCGCGTTGCGCGCAGCGCAAGGAATTTGAAGCGTTGCTTCGAATTTTGAATTTTCGAAATTCAAACAGAGCTTTGCTCTGATTGGGGGAAACAAATGCCCCCCCACCGTTGCGCTCACGTGGCACACACGTGAGTGCAGCGGTGGCAAGATCCCAACCGTTGGATCAATCAGGTGAGTTGAAGAGGCGTAGGCGCCTATATATAGGACCCCTGGCCCTTAGAAAATCTTTACTATTTTCCAAGATTTTAATTTTCAGAGCTTTGCTCTTGCTTAAGAACTTCAGAGCTTTGCTCTTGTTTCAAGAACTCCAGAGCTTTGCTCTCATTTTCAAAGTTAGAAAAACTTTAGGTAAAATTAATTTAAATTAATTTAAATCAATTTTAACCAACAGAGCCTTGCTCTCATAGATCTTTTGATCTAAAGAAATCCCCTTTGGGGTTTCACAAACAGAGCTTTGCTCTCAAGAATTCGTTTCAGGGTTTCTTAACCCATAAACAGAGCTTTGCTCATTGACAGAATATAGATCTTTTGATCTTCTGATGATGAACTCTTAGGAGTTTTTTTTATATGGATCTTCAAGATCCCAGAACTTTAATTTTTTTAGGAATTAATTAATTTTTTCTTTAATGGATTTTTTTTTATCATTATTACAGAGATAGGCTCTTTTAAGGAATTTTATTTCCCTGAGACCAGAGTTTGACAAGTGTCACTCTGTGACAGAGCTTTGCTCTGAAAGAGGAGATTTTCTTCTTGTCTCTAGGGATTTTTTATTATTAATGAGAATGTTCTCTTGGGGTTTAACTGACAATCTCATCCAATGATGGGGCTGTCTTATTAACTGATGCATTGTCATCCAGATTTTGTGGGTCCCTCTTTGATCTCCTACCCACTGCACTGCGGTGTGGTGTAATTAATTTTAATTTAATTTTAATTAATTTTTAATTAAATTAATTAATTAATTAAAAATTTTAAACGCCAAGCGTCGGAATTGCAACACTAAAGGCTAAATTTGTTCCCTTGCAGTGACCATGTCTTTCGACACCTCATTCTCATTTGCTCGTTCGGAGGAAGGGTTTCCCGAAGCGCCCCTGGATCGCGAAGTCCTAGCTATGATCAGGGAACACGACCCGGAATATAAGAGTCTTCACCTTTGGGGATCGTGGTACAATCAAATCATCATGGGTCGACGGAGCTTTACGTGCGCAGTGCCATCAGAACCTATTACTGCGATCCATTATGCCAGCCCACCCCCGGTGCAGTATGCCGTGGAGATGGTTGATTGGACTTCGAAGGGCTTTCTTCATCCCGCCATAGATGCAATTCCGGTTCAGCGTCCTATGGTTTTGGATATCCTGGGACGCCGTATCTGTCAAGGCGAGGCGTGACCTTGGGGGCAATCATATAACATAGGTCTGATCCCCCGTCACCCGATCGGCTATCTGCCATGGGCTCGCTATATTCTGTCGGCGAAGAAGTCGCAGTTGATAAGGTTAGGGTTGTACACTGCGGTTTACGTCTCCCTCTTCCAATATCCCACGCTTCCCACCTGGTGGTTCAAGGCCTTCTTGGAGCAGTGGAACATTCCTACTCACACTTTCCTCGCAATGGACCGGGAAGTGTCGATTTCTTTGGAGGAATTCACAGAGGTCTCCGGCTTACCGGTTATAGGGGAGCACTATGAGGAATTGCTTCCTACAGACGAGTATGTCTTCGGTGCTAAACCGGCAATAAGGGGCTTCACTCCGGAGAATGCTGTTCAACACCAATTCCCAAGTTTGATCAAAGTGTTGGACATCTATGAGGCCCTTTTCATCGAACGTGGGAGTCGCGGATTTAGCTTCGAGGATTTCATCGCTCGGTTCCTTCACCCAAGCGTCCTCTCGGCAGAAGCTGCCAAGTTTGCCACCCTTGATGACCCTTTCGGTCTAGGTTTGGATAATCTGCCGGCGAAGGAAATAGACCAAAAGGGTTTTTTCCTTCCTAACTCCCCGACTGTGTCTTTTGCGGAAGTTGCAGCCCCCAGGATGGACGAGGAGGCCTTCTTCTTAGGATTTCTTGGGCTATGGCTGAGTTGGTTTGCGCTCCCGATGCATTCTCGCCATATGCAGCCCTCTGTCTTTTACCCAGCTCACCGGATGACCATCGGGGTAAAAGTGGCCGTTGGGATCGCCGGCTTGACACACTTGTATCACGGCCTCAGTCAAGCGGCGGATGCTAATGAGCCCGGGGTGCTGCACGTGATCTTCCCGATGCACTACTTCGTATCATGGCTCGAGCTACACACATCGGGTGTCTTCGGCATGCACAAAAGGCCCTCGTTCTATGACAGGTGCAGCTTCCCTCGCATCATACAGCTGATTGGCGCATCAATTGTGACTCCATCGCCACGGAATGCCAGGGGTTTGCTCCTTCGCCCCCACACCGTTGGAGACGGGGTGTCTTTCATTGACAAAGTGCTGACTATTGGAAAGGCATCTACCACTGCGGTGCGGCCATTGCAAGACACTTTCAAAGATGGGACCTCAGTTTTGACGGCCCGGGAGACCCTCCATCTATATTCTATCAGACCGGGCTTTCTGGTGTTCTGGCAGAACGGTGCGGCGATTTTCATGAGATACAACCCGCATCGTTTCGCCCAACAACTGAGCTACAATCAAGGGGTATCATTGGAGGCTTTCCTATCGGAACCTGCTGCTACTGAAGAAGGGATGGAGAGCGCGCTGCATCACTTCATGCGTCTGAATACGGGTTCTCACTTTTTTATCAGTGAGCCGGCTTGCGCCCCACGACTTCTCAGGGTATATACAGAATGGTACAGTCATTCGACGGGAGCCATCATAAAGGAGGAAAAGCGATTGCTGGTCGACCGTAAGGGTGTGCCTCTAGGTAGCGACCGCAATGCTCCTTTTGTGCCAAGAACCCCGGTAGTTCCCCCTCTAAAAGATGCTAGAGCCGGACCACCGCGTGCGCAGAGTCCTCCACGCGGATTGCTGCTTCCCGATATTGCGGATGCACCACCAGCGCCCTGTGCTCCAGTGGAGACAGTGGTTGTAGCCTCGCCGGAGTCTGGTGCGGGTGCGGACATCGGGACCCGCCACCCCAAGGTGCTTGCAAAGCGCAAATCGATCCCGGGTGCACCTAGGGCTGGTGGGCAGAAGAAGAAAAAGAAGTCGCTCTTCGCGGCTGACGTTATGTTCGGTCAGGAACCCCACGCTCCCTATGGTGAGGGCCTGAGTGAATACGGGACCAACATGGGGTTAGTCATGCCGCCGGATGACACGGACTTGGAGGCCGCCATCGTAGCTTCAGAGCGGTTGGCGAGGCGTGACGCGTGGCTAGCTAAGCTTGCGCAATCAGGTAATCACTAGTCGCATTTTTTATTGTATCATATCTTTATTATTTCCCTTGACTAACGTTTTTTCCCTCTTTTCTTCAAATAGGCATCACCACTGAAGAGGCCATTGCCGCCTCCCTCAAGACTTTCCAAGAGGAGGAACGACTTAGAGCGTCCTTAGGCCTTGGTACATTTCGACTCATCAAGTCTTTATTTTCCTTGTGTTATGGTCAATCTAATCTCCCCTTTTTTATCGCAGGAACCACAATGCCGATCCCGCCAGGTGACGCGGAGACTCTTCCCGTGCCAGGCGCCGATGTTTCTGCCTCCTTGGGGCTACCACGAGAGGCCCGACTTGAAGAGCCGATGAGAGATGCCTTGAAGGCTCTGGAGGCGTCTCTGAACGAGGACGACGACACCTTGATGAAGGAAGCGTCGAAGAGGTCCATCGCGACAGCCCAGGAGGAGAGGAAGCGGTTGAGGCGTGAAGCGAAGGCACGCAGGGCCGCTTTGGCCATTGGAGCAGGCCTAAGCACCATCCCTCGTGCTGATACTCCCTTAGAAGAGCTCCCAGTCGCCTTGTCTACAGCTCACAGACAGGCGGTGCGCGCCAATAGGGAGGCTAATGATAAGTCCACCTCAGGTAATATTTCTTTCAGAATTTTGTTGTAAGAATTATAAGCTGTCAGTTCTTATATATTCTGTCCTGCAGGGCCAAGTCCAACCGAGGGGGAGGCGGAGACCGTCAAACTTAAGGGGCCAGAGGAAGGGGCATTGGTCGAACCCGAGCCGATGGCGGACGACACAACCGGGATTGCCGGGCCCGAGCTAGTGGCTGACAAAATGGTCACGTCCATTATGCCTGAGCAGGTGGCCGATGCCGAGCCCGAGCTAGCAGCTGACGGAGTGCCTGAGACCGATGACCCCGTGGCGACGGCGGACGAGACAGCCGTGACTGCTGAGCCCGAGGGAGTAGCGGGTGAGGTGGAAATGATTCCTGAGGACGAGCCGACCGCTCTTTCTCAGGAGTCTGGCAATGCTCCGGTCATAGCTCTCCCCGCCTACAGCCCTCCGCCGTCTCCTGGCCTCGCGAGCACGACGACGGCCCCCGTGGAGTCTGGGGATGAGGCCACGGGTGGTGGACTTATGTCAATGGAGGAGGGAGACGCCTCCGTCTCGGCTGGAGGCTCATCGGGTAAATTTCGGATTACCGTCCCTATTTTTTATCTTGCAATCTTTCCTGACAGGTTTACCCTTGTTTTTAACGCAGGTGCGGCCAGTGCCGATGCTCCATTGCTCGAGGGAGCGCCGTCAACTACTGCCTTGGCGGTGGTCACCTCTCAGCCCTCTCTCGTACCATCGAAAATGTTGGAAGGTATGGGTTCGCAACTTATTAGTCTTATCTTTCAGACGCATAGTTTATGTACTAAAGTCGTATTGTTGTGTCTTTTCAGAAGTACTTTTTGACCATCTTTATCAGGTGTTGCTCCCACACTTCTCCTTCCCATCTGAACTCGCTTCTCCTTCTGGTGGCGCTGGTGAGTATAGTTTCCGACTGATATCCTTCTTTTTCAGTGATGGAATTATTTCTAACTTCTTCTCGTCCTGGCTGCAGTGCTACAAATCGAAGGAGGGGATGAACCATCGGCCGTGCCACCGGCCCTTCCGGCCTTGCCACCGGCCCTTCCGGCCTTGCCACCTACTGCAGCTGGTATAGCAAACTATTGCATTGATGACCCCTTCTTTTTTTTTGTCTTTCTTAAAGTGTCATCTAATCGCATCTTGTTTTTTTTAGCTGTCATTCCGATCTCGGTGCCCTTCGAGCCTCGCATCACAATGCCGGCAGGCCCTTTCCTGAGACGTCCGTCCTCGAAAGGCGCCGCGAACAGTCTGCGCATGTTGAGCGACTACATCGAGGAACTCGACGTCGAGACTCCTACGTCTGCTGCAGATTTCTCTACAGCGGTTAACCCGATGCTGGTGATACTCGTAAATTTCCATGACGAGGGCATCGTTGCGTCTTGGGTTAATCACTGCAGGGAGATCGAGGCTCGCCTGCATCAGCTGGAGTCGATGCGTCCTGTCCCTGAGGTTTTGGCCGTGAGTACTCAACGGGCAGCATGGCTCGAGTAAAGCACTTCTTATGTCCACCACTTGGAACAAGAAGCGGCTTTAAAGCTGAGGAATACCAAGAGACCTCGAGCGAGAAGGCTCGTCTGCGTGCTGAGGTTGAGGCAAATGCTGCCCAAGCGAAGGCTATCTTTGAGGGCCTCCTGGAACGCATCTCTCATGGGCTAAACTTGAAGCGAAAGCTTGATGTCGCCGAGCGTGACACCCCAGGCCTCGAAGCTGCTCATCAGGCCGTTGGGGAGCAGCTTGCATCTTTCTTGCAGCAGCGGGCTCAAGTGGAGGTAGAGCTGGCGGTGGTGGCCGATCAGGAGAAAGCGTGGAAGAAGGTGCGCGAACAATTGCTAGAGCTATGCAAGACGCTTCCTTCCCAGTAGTTCCCCTTGTATCCATATACTTGTAAAAAAAATTTCTTTTTCGAATAAGATGTATCCATTCTTTATTCTTTTGTACGCTTCACCTTGTACTTGATTAAATTAATAAATAAAGATACACATTTTTCTTTGCAATGTCTTGTACTATTTCTTTGCTTCCTCCCTTCTCTTATTATCAGCATGCTGTCTTGATAAACACAATTGACAAATAACAGAGTAAGCATCTAGAATTCTCCAAGAGATAGCGATGGCTTAGGCCGCAGGTTCAGGTCTGCTGCCTAAGACTTTTCAACACTATGAGCCGTGAGGGTCTCATAGAGACTTTTCTCCCTACGGATCGAGAGAATCTCGTAGGTGGATTTTCTCCTTAGGAATCGTGAGGATTCCTAAGTGTGTTTTCTCTTATAAGTCGTAAGGATCTTATAAGAGAATTTTCTCCCTTACAAGTCGAGAGGACTCGTAAGTGGTTGGTGAGTTGACTTGTTTCCAAGTCGAAGTATTGCTCCGACGGGGAGGTCGTTGGCTGACTTGTTTCCAGGTCGGAGCGTTGTTCCGACGAGGAGGTCATTGGCTGATTTGTTTCCGCGACGGAGGTCATTGGCTGACTTGTTTCCGAGACGGAGGTCGTTGGCTAACTTGTTTCCGAGACGGAGGTCGTTGGCTGACTTGTTTCCGCGACGGAGGTCATTTGCTGACTTTTTTCCGAGACGAAGGTCATTTGCCGACTTGTTTCCAAGACGGAGGTCGTTGGTTGACTTGTTTCCGCGACGGAGGTCATTTGCTGACTTGTTTCTGAGACGGAGGTCGTTGGCTGACTTGTTTCCGCGACGGAGGTCATTTGCTGACTTGTTTCCGAGACGAAGGTCATTTGCTGACTTGTTTCTGAGACGGAGGTCGTTGGCCGACTTGTTTCCGAGGCGGAGGTCGTTGGTTGACTTGTTTCCGCGACGGAGGTCATTTGCCGACTTGTTTCCGAGACGGAGGTCATTGGCTGACTTGTTTCCGCGACGGAGGTCATTTGCTGACTTGTTTCCGAGACGAAGGTCATTTGCTGACTTGTTTCCGAGACGGAGGTCGTTGGCCGACTTGTTTCCGAGACGGAGGTCGTTGGTTGACTTGTTTCCGAGACGAAGGTCGTTGGCCGACTTGTTTTCGAGACGGAGGTCGTTGGTTGACTTGTTTCCGAGACGGAGGTCATTTGCTGACTTGTTTCCGAGACGAAGGTCATTTGCTGACTTGTTTCCGAGACGGAGGTCGTTGGCCGACTTGTTTCCACGACGGAGGTCATTTGCTGACTCTAGGTTGTCTGTGAACCGCAGAGTCTTGGAACTGGGCACTTTGCCGTGACTCCGATTGGTGATGTCACGTCCGTGTCCTGCTGGAATGAGGAGGAACGTCGCTGTTGGTCTCCAGGCTGTAGATGTGGTCGTCGAGATCTGACTTCCCTTTGACGCAGCCTGGTGGGGAAATGTAGTCCCCTTTCCCCCTTTTTTTGTTTACGCCCATGGATTGTATACAGGGGTCACTATGGACTTACCTGCAGGGCAAAAGTTTCATTCTTTCATTTTTTTATTTCTTTCTGCGATGCTCTATCATTTCAGCTTTTTACATAGCGAAAGTCGCGATTGCCCAGTCATTTAGGCTATTTTTCGCGGTGCCCAATCATTTCGGTTGTTTATTTTTATTTTTACTCGCTACTTTTTATTGCGAGTTGCCCAATCATTTCGGCTATTTTGTGCGCATACGTTTTTACTTGCTGCTCTTTTTTTTTTATTGCGAGTTGCCCCATCATTTCGGCTATTTCGTATGCATGCGCGGCCTACTGGCTTTTCACCGTAAACCTGAAATTAAACACCGATTTCGGCATCAGCACCGCTACAACTGGGATGTTGCCAGGAGCGAATCATCATTTGCCTCTGTCGATGTCGAACAAAGGTGGCTTAGCGAATAGGGTTAAGGTCCTGTCAACTAAGGCTTTTGACTTCATGAGCCGTAAGGGTCCCACAAAGGTCTTTCTCCCTACAAGTCGTGAGGATCTTGTAGATGTATTTTCTCCTTAGGAATTATGAGCATTCCTAAGTGTATGTTCCTCTGTAAGTCGTAAGGATCCTACAAGAGGATTTTCTCCTTATAAATCGAGAGGACCTACAAGGGTTGTTCATCATACGTACATATCCCCAGTCACGGATGGGACTTGGTTAGGGAAATGTTTATTCGCGTCCGTGGATTGTATACAAGGGTCAGCATTGAGCCACTTGTAGGGCAATATCGAAGGTTGTGGGAGTTGCTTAAGCACAGGTTTAGGTCTCTGTAACTTAAGACTTTCAAATCTGATGAGCCGTGGGGGTCCCATAAGAGAGTTCTCCTTACGAGTCGTGAGGATCTCGTAAGTGTATTTTCTCCTTAGGAATCATGAGGATCCCTAAGTGTGTTGCTCCCTTGTGAGTCGTAAGGATCTCACGCGGGTGGTTTCTCCTTACAAGGTTGAGAGGACCCTGTAAGTGTCCTTTAATGAGGTTGCGCCCTTTCAGGTTTTCACAAACACTCGCCGGTAGTTCTGCTGTTTTTACTCACGGAGCCCTTTCGGGTTTTCATCCGTGCCCATTTTGCGTATGGACGTACCGTTTTCTTTTTTTTTTATTCTTTTTATTTTTATATTTTATATTATTTTTTTTTACGAGGTCGCGCCCTTTCGGGTTTTCACGAACACTCGCCGGTAGCCCTGCTGTCTTTACTCATGGAGCCCTTTCGGGTTTTCATCCGTACCCATTTTGCTTATGGACATACCGTTTATTTTATTTTATTTTATTTTTTTATTAATTTTTTTATCGGCTTTGTGATGTTTCAATCCACCGTAGTTTATCGACATCTCGGTCAACAACTAGTTTTAGGACGTAGTGGTCCGCCATTAGTTTAAGGACATTTCGGTCCGTCCAGGAGAAGGCTGGCTACTGCTTATAAAGTTTGAGCTTAGGAAGATAGCGAGCGGACATAGTCGTCGTCGTCTATCATTGACCTAGGCAGTAACTCGCTAAGCGTAGTATTTCTTTAGGAATCGACCATTTATTGGCTTGTAAGGCCTTTCACCGTGTATATCCATGAGTAGATAGGCTCTACCCTGGTAGACCTTGTCTATGATATACGGGCCTTCATAGTTTGGCTCGAATTTTTCCCGCTTGGCGTGATTAGGGATCATAGGCCTTTTGACCACTAGCACGAGTTCGCCTTGGCGGAATGTCCTCGGCCGGGTCAATCTTTCATATGAGCGCGTCATCTTTGCTTTATAGGCCTCCAGATTTTGTTGCGCTATGAGCCGGGTTTCATCAAGGGCATCAAGCTCCTCAAGCCGAAGGTGAGCATTTTCTTCGTTCGTCAGCTCGGAGTGGACCACCACTCATAGAGAGGGTAACTCTATCTCGAGGGGGAGTACTGCTTCTGTACCGAATACCAACGCATATGGCGTTGTGTTCGTGGCCGTCTTGAACGTAGTTCGATACGCCCAGAGTGCTTTTTGCAGTCTCTCGTGCCGGTCCTTCTTATTTCGGGACACCGTCTTCTTCATGATCTTTGTCAAGGTCTTGTTGAAGGCCTCAGCTAGACCGTTAGCTCGCGGATTATAAACCGAGGAATATCTCCAGTCTATATTGTGTTGTTGCGCGAAGCGACTGATCTTGTGGCTTCTGTAAGCTGGCCCGTTATCGGAGATGATCCGTCGCGGAGTCCCAAACCGATATATGATGTGCATCTTGAAGAAATGGAGGATATTCACCGTTTTCACTTTTCTTAACGGTACTGCTTCTGCCCATTTGGAGAAGTAGTCAGTCGTCGCCAGGATGAAACGATGTCCCCTGGACGATGCTGGTTCGATGGGGCCGACTATGTCAGTTCCCCACATTTCGAATGGCCAGCTAGCCACCGTTGGATGGAGTGGATTTGGATGTTGGTGGATGAAGTCCCCATGAATTTGACATGAGTGGCACTGCTTCGCATGCTCAAGACAGTCTTGAATCATCGTGGGCCAGTAGTAGCCTATCCGTTTGATCTTCAACTTCATCTTTGGGCCTGCTTGGTGAGAACCGCAGATTCCATCATGAACTTCCTGAACGACTCTTTTCGCTTCGTCAGGTCCCAGACATCTCAACTGTAGGGTTCCTAGGCACACTAAAGAGGTCTCATAAGGGATCAAACATGCCCAATTAAAATTTTACAAGTGCCTACAAACCCTAATACGGATCGTTAACTAGATTTATAGACGATGCGATGCAAATAAATAACTTTATCTAAAAGGAAGGGGCTACAACCTTTGTAGATCCGGTCCTCCACCTCCTAGGCTCCGTGATGACGTCCATCCGCTGTCCAAATTGAATCCATGACTCTAGCATCGGGTTCATCGAAGAAATGGGCGGGCTTGGTCGTCGGCTTCGATGCCGAAGATGATCTACATCGAGGCATCACTAAATCAAGCTCCCACTTCACCAAGTCATGAAACTTGTGAAGAAAACACCCTATACTACTTGGCAAGAGGTAGAGGATGAAGAAATAGGAAGTGGGTTCACTTTAGAATTGGATTTCTCACTCATTTTCACTAGTTGCCATTGATGGTAGCTAGGTTTTCTTCATGTTGAAGATGAAGAAGAAGAAGAAAAGATATGATAAGTGTTATTAAAAATAGAAAATAAAATCAACACTTATCATTTTCTAACCTTGGTTAGGTGTAGAGAATGTACTAAGGTTAAGTGGAATGGTTAGGGTTAGGTATGAGACAAAATGGTCACTTTAGTCAAAGCTTCAAGAAGCTTCAAAGAAAAACAAAACTAGCAACCATTTCATTTCTTATCTTTTCAAAATAAATAAATAAATAAGTAAGTAAGAAAAAGAAAACCCTAATCATTAACTTAACCATGGTTTAATTCTTTACACTTAACCAAGTAAACATGTATCATCAAACATGATACAATCAAGTGCACAAAAGTATATCACATATACAACTTGTGATATTCAAGTGAGAAAATCCATTTAAAGTGAACCAATACTAGTTAATGCAAAGTAATATATCAAATATATAATTATACATTAAATCATTAAATCAACACTTGATTTAACGATCCGGTCATATCGCATATAACCGACTAGTATCCTATGTATCGGCTTATCGAATCAATCCTTGATTCGATAACTAGGTTATATCGCATATAACCAATCGATACATTCATCGCGAGAATGGAATACGGTATCACATACACGAATTATTCTCGGTCCCGCACATATCTCATATGCGCTCCTATTTCGTTTCGCTTGAGCCAGGAAACCTCTGTGTAGGACTCTAAAGACTCGTCAATACGCCGGCAGCAGGTGATGATCATATCAAACACCCACAAGCCGCAAGCGGTCTGCTAAACGTAACGGCCACCCGGGTATTGAGCGATCAGAAGATCGACGAGCAAGCCCGCTCACACTCCTGTGAATCCAACCAGTAACACTTACCGTACAGTCCGGTCTGATCGTCTGATATGTCGCATATCTCGCCTAGGGGTGGTAAACGTCAGACCCCAATAGCTTGATAAGTCATGCCGACGTAGGGTCCATAACATTCGTGAAACTACTGATAACTCTTACCAGTATATCACTGCAACCCTGGCCAGGGATTTCCTGTTATGGCCAGTCGAGCATAGCGCAACATCAACCCCCAATACAGGGAGAGACGAATCCCCTCCTATCGCTCATTGCCTCCATGTGAATCGGGACTGTACCCAAAAACCACCTGTTTGCACGACTCAGTAGAGCCGTGGTAGGGTGGAAATCAAAGCACAGCGGGAGACACACAAGACTCTATGACGATCTCGGGTCAACAGACTAAGCTGTACCAGTGTCACCAGAGAACTGCCATCTGACGTGAGGTATCATACCATCTGGGAGTTCTCGGCGAGTCCGTTCAGTGTACCCAGTCTCCACTGAGCACCCGCATACCATCTCCGATGTCAAACACCAATGGATATGGGATCATCCATCGCCCATCACATGGGTCGAGAAGATATACGCTAGTCTACTCTGGAATATCGATGCCCCGTCTCGATATTCCCACGACTAGGAACATTGAAGGATGTACTCATTGACTACCCAGACCCCACTAGTATGATCTGCATCATAGTCCTGGAAGTCGAGTACACATCCTAAGGGCTTTATCAACATGTAACAGAGAGACAGAAAGTATACATGTTAAGATAAAGAGTAACCAGATAGCGTACTATCATGTCGAGCAAGAAAGTCCTACCTATATATGTCCCAGCATCCACTACAATATACATCCAATGTACGGTAATGGCCTCTAGGGCATACATATAACTAACAATCTCCCACTTGCACTAGGGCCATCTGTAGCAGTAGTTGTAGTATCTAATACTCAACCATCCCCTAAAAGTCTCTCTTTGGGGAAAGGCCTTCGTGAGTGGATCCGCCGTGTTGTCCTCTGAGTCTACTCTCCTAACCTTGATCACCCTGGAGATCAACTATCTCCATGATCAGGTGATGCTGCCTCAGAATATGTCTGGGTCACTGATGGGACCAGGGTTCCAGGGCCAAAGCCACACTTCCATTGTCACACAATGGTAGGAACCTAGTTCATCTCATGAACCAATATACATCCAATCTTCCTCTTTGGTAGTATCTTTAATAGCGATGTTACCAGCCTCTATCGTCTAGTTTGCCACGGTATCTAGCTTGGAACTCTTCCAACATACCGTCCCTTTACTGAGGGTGAAGACAATGCCTGTGACTGACATTCAGTCGTGTTTATCACCCTGGAACCCTTCCAGTGATTCTCCCCAGGATCGATTGATACCATCTCACTACATCTAGTGAGAATCCTAGCATCCAATTACATCTATCTCATAGATGAAAACTCAGGATTTAGGAGGTATCACTTTGATCCTATGTGGAGAATCATTATGATAAGCGGAGATTGATCGAGCGTAGCATAGGAAACTCCTTCCCTATCAAGAGTATGTTATCCACGTACTCTACGAGGATCTTCACAATACTCCCTACTTCCTTTTTGTTGATACAAGGTTCATCTACCATTTTGATGATGTCAAACTCTTTGACTAACACATCAAAACAGATGTTCCAACTCTGCGATACCTGCTTTATCCTATAAAGCATCTTGCACATGTTTCCGCTGCTCCCACTGTTTACGAAGCCCTCTGGCTGTGTTCTTATAGACGCTCTCTTCTAAAACACTATTTAGAAAAGTAGTCATGGCACCCAACCACCAGATATCGTAGTCATGGTATGTAGCAATGGCAAGTAGGATCTGGATGGACTTAAGCATAGTCCTTAGAAAAGGTTTCATCATTATCCACACCTGGTTGATGACTAAAACCTTTAACAAGTCTAGCTTTGAAAGTCTCAACTTTTCCATTTACACCAAGTAATCTTCTCAAGATATACTTGCTCCTGATGGGGATTTAACCCTTCAGATATAGCAGCCAAAGTCCCTACTTTGCTGGTGTACATGGATTCCATCTCAGATCGCTAAGCATCCAGCCATTCTTACAGAGTCCTTACTCTCGATGGCCTGCTCGAAACTAGTTGGGTCATCATCTCATGATGCATTCCTCGCTCCCACTGTCATCGAGAAACCGAGGTATCTCTCAGGCGGATGAGGAACCCTACTAGATCGGCGGAGAGGCTGAGGTTCGTCGGGAACTATTGAATCCTTTGGTTCTGTCAAATCATTAGCTGTAGTTTTGTATAGCTGGAACCTTTCCAGTTCTACAGAACTGTCCTTGCCTCGATCTTGTCCGGATTTTGCTTTTGACATAGGTCGGACAATCCCAAATCTTAACTTACTCAAGAGATGGGCTCTTCCCATACCATATCTCATATGGAGTGGTAGGCACTGATTTGAATCGAACCCTATTCAATAGGTATGCAACTTCATAAGTGCATAACTCCCTAAAAGGAAATAGGAAACTCAGTAGTACTCATCATAGAGCGCACCATATCATATAGGGTGTGATTGCTCCGCCCCGATATACCATCGTGCTATGGTGTTTACGGAGGAGTAATGCTGAGAGAGAATCTCATTCTCCTTTAGAATAGTCCAGGAATTCTATGCACAAGTATTTCCCTCCCTGATCTCATCACAGGACATAATACTTATACCCGTATTTTGGTTCTCTACTTCTAACTTATATTCTGTGAATATCTCAAAAGGTTCGGACTTGTGTTTCAACTGGAACATATGTCTGAATCTTGAGAGATTATCAGAGAACGTAATGAAGTATAAAGAACCAGTCCTGGCATGTGTAGACAGGAGACCTTACATACATCATCATGTATCAGTCCCAAGAGTTCATTAACTCTTTTTCTGTTTCCAATAAGCAGAGCTATGGTCATCTAATCTTTGTGACATGATTGGCAAGTTTCATAAGATGTAAATTCAAACTGATTTAAATATGCATCTAAAAAGTAACTTCAGCCAGTCAGGTCGCATTGATATGACCTAGTCTACAATACCTCAAGAAGGATTCATTCATTTCTGAACTCTTCCTCTTGTGTGTGTTCTATATACTAGGAACTGTAGTTTGATTTAGAACGTCAATGCTTTTAGATAACGTGCCTGAACCGATCAACTTTTGATATAGGAAATGTTCAAAACATTATCCATCAATACAAAATTTTATCATTTCTTTACTAATAAGAGATAGATATGATTTTGTATATCAGGTTCGGTATCTAATAGCATTTGTTCAGAATCAATGTATTGGTAATACAGGGTGACAGTGACCAACAGACTTGGCTGCAACACTTGCCCCGTTTTCTGTCTCATGAAACTTATCACCCGTTCTCAGTTTTCTACCTTTTTGTAGCCCTATGTAACAGATTACATATCTGGGATCCTGATCCGGTATCAAATACTCAGGATGCAGAGGATACTGAGGAACAGTTCTTTGTAATGAACGCACCCGAAGGAGATGCATCATATGCACTTTCTTCGTTTGGGCGGCATAGGAATTCTGGTATTCCCCAATTTTCTGCTCTGTCTTATAACAATTATAAGTTGGAGCGGGACCAACGTTCCCCAGCTCAGTATAACAAGCGGGTTCGGTCAATAATCCGTATTATTATCTTGATTAAGGCATGATATGGTCGCTACTTGGAGAGAGAGAGAAGAAAACACTCTGCGTGCGCTCTGTCAAGATTAGATTGGTTATTATTTTATCTAATCAGGATGGCTCCCACTGTTTTAATCAAATCTTCCTTCAAACCTTAAAAGGAAATACCAGCCGGGATTAATTACACTCTACAAGTTCGCCAATCTTTCAGCCAGGCCAGTGTCGGTACTTTGAGGGAGGTTCCCCGTGCTTTCGTACGGACCTAATTACAGTAAACCTCGTTTTCCCAGAGGCGTAACCCCGTTGACACCTTTCTAGACACCTACTTGATCGGCTAATTGCAAAGTGCAAAACTCTCCCAGGAGTAACAATTACTCGCAGTGGGTATCGGGATCCAACTATCACATAGAAGGTATGCAATCTCATTGCAAGTTTCAACACTTGAAACTCCCGATAATGGTTTTTACCCCTAGAACCTATGACCTTGGCTAAGGTCAACAAATCAAAGGTACTAGTCAAGTTCTACCCGTCATTTCGTGATTAATTAGACCCACCCACATGACCCTTGGCTAAGGTCAACAAAGCCACATGACTGTCCTAACTAATCGCATCATATGCTGTGTAGGAAGACATCACTTAGCTACCGCACACTACGCCTCGGCTATGGTCGACAAACGTAGCACGAATACTAAGTACTCTACTTCCTAAAATGACTGAGGGTTGCGAATGGTTTTTAAGAAAACCTTTAACGCTTTGAACTTGATCTCGTTGCGGAATCAAATGGTTTTTAAATGGAATGTTTTTGAAGCTTTTCTAGTTTTGCTAAAGGGGTCACTCCCGGTGAAGGGATCGTCGGCCCTTTCCTCGTCGAATGAGGTGCGGGATATATCATATATATCACTGTGCAAAGCGGAAACTATAGAAGCGATCAAAAGACAAACCGTGGGTTGTAGCATCTGCCAGTTACTTCTAAAGGAGTCACTCCCGGTGAAGGGATCTCGGTCCTTTCCTCATCGAATAAGGTGCAGGATGTTCTATAAGGAACACCGCGATGCAAAGAAAGAACTGTAGCTACCTGTTTTATTTTTGAAATTCGATTCCACAACATCAATTAGGTTTATTTTCTTTCATTAATCTCATTAATGAATGTCCCATCATTTAAGTCCACCTAAACATCACAGATAAATATAACGTACGCTTATGCCATCCGCATTCGCCTCGATGTCCCGTCTGCACCGTTAGGTTAGGTAACTAACGCCAGAGCGAGGCAGGGCTAGCGCGGGTGTAAAACATAAGCAACGTCTATATAATATATCCTATATACTATATATAATATCCATCTGAACAAATCACATGATCACATCACAGATAACGCAGCAGAAAAATATCATATGAAATATTGGATATACTAGGACGTCCGTGTTTTCAATACGAGCCAGTATAAAACACGGATTCCACGGTCGTGATGAATAGTCAATCCCACACCCCTAGACCCCTACGAGAGCGGCAAGTAACCCTATCAATTCTAGAGTTAGGAGACCCAGACCCGACTCCTCGAGTTGGTCTCCCACTGGACCTTAGAACCCGGTTACTTGTGCCCTCCTCCTTGGGTCTATCCTAGTGCAGAAAAGTAAATAATATACAAAGGTGATATCTTCCGCAACCTGGAAGTGCCCCAATAAAAGAATATTACATACAAGTTTTTACATGAATGAAAAAGAAAAACACTCATCTCACATAAAAAAAACCCGGCTATTCGAACACGACGATCCAATATAACATATCCAGCAACACATAACATCACATGTCATCAACGTAAGTAAATATGCGCATCCCAATTGTCGTTGACATATAGCAACGAAACCGGCGATATCACATATTACACTTACGGTCACAGAAAAGAAAGTGTAAAACTACAACAGTTGGAATCCGCAATCTCTTTAGACATCGCATGCCTAATCAAATGAATTCCTTAGACATCGCATGCCTAACAATTATAAACCCCGCATTTTAGTCTCAAAATCGAAAACACTTTTCAATATAAAGTCGGGCAATTCAACAGGATTCCCGACATTCAGATCGAATGCTCGTCGCAAACTTTAGTAGGCGGCCGCACCCCCGATACCGTCGACGAAGTGCACTAAGGCGGAACACCGCTATCGTGAGCACCCGAACGGATGCTTTCGGCGACGGGGTTCTCCTACAGTCACTTGGTCGGGGCAATGGGGCGAGGCTGTCTATTAAGTTTACCCGGCGAGTATCCGCGTACACTACGTGATTGCGACGGACTTTTGATCACATCAAAATTCCGTGGCAACCGATCAAGTGAGACTAAACTGCTATGTTTATAACATTCATTCAGTTATCTCATAACTACTTGTGAATTCCAAATATTGTATCACATTCCGGATAAATAGAAAATGTTAAACTTTCCGATCGAATAATCGAACACCCAAGTTTTCCCGATACAGCTCAACACATGGAAAAAGTCTAAAAACATTCAGTTCGTGCCTCAGTACCAACGGTCCAGCCGTAGAAGGGTCAAGCCAACGCCTCACATGTGGCACGCCGTACTGCCCCAAACCCTAAGGTTCAAAGGGCAGTTCAAGACGGTCACATAATCGAGTTAAGGTTTGTTGTCTTCTAGAGGGACCATCGCATTACTTGCACTACTTAGAACGTCTTTAAACCACGGAAAAATCCAACACTTGGAAATTTTCCGGCAGGGGAAAAAGTGGGTATCTATATCCGGTCGAACTTTTTAACATATTCAAAAATTATCCGGAAAGCACAGAGACAAAATTAGACAATCCGATCGAAACACCGAGTCCCTAATACAACCCAGAAAATTCAACTCTTGAATAAATATTAAAAATTCCCAGGAAAACCAACACTGTAAACTAAGAATTACTGTACAAAATTAAATACAAAATACGACTAAACGGCCGCGGAACCGCCGCACGAGCCATGCTCGTGCCGCGGAACCGCGGCTCTTTGATGGAATTAGTCCATCGAAATTCACAGTAACTCTTAGATTCGCCTGCTGATTTTTCTGCATATTTTTAATTCTCAAAAAACCACGAATTTCAAAAATGTACAGAGAGCATTTTTGGGTTTGGGTTTTGGTTCGATTGGACTTCTAATTCCGTCTACGCATCGCCTAAGGCTCTAGCTAGGCTCTGATACCACTATAGGGTTCCTAGGCACACTAAAGAGGTCTCACAAGGGATCAAACATGCCCAATTAAAATTTTACAAGTGCCTACAAACCCTAATACGGATCGTTAACTAGATTTATAGACGATGCGATGCAAATAAATAACTTTATCTAAAAGGAAGGGGCTACAACCTTTGTAGATCCGGTCCTCCACCTCCTAGGCTCCGTGATGACGTCCATCCGCTGTCCAAATTGAATCCATGACTCTAGCATCGGGTTCATCGAAGAAATGGGCGGGCTTGGTCGTCGGCTTCGATGCCGAAGATGATCTACGTCGAGGTATCACTAGATCAAGCTCCCACTTCACCAAGTCATGAAACTTGTGAAGAAAACACCCTATACTACTTGGCAAGAGGTAGAGGATGAAGAAATAGGAAGTGGGTTCACTTTAAAATTGGATTTCTCACTCATTTTCACTAGTTGCCATTGATGGTAGCTAGGTTTTCTTCATGTTGAAGATGAAGAAGAAGAAGAAAAGATATGATAAGTGTTATTAAAAATAGAAAATAAAATCAACACTTATCATTTTCTAACCTTGGTTAGGTGTAGAGAATGTACTAAGGTTAAGTGGAATGGTTAGGGTTAGGTATGAGACAAAATGATCACTTTAGTCAAAGCTTCAAGAAGCTTCAAAGAAAAACAAAACTAGCAACCATTTCATTTCTTATCTTTTCAAAATAAATAAATAAATAAATAAGTAAGAAAAAGAAAACCCTAATCATTAACTTAACCATGATTTAATTCTTTACACTTAACCAAGTAAACATGTATCATCAAACATGATACAATCAAGTGCACAAAAGTATATCACATATACAACTTGTGATATTCAAGTGAGAAAATCCATTTAAAGTGAACCAATACTAGTTAATGCAAAGTAATATATCAAATATATAATTATACATTAAATCATTAAATCAACACTTGATTTAACTATCCGGTCATATCGCATATAACCGACTAGTATCCTATGTATCGGCTTATCGAATCAATCCTTGATTCGATAACTAGGTTATATCGCATATAACCAATCGATACATTCATCGCGAGAATGGAATACGGTATCACATACATGAATTATTCTCGGTCCCGCACATATCTCATATGCGCTCCTATTTCGTTTCGCTTGAGCCAGGAAACCTCTGTGTAGGACTCTAAAGACTCGTCAATACGCCGGCAGCAGGTGATGATCATATCAAACACCCACAAGCCGCAAGCGGTCTGCTAAACGTAACGGCCACCCGGGTATTGAGCGATCAGAAGATCGACGAGCAAGCCCGCTCACACTCCTGTGAATCCAACCAGTAACACTTACCGTACAGTCCGGTCTGATCGTCTGATATGTCGCATATCTCGCCTAGGGGTGGTAAACGTCAGACCCCAATAGCTTGATAAGTCATGCCGACGTAGGGTCCATAACATTCGTGAAACTACTGATAACTCTTACCAGTATATCACTGCAACCCTAGCCAGGGATTTCCTGTTATGGCCAGTCGAGCATAGCGCAACATCAACCCCCTTTCTTCAGATAGCAATTTTTATGCTGCATAAGCAGGTCTTTTAATGAAGCTACCCTTTCTTCAGATAGCAGCTCGCTGACAAATGTCGGTCGCGGGTCGTTTGCCGTCCCCAACTCAATTTTCTTAAGGTTATCCGCGGTGGTATGGATTCCATCTTCCAGCTCTTTCGGTGCTGGCGGAAATTCTGAGATCACCTCATCGCTGCTGTTTTCGAAGCACCAGGGAAGGTCATCCATATTCTCGGGCTCTTCTCTTGATATCGTTATCATATGACAGGTACGAATTCGCTTCCAAGCCCAATGTGGAACTGGTTCTGCTCTCGTGGCCTTGGGTTCGTGCTTCTGTGGCAGCATTACCCTCCAGTTGTCAGACAGAGCGAACTTGCCAAGATGATACTGATCTTCAGCCCAATTCTTGAAGGTGAAGCAGTTCTCGAAAGGGTGCCCTATCACTCGGTGATAAGGGCAATAGTCCGGGTGAGAGACTTCGCCTGCTTGTTCGGGGTGTTTAGACTCCGGCAGTGTAAGCATCTGATGTTTTAGAGCGAGGTCAAGTATTTTCTTCGTGTTGTCCCGAGGGAAGGAGTATGCTCGACTCATTTTTCTTATGAGGGATAGATCGGAACCGCTCGATTCCCGCTTGCGTGGCTTCTTAGTCCCGCTTTTTTGCTGTTGAGCGTCTTTTTCGTGTTTTGACTTATTTCTACCTCTGCGTCGAGTCTTTTTTATAACAGGTTGACATGGAGCGGCATCTTCATCTTTCACAGCTTGTTGGAGGAGGCGTTGCGTTTTGGTTTTCTCGTAGATGGCCATTTCATGGTTATGGTCGTCTCGGACTTTTTGACCAGCTTCCCTTATAAGTTTGTCCATTTGTTCTTCAAACGACGGAGTGGGCACTTTTGCATCTGGAACTTTTACTGGTTCAGGATTAGCATCTTCCCATTGAGCATCCGCTTCTTCATCGAAGTCATGCACGACGTAGCAACCATGGAGTAGCCCCCGTTTCTTGGACCGAATGTATCCAAGCCCGATTGTTTCCATTCTCCCACTAGGCAACTTGTGCTGAGTCCCGGGAACGTTCCAGACCCTATCATAGAATTTGGCTTTTCGAGCGGTCTGTTTAAAGGATATCCCCTGATGCTTCAGCAGTCTCTTTAAGCCTTCTGTAAAATATCTGGGCAGACGGATGGGCTGAAGCCTGTCAAGCGTAGGATCCATACCGTGCCAGATTTCTTTCTCCGCTTTGGTTTCTTCAGAGCGGTAGAATAGAATTGCTTTTTCGCCTTCTCGCCTGGGAGGGACATAGAACGTCCGCAGCTCCTCTACAATGTTGATATCAAGTGCATCCAGTTCTTTACTGTAACACCTGAGTTTAGGGTTAGTGGTATTTGTATGTTGATGTGGGGCTTTTGGAAAAAAGTTTACCAAAACGGTTTCTGGTAATTTATCTGGTTTTATGATTATTTTAGTAGAATTTTATCCCGACCGCACACACTTGTGCACGTTAACTAGGGTTAAGACAAGGGTTGGCCATACAATTGAACTTGTATGTTAACCATGTTAAGTTAACCATGGTGGTCTAACACACTTGATTAGGCTAATTAGGATCAATTAGGATGGTTGGCTTTGACCAAGAGTGTTTAGGGTGTTTTAAGGTTGACTTGCTTGAGAGAGAGAGAGAGAAATGTGATGGTTGTAATGATGGTTTAAAGTTAAGTCACACCATTTCAACTCAAACCTTTTTGCATGTCTCCTCAAACTCACACCTCTCGCACTCACACACACAATTATCAGCCCAAATACCATCAAATCAGCCACCCAAACCAGCCCCTATTGCTGCTACAGCAGCTGATGATTCACCATCAGCCCAATCTCAGCTTATTTCAGCACACTTCAGCTTCAGTTCTTCACAAACAGCACATTAACTGCTGCAAAAACAGCCACTTCAGCCCCTAACATCATTACAAACATCCCCAACCTCAAATCCCTCTCTCACACACACACATCAGCCACCCAAACCATCACCAATCAGCCTTCAGCTGCTGAAACAGCAGCTGTTTCAGCCACCAAAACAGCACCATCAGCCCAAAACATCAGCCATATATCATCATTCCGGCCCCTAATATACCCTCCATCAGCAGCAGCTACCCCAACACCACACTTCACCCCCCAACAGCCATAAATACAACCCCTGCTGCTGCTACAGCAACACAAAGCAAACACCAAAACAAAAACACAGCAGCAGCATCAGCTGAAACAGCAAACAATCACCTTAAAAATAGCAGTAGCCTCAGCCATCAACCCCACACCAGCTACACCAACACAACCCCAACAAACCAACACCACAACAACAGCCACACCATCATAAACAACAGCAACAGCAGCTGCTTCTGTAAGCTTCAGCCAGTCTCAGAACAGCAAGTGCAGATCAGCTCTTTTCCAGCCCAAGTTGCAGCACCAGGAGCTGTAGCAACAGCACCCCCTCCTACTTCTTCTCTTCTCCTTCATTTAGGTTCTCTAGAGGTATAACCCCCTTACACTGATCTAAATTGCTAAAGTTATGGTTATCTAGCTTAATTTAGTGATTATTGTATGCTTTAGTAGTAATTTTGGGTAAATTAGGGGAATTTTGGCAAAGTAAAGGTAGAATTGGTTAGAGTAGCCCTATTAGGTGCTGTTGAGACCAGTTAACCAGAGATTTGCCCCAGATTTCTTAAATATACCCGACTTATCCGACTTGGCGTAATTTTGCAGTTTTAGCGACTTTTTAGCCTTTCTGAAATCTGCTTTTGACCCGATCCACTCAGGTAAAAATTATGAAAACTGTAGCATGGTGAGACTAGCAGGGACACACACAGAGCAAGGGGACCCACCTCCCCCTCTCGGCCGCCGGTTTAATCATTCTGGCCGCAAATTACGGCCAGAATAGGGGGTGGGGTGTGGGGATTTTGGGTGTAGGGTCTTGCTTAGTAGCTTAGTCTGTTGGTACCTGCAACTTTTTAAGTTGGGTCTAGAGGCAAAATCTGGAGCTAATAACATGTTTTCGATGTTTTAAAACTTGTGCGACACGCGCGTGATACGCGTGGTTCTGTGGCGCGCTGCGCGACACAGCGCGTCGGTGTAGGTTCTGGTAGGTTTATGCGCGTCGCGACGTGTCGTGTGCACGCGCGTTTAGTTTCACGCACGCGTATCCTTTTTATCGATATATCGTGTTTTTGCAGGATTTTCCTGATGTATGTGACTTTTGTAAATTCTAGGTTCGCCGGCGGGGACTTCAAGCGCAGCGGAGAAAGGAAAGCAGGTGGTCGGACACACCTAGCGCGGGATCACGGGTGAGTAGATTTAACATCTACGGGGGATGATCGTTTGGATGGCGCGAGTCGCCCGATAGATTTAGTAAACTTGAAAATAGTAAACTTTGATATTTACTTGTGACATTAGAATAATAATACTTGCATGATATTTGCTGCAGTTAGGATCTATATGTTGTACCCATATACGCAAACTCATTTGTAGGACACATGCACCATTACCAGGTTTTTATACGCAGCACGAGCACTATTCATGTGGACACACACACCCTGGTAATTACCATGTCACGACACTAAATAACTATAAATCTGAAACATGTTAATTGCTTAGACCTGTGCTATTGCAATAAATATTTAAAATGAAATCATAAGAATTGCTATTCTCGTGCATATGTATTATTATATCATTTTCCCATGCCTAGTATAAATCATACCTTGCAAATTGATACCATAGGCATTCATTATCATTGACATATGCATCCATGATGATTTCATGAGATTTATGATATTTCTGGGTTTCGGGGGAAAGCCGCAAGATTTTAAACTTATAATCTTTTAAAATATAAAAGTTGCGGTTTTCTAGTGATGTAAAGTGTCATCCACCATGAGTTTGCTGTGGTTTTCGAGACCCGTTTCGAGGAGGTGGATGAACCGTCTCGGGTACATGGTGGGCCCGGTATGGTACCCCGGGGCAAGAAGATCGCATGAGATGGCGTTGATCCTGGCAGGGGACGGATTACCTACCGGTGACTTCTTTGGCACGGCGGATATCCAGAGGATACCGACCGTGGCCGCTAGATTAAGATATGGATATTTGACATGGATCAGCCGGACGGCTGAGGCCAGAGATACTTGACATGGATATATGAGATTGAGACAGTTTTGAGGTGTTGTTGCTGGACACGGATTTTATTGATTTCATGGATATTAGGCTGATTTTAAAAAGGAGTTTCAAAAATAGAATAAAGAACAATTCTTATATCTACCTGATGAGATCTTGAGTTGACCCATATAGCATACATACATGATAGTATATTCATGTGGCATACATACCTGTTATTACATCTATGTGCCATACAGACTTGCTAGTACACTGATGTTGCATACATGTCTGCTAGTACATATAGCCATACCTGTTTAGGGATACTAGGATACTTGTGTACATGCATGAGATAACCTTAGTAGATGTTATTTATTATTCACGAGCTGGCAACTCACCCCCGTTGTGCCACAGCTTTTCTGCAGGTCCGTTCCGTCAGCACTGTAGCGGCGGATACTTTTGCCTCTTTTGCTCTTTTTGCCTGGACTCGAGGCTTTTGCTCATAGGTCGGTTGTTATCATTTTGTACCATCTTATTTATGTTCATTGTATCTAGAGTACTCCATCTGCTATTATTCCAGCTGTACTTGTTTTATTTGGATTACTGTATATTGACCTAGAGGTGAGATTGTGAGACTTTTGGATGATATGTTATATTTGGGGTCGAGCTCACTTGAGCTGACATATTATATTGCCTGTGCTTTCATGCGTATTTATGCACATTGTTATTTTACATTACGTGGGATTTGTGACCGCCTTGAGGCGAAGAGCTAGCTCCCGCTTGGGGATGCCATATTCATGTTATCCGTTTATATTGCTGTTTTGTACCCGTTGGGGGACTATTTTTTTTACAAGAAGATTTTGCCGGAAATTTGGGAAAAAGGAAGCTGTTTTTCATAAAAAGAGAATTGATGAAACTTAATGAAACAAGTGCTTAAATAAAAATGGTTTTTCCTTCACTCTAATTCTTAATTGGGTTTTGATTTCTGGGCTTCGGCTTACTTATCCTACGGACGCCTTGAGACGTTTCGTAACTTAAGTGCCGGTCACGTTCCATACTCTGCGGGTCGTGACAAAGTTGGTATCAGAGCGATAGGTTTCACCTTTCTGAGTGTAGGATGACCCTTAGTAGATGGAGTAAGTGACTTAAGCAGGGTTGCGTAGCGTACGTATGTCCGCGGCATACTTGCGATACGGTACTCCGCTTAAGTGACTTTAGGATATACTTGCTTGAAATTCCTTCTTCAATTCCGTGTATCCTTCGATTCTATTGCACCGTTCTTATTGTCCTGTTTCCTGTACCAGTCATTATGCCGCAGAGGGCTACCGAGCGCAGAGGGCTGCCGCCCGAGACGAGATTCGAGCTAGCTCGTCCGAGACTAGGACTGAGCAGGGTGGTATGCCTATGCCGCAGGGACAGACTGATCCGCCTTCCCCAGGCCGTATGGATACGCTTGAGACTGGTATGGAGGAGCTGCGACAGATGATGGGGAGCATGCAGGAGCTACGTCAGATGGTGGGATCCTTAGTCACGGCCAGTCTTGCACCGAGGCCGGAGGACATACCTACTATATCCCAGACTACTATGATACCTGCTCCTACTACTACCACCGTGGCCATCCCGGTTTCGCTACAGGAGTTCATGAGGCTGAGACCTCCAGTCTTCACGGGTACCGATGCAGCAGAGGACCCGCAGACGTTCCTTGACAGTTTGGCCAGGATCTGCCGTTCGCTAAGATGTTCTGATGATCACTGGGTAGAGCTTGCGAGTTTCCGACTAGAGGGTCTCGCACAGATATGGTGGGAGTCAGTTTTGAGAGGTCGAGCTGCAGGTCTACCGCCCATGACTTGGACCGAGTTTACAGCAGTCTTTCTAGCTCGTTTCCTTTCGGAGAGCGTTCATGACGCCAGAGCTCGTAGCTTTGAGGCCTTGATCAAGACACCAGGGATGACGGTGTTTGAGTATGACGTCCAGTTTACACAGTTGTCCCGATATGCGCCGTATCTGGTGGATACTGAAGCGAAAAGGGTGAAGAGGTTCATACAGGGACTGGATGCCCATCTATTTCTTGCCATTGGCGCCCAGCACTTCGATACCTATTCGGCGGCTATGGATACGGCGTTGCGGATGGAGGCACGTATTTCAGCGACTTCGGCCATTCCCGAGCCGAAGAGGATTCGTACCGGCACGCCAGATCAAAGGCAGCATGCCAGATTCTTTCTGAGAGATAGGGCCGGCAGAAGGTTTGGACGAGGTCAGCTGTATGGTTCGTATCCACAGGGATAGCAGGCGTCGCCAGGATGCTTTGGGTGCGGGAGTCTGCATCATCGTATCAGAGACTGCCCGGCGAGGCGACAGGGAGTGGCGACAGTTTCGCATGCGACCCTACCACCATCACCGCCCCCTCCTCAGAGAGCTCTACTTCCTGCCACAGGCGATGCTCCACGCCAGTTAGGTGCACCCAGAGGCCGTGGACGCGGCGGACCGATCCAGAGAAGACAAGGAGGCAGAGGCCGAGGCCGAGGTCAGCCCGCTATTGGAGGAGGTCGGGCCTGAGTGTTTGCGTTGACACCGCAGGATGCGCAGGCATCCAATGCCGTCGTGACAGGTACCCTATCAGTATGCTCTGTTGATGCACACGTGTTGTTTGATCCCGGATCCACGCACTCATACGTTTCCACACACTTCGTGCCGAGTTTGGGTAGAGAGTCTGGTTTGCTTGATCAACGCTTGTCGTGACCACTCCTGTAGGAGAGTCATTTGTTGCTAGGCACGTGTTCCGATCCTGTACCGTTCGTATTGGCGAGCGAGAGCTGCCTGTCGACTTGATCCTTCTTGAGATGTTGGACTTCGACGTTCTTTTGGGCATGGATTGGTTAGCCACGTGCTACGCATCTATGGACTGCTGCGAGAAGACAGTTAGATTTTGTTTTCCCGGCGAGTCGGCTTTTGTGGTGCAGGGGGACCGTGGTGCCGCCCCTCGCATATTGATTTCTTCTCTTCATGCTAATCAGCTGTTGAGGAAGGGATGTCGGGGATTTCTAGCCTATGTTTGCGATACTAGAGCTATAGATATTCCATTGGACCAGGTTCCGATTGTATGCGAGTTCCCCGATGTTTTCCCTGATGAGCTGCCAGGACTGCCGCCTGAGCGCGATGTCGAGTTCTGTATTGATTTGATTCCCGGCTCGGGCCCTATTTCTATACCGCCTTATCGGATGGCCCCGGCGGAGCTTAGAGAGTTGAAGGTTCAGCTGCAAGATTTGTTAGATAAGGGACTTATTCGACCCAGTGTTTCTCTATGGGGTGCTCCGGTCCTGTTTGTCAAGAAGAAGGACGGAAGTTTGCGCTTATACATCGATTACCGCCAGCTGAACAAGGTTATCGTGCGGAACAGATATCCGTTGCCGCGCATTGATGATTTGTTCGACCAGCTTCAGGGTGCAGGTTATTTTTCTAGGATCGACTTGCGATCAGGATACCATCAGCTGCGAGTCCGACAGGAGGATATACCGAAGACAGCTTTCCGTACACGCTATGGCCACTATGAGTTTCTGGTGATGTCGTTCGGACTCACCAACGCCCCAGCAGCATTCATGGACTTGATGAACCGTACCTTCAGGCCGTATCTCGACTTGTTCATCATAGTGTTCATTGATGATATTTTGGTGTATTCCCGGAGCCGAGAGGAGCACGAGCAACATTTGCGGATTACTTTGCAGAGTTTGAGGGAGCACCAGCTTTTCGCAAAATTTTCCAAGTGTGCTTTCTGGTTGGATAGCGTTGGTTTCTTGGGTCACGTGATTATGAGAGATGGTATATGTGTGGACCCGAAGAAGATTGAGGCTGTTCAGCAGTGGCCCAGACCGACATCGGTTACGGAGATCCGTAGTTTTCTAGGCCTGGCTGGCTACTACAGGCGATTCGTTCAGGATTTCTCCTGTATTGCTGCACCTTTGACCGGTTTGACCCGGAAGGGAGTTCCTTTCGTTTGGACGGAGGAGTGCGAGCACAGTTTTCTGCAGCTACGGACTTGTTTGACTACGGCGCCGGTATTTTCATTGCCTTCAGGATCAGGCGGATTCGTGGTTTATTGTGACGCTTCGCGGGTGGGGCTAGGATGCGTATTGATGCAGCATGACAGGGTGATTGCGTATGCATCGCGGCAATTGAAGAAACATGAACAGAACTACCCCACTCACGATTTGGAGATGGCTGCAGTGGTCTTTGCACTGAAGATATGGCAACATTACCTATACGGCGAGTCGTGCTAAATATTCACTGACCACAAGAGCTTAAAGTATATATTTCAGCAGCGAGACCTGAACCTTAGACAGCGTCGTTGGATGGAGCTGGTGAAAGACTATGACTGTGAGATCTTGTACCACCCGGACAAGGCGAATATAGTGGCGGATGCTTTGAGTAGGAGGCCCGGGGTAGTCTATCTTGTTTGCGCACAGTGTAGATGCAGTCATCAGCAGATTGGCAGATTTTATGTGACAGTCGAGTTGAGTTCGAGTTCACTCCGACAGGGGGACAACTTGCGCATGTTCGTGCACGTCCGCAGTTACTTGACCGCATTCGAGAGGCACAGCCCAGTGATGATTAACTTTCAGAGATCATGGAGCAGATTAGGCAGGGCAGAGATTCCGAGTTCGTGATCGACGATCAGGGAGTACTGCGATTTGGGACTCGATTGTGCGTACTAGATTCGGAGGGACTACGACGTGAGATTTTTGAGGAGGCGCATAGATCTACATACAGCGTTCACCCAGGTTCCACCAAAATGCATCGCGACTTGAGAGATGTCTATTGGTGGGACGGGATGAAGAGGGATGTCACTGACTTCGTATCAAGATGCCTGATTTGTCAGCAAGTCAAGGCCGAGCACCAGAGGCCAGCAGGAGAGTTGCAGCCTTTGCCCATTCCGGAGTGGAAATGGGAGCAGATTTCGATGGACTTCGTTGTGGGTCTACCCAGGACCAGTCGAGGGTACGACTCCATTTGGGTGATCATGGATCGATTGACGAAAGCGGCTCACTTCCTGCCAGTGAAGACCACTTTCAGTTTTGCTCAGTATGCCCAGATTTACATCGACGAGATCGTGCGGTTGCATGGCGTACCGACTTGTATAGTATCAGATCGAGGCACCCAGTTTACCAGCCGACTATGGCAGAGACTTCAGGAAGCATTGGGCACCCGCTTGAGCTTCAGTACAGCATTTCATCCGCAGACCGACGGACAGTCAGAGCGGACTATTCAGACTCTCGAGGATATGCTCAGAGCGTGCGTTTTGGACTTTAGTGGTAGCTGAGATCGTCATTTACCTCTAGTGGAGTTCTCCTACAACAATAGCTTCCAGGATACTATCCAGATGGCACCTTTCGAGGCCTTGTATGGGAGGAGATGTAGATCGCCCGTCTGTTGGACTGAGCTGAGCGAGAGCAGTATTTTTGGGCCGCAGATCGTGCAGGAGACGACCGAGAAAGTGCAGTTGATTCGAGACCGGATGAGAGCAGCTCAGAGCAGGCAGAAATCGTATGCAGACAGGCGCCGTCGCAGATTAGAGTTCGCGGTTGGCGATCATGTTTTTCTGAGGGTCTCTCCGATGAAGGGCGTGATGCGATTTGGGCGAAAGGGAAAGCTTAGCCCTAGATTCGTAGGTCCTTTCGAGATTCTCGAGCGCATCGGCGCTGTTGCATATCGTTTGGATCTTCCACCCAGCTTTTCAGATGTCCACCCCGTCTTCCACGTGTCGATGCTACGTAGATATCTTCATGACCCTTCCCACACGATTCAGCATCAGACCGTTCAGCTTGAGCCCGACCTTTCGTTCACCGTGCAGCCAGTTGAGATATTAGATCGGAAGGTGAAGAAACTTCGATCAAAGGTCCTGCCGTCGGTGAGGGTTCTTTGGCGCAGCCCGAATGGTGAGGAGATCACTTGGGAGGCCGAGGGAGAGATGCGGAAGAAATTCCCTCATCTTTTTTAAGGTACGCGTAGTTGCATATTTTAAAATTCGGGGACGAATTTTCTTAAGGGGGGAAGACTGTAACACCTGAGTTTAGGGTTAGTGGTAATTGTGTGTTGATGTGGGGCTTTTGGTAAAAAGTTTACCAAAACGGTTTCTGGTAATTTATCTGGTTTTATGATTATTTTAGTAGAATTTTATCCCTACCGCATACACTTGCGCACGTTAACTAGGGTTAAAACTAGGGTTGGCCATACAATTGAGCTTGTAGGTTAACCATGTTAAGTTAACCATGGTGGTCTAACACACTTGATTAGGCTAATTAGGATCAATTAGGATGGTTGGCTTTGACCAAGGGTGTTTAGGGTGTTTTAAGGTTGACTTGCTTGAGAGAGAGAGAGAGAGATGTGATGGTTGTAATGATGGTTTAAGGTTAATTCACACCATTTCAACTCAAACCTTTTTGCATGTCTCCTCAAACTCACACCTCACTCACTCACACACACAATTATCAGCCTAAATACCATCAAATCAGCCACCCAAACCAGTCCCTATTGCTGCTACAGCAGCTGATGATTCACCATCAGCCCAATCTCAGCTTATTTCAGCACACTTCAGCTTCAGTTCTTCACAAACAGCACATTAACTGCTGCACAAACAGCCACATCAGCCCCTAACATCATTACAAACAGCCCTAACCTCAAATCCCTCTCTCACACACACACATCAGCCACCCAAACCATCACCAATCAGCCTTCAGCTGCTGAAACAGCAGCTGTTTCAGCCACCAAAACAGCACCATCAGCCCAAAACATCAGCCATATATCATCATTCCGGCCCCTAATATACCCTCCATCAGCAGCAGCTACCCCAACACCACACTTTACCCCCCAACAGCCATAAATACAACCCCTGCTGCTGCTACAACAACACAAAGCAAACACCAAAACAAAAACACAGCAGCAGCATCAGCTGAAACAGCAAACAATCACCTTAAAAACAGCAGTAGCCTCAGCCATCAACCCCACACCAGCTACACCAACACAACCCCAACAAACCAACACCACAACAACAGCCACACCATCACAAACAACAGCAACAGCAGCTGCTTCTGTAAGCTTCAGCCAGTCTCAGAACAACAAGTGCAGATCAGCTCTTTTCCAGCCCAAGTTGCAGCACCAGGAGCTGTAGCAACAGCACCCCCTCCTACTTCTTCTCTTCTCCTTCATTTAGGTTCTCTAGAGGTATAACCCCCTTACACTGATCTAAATTGCTAAAGTTATGGTTATCTATCTTAATTTAGTGATTATGGTATGCTTTAGTAGTAATTTTGGGTAAATTAGGGGAATTTTGGCAAAGCAAAGGTAGAATTGGTTAGAGTAGCCCTATTAGGTGCTGTTGAGATCAGTTAACCAGAGATTTGCCCCAGATTTCTTAAATATACCCGACTTATCCGACTTGGCGTAATTTTGCAGTTTTAGCGACTTTTTAGCCTTTCTGAAATCTGCTTTTGACCCGATCCACTCAGGTAAAAATTGTGAAAACTGTAGCATGGTGAGACTAGCAGGGACACACACAGAGCAAGGGGACCCACCTCCCCCTCTCGGCCGCCGGTTTAATCATTCTGGTCGTAAATTACGGCCAGAATAGAGGGTGGGGTGTGGGGATTTTGGGTGTAGGGTCTTGCTTAGTAGCTTAGTCTGTTGGTACCTGCAACTTTTTAAGTTGGGTCCAGAGGCAAAATCTGGAGCTAATAACGTGTTTTCGATGTTTTAAAACTTGTGCGACACGCGCGTGATACGCGTGGTTCTGTGGCGCGCTGCGCGACACAGCGCGTCGGTGTAGGTTCTGGTGGGTTTGTGCGCGTCGCGACGTGTCGTGTGCACGCGCGTTTAGTTTCACGCACGCGTATCCTTTTTATCGATATATCGTGTTTTTGCAGGATTTTCCTGATGTATGTGACTTTTGTAAATTCTAGGTTCGCCGGCGGGGACTTCAAGCACAGCGGAGAAAGGAAAGCAGGTGGTCGGACACACCTAGCGCGGGATCACGGGTGAGTAGATTTAACATCTACAGGGGATGATCGTTTGGATGGCGCGAGTCGCCCGATAGATTTAGTAAACTTGAAAATAGTAAACTTTGATATTTACTTGTGACTTAGAATAATAATACTTGCATGATATTTGCTGCAGTTAGGATCTATATGTTGTACCCATATACGCAAACTCATTTGTAGGACACATGCACCATTACCAGGTTTTTATACGCAGCACGAGCACTATTCATGTGGACACACACACCCTGGTAATTGCCATGTCACGACACTAAATAACTATAAATCTGAAACATGTTAATTGCTTAGACCTGTGCTATTGCAATAAATATTTAAAATGAAATCATAAGAATTGCTATTCTCGTGCATATGTATTATTATATCATTTGCCCATGCCTAGTATAAATCATACCTTGCAAATTGATACCATAGGCATTCATTATCATTGACATATGCATCCATGATGATTTCATGAGATTTATGATATTTCTGGGTTTCGGGGGAAAGCCGCAAGATTTTAAACTTATAATCTTTTAAAATATAAAAGTTGCGGTTTTCTAGTGATGTAAAGTGTCATCCACCATGAGTTTGCTGTGGTTTTCGAGACCCGTTTCGAGGAGGTGGATGAACCGTCTCGGGTACATGGTGGGCCCGGTACGGTACCCCGGGGCAAGAAGATCGCAGGAGATGGCGTTGAGCCGGCAAGGGACGGATTACCTACCGGTGACTTCTTGGGCACGGCGGATATCCAGAGGATACCGACTGTGGCCGCTAGATTAAGATATGGATATTTGACATGGATCAGCCAGACGGCTGAGGCTAGAGATACTTGACATGGATATATGAGATTGAGACAGTTTTGAGGTGTCGTTGCTGGACACGGATTTTATTGATTTCATGGATATTAGGCTGATTTTAAAATGGAGTTTCAAAAATAGAATAAAGAACAATTCTTATATCTACCTGATGAGATCTTGAGTTGACCCATATAGCATACATACATGATAGTATATTCATGTGGCATACATACCTGTTATTACATCTATGTGCCATACAGACTTGCTAGTACACTGATGTTGCATACATACCTGCTAGTACATATAGACGTACCTGTTTAGGGATGCTACGATACTTGTGTGCATGCATGCGATAGCCTTAGTAGATGTTATTTATTACTCACGAGCTGGCAACCCATCCCGGTTGTGCCACAGCTTTTCTGCAGGTCCGTTCCGTCAGCACTGTAGCGGCGGATACTTTTGCCTCTTTTGCTCTTTTTGCCTGGACTCGAGGCTTTTGCTCATAGGTGGGTTGTTATCATTTTGTACCATCTTATTTATGCTCATTGTATCTAGAGTACTCCATCTGCTATTATTCCAGCTGTACTAGTTTTATTTGGATTACTGTATATTGACCTAGAGGTGAGGTTGTGAGACTTTTGGATGATATGTTATATTTGGGGTCGAGCTCACTTGAGCTGACATATTATATTGCCTATGCTTTCATGCGTATTTATGCACATTGTTATTTTACATTGCGTGGGATTTGTGACCGCCTTGAGGCGAAGAGCTAGCTCCCGCTTGGGGATGCCATATTCATGTTATCCATTTATATTCCTGTTTTGTATCCGTTGGGGGACTATTTTTTTACAAGAAGATTTTGCCGGAAATTTGGGAAAAAGGAAGATGCTTTTCATAAAAAGAGAATTGATGAAACTTAATGAAACAAGTGCTTAAATAAAAATGGTTTTTCCTTCACTCTAATTCTTAATTGGGTTTTGATTTCTGGGCTTCGGCTTACTTATCCTACGGACGCCTTGAGACGTTTCGTAACTTAAGTGCCGGTCACGTTCCTTACTCTGCGGGTCGTGACATTTACGGTGTTTAGGTAGAACCATGGCGACTTGCAGACTTTGCTCTTCGTCAGCGGACGTTTGTATTGAAGGTCGAGCAGAGAATACAGCATGGACCTCGTCTTCTGAGTCGCTACCAAAGATCAACATGGGAGTGGACTGTCCCAGCCTGTTGTGTTGGGATGGACCCGAATAAACTATCTCCTCCTCCTCCTCGGTATCACTGCCAAAGACGGGGATGGTGGCATTAGCTTTATTCTCGGGCTTGTGACACCTTTCCGTGTCTTCAAAATCCGGTAAGAAGTATTTGGCATCTTCATATTTGCGGACCTCGTTTACAGAGAACGGGTTCAGTTCTCCCGTCACGGTATACTCGAAACCATCCTTAAAATACTTCATACACTGATGTTGTGTAGAAGAGATGATGTTGTACTCGTGTAACCATGGTCGGCCGAGCAGAGCATTGTAGCATGTCTTGGCATCTATGACGTGGAACTTAATGTCCGTGACGAGTAGCCCAAAGCGTAGCGTCAGTATCACAGACCCAAGAGTTCTTGATGACTGGGAGTCGAACCCGGAAATGGTGATCTTGTCCCGAGCAAGGTGCTGGACGCTCATGCAGATTTCTTTTAACACCCGCACGTTGAGGAGATTAACGGAGGATCCATTGTCGATCAGGATTTTGCCTATCTTTATATCGTGGCAGTATCCTGAGACATAGAGGGGGCGATTGTGTTCGCACGTCCCAAGGAGAAGGTCTTCATCACCAAAAGTGACATCGGCTGTGTGCACTTCCTCCAATTCATCCTTCATCTTTTCTTCAGCCAGGAAAGCTTGGAACTGCTTCGGATCCTGTAGGGCCTTGATTAACGAATCTCTTGCCTCTTTTGATAGTAAAAGAGCGTCAAGAATGCTGAGCTGCGAGGGTAGCTTCCCCAGATGCGCTAAGACGTTGTAATCCATCTTATTTCTCTTCGGCGGGTCCTTGGCACTTAGCTCCTCCACAACTTGGTCATCCAGGGCGATCTCCTCAGGGACCTTCTCTTTCCCTTTATCTTTTTTATTTGAAGGTCCGAGACTCTTTTCGGGAAGTGTGCGATTACGCAGCCGGATATTTTCACAGACCTTCTGCTCTTCTTCTTTTCCCGAAGTGGACTCTTTAAAGAGAGGGCTAAGAGCCAGCTCCTCGTCGGAATCACTCCCGAATGTAAGCACTTATGATCCCCCGGCTTTAACCATGCGACAATCGCCGGTAGTTCTGTTAAGCCCTTCGGTCGTATTTTTCCGCTCCCGACGAGTTTTGCACTTATCCCGCTTAAAATGTTGCCGGTGAGCGACATATCCTTGCCACCATTTATTGAAAGCTTTGCACTCTTCAGTGGGGTGCGAAACCTTCCGATTATATAAGCAGTAGGAGGGGTGCATTTCCGCTACACCAGTAATGCTTCCTTCAGAGGATGGTAGCTCCATACCCATTGACATGGCTTTAGCAAACTTTTTCCTCGTCTTGAATTTGCTTTTATCCGCAGTGGGTGTATTTTGCTTTAGCTGGAGTGTTTCAGCTCTTTCGTCAAGGCGCTGGCGCTTAGCCCTTTCAAATATAGCCGTCTCGCGTTCCCGATTAGCTTTACTTTTCAACAGAACTTCGTTGAGGAATACGTCAATTACTTCATCTGATGGCCCCAGAATTTTTGGTTCGGGATCTGCCCCCAGCTTTTCAGTGCAAGGAGTTTCTTTATCGTCCGTCGACGAATGGGAGATCATATGGCAGCTCGCCACGTATTCCTCAGACTCATCCGACGAACTTTCCTCCTTATCTTCCTCTTGAAAGACATGTTTAAGGAATTCTTGGAGTGTGATGGGAGTCCGTGCTTTCTTGTTGTATTCCTCCAGCGCGTCAATTTATTTTTGCAAGTCCGTGCGCTTGTCGCCAGGCTTCACGGGCTTCTTGGATTTCTTCTTCTTCTTCTTCGAAGATTTTGACGGCAGGTTGTGAGTGCTTGGGCCACCACCATCGGTCTTTAGAGTTGGACGCGGCTTCAACATCCCCTCAATGATCTGAGGTTCCAACGGGTTCTTCCACTTGATCGCTGGGCATGTTTGAAGATCGTTCAGCATCCTCTTTGTCTTGGCTGATAGCACAACCTCCCATGGGGCTTCTTCAACGAGAGAGCATGTTGCCCCCGGCATATTCAACCTTTTAGAGGCGTGAGGTTGCGGCGGATTCACCTTCCATCTGTCGGATAACGCGAACTTGCCCTGTTGGTACTGGTCTTCAAGCCAATTTTTAAAGACGTAGCAATTTTCAATCGGATGACCCAGTACTCGGTGATAGGGACAGTAGTTGGGCTCATTGATATCATTTGGTTGCGACGGACGTTTTGGATCCGGCAGATTTATGAGTCAGTTGCGCAACGCCAGCTCGAATAATCTTCTCGTTTTATCTCGGGGAAATGAGTAAGGACGTCCTAGCCTCTCCTCAAGGGGTACGTGCGGACGCATATTATTCTGACGAACAACCGGCTTCGAGTTGCTCGGCTGTTGTTGAGCATTAGCGACAACGATCGCTTTCCCCTTCCCCTTTTCGTTTCGGAAGTCCGGCTTTGGAAGAGGAGGTCTATGGCCTATCTGATCCATTTGCGCTAGCTTGTCGATCAGGGCCTGGAAGGTAGTCGACTTGAAGAACATCATAAATTGCGAGATTGTTGCTTGCGGATCAAGGGTTCCCACAAACATACCCACTGCAGGAGCTTCTTCAATGCGTTGCTCGCATTTTGACCATAAGTTCCGCCACCGTATAACATATTGGACCCATGTCTCGCCTGGCTTCACCCTGGCATTAATCAATGCCGTCATCGGGGTGCGTTCACTGGCGTTTGCAAAACGCTGGGTAAACAACACCTCCATCTCTGCGAAGGTCTTGATAGAGTCGTTTGGGAGCTCAGAGTACCACTCGAACGCTGTATCTGATAAGCTTCCAACGAACTGGCGAAGCAACAATTTATCATCGCCGCCAGTGTTGCCGCAGAGTGCCCTGAACTGGGCAGCATGCTGGTGGGGATTGCCCGTCCCCTTATAGACATGGAACTTGGGAATTGTGTAGCCCGGCGGGTACTTGATCTGGTCGTACCAGCTCGGATATGGTCGTTATGTTTTTACGACCTGGCCGGCTGCTTCAGTCGCATGATGAACCCGTATTTGTTGGGCTATGTACTCGTCTAAGTCAGCTTTGGAGATTGTCTCCTCCTTAGCTGTTGACAGAGCTGGTGGAGGATTCGACGTTTGTCCCTTATCGTCTTCAAGGACGATCGGGGGATCTTCAGCTGGAGGATCTTGTTGGATCATCTTCCTCACCATGTCTTGGAACAGGAGGCCCATACGCTTTATGTTGGCTGCTTGTTCGGCAGTCTCTTTATCCTTCTTCTCCAATATCCGACGAAGGAATTCGGCGTCAGTTTCTTGCTCTTGGCGTTCATCCGAGGATGCTTCAGGGCTTTCTTTTGGCCCAGTGAGTGCAGCCATCGCAGTCATCATTTCCTGGAGCTTTTGCTGTTTCTCCTGCGCTTTGGTCACCGATCGCGTGAGCGGTCTATGACCCGTAGATATGCGGCTGTCCTCTTTACCAGACGCCATGTAGACGGTATGAACTACGATGCCCCCTGACTTCGGGCGTTTGGGTTCACCACCTTTGATATTCGCCGTCGACGTGAGGACTTTCTCCGGCCTTCTTCTCTTATGGGCCGTTGAAGTTGAGGGGGCCGTTGCTTTGGGCACCCAAGTGGTCGTCGCCTTTCGTTGCTTGACAGGGGGATTTTCTTCTTGCCGACCTTTCGACTTCTTGTGTTGGCGAGAGAAATTAGGATCAATCACAGATTCTCGGACTCGTCGCCATGTCTTGTAGATCCTGGAGGACAGTGATTGAGGAGACTGCTCCGGCTTTTCTGCTTCCACGGCGGTCTCTACCGGTGGAGGAGATCTTTTAAGCACCGCAGTTGGCGAATTCCTGTATACCCTGTTCAGCAGCTCAAAGCTGTTCCCAGTTGGAACAGCAGCATTAACTTCCACCGTCGGAGCTGACGGAGTTATCCCAGAGGGGGAGTTGCCCTCGGTCTTCCTTATCCGGCGCCAGTGGCGTCGTCGGGTGCGACGAGTTGTCGGTATTGGTTCAGAGACAGTTTCTTCTTGTCCCCTGTTCAGGCGAGGGACTGTTGCCGGTGTCAGCCTATTGAAGACTGACGTCCGTTGAGGAGTTGTGTCCAAGCGGTCAAAAGCAGATTTCTGAGCGGGAGTGGGAATAGTCAGCATTGCAAAGACTGACTCTTTGATAGGAGAAGCCGCCTTGGCGACTTCAAGAGCAGCCGTCTTCTTTGGGATGACCGCCTCAGCTGTTATGGGCTTCTTGATAGGCCCTTTGGTGCTCGAGCTCAGCCTGGTGAAGACTGAAGAATTGGAGGACCCGTTGAGAGGGGCCGTAGGAGCAGCAAGTCGATCGAAGACGACTTTCTTGAAGCTTCCGGTGCGGGCACAGGGATGGTGAAGCTTGCTGGCGGGATCATGGTCCCGAAAAAAAGGCCGGTGGTGGCTTGAGTCACTTTCTCCACGGGCATAGTAAGGACGGAGGCCGCTTGAGGCCCATATGCTATGCCTCCAGGTGAGGCGGAGCGTCGGTTGCATTGGCACTTTGAGCAGTTCGAGCAATTTGAGGCCATTGATGCTTGATTTCTGCGCCAGGAAAAAGACCAAATCTTAGTAACTTGAAATCCAAAGGCAACCATTAACAAACCGCGATTCGTTCGTGAAGACGACACACGAAGTGTGGAGTGGAAAGAGGAAAAGGTCCCACCGGGCGTGCCAGAATCTGTTCTACTCCGAACACAGAGACACAGGACTGCGAAGTCCAGACACTGAGATTCGGGGCAGATACTATTTGGTTTTATCCGTCCACCTCTCCGAAGATGCCAAGTTGATTTATGGCACCGTGTATCGGAGGTTTAGACGGATGGGGCCGATTTAGAAGACTTCGTCAGATTCCCCCTCGCTTGAGGGGGTTTTGATTGGGGGGACGCTCTTCCCTGCAGGCGCAAGCCCCTGCAGTTAATTACGCTACCGCATCGCGGTAACAACTTTCTCCTTCTCCAGAATTTCACTTCGTGTCGTGGGTGTTTGTTTTGTTTGTGGTTGCCCGTGGATTGTATACGGAGACTAATTTATGTCGTCGCCCGTAGGACGTGGATTAGTCCAAATCCGTATTTTCTTAGATTTGGGTTTAGTGTTTTGGTTTAAGGATATGTTAGCCATATTTGAGGCTAAGATCAACTTAAACTTTTGTTAAGGATACTTTAGTCCAATCTGAGACTAAGATCAACTTAACGGGATCGTTTGGATCCAACAAAAGAGCGATTGCCTTTTTAAATAATGCATTGCATTTTTTTATTTTGTTTGGGTTCTGCATTTTATTTTGGTTGGGCTCTGCCCTTTTATAAGTGATGCAGAGCATCAATTTTATTTGGGGCTCTGCCCTTTTATTGCATTGCAATTTATTTTGGCGTACTAGGCCTTTTTGATTTGGGCCTGGCCCTTTAATAAACAATGCTTTGCAATTGTCAGGCGCTTTGCGCCAATCACTGAGCGCAAGCGCTTGTGGTGATGACACGTGTCACGCAAGCGCAATGCGCTGCGCCAGTGCGCTGCGCTTGCGCTGCTGACACGTGGTGCGCTCTGGTGAGTTGCGCCAATTTTAGAGAGCAAGGCTCTATCTTAAAAGCGCATAGCGTAAGTGGTTCAGGTGCTGACACGTGGTGCTCTCTGGTGGCTTGCGCCAACCCAAGAGCGCAACAGTGCAAATTTTATAAGTGCAGGGCACTGTTTAATTTCTTGATCCAATTTAGATCAGAGAAAACAAGTTTTTCTTGTTTTTTCTTATTTTCAGAGAACTAGTGGTTCATAAAAAGTGCAAGGCACTTATTATTATTTGAAGATCATTGATCTTGTTCTTAGATCAATGATCTATTAGAAGAAATTCTTCTATTTTATGAAGGTTTTTACCTTTTTCTTGAACTTTCTTCAGAGTTCTCTCTGTTTTGAGGTTCTTAATCTCTCACAATATTGATCATGCTTTGAATTGGGGTCTAGGCGTCTTTATATAGTGCCCATAGATTTGTTAAGTTTGTCAAAGAGATCATTCTCTGAGTGATTTGGGAAATTTTCCCCACCGTTGGATGTTTGATTCAAGGGCTTCTGTTTTACAGAAGACCGTCTTCTTGTTTTAATAAGAACAGAAGAATCTTACTAGAATTTAATTCTGTTTGGCGCAAACGCCCCAGCGCGTGACACGTGTCACGCAGCGCAGAGCGCAGCGCAACTGCGCTGACACGTGTCGCGCAGCGCAGAGCAACTGCGTTTGCGCTGACACGTGTCGCGCAGCGCAGCGCTTGCGCCAATGCACTTGCGCTTACGCAACTGCGCTGACACGTGTCGCGCAGCGCAGCGCCTGCGCAATTGAAGCGTTGCTTCCTTTAATTTTTGTTTTAAATAGAGCCTTACTCTGATTGGGCGCGCTGCCTTGGACGCTGCGCTGACGTATCAGCTTTTGACACGTGGCGCGTTGCGCGCAGCGCAAGGAATTTGAAGCGTTGCTTCGAATTTTGAATTTTTGAAATTCAAACAGAGATTTGCTCTGATTGGGGGAAACAGGGGGAATTGAGTTTAGAGAATTTAATTCTCCCAAAACAAAACTAGGGTTTAACTCTATATAAGAATTTAATTCTCCTAGAATTACAGGAATTTAATTCCTTCAAGATGGACAGAACTAGGGTTTAACCCTAATTGAGAATTTAATTCTTTCAAATTCACAGGAATTTAATTCCTCCTGAAAAATGAAATTATGGTTTCACCCTATACAAGAATTTAATTCTTTTACATATATGGTAATTCAATTCCTTTAAAAGAAATTAGGGTTTAACCCTACATAAGAATTTAATTCTTCCACAAACATAGGAATTTAATTCCTCCAAAATCATAATTAGGGTTTAACCCTACAGAGAATTTAATTCTCAAAATAAAATAAAGAGACTAAAGAGATCTCTGTGCATGTAAAGAACTTGGGTCACGTGTCCCCACGTGACCCCTGAAAAGATCCCCACAAATGAGAAGAAATTAGCTTTGAGGCAATGCCTCACTTGCTCCCACGTGACCCTCATTGATGGCTAAGAAGAGTGTTTAACACTTGTTTACAAAACAAAATAAAGGGGATCTAGCCCCACTTTTTGATGCTATCACGTGCTCCCACGTAACCCCTTCCTCTTCTAGTGTTTAACACTAATCTGACAATTTTGTTTCCAGTGTTTAACACTGTTATCTTTTAGTGTTTAACACTAATTTGAAAATCACATTTCTAGTGTTTAACACTAATTTGATAATCTTATTTTCAGTGTTTAACACTACTGTTCTCTAGTGTTTAACACTACTTTTTAGCCAAATTGGCTAATTTTCCAGAGGCAAAAGACTCCTCTTCAACTGAATCTCAAAATTGAGTAAAACTCAGAGGTATAATGTTTAACCCTCAGCCAAAGACCCAAATGTTATCAAAACCCTCAAACTCTTGTTTAGCATTGCTAAATAATGTGGGCTTGAACCCAGACAAATGTCTAATGGTCCAACAGAGGGCCAATACTTTAAAATTGGACTTAGCCCAAATTGGCCATAAGTCCTCAATTCAGACTCAACTGAGCCAATGTGCTCATAATTTAATTAACTGGTCTTAGTTCCAAACTGGGCTATAGATCATTTAATCCAGCTTGGTTCAAGGGTACATCTCTTCACTCCTTTGATATTTGTCGTTGTAATTCATCAACGTCTTCAAAGAGGTGACGGGTCCCGACAACCATACATTTCTTGGACTGTGGCGTCCTTCAACTCATGGACTATGATGTCCTTAACCTCGACCGTGATGTCTTAAAACTAACATCGGACTGTGGGGTCCTTAAACCCATGGACTATGATATCCTTAACCTTGACCGCGATGTCTTTAAACTAACATCGGACTGTGAGGTCCTTAAACTCACGGACTATGATGTCCTTAACCTCGACCGCGATATCTTAAAACTAACAACGGACTGTGGAGTCCTTAAATCTATGGACTATGATGCCCTTAACCTCGACCGCGATGTCTTTAAACTAACATTGGACCGTAATGTTCTTAAACTAATTATCGACCGCAATGTCACTAAACTAAACAATAGAGCCCCATTGCTCTCTTGTTGGATCTAAACGATCCCGTTAAGTTGATCTTAGTCTAGAATGAGACTAACGTATCCTTAACTAACGTTTAAGTTGATCTTAGTCTCAAATGAGGCTAACGTATCCTTAAACCCAACCCCACAAACCCAAATCTAAGAAAGATACGGATTCGGACTAGTCCACGCCCTACAGGCAACAACATAACTTAGTCTCTGTATACAATCCATGGGCAACCACAAACAAAACAAACACCCACGGCACGAAGTGACCATCTGGGGAAGGAGAAAGTTGTTACCGCGATGCAGTAGCGTAATTAACTGCAGGGACTTGCGCCTGCAGGGAAGAGCGTCCCCACAATCAAAAACCCCTCAAGCGAGGGGGAATCTGACGAAGTCTGCTACATCGGCCGCATCCGTTTAAACCTTCGATACACGGTGCCATAAATCAACTTGGCATCTTCAGAGAGGTGGACGGATAGCACCAATTAGCATCTGCCTCGAATTTCAGGCAAGACGGACCTGCGCGGTCGCGTCTCTGTATTCGGAGGGGAACGGTCCCCGTCCTGAAGGATCAAAGCCCTCGCAAGAGGCAACCGAGCTGCTACCCTGCTCGGTCAACTCCGGCTGGTAACACCCTACCCACGACGCCAGGGATCGAAAGCCCTCACAAGAGGCACCAGAGCGGCTGCCCCGCTCGTTCATCCCAGACTGGTAGTTGCCTACCCACGACGCCAGAGGTCGAAGCCCTCACCAAGAGGCAACCGCGCAGCTTCACTGCCCGGTCATCCTTAGTGGGCTTCTTACAGCCCCTCAAAGGCAGTCGAGTCCTTGCTCGGCTATCCTCGGTAGGTAGCTTCCCTACCGCGATGCCAGGGATCTGAAGCCCTCGCCAAGGGGCAGCCGCGCAGCTTCACTGCCCGGTCACCCTTAGCGGGCTTCTTACAACCCCTCCAGCGCTAAGGACCCGAGCCCTCGCTTGGCCATCCCTGACGGGTAGCTCTCCTACCACAACGCCAGGGACCAGAAAGCCCTTGCAAGAGGCGACTGAGCAATGCTCGGAATCAGAAATGCTCGCTGACTTGCGGAGGATACAAACCCCTGTGGGGGGCGTCAAGTCTATCCACGTCTAGACGATCTCCCCTCGACTTCGGGGCCCAGGGAGACACCTCCTCGGCAGCACGCTCATCGGCCAGTGATTGAAGTCAACTCGACGGACGATCGCCAGACAGACGGCCAACCTGACATAAAAGCACAACGGAACAAGCAAAGATATCTTACGAGCAATCTTCACAAACAGATGGTAGAGCGCGACGCAATTCTATGGAGCCGAAGAAAAACTTAAACTTTATTACTACCAAAGGAAAAAGTTTTTACAAAGGGTATTTTTTGGGCTCCCCAGCCTTACAAAATTCAAGAAAATAAAAATAAAAAGAGGAGAACGGGGGCTCTACACCTCGGGGCCAGGTACGATCTCGAGGTCCTCGACCTCCACTACGTGGCGCGCTGGGTCCTCGGCCACCTCCTCATCGGGAACCTCTTCCCCTTGCTCGTCGGCGCCCACGAGGGGGAACTCGGCCCGGAGGTCTGCGTCGTCGAACTCCGGCATCCGGGATTTGACGGCATCGAGGGCGTCGTGCCAAATGCGGGTCTTGGCCACGGCCAAGTCGTCATAGAAGTCCTTCGACTTCTTATAGCTCTCCACCGCCCTCGATTCAGCCGACTTGGCCGCCTCAGCCGCCGCCCCCAGCTCCTTTCGGAGGGTCTTCACCATCCTCTTCAGGTTGCCGGCGAGCACCTGAGCGTCCTCAAGCTTGCCCTCGGCGATCACGGCGGCCTCGCGGTGCCGGGTGACCTCCCGTTTCTCGGCCTCCACCTCGCCTTCTAAGATGGCGACCCTCGCCGACATCGCCTCCAGCTCCCGCCTGGAGCTCTCTTGCAGCGAGGCGAACTGACCCGCAGCCTCCAACACGGGGGTTACCACCTCGGCTTCCCTGCATAGGGCGAGGGCCACGTGCTGGAGAACCTGGGGGACACAAAAAATCAGAAAGATGAAGAGGGCACTGAATATCACAATGAGCCAAGGAACTGACATGCACGGACTCCTGGGCGATGGACGCCAGCTGATCCCGGAAGGTCCCCCCCGGGACTCTGCCCCCTGCCGAGGTCTCTATCTCATCCAGGAGGCTGTCCGCCATGGACAGCCCCGATGGCACCGCAAAGCGAAGGCCCCCTTCCACCACCATGGTCTGCGAGGATCGGCCCTAGGAAGGTCTCCGGGAGCTCCTCTTGAGCGGCTCCGAGGGAGAGCCGATCTCCTCCTCCGAGGCCAGGACCTCCTTGATCAGGGCCCTCTTCCGGCCCGATGCTCTGCTGGGACCCAAGGCGGGATCCACCGCCGAGCGCTCGTGGGGCGCTGCTGCCGGAGCAGTAGGAGCCGGGGCGGGCCCTGCACGGGAGGAACTGGCGCCCCCGGCCCTCGTAGGCTGCCTCGGCTGGCGTATGGAGGCCCTGAGTGTGACGAAGTCCATGGGTCCTGCACGAAACAAATACCAGCAAATCAGCGACGCGAGTAAAACAGAAACCCAAAAATCAAGACTAACTTACCGACGAACTCAACGGGGCTAAGCCCGACCCAGCTCAAGACCCTCTCGGACAGCAGCACGTCGGGTCGGGAGATGGGCTCCCACGACGCCACTCTCACCGCGGCGGGGTCATCGGACTGGTTCCCCGGCAGACACTTCTCCCTCGACCACTTAGTAGGCACGGGCCAGTCCTCGCCCTCGGGAGGGGAAACGAAGAAAAAATTCTTTTTCCAATCGTGAATGGAGGAGGGTAAGGACACGACCCCGGTCCCGGCGGCGCCCCCCGCCGCTTCCTGAAAGTGAAATAGACCCATCTCGGGTCGCCCACTCGACCACCAGGGTGACTCTTGAGGACGAGCGAGGAATTGAGAAGGGAAAGGCTGAAGGGGATCGCCTGCAACTTCAAGAGGATCAAGAACCCAAGGAGGATCCTCCACGAGTTCGGCACTAACTGGCCGGGGGCCAAACCGAAGAAATTCAGCGCGGCGACGACCTCAGGAGAGAAGGGCAGACGCATTCCGCCCCAAAAAGCTTCCAAATACAAGGCAATCTCCCTGCCCCGTACCTGATCCGCCCTCTCTCCCTCCTTGGCCAGTCGAAGCGTGTAACGCGAGGGGATGTGGAAGCGAGCCCGAGCATTGACGAGCTCGTTCTCATGCCTTACCCAGCACGAGGTGCTGGGGGCCACATCTGCCTCCTCCTCCCTAGAGGCGGCCCCCGCCTCACGATCCCGGGGAGAGGATCCAACCCCTGCTCCCCGAGGAGACTCAGACACAGCTAAAGGGACCCTAGCACCTACCCCTACAACGTCTATTGATTCTACAGAAGAAGACATCTAACCTTGGGAAAGAAAATCTTCAAGGGCTGAAAACGGGAGAAGGAGACGAGCGCCGAGCAACCAAGACTTGAGAGAGGAAAATGCGAAGGAGTAAGGGCCCCAGAGCGGGCCTCACCCATGTTTATTGCTGCATACGGCCTCATCCAACGGCGCCCGTCGTCTCCCGTCGAAACGGCTCTTCGCGCCCAGCGGTCCCGATCGCTCCACGTGTCAGTTCTGCGCTGGGCCGCGTCCCATCAGACGCCGCAGGCCTGTATACGTCGCATCAGCCAATCGACGCTCGACGCGTGGACCGTCGCTTCAGTTGCAGAGTGCACGAACCGGCGCACCTTCTTTAAATGCAGAGATCTCGCCTTGATTCGCTAACGGAAAAGACAACCGACGGCCCGAGGACTCATCCCGACAAAACCCTGGAAAGAAGCTCACCTCGGGAGGCCCGACAGTCTACTCCTGACCCGACCAGCTAGCTGGTCGGGACAAGAGTGGGGGGCTAATGATGATGCTCAATATTGGCGACCTCCAAGATCAGGACACGTAGCAGGCGATGTGTCCTAGAACACAGAAGAAAGGGCCCACAAGAGCCGACCAGGCCACCCTGTACCCGACCTGCAAACACAAGCTGGCCCTCCTCAGGACCCTCTGCAAATTGGCTTTCTCGGCCCCGTAGCTCGCGTCGGGCTGCCACAAGACCTGGACTCCTCGGCCTCCTCGCTCGTCCCGAGCTCCAGGCCGTGGCCGTCTTTCTCGGCCCTCCGACCAAAGTCACCGCTCACAGACGTAACCGCCGCTCCGCGAATCTCGCCATGCGTAGATTCTACGCCAGCAACATCCCACGTTTCACGCCATCAATCCCCATTAATGGGCGATCCGCTTTCTACACGGGCGTGACGTCGGGGACGTAACTGCCGGCGAGATCCTCGCACCCGCTGCTGCGTGCCGCCACCGCTATATAAACCCCCATCACAGAGGGGTCAAGTAAGCTATTCTTTACTCTTTTAAGCTGTTACTCTGCTCGGAGATCATCACTAACTTGATCGTTGGAGGGTCCTTGGTGGTACCAAACCAACCCGGGACTTCTTTGCAGGTACTCGGCACCAAACTTCTCACTCCATTCTTCCTCCAAAATCCATTGAGACCCACACGGAACAGGAGATAATCAATAAAGTCGATCGTGAGATCAACGGAAGACAACATCTGACGGAGACCCGAAAAGGAGCTCCATCAGTTGCATACACAAGCACCTTACTATATTCTAAAAACTGAAAGTAACGAGCTCAATGGTGAATAAGTAACCTTTAAAGTTTAAATGGAATAGCTTGCTGATTGCTTTGGAATAAAACCAACCAAATTTATGTTAGCTCACCTTTATTCAAAAAAGAAAAAAAAATTGGTTTATTACTTGTAGGCCCTCCATAACACAGCGAATTTTTTTCTGGCCCTCCAAAACCTGGTATTTACATTTTACCCCCACAAAACCAATAAGATGCATCATTTTACCCCTTTATGATTTCTATCAGAAAAAAAATCCGTTAACTTTAACTTTAATTTTCCTCTATAGATTTGAGGCTTACCATTTACCCGAAGACAGCAAGTAAGACCGCAGAAGCATTCGACTTCTTCACAGCTAGAGAAGTATGTTGATGATGCTCCTTATTTTATGACAGATTTTGAAAAAGGTGCTGCAGAAGTCTAAACCTTAATTTCAATTTGGGGAAGAAACTGTGTATTTCTAAATAAGAAGAAAGATTGTGAAAACCCAATGTTATGCCGTTAAAAGTTGATGGAAATCGTAAAGAGGGATAAAATGATGTATTTTATTAGTTTTGGAAGGTAAAAAGTAAATATCAAGTTTTTGAAGGATTGAAAGGAATTTGCTATGTTTTAGGGGGCTACAAATAAAACTCCGAAAGAAAAAGACAAACCTTGATATGATTTATTACATGCTGGACACCTACCCTATATTATTTACTTTTCTTGTTTATCACTCCCTGATGACGCTCGATATTGGCGACCTCCAAGATCGGGACACGTGGCAGATGACGTGTCCCAAGACTCAGAAGAAAGGGCTTACAGGGACCGACCAGGCCACCCTGTGCCCGGCCTGCAAGCGCAAACTGGCCCTCCTCGGGGCCCCCTGCAAATTAGCCTTCTCGGCCTCTCAGCTCGCCCCGAGCTGCCACAGGACCAAGACTCCTCGCTCGTCCCCAAGCCTTCGGCCGAGGCCGTCTTCCTCGGCCCTCCGACCAACTCCACCACTCACAGGCGTAACCGCCGCTCCGCGAATCTCGCCATGCGCAGATTCTACGCCAACAACATCCCACGTTCCACGTCCTTACGATCCCCATTAATGGACGATCCGCTCTCTGCGCGGGCGTGACGTCGGGAGCGTAATTGCCGGTGAGATTCGCGCGCCTGCTGCTGCGTGCCACCACCGCTATATAAACCCCCATCACAGAGGGGTCAGGAAAGCCATTCTTTACACTTACGCCGTTACTCTGCTCGAATCTCATCACTAACTTGAGCGTCGGAGGGTCCTCGGTGGTACCAAACCATCCCGGGACTTCTTTGCAGGTACTCGTGACAGCCTCCTCACCCCACCTTCTCCTCCCAAAATCTATTGAGACCCACACGCAACGAAAAATAATCAGTCAAGTTCATCTCGAGATCAACGGAAGGCAACATCTAACGGAGGCCCGAGAAGGAGCTCCATCACTCCCTATCTTTATTATGCTATAAATGCCTTTTTAGTCGTCTATTTGCATAAGATGCTTTGGCTATATTTTTTTTTCGCTACGAAAGCTGATCATGATAAAACCCATTTTTCACATGCTGCATCATAGCAGATGGTCAACGTGTAGGACAATTTCATCTAGAGATTAAATTTTAAAATTTTTAATTTTCCAAATACCATTGCATTCAAAAATACAAAAAATAATTATTTTCTCAAAGCTTAATAATAATTACGAATTAAGAAAATCACTGGACATTAAACACGTAGTCACAATAATTACAGGGACCTATATGCAAAAGGCCATCTGAGATTCCCATTTAAAAACATTACTTGTGGGTCAAGTACCTCTCAATAAGTTACCAAATCCTACCAAACAAGTGGACGCATGGCTCATGTTTATGGTGTGTTGGAGTAGATTTCTCTGCGGTTAAGTATTTTTCTTCCTATTTTGGCGTTTGGTGCTTAATATCAAAAAGGCCCCTTAGATTCCAAAATATTAGAAACTATAAATTGCAAAGAGATGAAATCACAGTTGTAACAACTCATCTTGAGACGTGGAAACCCTAGAGACATCGAGAGACTCAGCGCCGCCCGCGTGTGCTCCGTGCCGATCCCTCCATTTGATTCTCTTCCTTCTATTTAAGAGCCCTAATCTTGCTTCCTTTCCATCTCACATCGCATCGAGACTTCGATCGATTTGAAAGAAGAAGTTTTTGGGGCTTAGGGTTTTTTGATTGGATTTGGTTGAAGAATCGACGACTTTATTTCACCCTATAATTTCATTGTAAGTCCTTTTCCCCCCTTTTGTTGATAGTTTGACATGAAATTTTGAAAGAGTTGGAAAAAAAGGTAGGATTTTTATTATGCTTTTGCTGTTAGATTATTACGGTTTGTATCTGTTTTCTTGATTAATAATCGACCAAGTCATTTCATTGTAAGCTATGTTCTCAATCTCTTAGCTTTATATTTTCCCTTTTGGTTGATTATGTAGAATGAAATAGGAGTAATTTTTGTTGAATGGTTGTAATTTGACGTGAAATTTGGAAGACTTATGGTAAAGGTAGAATTTTTATCATGCTTTTGTTATTAGATTATCAGGGTTTGTATCTATTATCTTGTTATTTTCTTTTGGCAATATCATTCTATCTATTTTTGTTTAGATTAAAAAATTCATATTTTAGATTTGTATTGATGAATCTCAAAGATTAGCCATAAATCCCAATTTTTAGGTTTTTCCTCCTTTTTGAATAGAGAAAAATTTGCTGATCAGATCAATACATCTTTTTAAGGAAATCGTATAAATTGGACGTGAATTTTTGTAATCAGTAGGAAAACGCTAAAATTTTAACGATGCTTTTGTTTTTAGATTATTAGGGCTTGTATCCATTTTTCTTGAATTTTTTTTGTTTGAGTTAATTTCCTTCTGACATTGTGGAGGTACAGATGCTTGTATGGTTATGTTGGAACTATTTTTTGTTTGGATCTAGATTTGTATTGGAATCGGGAAAGGAAATCAGGCTATCTTGAAGATCAGGGATGAATCTCACAATTGAGATTGTTTTTAGCACATTCGAGATTTAAAAAGTATGGGATAAAAACTCTAATTAATAAGAAATGCCCTTTTATAGGATGAATAATGAGAGTTTATTTATATTTTATTTAGGAAATTTCTTAGACCTCAGACTTGTTAATTAATGTTGTTTCCATCCCAACTTAAAATTGTCAAATGAACTTTGAAGAATTATGGACTCATTGAATTTTCTTTCACATCTTTTGATTTTATTTGCTGCCATTTTCTTCATCTACAAGGTTATAGCTGATGGGTTTTTCCCCCTGCGTGTCTCCATTAACTCAAGCCCCTTTAGACATTAGTTTTGATGTTATCTAACTTTGTCGAATTTTTCACTTCCATTGCTGTTCTTTCGCCACAGACCGAAAGGAAGTCAATTCCACATATTAACAATATACGCTTCACCTATTTACTTGGTTCCCGGCTTTCTGCTCTTGAACGATTAATAATTTTTCGTTTAATAGTTTTAATTTTCGACGACATGGGTCTACTTTTTATGCAACATAAGTAAATGCTGAAAATCTGTATTTTTTTCGAACTTGAAGTCAAATCGACATATTAACAATATATGCTTCACCTATTAACTTGGTTCCAGGCTTTCTGCTCTTGAACGATTAATAATTTTTCGATTAATAGTTTTAATTTTTGACAACATTGTATTTTTTATGCAACATAAGTAAATGCTGAAAATCTGTATTTTTTCCGAACTTGAAGTCAATTCCACATATTAACAATATATGCTTCACCTATTTACTTGGTTCCAGGCTTTCTGCTCTTGAACGATTAATAATTTTTCGTTTAATAGTTTTAATTTTTGACGATATTGGTCTGCTTTTTATGCAACATAAGTAAATGCTGAAAATCTGTATTTTATCCGAACTTGTCTATGCCACAAGTTTTGTTGCTATGTACTCCATTTAGTTTTCCTTTTGGACTTGGAGATTAAGATACTGACTTTTTTTATTTGGTCTCATCTTCTGCAAAGATTATCCCAATAAGGTTATTGTTTCAAGTTCTTTAAAATTTATTAATGTGTTGTGTTAGTGGAAAAATAATCTTGTGGGCAAATACTTCTCCTTATGTATACACCATAATGATTCATGTCTTGTTTGAAGATCTTAGATAATTATGATTGTTTAATAAGATGCATTACTCTTACATTTAATCTTAGCGTAGATCATCGATAAGCACAATAGATTGTGATATAACACTACTGATACTAATTTGGAACATTCATTGCTTCATTTTGCCCAGTTTTTAGCATGCTTTTTGTATGACTGTCAAATCTATAATATAAACAGAGGGGCCCACTCTTGTTACTATTGTTGCAGGAATTGTGAATGTTTTAATGGAGTCTAAAGGTGGCAAGAAGAAGTCTAGCAGTAGTAGTTCCATGCAATACGAAGCTCCCCTCGGCTACAGCATTGAAGACGTTCGACCAAATGGTGGAATCAAGAAGTTCAGATCTGCTGCTTACTCCAACGTAAGAAATAGAGAGGAAAATGATGAAAATATTTGTTTGGTCTCTGTCTCTCTTATTACGACTACTAACTTTTGTTATGTTCATCTTATTGCAGTGTGTGAGGAAGCCATCCTGATAACCTTACTACTATCCAACCTCCAGTAGTTTAGGATTTTCATTTCTTTCCTTTTTTAATTTAAATTGCGATAAAAAACCCTTCTTTCTGGCTTAGCTGCTTTCTAATAACCAAACCAATCTCTCAGTCTCTCCCCTTGTCTCTCTTTGTTTTTCTCCTTTCAAATCTCATTTCCAACAAATGGCAATCTCTCCAATTGGATTCGAGGGCTTTGAGAAGCGCCTCGAGCTCACATTCTTCGAGGCCCCTCTCTTTCTTGACCCAAAAGGCCTTGGCCTACGAGCTCTCTCTCGTGCCCAAATTGATTCAATCTTAGATCTTGCTCGTTGTACGATTGTTGATAATCTCTCAAACAAGGACTTTGACTCTTATGTCCTTTCCGAATCGAGCCTCTTCATCTACCCATACAAGATTATCCTCAAAACATGCGGCACAACGAAGCTCCTTTCATCGATTCCGAGAATTCTCGATCTTGCTGCAGAGCTCTCGCTCCCCATTCAATCCGCCAAGTACACTCGCGGATCTTTCATTTTCCCGAGCGCTCAGCCTTTTCCTTATCAAAGCTTTTCTGATGAGGTCTCCATACTCAACAAATTTTTCGGAAATCTTCCCTCGGGAGGAAATGCTTATGTCATCGGCGATCCTAAGGTGCCCAACCGAAACTGGCATATTTTCTATTCTACCCAGAAGCCCGAGCTACCGATGGTGACTCTTGAAATGTGCATGACCGGGCTAGATACCAAGAAGTCTTTAATTTTCTTCAACAACTCAAATGATGCCAGCTCGAAGAAGATGACCAAGCTATCGGGCATATCTAATATTATTCCTGAGATGGAGATTTGCGATTTCGAGTTTGAGCCATGCGGGTACTCAATGAACGGAATGTATGGTTCTGCCCTCTCGACAATTCATGTGACGCCCGAGGATGGGTTTAGCTATGCAAGCTACGAGGCGATGGGGTTTGACCCGAATAATTTGGAATTTGACGTCTTGGTTGATAGAGTGCTCGAATGCTTTGGCCCTCATGATTTCTCCGTTGCTGTTACTATCTTTGGTGGCCGTGGGCGAGTTGGGACCTGGGGTGAGAACATTGATGTGCATGGATATCGATGCGCTGATGCCGTGGAGCAGGAGCTCGCTGGCGGAGGATTGTTGATGTATCAAAGCTTCTCTGCTGACGCGGCGATGGTGGGCTCCCTGAGGTCTACCCTTCATTGTTGGGATGAAGAGGAGATGGAGGAGAAGAAGAAGAGTGTGAAGGATGAGAATGGAGGATCCTGAGATCGTGGTGTCTTAATAGTAAGTTTGTGTGTTGGTGTGGCTATTTTGTTGGTTTCTTTGGCTTATTGAAGCAGCAAAGCCAGATTGGTTATTTTCTATAGTATTATTATGCTGTTATGTTGAAAGCTCATTTAGGCTGTGTGTGGGGGGCAGCCTGGGGCTTTTTTTTTGAGTGTTGAACCTTAGGAGTTTGTAATAAAGGCTTTGTGGCATGTGAAGGCATGCAACAGGGACCAAATCTATGTTATGGCTTGACAATTATTGTCTTTTATCTGCTTATGATTCTATGTTTGCCATTGTGGTTGGATTTCTTGCATTGGAATTATTTTGGTGATCATTTTCCGTAGGGCAATTGTGGGTTTTACTGGCAATCTCTATTTGTTGCAGCTTAAAGAGGTCATGTTTGTTTTGTTTTGTTCTTTCTGATGATAGAAATTTGATTATACTTTGCCTTGATCCTAAAGGTGTTCATAAAGTTTGTTTTGAGCAGGTTTGAAGTTTGTTGGATCTCTCCCTTCCTCGAGTTTTTCTTTCCCTCAATTATAGATACATAGTGATGAGTGGAAAATGTTCATTTTTTCATGTCATATTCATGAATGCTCACACAATTTATTTACATCGTTTTCGTTATTCTTTCTTCTATTGAGCAGGAGGAACTTTTTTTGGCTTTCTTCTTTTTAAATCAAAATTTTATTTTATTACATCCTATCCGACTTTCCTCAACAATTCTTTTTGCAATTGCTTATGGTATTTCATATGTTTCTCTATGAAAATTACCGATTTTAAGTTGAGCAAAAACAAATGCATTTCAAGAAAATTTATATGATCTGTTACCATTGATATCTTACAGATTTTGTGGGAAATGAAAATTGGCTCAAATTGTTTAGAGTTAAATGCGTTCAATCTGCATAACAATAAGCTTCCTTATATGTTTCGGCCAGGTCGATAACCGAGAACATGGATTATAGAGTACCACCTAGCAGATTTTCTACATTAGTGCCTTTAAAAGATAGCCCATATTGCTCATTTAGATCTACATGTTTAATTATATGTGCATGAATTTTTTATAAATTTAAATGACAATTTATCCCTGCATCAAATGATTGTAAAATAAACACCTTCAGAAAAACAAGCTATTTTTTTCTTCCTTAAACTGTCCTATAAGTCTCATCCAAAACTAGACCACGCCCACACCTATAAGCACACAGCACCCGGTTCCAATCATGAACTAACCCGAAATCTTTAATTTATGGCCAATTAGTAATCCCGATTGTGCTCTCTGATCACGTGCTCCTCACGTGCGCATCCCTCCAAAAGAATCAACCGCCCCCTTCATCTCTCACTCAGATCTCGCAGCTCCCCTCGTTCTCCGCAAGCAGAAAAATGTCAGGTAAAAATCCCCCCTTTTCTTCCTCGTTTCATCTCCCAAAACCCTAACCCTAATCCTCTCTCTCTCCGCAGAATCCTCCTCCTCGTTCCTCTCCGACAAGTCCGCGAGGGTCTTCATCGCCGGCCACCGCGGCCTGGTGGGCTCGGCCATCCACCGCCTCCTCCTCCGCCTGGGCTTCACCGACCTCCTCGTTGCCTCCCACTCCGAGCTGGACCTCACCCGCCAGTCCTCCGTCGAGTCCTTCTTCCTCCTCCACCGCCCCCGCTTCGTCTTCCTCGCCGCCGCCAAGGTCGGCGGCATCCACGCCAACTCCCACTTCCCCGCCGACTTCATCTCCCTCAACCTCCAGATCCAGACCAACGTCATCCACGCCGCCTTCTCCTGCTCCTCCGTCCAAAAGCTCCTCTTCCTCGGCTCCTCCTGCATCTACCCCAAGCTCGCCCCTCAGCCCATCCCGGAATCGGCTCTGTTAACGGGCCCCCTCGAACCCACCAACGAGTGGTACGCCGTCGCCAAGATCGCCGGCATCAAGATGTGCCAGGCCTATCGGATCCAGCACGGCTTCGACGCCGTCTCCGCAATGCCCACCAACCTCTACGGCCAAAACGACAACTTCCACCCTGAGAACTCCCACGTGCTCCCCGCCCTCATCCGCCGCTTTCACGAGGCCAAGGTGAAGAATGCCGAACAGGTGGTGGTCTGGGGGTCCGGGTCGCCGCTGAGGGAGTTCCTGCACGTGGACGACCTGGCGGATGGGCTGGTGTTCGTGATGGAGAACTACTCCGGGGTGGAGCATGTGAATGTGGGGAGCGGGAAGGAGGTGACTATCAAGGAGCTCGCGGAGATGGTGAAGGAGGTGGTGGGGTTTCGAGGGGAACTGGTCTGGGACGCATCGAAGCCGGACGGGACGCCAAGGAAGCTGATGGACAGCTCGAAGTTGGCCGAGATGGGGTGGAGCGCCAAGATCGTGCTGAGGGAGGGTCTGGAGGAGACGTACAAGTGGTACGTGGAGAATGTGGCCAAGGAGCAGTGACTCAAGGCGAGCGATTCTTTCTGCGCTTTTTAGTTTGGTATCTTGATTGTTATTTGAGCTGTTATATTTGCCTATAGTTTAGTTGATTTATTTTAGGTTTAAGAAAGCTAATTTTTGTAGGCCTATTTGGGTGTGGAGAAAGACTACAAAGTTTTTACTCCTCCCCTCCCTCTGAGTTGAGGACCTTGAGGTAGTGTTATGCAGAGCTCTAGTTTGCAAGGCCGTACTTTGGAGTAATCTTTTGCTGTCATCTAAACTCCAAAATGGGTGTTGAATTTAGTATCAAGAGGTTGAATTGGAATTTAGATAAAGTGTATCTCTAAACTTCAAAAATGAAAGCCAAACAAGGCGTTATTATGAAATTGGAGTAAAATTTATATAAGTTTATGAAACCTTGGTTAACCTAAAATAACTCCAAAGCTAAACTGGCTCTTTGTATTATAGACATTGCCATACTTGACAAACTTAATAAGATTTCAATGCGTTCTTCTCTAGGTGTATTTTTTTTGTTCGAAATATAATTCAGTTCTAACTTTAATTGAGAGAATAGCCAAACGATTATACTATAGTTTCTAGTCCACAGAAGCGGTCTTGCTTTGAGGAGTTAGTCCTAGTTAATTATTTATTAACTTAACAATTAATTATGAGATAGAAGTCCTACTAGTAGTAGCACTTGGGAGTCATGCCACAGTGAGAGGGTTCAAGGTGACTTATAAGTGACTCTCGAATGAAATAAAGGAGTAGTGATACAATGTGAGTGATTTTTGGTGCTAATTTTGTTGGATATATGTATGCCCTAGAGGCCATTATGTGATAGTGGATGTATTTATACATGTATATATATATATATATATTCAGTGTACATTCTTGCTCGACATGATAGTATGCTATCTGGTTCTTCTTTATGTGACGTGTTGATTTGATCATGCTTTTATTCATTCATACATGTTGATAAAGCCCTGAGGATATATGCTTGACTACTGTGATTATGATGGAGATCATACTAGTGGGACATCTGTAGTTTATAAGCATATCCTGGAATGTCCCTAGTCGTAGGTGTATCGAGACGAGGCATCGATATACCAGAGTAGACTAGCGTATATGATACTAGACCCATATGATGGGCGATGGATGTTCCCACATTCATCGATGTTTGACATCGAGATCGTATACGGGTGCTCAGTGGTGACTGGGTACACTGGACGGACTCGCCGAGAACTCCTATATGGAATTATATCTATCGTCGGATAGAAGTTCTCAGGTGACACTGGTGCAGGTTAGTCTGTAGACCCGAGATCGTCATAGAGTCTTGTGTGTTCTCCCACTGTATTTTGGTTACCATCCTACCACGGCTCTACTGAGTCCTGCAAACAGGTGGCCGTTGGGTACAGTTCCGAGACACACGAAGGCGATGAGCGATAGGAGGGGTTTCGTCTCTCCCGGTATTGGGAGTTGATGCTGTGCTGTGCTCGACTGGCTATATCAGTAAGTCCCTGGCCAGGGCTGTTGGGATTTGCTGATAAGTGTTATCAGTAGTTTCTCGATCTGTTATAGACCTTTCATCGGCACGACTTATTGAGTTATTGGGGTCGACGTTACCATCCCTAGACTCGATATGCAGCATATCTGACGAAGAGACCGGACTGTACGATAGTGTTGCCGGTTGGCTCGACGGGAGTTGTAGCAGGTTCGCTTGTTCTCTTCTGATCGCTCAATACCCGGATGGCCGTTACGTTTAGCTGACCGCTTGCGGCTTGGGGGTGCTTGATATGATCATCACTTACTGCCGGCGTATTGACGAGTCTTAGAGTCCCACAAATGAGTTACCTAGTCCAGGTGAAACGTTGTGGTGCGCATATGCGATATGCGCATGGACCCGGTTAAAATGCGCGTATGAGATACCGTATATTAATCGGGCGGCTTGCTTTTGGTCGGGTCGTATGTGATATGACCGGGTTGATAAATCAAATGTTGATTTATCATTTAAATCATTAGTTTCTCACTTGAAATCCTTTCTTATCTTTATGTTGTATGCATGCATGTATGCACTCATTCTCATTCTTTCTCATTCATGCACATAGGATGTGCATGCACACATACATGCATACATAAAGGTTATCATGGTTGATTATATAGTAGATGGTGGCAATATAAGAGTCACACCTTTGTAAAATATTTTATGGATATTATTTATTTGGAAAAAGATAATTGAAATGGAAATTGTTTCATGGTTTATTGCTTTGACCTTGCCTTAACCCTTGGACTAACCATGATCTAATTTCTATGGTCATTTCTTTTCCAAACAAAATATCTAAGATATTTTACAACCATGGTTAAAGATGAGAGAGTGAAAATATATATTTTCATTTTCTCATTTTTATTTGTAAGCTTATCATTCTCTTGATATTTCTAAAAGGCATCATCTTCTTTTTCCTTGCTCTTTTGCTCTTTAGATTTCTCAAGTGAGCAAAACACTCACTAAGTTAGGATTTTGAAGTAAAAAAACCACCACAACACCATTCCACACAAGTCTTGCCCACTTGTGAAGAGTGTTAGCTTTATTTTCTTCTCTTGATATTGCGAAGTTACAAGCTTGGACAAAGCGGACTCCGGGTGGATCATCGTGGACCTAGAGGAGTTCAAGAGGACCTTTTCCAAACTCCAAGTAGCCGAGGAGTCTAGCGTAGGGAGTTACAAAGGTTGTACTCTCAAAACCCTAACTTTATCTACTTGTGATGATGTGTTGATTTAGAAACCCTAAAATTCTAGTGATGATTCTTTGTATGTTCACTTAGCACCTTAAAAATCTAATTTTTGGTACATGTGATGCTTCCAAACCCTTCATGAGGTGCTACGTAAACCTAACATTGGTATCAGAGCCGACCTAGAACTTTTGGCGTCGCTTTAACGAAGTTAAAACTCCGATCGAACCGAAAAATACGGATTTTTAGCACTCTCTGGACAATTTTTCAAAACTGTTATTTTTCAGAATTAAAAATATGTAAAAAATTCAGCAGGGAATTATAAGAGGAGTTGTAAAAAACGAAGCCCTAATCCTTATACCCCACCGCGGAACCGCGGCCAAAGCTTGCTTGGGCCGCGGCTCCGTGGCCGTACAGACCTATTAAGGCCTCGTTTTTATACAGTGATCTTGTTGTCTGCTTGTGTATATTTTTGGGTATTTTTAATCTGAATCTAGTGTTGTATGTTCTGGAGATTGTTTTGGATTCTACGATTCGATCGGAATTTTAATTTCGTGCCTTTTTCCGGGTAATTTAGAAAGTGTTGAAATATTCGAACGAGTATCATTAACTCACCTTTTCACGGGGTTTAAATCTTTCGGAAATATCTGCAAGTTTTTTTTTGTGGTGGACCCTCTAGAAGACAACAAACCTTAACTCGATTATGTGACTGTCTTGAACTGCTTTTTGAACCTTAGGGTTTGAGGCAGTACGGCGTGCCACATGTGAGGCGTTGGCTTGACCCTTTTACTGCTGAACCGCTACTACTGTGACACATTTCGAGTTTTTTGAACTCCGCTCAAGTGTTGAGCTTTAGGGAATTTTTGGGTATTTGATTATTCGTTCGAAAACTTTTATACTGTCTATTTATCTGGAATGCGATACAATATGTGGAATTCATATAGTTAGGCATGAAATACGAAGTATGTGATATTTCGCATTTACGATGTCTAAAGAGAATGTGGATTCCAAATATTGTAGTTTTACACTTTCTTTTCTGTGACCGTAAGTGTAGTATGTCACATACTTACTTACGTTGATGATATGTGATATTATGTCACATACTTACTATACATCAACGACAATCGGGGTACGCATACTTACTTACGTTGATGATATATGATATTATGTATTGCTGAGATATGATGTGCAGGATTGTCGCGATTGAATAGCCCGGGTTTTTTTATGTGAGATGAGAGTTTTATTTTTCATTCATGTAAAATTCAAATGTAATGTAATATTCTTTTATTTTGGGGCACTGCCGGGTTGAGGTTGATGTCACCAGTGTTGTATATTATTTACTTTTCCGTATTAGGATAGACCCAAAGAGGGGAGCACAAGTGACCGGGTTATGGGGTTCAGTGGGAGGCCATCTCGAGGAGTCGAGACCTGGTCTCCTAAACTCCAGGTTTGGTAGGGTCGCTTGCCGCTCTCGTAGGGGTCTAGGGGTGTGGGCTTGGCTATTCATCGCGACTGTGGAATCTATATTTTCTATTATTGCCTAATATTAAATACGGACGTCCTAGTATATCCCACATTATATATATGTTTCTGCTGCCTGTGTTCTGTGATATCTGAGACGAATGATATATTATATATGAGATATATAGTAGACGTTGCTTATGTTTTACACCCGCGCTAGTCCAGTCCCGGTATGCCGTTAGTTAAGTAACCTAACGGTGCATAACGGAACATTGCGGCGAATGCGGATGTCATAAGCGTACGTGTTATTTTCGTTTCATTTCTGTGATTGGTTTAAGGACTTAAATGATGGTACTACATTAATATGATTAATGTAAAGAAAATAAACCTAAAAAGATGTTGTAGAATCGGATTTGAAAACCACTTGTCTCTTTATGAAAAAGCTACTTTTCAAAATTGCGGAGCACAAGCCACTCCTTTTGAAAACCATTTGATTCTACGACGATATCAAGTTCAAAGCGTTAAAGATTTTCTTAAAAATTATCCGCAACCCTCCGTCATTTTAGGAAGTAGAGTACTTAGTATTCGTGCTACGTTTGTTGACTTTAGTTAAGGCGTAATGTACGGTAGCTAAGTGATGTCTTCCTACACTGCATATGATGCAGATTAATTAGGACATTCATACGACTTTGTTGACCATAGTTAAGGGTCATATGGGTGGGTCTAATTGATCAAGAAATGACGGGTAGAACTTGACTGGTACTTATGATTTGTTGACCATAGTTAAGGTCATATGTACTAGGGGTAAAAATCATATCGGGAATTTCAAGTGTTGAGATTTGTAATGAGATTGCATACCTTCCATATGATGGTTGGATCCCGATCCCATTGTGGGCAATAGTTGCTCCCAGGAGAGTTTTACAGTTTACAATTAGTCAACTCATTAGGTGTCTAGAAAGGTGTTAACGGGGCTACGCCTATGGGAAAACGAGGTTTACTTTAATTAGGTCCGTGCGAAAGCACGGGGAACCTCCCTCAAGTGCCGACACTGGCCGGGCTGAACGGTTAGCGAAGTTGTAGACTGTAATTAATCTTGGCTAGTTTTCTTTATAAGATTTGAAAGAAAAACTCGATTAAAGCAGTGGGAAATATCGATTAGACAAGATAATAACCAATCTGATCTTTGCAAGAGCTTTCGTTGAGTGTATTCTTTTCTCTCTCTTAATGGCAGATACCAATGACTGGATTCAAGCTTTTACTTGATAAAAACAAACTGAATGGGACCAATTATAAAGACTGGCTGGGGAATCTGAAAATTGCCTTGACTTATGATAAAGTATCATATGTCCTCACGGCTTCAGCCCCGCCCGTCCCAGGACCAAAATCTTCAGTTGCGGACAAAGAAGTCCGCAAGACATGGGAAGCTGACTGTGCCACGGCCAAATGCCTCACGCTTGCATCGATGGACAACACACATCAAAAGCAGCACGAGAATATGGATATTCATGATATATTCCTTCATACAAAGAAGTTGTATGGAGAGCAATCCCGCGTATTACGATACGAAGCATCAAAGAAATTGTTTCAGATGCGAATGACCCCTGGCACATCGGTAGGAGACCATGTTCTGAAGATGATAGCTCTCATAGAAGAGCTTGAGGACCTTGGATGGACGATGGACAACGAACAATATACGGATATTATTCTGCAGTCCCTCCCCTCCACCTTTGCTCAGTTCATAGTTAACTTCAACATGCACACCATGGAGAGGGAACTACATGAACTCTTTAATATGTTAAGGAGTGCAGAGAGCACACTGAAATCAGTGAAAACTCCCGTTATGACTGTTGGACAATCTTCCTCTTCTCGCCCAAAGGCTAAGGCCAAGGAAAAGAAAAAGAACAAGCCCACCAATCCTAAGGGTGGAGTTAAAAAGGTGAAGGGAAAGGACAAGTTCAAAGCTGGAGACTCGGGGAAAGGGGAATGTTTTCATTGCCACAAGACATGACATTGGAAGCGCAACTGTACGGAGTACTTAAATTTTAAGAAGAAGCATGAGGATGCTTCCGCTTCAGGTGTGTTTGTGACAGAAAACTGTTTTTTAATAAACTCTGCTTCCTGGGTATTAGATACCGGTTCAGGTTCTCACATTTGCAATTATATGCAGGGGCTGAGAAATAGCAAGGTTTTGAAGACAGGTGACCATACTCTCCGCGTTGGAAATGGTTCCAATGTACATACAGTCGCAGTAGGAGAGTATCACTTGGGGTTGCCATCTGAGTGTATATTGGTTTTGAACCCATGTTATTTTGTACCAAGTATGCTTTGTAATATAATATCTGTTTCTTTGTTAGACAATGAAGGATATAATTTTGTATTGCAGAACAATGTTATGAACATTCACCTGAATCAAATGTTGGTTGGGTATGGTACACTTAATAACGGGATATACGTCCTAAATCAACACACAGTTTTCAGCATACAACACACTAATAAAAGAAAACTTTCAGAAATAAATGAAGCTTTTCTTTGGCACTGTAGACTTGGTCACATTAACGAAACAAGACTAAACAAGTTACACAAAGATGGATATTTAAACCATTTTGAATATAAATCTTATTGTTGGATATATGTATGCCCTAGAGGCCATTATATGATAGTGGATGTATCTATACATGTATATATATATATTCAGTATGCATTCTTGCTCGACATGATAGTATACTATCTGGTTCCTCTTTATCTGACATGTTGATTTGATCATGCTTTTATTCATTCATACATGCTGATAAAGCCCTGAGGATATTGGCTTGACTACTCTGATTATGATGGAGATCATACTAGTGGGACATCTGTAGTCTATAAGCATATCCTGGAAAGTCCCTAGTCATAGGTATATCGAGACGGGACATTGATATATCAGAGTAGACTAGCGTATATGATACTAGACCCATACGATGGGCGATGAATGTTCCCACATTCATCGATGTTTGACATCAAGATCATATACGGGTGCTCAGTGGTGACTGGGTACACTGGACGGACTCACCGAGAACTCCTATATGGAATTATATCTATCGTCGGATAGCAGTTCTCAGGTGACATTGGTACAGGTTAGTCTGTAGACCCGAGATCGTCATAGAGTCTTGTGTGTTCTCCCACTGTATTTTGATTGCCACCCTACCACGGCTCAACTGAGTCGTGCAAACAGACGGCCGTTGGGTACAGTCCCGAGACACACGAAGGCAATGAGCGATAGAAGGGGTTTCGTCTCTCCCGATATTGGAAGTTGATGCTGTGCTGTGCCCGACTGGTTATATCAGTAAGTTCCTGGCTAGGGCTGCTGAGATTTGCTGATAAGTGTTATCAGTAGTTTCTCGATCTGTTATAGATCATTCACCGGCACGACTTATTGAGTTATTGGGGTCGACGTGACCATCCTTTGGCTCGATATGCAGCATATCTGACGAAGAGACCGGACTGTACGGTAGTGTTGCCGGTTGGCTCGACGGGAGTTGTAGCAGGTTCGCTTGTTTTCTTCTGATCGCTCAATACCCGGGTGGCCGTTACGTTTAGCTGACCGCTTGCGGCTTAGGGGTGCTTGATATGATCATCACCCACTGCCGGCGTATTGACGAGTCTTAGAGTCCCACAAAGGAGTTACCTAGTCCAGGCGAAACGTTGTGGTGCGCGTATGCGATATGCGTATGGACCCGATTAAAATGCGCGTATAGGATACTGTATATTGATCGGGCGGCTTGCTTTTGGTGGGGTCATATGTGATATGGCCGGATTGATAAATCAAGTGTTGATTTATCATTTAACCATTAGTTTTCTCACTTGAAACCTTTTCTTGTACATGTTGTATGCATGCATGCATGTATGCTTTCTTTCTTTTAGTTTCATGCACATATGGATGTGCATACACACATACATATACATGCATCATCCTTCAAGGTTGCTTATACATGGAATATGATGGTAATATAAGACTCACACCATGGTTTTTAATATGGATTATTATTGTATTTATATTAAAACAAAAAGGAAAGAAAAAGGGTTAATTATTGGATTGTTTCTACACTCTTCTTCATCTTACCATGCTCACCCACTCTTTAACCCTTGGTTATTTTTCCGTAGGTGTTTTAAACTATGATACAATAATATCTTCATATTCTAACCATGGTTTGAGATGAGAAGAAATAAATAAATAAATATATATATATATATATTCATTTCTTTTCTAAGGTTAATCTTTTCTCTTCTTCAAAAGAAAAGCCATCATCTTCCTCCTTCCTTTGCTCTCTAGTTTCTTCTAGTGAGCAAAACACACATCAAGAAAGGTTTTTGAAGTGAGAATTAGAACCACAACATCATTCTACACAAGTTTAGCCTACTTGTTTAGAGTGTTCTCTTCATTTCTCCTCTTGAAAAGTGAAGTTGCAAGCTTGGACTAGGAGCTTCGGATGGATCGTCGTGGACGCTAGAAGACATCAAGCGAACCCTCCTCCAACCCTCAAGTGACCAAGAAGTCCAGCGTAGGGAGCTACAAAGGTTGTACTCTCAAAACTCTAACCTTTTGTCGCTTGAAAAATCATGAAACCCTAATTTTCTAGGATCGATCCTATGTATGCTTGCTTAGCATCATAAAAACTTGAACTTTGTGACATGTGATGCTTCCAAACTCTACATAGGGTGCTAGGTAAACCTAACACTTATGCGACTTCCCAGTCTTGTATCAAGGGTAAAATGACCAAAACTCCGTTTATCGGACACGGAGAAAGAGCTGCCGAGCTCCTAGGACTCATACATAGTGATGTATGTGGACCAATGTCTACACAGGCAAGAGGCGGTTTTTCGTACTTCATTACTTTCACTGACGATTTCTCAAGATTCGGTCATGTATTTTTATTAAAGCACAAATCCGAAGCTTTTGAGAAATTCACTGAATATAAATAAGAAGTAGGAAAACAAACCGGCTTGAGTATCAAAATGATTCGATCAGATCGAGGTGGGGAGTACCTCAGTACAGAATTTACAAACTTCCTAAAAGAGAATGGGATTCTCTCTCAGCTCACTCCTCCTTACACACCACAGCACAACGGCGTGTCTGAATGATGGAATCGGACCCTATTAGATATGGTCCGTTCCATGATGAGTGATGCTGAGTTACCTGTCTCATTTTGGGGGCATGCATTGGAGACTGCAGCGTTTCTTTTGAACAGGGTTCCAACCAAAACCGTGTCTACCACGCCATATGAGATATGGCATGGAAAGAGACCATCTCTTAAGAGAATTAAGATTTGGGGTTGCCCGGCTTATGTTAAAAAGCAGAATCCGGACAAACTCGAGACACGGTTAGTCATGTGTAACTTTGTAGGATATCCAAGGAACTCTTATGGATATCTATTCTACCACAAGAAGGAACAAAAGGTGTTTATTTCTCAATATGCCACATTCTTAGAAAAAGAGATTTTCACAGATAAAGATGATGGCAAGGTAATAGATCTAGAAGAGGTTCTAGAGACACAAACTACAAATGACGACTTGGTTGAACCGGCTGTTGCAATAGAAACTGAAGAATCTCGGCCACTCCGTAGGTCTGGTAGGACTTCTCGCCCACCGGAGAGGTACTACGGTTTCCTCATTGATGGTGACAGAGAAGACTGCATCATGGAGGATGATGATCCTACCAGTTTTCAGCAAGCTATCACGAGTGGAGATTCTGTGAAGTGGCTGGATGCCGTGAGATCCAAAATGGAGTCTATGTACACCAATAAAGTATGGATTTTGGATGTTGTACCCCCTGGGGTAAAACCTGTAGGGTGCAAATGGATCTTTAAAAGAAAGATTGGTGTAGATGGGCAGGTAGAGACCTATAAGGCAAGACTTGTGGCGAAGGGTTTTCGTCAAAGACCAGGTTTGGACTATGACGAGATTTTTTCGCCCGTAGCCATGCTTAAATCCATTCGGATCCTACTTGCTATTGCTGCTCACTACGACTATGAAATCTGGCAGATGGACGTTAAAACGGCATTTCTAAATGGGGATTTAGAAGAATGCGTTTATATGGATCAGCCGGAGGGCTTCATTGACAGTAGGAGCAGCGGGAAAGCATGTAGATTGCTTAAATTCATATATGGGTTAAAGCAGGCATCACGGAGTTGGAACATCTGTTTCGATGATGTTATCAAAGAGTTTGATTTCATCAAAAATCCAGATAAACCTTGTGTTTATAAGAAGGCTGTAGGGAGAGCTGTCACATTCCTCGTATTGTACGTGGATGACATTCTTCTGATAGGAAATGACATTCCTATGTTACAGTCGGTCAAATCTTTCTTATCACTAAGGTTCTCCATGAAGGACTTGGGTGATGCCACATACATCCTGGGCATTAGGAGCTATAGGGATAGATCCAAGAGGTTGTTGGGATTGTCCCAAACCAGGTACATTAACACCATCCTAAAAAGATTTAGTATGGAAGACTCCAAGCGGGGTGCCTTACCCGCTTGCCATGGGGTCACTCTCTCCAAGGAATCTTGCCCAAAGACCGATGAAGAGAGAGCTCGCATGAGCATTATACCCTATGCTTCGGCAGTAGGATCTATAATGTATGCGATGTTATGTACACGCCCAGATGTAGCTTATGTACTTAGTGTTGTAAGCAGGTATCAATCCAACCCAGGGAAGAATCACTGGATAGCTGTGAAGAACATTCTTAAGTACTTACGAAGGACTAAAGAATTGTTCTTGGTGTATGGTAATGGAGATCTCCAAATGGAGGCCTTTACCGATTCGAGCTTCCAGAGCGATAAGGACGACAGTAAATCTATCTCTTGGTTTGTATTTACCCTCAATAGAGGGGCGGTAAGTTGGAAGAGTTCCAAACGGGATACCGTTGCAGACTCTACGATGGAAGCTGAGTACATTGCTGCGAATGATGCCGCCAAGGAAGCCGTCTGGATGAGGAAGTTCGTCTCGGAGCTAGAAGTAGTTCCAACCATTATTGATCCAATACCATTGTATTGTGATAATAATAGGGCTATGGCGTTACCCAAGGAGCCCAGGTCCCATCAGCGATCCAGACACATCCTGAGGCGCTTTCATTTGATCCGGGAGATTATAGATCGCCGCGAGATCGAGATTAAGAGAGTAGACACAAAGAATAACGCCGCGGATCCACTCACCAAGGCCCTCCCTCAGCCGCAGCATGAGCGACTTTTTGAGATGTTGGGTATGAGATACGCCAATAACTGGCCTTAGTGCAAGTGGGAGATTGTTGGATATATGTATGCCCTAGAGGCCATTATGTGATAGTGGATGTATTTATACATGTATATATATATTCAGTGTACATTCTTGCTCGACATGATAGTATGCTATCTGGTTCTTCTTTATCTGACATGTTGATTTGATCATGCTTTTATTCATTCATACATGTTGATAAAGCCCTGAGGATATAGGCTTGACTACTGTGATTATGATGGAGATCATACTAGTGGGACATCTGTAATTTATAAGCATATCCTGGAATGTCCCTAGTCGTAGGTGTATCGAGACGGGGCATCGATATACCAGAGTAGACTAGCGTATATGATACTAGACCTATATGATGGGCGATGGATGTTCCCACATTCATCGATGTTTGACATCGAGATCGTATACAGGTGCTCAGTGGTGACTGGGTACACTGGACGGACTCGCCGAGAACTCCTATATGGAATTATATCTATCGTCGGATAGCAGTTCTCAGGTGACACTGGTGCAGGTTAGTCTGTAGACCCGAGATCGTCATAGAGTCTTGTGTGTTCTCCCACTGTACTTTGATTACCACCCTACCACGGCTCTACTGAGTCGTGCATGCAGGTGGCCGTTGGGTACAGTCCCAAGACACACGAAGGCGATGAGCGATAGGAGGGGTTTCGTCTCTCCCGGTATTGGGAGTTGATGCTGTGCTGTGCTCGACTGGCTATATCAGTAAGTCCCTGGCCAGGGCTGTTGGGATTTGCTGATAAGTGTTATCAGTAGTTTCTCGATCTGTTATAGACCTTTCATCGGCACGACTTATTGAGTTATTGGGGTCGACGTGACCATCCCTTGGCTCGATATGCAGCATATCTGATGAAGAGACCGGACTATACGGTAGTGTTGCCGGTTGGCTCGACGGGAGTTGAAGCAGATTCGCTTGTTCTCTTCTGATCGCTCAATACCCGGGTGACCGTTACGTTTAGCCGACCGCTTGCGGCTTGGGGTTGCTTGATATGATCATCACCCACTGCCGGCGTATTGACGAGTTTTAGAGTCCCACAAAGGAGTTACCTAGTCCAGGCGAACCGTTGTGGTGCGCATATGCGATATGCGCGTGGACCGGTTAAAATGCGCGTATGAGATACCGTATATTAATCGGGCGGCTTGCTTTTGGTCGGGTCGTATGTGATATGACCGGGTTGATAAATCAAGTGTTGATTTATCATTTAAACCATTAGTTTTCACGTGAAATCCTTTCTTATCTTTATGTTGTATGCATGCATGTATGCACTCATTCTCATTCTTTCTCATTCATGCACATAGGATGTGCATGCACACATACATGCATACATAAAGGTTATCATGGTTGATTATATAGTAGATGGTGGCAATATAAGAGTCACACCTTTGTAAAATATTTTATGGATATTATTTATTTGAAAAAAGATAATTGAAATGGAAAGTGTTTCATGGTTTATTGCTTTGACCTTGCCTTAACCCTTGGACTAACCATGATCTAATTTCTATGGTCATTTCTTTTCCAAACAAAATATCTAAGATATTTTACAACCATGGTTAAAGATGAGAGAGTGAAAATATATATTTTCATTTTCTCATTTTTATTTGTAAGCTTATCATTCTCTTGATATTTCTAAAAGGCATCATCTTCTTCTTCCTTGCTCTTTTGCTCTCTAGATTTCTCAAGTGAGCAAAACACTCACCAAGTTAGGATTTTGAATTGAGAAAAGGCACCACAACACCATTCTACACAAGTCTTGCCCCACCTGTGTAGAGTGTTAGCTTCATTTTCTTCTCTTGATCTTGCGAAGTTACAAGCTTGGACAAAGCGGGCTCCGGGTGGATCATCGTGGACCTAGAGGAGTTCAAGCGGACCTTTTCCAAACCCCAAGTAGCCGAGGAGTCTAGCGTAGGGAGCTACAAAGGTTGTACTCTCAAAACCCTAGTTTTATCTACTTGTGATGATGTGTTGTTTTAGAAACCCCAAAATTCTAGTGATGATTCTTTGTATGTTCACTTAGCACCTTAAAAATCTAATCTGTGGTACATGTGATGCTTCCAAACCCTTCATGAGGTGCTAGGTAAACTTAACAAATTTAAATACAGGCCCTCGTTGGTATTTGAATCGTTATTATATTCGCAGATTTTGTATTTTAGTTGATGAAGTTAAGGTTTATGGTGCGTAGGACATGAATGGATTAGCTTTGATTTGATATCTGATATGCATATAAGAATTTATGCAAGTTACTTTCTTAGTTGTGTACAAATTGGTATATGTTACAAAAACAATTTGACCGCAATGTGTTTCCTTGATGCATATCTTGTTGGGAACAAAATTCAACTCCACACCTATCTGGGGGAAGTGAACCGATCAAATTATAGTTAAATAGAAACAATGTCAATAGAATAATCAAATAGGAATACTATCTGATACAACAAGAGTTGTCTTTATTTGAGAAGTTGGAATCAGAGTCGGTTTTGTGCTGATTATAATTAACAATTCCCTAGAACGACTACTAGTAGTGGTAATTGTAGTCGTGTCATAGTTTTAGTTGAGAGAGGGGTTGAGGGAGACTTACATGCAGTAGATAGTTGGAGAATGTAGCGAAACAGCGATTCAAGTGAGTGATTGGTTCTTATATTTATGATCATAACTTTAGTTATTCGATTCAAGGTTTATATTGCTTAAGAAATATATAGTTTAGCATTGATGAATGATATCGTAATTTCTAATTTAGATGTTGTGCAAGTTTCTTTCTTATATGTAATTAGTTAATTACAATTATTGTTATATGTGACAAATATAATAAGGTTTCATTATTTCTTCTTTTCTTGATGCAATGTGCAATAAAATTGTTAGTGTGTTTGGAAATGACAAAAAAAATTTGTTAAGTTTTGTTTATGTGCTTTTTTCTCGTAGGAGACTTTGGTTATATAAATGTTCTATTGCTTCCTCCATGACGTCATGGGGGCTTGTTATGGAGGGTACACAATTGAGCTTAAACCCCCAAAAGTTGAATTTTACGTCACATTGTTGTTTATACAAGGGAATTGAGACTTCAAGTTGGTTTCTTTTGTCATTTGCTTTACTAGTGGAGCTTATCTGAAAATCCGTGCCTTCAATGAAAGATATGAAGAGATTTCATATTTTAAGGTGTCTATTTTAACCAATCCTAGTAATTCTAAAATTTCCAGATGTTCTAAGTTTGTACTTTGTTCACTTTCTTTGTAATTTTGGTATGAAAATAATGTGTTCTGACTAAACATTTTCCTTAAAATTGTAGGTATGGTTTCCCAATTCTAACTCTAAGATGTAGTGAGCCTTCAGGTCTTAAAAGGTTCGATCCACAAACCATATATAAATCATTCCATATATCTCTCACCCTTATTGAACTCTCAACCTGTTCAAGATCTTGACGAATTTACCTGGTTTAGTGTTATCATAATGCAGCAAGCACCTTTGTGGTTATTGTAGAGGCTTAGGCTCGCAAGTCGCAACTATCCTCTAACTACTTATCTTTGTGTATTAGGGGTTAACTATTTGCCATTTACTATGTTTGTAGTATCAACTGAGCTAATTACTAAATCGAATGGGTATCTGTTGATGTTAATTACTTGGTATGTTGTCCTCAGTTGCAAGTTGCAAGCAACTCTCTTTTAACATGTACACCTTCTAAGGATCAGATCCTAAATCTTGATGAATTTTACCTTTTAAAATCATATTATCTTGTGAAGGGGTAGCCCCACTAGATCTCCCTGGTAAAGTTGAGTACTCAAAATTAGCTAGGACCGACATATAAGAGTATTCACTGCCTTATAATCAGATACTGACGCGGGTTGGATCGCGTCAAGATGTTACCTTCCGTTGATCTGCTGATGGCGGCGATGGACGGCTGAGATTGGATTTGGAGGCTGGCTACTGAATCGTGTGGATCTCACTGGGTTTGAGGTTGTTGTTGCCGAGCTACCTGCAAGGAAGTCCTAGGGTGGTTGTACCACCGAGGACCCTCCGACGGTCAAGTTAGAGAGGAAAGCCGAGCAGAGTAACGACTTAGTGAATGGAAAAATGATTTACTTGAATCGTCTGAAGGAGGGGTTTAAATAGTGGTGGCAGTAGGCAGGCGGGTGCATGAATCACGCCGGCCGTTACGCTCCCGACGTCATGCCCGCATGATGGGCGGGATCTCCCATTAATGGCGAGACAGGCTCGTTAATGGAGGATCGTGATGGCGTGGAACGCGGGACATGGCCGGCGGATATCTCGCGCATGGCGAGATTCGCAGGATGGCGGTTGCGCCTGCGAGTGGTGCCATTGGTCGGTTGATAAGACCGAGAAAGATGAGCTCGGCGGGAGAGCTCGGGAACGAGCGGGAGGCCGAGCTATCTTGGTTTTGCTAGAGCTCGGAGGCGAGCTGAGAGGGCCGAAGAGGCCAGTTGTGCAGGGGGCTCGGAGGAGAGCTGAGAGGGCCGAGGAGGCCAGTTGTGCAGGGGGCTCGAAGACAAGCCAAAGGTTGTCTGTAGGACGGGCATAGGAGCGGCCTGGTTGGCCACTGCGGGTCTTTTCTTGCATGCTCTGGGACACGTCATCTGCCACGTGACGCTATCTGAAAGATCACCGATATCGAGCATCATCATTAGCCCCTTACTCTTGTCCTGACCAGCTGACGGGTCGGGCCGAGAGTGGTCTGCCGGGTCACCCGAGGGCAATCTGTCGTATTGTCTTGGCGTCGTCAGCGGATCAGGGGCCAGATCTCGCATTAAAGAGGATGCGCCGGATCGTGCGTACGATCACCGAAGCGACAACCCACGTGTCGGGTGCTAGTTGGCTGATGCGACGGGCCGCAGGTTTGGGTGCGGCCAATGTGCGCATGACAGGTGGAGCGATGGTGGCCGTTGAGTGCGAAGGGTCGTTTTGGCGGGAGACGACTGTCGCCGTTGGATGTGTCATGTCGCCGTTGGATGTGTCATGCCGGCTGCTATAAATAGAGGTGGGGTCCACATGAGGGCCTGTTCGTCTTCATAATTTCCTCGTCTTTGGTCTTGTTAGCTCGGCGCTCTCTTTTTTAGGTCGAATCTCTGCTTTTCCCCTTCTGAGGACCTATCCTCTCAATCAGGTTAGATATCTTCTTCTGAAGAGATTGTAGAAATAGATCGGGTATAGTCTAGGGAGCCCCCCGTAGGTTCTTCCTTTTCTTTCTTCTCCTTCTGAGTCGAGCCTGTCTCTCCCTTTGGCAGAACAAATGGATCGATCCAGGACTTCTGGTGCCTTCGGTGCTCTGTCCCAGAGGGAGGCCGGCGGTGCGGCCGCGCCTCTGGCTGACCCGAGCCCCGCACCAAATGCGCCGCCGCTGGCGGGACCATCTGCCTCGTCACAAGCTCCTGATGATTGCCCTGGCGGCGGCCAGAGGTGTCCGCGGGTTCCCGAGTCCCGGACGAGGGATGCAGGAGAGGACGAAGACGGGGTTCCTCTTAAGAGGAAGAGGACGGTCTCTCGCGTGCCACCGACGGAGATTCCTGAGGGGATTCCTGTGCAGGAGAGGGACGTCCATTTCGTAGTGCCGTCCGGGCTTTCCGTTGCTGCCAGCCAGCCTGCTGGTATGGAAGAGTCAGCCGGGGGCAAGATTCCGCGAGGGACCCTGAGGGCCCAAATGGCGGTTATAGCTCAGGAGACGGTGCAGGTATGTACTTCCTCATGTGTTATTTCGAGCGCCCTTTCTTTAGTTTGAGCGTCTTTAAGTCTCTTTGCTGTTTTTCGCCAGGTCCCTCAGCACTGCGCCCTCGTTACTTGCATGGAGACCGAGGGGCTATCCATGCCACGAGGTCGGCGGGAGAGTCTTCTTCGGAGGTCGAGAATCTGCGACTTGAGCTGCGCCTGGAGAGGGAGAGGATGGCCGTCCTTGAAGCCCGATCAGCTGCCGCGGAGCTCGCCGTCTCAAAGTTCCGGGAGTCCTATCACCGCCTAAATGAGTCCCACCGAGTCATCGAGGCGAAGTTGGTGGAACTGGCCGATCGCTTTGCAGCCATGAAGAGGGCGGGGGATGCCAGCAGACGGGATGCCGAGGTGGCGCTTCAGGCGGCGGAGGTTGCCGAGATTTGGGCTAGAAAGGCGGTGACTGATTACAAGGGGTCGGACCAGTTTTACGTCGACCTCGGCGAGGCCTCCGCCATTGCCTGGAACAAACCTCTTGATGCCGTCAAGGATCAGTTTCCGGGGTTTGCTGACGGTGAGCTCCGTGCTCGGGTCCTACTTTCGGTGGTCATGCCTCCGGTTGATGGTGATGAGGGAGGTGAGGTGTAGGCGGGGCCTGCGGCCCGAACTTTTTAGTTTTTCCTCCTCTCTTTTTTGTAAGCCTCCGGGTAATTTGATAAGGCTGGGGGGCCACAATACCCCTGTAAAGACTTTTGGCTTCATGAATAGAAACTTTTTGCAGTAGTATTTGCGCGCGTATTTTCCTTTGTCGGTAAACACTTGTATTTGCACAGTACTGCCTTCGTGTTAGGCCTGTTTTTCGTCTAGCGATCACACATCGAGTTGAATCTGTTCACTTGCCAAGTGTGCAAAGACCGGTGGGGAGACGGCATCTCCATGGCCCCGAAGTCGAGGTGGAGATCGCTTAGACGTAGATAGACCGGATGCCTTTCAGTGAGAGCTTTTTTCCTTAGTCAAGGGCCGAGCAGGGTAGCTGCCCGGTGCCTCTTGGCGAGGGCATTGATATCTGGCGTTGTGGGTAGGAAGCTACTAGCCAGGGATAGCCGAGCAGGGTGGCCGCTCGGTTGCCTCTTTGTGAGGGCTTTGATCAATGGCGTCGTGGGGTAGGGAGCTACCGGCTAGGGATAGTCGAGCAGGATAGTCGCTCGGCTGCCTCTTGGTGAGGGCTTTGATCCCTGGTGCTGTGGGTAAGGAGCTACCGGCCAGGGATAGTCGAGCAGGGTAGCCGCTCGGCTGCCTTTTGGTGAGGGGTTTGATCCCTGGCGCTGTGGGTAAGGAGCTACCCGCCAGGGATAGCCGAGCAGGGTAGCCGCTCGGCTGCCTCTTGGTGAGGGCTTTGATCCCTGGCGCTGTGGGTAAGGAGCTACCCGCCAGGGATATCCGAGCAGGGTAGCCGCTCGGCTGCCTCTTGATGAGGGCTTCGATCCCTGGCGCTGTGGGTAAGGAGCTACCAGCCAGGGATAGCCGAGCAGGGTAGCCGCTCGGCTGCCTCTTGATGAGGGCTTCGATCCCTGGCGCTGTGGGTAAGGAGCTACCAGCCAGGGATAGCCGAGCAGGGTAGCTGCTCGGCCGCCTCCTCGTGAGGGCTTAGATCCCTGGCGTTGAGGGTAAGGAGTTGCCAGCCAGGGATGACCGAGCAGGGTAGCCGCTCGGCCGCCTCTTGATGAGGGCTTTTGATCCTTAGCGCGGGAGGGGCCGTAAGAGGCCTACTAAGGACGGGCCGAGCAGGGTTATTGTTCGGTGCCTCTTGGCGAGGGCTTTGATCCCTGGCGTTTTGGGGTAGGGAGTTACTGGCCAGGGATAACCGAGCAAGGGAGGGCCCGGTTGTCTCTTGGCGAGGGCTTTTGATCCTTAGCGCGGGTGGGGCCGTGAGAGGCCTACTAAGGACGGTTCGAGCAGGGTTACCACCCGGTGCCTCTTGGCAAGGGCTTTGATCCTTAAGGACGGGCGGAGCAGGGTTACTGCCCGGTGCCTCTTGGTGAGGGCTTTGATCCCTGGCGTTTTAGGGTAGGGAGCTACCGGTCAGGGATAACCGAGCAAGGGCGGGCCCGGTTGCCTTTTGCTATGGCTTTTGATCCTTAGCGCGGGAGGGGTCGTAAGATACTAAGGACGGGCCGAGCAGGGTTACTGCCAGGTGTCTTTTGGCGAGGGCTTTGATCCTTAAAGACGGGCGGAGCAGGGTTACTGCTCGGTGCCTCTTGGCGAGGGCTTTTGATCCCCGGCGTTGTGGGGTAGAGAACTACCAGCTAGGGATAGACGAGCAGGGTAGCCGCTCGGCTGCCTCTTGGTGAGAGCTTTGATCTCTAGCGTTGAGGGTAAGGAACTACCAGCCAAGGATAGCCGAGCAGGGTAGCCGCTCGGCTGCCTCTTAGTGGGGGCTTTGATCCCTGGTGTTGAGGGTAAGGAGTTACCAGCCAGGGACGATCGAGCAGGGTAGCCGCTCGGCCGCCTCTTGATGAGGGCTTCAATCCCTGGCGTTGCGGGTAAGGAGTTACCAGCCAGGGATAGCCAAGCAGGGTAGCTGCTCGGCCGCCTCCTCGTGAGAGCTTGGTTCCCTGGCGTTGAGGGTAAGGAGTTACCAACCAGGGATAGCCGAGCAGGGTAGCCGCTCGACTGCCTCTTGGTGAGGGCTTGATCCCTGGCGTTGAGGGTAAGGAACTACCAATCAGGGATAGCAGAGTAGGGTAGCTGCTCGGCAGCCTCCCCGTAAGGGCTTGATCCCTGGCATTGCGGGTAAGGAGTTACCAGCCAGGGATAGTCGAGCAGGGTAGCCGCTCAACTGCCTCTTGGTGAGGGGTTTGATCCCTGGCGTTGAGGGTAAGGAACTACCAACCAGGGATAGCAGAGTAGGGTAGCTGCTCGGTCGCCTCCCCGTAAGGGCTTGATCCCTGGCATTGCGGGTAAGGAGTTACCAGCCAGGGATAGTCGAGCAGGGTAGCCGCTCGACTGCCTCTTGGTGAGGGCTTTGATCCCTGGCGTTGAGGGTAAGGAGTTACTAGCAGGGATGACCGAGCAGGGTAGCTGCTCGGCCGCCTCCCCATGAAGTTCTGTCCGACCTTCCCGGTGTAAGTATGGGGAATAGGGACAGTCACGGGTAACACGTGTAACGAACGCGTGGGGGAGGTGAAACGTCGGGCCGCGTCGTTTCGATTTCGCCAAGAAAGGCTCGAGGCTTGCCGCGTGGCGGCACAGTTGTGGGTGAAACGGGTGACTGTTGGATTCTCGAGGGCACAGCAGGCTATAAAGCGGAGGGAGCGTTGATCACTTCTTTCTTCACACCCAAAAAGTAAGAATGGAGGACTTTCTTTTTACGATCCCGACATCGTGAATTTTGAGGACGTGTACCTTTATGATCAGTACTGCACCGAGGACACGGTGCAGCTAGTGGTTGGCCGCATTGAGGATCATTTCGGCCAACTGCTCCCTCGGCGCTCTCCCCTGCTCCAGCTGCTGATGTACTCCATCTGGAGGGTGTCGCCGAGGCTCTACAACCCCTTGTCCGAACAACTGAGGGACGAGGCGGTTGGTAAGCTTTAGGTCCTTACGGCGCTTTGGCCTGATCTCCGCGGGTCGGCGGGATCGCTCGGTTGCACTCATCTTTGAGTGCTACCAATTGAGGCACCACGCTGACATTCGTGGGTGGCATTAGAGGCAAAGGGCTGAAGCTGCGAGGGCTCGGCTGGCTGAAATATGCTCGGAGTACCACGAGCAGTGTTTCCTGTACCCCTTCCCCCGCTATTGTAATTTTTCTCCCTTTTTTTGGTAAGGCTGAGGAGCCTTTAGTACCTTTTTGAATGAATAAACTCTTCTTTTTGCAATGCTTTATTGATCTCTTATTATATAAACATAAAGATCTTGAGAAAGTTTACATTTAGTAAAAGAAGTACAAACTAGTAGATGTTCTTTTCATTGGCTCGGTTTGAGCTCCTCGGATGTCTGTTGGCCTCCGCGTACGGCGTAGGGTGCTGAGCCAAGTAGGTATCCGACGTACCCCCGCCGACATGACCATGATCTGGCCGATTGTTAACTCGCCGGGAAGGGGACGTTGCTCCTGCTCGCGGTCAGCTTGCCGCTTGTCCCGCAAGTATGCTGCAAGGTGTCCCGAACGGATGAGCTCCTCGATGTAGTTTCGGAGCTGCTTACAGCTCTCCGTGGAGTGGCCTAGCGATATGTGAAAACCGCAGTAGGGGCCCCGAGTACGCTTTGACGCCATGCGCGAGATCGGGGGGAGCTTGAAGAACCCCTCGCCCTTGGCTTCCTCAAGCAGCACCATCTGGGAGACGTTGAGCGGGGTGTACTCCTGAAACCTCGGGGAGTAGGGCTTTGGTCGCTCAAGTCTCTTTCTCTCTTCCCTCTCCCTTTTCTTTTGGTCTGTTTGCTCTGCCCCGGGGAGATTCGCATTCACCTCGGACTCGAGCTGGATTTCGCGCTCGGTCCAGGCCTTTACCTTGGTCATGGTTTTTGGTTGTGCTGATGCAAAGGAGCGTAACCACCCCTTGTGCCTAAGAACAGACCTCAGGGCTATGATGACTGTCTCGTCCTGATGTTCGGGGACCTCGAGAAGGGCATTGTAGAAGCGAGTGACGTACGCTTTGAATGTTTCTTTGTCCCCGATCTTGATCGTGAAGAGATGGTCGACGGTCCGTTTTTGCCGTCTGTTCCCGACGAAATGGCCGAGGAATTGGGTGGCCAGCTCGTCGAAGGTCGAGATCGAGAGTGGCGCGAGTCCTCAGAACCAGTCTCGTCTGGAGCGGATAAGAGTGGTCGGGAAAGCTCGGCATTGGGCGGCGTCGGAGTTGTCTTGGAAGCTCATCCCGGCCGTGAACGCGTTCAGATGGTCCTTCGGGTCTGACTTTCCGTCGAAGGGCGAGACCTTAGGGGGCTTGTTCCGGGAGGAGACATGGACGGCGAGAAGCTCCTCGGTGAAGGGCTTTGTGAGCGAGTCGGCGGCGTATTTAGTCCCGTCGCTCGAGTGACGACCTTCTCGATGCATGCCCTCGATTTTCTTTTCGAGAGCGTCGAGCCGGCCATGGTACCCCGACGATTCGGCACATTCCGATCTTTGGCCCCGCCGTTGGAGACCTGCGTCTGGCCGCGGCGTCGGTTCCTCTCGATAAGGTTCCTCAGGTCCCCTGGAGAGGTAGTCTTCGAGCTGCCGTGATGAGTCCCGTCCGTGCGACCCCGTCGAGGGAGGGGTATTGGTCATGCCTGGGAGCAGGCGAACTGACCGACATCTCCTCGGGAGGGACAGGAGCACACAGGGGCTCGGGGCGAGGCACTCGGGCGACAGACCTCGGTGTTGAATTGCCGGGTGTCCATCGGGTCATAGAATATGTTGGCCTGGGAGATCGGTGGCCGCGGGAGGTAGCGAGACGGTGGTCGGCAGTGCCGACGCGAGCAGAGTCTTCTCTCCCTCTGTAGGGGTCCCGTTCCCGAGGTGGGGGAGCGGCGACCTAGGAAGCTTGCCTCGCCGTTTGGACACGGACGGGCGCGTCCACGACGGACACGAGTCGATCTATCCGGGCAGCTAGGGCGTTAATGGCGTTCGGAGGAGGAGATTCGTCCGCGCCTCTGCTGTGGGGGAGGCGGCGGCTAGTGCTTGGATTGTCGTGGTGACCGCTCGCCATTGGGTTGAGATCAGAAGATGAACTTTTGTTTTTATGGAATCAAGGAGTTCCCACAGACGGTGCCAGCTGACGCGGATTGGATCGCGTCAAGATATTATCTTCCGTTGATCTGCTGATAGCGGCGATGGACGTCTGAGATTGGATCTGGAGGCTGGCTCCTGAATCGTGTGGATCTCAATGGGTTTGAGGTTGTTGTTGCCGAGCTACTTGCAAGGAAGTCCCGGGGTGGTTGTACTTGTACCACCGAGGACCCTCCGACGGTGAAGTTAGAGAGAAAATTCGAACAAAGTGTAACGACTTAGGGAATGGAAAAATGACTTACTTGAACCGTCTGAAGGAGGGGTTTAAATCACGAATTTGTGACTATGGTTGTACCACCGAGGACCCTCCGACGGTCAAGTTAGAAAGAAAATTCGAGTATAGTAACGGCTTAGTGAATTGAAAAATAACTTACTTGAACCGTCTGAAGGAGGGGTTTAAATAGTAGTGGCAGTAGACAGGCGGGTGCGGGAATCACGCCGGCCGTTACACTCCCGACGTCATGCCAGTGTGATGGGCGGGATCTCTCACTAATAGCGAGACAGGCTCGTTAATGGGGGATCGTGATGGCGTGGAACGCGGGACGTTGCCGGCGGATATCTCGCGCATGGCGGATTCGCGGGATGGCTGTTGCGCCTGCGAGTGGTGCCATTGGTCGGTCGATGAGACCGAGAAAGATGAGCTCGGCGGGAGAGCTCGGGAACGAGCGGGAGGCCGAGCTATCTTGGTTTTGCTAGAGCTCGGAGGCGAGCTGAGAGGGCCGAAGAGGCCAGTTGTGCAGGGGGCTCGGAGGCGAGCTGAGAGGGCCGAGGAGGCCAGTTGTGCAGGGGGCTCGAAGACGAGCCAAAGGTTGTCTGTAGGACGGGCATAGGAGCGGCCTGGTCAGCCACTCTGGGTCCTTTTTTGCATGTTCTGGGACACGTCATCTGTCACGTGGCGCCATCTGGGAGATCACCGAGATACTGAATGCATAACTTGCTCTGTTGGCATACATATTACTGCTTGAAGTCAAGGAAGGGTAGCTATGTTTTAAAATGACCTCTAAAATATATGTTAAGAGTCTCCTTGGCGGTATCATATTCACAATGTGAAACCTATATGATAAAGTTTAAACTCGTGCAAGTTTTAAAATGTGCCATTTGACCCAAAACTTTGATTTGCCTTTAGTACGAACTCACAGTCTTCCTCAATTGTCTTGCTTGCTTTTCAAGTCTTCTTGCTACCGACATGTACACAAATATCTCATCTGTTATCATCCTCGCTTTTATTTTAGTGTTTAGAATAAGATTAGCAGTCATGTTATTGGTTTGATAACGACCTGAGATTGCCGATCAAGGACAATCATATATTTGGCTTTACTGTTATAATGTAAATTCCCTTCAAGGGGTTTGCAATTTTCAGTTGACGCGGTTTAATAGCTAAGTGAGCGCCGTTGGCATCCATGCTTTATCTTAGGGGGAAAATATAGAAGAATGAAACCGATTGTTTTCCAACTTGCTAACATCACTTCTTTTTTCTAATTCAAACCTCCATCTTTAATTGTTGACGACCCTTTCAAACATACGAGTTTACATGAAAAACAACTCTCACAAAATTTCAGGATCATCTGTTAGTGCATAGTATATGTGAAATGCCCTTTCCACTGCACCAAAACTCCGAAGTTTTGATGAGGGTTGAGAGAATATATTTTATATTCTAACACGTCCCCCAGCAGGTCGAAGGCCTTTTAGGCCGAAACCAGAGCTTTTGCCATGATAGAAGATATAAATGCCAATGTTATTCTTTGGTTATTTTGCCATGATTGCAATTTTCTTTATGTTAGGATGATATATGTAAAGTTTAGTTGCAATGATCTTGTGACAAGGCACATAATGTTTGCGAGATCTATGGCCGGCCGCAGCTTAGTCTCCGCAGCGCCAAAAGAGGAAAACACGGGAAAGAAGGGTTTTTTTTGGGGGTGGGGGGTGGGGGATGGGGGATTGGTGTCCTCCTCAGGGCTTGGTTTCCCCCCCTGAGACATGCATGATGGTACATTATTGTTTCTTCCATTTGACAGGACACTGAAACTAAAAGGCTCTTCATTCAAAAATTTTCTTTCTAACTGGGTTTCTTTCTTCCTTTTTTTTCCGAATGACAGATTTGTGGTAGCTGGCTTGAGAAATTGACAACGAATTAAGCAAATTTTGATGCCGAAGAACGTTGGCATCAATCCCAAAACTTAAGTTATACTATTTCTGGGATCAAATCGCCGTTCTTGTTATTTGTACTATTTTGTGAGAATTGATACTGATTGTTTCTCATATTTATGTTGCCATGTATTCATTTTTTGGGAGGTCAAGGTTTAAGCTATCTATCAAAATAAAAGGAATTGTTTCAAGACGATCTAACTTGTAGATTACAATCAATGGTTATCGAGTTAATTATAAATGGTCTTGCAGGCTTGTGAGTACTAAATCCCATTTGAATTAGGTTACTGTGCAATATCGTGAAATTATGCTCTGATAAAACATGCTTATTTCTTTATTTCAATTTGTACATGTTGTCAGGTAAATCTATAAATATGTTGAATTTACCCAGTTTTCTTATGCAGATCTATGCAATTATCAATCATGGCTCATAATTAAGATTATTACATAAATTTTCGTGCTTTTCTAGAATTCATCTGGCTTCAGAAGAGTTGGAAGGATGTTAAATGGTGGTTGTGAAGTTTCTTTCTCGTCCCTGATTTTCTGGGCGGAAAAAATTGAATCCAGCTTGTTGAGAATTGAACTCCTATGAAGACTGTTTGTTTGGTTTATTTCGATTAATAGATTGTAACCTGATTAATAGATAATAGAAATTATCCTTAGCTATCAGTGCTGACAACTTTTCAAAATTACCTTGTAGCTGCGAATAAACCAGTTATGATGTTATAGAACTGCATGTATATATGAAACAAAATGCGCCATGTGCAATAAAAACCTTTAAATTACAAAGCATGAAACCAAGATCTATTTCTTCCACAATGTAAAATTCAGATTTAGTTCCGAAGAATCTACTACATGCACACAACATGGCAACAAGTTTTTATGGTTTCTTGTATATCAAAACCCTAGTTACACTTATTTCGGTAAATCCCGTATTTTATCTAAAATTAGGAAGATGCTTAAAAATAAATATAAAACACCAAACATCTTGTTGAAGAGATGGTCCCACATCAGAACACAGCCTCCTCAACATTTTTTATCTCGCTTACAACGCACTCTAAAAAACATGGAAAAAAAGAAGAGAAGTTCAAGTGGAAGAAGAAGAAGAAGAAGAAAATGAAGGGTGGAAACAGATTGAGCCTATCATGCCAATATCTCCCCAAATCGCACATAATTTAATTTCCCAAAATTCAGCCATGATGAAATTCCAAACCTAAAAGACCAAAATGGCCTTCATCTTCAACTGCAGCCTCTGCTGCGTCTTTCACCACCACCTTCATATTCTCCCTCTCCTTTCTTCTTTCTAGCTAGTGAGAAGAAGAAACCCATCACTTATTTATACTACACATTTCCATAAAGAAATTAAATTCAATGCTACTACAATTAAATATTTACAGAGAAAAAGATGATTAATATTGAAGAAGCAGTGCGCAGGCTTCAGGGAAGTGCTTTGGCTTGGGGTTTGGGGAACCTCAGATTCCAGTTGCCTAAAGCCATACGCTTTGCTTAAATGACAGCTGCATCAATGACTTTTCTAATTAAAATAGTAAAAAGTAAGACGACAATAATTTTTTTTTATATAAATATTTTGCATGCATTTATATTACGAGTACTCTTCTTTGATAAAGTTGGCGTTTATTTAGTTCAAACATCATTTGAGTTTAGATACTAGATTTCTCTTTAAATTTTCTAAATTTCTCAAATCATTTGTTCATGATGTTCGCTTACACATATATGCCTCCCATATGCAGAACACCTGTTTTCCAGTAAAATATGTACTTTCTGTTTCTTAAAAATTACTAGATTTTAAGCATGTACAACAGATGCAAAGAATAAGAAGAAAAAAGAGTAGAAGATGAATATAAGCTTTCAATTAATTATGTTAAGGGATACCTTATTTATGAGCCATCTTTTATAGCAAACTCTATTTTTTTCTTCCAGTTTTGAGACATATACATGCATCTATTCCAAAAACTTTGCATGTGATATTTAATTAATTACTAAATTTATAAGTTAATTTATTGACCATTTAAGAATTTTGATGTTTTTTTCTTTAAAAAATGGAATAAAAGGCCCTAGTATATATTTTTGATAATTACTTTGGATAATAATTTCATTGAAATAATATTTGTAAAATCATATCCCTTAGCCCTAAAACTTGCGTGGAAGAAGGCATTCTATTGATTAAGCTATTTTTTAAATGTATTTTTAGGGAAGAAAATGCTCAACCAATTCTGATTTGTGATTGCTTTGATCTTGGTATCTTATACTCAATTTTCTTTTTGCAACTATATTTTATTTTAATATATAAAAATTTGGGCCCCGGGCCGAAAAAAGAAGATGATATAAAAATGACATAAAAATTTAAAAGTGTCAACTTAGAAAGAATTGGGTTAATTGCTAAATAATATTCCCTCCGTCCCTTTTTACTTATCATTTTAAAGGAATGTACACCGATTAAGAAAAATATTACCACTTCCTTAATATCAGCAATTAATCTACTGCCGCATCACCACTAAAAAAATCATATCATTTCTGCCCTCAACTATTAAGGGAAGAATTATCACTTTTTTAATATCAGCAATTAATTTTCTAGGCTATTTTTGGTATTGTATCATTTATTGATATCTTTATCATTAATGATTCTCTCGTTATTCCAAAAACGTCATGTAAAATGAGACACTTTTCTCTCTCCAAAATAAAAAGTAAAAGGAACGGCGGGAGTACCCCAATATTTCACCTACTTTGCACTTACCCCGATATTTCATCTACTTTGCACTTATATAGCTTATTGATTTTTTCGTTGCACTTAGATACCCTAAAATACAAACTGTATGGATTTTTAAAAAAAATAGTGATGAATTTCTTGGTCAACTAAAGATAGCAAAGTATTAATGGTTTGTACTTTCGGGTGTATAAGTATAGCGAAAAGATCAATTAGATATATAAATACAAAGTAGATGAAACATTAGGGTATTATTTAGCAATTAACCCGAACAAATTGGTGGGATCTCCTAATTAATATTTGACGAGACCATGTTTCTTAATTAGTAGGAGGATTTATAAGAGGAATTATAATTGGCAACTTCTTTTTATTTATTTTTAAATTGATAGTGAGTCCACTGATTATCAATCCATATGCATCTACACCGGCTAAATAAATGAACGAGTAGTATTTAAGAATCGGCCTTTCCAATGGTGGATGGTGTTTGGTTGTTAAATATCTCGTAGGATTTTTTGTTTGTCCTGTTTAAGAAATTCATAGCATAAGAGATTGTGATGATGATACACACGCTCTGAGAACTCGGGAACTCTATTATTATTTTTTCAAAATCTTATTTTGAATTGATTTGCCTCATGACCTCAATGTTCTGCTTACAAGCCAATCCTAATATTTGATCCTGCGATGTCGTCAATAGTATGATGTAGGATATGTTTTGGTATTTGAATAGATGAGCTCAAAATTAATATTTGGTTTCAAATTGGAAATATGTATGAAATAAAATTTGGTATTCGATATTAATTACATAGGATTTTATTGATTATCGTAGAAGTCAAGCCACCATATTTGATAAAAGGTCAATCTTCTTAAATTGTCTGAATTCTAATCATTTTTCTCAATGTTATGCATGCCATAATTTTACTACAAAATAAAAAAAACATGAATATCAAGCTTGGATGAAATTGACTTTCTTTTGTTCGTTACCATAGAGACAGATAAGTTTCAAGCTAAAAAACCACCTTTTTATAATTTTCCATGATACTTGCTTTTCCAGGCTTGATAACTTTGAAGGAAATCATATCCGTAAAGCGGTGTATCATCTTCGGTTATTTATCTAATATAAATTATAAAAACATACCTTAGGCAATAGAAACCCTCTTAAAGAGGAGAACATTTGAACAATTCTCAATTAATTTTCTTTATGAAATCTCTTATTTCATCATCGTTTATGGTCTACTATAAATATCCTTTTATAGGATTTTGATACAATATCTTTTCCCTATTTTACCGATGTAGGACTAAACTCCCCAACAATATAATCACAACAAATTGTGTTATAATATTTCTTCTCTTATTTGTTTTTATTTACTCTTTTAGCTTTGTGGTGGGATCAATTGGGTCTCATATCGAGAACTAATTCTCAATCTCAACAAATTCGTAATTAATTAATTAAGAAATTTAATTTAACAATCAAACTCCCATCAAGCCAATTGATCATAAAAGTTTTACCTAATGTGAGATAATAATTAATATTAATTTACATGTAACCCCTTCCAACATCATGTTACTTTTCTTTATGTCCTTTAACTGAGCGGGATAAAATCACATAATTGCTCAAACCCGAAACTTCAATTGCCCATGCACACAATAAATTCGTTTTGAAAAAAAATATAATAATAATATAATTTTGAAAAAAAAACAATTTCCAAAATATCTGAACAGGATTTGACGCTTTCATGAGATTGAACAATAAACTTATTCTCATTAGTATGAGAATGTTGGATCATATCTAAACATTCATAGTTTTCCTAAATGCAGTCAAGCAGCCTAATATTTCAGATTTCTTATTCTTGTCTAAACGACAAGATTTACCATCATATCAATACTTACTTGTTAACAAATCGAAAATTACAATATCATCAAGTTAAAAAGATTTTGTAACAGTTTGAATTCTCCATCTCAATAAGTAACATATCCTAGACAATTCAAATATGGTCATGTACTACACATCATTATATGCGCTCATGACATACACCTGGAGAATCTCCATTCTCGGTGATTAAACCACACCACCACATCTCATATGTCAGTGTCATGCATGATGACCTGTCACAACTCTAGCTATCATTTGCTAGTCGTTAAGTATTCAACTTAAGAAATTGCTAAATTAGATCATATCTACGTGCAAGTAACTTATCACAGTGTATAATCTAACAATATAATTTTTAAGGATATTATAACAATTATAAATAAATAAGAATACCAACATTATAAATTATTAAGTGCAACTATAAAACTTTATTAATATTCCACTAATATTACATGAGTTGTAATAGATGTTCAATGACATATATTACTACTCTAGCAATCTTCTATTTGTGTTCACATCCATTCGGTTACAATTTTAACTCCCATCTTGTTCAAATGTATGTCAAAAGCCTTTTGAGACAACGGTTTAGTGAATAGGTCAGCCATGTTGTCATGTGTGTTTATTTTCTGAATTTCCACATGTTTGTTGGGGTAAAAAATTACATCCCGGTTGACCAAGTCAAAATCATAGTTAACCCCAAGCCAAGTGGGCCCGAGCCCAAGCCAAGTGGGCCCAAGCCCAGGTCAAGACCGAACATGGAGGGGACCGGCCCTATGACAAAAAGAATGAAGTCATAAATTAGTTTAATATAATTTTTAGAAATAAATGTATGGAATATGGGCAAAAAGACAAAATTTTGTAAACCCATGGCTTATGTGCAAAAAGAAATAAACACATAAAACATGGGGTGTCACAAGTGTCATATGGAAAAGCCCAAGGGGCTATATGTAAAGTGTGTAGCCTATAAAAGACAAACATAATGAAAAAATTAACAACTTATTTTATTCTCTCAAAAAATTAGGGTTCTGTGCATCCTTCTTCTTCCTCAAGATTCTAAACCTTCTTCCTTTTTCTTGAACTAAATCAAGAGTTTAACTCTTCTTTTCCGAAAAAGGAATAGTTTTCACCGTAAAACCCACGAAGAGGAGCTCAGATTTTCCATCAAATCTCTAAAAGGAGAGAATTTTAAGTCTCAACCCCCTTTTCTCCAAGATCCAGCCAACCGAGAGGAGGAAGAAAGAGGCTCATCTCCAAAAATCCTACTTTGGGAAAGATCCAAGACTCAAGAGAAGATTCAGGGCTCAAGGGAGAAGAAAGGGGTTCCCTTTCATCATCTTCGAAAATCTCTCAGGAGTTTAACTTTGAGCAAGAATCTCTTCTTTAGGAGTTCAACTCCAAAATCCAAATTCTCAAAGGAGTTTAAGCTCAGAATGCAGATCTTTTAGGAGTTTAACTCCACAAAAAGACCCCCTATTTTTTAGGAGTTTAACCCTAAAGTCACTTGGGAGTTCAACCCCCAGTCCAATGGCTAAGCCTTTTTTTCGCGGGCGCCCAGCGCCCATGTACAGAGCGCGTGATCCGCTGGCACCCCGCGCCTACACGCCATGCACGAGGCCTGCTGGTGCCCAGCGCCCACATGCCATCTCACGCGTCCTCATCCCTTTTTTTCCCCACATGCTCCACACTCAAAACACATTTCTCGTCAGAATAATTTTCTAACGGGGCGCTACCCCGCACCGTGCAAGGGGGCTGCTAGTCCCCTTGACCCTGAACCCGCTATCTGGGTGTAACATTTCAAAAAAATAAAATATTATTTTTGGGAATTTTTATAATTTAATATTAATTTTTAATGAATATTTTAATATTTCGGTATAATTAAATACCGATAAATGGGGAAAATTTTGGAAAAATTATGGAAAATTCTAAAATAGGGTATTTTATGGAATTTTGCCATTTTAAAGTTTTTATGATTGGTTATATGCTATTTTAGTGCTAATCGCGATAAAAATCGCTAATCGGGTTTTTAGCATTTTTGTGTAAAAATGTGCACATATCATTTTTACACTTGTGTTTCATTTGTTTCTTTGCCTTCTCTTCATTTTAGTATGGTTGCTTAGAGTTGACCATTGTGTGAGAAGGATAAAGGAAAAAGAAAAGAAAAAGTAAGGTATAATGATGAGAAAGAAAGTATAGGTCAACCTTTTTGTTTGAACCCATCCCCATCATTTCTCTTCTCATTTTCTCTCTCCCCTTCTCCTTGAGCTGCTGCTGCCCTTGCTCTCCCTCTTCTTCCTCCTCCCTCTTCAACCTAGATCCACCATGAATACAACCCCAAAACCCTATTCACATTTCACAAAAAATGTTCCCAAGCTCACTAGCTACACTTTGGACCTAGCAAGAATGGATTTGGAGGAGTTTGAGCAACCCAATAATTTTCTTGAGTTGCCAAAGGAGCTAATTTCTGCACCCCTAGTATAGTATTTCAATTCTTTATGCATCTATACTTGTTTCATGTCGATATTGTGTCGTTTTGAGGACTTTTGGAAAATTCAAGTTAAGGTTTAGGGTTTAAATTGAAATCAAAGGTGAATTGAGGTATAGTTAGAGACTACAACCCCTGTTGTGAAGTTATATTGGACCAAACCAGAGAATATAACCCAGAATACGGATTTAGTGAATCGATATCAGGAAAAATTGTAAATCTGTCACTGTTTTTGGAGATCTGCTATCACCCGAGACACCTGAAAATAATTTTGGTTGGACAGTGAGATGTGCAGGCACCCTGGAACCACCACCCAAAGCCCTAGCCCCTAACACCATTTTCTGGCCGCAGATAAATCCTTTCTGGCCGCAAATTGCGGCCAGAGCAGGGGGGTTTGGCCTCGTATTTGTTCTGTAGCCCTATCTCCAGTAAACTTGACCCATGGCATGTGCAATTTTGTCTGATTCCATCTAGGGTAGAATTTGGGATAATTTTCATGTGTTGGCGCATGATTTACGACTTGTTTTAGCATGGATTTTGGTATTTGGTGATTCGTTTCTGTCGGGTGGCGTTTGAACGTCAACGGCAAAGGGTTATTGATCGTGTTTGCATGCGAGACTATAGGTTTTTACCTATGCGAGTAGCGTATGCCGTTTTGGTTTCCGATGTGATTTTCATGTGCCTTAGCGTTTGTGATATCCTTGTAGGTACCCCACGTGGCGACGAGGCGTTAAAGATGAAAATGGCGACATCGGCATCGGCACACAAGAAGCAAGGTGAGTAGATTTATATCTACGGGGAGAAGTCGGGTGGATGGCGTATAGCACCCCCGCAGTTCGTGGTGATGTATACGAATACGTATACACACATATATTATTTATATATGATTTGAGATTATTGATGATAAAGATGGATATTTGGTGTGATTGGATTGGTTTAGTGTTGCGATACCCTAGAGTAGTGGTTGCACCACACATACACACCCACACACATACTTGCATACATTCTTCTTTCATATGTGCGTATATGGGATTATATATTTCTGTGCTCACATGGGTATGGGACTATGTGATCATATACTGGATTTGAGGATAGTACTTGGGATTTGAGGTGAGTCGACGAGATATGATTTGAGACTGTGAGGTCGGTGATATGGCAGAATTCGTATTTGAGATACGTCATGATGTTATAGCGGATTTTTAGACGACGATACCATATGGATAGTGATATAAATAGAATGGTCGACATGTGATCGTGATATGAGATATGATATGATAGGATGGTTATGATAGGCCGCATTGGGCGATGTTTACTCCTTTATGATGAGATGTGCTGATGATATCGGTTTGTACGAGACTGTCGATCAGTAGTCAGATCATGATTATATTGATGATATTAGCATTGTACTAGACATAGATTTATACCCGGATTATGATCTTGGATAAAGAGGATATCGGATGAATAATATGATGAATGTGATATTGACCCGTACCTAGATTTGGGATGCCGTACGACAGATTTACGTACGAGCTATATATTGATGTTTGATCCGCACTCTTGACTTGGGAATATCTGATTATAGATATGGTATCGGATGTGATATTATTGAGGCGGGATCACCGACTAATATATATATGTATATATATGTATCGACTCAGATGTTAGGTGGTTTCCTTACCTTCAGTTAGCCTGTTAGCTCAGCCCTATAGTTTAGTGTAGTTGTTAGACTAGATTTATATTGAATGCAGATTAGCTATTGTTGTGTCTAGTATTCAGCTCCCGCTCATTATTGCTGTTCGCTCCGCATCGCATACTTATATTGTGATTCTTATTCCATTATTGATATCATGCTGTTAGGACACCAGCACCATTACCGATGATGCGTATGTTCCACATACACTTACTTGCCGGCTCACACACCTCCTCATTGGTAATTGCCATATCACGTACACTTAGAAAATACTATTGCATTGACATAGCTTGTTAGCTAGTAGATTCGACATGATATTAGTGTACTTGCCTTATATGCTAGTTTAGACATTGTAGTTATTACCTGCTACTTCATGCATGTTATTATTCACCGTTATGCCTCATTTATAGATTCTCATGCCTATATTCACTGTTTACATGCTATTGATGATTTGGATTCGGATTTTCATGAGATTTCCTGGATTTGGAGGAAAACCGCAAAACATTTATAAATTTCTTCTCTATCTTTTTAAACGAAAAGTGCGGTTTTCCCATGATGTATGAGTCATCCACCATGAGTTTGCTGATGGATTTCGAGACCCGATTCGAGAAGTTGGATGAACCGTTTCGGGTACATGGTGGGCCCGGTAAGGTACCCAGGGGCAAGAAGTTCGAGTAGTAGACGATGAGCCTGGCAGGGGAGCACTACCGACCGGTGATTTTACCCGACGCGTCGGATATCCGGAGGATACCGTCGTGGTCTTGAGATTGATAGTAGGGGCCGGTCTGGACTGACGGCGCCCTAGATAGTGAGATTGAGATACTGAGGTTTCGAGATATTGAGGTATTGAGATTTGATGATACAGGCCAGTCCGGATAGCCGGAGCCTGGGATTTTGAGACATTGGGATTTATGTTTTGTATCGATGCTAGACACTGTTTATGCTGATTTCATTATGATACCTCATTTTAAATATACAAAAATCTCACTGAGTTATGAAAGCAGTTTCTTCAGTACATGTATTCTGTTTTCATGCATTCATACATCATCCACATGATATGTTGCTATCTGAGACACTGACACGGGCATTGATATTGCTGTTGTTAGAGGTATTACCCTAGCCATTGTTATAAGCTGCAGGTTATATATTTGAGGATATATTATGATCGTATGACCTAGGATTGCGTCATACATGCGATTTCTGTTCGTAGATGTATTTTATTCACGAGTTGGCAGCTCACCCCCGTTGTGCCACAGTTCTTGCAGGTTTTGCCGTACAGGTTTCATTACGGCTTTGCTGGCACTGCATCTTTTCGGGTGACTTGCTAGTAGGTGGGTTTATTTGTATCGTACCCATCATTATACCTTGTATATTATTATTCTGTTGTATCTAGAAGTTTCATCAACCAAACATGTATTTATTTCAGATAGAGACCAGTGTTGTTATTCTTTCGACCTTAGAGTCGCGCGTTGTATTTATATGGATTTCATGCTGTTTTGAGTTTCCTTTTCTATTGTGATTCTCGCCTTTCGGCGTTGTATATTATATTGCTTATGTGGTTGTGACCGTCGATTGACGAAGAGCTAGCTCCCGCTTGGGGATGCCTTTATTCATTATATATGCTTTATCAGGTTTTGTACCCGTTTGGGGTCAGTTTTTACAAAGGAAACTCTGCCGAAATTTTTAGAAAAGACTTGTGATTTTAAAATGCATATTTCGGCGTATGTTGCAAACTATTTGATTTAAAATGGTTTTTCTTCACTCTACTACTTTTTCTTGGTTTGGATTTCTGGGTTTTCAGTTGACTTAGATTACGTACGCCTCGAGACGTTTCATAGTTTAAGTGCCGGTCATGTTCCGTACTTTCGGTTCGTGAGAAAGTTGGTATCAGAGCGTTAGGTTTTACCTTCGGAGCATAGGATGACCCTTGGTAGATGGAGTAGGTAGCTTGAGTAGAGTGACGACATATTTACGATACGCTACTCCACTTAAGAAACCTTAGGTTGTGCATTTCTTTGTTCAGTATTATATTCATTCATGATATAGCCTCATCGGTACCAGTTATGGTTTTGCTGCCACGATTACGGGCAGGGAGAGCTATGGCTAGAGTTGCGGTCAGCTCGAGCTCGTCACGAACGAGGACTGACCAGGGCGTGATTCCGGCGACACACGATTGCAGAGATGTGCCTTTTAATGGTGTTTTCGCGCCACGAGCGTTTGATGAATCGCTGTATGAGATTACTCGGACGTGCAGATTAGCACCAGAGGATTGGGCCACGGACAGAGGCCAGCCAGATTTTGATGACCGTTGATGTATTGCGTGATCATGAGGTTTGAGGCACTGTTCAGCGTGCAGACGAACGAACCAGTTGCTGCTGCGAACGACGAGATATCGCCCCAGACGTTGGAGCTATTGCGGTACGAGTTGTACTAAGAGATGAAAGAAGGTCGCTAGTCACCGAGGATGAATGACTAGGACATGCGGTTCGTTTGCCTACCCCGATGCGAGGTCATCAGATAGATTGATTCCAGCTAGAGACGACTTCACGCGGATACGTTGAGAGTCGACATAGACGATCGAATGTCAGAAACCTATTACTCCAAGTTTAAAGTATTCGGATAACATGCAGGCAATTCTATGGATCCTCTAGAAGAATGAAATCCAAACTCGACATAATGACCGTGTGAAAGCCTTTGAACCTTAGGGTTTGCGGCAGTTCTGCGGCGCCATTAGTGAGGCTTGGGTTTGCCCTTCTATGGCTGGATCACCGATGCTGTGGTATGTACTCGATACTATTAAACTGTACCCAAGATGTTGAGCTCTTGGGGGATTATGAGGTTTTGACGAATCGATCGGATGGTTCGACTTCATTCGGATGCTAGGTGGTGAGATGCACTTCTTGGGAGACTCCAGATACGAGGATAGCCGTTGGAGCTCAGTCCATGCAGCCACGACGGGACGAGTCCGAAGCAGTCGACATTAGAGAAAAGTGGAGTAAGAGGTTCGTACAAGATATGGATAAGATGACGTTCCACTCTGCCAACATCAGAGATGCGATACGCATGCCGAGGCATTGTACTTAGATATACCTTCCAGAAGGAGTCGCAATGAGTAGGCAGCCGTTCCGGAACAAGAAACAAGTATAGTAAAGGACGATGACTTCCGGACAGTTCGGCAGAGACGATATTTGGGAGAGACCTTGACAGGACCTTTCTGGAATAAATTACGAGAAGACTTGGACCCAGGAGTGGTCATGTTACGCACACCAGCAGGCCAGATTTCAGGATCGTCGACGAGGCATGCTAGAGTGACCACGACAGTTGGCCAGAGATTCTTAGAGGACGTGCTTGAGCGGGACTATTCCGCCATACTTGATTTCGGTATTTTGGGCGATCTATTTGCATGATTGATTTTGATGATTGAGTTCATGATATTGGTTTTCATGTACCATGGTTGCACCTACTGAGTATTTACGATTTTGCACAGTTGTTGCACTTGATATCGTTTTCGTGCCTTGGTTTCTCATGCTTGTGATTTTATGGGTTTCATACAGTTGAGTTGATTTTGTGCATATGTACGCACACGATTTGGTTTTTGCACTCGGTATAGTTCACATATGCTTGCAGTGCAGTGATACGCATTTTGTGCACTTAGATGCACTGGACTTCGATTTCGATTGTGATGTTCGATATTTGTTTTGGGCACCTTGTGCACCTGATTGGATTTTGCGCATGTTCGGCGCTTGATATTAGATTTCATGATTTCATGCATGATGGATGCACTTGATTTGGATTTTCACGCATGTTGGGCGCATGTTATGAGATGCGATTTTGGTGCACACCAGATGCACTAAATCGAGATTCTTCGTGCATGTCAGATGCACCTGTTTTTGCTGTCAGGCACACACGTTGCCTATGACAGATGTTTCGTGCACACCCGATGCACTTAGATTTTGTTTCTGTGCACATGTATGGCACATATATGGATTTTGATTTCCGTGTGCACCAGACGCACGTAGTATTCATATGCATGTTTTGGGATTGATTTCTTATGGAGCAGTACGTTTTTATGATGATTGCTATGAGTTTTTGTACTGAGCAGGACTAGTCAGAGGACAGTACCTGAATATGTTTTGCATGCATTGATAGTTATCGAAGGGATTTCCAAAAATCGAGCTATAGTCTCAGTATTTACCTACGTGTCCGATATGGCACGAAACGTTCAAAACAAGGAAACCCTTCTAAATTGTTTTAAAACGGCGGAACGTACATATTAAACAAAAGATATATACGTATATGGTTAATTTCTTATGATAGACGTCCGCCACTGTGCAGTGTTATGCGCATTGCACATCGACTTTAAATGATTTGGCATGCATTTCATTTAGATATTTACCTGCATAGATTTGGTACTTACATGTATAGTTCCGATTTATAGCATATCGGTTTTGCTTTGGATTTGACATTCATGTCTTCACCTTGACTCCGATGATTGCGGGATGCTTGACGGAGTTTTGATTTTGAGTTATCTGCTCATTTCTCATGTGCATGCATTGCGCTATGAGGCGTTTTATGTATTGATGATTTCGGAGCCCGACGACTTGGACATTTTATTGAAATGTTTTAGAATTTGGGGGTTTAAATTTAAATTCGGGGACCGAATTTCTTTAAGAGGGGAAGATTTTAACATTTCAAAAAAATAAAATATTATTTTTGGGAATTTTTATAATTTAATATTAATTTTTAATGAATATTTTAATATTTCGGTATAATTAAATACCGATAAATGGGGAAAATTTTGGAAAAATTATGGAAAATTCTAAAATAGGGTATTTTATGGAATTTTGCCATTTTAAAGTTTTTATGATTGGTTATATGCTATTTTAGTGCTAATCGCGATAAAAAAATCGCTAATCGGGTTTTTAGCATTTTTGTGCAAAAATGTGCACATATCATTTTTACACTTGTGTTTCATTTGTTTCTTTGCCTTCTCTTCATTTTAGTATGGTTGCTTAGGGTTGACCATTGTGTGAGAAGGATAAAGGAAAAGAAAAAGTAAGGTATGATGATGAGAGAGAAAGTATAGGTCAACCCTTTTGTTTGAACCCATCCCCATTATTTCTCTTCTCATTTTCTCTCTCCCCTTCTCCTTGAGCTGCTGCTGCCCTTGCTCTCCCTCTTCTTCCTCCTCCCTCTTCAACCTAGATCCACCATGAATACAACCCCAAAACCCTATTCCCATTTCACAAAAAATGTTCCCAAGCTCACTAGCTACACTTTGGACCTAGCAAGAATGGATTTGGAGGACTTTGAGCAACCCAAGAATTTTCTTGAGTTGCCAAAGGAGGTAATTTCTGCACCCTTAGTATAGTATTTCAATTCTTTATGCATCTATACTTGTTTCATGTCGATATTGTGTCGTTTTGAGGACTTTTGGAAAATTCAAGTTAGGGTTTAGGGTTTAAATTGAAATCAAAGGTGAATTGAGGTATAGTTAGAGATTACAACCCCTGTTGTGAAGTTATATTGGACCAAACCAGAGAATATAACCCAGAATACGGATTTAGTGAATCGATATCGGAAAAAATTGTAAATCTGTCACTGTTTTTGGAGATCTGCTATCACTCGAGACACCTGAAAATAATTTTGGTTGGACAGTGAGATGTGCAGGCACCCTGGAACCACCACCCAAAGCCCTAGCCCCTAACACCATTTTCTGGCCGCAGATAAATCCTTTCTGGCTGCAAATTGCAGCCAGAGCAAGGGGGTTTGGCCTCGTTTTTGTTCTATAGCCCTATCTCCAGTAAACTTGACCCCTAGCATGTGCAATTTTGTCTGATTCCATCTAGGGTAGAATCTGGGATAATTTTCATGTGTTGGCGCATGATTTACGACTTGTATTAGCATGGATTTTGGTATTTGGTGATTCGTTTCTGTCGGGTGGCGTTTGAACGTCAACGGCAAAGGGTTATTGATCGTGTTTGCATGCGAGACTATAGGTTTTTACCTATGCGAGTAGCGTATGCCGTTTTGGTTTCCGATGTGATTTTCATGTGCCTTAGCGTTTGTGATATCCTTGTAGGTACCCCATGTGGCGACGAGGTGTTAAAGATGAAGATGGCGACATCGGCATCGGGACACAAGAAGCAAGGTGAGTAGATTTATATCTACGGGGAGAAGTCGGGTGGATGGCGTATAGCACCCCCGCAGTTCGTGGTGATGTATACGAATACGTATACACACATATATTGTTTATATATGGTTTGAGATTATTGATGATAAAGATGGATATTTGGTGTGATAGGATTGGTTTAGTGTTGCGAAACCCTAGAGTAGTGGTTGCACCACATATACACACACACACCCATACTTGCATACATTCTTCTTTCATATGTGCGTATATAGGATTATATATTTCTGTGTTCAAATGGGTATGGGACTATGTGATCATATACTGGATTTGAGGATAGTACTTGGGATTTGAGGTGAGTCGATGAGATATGATTTGAGACTGTGAGGTCGGTGATATAGCAGAATTCGTATTTGAGATACGTCATGATATTATAGCGGATTTTTGGACGACGATACCATGTGGATAGTGATATAAATAGAATGGTCGACATGTGATCGTGATATGAGATATGATATGATAGGATGGTTATGATAGGCCGCATTGGGCGATGTTTACTCCTTTATGATGAGATGTGCTGATGATATCGGTTTGTACGAGACTGTCGATCAGTAGTCAGATCATGATTATATTGATGATATTAGCATTGTACTAGACATAGATATGTACCCGGATTATGGTCTTTGATAAAGAGGATATCAGATGAATAATATGATGAATGTGATATTGACCCGTACCTGGATTTGGGATGCCGTACGACGGATTTACGTACGAGCTATATATTGATGTTTGATCCACACTCTTGACTTGGGAATATCTGATTATAGATATGGTATTGGATGTGATATTATTGAGGCGGGATCACCGACTAATATATATATGTATATATATATATGTATCGACTCAGATGTTAGGCGGTTTCCTTACCTTCAGTTAGCCTGTTAGCTCAGCCTTATAGTTTAGTGTAGTTGTTAGACTAGATTTATATTGAATGCAGATTAGCTATTGTTGTGTCTAGTATTCAACTCCCGCTCATTATTGCTGTTCGCTGCGCATCGTATACTTATATTGTGATTCTTATTCCATTATTGATATGCTGTTAGGACACCAGCACCTTTACCGATGATGCGTATGTTCCACGTACACTTACTTGCCGGCTCACACACCTCCTCATCGGTAATTGCCATGTCACGTACACCTAGAAAATACTATTGCATTGACATAGCTTGTTAGTTAGTAGATTCGACATGATATTAGTGTACTTACCTTATATGCTAGTTTAGACATTGTAGTTATTATCTGCTACTTCATGCATGTTATTATTCACTGTTTTGCCGCATTCATGGATTCTCATGCCTATATTCACTGTTTACATGCTATTGATGATTTGGATTCGGATTTTCATGAGATTTCCTGGATTTGGGGGAAAACCGCAAAACATTTATAAACTTCTTCTCTCTCTTTTTAAATGAAAAATGCGGTTTTCCCATGATGTATGAGTTGTCCACCATGAGTTTGCTGATGGATTTCGAGACCCGATTCGAGAAGTTGGATGAACCGTTTCGGGTACATGGTGGGCCCGGTAAGGTATCCCGGGGCAAGAAGTTCGAGTAGTAGACGATGAGCCTAGCAGGGGAGCACTACCGACCGGTGATTTTACCCGACGCGTCGGATATCCGGAGGATACTGTCATGGTCTTGAGATTGATAGTAGGGGCCGGTCTGGACTGACGGCGCCCTAGATAGTGAGATTGAGATACTGTGGTTTCGAGATATTGAGGTATTGAGATTTGATGATACAGGCCAGTCCGGATAGCCGGAGCCTGGGATTTTGAGACATTGGGATTTATGTTTTGTGTCGATGCTAGACACTATTTATGCTGATTTCATTATGATACCTCATTTTAAATATACAAAAATCTCACTGAGTTATGAAAGCAGTTTCTTCAGTACATGTATTCTGTTTTCATGCATTCATACATCATCCACATGATATGTTGCTATCTGAGGCACTGACACGGGCATTGATATTGCAGTTGTTAGAGGTATTACCCTAGCCATTGTTATAGGCTGCAGGTTATATATTTGAGGATATATTATGATCGTATGACCTAGGATTGCGTCATACATGCGATTTCTGTTCGTAGATGTATTCTATTCACGAGTTGGCAGCTCACCTCCGTTGTGCCACAGTTCTTGCAGGTTTTGCCGTACAGGTTTCATTACGGCTTTGCTGACACTGCATCTTTTCGGGTGACTTGCTAGTAGGTGGGTTTATTTGTATCGTACCCATCATTATACCTTGTATATTATTATTCTGTTGTATCTAGAACTTCCATCAACCAAACATGTATTTATTTCAGATAGAGACCAGTGTTGTTATTCTTTCGACCTTAGAGTCGCGCGTTGTATTTATATGGATTTCATGCTGTTTTGAGTTTCCTTTTCTATTGTGATCCTCGCCTTTCGGAATTGTATATTATATTGCTTGTGTGGTTGTGACCGTCGATTGACGAAGAGCTAGCTCCCGCTTGGGGATGCCTTTATTCATTATATATGCTTTATCAGGTTTTGTACCCGTTTGGGGTCAGTTTTTACAAAGGAAACTCTGCCGAAATTTTTAGAAAAGACTTGTGATTTTAAAATGCATATTTCGGCGTATGTTGCAAACTATTTGATTTAAAATGGTTTTCCTCCACTCTACTACTTTTTCTTGGTTTGGATTTCTGGGTTTTCGGTTGACTTAGATTACGTACGCCTCGAGACGTTTCGTAGTTTAAGTGCCGGTCATGTTCCGTACTTTCGGGTCGTGACACTGGGTAGCGGGCCCCCCGTAAACTCTGTGTGTCCCCCGATACATCCAAGTCCCCTCCAAAATACAAAACACGCACACTGCACATTGAGTTCGCATGACCAGTTTTACTCGTCAATCAGATGTTCTCTCGCTTCAAAAGTGAGGGGTAATTAACGGAAAGTTAGTCCGCGGCTGCCGGAGATTCGGATCTCCACAATCAATAAATCTCAGCCTACCCTAGATAGGGGGAATCTGTATATGCCTGACAAGCGATGCGTATTCCCATCTCAATGGGGTGACAAAAAACACCCTACAGATTCCGGCACGCCCGGTGGGACACTTTCTTTCATCCCATATTTTGGGTTAAACATTCATGCAAACTTAATCAACTTATATATCGATTGCCTGTATTGAAGTCATATTTTTTGTGTGTACATCTTAACAGCTTTTAGTCACAATCTCGAACTCAGCAATCATGTCTCCCCAGACGAGCTTCGTTTCTGACGCGACTCTGATTCCCAACGTAGTCAAGATCAATGCCCGCGTGGTTTTCCCTACAAGTCTCAGCCGGCAATGCGAGGAGCCACCCCATCAATTTGGTTCCGTCATCATCTACCCTACCGGAAGTGCTCATCTGGCGGAGGTACCGGCAAACCAAGCGGCTAAACTGACCTCAAGGGGCAGATGCGGAATGTTGTGGTTGCTAAAACATCCCACCCCAAATGCAAATCTGTATTCGAACGACTCTCCACTTTCCGACTAGGGGCAAGGCCGTCAACACCAATGAAGGTACGAAGCATCTCCAGTAAGCTCAAACGGTGTCCATGACAATCGCGTGAGCGGGCGTTTTCTTTGAACTCTCTGTCAATCGGTCTACAACGTCTTCCCGAAGAGCCGGAGCCTGCCAAGTGCTCAAAATAGAACAGTTAAGGCAGAAGCGGCTCAGATATAGAGCCAACAAGAGGGCCAGAACTCCGGCCAAGTGGAATTTTGTGAGATTCCCAGGGCAGGGTTACCTCGCGACGACAGCCAAGTCTGCCGTAAAAGTAAGCAACTCCTTCAAACCTTTGAAATGGGTTCAAAAAAACGGCATGACCGCCAGAATCAAGAAGACATCAAACCGGATGATGCTCCAAAGTGGTGTGCCTCAGCCCCAACATTGAAAGTATGATACCGTCTCTTTAAGAGTCTATCAAACGCTTTGTGCTGCGTGAAAGTAGCGGGGCAAAGCCAAAAAGGAAGCGCCAGCGCCATTCAAGAACCTGGTCAGGCCAGCCGCCTTCAATCGATTGCCCGTTACCGAAAAAGAAAGGCCACGACATCAGTCCGCAAAATCAGCTGCCAAAGATGAAAAGACGGCTGGATATGTTATCCATACAATCTATATGGCGGGCATGCGTCTCAGTGACAACTTATGCAGCAAAAGTAAGGATGGGGCCACCATATTCCAAGCCCAATTTGGCTTGAATGTAGTTGTCGTTTCCCAAGATTAGCCATCTCCGATGGACGATGAAAACCCTTTCGACTAAGCCGATAGGCAAAAGGACCCCTCAGTCCATATGGAATCAAGCTCGGACAGCGAAGAAGAGCCGACTTTTCGCTCCAGGACCGCATAGCAAGAGCTGCTTCAAGAGCTTCGAAAACAGCTCAGGAGCAAAGATAAAGAGATGGCCAAGCTCTACTCAAAAATTGATGACCTGACGAATGTTGTGATGCAGCTCACTGCTCAAATTGCTTGGGCGACTTCCAATCAAGCACATGTTTCTACTCATGAGCCGGGTGATAACGACCCGAAGCAACCGATGCCTGCACTTTTGGGTCCAAGTTTAGGCGAGCAACACAAAAGCCGGCCACATTCCACTTTTGGGGACACCTTAGCTCCGAATGGCACCATCCCGCTAACATAAGATCGGATAATGGATTTGGTCACCAGCAAAGTTAAAACATTGGTGGCCGAAGCCGAAACTTAGAAAGAAATTGGCAGTAGTGGGCGACCATATCCCGCACAATACGATCCGATTGAGTTCTTGAGCAGCTACGTCATTCCTAAGTTCGAAAGATTTGACGGGACGGGAAACGCAAATCAGCATGTCGCCCACTTTAAAACGTCGTGCAAAAATACATAGGGCAATGATGCGCTCTTTTTTCATCAGTTTGTCAACAGCCCGACCGGTGTCACTTTCGACTGGTATGCGAGCATAGCAGACGGGTCTGTCACCACTTTTGCACAAACAAAGTCTCTATTTCAACAAAGATTCATGAGTGCAAGTGATAGGATCTTCATTGCTAACCTTGTGAGGACCAAGCCGGGGAAGAAGGAAAGCAACACGGGCTTTATTTCCCGATGGCGTAATTTCACGGTCAAGTACGAACCATCACTGGAGCAGGACCAGTCCGTCAGCCTTCTCATTGGGAACCTCAGCAATTGGATAGTCCCATTCTTATGTATAGCAGGCCTCAAGACGTTTCAAGAGCTGACCAAGAGAGTACAAATGTTGGAACGCTCTAAGTAAGAGTCTACCTCGGACTCTCACGGTGACAAGTCTTGGAAGAGTAGAAAAGACGACAATCATAAAAGTGGGAGCTCCAACAAGACCAACGCCTTCAATGTGTCTAACAGTGAAGATAAGAGAAAGGCAAACCCGGTGCTAGAAGGAGAAGGGCCTTCCCTAAAGGAGAAGACGAACAAGGTTTACTATTTCAGAAGGGATAAAGTCTGCAAGATATTCAAAGATGTCTTGAACAACGGTCTACAATTGTTAGAGTCGAAAAGACCCCACGAAGCAAAAATGACCGACAATCCTCTATATTGTCCGTACCACCGAGTAGTGAGCCATGCGATCGAGAATTGCTATATTTTCAAAGATTGGGTCGAGAAACGGAACAAGACTGGGGAGATCGAGTTGTCCAAGAGTGTGTTGGTGAATGATCAAGCTGCAACCACTAACTTTATACAGACACAAGCTGACGCCTTCTGGGAGCAGACAGCTGAACCCGTTATCCTGAGGAATGAAACCGACTCGCTGCAGCCTCCATGGAGCATGCACATGTCCAAAAAGACGAAGAAGATGTTAAAATTGCTCCAGAAAGAGCCCAGAACTGAATGGGAAGGGCAAAAGAAGCCCACCATTCCAGCTGCTAATTCGGCTCAATCAGACCCAAGATCCAAAAAGCTCAAGAAGAAGAAAAGTACGGCTCGATGCAAAAAAGAGTTTGCGGGGAGATCGACCATTCAAAAGTACATCTATTCTCTCAAAGACTATGAACAAAAGGAAAGAACTCTGATTCAATTGAAGGGGTTCTTCCGCGTAGAAGCGACTGAGATTCTGGAGGAACTAGAAGAAGACTCCAATGACGAGATCCTTATAGTTACCTGCTACGTCATCCACCTTGGTAGTGACTCTGAGGAATAGCTATATTTTCTCGAAGACGACGAGCAGCTCGTCACAAAGACTAACCAAATCCAGCTCAGAAGCGGCAAGGCTCTACCGCCAAATCAGGGCAACGCCCCAAAAGGAAAGGAAAAATAAGTCGCTAATGAAGAAGATGGAGGAGAGTTGGCTCATGAAAACTCGAGTCCTTCCTCGATGGACTATAATGTCTTGGCCCATCTACGGAAGTTTCCGTCTCTTCTGGATATCTACGATACCTTGGTCCTATCTAAGGAGCTTAGAGACGTTCTCATTCACGCTCTACAAAACCCCGAGTGGTACCAGGTTCGCTTTACGGAAATTAATATGAAAGAAGCTCAGTACACTCTACTGTTCCCCTAATATTTAAACATAATAAAAGAGCTAAGCTCTGTTAAAGTTCAATGAGGCATCGCCTCACGTGCCCCCCACGAGGGCGCCAACTCCACCGCCAACCCCTTAGGATTAAATCCTATGGTGGTGCCGCACGTGAAGCTTACATGGACGTCAATGTGCAAAGCACAGGAGCGCCTATCATATATAAGAACTAAATTCTTAAGTGGCGCTCACGTGCACAACACGTGAGCGCCGGCGCCTAAATTAAGATCAGTAGAATTAAATTCTACAGGGGATATTTCCCAAAAAACTGGGATACTCTCTGTTAAACAGAGCCATTGGATCAAAGATCTAATGTTGATGATAAATTATAAGAATATAGAATTAAATTCTATTAGGAGAAAATATCTCCCAGATCTTTCTAAGTGAGAAGGATACTCTGGGATGGATCAAAGATCCAATAATAGAATAAAATTCTATTTTGGAAATATATTTCCTCAATCTTTACAAACAAAAAAGATTACTCTTTGTAAAACAGAGAGCCCTTGGATTAAAAATCCAATGGTGATTAAAAATCATCGTTTTACATAATAAAATACTGTACATGGGAAAATATTTCCCCAATCTTGTTAAAAACAAGAAAAAATATTCTGTAAAACAGAAATCCTTGGATAAAAAATCTAACGATGGATAAAATTCCCCAAGTAAACTTTGAGACTAATAAAATCAATTAGAATCTCGCAATGAGAGATTTTTTCAAACTAATTAACAATTTTTCTCCACTATATAAAGGACCCGAGACTTCAAGTCTCAGATAGAGGGAACCCCCATAAGGTTCTGCAAAAAAAATGCAGAAGACTCTAAAAAACAAGAGAGAATTTAATTCTCAATAGAGAAGAAGATCTTCCTCCTCTCAAATCCTAGGTAAAGAAACTACAGAGATTAAAACATCTCCTTTATCTATCATATCATATCTAAGGGTTTAACCCTTCTCAAGAATCTAGTTCTTTCTCTGGATCTGAAATCCACAAGACAAGTCTCCCATAAGTTGAGAATTTAATTCTCATCGGGAAGATCTTGTTCTTGAGAATCAAAGATTCAGAAAAGAACTACGAAAAATAAAAGATCCTATCTTATAGGAATTTAATTCCTCTGAAAACAGGGTTTGATCCTAGAAGAAGCTTAGTTCTTATAAAAGAAAGAAAAAACATAAAAACTTAGTTCTTGAAGAAAACATGATCCCAGATCTTCAAAACAAAGATCTAGGTGCCATTAATGGTCAAAATGCCATTAATAGAGATTCAAGCTCTAAAAAGGAAAAGGAATTAGCGCCGCACGTGCTTCCCACGTGGGCGCCTCCAACAGATTCCCAAAACAAAAGGAATCAACGCCTCACGTGAAAAACACGTGGGTGTCCAAAATAGAAGGCCAACGCTTCACGGGAAATACACGTGAGCACAGAGTAAAATGCTTAGCACTTCATACGCGGCCAAAACGGTTGAGTGCTTAGTACTGATTGGGCAGCGCCCAACGCCTCACGTGAAACACACGTGGGCGCCCAACAAAATAAAGGGGATTGCTCCCACGTGCTCCTCATGTAGACGCCATATAAAAAGTGCTTAGCACTATATATAGTCAAAATGACTGAGTGCTTAGCATTGATTGGGTAGCGCCCATAACTGAAGGCTTCACATGATATCCATATGAGTGCCAGAGCCTAAATAAGTGCTTAGCACTTTTGAACAAAAAAAGACTGAGCAGACTAAGCCCAAATTGGTTTAGTCTCTCTGAATGGTTTTCTTACAGCTGAGCCCAAATGCTCTGTTGTTGGATCTTAAATAAAAATGAACCTTAAAATTTTACTAAGTTGACCTCAGTCTCAAATAAGACTAATGTATCCTTAGCTAAAATAAATTGAGCCCAAATGCTCACATATTTAAGTTGATCTTAATCTCAAACTAGATTAACGGTCCTTAAATAAAACAAACCCAAATCTAAAATATAGGGATTTGGACTAATCCGTGCCCTATGGGCGACGGCATATACTAGTCTCTGTATACAATCCACGGGCAGTCTTAACAAACAAAATAACATACGACGCGAAGTGAACTGGTGGAGAAGGAGAAAGTGGTTATTGTAACGCAATAATGTAATTAACTGCAGGGGCTTGCGCCTGCAGGAAAGATCGTCCCTACAATCAAATACCCCTCACAAATGAGGGGGAATCTGATAAAGTCATGCTACAACGGCCGCGTCTGTCCAAACCTTCGATATACGGTGCCATAAATCAACTTTGTATTTTCGGAGAGGTGGATGGATAAGTCCAAATAGCATCCACCCGCAAATTAAGGCCAAACGTCCTAACATCTCGGTCCGGTCTTTCGGCGGTGAACAGATTCTGGCACGCCTGGTGGGACCTTTCCTCTTTCCACTCCACACTTCGTGTGTCGTGTTTCGCGAACAAAATTGCGATTCGTTATGGTTGCCCTTGGATTTGAGGTACTAAAACCTGGTGTCTTGCTCCTGTACAGAAAATCAATGGCTTCTCAATACGCTGCATGCAACAACAACTCTCGCTCCACCTCAACTGGAGGAGTTACCTATGGTCCCAACATGGCCTCTATTTTCTCATTGCCGGTGGGGCAAGTTACACAAACCACTACTGGATTGTTCTTTGGGACCATACTCCCACCTGTGAGTTTCGGTTCCTCAGCGTCGCAAGAAGAAGCTCTTAAAATGTCGGTCTTCGATCGACTGGCAACCACAACGGTCCCTCTCAACAGGCTGTCCAAATCTGGCGTCTCAGTCTTTAACAGGCTGAGCAAAAGTACTAACGGGCCCGTAAAGAAGCTCGTGATACCTGAAGTGTTAGGGATATGTATGCCGTAGAGGCCATTATTGTACATTGATGTATATTATAGTGGATGCTTGGACATATATATAGAGTACTTTCTTGCTCGACATGATAGTATGTTATCTGGTTGCCTTTATCTTAACATGTTCACTGGTATTATTATACTGTCTCTCATATACATGTTTAAAAAGCCTTTAGAATGTAGGCTTGACTACCAGGACTATGATGCGGATCATACTACTGAGACCTGGGTAGTCCATAAGCACATCCTTCAATTGTTCCTAGTCGAGGGAATATCGAGACGGGGCATCGATATTCCAGAGTAGACTAGTGTGTACATTTCTTGACCTTGTATGGGGCGATGGTTGATCCTCTATCCATCGGTGTTTGACATCAAAGATTGTACACATGTGCTCATTAGAGAATGGGTACACCAAATAGGACTTGCCGAGAACTCCTAGATGGTACTATACCTATCGTCAGATAGCAGTTCTCTGGTGACACCAGTACAAGTTAGTTTGTAGGCCTAAGATCGTCTTAGAGTCTTGTGTGGTTCCCATTGTTATTTGATTTCCTCCCTACCACAGCTCAAAGGAGTCGTGCAAACAGGTGGATTTTGTGTACAGTCCCGAGTTACATGGAGGCAATGAGCGATATGAGGGGTTTCGTCTCTCCCGGTATAGGGAGTTGATGTTGCGCTATGATCGATTGGCTATAACAGGAAGTCCCTGACCAGGGCTGTTGATGAGATTTACCGGTAAGTGTTATAAGTAGTTTCTTGTACCGTTGTAGGCTACACATCGGCATGACTTATCAAGTTATTGGAGTCTGATGATTCCACCCCCAGACTTGATATGCGACATATCAGACGAAGAGATCAGACTGTATGGTAAGTGTTACCTATAGGCTTCATGGGAGTTTGGATAAGCTTGCTTGTCGATCTTCTATTCGCTCAATACTTGGTTAGCCGTTACGTCCAGCTAGTACCGCTGACGGTTTGTGGGTAACTGATATGATCATTACCTACTGCTGGCATATTGACGAATCTTTAGAGTCCCACATAGAAGTTTCCTGGTTCAAGCAAAACGAAGTAGGAAGCATATGCTGATATGTGCGTCAGCCTGATTAAATACGAGTATGAGATACCGTATTATAATCTGGCGGTTATTTGATATCAGTTAGGTTATATGTGATATAACCGGATTATCGAATCAAGTGTTGATTTGATAATGTGATATACAGATAAATGATATTAGTCGGTTATATGTGATATAACCGGATTATTAAATCAAGTGTTGATTTAATAATATGATATATATTTATATTTGATATAATTATATATTAACTAATATTATTAGCTCACTAATTATTCTTCATAATATATATATATATATATATATATATATATATTATATGAAACATGACATGGATTTTCTATTTTTAGAAAATAGAAAATGAGGTGGAAAATGGGGAGACTTTTTTGTGGAATGGATAAGCATGGCTTTGTTATTTATTTTATTCATTTGCTTGCACTAGTGAAGCATGGTTACAATTTTTAATGGTTAAAAATCGTATGCTTCAATAATGTGTGAGCTATGTGAGCCATCCTAGATCGTTCTTCACTTCACAAGAGTTCATTTTCTTTCTTGAGCTCATGTGTGATGAGTTTCTCTCTAGCTCTCTCCCTTTTCCTCACCTCCACTTCTAAGCTCAATCCCTCACATGAGTTGTGAAAGCTTGAGCTTGTGAGAACCCTAGTGAGCAAACAATACCCCTACTTCACCATCCTACACTAGATTAGTACTTTGGTGCAGTGTGTTTACTTCACTAAAGAGTTTACTGAAGAGGTAGCTTGGATTAGCGGACTTCGGGTGGATCATCTTCGGCACGAAGGTCATCGAAGCAAGTTTTTTTCAACCTTCAAGTGGAGCCTAGTGGAGTCACGTGGACTACAACCCGGAGCTTTAGAAGAGAAGGACATGGTCTACAAAGGTTGTAGCTATCCATCTCTTAGTATAGTTTATGATATCATAGTTAAACCCTAATCATCTAGTTTAAGATCTTGGTTAGTGTTGATTAGCACCCCTAATTTTTTAAAATTGGCATGCTTGATGCTAGAAAAACCCAGTGGTGGTGCTAACATACACTTTCATAAAGGGGCTACCCTAAAACGGATAGCCCACCCAACTTCTCTTACAGGCGAAGCCGTTAAAGACGCTTCCCTTACAAGACGGTCGGTTTTCGAAAGGCTGGCCGCTTCTCCTCAAACTTTAATAAGGACGTCAGTTTTCAACAGGCTGACACCGATTGAAGCTCGTCAGCAAAACCAGGGGCATGTTGAAGCCTCTTCCAAAACTGAGGCAGTCCCTTCTGCAGGCACGCTCGACGTCACCACTGGCGCCGAGTGAGAGAAGCTAGGGCAACTCCTCCTCTGGACTCACCCTACCAGCTCCAATGGTGGAAGTCGATGTTGCTGCTCCAACCGGGAATAGTTTTGATCCGCTCAGGATGGTACATAAGAACTCCCCGACGGCGGTGCTGAAGAAATCACCTCTGCCAGTAGAGGTCCCTGTGCAGGCAAAGCCGGAGCAGCCTCATCAGCGGCTCTCCTTGCAAATTCTTAGGATCTGGCTGAAAGTCTAAGACTCTGTGATTGACAAAGATTACTTTCGTCGACCTGAGAAATCTAAGGGCTGACAAGAAAAAGATCACTTCTCCACCATACAACATGGGACTTTTCCTAAATAGGTGCCTGTCATAACGGCTCCTTCAACTCCAATCTCTCATAAAAGAACGAGGCTGGAGAAAGCTCTACCGCCCGTGGCAAATTCCAAAGACGATGGATCCAAACACCCTAAGCCTGGGGGCATTATCGTCCATACGGTCTATATGACTGTTTACACTGGTTTAAGTTTCGTTTACAGATACGTGTGAAAGTAGGCCCATTCATATACGCACATACACACATGTGGGTTGCAACAATACAATCAGAGGAAAAAGATGCGTTAGAAAGGAAGCACTCGGTGGTCAACGATAAAAGGAAAGCATTTAAATAAACATTTTATTCTACAGGAAATAGATCACCAAACACGGGATAAAAAATACAAGGGTTTACAAAACTATGAATAAAGTTTTCTAAAGTCCTCTCCGCCTTCTCCACCATGACGAAGCGGTGATTTTCGCAAGGAGTCACTCCCCATCGGTTAGCTCCGTGCCCATCGGTGAAGGCAGACATGATGGCCCGTTGATCCCGTATCTGGCTTAGCAGCTGAACAGAGCGATCTCCATGGGTGTATTCCATATCACCAATATTCGCTTCTAAAATGGAGACAAAGGACCGAGAAGTCCCTAAACTAATATTCGCCTCCAAAATGGCGACAAAGGACCGAGAAGTTGCTAAACTAATATTCGCCTCCAAAATGGCGATAGTGGACCGAAATGTCCTTAAACTAATATTCGCCTCCAATATGGCGATAGTGGACCGAAATGTTCCTAAACTAATATTCGCCTCCAAAATGGCGATAATGGACCGAAACGTCCTTAAACTAAAATAATAAAGCCCAAACGCTCTTTTGTTGGATCCTAAATCAAAATGATCCTGAAATCTCGTTAAGTGGATCTTAGTCTCAAATTGAACTAATGTATCCTTAACAAAAACAAATCGAGCCCCAAATGCTCACATACATTTAAGTCGATCTTAATCTCAAAATAGATTAACGATCCTTAAATAAAAAACCCCAAATCTAAGATATATGAATCTGAACTAATCCATGCCCTACGGGCGACAACTTAAATTAGTCTCCGTATACAATTCACGGGCAACCCAAACAAACAAAAAACAAACACACGATACGAAGTGAACTTCTGGAGCAGGAGAAAGTGGTTATCGCGACGCGGTAACGTAATTAATTGCAGGGGCTTGCGCATGCAGGGAAGAGCGTCCTCACAATCAAAACCCCCTCATAAACGAGGGGGAATTTGACAAAGTCTGCTACAATGGCCGCATTCGTCCAAACCTCCGATATATGGTGCCATAAATCAACTTGGTATCTTCGGAGAGTTGGACGGATAAATCCAAATACTATCTGCCCCCAAATTCAGGCAAGACGATCCATCCCGGTTCGTCTCTGTTATCGGCGGTGAACAGATTCTGGCACGCCCGGTGGGACCTTTTCCTCTTTCCACTCTACACTTCGTGTGTCGTGTTCGCGAACAAAATCACGGTTTGCTATGGTTGCCTTTGTATTCGAGGTACTAAGATTTGGTGTCTGGTTTCTGTCTAGAAGAAGGGAACATCAATGTCTTCCAGCTGCACAACTTGCAACAGCAATTCTAGTTCCGCCCCAACTGGAGGAGTGACTTACGGGCCCAATACGGCCTCCATCTTTCTAATGCCGGTAGGGCAGGTAACAGAAGCCATTACTCGATTGTTCTTCGGGACCATGCTCCCACCAATGAGCATCGGTGCCTCAACGCCGCAACCCGAAGCTCCCAAGAAGTCGGTCTTCGATCGACTTGCAACCACAACGGCCCCTTGATTGGAAGAAGTTTGATGTGCTAGTTTTAATTAACGCAATCAAGACGGTTTTGCTTGGTAGCTAGCCGGATGAGTATGGGTCGGTTCCACGGAGAGATGGGAATCTTTTTCTTAGTGTTTTAACGAGTTAAGTCCAAATAGACCAGGTTTGTTTAAGATTAACTATGTGCTAAATATGTATAAAAAGAGCTTGTTAGGGTTAGGATTAGGTTAGTTTGAGTTAGGAGTTCGCTCACTTCTTTCATTGCCACTCTTAATATCGATGTTACGGTAATCGGCAAAAATGGGGATTAGCACAACTAGGAAGGAAACTTGCGAGTATAAGCTAGGCTTTCCAATGCTTAGTTCCTTCCGTTTGGTCCTTATCCGCTCGTTCTTGGCTCTTAGCCATGATCTCTAGTCAATTCAACCACAACCGGTCTCACTAGGATGTCACCGCTATCATGTAGGATAGGGTGTCGTAGGGAGCGGATTGTGGTTGAATTGATGGGAGTTCGAATCAAGATGTTGGGCAAAGAAGAGAGTGAGAGAGATTTCCTTCTCTCAAACTTTCCTTATCCTATCCTTACAAGTGAGAAACTACTCACCCATTATAAAGATAAAGAAAATAAAACAAACAAAGAAGATAGAAAGAAATGAGGTAGAGAATCACAACTAGCTATTTGGGACCTCACTTGGGCAATGATCACACTCAAGCATCATTGTTGTAAGGATAAAGGAAAAGAGAAAAAGAAAACAAACAAACAAATAACAACAACTACTTTAACAAAGAGAATTACAAGCAAAATATAAGAACTTAATCATAAGACATGCATATGAAAAGAACTCTTCTTTATTCATCATTCACTCAAAATCTCACTACAATATCAATGGAGAATATATGAAGAGGAAGAGGAAGCTACAAACTACTATACTAAATCCTAACACAAGAATAAGCATTCTTTACTTGGCTTGAAACTGGGCTATTTATAGGCAGATAGATAAAACCCTAGGGCCAAAATCTGAGTCCTTACACAATTACAAAACTACCCTAAAAATATCTCCTGACTTTGAGTCAACTCGGCCGCGGAACCGCCGCATAAGTGCCACATCGGCCGCGGTTTCGCGGCCCTTTGAGTGAGTTGTTGTGCCGTTTTTTCTGGGGTTTTCTATGTTGCTATTTTTCTCTGTTTAGTACACGTGGTTTTTCAGAATCACTTCATTTTTCTCTCAGATTCTCAACAGTCCAAAAGATGAAAGAATGTGGACTTTTGCCTTGATCTTCTTGAGCTCCGTGTTATAAACTTGGTTCTTGTGCTACCTCCTTGTGCTTTGTGCATGAATGACCTTTTATTGCCATTTTGTCCCTCGAACTGGTAGGCGGCATCTGACGGATGGTGAGTGGAGACCCGTATTTTTATCTGTTGTTGGCAGTTGTCTTGAATTTGTCGCGAATATTCCTAATTTTCATTGTTTAGAGCTGAGAACTTATAACCTGCAATTATTTAGCAAACACGGATCAAGAGTACCTACCTATATGCAATGCGATCAAGAATGGGCGGTATAAAAATGCAAAATTTTGATATGAACAAATACCCCTAAACTTATCTTTTGCTCATCCCGAGTAAAGCCATTTTATTCACAAAAAGTCCTAACCTCACTTTCGCAGGGAACACGATTGCACTGAGCTCGTGCAACAAGCCGTTAAACCTCTAGGTTGCTCTAGAGGAGGAGTTTTGTCTCCTGAGGGTTTTCAGCGGATACTACCCACAAAATCCGATCAAGTTGGCCGTCGACTCTAATCCTACAGTTCTATTATCTTTAAGTTAGAAATCTTCATCCCTTATTCTTTACACTTCCTTTTCATTTAACTTAAGATCCTATACGTTTTGCCAGTTTATAAAGCTCTCATCATCTCTTGAGTTTTCCTTCTAAAACGTAATCTCAAATCCGGAATTTTTATTATCTCTACTGAAGACATAAGCCCTATTTTTCATTCCTATCTCTCCTCCAAACTCCGATCATATACCCCTACGTGTGTGTAAATATCACCCCTACACTTGGAAATTCAATTCAAGCTATAATACCCTTACCTTAATACCTAGCACTACTTCATCTTTATTAATGGTGGACGGATTTGCTCACACATCTTTCATGCGACTATTACAGCTTCCCGAGGCATTAATCAGCCGATTACTGAATGTGTGAGCATTAGAGCGTAAATAGCAGTTTCCAGGTCTTGAACTCTTTTTTTTTTTAATTTTTTATTTCAAGACCGGATATATTTTTCAATGATGCTCTTTTGGTGGTTAGCTTTAAATACCGTTTTTTTTCATACTAGGCTTTCAGGCAAGAGTATTTCTAGGTATTCTCTACTATCCCAAGTTTCAAGGTGCGTGTATGTGCGATTTGTAGGGTGGATATATTTTCAGAATTTGGATTTAAGATTCGGAACTATTTTTCAGACTTACTCTTCAAATAGAGCTTTCAATACTCTTCCTTCATTTCAACTTAGCCCAAGAACCGAACTCAAAATTGCTTATTTCTAAATAAACTGCAAGGACGTATATTTTCTACAGTTATACTTCAAAGAAGGTTATTTTTAGGGTTTTCAATTACTAAGTTTAGGATTTAGTTTTTTCTAACTAGTCAACCGTCATGTCGAACTTGAGTCTAAATGGCCAACATTGAATTTTTTTAAATTTTTTTATAGGAAAATAATGTAATGCAGAAAAATGTGATGCAGAATTTAAACATGCAAAGTAAAAAAACAAATATTTACATTAAAAAATGTGCAGATGTAGAATGCAAAGATAACTATTTACAACAAAACCCTGACCCCAAACTGACTCACAACAGTGCCCTCACTGCTGCCTACGGCGTCTCTTAGAACCAGACATGGTATCACTTATACCTGTTTCACTCCTGTCCGTTCCATGACCCCTCGATCTTGCTCTTTCTTCTTGTGCCAGCAGGGTAGACATCCCCTGCTCAAGACTCGTCAAACGCTGATCAAAATTTGTCAGCATCCCCAACACTCTCTCTACCCCCCTATGAGTACGTATCAGCAAGCGTGCTTGTGCGGCGGGGGTCAGCTCTTCATCGCTCGCTGTGGATCTCGAGCTGGGCGTCTTCTCTATCACATCTTCGGCTGGCTCAGTGCGCGATCACAACCCATGAAGTCTTGTGTATGATGTAGAGACATCTTCAAGAAGGGGTCGAATGGGAACCCCACCATGCATAAAAGCATTGAATTCCTCAACAGAGAGGAAATAGCGACACAATTGTGTCACTAATATTGGGCACGGGTAATTGGCCGCCCCTTTGCCGGCGCCAATCGAGTGTAAAAGTATAGTGCACATGTCATAGCTATAGTTCTTTATCATTAATGTGTGCACAATCTGTAGGGATGGGGTGAAAAAGGTGGTGTTATGCGAACTTCCAAAGATGTTTTGTGCCCAACGGCACACGGTTAAGATGTTCACATACAGCGTTCGTGCTTGAATGCCCTTCCTAGGTTCCCTAGAACAATCATCGCCCATCAACGGCATGTGATCCTTAAAGCGGAGGGGTTGATCGTGTGCGGGGATACGAGGTATCAAAGTGATTTCGTGAATGAAGTTCCTATCTATAATAATTTCCTGATCCTCCTACAACAAGCGTATAAACCCGTATTTAGCTAAACAACCCTCCTCCATACTCTCAAAGAAACGCGCAACGAGATTCGGACTCGCGAACGCGTTCGGATGGTTATACAACAGGAAATTCCATCCGCGTTTTCGGATCTCATCACCAAAGTAGCTACCATAAACGTCATGGGTGAATAATTGCGAGAAATCCCGTTCAAATTGAAAATTAGGAGCCATGGACAGAAAACGCAGAACTATTAAATTTACAGAGAGGAGATGAGAAAATCAAACCTCCTCTGAAAATTTTAGAGGGAGAAGCGGCTGAACGGCAGCGGATCGGCGGTGGAGATGGCGTTCTGCGGCGCTTCCGCGGTGGGATGGGGAGATCGTCTGTGGAAATTTCAGTGACGGCTAGGGTTTTGTGTGAGGGTTAGAACGAAGGCTTGGGAATTACAGAAAGAGAGAGAGAGAGAGTGTATTTAAATGGGCGGTCAACAAAAATGGGTCTATTTGTACAAAAGTCCTCCCAAAAGAAGAAATTATTTATTTATTTAAAACAAATTCTTATTTTTTTATTTTTTATATTTTTAGATTGCTCTGAATATTTACAAAAGCACCTCCTTTCTTTTTTATTTTATTACAAATGGGAATTTCACCAGGCAAGAAATATCCCGACACAAAAAAAACAAAATGGATATGCACCGGACAAGAATATCCATTATATATATACAAGATGGTATATACATACCCCCAAACTTATTTGAAACAGTGTTTCCACTATTTATAGCTGGTTAACCGAAGTTTGGTGGTAAACGGAGGAAGATTAGTCAATGTAAACCGGCTCCTGCAACATCAGGAGCTCCTCCGATGGTTCTGCGGTGAGGAAAGGTTTTACTCTGTGTCCGTTCACTTTGAATAGTGAACCGTCCTCTGGATTCTCCAAATCTACAGCACCGTGCAGGTATACACTCCGCACAAAAAAGGGTCCTTTCCAGTGAGATCGAAGCTTACCGGGATAGAAATGGAGTCGGGTTCGTAAAGAAGTACCTGTTGTCCAGGCGTGAAGGTTTTGCGCGTAAGGTGTTTATCATAAAACACTTTCATTCGGTTCTTTATAACAACCGCGTTCTCATAAGCTTCATCCCGAAGCTTATTCAGTTTGTTAAGTTGCAGCTTCCAATAGCTGCCCGTATCTTCAAGGTTTTGATTCAGCTCTTTGATCGCCCAAAATGCGCGATACTCGATTTCCACAGGAAGATGGCAAGCCTTTCCATACACAAGCCGATAGGGAGACATTCCAAGATCAGTCTTGTACGCAGTTCGAAATGCCCCAAGGGCATCCGTTAGTTTCAAAGACCAATCTTTACGGTTCTTGGAAACCGTTTTCTCCAAAATCTGCTTGATTTGCCAATTTGAAACTTCGACTTGCCCACATGTTTGGGGGTGGTAGGGCGTGGATAGCTTATGATTAATTGAGTATTTCCGCATCAAGGCCTCGAAAGACCTATTACAAAAGTGTGTCCTATTGTCGCTAATGATCGTGCGGGGGTGCCCGAACCGGGAAAAGATGTTTTCTTTAAGGAATCTAACGACAACCTTGTTGTCGTTCGTCCGGCTTGGCACTATCTCGACCCATTTAGAGACATAATCAACAGCTAAGAGAATATACAGATTCCCAAAAGAGCTGGGAAACGGCCCCATGAAATCAATTCCCCAAACATCGAAAATCTCAACAACCAAGATTGGTTGGAGTGGCATCTCGTTTCTCCTGGAAATCTGGCCCAAGTGTTGGCACCAAGAGCAAGTCTTGTAGTAATCATGGGCATCTTTGAAGAGTTATGACCAATAAAAGCCATATTGCAAGACTTTCTTAGCTGTCTTTCTTGGGCCAAAATGCCCGCCACACGCTTGATCGTGGCAAAATGACAGCACACTCTTGAACTCATTATCAGGAACACACCGACGAATAATTTGGTCTGGACAGTACTTGAACAGGTAGGGTTCGTCCTAGTAAAAGTGCTTTACTTGGGATAAAAATCTATGTCTGTCCTGACTCGACCATTCGTTTGGTATTAGTCCTGTCACCAAATAGTTCACAATATCCACGAACCAGGGTTCACACGATACTGTCAAGAGTTATTCGTCAAGAAAAACATCGTTAATTAGGAGAGAAAACGTCGGCGAAGAAGGAAGTCGTGAAAGATGGTCGGCCACTACGTTTTCACATCCTCTTTTGTCCTTAATGACAAGGTCAAATTCTTGAAGTAAGAGAATCCAACATATTAACTGAGATTTTGCATCATTTTTCGCAAAAAGATGTCGCAGAGCTGAATGATCAGTGTAGACAATGACTGGGGAGCCGATCAAATAGGGCCTGAATTTCTCTAAAGCAAACTCAACAGCCAAGAACTCTTTCTCTGTTGTTGTGTAATTCATTTGGACGTCATTCAGGGTCCGGCTCGCATAGTAGATTACGTGCGGCATTTTATCGATGTGCTGTCCTAGGAATACACCAATAGCAAAGTCGGATGCATCGCACATAATCTCAAAAGGATGTGTCCAGTCAGGTGAAGAAAGAACGGGAGCAGAGGTGAGTGAGCTTTTCAGTGATTCGAAAGCAGTCAAACAGCTCGAGTCGAAGTTGAATGTGGTATCCTTGTCCAGAAGAAGATTCAAGGGTCTTGCAATCTTGCTAAAGTCTTTGATAAACCGTCTGTAAAAACCGGCGTGGAAAAGGAAAGCTCGGATATCTCTGACGCATCTGGGAGGAGGGAGATTGGAAATGACTTCAATTTTTGCTTTGTCAACTTCAATGCCATTTCGCGAAATGATATGTCCTAGGAAATACCTTCACGTACCATGAAGTAGCATTTTTCCCAGTTTAAAGTGAGATTTTTATCCTTACATCGGGTAAGGACAGCGTCAAGATGTTGCAGACACTCGTCGAAAGAATCGCCAAAGATGGAGAAATCATCCATGAATATCTCCAAAAATTTCTCAACCATGTCAGAGAAAATTCCCATTATACACCGCTGGAAGGTAGCGGGAGCATGCATAGCCCAAAGGGCATGCGGCGATACGCGAACGTGCCGAAAGGACAAGTGAACGTGGTTTTGTCCTGGTCTTTCTCGGCGATGGGAATCTGGTTGTAGCCTGAGTAGCCATCCAGAAAACAGTAATACTCATGTCCAGCTAATTTTTCGAGCATTTGGTCAATGAATGGTAGCGGAAAGTGATCCTTCCGCGTTGTGGCGTTGAGTTTTCGATAATCAATGCATACTCGCCACCCTGTCTGGGTGCGAGTAGGGATCAACTCATTCACCTTGTTTGTGATGACCGTAATGCCCGACTTCTTAGGGACAACGTGTATAGGACCGACCCACTGGCTGTCTGAGATAGGGTAAATGATACCACTATCCAGACATTTGACGATCTCTTTTTTCACAGCCTCTTTCATGACTGGATTTAGTCGCCTCTGTGGATCCCTAGCTGGTTTGGCATCATTCATCATATGAATGTGATGTTCAACAATTAGGGGACTAATCCCTTTGATGTCCGCCATCGTCCAGCCGAAAGCTTGCCGATTGGATTGCAAGACCGTGAGCAGGGCTTTCTCTTGCTCTGGATCTAGAGAAGCCGAGATGATGACTGGGAGGGTCTCGTTCTCACCTAAGTAAGCATACTTGAGGTGAGGTGGCAGAGGCTTGAGTTCGAGTGTCGGAGGTGAAACGACTGAAGGCAAGATTGGAGAAAATGTCTCAAACTCAAAAGATTCCAATAGGGGCTCGAAGTGAGTGTATGTGACCGAGTCGGATGGTTCAACTAACGTATCCGAAAATTCGAAAGATTCAAACTCGGACGGCGACAAGCCAAGATCATTTGAAAAATTAAGACACTCGTAATCGTTGTTGGAAGCGGAAGCAGCAACAGGTTGAAAGAGGAACGCACTAGTGGCGTCAAGATTACTGTGATCAAACAAGAATTCCTCAAATTCACATTCTTCTGGGGCGATCTCCTGGATGGAACGAACATCTAGTATATGAGCACTAGGTTCGAATGGCTGATTCCCTAACCTAAAAATGTTTAGTTCAATTGTCATGTTGCCAAAAGATAGGTTCATCGAACCATTTCGACAATTGATCACAGCATTTGAGGTTGCAAGGAATGGGCGACCGAGTATCACCGGAATTTGATTCCGGGGGTTAGCTACAGGTTGTGTATCTAAACAATGAAGTAAACGGGGAATATGAAGTCCCCAACCTTTATTAACACATCCTCTAGCTCACCCCTAAGATGGGTGATTGATCGGTCGACCATTTGAAGAGTACAATGTGTAGGTTTCAGTTCTCCTACACCTAGTTGCTCATATACAGAATAAGGAAGCAGGTTAACACTGGCACCAAGATCCAAGAGATCGCGGTTGATGTTCTTATCCCTAATGGTTATTAAAATCATAGGACAACCATGGTCCTTCCGTTTTTGTGGTAAATTTTGGGTAAGAGCATCACTCACGTTACTGGCTAGGAAAACCTTCTTTGGTACCTGAGATTTCCTCTTCTTAGTGCACAAGTCTTTCAAGATTTTTGCATAGGAGGGGACTTGTTGGATTGCATCTAAGAGGGGAATGTTGATGTTAACCTATTTGAACAACTCCAGAATCTTCTTCATTTGTGGATTTTGTTTATTGGACCTCAACCGGTTTGGAAATGGAACGTTTTTGAAATTGGTTGAGTCCAATGCTTGTGGAGGAGATTGTGGAGTTGGAACGGATCCCAGAACTGGAGTTTGAGTGGAGTGAGATGTGGATCCGTTCAGAGCAGCGTTTGAAGAAGAAGAGCTTTTTGAAGAATGGAGAATATGCTCAGAAGAAGAAGAAGAAGAAATGATCGGGGTGTCATCATCTATCCGTGTGCCAATATTGTTGTGCAGTGTTCATATCAGATTTTTGCATTTTTATACTGCCCATTCTTGATCACATTGCATATAGGTAGGTACTCTTGATCCGTGTTTGCTAAATAATTGCAGCTTACAGGTTCTCAGCTCTAAACAGTGAAATTCATGAAAAAGCACAACAAATTCAGGACTTCCGCCAACCACAGATAAATACGGGTTTCCGCACACTATCCGTATAAAGCCGCCTACCAGTTCAAGGGACAAAATGGCAAATCATTGGTCATTTTCGTGCACAAAGCACAAGGGCAGCACAAGATCCAAGACTTCTATGCAGAGCTCAACAAAATCAAGGCAAAAAGTCTACATCAATTCACCTTTTTGATCTGTTGAAAATTTAGAAGAAAAATGAAGAGTTTCTGAGAAACCAAGTATACCAAACAGAAGAGAACAACATGATGGAGAAGCCCTGAGAAGATGGTCCCATAATTCAACCAAATGGCCGCGGAACCGCGGCCAAAATGGCACTTCTGCCGCGGAACCGCGGCCGCGTCATACCAGCGTTGACTCGGCTCTTTTGGGGTAGTTTTGTAATCTCGTGTTTGGCTCAGAATGTATACCTAGGGTTTCACTCTCCTGCCTATAAATAGCAGAGTTCAAAGCCAAATTAGGGTGTGCTTTTCTTTATTAGATCTAGGATTAAATTCTGCAGTTCTTCTTCCTTGTTATTTTCTTCCATTAAAAATTGTAGTGAGTTTTTGAGTGGTGATAAATAAAAAAAGAGAGTTCTTTTATTATCTTGCATGTTTTTTTATATATTGCTCGTAATTTTTCATTTGCTAATCTAGTTGTAATTATTTTGTTGCTTTCTTTATTTTTTTTCTTCTTCTATTTTTTATCCTTTACAACTATGATGCTTGAGTAAGATCCTTGCCAAGGTGAGATCTCAAATAGCTAGTTGTACTTTTTCTCAACCTCATTTCTTTCTACCTTCCTTCTTGTTTTTTTATCTTTTTAATGGGTGAGTAATTTCTCACTTGTTAGGGCAGGAGAGGGAAAGTTTGAGAGAAGGAAATCTCTCTCACTCTTTTTTTTGTCCAACACCTTAATTCGGACTCCATTTAATTGAAACATAATCCGCTCACCACGGCACCCTATCCTATATGATAGCGGTGATTCCATAGTTAGGCCGGTTGTGGTTGAATTAACCGGAGGTTAGTGCTAAGAGCCAAGAACGGACGGATAATGACCAAAAGGAAGAAACTAAGCATGGAAATCCTAGCTTATACTTGCAAGTTCCTTCCTAGTCATACTAATCCCCATTGTTGCCGATTACCGTAACACCGATATTAAGAATGGCAATGAAAGAAGTGAGAAATTCCTAACTCAAACTAACCTAATCTTAACCCTTGCAAGTTCATTTATCATTCGTTATCTCATTAGTTGATCTTAAAACAAATCTGGACATATTTGGATTTAACTCGTTAAAACATAAAGAAAAAGATTCCATCTCCCTGTGGTTCGACCCGTACTCAACCGGCTAGCTACCAAGCGAAACCGTCTTGATTGCGGTAATTAAAATTAAGCACGCAAAAATCACACCAATCAAATGGCGCCGTTGCCGGGGAGACGGTAGTTTATTTCTTTGTATAATTTCGGGTTAGTTAAAAAAATATAAAAATACAAAAAAACAAAAATATAAAAAAAATATATAAAAAAATCATCTTGTTATTTTTGATTAGTTTTTGTGCAAGTGTGCAGGATAGGAAGAAGGTCAAGTTCAGTGCCAAAGTCATAGGGAGTTAGACCCATCTCTCGCGGCTACACCGCGGCGGATCAAGACGGAACCACGACTTTGCTGTAAAATTCTGGATCACATTCAGTGAGCAAATCAAGATTCAGGGGCTCTAAACAGGAAGAGGAGAACCAAAGAAGCACATGGAAGAAATTTGAAGTTCCAACCCCACTGTCAAGCCGCGGAACCGCGTCAGAATCACAGGTTTGACCGCGGAACCACGGTCAAACAGTGACGTCAGCACCCCAAATTCTCTGTGAGTATTTCAACCTTCTTCTCCACTCCTCTGAACTCCACTGAACTATTCTTTCTGCAGCATTCTTTGCACAAACTCTTTTCCCCTCTCCAATAAAATTGTTTTTGTGCAGGATTCTTTGCGCCGCCGCCAAATAATTTTTTTTTGCAAGTGTTTTAGATTTTTTTTTGTTACTGTTTTGCATAAATAATACGAACTTTATGGGGCTATAACACCAATTCAGATTGGGTGGGGATTTCATCACCCTTCCCAAGACCCCACAAATCACTAATTGCATACGCATTACCTTGAGCTAATAAAAAATATCTAGACCAAACATTTAAGGACTTGTCGCGCTTATTTAGGACAAGTGGAGATTGCGGGGAATTGGTCGTTTATCTAAACTTGATTTTGTGGTGCCTAAGCTAGACAAGTGAGGAGGTAATTTTAAAAGGCCCATCTCACGGTGATTCGTGAGCGGAACCTTCCTTCCCTCACTTGTGCTTACCTGTCCACAATTGGCAGTGAAGAGGCGATACGAGGGTTATCCTACAACTTGTCGCTTGGAAGTCTAAGAGCGGTCTAGATGGACTTTAAAGACCCTAGCTCTAGGTGTGTTTGTGCATATTGTGATTGTGATTGTGCTTGTAAAAGGTTTAGTCCCATAATTCCGTATTCTTTCAAACAAACAATTTTTAAAACTCCAAAAAACAAACAATTTTTTTTAAAAAAAACAAAACAAAAGAAAAACCACTTCCCTCCCTTCCTACATTTTCACTCTTCCAACATGGGTACCCCACCTCGCAAAACTCTTTCTGAATTTTGGTACCCACATCCAGACATTACTTCCTACGGTTCTTGCTTTGGTCGAATTTCGAACGACCCTTCCATGCCCAAAATATCTTTGAAAGATCGGATAGACGCGTCTAGGACAAACACTTGCAATTCGCAATCCACTTCGTATCAACCATTTCAACCTCACCCACCCTCTTACCATCTGATACCCCTTTTGTGAGTCGTCCATTGTCCATCTCTGAACGTATTGAACAATCTCGTAGCCGATCTTTCACTCCTTTCACCAATGCGAATTCTTTGGATCAACAATTCCATTCACCTTCTTATTCGTATGTTGATCCTACCCCTGTCCAAGCATTCAATTCCTATCCATCCTACCCAACTTTTTCACCTTCCCTAGACATTGCTTTTGAACAGCCTTTTGGGAGTTTCCAGTATCCAAACGAGTTTGAATCTCTTACTGAAACCCTTTTACAACCCATGTCTAGTCTGGAACAGTTGTTGGAAGACTTTAGCGTAGCGTCATGCCAACAGAAGATGGATTTGAATGCGTCCATGTCCGCCCTCATACAACCTAGTGACCCGGTAGCTAGTTTCCAACTAGCTCCAAATTTTCCAATGTATGATAAGGTAGTTGGACAGATTGAGAATTTGAGTGGAGAGAGTGAGCTGTGCACCCTTCCAAATCAAACCTACCCATCCCAAATTGAATCCCACAACTCTGGTTTTGAATGTCTATCAAGTGTCCCAAATGATTCACCAGTTGAAGATAGAACGTTTAATGAGTTGTGCGACTTTGCAGTGTTTGATTTACCTGATTGTGAAGGGTCCCTTTCGAGTGAAACCATCACCAATCCGTTTGACCACTACACCTATATTCTAGAACCTGAATTGATTAATATCCATGCTTTTGATGAGGTGTCTGAGAAAATTGATTTTCACTTGATTGAGGATATTGACGCTGGGAATATTTTGGATGATGAACCCGCGGATTTGGCTTAGTTTTTCTCTCTAATTCATCATCCCGAGTCATTAAATGTTTTTCCCGAACTTCATATGCGTCTTGATTTTAATGAGAATTGCATGGATGAGCCGTGTTTTGAGGAGAATATTGAGGATATTTTTGAGGATGAACCAGTTTTACTTGATGAGTCGGATTTTCCAATTTATCCTGTCCCTTCCACTGACTGTGTACACCCTCCTGAGCCTTTAACCGATACCCTTCCTCGATCGCTTCCCTTCATCGTTTCGACCTTGCAAGAAACCGTATCACTTTCATTTTCAGTGTCTGGTTTACCAAGTTCGGCGTACCCATGTTTTCTCATGAATCTTGAGCGATTTGACTCAATTTCTCGACGGGTTGATAGATTAGCACAATCACTTTTTACACATCGGTCATTATAAATTGTGCTAATTTATTCACTCCATTTTCACCCTCAAATTCGTATTCCACTTCTTTCTCCCTTCCGCCATTCTTCTCCTCCACGAGACTGGACGCCGCTTCTATCCCCACACGGTCTTGCGTGTTTCTCATTTCTTTTCTCTACACTCCATTCTTTCACCAACCACATCATCATAACGATAAATTTTTTGAATGGTTGGTGCTAACCTTTGGCCTGTGTAAGGCCTTGTATAGCTTGATACTGTGTTTTTCTCTCCCCTAACTCTGAACTTTAACGCTTAAACAGTGGAAACACTGTTTCACTTAAGTTTGGGGGGAACCTTTTTGTGTATATATATATTTTTTCTTTTTCTGTTAATAATAATAAAAATTAATAATAATAAATAAACAAACAGGGGAGCGCCGACAATTTTGACCCTTTTGGTGTAGTCTGATAGTGAGGGCACTGTCAAGTTTAAGTTTGGGGGTGTGCTTGGTAAGCTTTCTTCCTTCGCATTCATATGTATATTTTGCATTTGCATACTTATTTTAAAACCCATAAAAATCGAATTTTTTTCCAAAATATAAAAACTTTGTCGTCAAGTTAGCTAGTAGGGTAACTTAGATTTTGATTCCGAAAGTTTAGTTGATACGTTAGAAATAACTAAATTCTAGGCTTAGGAATTGAAAACCCTAAAAATAATCCTCATTCTGTTTAACTTCGGTAATTATACGTCTTTACAGTTTTTTTTGAGAAATAGGTAATCTTGAGTTCGGTTCTTGAGTTAAGCCGAAATAAAGGGAAAGTATTGAAGCTTTTACCGAAGGATAAGTCTGAAAAATAGTTTCTATTCTTGAATCCAAATTTAGAAAATATACACCCTACAAACTGCACTTATACGCACCTTGAAACTTGGGATAGTAGAGGATACCTAGAAATACTCTTGCCTGAAAACCTAGTATGAAAGAAAAAAAATGGTATTTAAAGCTAACCACCAAAAGAGCATATTGAAAAATATATTCGGTCTTGAAAAAGAAAAATAAAGAAAAGAAAAATAAATAAATAAAGTCAAGACCTGGAAATTGCTATTTACGCTTTAAACTTTCACATTCAGTAATCGGCTGTTAGTGTCTCAAGAAGAATTAATAGTCGCATGAAAGGTGTACGAGCAACACCGTTCATCATAAATGAAAAAAGTCGTATTCGGTATTAGGGCAAGGGTACTATAGCTTGAATTGAATTCTCAAGAGTAGGGGTGAAATAACACACACACGTAAGGGTATACAATCGATATTTGGATAAAAGATAGAAATAAAGAATAAGACTTATGTTTTCTGTAAAGTTGATAAAAATCCCTGATTTAAGACCGCACTTTGGAAGGGAAACTCAGGAGATACCGACATCTTTCTAAACTTTTTTTGGAACGTATAGGATCTAAGGTTAAATAGATATGAGGTGTGAAACATAAGGGTTGGATATTTCTAACTTAGGATAATAGAGTTTCTAACTTAGATACTAAACTGTAGGAGTAGAATCGATGTTAACTTATGACACTAGCTTGACGGGATTTTATGTATCCGCTGAAAACCCTCAGGAGACAACACTCCTCCTACTAGGGACACCTAGAGGTTTAACGGCTTGTTGCACGAGCTCAGTGCAGTCGCGTTCCCTGAGAAGGTGAGGGTAGGACTTTTTTGTGAATAAATTGGCTTTGCTCGGGACGAGCAAAAGATCAGTTTGGGGGTATTTGTTCATATCAGATTTTTGCATTTTTATACTGCCCATTTTTGATCACATTGCATATAGGTAGGTACTCTTGATTCGTGTATGCTAAATAATTGCATGTTAGAGGTTCTTAGCTCTAAGCAGTGAAATTCATGAAAAAGCACAACAAATTCAGGACTTCCGCCAACCATAGATAAATATGGGTTTCCGCGCACTATCTGTATAATGCCGCCTACCAGTTCAAGGGACAAAATGGCAAATCATTGGTCATTTTCATGCACAAAGCACAAGGGCAGCACAAGATCCAAGACTTCTACGCGGAGCTCAAGAAAATCAAGGCAAAAAGTCCACATCAATTCACCTTTTTGATCTGCTGAAAATCTGGAAGAAAAATGAAGAGTTTATGAGAAACTAAGTATACCAAACAGAAGAGAACAACAACATGGAGAAGCCCTGAGAAGATAGTCTCATAATTCAACCAAATGGCCATGGAACCGTGGCCAAAATGGCACTTCTTCCGCGGAATTGCGGCCGCGTCATAACAGCGTTGACTCGGCTTTTTTGGGGTAGTTTTGTAATCTCGTGTTTCGCTCAGAATGTATACCTAGGGTTTCACTCTCCTGTCTATAAATAGCAGAGCTCAAAGCCAAATTAGGGTGTGCTTTTCTTTATTAGATTTAGGATTAAATTCTGCAGTTCTTCTTCCTTGTTATTTTCTTCCATTAAAAGTTGTAGTGACTTTTTGAGTGGTGATAAATAAAAAAAGAGAGTTCTTTTATTATCTTGCATGTCTTTTTATATATTGCTCGTAATTTTTTATTTGCTAATCTAGTTGTAATTATTTTGTTGCTTTCTTTATTTTTTTTCTTCTTCTATTTTTTATCTTTTACAACCATGATGCTTGAGTAAGATCCTTGCCAAGGCGAGGTATCAAATAGCTAGTTGTACTTTTTCTCAACCTTATTTCTTTCTACCTTCCTTCTTGTTTTTTTTATCTTTTTAATATGTGAGTAATTTCTCACTTGTTAGGGCAGGAGAAGGAAAGTTTGAGAGAAGGAAATCTCTCTCACTCTTTTCTTTGCCCAACACCTTAATTCAGACTCCCTTTAATTGAATCATAATCCGCTCACTACGGCACCCTATCCTACATGATAGCGGTTATTCCATAGTTAGACCGGTTGTGGTTGAATTAATCGGAGGTTAGGGCTAAGAGCCAATAACGGACGGACAAGGACCATAAGGAAGAAACTAAGCATGGAAAGCCTAGCTTATACTTGCAAGTTCCTTCCTAGTCGTGCTAATCCCCGTTGTTGCCGATTACCGTAACACTGATATTAAGAATGGCAATGAGAGAAGTGAGAAATTCCTAACTCATACTAACCGAATCCTAACCCTAGCAAGTTCATTTATCATTTGTTATCTCATCAGTTGATCTTAAAACAAATCTGGACATATTTAGATTTAACTCGTTAAAATATAAAGAAAAAGATTCCATCTCCCTGTGGTTCGACTCGTACTCAACCGGCTAGCTACCAAACGAAACCGTCTTGATTGTGGTAATTAAAATTAAGCACGCAAAAATCATATCAATCATGCAACATCCTTCCAGATCTCAATATAGTCACGGCACTCACATTATGGTTCTGTTGTTCAAAAGCAACATGTACATTATATGGGTGACCAGGATTTGGGAGTGGTTGAGATGGAAGCTTCCCTTTCTCTCGCGTGCTTAAAGCCGCGTTCAGCTGTGCAATCTGGGCTTCGACGGTCTTGATGCTTTGCCCGTGTGCAGCGGTGTGTTGCACCAGAGACTGAATAGAAGACTGGATGTTGGCGGTGGATTGAGTCGATTGCTTTACAAAAGCCTCTAGACTCTGTTGTAGCGAGGAAACCTTATCGTTATTTGATGGAACAAAGTTGTTTTGAGGAAAAGAATTGTTGCAAGGTGCAAAGTTGTTCGTTGGATTCTGAAAAGGTTGGGGTTGGAAAGGCTGCTGAAATTGTTGTTGAATTTGTTGTTGAGCTTGTTGTTGAGGAGGAGGAGGTTTCTGGAAGTTGTTGTGGCCTTGGAACTGATTCCGATTCCAGGCGAAATTGGGATGGTTCCTCCATCCGGGATTGTATGTGGAAGAGTATGGATCGTTTCTTGGTCTTTGCTGAAATGCAGCATTAACCTGATCCTGTCCTTAAGATGGTGGGTTGTAAGGACATTCTTCGGTCAAATGAGATGGATCCGAACAACAAGCGCAAATGGTACGAGGGGGAGGAACAGGGGCAGGAGAAGGAGATGAAAATTTTCTCTCAATTGCTTCCAGTTTCCGTATGATTGCAGCCATCTCGGCCTTCATTGCAATTAAGATGTCGAGTTGATGAACTCCTGCCCTAGAGAGACCTGAAGAAGAAGAAGAAGAAGAAGTTGAGGTGTTCGGTCGGGTGCTCTCCCACTGCAGCGTTTGCTCCGCAAGATCGTCGAAGAATTGCCAAGCCTCCTTGTCAGATTTGGATAGGAAGTGGCCCTGAAAAATGATTTCCAGCAACTACTTAGTTGCTGGATTCAGGCCCTCATATAAAGTTTGGCAAAGTTGCTATTTCTCTATACTGTGATGAGGACATTGAACAAGGAGGTCCTTGTACCGGTCAAAGCACTTCCAAAAAGGTTCGATTGAAGCTGGGTGAATTGATTTATTTCGTTTCGGATCCGTGCGGTCTTATGATTTGGGTAGAATTTTTTAAGAAACGCTTTTACAAACTCGTCCCAACCGGTTATCGAATGAGATGCGGTGCTATACAACCACTTTTCAGCAAGGTCACACAGAGTGAAAGGAATGACTCGTAGCCGTATAGCATCATCAGACAGTTGGGTTGTCTTCATTATCGCACAAACGTTCTGGAATTTATTGATGAAGATGTAGGCATCTTCGGATTCAAGCCCGTGAAATTTGGGTAACATGTTGATGAAGTGGGGCTTAATTTCGAAATTATCCCCATTGGCCGGTGGAAGTGAAAGACAAGTCGGAAGCGCAGCGCGGGTAGGATAAAAATGATCCTGAAGCGCGATTCATTGTGGTGCTTTAATAAGAGGTGGTCGCGAGTTATTCGCACTTAATGGAGGTGGAATTATTCCTGGGGGAGGTAAAGGGATGTTTGGAGGAAATCCTGACATCTCGGAAGAAGAATTTAGTGATGGTGATGGTGAAGGTGAAGGTGAAGGTGAAGATGAAGGTGAAGATGTATGAACAGAATCTCGGTCAACGTTGGAGTTGGCCGGCAAAGGTAAGGGTGAAAGAGGCGTGGAAGAAGTTTCGACGTCGGAGTCAATCGCGTAGTCGGTAGCGACTAACGTAACGCAGACTAGGCGGGCACTAGTGTCCCGAGTCCAACCGGACATACACTAAACGAGTCTAATATAGTCAAAGCGTAGAATGTGAGGGTAAGAAAACGTCAATGGAGAAATGTTGGTAAAAAGGGAAATTTGGTGACAAATGACAAGTTTTTATAAAAAGTTTTTGCTTTATATTAATTTTTTTTAGAAAGAGTTTTACAAAATATATACGGATTTATGACACAACTTCAAACAATCACAGTCATAACATGCACAATCACACCTAGAGCTATGGTCTTCAAAGTCCACTAGACTGCTCCTAACTGTTCCAAAGTGACAAGTTGTGAGATATCCCTCAAATCGTCTCTTCACTGCCAATTATGGCCAGGTAAGCACAAGCGAGGTAAGGAGGGTTCCGCTCACAAATCACCGTGAGACGGGCCTTTTAAAATTACCTCCTCACTTGTCTAGCCTAGGCACCATAAAGTCAAGTTTAGATAAACGACTGAATACCCACAACCTTCCTCTGTCCTATTGAACATGACAAGTCCTTAGTTGGCTGAGTCTAGATATTTTTTATTAAGCTTAAGGGTAATGCGTATGCTTTTAGTGATTTTTGGGGTCTTAGGAAGGGTGATGAAATCCCCACCCTCCGGTGTTGCCGCACAGAGCCCTGAACTGAGCGACATGTTGATGGGGATTGCCTGTCCCCTTATATACATGGAACTTAGGGATTGTGAATCTCGGCGGGTACTTTATTTGGTCGTACCAACCCGGATAGGGTCGTCCAGTCTTGACGATTTGGCCAGCCGCTTCGCTCGCTTGATGAGCTCGTATCTGTTGAGCTATATAGTCGTCAAGGGCAGCTTTGGAGATGGTCTCTTCCTTGGCTGCTGAACAAGCAGGAAGAGGGTTTGATGTCTCCCCTTTGTCGTCTTCAAGGATAATCGGAGGGTATTCAGCTGGAGGGTATTCAGCTGGAGGGTCATGCCCACCATATCTTGGAACAATAGCGCCATTTGTTATATGTTGGCCGCTTGTTCTGCGGCCTCTTTGTCTTTCCTCTCGAGCATTCTTCGGAGGAATTCGGCATCAGTTTCCCGTTCTTGACACTGTTCCGACGATGTCTTCGGGCATTCTTTTGGCCCAGTGAGTGCGGCCATCTTCGTTAGCATCTCTTGGAGCTTTTGCTGTTGTTGCTCCTGAGTTTTTGTTACTGATCGGGTGAGCGGTCGGTGACCCGTAGAAGTACGTCTTTCCCCTTTTCCGGAAGCCATATAAACAATATGCACTACCATGCCCCCAGACTTGGGGTGTTTGGATTTAATGCCCTTGCGATTCGTCGCAGATGCAGGGATCTTCTCTGGCCTTCTCCTTTTGTGGGCGGTCGAAGTTGAAGGGGCCGTTGCAGCGGGCACCTAAGTAGACGACACCTTCTATGGTACGACAGGGTGGTCCTTCTCTTGCCGAACTTTCATCTTCTTCGGTCGGCAGGAGTAGTCTTGTTTGATCACCGAGTCTTGGACCTATCGCCAGACTTTATGAATTTTAAAGGACAGCTGCTGAGGGGGCTGCTCCGGCTTCGCCTTTATGATCTTTTCAGCAGGCGGAGGAGACTTTTTCAGCGCGGCAGTTGGCGAATTCCTGCGCACCCTGTTAAGTGGTTCAAAGCTGTTCCCAGTTGGAACAGCAGTATCAACTTCCACCATTAGAGCCGGTAGGGTAAGTCCAGATGGGGAACTGCCCCCAGTTTTCCTCACTCGGCGTCAGTGGTGACGTCGAGCGGTAAGGACCACCTCTGCTGTTGGGGTAGCCGCATCATGCTTCATGCTTTGATGAGAAACTGCTGTTGGTGTCAGCCTGTGAAAGACCGACGTCCGTTGAGAAGGGATGGCCAACCTGTTGAAGGCAGACTTTCGAGCAGGGGAAGTAGCCTTGGTAAGTTCTCCTGAAGCGGGAGTTGGAGCGGACAGTCTAGCGAAGGCCGATCCCTTAGCAGGAGGAACCTCTCCGATGATTTCGTTTATTGGGGTTGGAATGGCTATCCGCTTCGGGATAACTCCTTCAGGTACTGTACGCTTTTTCATGGGCCCACTAGGGCTCTAGCCTAGCCTGTTGAAGACCGAGGCACTGGATTTGGGCGACCCATTGAGAGCGGCCGCGGTAGTAGTAAGCCGATCAAAGACCGACTTCTTCGGAGCTTCTTGCGACGACAGTGGGGCGTTGAAGCTCATAGGTGGGAGCATGGTCCTAAAGAACAACCTAGTGGTAGCCTGCGTCACCTGTTCCACTGGCATCGCAAAGATGGAGGCCGCTTGGGGCCCATAGGTCACTCCTCCGGTGAGGACGAAGTTGGAGTTGTTGCAGCTGGTGCAGTTGGAAGCCATTTTCTCTGCACGGGAGCAAGACACCAAATCTTAGTACCTCGAATCCAGGGGCAACCATAGCAAACCGCGATTCGTTCGCAAAACACGATACACAAAGTGTGGAGTGGAAAGAGGAAATGGTCCCACCGGGCGTGCCAGAATCTGTTCTCCGCCGAAAACAGAGATGAAACCGCGTAGGTCGTCTTACCTGAATTTGGGGGCAGATGCTATTTGGTTTTATCCGTCCACCTCTCCAAAGATGCCAAGTTGATTTATGGCACCATGTATCGAAGGTTTAGACGGATGCGGCCGATGTAGCAGACTTCGTCAGATTCCCCCTCATGGTAAGGGTTTTTTTTATTGTGGGGACGCTCTTCCCTGCATGCGCAAGCCCTTGCAGTTAATTACGCTACCGCATCGCGGTAACCACTTTTTCCTTCTCCAGATGGTCACTTCGTGTCGTGTGTGTTTATTTGTTTTTTGGTTGCCCGTGGATTGTATACGGAGACTAATTTATGTTGTCGCCTGTAGGGCATGGATTAGTCCAAATCCATATTTTCTTATATTTGGGTTTGGTTTGGGTTTAAGGATCGTTAATCTCATTGAGATCAAGATCAACTTAAACGTTGTTAAGGATACGTTAGTCTAATTTTAGGCTAAGATCTACTCAACGGGGTTTTGGGATCGTTTAGATCCGATGACAGAGCATTTTAGGCTCTATCGTCTTAGTTTAGGGACGTTGCGGTCCATAGTTAGTTTTAGGACATTGCGGCCCATTAGGTTTAAGGGCGTCATAGTCCATGGCAGTTTAGAGACATCATAGTCTGTAAAATTTAAAGACATCATAGTCTATGAGTTTAAGGACCTCACAGTCCATAAAGTTTAAGGACCTTATAGTCCATGAGTTTAAGGACCTCATAGTCTGTATGGTATAAAGACATCGTAGTCTGTGAGGTTCTGGATTAACCAGTTTGGGGATGAGTCAAAAGTTGTTGGTTATTGGGACCCTCCATCTCTCTGAAGACGTTGAAGGATTACAACGACATGTATCAGAGGTATGAAGAGATGTACCCTTGAACCAAAATCCCGATTTGGGGAAATGGGATAAACATCAGTTTAGATGTCATATGCTGGGAGCTTATTAGTTGTCTTGAAATCGGTTTTGGGGACCCTGAGCATGGGGGGCTCAACTGAGAGTCTATGGAAAATTTGGATTTGAATCTGGTTAATGTTAGCCCTTCATAGTGTTCAACACTAACATGTTTATTCAGCACTCACGTGCTCCCACATGATACTTTGAAGCAGTGTCAAACATTGGAATTTGAGAGTGCTCACGTGTCGCACGTGATGCCTTTAGAGGTGGTGCTATTCGCTTGGTTTTATTCCCTATCTTCAGTTAAGTGTTAAACACTTTGGCCATCACGTGTGAGCACGTGAGGCGCTTGAGATAGTGTTAAACTTTAAGGATTTGAAGCGCTGCTTTTTTGGATTCATTCTTTTGTTTAAGCGCTGTTGGGTCACATGGGATCACGTGAGGCGACCCAAAAGTGTGAACTGCCTTTGATTTATTCCCCTTTATTATTTTGTAAGTGTTAAGCATTACCATGGGGTCACGTGTGATCATGTGAGCCAATCGCGATTATTCCCTTTTGTTCATCAAAGGCGCTCACGTGGGAGCACGTGCTCGGCTATTATCATGTTGGGTGCCAATCCTTTTTACGTGCATGGAGATCCTGAGTTTCGAAGCTTTCAAGCCCATTATTTTATGAGAATTGTATTCTTAAGACTTAGATTTTCTCTTAGGTTTGAGATCTGTATGACAGAATCTCCCTGATGAGAATTAAATTCTCAACTTGTGAGGAGATCTGCTTTTGCCATAAAGGAGAACTAAGTTCTCATATGAAGGGTTAAACTCTTGTTTCATCAGAAGAATTAAATTCCTATATACTTTTTGGGAGAATTAAATTCTCCGAACTTAGATCTCCCTCTAGGTTTTGGATCTGCATGGCAAAATCCCCCCGATGAGAATTAAATTCTCAACCTGTGGGGAGATCTGCTTCTACAGATCTTAAGCAGAGGAAGAACTAAGTTCTTTTTGGAAGAGTTAAACTCTTATGGAGGTGAAAAAGAGGTGAGATATTCTCTGTATTTTGTTCATTCTCTTACCTAGAGTTTCTTTTTCTCTCTAGAGAATTAAATTCTCTTTCTTTTAAGCTTACGAAGGGTTTCTTTTTTCTTTTTTTATCTTCTCTTTTCTCTCTCTATCCTCTTTTTCCCTCTTTTTTTTTTCTTCTATGTTTCTTTGCTCTTATTTATAGGAGAAAGAAGGGAATCAATTTGTTCAGAAAATCTCTCATTGAGAGATTTTGATCAACAAAAAGTGATCTTTTAGATCAATTGATGAATTTTATTCACCGTTGGATTTTTAATCTAAGGAATTCTGTTTTATAGAAGATATTTCTTTTGTCGTTCTTAACAAATTTAGGAAGATATTTCCTTGCACAGAATTTTTCTGTAGATTGGTGATTTTTAATCACCATTGGATCTTTAATCCAACGGCGCTCTGTTTTTACAGAGCGTAATCTTTCTTGTTTAGAAAGATTCAAGTAAGTATTTTCCAAATAAGGCTTTTAATCCTTTTTAATTAGAATTCATTTTTATCAGTCTAGAAGGCATAAGAGTCTATCACGTGACCCCACCAAATTAAGTGGACCCAAGGGTGTCACGTGTTATCACGTGAGTTTCTTTTTGTCCCACTTGTTTGCTTTATTCAGGCGCCTGTATACTTTACTTATAGAGGTCACGTGTCGGCATGTGAGGTTCAGTTTTGGCTTAGTTTTGTTAAACGAAGTGCCTATCACGTGTGGGCATGTGATGCTCCACTTGGGGACTTTCTCCGTTGCTCTATTTACTTATTTATTTTCCGTAAGGGAACAACCGCAATAAAGATGGTTTCGCTTGGTAGCTAGCCGGATGAGTACGGGTCGGTTCCACGGAGAGATGAGAATCTTTTTCTTAGTTTTTTAACGAGTTAAGTCTAAATAGTCCAGGTTTGTTTAAGATTAACTATGTTCTAAATATGTATAAAAAGAGCTTGTTAGGGTTAGAATTAGGTTAGTTTGAGTTAGGAGTTCGCTCACTTCTTTCGTTGCCACTCTTAATATCGATGTTACGGTAATTAGCAACAACGGGGATTAGCACGACTAGGAAGGAAACTTGCGAGTATAATCTAGGCTTTCCAATGCTTAGTTCCTTCCTTTTGGTCCTTTTCTGTCCGTTCTTGGCTCTTAGCCATAACCTCTGGTTAATTCAACCACAACCGGTCTCACTAGGGTGTCACCGCTATCATGTAGGATAGGGTGCCGTAGGGAGCGGATTGTGGTTGAATTTACGAGAGTTCGAATTAAGATGTTGGGCAAAGAAGAGAGTGAGAGAGATTTCCTTCTCTCAAACTTTTCTTATCCTACCCTAACAAGTGAGAAACTACTCACCCATTATAAAGAAAAAGAAAATAAAACAAACAAAGAAGATAGAAAGAAATGAGGTAGAGAATCACAACTAGCTATTTAGGACCACACTTGGGCAAGGATCACACTTAAGCATCATTGTTGTAAGGATAAAGGAAAAGAGAAAAAGAAAACAAACAAACAAATAACAACAACTACTTTAACAAAGAGAATTACAAGCAAAATATAAGAACTTAATCATAAGACATGCATATGAAAATAACTCTTCTTTATTCATCACTCAAAAGCTCACTACAATATCAATGGAGAATAGATGAAGAGGAAGAGGAAGTTACAAACTACTATACTAAATCCTAACACAAGAATAAGCATCCTTTACTTGGCTTGAAACTGGGCTATTTATAGGCAGATAGATAAAACCCTAGGGCCAAAATTTGAACCCTTACACAATTACAAAACTTCCCTAAATATATCTCCTGACTCTGAGTCAACTCGGCCGTGGAACTGCCGCATAAGTGCCACATTGGCCGCGGTTCCGCGGCCCTTTGGGTGAGTTATTATGCCATTTTTTCTGGGGTTTTCCATGTTGCTGTTCTTTTCTGTTTAGTACACTTGGTTTTTCAGAATCACTTCATTTTTCTCCTAGATTCGTAACAGTCCAAAAGATGAAGAATGTGGACTTTGGCCTTGATCTTCTTGAGCTCCACGTTATAAACTTGGTTCTTGTGCTGCCTCCTTGTGCTTTGTGCATGAATGGCCTTTGATTGCTATTTTGTCCCTCGAAATGGTAGGCGACATCTGACGGATGGTGAGTGGAGACCCGTATTTTTATCTGTTGTTGGCAGTTGTCCTGAATTTGTCGCGACTATTCTTGATTTTCATTGTTTAGAGCTGAGAACCTGTAACCTGCAATTATTTAGCAAACACGGATCAAGAGTACTTACCTATATGCAATGCGATCAAGAATGGGCGGTATAAAAGTGCAAAATTCTGATATGAACACCCCTCTCAACGGGCCGTCCAAATCCGATGCTTGAGTCTTCAACAGGCTGAGCCGAAACTCAGACGTCTCAGTCTTCAACAGGCCAAGCCAGAACCAAAATGGGCTCACAAAGAGGCTCGTCGTACCTGAAGGGGCTTCCCTAAAAGGGATAGCCCTCCCAACTCCTGCAGCAAATGAAGCCATTAAAAGTGCTTCACCAGTCAGGCGATCGGTCTTCGAGAGGCTGACCGTCTCGAATCAAATCTTTCCAAGGACGTCAGTCTTTAACAGGCTGGCAATTGCTGGAGTTCCTCAACAAAACCAGGGGCAAGCTGCAACCGCTTCCGAAACCGAGGCGGTCCTGTCTGCAAGACACGCTCGACGTTGCCACTGGCGCCGAGTGAGAAAAGCTGGAGGCAACTCCCCCTCGGACTTACCCTACCAGCTCTAATGGTGGGAGTCGATACTGCTGTTCCAACCGAGAACAGCTTTGAACCGCTGAAGAGGGTGCGCAAAAACTCCCCATAGCGGTACTTAAGAAATCGCCTCCTCCTGTTGAGGTCCCTGTGCAGGAAAAGCAGGAGCGGTCCCATCAGCGGCTCTCCTCCTAAATTCACAGAGTCTGGCGAAAAGTCCAAGACTCTGTGATCGATGAAAACTACTCATGCCGACTGAAGAAAATGAAGGTTCGGTAAGAGAAAGACCATCCCTACATCATACAACGAGGGGTGTTTTCCACACGAGTGCCTATTACAACGGCTCCTTCAACTTCGACCTCCCACAAAAGGATGAGGCAAGAGAAAATCCCACCGCCAGCGGCAAATTCCAAAGGCGCTGGACCCAAACGCTCCAAGCCTGGGGCCATGATCGTGCATGCGGTTTACATGGATTTCGGGAAAGAGGAAAGCCGTGCTTCCGTGGGTCATCGGCCGTAAACTCTGTCATTGACAAAGTCTCAGGAGCAACAACAAAAGCTCTAGGAGATGCTGACGAAAATGGCAGCACTCACCGGACAGAAAGAAAGTCCGGAGTCAGCGAGCGAACATCGCCAAGAGTAGGAGACCGATACAGAGTTCCTACGAAGGGTTCTTGAAAGGAAGGATAAGGAGGCCGTGGAACAAGCTACAAACATAAAGCAGATGATGCTTCTGTTCCAGGACATGGTTGGAATGACGATCCATCCAGAATCTCCAGCCGAAGATCCACCGATAATCATGGAAGACGACAGAGGGGAAACATCAAACCCCCTTCCGGCGCTATCAGTGGCCAAGGAGGAAATAATCTCCAAGGCTATTCTTGATGATTATATTGCTCAACAAATACGAGCACATCAAGCTAGTGAAGCGGATGGCCAAATCGTCAGAACTGGGTGACCATATCCAGGCTGGTATGACCAAATCAAGTACCCACCAGGATATACGATTCCTAAATTCCATTTGTCTAAGGGGACAGGAAATCCACACCAGCACGTTGCTCAGTTCAGAGCCTTGTGCGGCAACATTGGAGGCGACGACAAACTGTTGCTTCGCTAGTTCATTGGCAGCTTATCAGAAATGGCTTTTAAATGGTACTCGGAGCTCCCAAATGACTCCGTGAGAACATTCACAGAAATGGAACTGCTGTTCACACAGCGGTTTGCCAGCGCAAGCGAGCGCACCCCGATCACGGCATTATTCAATGCCAGGGTAAAGACGAGAGAAACCTGGATCCAATACGCGATTCGGTGGCGGAACCTATGGTCAAAGTGCAAACAACGCATCGAAGAATCCCCTGCCGTGGGCATGTTCATCGGGACCCTAGATCCATAAACGACTGTGTCCCAGTTTATGACGTTCTTCAAGACGACTGCCTTCTAGGCCCTGATCGACAAGCTGGCCCAAATGGACCAGATGGGCCATGGGCTTTCCTCCTCAAATAAGGACCCTCAAAACGCCAAGGGTAAAGGGAAAGCGGCCTTCGTTGCCAACACTCAACAGCAACCGAGTGACCCGAAACCAGTTGCTCGCCAAAACAACATGCGTACGTGCCTATCCCTAGAAGAAAGGCTAGGACGCGCTTACTCGTTTCCCCGTGACAAGATGAGGAGACTGTTCGAGCTGGCAGTGCACAACAAACTCATCACATTGTCAGACCCACGGTGTCCACCGCAACCCGGTGACGTCAACAACCCTAACTACTGCTCCTATCACAGAATGGTGAGCCACCCAATTGAGGATTGCTACGTCTTCAAGAACTGGGTCGAGGATTAGTATCAACAGGGGAAGTTCGTGCTGTTTGAGAATTGGAGGGTAAACCCGGCACAGAAGTACGCTCCCAAAAAGGTGGATACGCCGGGGGAATCATGCTCGCTCATAGAAGAAGCTCCTTGGGAAGTCTTTCTTTCAGCTAAAACCAAAAGAATGCTGAAGGATCTCTAGACATGTCCGACAGTCAGGTGGAAAAGTCCAATTGAACCGGAAATCATCAAAGGGATACTGAAACCGCATCCCGTACTGAAAACTGTCGACAAAGGGCAAAATCCCTAAGTCGAGCCTTCAAAGTCTTCGAAGAAAAAGAAGAAGACCAAGAAGCATGTGCGACCTGCCGAGTATGACGACGAACACACAGACCTATAAAGGTACATTGACGTGCTGGAGGTGTACAACCAGAAGGCGCGGACACCAGTCACCCTCGAAGAGTTCCTCAAGCATATTCTTGAGAACAAAAAGAGTGACAACGATGAGAAAAATGACTCATCAGAAACTGAAGACTTTGTAGCAAGTTGCCACATGGTTTCCCATTCGCCGTTAAATGACGAAGAAGCTCCCTCAGTGTCAGAAACCAATGCAGAGAGACCGGGGGCAGGATCAGCGCCAAAATCCCCAGAACTGTCGGAAGACCCAATCAATAGGCTGCTAAACGAAACCTTTCGAAAAAGCAAAGTTGACCGAGAACGCGAAACAACCATATATGAAAAGGCTAAGCATCAGCGTCAGGATGAAGAAGCTGTTGCAAGGATGAGTCGTAAAGTACTCCACCCAAGTCAAAGTACACCCGCCACAAATAAGAGCAGGATCAAAGCAGAGAAGCGATTTGCCAAAACCCTGTCAGTGGGAATGAAGCTGCCACCTCTCAAAGGAAACACACCCGGGGCCATAAGCCTCGATGGAAAGGACTCATATCCGAACTACTGCCTATATCATCAGAGGGTTACTCATCCCACCGAAGAATGTAGTGCCTTCAAGAAGTGGTGGCAAGGATACGTTGCCTATCGACAACACTTCAAGAGGATGAAGCGTGAAGCTCGTCGACAGCGAAAAAGTGCGACGAATGCGCGTAAGAAAATGACTGGAAACTGTCATATGGTTGATACTAGTTTGGAGAAGGAAAAACTCTAAGTTCTTACCTTCGGGAGCGATTCTGAAGAAGAAACAACCCTTAGGCCTCTCTTCAAGGACCCCACCTCCGAAAAAGAAGAGGAGGAGAAGAACTGTGAGAACATTCAACTGCGTAACCGTACGTTGCCTGAGACCTACAAACAAAGGTCCGGGCAAAAAGGACAAAGGGAAAGAGAAAATCCTTGAGGAAATTGCCCTCGATGATCGAGTTATCAAAAAGCTCACAGCTAAGAACCTGCCTAAGAAAAATAAGATAGATTACAATGTCTTAGCACATCTGAAGAAAATGCCATCGCAATTGAGCATACTGGATGCTCTCCTCCTGTCCAAAGAGGCACGAGATTCTCTGATCAAGGCATTACAAGAGCCTGATCAATTCCAAGCTTTTCTCGCATAAGAGAAGATGAAGGATGAGCTGGTGGAGGTTCACACAGCTGACATTACATTCAACGATGAAGATCACCTCCTCGGAACGTGCAAGCATAACCGCCTGTTATACGTCACCGGATACTGCCACAACATTAAGATAGGCAAAATCCTTATCGACAACGGATCCTCCGTCAATCTTCTCAATGTAAAAGTGCTGAAGGAGATTTGCATGAACGTTCAACACTTGGCCAGAAACAAAATTACCATCTCCGGGTTTGACTCACAATCATCACGGACGCTGGGGTCCGTAATACTGACGTTATGCTTTGGATTGATCGTCACTGACATCAAATTTCAAGTCATTGACGCCAATACTTGCTATAACGCTTTGCTCGGCAGGCCCTGGATGCATGAGTACAACGTCATCTCTTCTACACAATATTAGTGTATGAAGTATTTCAAAGACGGTTTGGAATACACCTTCACGGGAGAGCTAAACCTGTTCTCCGTAAACGAGGTCCGAAAATATGAAGACGCAAAGTACTTCCTACCATACTTTGAACACACGGAGAGGTGTCATAAGCCGGAGGATAAATAAAAGTCCGTTGCCGCCATCCCGATCTTTGGGAGCGATACCGAGGAAGATAAAGAAATAGTCTACTCGGGGCAACCCCAAGGCAACAGGCCCGGACCATCTACTCTTATTCTAGTATTTGGCAGCGACTCTGAGGACGAGGCCAACGCAGTGTTCTCAATCCGCCCGTCAGTGCAAACCTTTGCGGGAGCCGATCAGAGTTTACAAATCACAATGGTTCCGTCTCGATATTAGAAGGAACTCGATGCGCTTGATACATACAACGTATAAGAGCTATAGACTTTCTACGTATCTCCCAGGTGAAGAGGTGAAAAGGCGATCATCTTCTACTAATCTACGGAGACCAGAGTAGAAAAAGAAGTCCGGCACGGTGCCGATTTTGCATTTGATAGGCTTCAACAAATCCGTCTGCCAAGATACTATGCGGAGGAACTGAAATGGTTGTTGAGATGTCAAGGTGTACCCCTCGAACAGACTGTTCGACAAGCCCAATTCTATAAGAAGATTTGGGATATCCCCGGGACCCAGCGAAAGATGCCCAATGGGATGATAGAAACAACCGGGCTCGGATACGTTCGGTCTAAGAAACAGGAGCGATTCCGCAGCTGCCGCGTCATAAACAACTCCGGTGAAAAAGGGAATGCTCTTCCAAATAGCTGTGGCGTTGAAACATAGAAAAATCCCGCTCTAAGAATGTCAAGTTCATCGTTCGAAGAACAAGTTGATAGGCTAATACAAAAAGCTTGTCAGAAGATCCAGGACGACCGCAGCCGCGAAATGGCTATCTATGAAAAGGCCAGGACGCAACGTCTCAAGCAACAATCCGTGGAGAAAGAATACTATAATGTCCGTCATCCCCAACCCGCCGTACGTTCTCATACAAAAAACAAGGTGAAAAACACGAATAATGTTCGGAAACAGCGAAGTGGATCCAAGAAGCTGTATAGTCAAGAAAAACGTGGTTGGAACCTGTCCTTTATTAGGAAGATGGGTCGGGAATACTCTTTCCCTCAACACAAGACTAGGAAAATATTCAACCTTGTCATGAAGCATCAAATGATGACGCTTCCGGAGTCTCGGCATCCCGAACAAGTAAACGAGGTTCAGCATCCGGATTATTGCTCCTATCACCGAGCAATAGGTCATCCCCTTAAAGACTGCTTCACCTTCAAAGGCTGGGTCAAAGACCAGTATCAACAAGACAGGTTCGCTTTGTCCGATAATTGGAGGGTAACCCCACCGCAAAAGCATGAGCCAAATAGGACCTATAACGTGAGGACAAGACCAGTTCAACGTCAAGAAGGGAAGCAAACTCATACTTGCCATGCGGTAACACTCTCAAAGGAGGGAGGGCACGAGACTATAGATGACCCCTTCAAGTGCTACGCAAATGAGGACGAGGACGAGGCGATCACAGAGTTTCCACCAGCACCAAAAGAGTTGGAAGATGGGATACATACTACGGTGGATAGCTTAAGGAAAATTAACTGAGGGACGGAAAATGATCCGAGATCGACGTTCGTCAGTGAGCTTCTATCTAAAAAGCAGGTGGCCACTTTAAAATATGTACTCATGAAGTATAAAGATTGCTTCACGTGGAACTATTTCAAAATGCCAGGTCTAGATCCAGAAGTAGAAGTACATAAATTGTCCATATCGCCGTACATAAAGCACGTCAAACAAGCGCCAAGAAGAATGTGGCTAGAACTCGAGATGAGTGTCAATACTGAAGTCAAAAAGCTAATCGACTCCGGCTTCATCCAGGAAGTTCAATACTCTAACTGGATCGCTAACATCATTCCAGTGATGAAGAAAAATGGGACAGTGCGCATCTGCGTGGACTTTCGGGACCTCAACAAAGCTTGCCCGAAGGATGATTTCCCAGTACTTGTTACCGAGCTGATGATCGATAACACGTCTACCCACAAGATTTTCTTTTTCATGGATGGATCTTTGGGGTACAATCAATTAAAAATGCATCCTGAAGACCAAAAGCATACAGCCTTTCAGACTCCATTGGGCATATTCTGCTACAAAGTGATGCCTTTTGGTTTAAAGAACGCTGGTGCTACTTACCAGAGGGCCATGAAGAAGATCTTCGATGACCTCATCCATGAGATTGCCGAATGCTACATCGACGACCTGGTGGTGAAAAGCAAGTCTTACGAGGAACATTGGGAACATCTAGACATAGTGTTCTAACATCTTCGGAAGTATAATCTGAAGATGAATCCTTTAAAATGCACATTTGGAGTCTCCTCAGGCAAATTCCTAGGATTCATCATACGGCACCGGGGTATCGAAATCGACCCCTCAAAGATCAAGGTGATTACGAAAATGCTCACGTCAAGAACTCTCAAGCAATTACTATCCCTTCAAGGAAAGCTCACGTATATCCGATGGTTCATAGCTAACCTGTCAGGAAAATGTCATCCCTACAGTCATCTAATGATGAAGGGGACCCCGTTCGTCTGGGATCAAAAGTGCCAAAATGCACTAGATGAAATCAAACAGTACATACAAAATACGCCGGTACTGACCGCTCCGGTGAAGGGAAAACCCCCCATCCTGTACACAATAGCTCTTGAGGGTTCTCTAAACGTGTTATGGGCACAGGAGAACGACCAAGAAAAAGAAAGAGCTCTATACTATTTGAGTTGAGTTCTCCTGGGGGAAGAAAATAACTACTCCCCCATCGAAAAGTATTGTCTTGCACTAATCTTCGTGATAATGAAGCTCAGACAATACACATTGGCACATGACGTCCATTTTATATCAAAGGTGGATCCTCTCAAATATCCAATGTCGAAGGACATACTAACGGGAAGGATCGCCAAATGGTCCCTCCTCCTGATGGAGTTCTCGATAACGTATCGGCCTCTCAAAGTAGTGAAAGGCCAGGCCATTATCGACTTTCTTGCTGAGTATCCGATACCAGCCGACTCCCCCCTAAATTGTGAGTTGCCAGATGAACATGCGTTCGACACCATCGAAGAAGTGAAGGAAGAAAATGATTCCCGATGGGAACTTTACTTCGATGGAGCATCGTACATAAAGAGGCGAAAGCAAAACACCCCCGTAATCAAAGCCGGGGCGGGCCTTATCTTTGTGACTCCACAATGAGGGATAATGCGTTACACCCTTTCCTTAATGGAGCCGAGGACTAATAATGAATCTGAATATGAAGCTTTGATAGCAGGTCTCGAGATTGCTGTCGACATGGGAATCAAAGACCTCCTCATATATGGAGACTCCCGGCTGATCGTTAGCCATGTAAATGGCGACTATCAGACATGCAAACTAGAGTTGATAAAATACGGTGAAAGAGTGCAGCAACTGCTGATACAAATCCCCTCCTACATCCTGAAGAATATACCGCGTGCAGAAAATAGCAAGGTGGATGCATTGGCCAAGCTGGCCAAAGATTTGGCCGACGAAGACCTCGATGACGTAAGGATCATCGTGCAAAGCCGCAGGGTTCTCGCGCCAGCAGAAATATCTTTGGAGGATTTGACAGAGCCATCTGAAGGGAAATAAACGATTAAACAAGCAGCCCTCCAAATAGAGGATGAAGAAAAGGTCAAGGATTGGAGGGAAGTCTTCATAGACTATTTCAAATCCCAATGAACGCTCAAAAATCTGTAAGTCCATGTCACGCACCCCACGTGTTCGCGGGGAGGCGGAATATATGAAAAACAATTATCAAAGCTTCGTAACACGGACTTGAGCACACGGATCATGTCTAAACCATTACTAGCAAACAGTATGAGGTTTAACCACTCGGTCTCGAAGTTATACCTCACGTTACAAGTCCTTCGGGTCTTCATCGCTGTCCCCCTCGTCATCGTAGGCTCCATGGATCGTAATGGATCGTGACTACCTCGACGGCCTCCTCGAGTCATAGACGATCCACCCGAGAGTCTATAGTCCGAGCTCCTATCTCCAACCTGTGATAACTACGGCTTCTAGTTTGCTAATTTAGAAGTCCTAGAGGGTGTAGAGTATATAGATGGAGTAATTAGTCTCTTTAAACCCTAGGATTCTCAACACATGAGAGCTATTAGGGTTTGAGGAAGAAGATGAAGACATGAGGAGAGAGAAGGTGTTTGTGATTATTATATGAAGCATTTCTCATTTGTGAATGTTATGAAGCATAATCATATCTCACCAAATAATATCTAGCAAATATCCACCATGCTTCATTAAACTCACTAGATGAATCATCTCATGAGTCATGGATCATTTAATGAAAACTACACCTCATCTCCTCTACTTCATTAAGTTTAATCCACAAAAGAAATAAACATAAATGGGTCATCTTCTTCTAGAAGCTTCCCAACAAATTACGAGACTGCCCCTACCATCCGTATTTATGAAAAAACATGGATAAGACTAAATAAATCCATCGGTATAATACTAGAATCTGGTTTAAACCAAAGCACACTAGTATTACCTGCCCGATCACAGTACGTGCACAAGTGTACGTAAGTGATCGCGGCCCTGCCGTAAAACCATACGGCCTCTACACCTTTTGCCCGGTGCAGGGAAACTCTCTGTTTGGGACTCTAAAGACTCGACACTACGCTGGCAGTGGGTTTAACCACAAGCCACAAGAGGTACTAGCTGTACGTAACGGTCCCCAGGTAGATGTCGATAAGAAGGCCGATGAGGTAACTCATCCGAACTCCTACTGAGCATGTATGTGACAATCTCCGTACAGTCCAGTCTGTTCGTCTAAGAGTATCGCATATCGGGCCTAGGGGGATGGTGAACATCAGACCCCTAATAGCGGTATAAGTCGTATCGGAGTGTAGCCCAGAACACCCTGAGAAACTACTGGAACACCTACCAGTAAATCTCACTTGCTGTAGCCATAGACCTTTGTATAATGGCTCTCTAACACAGCGCGATATTAACCCCCAATACCGGGAGAGACGAACCTGTCTAACCGCCACTACCTCCAAGTGCTTCAGGACTGCACCCAACTGTTACCTGTTTGCACGACTCCTTTGAGCCGTGGTAGGGTAGTGATCAAAGTACAGTGGGAACACACTCGAGGCGAAGTAGAAGTGTCAAGTCGATTGACTAAGCTGTACTCATGTCACCTGGGAACTGCTACCTGACAACAGGTATGATAACCATCAGCAGTTCCCGGTGAGTCCTGTCCAGTGTACCTATAACCTAACGAGCACCTGTATACTATCTCCAGTATGACGTACTGATGGCTGTGGGACAGACCATCTCCCAACCTGGGATGAGAAGCGTACACACCAGTCTACTCCGGAGTATCGATGCCCTGTCTCGATAATCCTACGACCAGGGACTTGTATAGGATGTGCTTATAGACTACTCAGCCCCCACTAGTATGACTGCCACCACAACGCTGGTAATCAAGTAAAGATCTTAAGGGCTCTACTAATATGTATAAGCGATATGTTAAAAGAAACACATGCACATATTAAAGTAGAAACAAACCAAGTAGCATACTACCATTTTTAGCAAGACTGTCAATACAACTGTGAATATCCCAAGCTTCCATTAGTAATATACAAGCCAGTATGATACAATAATGGTCTATAGGCATATACACTAACAATCTCCCACTTGCACTAGGGCCATGTACTGGCGTATCGCAGACCTATCATCTCGATTAGCCGCTCGAACTGTGTCTGAGGGATGACCTTCGTAAGTGGATCGGCAGTGTTATCCTCTGTATCTACTCTCCTCACCTCGATCTCCTGGCGATCTACGATCTCCCTGATCAGGTGATACCGCCTTAAGATATGTCTGGACTTTTGATGGGACCTGGGTTCCTTCGCTAAAGCTTTAGCGCCGTTGTTGTCGCAATACAACGATATTGGATCAACAATGGTTGGAACCACCTGAAGTTCAGTTAAGAACTTTTTCACCCAGACAGTTTCTTTTGCGGCATCGCAAGCAGTTATGTACTCCGCTTCCATCGTTGAGTCAGCAACGGTATCCTGCTTGGAGCTCTTCCAATAGACCACCCTTCTATTGAGGGTAAAGACATAACCCGACATGGACTTGGAGTCATCCTTGTCACTTTGGAAGATGGAGTCAGCAAAGGCCTCGATCTGGAGGTCTTTTCCACCATACACCAAAACATCTCCTTAGTCCTTCTCAGATACTTGAGAATGTTCTTTACTGCTATCCAGTGCTTCTCCCCTGGGTTCGACTGATACCGGCTTACAACGCTTAATGCGTAGGTTACATCTGGTCTGGTACATAACATCGCATACATTATAGAGCCTACTGCTGACGCGTAGGGTATAGATGATATGCGAGCCCTTTCCAAATCAGTCTTTGGAGACATCTTTTTGGAGAGGACGATTCCGTGACAAGCCGGCAGATTACCGCGCTTAGAATCTTCCATATTGAATCTTTTCAGTATGGTGTCTATGTACCTTGACCGTGAGAGTCCAACTATCTATTTAGATCTATCACGATAGATCTGGATCCCCAGAATGTTGGAGGCATCACCCAGGTCCTTCATGGAGAACTTCTGTGGCAAGAACCTTTTGACTGACTGTAGCATAGGAATATCATTTCCTATTAAGAGAATGTTATCCACGTACAAGATGATGAATACTACAATTATCCCTACAATCTTATTGTAAATGCATGATTCATCTGGATTTTTGACAAAGTTGAATTCTTTAACAGTATCATCAAAATAGATGTTCCAACTCCGCGATGCCTGCTTTAGTCCATAAATGGACTTAAGCAACTTGCACACTTTCCCGCTGCTCCTACTCTGAATGAAACCCTCTGGCTAATCCATATAGATGCACTCTTCTAAATTACCATTTAGAAAAGCCATTTTTACGTCCATCTGCCAGATCTCATAATCGTGGAAGGCAACAATGACAAGAAGGATCCGAATGTATTTGAGCATAGCCACTGGAGAAAAGGTTTCGTCATAGTCCAAACCAGGTCTTTGACGAAAACCCTTTGCAACAAGTCTAGCCTTATAGGTTTCAACCTTTCTATCTACACCAATCTTCTTTCTGAAGATCCATTTGCATCCTATGGGTTTTACCCCTTCTGGAGCAATGTCCAAAGTCCATACTTTATTGGTGTACATGGACTCCATCTCGGTCCGCATTGCATCCAGCCATTTTACCGAGTCGCCGCTCTGAATGGCTTGCTGGAAGCTTGTAGGGTCATCATTGTCAATGATGCAATCCTCTCGATCCCCATCTATGAGAAAACCGTAATATCTCTCGGGCAGATGAGACTGCCAACTACTTCTGTGGATTGGCGCTGGGATGTCCCTTTCTTCTGAAACTTCTGGTTCTACCAAGCTTTCAGTAATTGCTTGTGGTTTTGGAATTTCTTCCAGTTCTATTGCGCTCCCACTCTTCTGATTTTCTAAAAATTCAGCTTCCAAGAAGTGAGCATGACGAGAAACAAATACCTTTTGCTCCTCTGCGTAATAGAAAAAATACCCCTTGGAGTTCTTTGGGTATCCCACAAACTCACACTGTACTGAGCGTGTCTCAAGCTTGTCCGCATGCTGTTTTTTTTACAAAAGCTGGACACCCCCATGACTTAAGGTACTTAAGACAGGGTTCTTCCCACTCCACATCTGATATGGTGTGGTAGGCACAGTCTTGGTTAGAACCTGGTTCAAAAGATATGCAGCTGATTCTAGCGCATAACCCCAGAAGGATCTCGGTAACTCAGCCTTACTCATCATGGAACGAACCATATCCAATAGGGTTCGATTCCGCCTTTCCGATACACCATTGTGTTGTAGCGTGTATGGAGGAGTAAGCTGAGAGAGAATTCCATTCTCTTTTAGGTAACCCAGGAACTCGGCACTTAAGTATTCACCACCTCGATCAGATCTTAGTGTCTTGATACTTTTGCCTGTTTGTTTTTCCACTTCATTCTTGTATTCTCGGAATTTCTCAAAGGCCTCGGATTTATGCTTCATCAAGAAGACATGTCCATACCTGGAGAAATCATCCGTAAAAGTAATGAAATAGGAATAACCACTTCGCGCATGTGTAGACATTGGACCGCATACATCGCTGTGTATGAGTCCTAAGAGCTCGCTCGCTCTTACTCCGTGTCCAGTGAATAGAGTCTTTGTCATCTTTCCTATGAGATAAGATTGACAAGTGGCATAAGACTGATATTCGAACGGATTCAAATATCCTTCTCTATATAACTTCGTCAACCGTGTTTCATTGATGTGACCTAGTCTACAATGCCATAAGAAAGCTTGATTTATTTCCGGAGACTTTCTTTTAAGTGTATTCTGGACACTGAAAACCCGAGCTTGATTCAATACGTATTTACCATTCTCTAATGTACCGGACCCAATCAGAACTTGATTTAGGTGGATGTGCACGACATCGCTTACAAATGTAAAATCATATCCCTCTTTAGAAATCAGGGACACTGATATGATATAACAAGCCAAACTAGGTACATACAAACAGTTACGTAGAATCAATTTTTGCCCACTTGTCAGTCCTAGATGATATTCCCCCACGGATTCAGCATCCACGCTCATTCCGTTTGCAACTCTGAGAGACATATCACCTACCCTGATAACTCTACGGTTTCTCAAAGCCTATAATGAATTACAGATATGAGATCCTGATCCGGTATCTAGTACCCAGGAAGTAGAGTTAATTGACATATAGTTTTCAATTACAAACACAACCGAGGTCGAAGCCACAACATGCTTCGAATCCTGGATTCTGGCTTTCCAAGCCCTGCAATCCCTCTGCCAATGCCCTTTCCCATAACAACAGGAACAACCCTCCTTCTCTACTGCTAACCCCGAAACTTTTGCCCTTCCCTGTCCTTCTACCTTACTGACACCGCATATCAGCTTTTTGGAGGTCTTCTTCTTCTCACCCTTGGCATCCGCCTTGGATCCAGAAGAGGATGATTCTCCAATAAGCAGAGCGGGTGCCACCCTGGTTTCCTTCAGGGTGCCCTCAACTGGAAGTATAACTTTCTTCCCCTGGGCGTAAGTAGGAGGCAGGGACTGTAGAATCAAGTCAGCATATGACTCGTTTCTCAACGTGGTCTCCAGATCCGTGAGCTCATCAATATAGCTAGTCATCGTACGGACGTTGTCCCCTACAGATGACCCGACAGCCAAACTTGCTTGAAGCAATTCGTTCGAGGTCTTATATCTTGCGATATGAGCTTGCTCTCCATATAAAACTTTGTTATGGAGGAAGATTGAAACTAAGTCCATCTTCTCGTGTTGCCTCTGGTTTACACCATCAACTGAGGCTATCATGAGGCACTTGGCATTCGTACATTCCTTTTCCCTTGTCTTATGGATATCTATATCCGCGACGGTGGAAACTGGACTTGGGACGGCGGGGTTTTGAGTAGTAATGATGTGGTCCAGCTTGTTATAGGCAATGGACATCTGGACAAACCTTTGCCAGTCATTATAGTCAGATTCAGTCATTTTATTATCTATATGTAACCTAGTCTCGGTCACATGGTCGCTGCAATTAGGAGAGAGAGAGAGAAGAAAACACTTAGCTCGATGCTCTTGCAAGTTTAGATTGGTTTTTAGTTTATCTAAACAGGATGGCTCCTACTGTTTCTCGAATCCTTCCTCAAACCATAAAAGAAGAACTAGTCAGGACTTATCTCACCGTACAATACTTGCTTAACCGTTCAGCCAGGCTAGTGTTGGTACTTCGAGGGAGGTTTTACGATGCTTTCGCGAAGTTCCTTAATTAAATAACCTCTTTTTCCTAGAGGCGTAGCCCCGCTAACACCGTTCTAGGCACCTACTTGGTTTATAGCATTGATCGTTAAGTGAAAATCTCCTGAAGAGTAGCATATACTCATAGTAGGATCGGGATCCAAATATCATTATGTGATAATACTGAAGGAATCCTACCAACATTATCAAACTCCAAATGGTATGCAACACTAGCAAGTTTCAGTTTCTTTAGAAACTCTTGATGTGGATTTTTGCCCCATGCTTTTATGACCTTGACATTGGCCAAAATATCATAAGTCGCATGTCAAGTTCTACCCATCATTATCCAGGTTAATTTGAACCCACCCGTACATACTCTTGACGTTGGCCAAAATGGAAGTACGACTGTCTCAAACCAATGCATCTATCTATGCAACAGATGAATATCCAGCAGCTACCAAACACTATGCCTTGGCGTTGGTCAAAATATATAGCTTGAATACTACTGAATATCCAACTGAAATGACGGAGGGCTACGAATGGTTTTGGCGAAACCGTGAACGTAGTGAACTTGATATGATCGAAGGAACCTGATAGCTTTTAAAAGGAGTGGTTTAAGCTCCGCAATTAAAAGACTGCTGTTTTAAAATAACCGAGTGGTTTTTAAATTTGTTCCAACGATTCGGCTTTGGTTTGTTTTCTTTGCATTAATCTAATGCAGTCCCATCATTAACCTATCATTGTAGAAAATATCGAAAATACAACGTCCTCTTATGCCATCCGCATTCGCCACTGGGTCCCGTCATTCACTCATTAGGTTACTTAACTAACGACAGAGCGGGGACTGGGCTAGCGCGGATGCAAAACATAAGCAACGCCTACTAGATATCATATATAGATATGTGCATTCATCAGACGCAATAATAGGCATTCCAGATCACAGATGAACATATTGGATATACTAGGAATCCGCATTTCGTTTGAGCCTGCAACAAAATACGGATTACACGGTTGCGATGAATAGCCAAACCCCACCCTAGACCCCTACGGGTGCGGCAAACTACCCGCCAAGTATCCGAAGTGAAACAGTCTCCCTCAACAACGTGAGTAGGCCACTTAGCACTTCAAACTACCCGGTAGTTTATGCACCCCATCTTGGGTCTATCCCAGGAGCAATAAACAGTAAATGAAATAATACAACAGTGGCTACAACCTCAACCTGGATGTGCCCCGCAAAAGAATATTACAACATTTTACAATTTACATTGAATGAAAGATAAAAACCCTCATCTCACATCCCAGACTATTCATCCACGATGATCTAACAAATCCATATACACAAACCAATCACAGAAATGTGCAACCCCTAACCAACCGATATATAGCAATTAGCGGAAGTTTACGAACACATAAAACATCACAGATAAAACCCGATTAGCAAATAACTTAGAATTTCGATCGAAAACTATTTTCCGTGTCTACCCAAAATGCAAGCCAGCACTCAAAAAACCTGGGTAGAAACCAAATATACATGAAAACAAAACACGCAAAAATAAGATATACTGTGGAAAAACGAGCCAACTCGGAGTCGATTCGGCCGCGGATCCACGGCGAATTGCACCAATTCGCAGCGCTTCCGCGGTCGTCTAACCGAGTTAGGGTCTCGTGTTTCTCCAGTATTCTTATAATTCCATGCTGTGAATTTTCATGCCGCTGAAATAATTTTTTCGACGGGTTTAAAAACGATAGAAACTGAAGGGATTCAGGTGTTTCGTTTTCGTGTTTTCCGACGATCGAAGTTCTAATAAGTTGCTAACAAGCTAGTAAGGGTTTAGTAGGCTCTGATACCACTGTAAGTCCATGTCACGCACCCCACGTGTTCGCGGGGATGCGGAATATATGAAAAACAATTATCAAATCTTCGTAACACGGACTTGAGCACACGGATCGTGTCTAAACCATTACGAGCAAACAATATGAGGTTTAACTACTCGGTCTCGAAGTTATACCTCACGTTACAAGTCCTTCGGGTCTTCATCGCTGTCCTCCTCGTCATCGTAGGCTCCAAGGATCATAACGGAACTCGGCTATCTCGACGACCTCCTCGAGTCAAAGAAGATCCACCCGAGAGTCTATAGTCTGAGCTCTTATCTCCAACCTGAGATAACTACGGCTTCTAGTTTGCTAATTTAGAAGTCCTAGAGGGTGTAGAGTATTTAGATGGAGTAATTAGTCTCTTTAAACCATAGGATTCTCAACACATGAGAGCTATTAGGGTTTGAGGAAGAAGATGAAGACTTGAGGAGAGAGAAGGTGTTTGTGATTATCATATGAAGCATTTCTCATTTGTGAATGTCATGAAGCTTAATCATATCTCACCAAATAATATCTAGCAAATATCTACCATGCTTCATTAAACTCACTAGATGAATCATCTCATGAGTCATGAATCATTTAATAAAAACTACACCTCATCTCCTCTACTTCATTAAGTTTAATCCACAAAAGAAATAAATCTAAATGAGTCATCTCCTTCTAGAAGCTTCCCGACAAATTACGAGACCGCCCTTACCATCCGTATTTATGAAAAAACACGGATAAACTGAGACTAAATAAATCCATCAGTATAATACTAGAATCTGGCTTAAACCAAAATCCACTAGTATTACCTGCCCGATCACAGTACGTGCACAAGTGTACGTAAGTGATCGCGGCCCTGCCGTAAAACCATACGGCCTCTACACCTTTTGCCCGGTGCAGGGAAACTCTCTGTATGGGACTCTAAAGACTCGACACTACGCTGGCAGTGGGTTTAACTACAGGCCGCAAGCGGTACTAGCTGTACGTAGCGGTCTCCAGGTAGATGTCGATAAGAAGGCCGATGATGTAACTCATCCGAACTTCTACTGAGCCTGTATGTGACAATCTTCGTACAGTCCAGTCTGTTCGTCTAAGAGTATCGCATATCAGGCCTATGGGGATGGTGAACGTCGGACCCCTAATAGCGGTATAAGTCGTGTCGGAGTGTAGCCCAGAACATCCTGAGAAACTACTGGAACACCTACCAGTAAATCTCACTTGCCGTGGCCATGGACCTTTGTGTAATGGCTCTCCAACACAGCGCGATATCAACCCCAAATACCGGGAGAGACGAATCATGTCTAACCGCTACTGCCTCCAAGTGCTTCGGGACTGCACCCAACTGCTACATGTTTGCACGACTCCTTTGAGCCGTGGTAGGGTAGTGATCAAAGTACAGTAGGAACACACTCGAGGCGAAGTAGCAGTGTTAAATCGACGGACTAAGCTGTACTCATGTCACCTGGGAACTGCTACCTGACGACAGGTATGATAACCATCAGCAGTTCCCGGCGAGTCCTGTCCAGTGTACCCATAACCTAACGAGCACCTATATACTATCTCCAGTACGACGTACTGATGGCTGTGGGATAGACCATCTCCCAACTTGGGATGAGAAGCGTACACACCAGTCTACTCCGGAGTATCGATGCCCCGTCTCGATAATCCTACGACCAGAGACCTGTATAGGATGTGCTTATAGACTATTCAGCCCCTACTAGTGTGACTGCCACCACAACGCTGGTAATCAAGCAAAGATCCTAAGGGCTCTAATAATATGTATAAGCGACATGTTAAAAGAAACACATGCACATATTAAAGTAGAAACAAACCATATAGCATACTACCATTTTTAGCAAGACTGTCAATATAACTGTGAATATCCCAAGTTTCTATTAGTAATATACAAGCCAGTATGATACAATAATGTCCTCTAGGGCATATACACTAACAAAATGCGTCATCGAGACATCAGCTCATGAAACGAGCTCTGTCTTTTTCCTTTGTCAATGATACTCTATACAAGAGATCGTTCGACAGCCTGTCGCTAAGATGCCAGGGACCAGAAGAAGCAAACAGAGTCGTCCAAGAAACTCATGACGAACTCTGCGGTTCTCATCAAGCTGGGCTTAAAATGAAACTGAAGATCAAAAGAATGAGTTATTATTGGCCCACAATAATTCAGGTCTGCCTCGAATATCCGCAGCAGTGTCACTCGTGCCAAATTCATGGGCACTTCATCCACCAGCATCCAAACCCGCTACACCCAACAGTAGCTAGCTGGTTGTTAAAAATGTTGGGAACCGATATAATCGGCCCCATTGAACCGACAACATCCAAAAGATATCGGTTCATACTAGCAACGACCGATTACTTTTCTAAGTGGGCAGAAGCAGTACCACTAAGGGAAATGAAGACGGAGAATATTCTCCATTTCTTCAAGACACATGTCATCTATCGGTTCGGCACTCTGCGACCGATAATCTCGGATAATGGACCGGCCTACAGGAGCCATAAAATCAGCCGCTTTGCACAAAAACATAAAATAGATTGGAGATACTCTTCAGTCTATAATTCTCGTGCCAACGGTCTAGCTAAAGCTTTCAACAAGACCTTGATGAAGATTATAAAGAAAATGGTGTCCAGGAACAAAAGAGACTGGCACGAAAGGCTGCATAAAGCTCTTTGGGCGTACCGAACGATGTTCAAAACAACCACGAATACAACACCATACATGTTGGTATTCGGCACGGAAGCAATGCTTCCCCTAGAAGTGGAACTCATTTCTCTACGAGTAGCGGTTCGATACGAGATGACAGATGAAGAAAATGCTCATCTCCGGCTTGCGGAGCTCGACGCCCTCGACGAAACTCGCCTTATAGCTCAGCAAAACCTGGAAGCTTATAAGGCAAGGATGACGCGATCATATGAAAAACTGACTAGGCCGAGAACATTCTGCCAAGGCAAACTCGTGCTAGTCGTCAAAAGACCTACGATCCCCAACCATGCAAAATAGGGGAAATTCGAGCCGAACTATGAAGGCTCGTACATCATAGACAAGGTCTACTAAGGTAGAGCCTACCTGCTCATGGATATGCATGGCGAAAGACCCTTTCGGCCAATAAACGACCGATTCCTAAAAAAATACTATGCTTGATGGGTTATGACCTAGGTCAATGATAGATGACGACGCTTGTGTCCGCTCGCTATCTTCCCGAGTTAGAACCCTAAAAGTAGTATCCAAAAGATTCATCGCCTCTAAAAGGGCGATAATGGACCGAAAAGTCCTTAAACTAGAAATTCCACCTCAAAATACGACGACAAAGGACCGAGATGTCTTTAAACTAAAACTTCGCCTCAAACGGCGACAACGGACCGAAATGTCCTTAAACTAAAATTTCGCCTCAAATACAGCACATCGTACCAAATACGGCGACATTCACCCTTGAGATCTATATTGTAATCGAAGCCTCAACGACGAAAGTTGCAACTTAAGTCTTATCGGCTGCACAGCTGCTCCAGCGGTGAAGTCATCCCCACGTCCCACCGGAAACAGGTGGGTCACATTAAAAAAAATGATATGTATGTTTCCCCCAATCAGAGCAAAGCTCTGTTCAAAATTCAAATTTTGAAATGAAGCAATGCATCATACCAACGCCAATTGCGCTGCGCCCTAAGAAGCGCACCATGTGCAAAAGCACGTGTGTGCTAGAGCTGAGAGCTCTGCACTATAAGCAGCGCACCACGTGCAAAGCACGTGTGCGCTAGCGCTAAGTGCGCTGCACTCTAAAGCAGCGCACCACGTGCAAAGCACGGGTGCGTTAGCGTTAAGTGCGCTGCACTCTAAGCAGCGCACCACGTGCAAGACACGGGTGCGCTAGCGCTGGAACTAAAAGCTCCCCACCGTCAGATCAAAGATCCAATAATAATCATAAATCATTAATTGACCAGAATAAAATTCTGCTAAGGAAAGATTCCTCAAAATCTTTCCAAACAAAAAGATTGTGCTCTGTAAATCAGAGCACCGTTGGATCAATGCTCCAAAGGTGATTAAAAATCACCAAATACAGAATAAATTCTGTATGGAAAAGATTTCCCAATCTTGTTAAAAACAAGAAAATTGCCTTCTGTAAATCAGAAGCCCTTGGATTAAATAGCCAACGGTGGGGAAATCCCCAAATCAATTGGAGAAAAGATCTTCTTAACTGATTGAATAAATCAGCTTGCCCTATATAAAGGTCCCAAGACTTCAAGTCTGATAGAGAGAGACATATAGAGGTCCCCCCATAAGCTTTGAGAAATCTCAGAAAGAAGAGCCAAGCTCTCGGTAGAAGAAGAATTTTTCTTCAAGGTAAAAAGAACAGAAAGACGAAATCGTCTCATATAAAAAAAGAAGAATTCACTTCTTTCTTTAAGATCATAGATCTACAAGACCAAGGTCTTTCAAAAAGAGATCAAAGAATTTCATCATAAAATAAGAAGAAGAACATAACTCTTCTCACAGATCATAGATCTATAAGACTAAGGTCTTTTACAAAAAGAGATCGTAGTATCTCATTATAAATGGGGGAGAGAATAATTCAATTCTCTTAAGATCACAGATCCATAAAGGTAAATCCTTTCACTAAAATAAGAGATTGAAATATCTCCTACAAAATAAGAACTTTGTTCTTAGAACCTTGAGACAAAGTCTCTTATAAAAAAAGAATTTAATTCTCAGGGCGCAAACTGATTTAAGTCGCATAAAAGAAGAACCTTAGCGCTCTTAATTTAAAAGAGCCTTAGCGCTCCAAATTTAAAGAAAGCGCTCTGCGCTTAAGACTAGCGCACAGCGCCAAGCGCGCCACGTGCTCCTCACGTGTGCACTACTCAGCAGAAGCGCTTCGGCACTCCACATCTAGCGCAAAGCGCTGCAGAGCCTTAGCGCTCCAAATATAGCGCACTGCGCTCATAGACTGACACTCAGTGCTAAGCGCACCACGTGCTCCTCACGTGTGCGCCACTGAACAAATAGCGCTTTACGCTCATAAACTGGCGCAATGCGCCCATCATTTTGTGCTTAGCGCCAAGCACGCCACGTGCTCCTCACGTGGGTGCTACTTAGCAGAAGCGCAATGCGCTCATAAACTAGCGCTTTGCGCTCTTTGACTGGCGCAAAGCGCCAAGCGCGCCACATGCTTCTCACGTGCGCGCTAAAAGAACATAAATTGTTCTATAAATAAATCCCAGAGCTATGATGAATGATCGGCATTCAGTAAAAGACAAAAACATTGTCAGAACTCAAATCAATGCTCAGCATTGTCAAATGTTTAACATTTTAACTGAGTGGGCCGAGCCCAAGTTAGCCATGAACCCCTCATTCAGATTAATTGAGCCCATATGCTCATAAATCTTTAATCTTAGTCCCAAATTGGACTACAGATCCCAACCAAAATTGGTTCAAGGGTACATCTCTTCACTCCTTTGATATTTGTCGTTGTAATCCTTCAACGTCTTCAGAGAGGTGACGGGCCCCGACAACCATACATTCCATAGACTATGACGTCTTTAAACTAGACTGTGGGGTCTTTAAACCCATAGACTATGATGTCCTTAACCTCGGACCGTGGGGTCCTTAAGCCCATGGACTATGATGTCCTTAACCTTGGACTGTGGGGTCCTTAAACCCATCGACTATGATGTCCTTAACCTTGGACTGTGGGGTCCTTAAGCCAACCCATGGACTATGATGTCCTTAACCTTGGACTGTGGGGTCCTTAAACCCATGGACTATGATGTCCTTAACCTTAGACTGTGGGGTCTTTAAGCCCATGGACTATGATGTCCTTAACCTTGGACCACCATGTTCTTAAACTGGTAATCGACCGCAATGTCCCTAAACTAAACATTAGAGCCCAAATGCTCTTTTGTTGGATCTAAACGATCCCGTTAATATGACCTTAGTCTAAAAATTAGACAAACGTATCCTTAACAAACGTTTAAGTTGATCTTAGTCTCAAAGGAGACTAATGTATCCATAAACCCAATCCAATACCCAAATCTAAGAAAATACGGATTTGGATTAATCCATGCCCTACGGGCAACAACATAAATTAGTCTCCGTATACAATCCATGGGCAACCAAAAACAAAACAAACACCCACGACACGAAGTGACCGTCTGGAGAAGGAGAAAGTGGTTACCGCGATGCGGTAGCGTAATTAACTACAGGGGCTTGCGACTGCAGGGAAGAGCGTCCCCACAATCAAAACCCCCTCAATGAGAGGGAATCTGACGAAGTCTACTATATCGGCCGCATCTATTTAAACCTTCGATACATGGTGTCATAAATCAACTTGGTATCTTCCGAGAGGTGGACGGATAACACCAATTAGTATCTGCCCCCAAATTCAGGCAAGATGGACCTTCGTGGTTCCGTCTCTGTATTTCAGCGGAGAACATATTCTGGCACGCCCGGTGGGACCTTTTCCTCTTTCCACTCCACACTTCATGTGTCGTGTTCGCGTACGAATCGCGGTTTGCTATGGTTGCCCCTGCATTCGAAGTACTAAGATTTGGTGTCTTTCTCCATGCAGAAAACAGAAGATCAATGGCTTCAAACTGCACTAATTGCAACTGCAACTCTCGCTCCGTCCCGTCCGGAGGAGTGATTTACGGGCCCCAAGCGGTCTCCATCTTGGGGCTTGGAACAGGTGACTTAGTCCACCACTGGACTATTCTTCGGGACCATGCTCCCGGCAACGAGCTTCAGCGCTCCTGTACCATCACAAGAAGCTCCCAAGAAGTTGGTCTTTGATCGGCTTGCAACTACAGCGGCCCCTCTCAACGGGTCGCCCAAGTCCACTGCCTCGGTTTTCAACAAACTGGGCCGAAGCTCAGACGGGCCCGTGAAGAAGCCCGCAATACCAGAAGGCATTATCAGCCATTCCTACTTCTGAAGTCACCAAGGCGGCTTCTCCTTCTAATGGGTTGGTCTTCACAAGACTGGCCGTTTCAGCTCCTACTCCACGTGAAGTCATGAAGGCTGTTTCCACCGTTCGGAAGTCGGCCTTCGCAAGACTGACTATCCCCTCTCAACGGGTGTCAGTCTTCGATAGGCTAGCACCAATAACAGTCTCTCCTCAAAGCAGGGGGCAGGATGAAGCTCATCCGACAGCGGAGGTCATCCCGGCCGTACGACATGCTCGACGTCGCCACTGGCGCCGAGTGAGGAAAGCTGGGGGCAATTCCCCTTCTGGACTGACTCCGCCGGCTCCAATGGTGGAAGTTGATGCTGCTGTTCCAACCGGGAACAACTTTGAACCACTCAGGAGGGTCCGCAAGAACTCTCCGTCTGCTGTGCTGAAAAAATCCCCTCCACCTGTGGAGAATAACACAAAGGCGAAGCTCGAATAGCCCCCTCAGTGGCTGTCCTCTAAGATTTACAAAGTCTGGCGTCAATTCCAAGACTCGGTTATTGATCAAGACTACCCCCGCCGACAGGAAAAGATGAAAGTTTGGCAAGAAGAGAACCGCCCTGTTAAGCCACAGAAGGCGACAACTACTTGGGTGCCCACTACAACGGCCCCCTCAACTTCGACCGCCCATAAGAGGAGAAGGACGGAGAAAATTCCTATGTCCGCGACAAATGTCAAGGGCACTGAGCCTAAACGCCCCAAGTCTGGGGGCATGGTGGTACATACCGTCTATATGGCATCTGGAAAAGAGGATAGCCGTATCTCTATAGGTCATCGACCGCTTACGCGATCTGTAATAAGGGCCCAGGAGCAACAATAGAAGCTCCAGGAAATGTTGACGCAGATGGCCGTACTCACAGGGCCAAAAGAAAGCCCGGAAACGTCATCAGAGCAACGTCAAGAACAAGAAACTGATGCCGAATTCCTTCGTAGAATCCTCGGAAAGAAGGACAAAGAGGCGGCGGAACAAGCTGCCAAAATAAAATGAATGGTGTTCTTATTTCAATACATGGTCGAGATGATGTTACAACCGGATCCTCCAGCTGAAGATCTTCCGATTATCCTCGAAGACGACCGAGCAGAGACGTCAAACCCTCTTCCAGCTTGTTCAGCAGCCAAAGAGGAGACCATCTCAAAAGCTGCCCTGGATGATTACATCGCTTAGCAGATACGAGTTCATCAAGCGAATGAAGCGGTTGGGCAAATTGTTAAGACTGGACGACCCTATCCGAGTTGGTATGACCAAATAAAGTACCCGCCGGGATACACGATCCCTAAATTCCACGTATATAAGGGAACGGGGAATCCATATCAGCATGTTGCTCAATTCAGGGCTCTGTGTGGCAACACTGGAGGTGATGATAAACTACTGCTCCGCCAGTTTGTTGGCAGTTTGTCGGAGACAACATTCGAGTGGTATTCCGAACTCCTAAATGACTCTGTCAAGACATTTGCAGAGATGGAGCTGCTATTCACCCAGCGTTTCGCGAGTGCTAGCGAACGCACCCCAATCACGGCATTGATTAATGCCAGGGTGAAGCCTGGGGAAATATGGATTCAGTATGCAATACGGTGGCGGAATATATGGTCAAAATGCGAGCAGCGCATCGAAGAAGCGCCTGCGGTAGGTATATTCGTGGGTACTCTCGACCCTTAGGCGACCATTTCCCAATTCATGATGTTTTTCAAGCCGACCACGTTCCAGGCCTTGATTGACAAGCTGGCCCAAATGGACCAGATGGGCCACATGCCTTCTTCTTCGATGTCGGAGCCTCGAAACGAAAAAGGGAAGGGGAAAGCGACCTTCGTCGCCAATGCTCAACAGCAGCCTAGTGGCCCAAAACTAACTGATCGCACAGACGAGAGACGACGATTCTTTAATGAGAAAATGAAGCGCCCTTATTCGTTTCCCCGGGATAAAACGAGGAGACTGTTCGAGCTGGCAGTGCGCAACAGACTCATCAACCTGCCGGATCCAAAACGTCCGTTGCAGCCAGACGATGTCAACAATCCTAATTACTGCCCTTACCACCAAGAAGTAAGCCATCCAATTGAAGATTGCTTCGTCTTCAAAGGCTGGATTGAGGACCAATACCAACTGGGCAAATTCGCGCTGTTTGAAAACTGGAAGATGAACTCGCCACAACCACATGATCCGAAAAAGATGGACATGCCGGGGGCATCATGCTCATTCATAAAGAAAGCCCTATGGATCGAAAAATCTGTAAACTATAAATTTGCCTAAAATACGGCGACGGCGGACCAGAACGTCCCTAAACTAACGATGGACCACTATGTCCTAAAACTAGCTGTTGACCAAGACGTCTAAAACTACTATAGACCGCAGCATCCCAAGGCTGACAAAAAAAACGGTATGCCTATAAGCAAGATGGGCACAGATGAAAACCCAAAAGGGCTCCGTGAGTAAAAAAAGCAGGGCTACCGGCGAGTTTTGTGAAAACCCGAAAGGGCGCAATCTCGTTAAAAGACACTTGCAAGGTCCTCTCGACCTTGTAAGGAGAAAATACCTGCGTGAGATCCTTATGACTCACAAGGGAGCAACACACTTAGGAATCCCCACGATGCCTAAGGAGAAAACACACTTACGAGATCCTCACGACTCGTAAGGAGAATTCCCCTATGAGACCCTCACGGCTCATAGGATTCAAAAGCCTTAAGTGACAGGGATCTGAACCTGTTCTTAAGCCATCACAATCTCCAATGTTTCCCTACAAGCGTCTCGATATCGACCCTTGTATACAATCTACGGGCGCGAATACATATTTCCCTAACAAAGTCCCACCAGAGACTGGGGATATGCTCATATGGAAAAAGAAACTTGTAAGCCCTCTCGACTTATAAGGAGAAAATACTTTTGTAAGATCCTTACGGCTTATAAGAGACCATACACTTATGACTCCTCACGATTCTTAAGATGAAAACACACCTACGAGATCCTCACGACTCGTAGGTAGAAATACCTTTATGATACCCTTACAGCTCATGAAGTCAAAAGCCTTAGTCGACAAGATCCTAACCCTGTTTGCTAAGCCACCTTTGTTCGACATCGACAAAGGCAAATGATGATTCACTCCTGGCAATGTCCCAGTGGTAGCGATGCTGATGCCTAAATCGGTATCAAATCCTAAGTCCTTTTACGGCAAATGATGATTCGCTCCTGGCAATATCCCAGTTGTAGCGATGCTGATGCCTAAATCGGTATCAAATCCTAAACTCGCAGTGAAAAGTCAGCCACAAAGTGCATATGAAATAGTCGAAATGATGGGGCAACTTGCAACAAAATCAGCAAGTAAAAATATATGCATACAAAATAGCCGAAATGGTTAGGCAACTCGCAATAAAAAGCAGCGAGTAAAAAAGAAAAATAGCCGAAATGATTGGGCACCGCGAAAAATAGCCGAAATGATTGGGCAATCGCGACTTTCGTGATATAAAAGCTAAAATGATAGAGTATCACGGAAAGAAAAATATATAAAATGAAACTTTTTGCCCTACATGTGAGATCATATCGATCCCTGTATACAATCCAGGGGCACAGACAAAGAGGGAACCATACCTTCCCACCAGACTCCATCAGAAAAAGAAGCCAAATCTCGACGGTTCACAGACAGCCTGGAGATCATCTCAACATTCGTCTCATTACAACAGATGCAATATCAGCAAATCGGAGCCGCGACAAAGTTCCCACTTCCATGACTCGATGGTGCACAGACAACCGAGAGTCAACCCCCGACTCTGTGAAATGCGGATAAAGTCAACCCCTCCTGGTCTCATAGAACACGGCTAATGTCAATCCTGACCTCGTGGGAAGCGTCCAGAGCAAATCTTGGTCTAGTGGAACACGGCTGTTCCCCTCCGAAACACGGAGACGCGACCGCGTAGGTCCGTCTTGCCTGAATTTCGGGGCAGATACTAATTGGTGCTATCCGTCCACTTCTCCGAAGATGCCAAGTTGATTTATGACACCGTGTATCGAAGGTTTAAACGGATGCGGCCGATGTAGCAGACTTCATCAGATTCCCCATTATTTGAGGGGTTTTTGATTGTGGGGACGCCCTTCCCTGCAGGCACAAGCCCCTGCAGTTAATTACGCTACCGCATCGCGATAACCACTTTCTCCTTCTCCAGATGGTCACTTCGTGTCGTGTGTATTTATTTTGTTTTTTGGTTGCCCGTGGATTGTATACGGAGACTAATTTATGTCGTCGCCCGTAGGGCGTGGATTAGTCCAAATCCGTATTTTCTTAGATTTGGGTTTAGGTTGGGTTTAACGATCGTTAATCTCATTTGAGACTAAGATCAAATTAAACGTTTGTTAAGGATACGTTAGTCTAATTTTAGACTAAGATCAACTTAACGTTTGTTAAGGATACGTTAGTCTAATTTTAGACTAAGATCAACTTAACAGGATCATTTAGATACAACAAAAGAGCATTTGGGCTCTATTGTTTTAGTTTAGGGACTTTGCGGTCGATTACCAGTTTAAGGACATGGTGGTCCAATGTTAGTTTAAGGACATCTCGGTCCAAAGTTAAGGACATCATAGTCCATGGATTTAAAGGGACCCCACAGTCCGAGGTTAAGGACATTATAGTCCATGAGTTTAAGGACCCTACAGTCCATGAAATGATTGGTTATTGGGACCCGTCACCTCTCTGAAGACGTTGAAGGATTATAATGGCAAATATCAAAGGAGTGAAGAGATGTACCCTTGAACCAAAGTTGATTGGGAGATCTGTAATCCAATTTGGAACTAAGATCAATTAATTAGATTATGAGCACATTGGCTCAGTTAAAGCTGAATTGAGGACTTATGGCCAATTTGGGCTAAGTCCAATTAAGTTTGAAATGTTGGCCCTTTGTTGAACTATTGAACATTTGTCTGGGTTCATCCCCCCATTATTTAGCAATGCTAAACAGGGGTTTGGGGGCTTTGACAACATTTTGTCTTTTATTGGGCATTGACCATTCATCATGGCTCTGGAGTTTTCTTTGAATATCATATGAAATGATCAAGTTTGAAAGAATGTAGTCGGGGTTTAATCAAAGGGGAGTCTTGACTCAGAAAGACTTAGCCAATTTAGGCTAAGACCGGTTTGAGAATAGTGTTAAACACTAACATATATTTGGCGATCACGTGTTCCCACGTGATACGCTTTAAAACAGTGTTAAACACTGGGGAAAAAATTCTCAAAATAGTGTTAAACACTAAAAGTGGGGTGGTCACGTGGGGTCACGTGAGGCGCCTGAGAATTGGGCCAAACCTCCTTTATTTTGTTCTCAGAATATTCAAATAAGTGTTAAACACTTTTAATCTTCAGGCTATCACGTGTTGGCATGTGATGGGTATCCATGTATTGATTATTAAAGTGTTTATTAAGGGGTCACGTGAGGACTCGTGAGGGCGTCCAAAATTGATTCTGCCTTTGGCTTTGTTTCCTTTATTTTGAGGGTCACGTGGGAGCACATGAGGTATTGCCTCCAAGTTTTTCTTTCTCATTTTAAGGGATCTGTTTTAGAGGTCACATGGGGGCACGTGACCTAGTCTTGTTCTTTCTTTTTTACTCATAGAGGAGAAGGGTCTTGTGTTACCATGTGACTAAGTTCTTTACGTGCATGGAGGGTTTCAAGTCTCTTGTTTTAAAAATTAAATTCTCTGTAGGGTTAAACCCTAATTCTGTTTTAGATGAATTAAATTCCTATGTATGTGGAAGAATTAAATTCTTATGTAGGGTTAAACCCTAATTTCATTTGGTGGAATTAAATTCCTATGAATTTGGGAGAATTAAATTCTCATATAGGGTTAAACCCTAGTTTTATTTGGAGGAATTAAATTCTTATGAATTTAGGGGAATTAAATTCTTTAAGCTCAAATTCTCCCTTCTGAGTTTTGGATCTGCATGGCAGAATCTCCCCGATGAGAATTAAATTCTCAATTCGTAGGAAGATCTGTTTCTGCAGATCTTCAACCAAAGGAAGAACTAAGTTCTTATTCAGAAAAGTTAAACTCTTAAATTGAGAATTAAATTCTCTTTTTGTTTTATGGAGCTTAGATCTCTTTCCCCTTTCTCACCTAGGGTTTCTTTTCTCTGAAAGGAACTTCTTTTCTCTCTTGAGAATTAAATTCTCCTCTCTTTTTTCTCTCTGTTTTTTTTTCAAAACCCAAAAGATTCTTCTCTTCTCTTCTTGGCTCCTATTTATAGGAGAAAGAAAAGAATCAATTTGTTTAGTCAATCTTTCATTGAAAGATTTTGGTTGTTTCTGTAACCAACATGATCTTTTAGATCACTCAGTGAATTTTATTTACCATTGGATTTTTAATCCAAAAGATATTCTGTTTGTTATTCTAGGTGAATTTTCAGGGAAATCTTCCTTGTATAGAATCTTTCTATAAATTGGTGATTTTTAATCATCATTGGATTTTTAATCCAACGGTATTCCACTTTACAGAGCACAATCTCTTTTTTGTTTGGAAAGATTTAAAGAAATATTTTTCCATTTAGGGTCTTTGATTTCCCTTAATTAGAATTTAATTCTATTAGTTCAGAAGACTTAAGAGCCTATCACGTGTTGGCACGTGATCCCACTGTTTGATCATTTCTGTAGAATTCAATTCTATTAATTAAGGAACTTAGGAACCCATCACGTGTGAACACGTGACCCCCTTGATTAACATTTTAAACAGAATTTAATTCTGTTGTTTTAAAGAGTTAAGGAATCATCACGTGTCATCACGTGACCCTTGGTCACATGTAGACACGTGATGCCTCATTGGGATCTTTCCTTGCCATTTTATTATGCCTTTTAATTCTTTCAGTGGGTTCTTTAAAGGTCCATCACGTGTGGGCACGTGACTCCACTAATTGCTTGCTTGATTTTAATTCTATTATAACAGAGTCCCAGGAAACCATCAAGTGTCAGCACGTGACCCTTGGTCACGTGTGAGCACGTGATACCCCATTGGGGTATTTCCTGATATTTTATCAGAGAACAACGACCAACGTCAATCCTGACCCCATGGGAAGCGTACAGAGCAAATCCCGGTCTAGTGGAACACGGCTAATGTCAATCCTGGCCCCGTGGGAAGCGTCCAGAGCAAATCCTGGTCTAGTGGAACACGGCTAATGTCAATCCTGACCCCGTGGGAAGCGTCCGGAACAGATCCTGGTCCTGTGGAACACGGCTAATGTCAATCTTGACCCCGTAGGAAGCGTCCAGAGCAAATTCTGGTCTAGTGGAACACGGCTAATGTCAATCCTGGCCCCGTGGGAAGCGTCCAGAGCAAATCTTGGTCTAGTGGAACACGACTAATGTCAATCCTGACCCCGTGGGAAGCGTCCAGAGCAAATCCTGGTCTAGTGGAACACGGCTAATGTCAATCCTGACCCCGTGGGAAGCGTCCGGAACGGATCCTGGTCCTGTGGAACACGGCTAATGTCAATCCTGACCCCGTAGGAATCTTCCAGAGCAAATTCTGGTCTAGTGGAACACGACTAATGTCAATCCTGACCCCGTGGGAAGCATCCAGAGCAAATCCTGGTCTGGTGGAACACGGCTAATGTCAATCCTGACCCCGTGGGAAGTGTCCAGAGCGGATCTTGGTCCTGTGGAACACGACTAATGTCAATCCTGACCCGTGGGAAGCGTCCAGAGCGGATCGTGGTCCTGTGGAACACGGCTAAAGTCAATATTGACCCCGTGGGAAGCGTCCAGAGCAAATCCTGGTCTAGTGGAACACGGCTAATGTTAATCCCGACCCCTTGGAAAGCGTCCAGAGCAAATCCTGGTCTAGTGGAACACGGCTAATGTCAATCCTGACCTCGTGGGAAGCGTCCAGAGCAAATCCTGGTCTAGTGGAACACGGCTAATGTCATTCCTGACCCCGTGGGAAGCGTCCAGAGCGGATCCTGGTCCTGTGGAACACGGTTAATGTCAATCCTGACCCCGTGGGAAGCGTCCAGAGCGAATCCTGGTCCAGTGGAACACGGCTAATCTCAATTCCGACCCCGTGGGAAGTGTCCAGAGCAAATTCTGGTCTAGTGGAATATGGCTAATGTCAATCCTGACCCCGTGGAAAGCGTCCAGAGCGGATCCTGGTCCTGTGGAACACGGTTAATGTCAATCCTGACCCCGTGGGAAGCGTCCAGAGCGGATCCTGGTCCTGTGGAACACAGCTAAAGTCTATCCTGACCTCGTGGGAAGCGTCCAGAGTGGATCCTGGTCCTATGGAACAGGCTAATGTCAATCCTGACCCCGTGGGAAGCGTCAAGAGCTGATCCTGGTCCTATGGAACACGGCTAAAGTCAATCCTGACCCCGTGGGAAGTGTCCAGAGCAAATCCTGGTCTAGTGGAACACGGCTAATGTCAATCCTGACCCTGTGGGAAGCGTCCAGAGTGAATCCCGACCTAGTGGAACACATCTAATGTCAATCCTAACCCCGTGGGAAGCGTCCAGAGCAAATCCCGGTCTAGTGGAACACGGCTAATGTCAATCTTGACCCCGTGGGAAGCGTCCAGAGCAAATCCCGGTCTAGTGGAATACGGCTAATGTCAATCCTGACCCCGTGGGAAGCGTCCAGAGCGAATCCTGGTCTAGTGGAACATGGCTAATGTCAACCCTGACCCTGTGGGAATCGTCCAGAGCGAATCCTGGTCCTGTAGAACACGGCTAAAATCAATCTTGACATTGTGGGAAACAACCAGAGCGAATCCTGGTCCCGTGGAACACGACTAAAGTCAATCTTAAGCCCGTAGGAAACGCCCAGAGCAACCCCTGACTCCGTAAAATGCAGATAATGTCAATCTCATTAATCACTTACGAGTCCTCTCGACTCGTAAGGAAGAAACCTCTCTTGTGAGATCCTTACGACTCCCAAGAGAAAACACACTTAGGAATCCTCACGATTCCTAAGGAGAAAATACATCTACGAGATCCTTTCGACTCGTAGGGAGAAAAGTCTTTATGAGACCCTCACGGCTCATAAAGTTGAAAAACCTTAGGCAGCAGATCTGAACCTGCTTCCTAAGCCATCACTACCTCTCGAAGAGTTCAAGATGGAATGCTCTCTATCATCTACAGGCTACGCTTACTAAAGTAACATGCCGGCGACAAAGAAAAGAGAAGAAAGCAAGAGATAACACAAGATAGTACGAAAGAAATGTATCTTTTATTTATAAGTTTAATTGGGTACAAGATACATCATATGAAAGAATAAAAAATGGATACATGTTATTCAAAAATTACAAATGTTAATTGGTACAAAAACAACTATTGGGAGGGAGGCGTTTTCAATAAACCAATCAGTTGCTCGCGCACTCCCCTCAGCCCCTTTTCATGGTCAGCTGCCGCGGCCAACTCCGCTTCAACCTGAGCCCGTTGCTGCAAATAAGATGAAAGTTTCTCATCAATGACTCACTGAGCTGCCCCACGACTCTGCGCATCTCGCTCGATGAGGTCGAGTTTCTGCCTCAGCGTTAACCCGTCAGAAATACATCGTAGAAGGCCCTCAAAGATAGCTTTCAGCTGTACAACATTTGCATCAACCTGAGCATGCAGCCGGGCAGATTCGGTTGAAGTCTCTTCATACTCCTTACGCTTTAAGGCCGCTTCTTGTTCAAGATGGCGGAGGTAGGGAGTGCTCTGCTCGACCCACGCAGCCCGTTGGGAGTTCACAGTCAGGACCTCGGGAGCAGGACATCCGAGCTCAAGCTCATGCAGACAGGCCTCAATTTTCCTGCAGTGATTAACCCAAGACTCAACGACGCCCTCGCTATGGAAGTTCACGAGCGTCGCCAGCATAGGATTAACCACGGCAGTAAAATCTGCAGCGAGTGCAGGGATCTCCGCGTCAAGCTCTTTAATGGATTCACTCAACATACGAAGGCTGGTCGCATCGCCCTTAGAAGATGGACGTCTAGAAAATGGTCCTGCCGGCATTAATATACAAGATTCGAAGGGAGCAGGAACCGGTACGACTGCTGTAAAATGAATTACGGTTAAAATCTAACTCGCAAAATAAATAAATCACATGAGTGATGAAGTATACTATACCGGCTGCAGCAAGTGGCAAGGCCGGGAGTACCGGTGGCGCAACTATTCTTTCATCTCCTCCATCAATCTGTAGTGCTGCAGTCAAAACAAAGAAGAATTAGCAACGACTTGGCTGCCCGTAAAAGAAAAGAGAAGATATTAGCTAGAGGTTGTACTCACCAACGCCACTAGATGAAGCAATCTCCGACTGGAAGGAGAAATGTGGGTGCAACACCTGATACAGATGATCAAAAAGGACTCCTGCAAGGGTGTAATAATGCAATGTCAGTACATAAAGTATATTTCCTACAATGAAACCGATAAGTCACAAACCCGTACCTTCCAGCATTTGGGAGGACACGAGAGAAGGCAAAGGGGCGGCCACCATCAAAGCAGCAACTGGTGATGCTTCCTTAGGTGGCACAACCTCAACGCTCATCACACCTCCATTAGAAACAAGATAAATACTGTCAGAAGAGATTGAAAGGGATTACAGAATGAAAAGGAAAGCAATGACCCAAAATCTACCTGGTGAGTCGCCGGTCGAAACCGCGACAAGGGCGTCACTGGGTGCAGCGACTGCTTCACCCTCGTCCATCGGAATGGTTTCGCCGCCTGTAGCTTCATCCCTCGACTCCACGAGAACCTTCGTGATACTCGCAGCGCCCGACAACGGCAAGGAGCTGCAAGGGGAAAGAGTAGCAATTGGGGCAGTTCCAGACTCCTGAGAAAGAGTGGCCACTTCAGGCTCGGTGGTTGCCGCCATCTCACCTACCACTTCCTCATCAAGACTCGGCCCTGCAGGATAGAATATATGGGAATCTAAAGATTAAAACTTTGACAAAAGGACTAAGTGTTACGTTACCTTGGGTCGGTCTTTCAATTGCTTCCCGAGCCACACGTGCCGCCTGTCTGTGAGCGGTAGACAGGGCGGCCGAAGCACCCTCTAAAGAAGCAAGGACAAGGGTAGCAGCGCTCGAGCCTGTACCTGCGGCCAAGGCGGCGTTACGTTCTCTTGTTGTACGCCTCCTGTGCTTCCTTTCCATCTAGGCTGTAAGAGTTGATCTTCTCAGGACCTCCGTCAAGGAGACATCATCGTCTATGCCAGGAGCTACCTCTGGAGCCGTTATGGCGTCCGTCATCGGTTGCTTAAGTAAAGCCTCTTTTGGCAATACTGAGGAGGCCGGGACTTTGATAGCTGGCCCTCGAAGCATCTCCGCATCACCCTGCGGGATTGGCACTATACTGGGGATGACCTGAGTCGAGATAGTCCTTGCGATAAGATGAAAAAGGGGTCAGATTACCCATAAGAAAGGGGAATGAAGATATAATGAGCCGAAATATACCAAGGCCCCATGAATCACGAGGCCTCTCTTCCTCCTCAAAAGTCTTGAGGGAAGTTGCGAGAGCCTCTTCAATAGAAATTCCTGTTAAAGAAGGAATGTCAGTCAAAACATGATAACAAAAACATAACAACAAAAAGATACGGTTGAAGTTTACTTGATTGTGCGAGGATGATCAGTCCTGCTTTGTGGCTAGCGAGACACTCGGAGGCTGCGATGGCAGACTCTAGATCAGTATCATCTGGCGCTATGAATAGGCCCTCGTTGGTCCCATATTCTCTCAGGCCCTCGCTATAAGGAGCATGAGGCTCCTGGCCGAGTACAACGTCTACAGAAAGAATTGACTTCTTCTTCTTCTTTTGCGAGCGAGTACCGGTCGCCGCTAGCACAAGCTTACGCTTGGTGGGCATCTTGGGACGACGAGTCCCGATATCTGAACCCACGCCAGACTCGGGAGACACCACAGTCACTGTTTCTACGGGAGCACAGGGTATCGGTAGCTCAGGCCTATCATGCGGGACTATGACCGCAGCAACCTCTCTCAAAGGAGGATGAACGATGGTCCGTTGCTTCAAAGGGATGGCTGGATTACCGGCAGGGGCTGCACCCTTACGGTCGAGCAACAACTTCTTTTCCTCCCTGATGACGGCACCCATCACGTGTTGATACCGTGCCACGTATACGTTCAGGGCTTTCGGAACACAACTTGGCTCACTAATGAAGAAATTGGACCCTGTGTTTAGGCGCATGAATTGGTGCAAAACGCTCTGAATACCCTCTTCAGTATAAACCGATTCTGCCAGGAATCACTCAAGCGGGATGCCCTGATTATAACTTAATTGCTGGGCAAAATGGTGGGGGTTATATCTCATAAACAAAGCCGAGTCGTTCTGCTTGAACACCAAGTATCCCAGCCTGATCGAGTACAAATGGAGAATCTCCCGAGCTTTCAAGATAGAAGCTCCGTCCTTAAAGGTGTCCCACAATGGCTGCACCGTCTTAGCGGACTCCTTATCGATGGTCATAACCTTATCAACAAGGGTCATGCCATCCCCAACTGTACATGGGCGAAGAATTACACCCCGAGCCTCTCGCTGACTTGGCTCTACAATGGAAGCATTGACCAGCCGCATGATCCGTGGAAAATTGCAAGTTTCATATAAATGAGGCCGCTTGTGCATTCCAAAAGCACCGAGCACATGCAGCTCGAGCCATGAGGTAAAATAATGCATCGGGAAGTTCACGGGTTGCACCCCTGGTTGAGTAGTGTCAGCCGCCAAACTAAGGTTGTGATACAAATGAGCCAGCCCGGCAATCCCAACAGCAACCTTTCTCCCTTCAACCATCCGATGAGCTGGGTAGAAGACAGATGGTCTCATGTAGCGAGGGTGCATAGGAAGCGCGAACCAGCTTAACCACAAACCGAGGAACCCTAGAAAGAACGCTTCCTCATCGATGCCCAGAGCGGCAATTTCTGAAAAAGGGATGATCGCGACGTTTGGAAGAAAGAAACTCTTTTGATCGTTTTCCAATATTGGCCGGCTATTCAAGCCAAAGCCGAAAGTATCATCAAGTTTGGCAAACTTTTCACCTTGTTGCGATAAAGCTTCTGGGTGGAGAAAACAGGCGATGAAGTCCGCAAAGCTAACCCTATGGCTTCCAAATTCAAGAAATAGTCCCTCGTAAATGTTTAGCACCTTGATCAAGATGAGGAATCGGTGCTTAATGGCATTCTCTGGGTTTAGACCCGTCATCACCAGTCGGGTAGCGAAAACATACTCATCAGGGGGTAAGATCTCCTCATAATGCTCCCCTCTGACAGGCAAGCCGGAGATATCCTCAAACTCTTCCAAAGAGATGGAAACTTCCCGATCTAGCATAAGGAAGGAATGAGTTGGAATGTTCCATTGTTCCAAGAAGGCTTTGACCAACCATGCTGGAGGTGTGGAATACTGGAATAGGGAGGCATATATCGCGGGGTACAACCTGAGCTTCAGCAGCTCTGACTTCTTTGCCGATAAGATGTAGCGGCCCACTGCAGATATCCAGCTGAGTGATGGGGAGTCAGGCCTATGTTGTATGGCTGTCCCCAAGGGCGCGACTCGCCCTGGCATATATGCCGCCCTAGAATGTCCAAAGCCATCGGCGGTTGTACAGGTATTGCAGCCATAGAGGGCTGATGACAACCCTCTGAAGTCCAATTAACCACCTCTATGGCATAGTTCACCAGGGGTACGTCAGCTTAATGAATCGCCGAGATGGCCTCTGAAGGTGTTGCGCAAGAGAAGCTGCGCCGACCCATGATGATCTGGTTATACCATGTTACCCACAAATGAAGATTCTTGTGCTCCGGGTCATGGTCTTTGATCAGCGCAAAAACCTCTCGGTCTATGGGCGCTTCGGGGAATCCACCTTCCGAACGGACGAACAGAAAGGAAGTGTCGAAAGACATAGTATCTGCACGGAAAAGAACAAATTTTCAGCCACCAATACTACAATTTAAGTTTTGTCACTAGGTACTTTAAATCTGTACCACACTGCAATGCAGTGAAACGGGACCAAAGGGGACCCACATAATCTAGATGACAGTTCATCATTAATAAAACAGTTTCATCATTTGATGAGACTGTCATTAAATGAGGAAATCCTCAGAAGATTCTCATTCAATGAGGACCCCTCGGGCTAAGAAGTAAATCTCCCATTGAGAGCAGTGCTCTATGACAGAGTGACATCTGTCAGCTCTGGGAACAGGAAAATTCCTCAAAGGAAATTCTGAAGAGCCTTGCTCTGTAAAAATGATGGAATAACCCATCAGAAAAATTGAAATAATTTTTTTAATGAATTAAAATTCTGAGATCTTCAAGATCCATGAACAAACTCTTAAGAGTTCTTCATAAGAGATTAAGAAATCTCCATTATTCAAGAGAGCAAAACTCTATTAATGGGTAAAACCCTAATAACATTTTTTAGATCTAAAATCTACGAAGAGCAAAGCTCTGTTAATGGGTAAAACCCTAAAAACATTTTGAGATTGATTGGTGCGAAAAATTGTGTTTGTAGTTAACCGCAATCAATAACGGTGTCGCGTGTAGCTAGACCGAGATGAGTACGGGTTGTCCTCTGGTAAACGTGGAACCTTTTACTCTTACTTTAGATGTGTTGAAAAAGAGAGGAGGGATAAAGAATATTGTAGAATGGTTTCTAGATCTACGTTAAGCACTAATGCAAAATATAGATCTAGATTATTTATGGATGTAGTTAATATAAGAAGGGGCTTGTAGGGTTCGTTAGGATTTAGTAGTTATGGATGATTAATTAAAAATTACTCTTTCTATCCTTTAATAGATTTAAAACTAGAACGACAGTGATGTGTGTAGATTAGGGTTTCTGGAGGGAAAAGGAATCCCACTCTTAACCCCTATCTCGACACGGAACTCCGTTCATATGTAGCCTTTACCAAAATAATCATTAATCTAATCTCTAATCGCGGTCGAGACTAACAATGAATTGTTAGTGCGCCCGATTAGGATGTTAATGATTGTCTTGATAAAGTTTATAAACTTTATAGGACGTAAAAATGGTTTAGGAATTTTCATCATTCATTAGCCTACCCTAATCCTACGAACCCTAACAAGCGGAGAATTACTCGCGCATGTTGGGAGAAAAAGAGATGGAGAGAAAATGCATAATTAAACTACGAAGAAATAGAATAAGAAAAAGAGCTACCTTTATTAATCAACAATATTCATTACACTTTGATCCCTTAGAAAATGATTACAAATACTAGTTTGCTTCTCGATCTCTTCCAAGGAGGTAGACGAACAGTTGATGATCAGCCTGGATGCGTGAGCCGTCTTGGACTTCGTGATCTCGTCGGCTTGATGATTTTTCCAAGAGGCTCTCGGTCTTTATTTATAGTCCCAAAGCCAGAAAATTAGCTTCCTAATTTGGAAGCAAGTAGTTAGTATCCAACAGAGAAAATTCCATCTCCTAAGTCTTCTAAACCGCGGCGGATCCACGGCCAATAGGGGGGTTTGGCCGCGGATCCGCGGCCAAAAAGTGGGATCGTTTAGGGATTTTTCTGGGGCTTTTCTTCTTATGACACGTGGAGATCTATGGAACCTCTAGAAATTGGAAATCTTTTCTTTGTTGCTGCCTGCCTTGATTTCTTAGTTTGCTTTCTTAATTATGCAGGTTTGCTCTTAACAACTTTGATTCCCTTGATTTTTAGCCCTGAAAAATTCTGCACAATAACTCAAATAATATTTAGTAGAGTTTGTTATATTGAGATATTAATTCCACCATTAAGATTTGGTCAATGGTATTTTTGCATACATTTTCCTACTAAATGTTAATTATAATATATCAACACATGAAAAATAATATTTTTACAGATAAACCCTCATATGTATCATATATTATAATAAACACCTTTTCTAGTATAGAAATAGTAGGAAAAATGTAATAACAAATGTGTAGTTTTATCAACTGAACAAATACCCCTAAACTTATCTTTGATCGTCCCGAGCAAACTAGTTTATTCAAGAGAAAGAGAAAAAGAAAGGATAAAACTAAGCACACTTTCGTAGGCAAACACGATTGCACTGAGCACGTGCAACAAGCCGTTAAACCTCTAGGTGTCCCTAGTAGGAGGAGTGTTGTCTCCTGAGGGTTTTCAGCGGATTACACCTACAAAATCCTATAATAAAAGAGAGATGGTGAAATTTACATATAAAGATAAGAACCATAAAAGAAAGACCTTGAAAATAAGAGTTTCCAACTACACTAGCTTTTCAGTTGTCATGAGCCTTATCTTAATAGTTATGAAAAGATGTTAGAAATCACATCATCCCTCAATAAAACATCATCTTTATTCTTCATTCCTACCTTTCATCCAAACATCGAACATATAACCCTACGTGTGTGTAAATAACATCCCTACACCCGGAGAATTCAATTCAAGCTATCATACTCTTGTCCATCTGTCTCAGTACTTTTTAATCGATGAATATTTAGTTGAATTTGCTCACACAATTTTCATGCGACCGTTAATACTTGTTGAGGTACTAACCGACCGATTACTCATGTGCTTGCTGATTAGGTGATAGTATTTTCCTCGTCTTACACCACCTAAGGCTTAGCAGTGACTCCCAAACCAGTTGGTCTAAGGCACTAGGTGATGAAGCACCCTCGCTATATTTTTTTATTGCTGCCTTGGCGATAACAAAACCAGTGTTCATTTTTTCTTCACCATTTTATATTTTATTCATTTTATTTATTTCCTTCATACTTTGGCTTTTAGACAAGAGCATTTCAAGGTATCCTCTACTATCCCGAGTTTCAAGACGTGTGTAAGTGCATATTGTAGGGTATCAACATTCAAATGTTTGGCTTTCAGAATAGAAACTATTTTTCAAACTTATTTTTATCCTCAGATTAGTGACTTCCTTCATCTTACTAACCCTTGGGACAACGGCTCATAACTACTTATTACCAGTTCGTTTAAGAAAACTTCTAATTTTCTTGGTTTTCTTAAACTATTCCTATCTTTTGGATGTAATTTTTCACTTTCTACTCTTTTGTTATAAAAGAATTTTTTTTTAAATTTTTTGAAAATGTTGTGCTTATGCAAAATATGATGCAAATTGATGTGTAAATAAGCACAAACCTCTCCCAAACCTGTTTACAGCAGTGTCCTCACTGATGTCATCCGTTAAGATCAAAAACCTGTAGACTTGGGAGGAAAAAGGGGACAAGAAATAATGCAAGTGAAATCCTTCCCCAAACTTATTTCTTGGCTCACAATCTTATAAAAATTCTTTTCATGAGCCAAAATATTCCCCCCCCCCCCACCTTGAGTAAAATAGTATTAGGCAATTAAAATCAAGGGGGGGTAAAGTTAGTGGTCAAAGTAAAGCCTTACAAAGACCAAAAGTCAACACCAACCATTCAAAATTTTTATCGATGAAGCACCAAGGTTGGTGGAAGAACATGTCACCTTTTGACGTGAAGAAGTGGGGAGGTGATAAGAGGTGTAATGGAAAATGATTGCGTCTCAATTTGGAAAGACGACACAGTGATAGTGATGATGGATTACTCGCATTATCGTGATTTTCCAGAAGAAGGGGTGGAGGTTCAATTTCTTTATCTTGGAGTTGATTCATCTCAACACCCGTGTCTTTTAAAAATGCGAGTTCATCAGCGAAAATTTCCTCAAAGCTTTCATCGATACCCCGAAGAATAATGCCATCAGAAAAAATGGGGTGATCGTCAGACTCTATAAAAAGTTCCTCATCAGCGTTAGATGTTGACCCGGACAACTCGGTGGACGAGTCCGTGTATGTATAATACATGGTTGGGTCAAGCAACAACATATGAAAAGAGTCAGTATCATGAGGTTGATCAAATTCGCTGCTGTCGACATCCATTAATTCGACAGAACACACATGAGCATAGGGTTCGGAGGGTTCACTTCCCAACTTGTAAATGTTAAGCTCAATCGACTTCTTTCCAAAGGATAGGGTCATAGAGCCGTTTCTACAATTGATTACTGCGTTGGAAGTTGCTAGGAAGGGTCGACCAAGTATCACCGGGATTTGATTTCGTAGGTTCGCTACAGGTTGTGTATCTATAACGATAAAGTCCACAGGGAATATAAATTCCCCGACTTTGATTAACACATCCTCTAGCTCTCCCCTAGGTTGGGTGATAGATCGATCGGCCATCTGAAGAGTGCAATGCGTCGGTTTTAACTCTCTGATCCCTAATTGCTCATAAACAGAATATGGAAGCAAGTTAACACTAGCACCTAAATCGAGTAGAGCACGATTGATATTTTTACCCCCAATGGAAATAGAAATTGTAGGACTTCTGGGGTCCTTTCGTTTCTTGGGTAGTTGTTGTGTAAAATCAGTGCTCACATTACTCGCAAGGAAAACTTTTTTAGGTACTTGAACTTTTCTCTTCCTAGTGCACAAGTCCTTTAGGATTTTCGCATATGACGGAACTTGTTGAATAGCATCTAGGAGAGGAATGTTTATGTTAACTTGCTTAAAAATTTCCACAATCTTCTCCATTTGTGGACTTGGTCTGTTGTCCCTTAACCTGTTTGGATAAGGTGCTTTATTAATAAGGGTTTGGTCCAACATTGGAGAGGATTGTGTGGATGGAGTGGATCCCAGAATTGGAGTGGGGATCGTTTTAGGTAGATTCAAGGAAATGGGCGAAGTGTTCGAGCCTTGGGGAAAACGGAGAATAGGCTCGGATGAAGGTGGGAGACTAGACGAATTAGGGGAAGAAGAAGAAACTGGGGTATCATTGGTGTCACTAACATCATCACATTGCTCATCCACTCGGTTATTCAGCATTTTTCCTGATCTCAACGTAGTAACGGCACTCACATTATAACTTTGTGAGTGGCCAGGATTAGGTATGGGTTGAGATGGGAGTTTTCCTTTCTCTCTCGCACTCATTGCGGCGTTCAATTGTGCAATTTGGTTTTCTATTGATTTAATACTCTCACCGTGGGAGGCGGAGTCTTTCGTTAGGGTATCAATAGAAGATTTCATATCAGCCGACATTTGCATGGAATGTTTCATAAACAAATCCAAAGTTTATGCGAGTGAAGAGTTATCGGTACCGGCCAATTGTAGTGCGGAAGTGTTGGCCGGATTTTAAAAATTTTGTGACTGAAAGGGGAGCTGACTTTGTGGTTGTGGTTGCTGTGGAGGAGGTCTTTGATAATTGCTTTGTTGATTTTGATTCCAAGCAAAGTTAGGATGATTCCTCCATTCTTGATTGTACGTGGAAGAATAAGGATCGTTTCTAGGTCGCTGCTGAAAAGCAGCATTAGTTTGAAACGATGCATTCATAGGAAATTCTTCCGTTAAGTGTGAAGGATCTGAACAGCAACCACACACGGTTTTAGGAAGCGTAACCTGGTTTAGGGAGGCTAATGAAAATCTGTTCTCAATAGCGTTGAGTTTCTTCTGCATCGCTGCCATTTCGGCTTTCACTGCGATGGAAATATCGAGCTGATGAATACCTCCCTATAAGGTGGTCTTACGCTTTCCCACTGCAGAGTGTTTTCAGCGAGATCTTCCAGATATTTCCACGCTTCACCGTCGTCTTTGGACATGAAATTGCATTGACACATTGTTTCAAGCATCTGCTTTGTCGCTGGATTAATGCCCTCATATATAATTCGGCATAAATCCCATCTTTGTATTCCATGATGAGGACATTGGACATGCAGATCCTTGAAACGTTCAAAGCACTTCCAAAATGGTTCATTGGGAAGCTGGGTGAACTGGTTGATCTCGCTCCTAATATGGGCAGTCTTATGGTTTGGGTAAAACTTCTTAAGAAATGCTATTACGAATTCATCCCAATTAGTGATAGAGTGTGCGGCAGTATTATAAAGCCATTTTTCTGCCAAGTCGCACAGAGTGAATGGGAGAAGACGCAAGCGTATAGCATCCACAGTCAATTGTGAAGTTCCCATCATCGCGCATACGTTTTCGAATTTGGTGATGAAAACATACGCGTCTTCCGACTCAAGCCCGTGAAATTTGGGCAGCAGATTGATGTAGTGAGGTTTAATTTCAAAATTATCCCCGTTAGCTGGTGGAATAGATAGACAAGTAGGAAGGGGACCACGGATAGGATAGCATCTCTCTTGGAGAGAGATGCGCGGTGGATTCTACGCACCTACGGGCGGTGGCAGCGTGGTGTTATAATCTGATGGAGTACCGTCCATCTCAGTTGGTGTGTGGTGGGGGAAAAGAAGATGAAGAAGTACCGACTTCGGCGTCGATAGCAGGAACGCGGACAAGACGGGCACTAGAATCCCGTGTCCAGCCAAGCATGCACTAAGAGGGTTTAGCGCAAGTGGCAGCGTGTGTGTGATTTAAAATTTGGTTTGTTTTGAAAAAGTGGGCCTTAAGACAAATCACACAATAATGCACAAACAACCCTAGAACTAAGATTACCTAGGTCCAGTCTCTAGACCGCTCCTAGACTTCCAAAGGACAAGCCGCATGATCAATCCTTTACCACCTCTTTACTACTCTTGTGGCCAGGTAAGTGCCAGGTAAGTGGGAGGTATCCGCTATACGAATCACCGAAAATAGCGGGCCTAATTAAGTAACCACTTGCCTTAGATACACTTGCCTAGGCACCACAAAAGTAATGCGGATAAGCGATAAATTACCCACGCCCTTCCTTTGTCCTTAATGAGCGCGACAATCCTTAGAGTCTGGTCTAGATATTTTTTAAATTAATGTAGGGTTGATGCAGATGCTCGGTTTGTGATTTGTGGGGCTTAGGAAGGGTGATGAAATCCCCACATAATCTGGATTTGGTCTTTGCCTCTTAAAGTCTGTATTAAAATATGCAAAACAAAACCAATCACAAAACTTTTGCAAAAAGATTTTTGAGCGGCGCTATTTTGCAAAGAATCCTGCAGAAAATAGATTTTATTGGATTTTAGAGGAGAGAGAAAGAGTTGACAAAGATACCAGAGAAGTTTGGAACCCTAGATCTCCTATCCCGCCGCGCTTCCGCCGTGGATATGCCTCCTTTGTCGCGGATCCGCCGCAGAAAGGAAAGATCTGTTGATGAAATTTTCTCTGTTCCCTTCTGTGCTCCTCTGGATCTCTAAGAATGTCTCTATCTCCTGTTTCCTCAAGTCTGTGACTCCAGATCTCCTTGCAAAAAATTCACGCACAAATCGTTAAATATGCAATTTGCAGTTTTGTTTTAATTATGATATGGTTTGTATAAGAATTCAACACAAATAGTAAGAATAAAAAAATTACGCACGTGTCCCCAGCAACGGCGCCATTTGATTGGTGGGAAAAATTGTGTTTGTAGTTAACCGCAATCAATAACGGTGTCGCGTGTAGCTAGACCGAGGTGAGTACGGGTCGTCCTCTAGGAAACGTTAAACCTTTTACTCTTACTTTAGATGTGTTGAAAAAGAGAGGAGGGATAAAGAATATTGTAGAATGGTTTCTAGATCTACGTTAAGCACTAATGCAAAATATAGATCTAGATTATTTATGGATGTAGTTAATATAAGAAGAGGCTTGTAGGGTTCGTTAGGATTTAGTAGTTATGGATGATTAATTAAAAATTACTCTTTCTATCCTTTAATAGATTTAAAACTAGAACGACAGTGATGCGTGTAGATTAGGGTTTCTGGAGGGAAAAGGAATCCCACTCTTAACCCCTATCTCGACACGGAACTCCGTTCATATCTAGCCTTTACCAAAACAATCATTAATCTAATCTCTAATCGCGGTTGAGACTAACAATGAATTGTTAGCGTGCCCGATTAGGATGTTAATGATTGTCTTGATAAAGTTTATAAACTTTATAGGACGTAAAAAGGGTTTAGAAATTTTCATCATCCATTAGCCTACCCTAATCCTACGAACCCTAACAAGCGGAGATTTACTCGCGCATGTTGGGAGAAAAAGAGATGGAGAGAAAATGCATAATTAAACTACGAAGAAATAGAATAAGAAAAAGAGCTACCTTTATTAATCAACAATATTCATTACACTTTGATCCCTTATAAAATGATTACAAATACTAGTTTGCTTCTCGATCTCTTCCAAGGAGGTAGACGAACAGTTGATGATCAGCCTGGATGCATGAGCTGTCTTGGACTTCGTGATCTCGTCGGCTTGATGATTTTTCCAAGAGGCTCTCGGTATTTATTTATAGTCCCAAAGCCAGAAAATTAGCTTCCTAATTTGGAAGCAAGTAGTTAGTATCCAACAGAGAAAATCCCATCTCCTAAGTCTTCCAAACCACGGCGGATCCGCGGCCAATAGGGGGTTTGGCCGCGGATCCGCGGCCAAAAAGTGGGATCGTTTGGGGATTTTTCTGGGGCTTTTCTTCTTATGACACGTGGAGATCTCTGGAACCTCTGAAAATTGGAAATCTTTTCTTTGTTGCTGCCAGCCTTGATTTCTTAGTTTGCTTTCTTAATTATGCAGGTTTGCTCTTAACAACTTTGATTCCCTTGATTTTTAGCCCTGAAAAATTCTGCACAATAACTCAAATAATATTTAGTAGAGTTTGTTATATTGAGATATTAATTTCACCATTAAGATTTGGTCAATAGTATTTTTGCATACATTTTCCTACCAAATGTTAATTACAATATATCAACACATGAAAAATAGTATTTTTACAGATAAACCCTCATATGTATCATATATTATAATAAACACCTTTTATAGTATAGAAATAGTAGGAAAAATGTAATAACAAATGTGCAGTTTTATCAACTGAACAGAGATTTATGATCTGAAGAAGAGCAAAGCTCTATTAATAAAGTTCAAATCTTACCAAAAATTTGGCAGAGTTTTGACTCTTGAAGGTTCTTAAAATGAAGAGCTATGCTCTGCAAGAGAATAAAAATTCTCAGAAGGATGAAGATGAAAAAAATCATCTCAAGGGCCAAGGGTCCTATTTATAGGCACTGAGATACCGTTTCAACTTCTGAGTTGGTCCAAGGGCGCAGAAGTTGCCACCGCTGCACTCACATGTGGGCCACGTGAGCACAATGGTAGGGGGCATTTGTTTCCCCCAATCAGAGCAAAGCTCTGTTCAAAATTCAAATTTTGAAATGAAGCAACGCTTCATAGCAGCGCCAATTGCGCTGCGCCTTAAGTAGTGCACCACATGCAAAAGCACATGTGTGCTAGCGCTGAGAGCGCTGCACTATAAGCAGCGCACCACGTGCAAAGCACGGGTGCGTTAGCGCTAAGTTCGCTGCACTTTAAGCAGCGCACCATGTGCAAGGCACGGGTGCGCTAGCGCTAGAACTAAAAGCTCCCCACCGTCAGAACTTTCTCTCCCTTACCCTAACGAGTCAATAATAATAATAAATCATTAATTGACCAGAATAAAATTCTGTTAAGAAAAAATTCCTCAAAATCTTTCTAAACAAAAAGATTGTGCTCTGTAAATCAGAGCACCGCTGGATCAATGATCCAAAGGTGATTAAAAATCACCAAAATACAGAATAAATTCTGTATGGAAAAGATTTCCCAATCTTATTAAAAACAAGAAAATTGCTTTCTGTAAATCAGAAGCCTTTGGATCAAAGATCTAACGGTGGAGAAATCCCCAAATCAATTGGAGAAAAGATCTCCTTAACTGATTGAACAAATCAGCTTGCCCTATATAAAGGCCCCAAGACTTCAAGTCTGATAGAGAGAAACATATAGAGGACCCCCCATAAGCTTTGAGAAATCTCAGAAAGAAGAGCCAAGCTCTCGGTAGAAGAAGAATTTTTCTTCAAGGTAAAAAGAACAGAAAGACGAAATCGTCTCATATAAAAAAAAAGAAGAATTCACTTCTTTCTTCAAGATCATAGATCTACAAGACCAAGGTCTTTCAAAAAGAGATCAAAGAATCTCATCATAAAATAAGAAGAAGAACATAACTCTTCTCACAGATCATAGATCTATAAGACTAAGGTCTTTTACAAAAAGAGATCGTAGTATCTCATTATAAAGGGGAGGAGAGAATAATTCAATTCTCTTAGGATCACAGATCCATAAAGGCAAAGCCTTTCACTAAAATAAGAGATTGAAACATTTCCTACAAAATAAGAACTTTGTTCTTAGAACCTTGAGACAAAATCTCTTATAAAAAGAGAATTTAATTCTCAGAGCGCAAACTGATTTAAATCACATAAAAGAAGAACCTTAGCACTCTTAATTTTAAAGAGCCTTAGCGCTCTAAATTTAAAGAAAGCACTCTGCGCTCAAGACTAGCGCACAGCGCCAAGCACGCCACATGCTTCTCACGTGTGCGCTACTTAGCAGAAGTGCCTCAGCACTCCACATCTAGCACAAAGCGCTGCAGAGCCTTAGCGCTCCAAACATAGTGCACCGCGCTCAAAGACTGGCGCTTAGCGCTAAGCGCTTAGCGCACCACGTGCTCCTCACGTGTACGCCACTGAACAAATAGCGTTTTGCGCTCATAAATTGGCGCAAGGCGCCCATCATCTGGCGCTTAGCGCCGAGCGCGCCACGTGCTCTTCACGTGGGCGCTACTCAGCAGAAGCGCTCTGCGCTCATAAACTAGCGCTCTGTGCTCTTTGACTGGCGCAAAGCGCCAAGCGCGCCACGTGCTCCTTACGTGCGCGCTAAAAGAACATAAATTGTTCTATAAATAAAGCCCAGAGCTATGATGAATGCTCAACATTCAGTAAAAGACAAAAATATTGTCATTACTCAAATCAATGCTTAACATTGTCAAATATTTAACATTTTAACTGAGTGGGCTGAGCCCAAGTTGGTCATGAATCCCCCATTCAGATTAATTAAGCCCATATGCTCATAAATCTTTAATCTTAGTCCCAAATTGGACTACAGATCCCAACCAAAATTGGTTCAAGGGTACATCTTTTTATTCTTCTGATATTTGTCGTTGTAATCCTTCAACGTCTTCAGAGAGGTGAAGGGTCCCGACAACCATACATTCCATAGACTATGACGTCTTTAAACTGGACTGTGGGGTCCTTAAACCCATGGACTATGATGTCCTTAACCTCGGACTGTGGGGTCTTTAAGCCCATGGACTATGATGTCCTTAACCTTGGACTGTGTGGTCCTTAAACCCATGGACTATGATTTCTTTAACCTTGGACTGTGGGGTCCTTAAGCCAACCCATGGACTATGATGTCCTTAACCTTGGATGTAGGGTCCTTAAACCCATGGACTATGATGTCCTTAACCTTAGACTGTGGGGTCTTTAAGCCCATGGACTATGATGTTCTTAACCTTGGACCACCATGTCCTTAAACTGGTAATCGACCGCAATGTCCCTAAACTAAACAATAGAGCCCAAATGCTCTTTTGTCGGATCTAAACGATCCCGCTAAGTTGATCTTAGTCTAAAAATTAGACTAACGTATCCTTAACAAACGTTTAAGTTGATCTTAGTCTCAAAGGAGACTAATGTATCCTTAAACCCAATCCAAAACCCAAATCTAAGAAAATACGGATTTGGACTAATCCACGCCCTACGGGTGACAACATAAATTAGTCTCCGTATACAATCCACGGGCAACCAAAAACAACACAAACACCCACGACATGAAGTGACCGTTTGGAGAAGGAGAAAGTGGTTACCGCGATGCGGTAGAGTAATTAACTGCAGGGGCTTGCGCCTGCAGGGAAGAGCGTCCCCACAATCAAAAACCCCTCAATGAGGGGGAATCTGACGAAGTCTGCTACATCGGTCGCATCCGTTTAAACCTTCGATACATAGTGTCATAAATCAACTTAGCATCTTCGAAGAGGTGGATGGATAGCACCAATTAGCATCTACCTCCAAATTCAGGCAAGGCGGACTTAAGCGGTTCCGTCTCTGTATTTCGGCGGAGAACAACCCTTAAAACAGGATGTCTTTCTGTCCACTTTTCCTTTCGGGAATGTAGAAAGTTTTCAGCTGGTCCACGATAGAAACTGACAATACATCGAGCTCTTTGCACATCTGCTCCGGCACTCTTGTGATGGCTAAGGGATCTTCTGTAACTTTGAAGGTTTCTCTTAGTTTCGCTTTTTGCATGAGAGCCCAATCTGCACAGCTTTTGCAAGACGGGTTCTGATTGATATGTTTTATGTGTGTAGTAACCGCAATCAATAATGGTGTCGCGTGTAGCTAGACCGAGATGAGTACGGGTCGTCCTTAGGGATATGTGGAATCTTTCAATTTTACTTTAGACGTGTTAAAAAAGATGAAGGATAAAGGAATAAAGAATAGTGGAGAATGGTTTCTAGATCTATGTCAAAATATGGATGGAGAATACAGATCTAGTTTGAATACGGATATAGATTTTGTACGAAGAATACTTGTAGGGTTCGTTCGGATTTTGTAGTCATGGATGACTAATAAAAATTACTCCTTTTATCTATTGATATATTTAATATTAGATAGATAGTGATAAATGAGGATTAGGGTTCTTGGAAGAAATTAGGGTTTCCCTACTATTGACCCTTGTCCTTTCATTGATCTCTATTCATGTCTAGCCCTTAACAAAACAATTGTTAATCTGATCTCAAATCACGGTCGAGACTAGCAATAAATTGGTAGCGCGCCCGATAAGGATGTTAACATTTATTTTGCTAAAGTTTATAAATTTCATAAGACTTAAAAGAAGTTAACACATTTTCTCATCTATTGTTCTACCCTAATCCTACGAACCCTATCAAGCGGAGAATTACTTGCGCATGATGGAGATAGAAGAACGGATAGAGACGAAATTCATAATGTAACTAAATAATTAAACTAATTAAACTAAAGATCTACTTTTATTAATCAACTTCACAAGTACAAACTTCAAGTTTAGATTACAAGAGGAAGAAGAAGTTGCTCTCGATCTTTGCCTTGTCGGATGTAGATGTTCCGTCAAATCTCACGTCGCTTTATCACGTCGAATCTTGGACCTGTTTTGGATCACTTGTTCTTTGACGGTGATTAGCTTGTGTAAAAAATTGATCATTTCTAAGTTTAGCCTTCGGTCCTTTATATATCCCCAAAACCAGAAACCATAGATCTCCAGAATTAGGGTTAGTTGTAGCAAATCCAACCTGAAAAATCCTAACTCCTGATTCGGTAAATCGGCCACGGATCCGCCGCATATTGCATGGTTTGTCCGCGGATCCGCGGCCGTTTGGTGAGATCTTAGGTGCAAATTTCTGGGGTTTTATTCTTGTGACACATGGAGATTTAGTTGATATTTGGAACTTGAAAATATTTTCCGAGTCTCTGCCAGTATTGATTCTTCGATTTTCTTTAATATTTCGGTACATTTTTGATTTCCGACATCTCAACATATTGATCTCCTGACCTGAGTCAAAGCTTGCACCATATCTCAAAGAATAATGTTAGTAATATTTGGTATTTTTGAGATATTATCCTAACCATTTGATATTATATTTTAAGAATATTGGTTAAGGATATTTGATATGATATGCATATTTAAATTATCAAAATATTATATAAATATTATACGCATACATTTTCCTTCATAATATTAATTATAATATATAAACATATAAAAATAGTATTTCTACAGATAAACCCTCATATGTGTCATATTTATAATAAACACCTTTAGATATTTAAGAATAGTAAGGAAAATGTTATATCAAATGTGCGATATTTTCGACTGAACAAATACCCCCAAATTTAACTTTGATCGTCCCGAGCAAACTTATTTATTTAAGAGAGGGAGAAAAAGAAAAAGAAAAACCTAAGCAGCACACTTTCGTAGGCAACACAATTGCACTGAGCACGTGCAACAAGCCGTTAAACCTCTAGGTGTCCCTAGTAGGTGAAGTGTTGTCTCCTGAAGGTTTTCGGCTGATTACACCCATAAAATCTTATAATAAAAAAAAGATAGTGAAAGTTACATACAAAGAAAAGAACTATAAAAGAAAGAGCTTGAAAATAAGAGTTTCCAATTACACCAGTTTTTCGGTTGTCATGAGCCCTATCTTAATGGTCGTGAAAAGATGTTAGAAATCACATCATCCCTCAATAAAATATCGTCTTTAGTTTTCCTCCCTATCTTTCCTCCAAACATATACCCCTACGTGTGAGTAAAAGATATCCCCACACTTAGAGAATTCAATTCAAACTATCATACTCTTGTCCATCTTCCAAAGTACTTTTTAGTTGGTGAATTTTTTTGATGAAATTGCCCACACATCCTTCATGCGACCGTTAATACTTTTTGAGGTACTGACCAACCGATTACTAAATGTGCTCGCGCATTTAGACGTAATTCCTCGTCTTGCAACACCTAAGACTTAGCAGTGGCTCCCAAACCAGTTAGTCTAAGGCACTAGGTGATAAAACACCCTCGCTATATTTTTTTATGCTGCCTTAAGCAATTACAAAACCAGTGTTCATTTTTTTCTTCACCACTTATACTTTTTTTATTTTCCTTCATACTAAGGCTTTTAGACAAGAGCATTTCAAGGTATCCTCTACTATCCCAAGTTTCAAGATATATGTAAGTGTGTATAGTAGGGTATCAATGTTCAAATGTTTGGTCTCAAGAATAGGGACTATTTTTCAGACTTGTTTTTATCCTCAGATTAGCAATTTCCTTCATCTTACTAACCCTTAGGACAACGGCTCATAACTACTTATTACTAGTTTCATTTAAGAAAACATCTAACTTTCTTGCTTTTCTTAAACTATTCCTATTTTTCATATGTAAATTTTCACTTTCAAATTTTCATTATCAAATTTTTTGTGTGCTTATATATAGTATAATGCAAAGTAACGATGAATAAGCACAAACCTCCCCTAAAACTGTTTACAGCAGTGTCCTCACTGATGTCATCTGTTAAGCTTAAAAAAAATGTAGACTTGGAAGGAAAAGTTAGTATGAAATAGTGAAAGTAAAATTCTCCCTCAAACTTATTTTTTTTTTGGCTCACAATTTTATAAAACATTTCTTTCAAGAACCAAAATATCCCCCCTAAACTTGAGTAAAATAGTATTAAGCATTTAAAATTATTGGGGGGGAGGGGGTTTAAAGTTATTGGTCAAAGGAAAGCTTTACAAAGACCAAAAGTCAACACCAACCATTCAAAAATTTTATCGATGTAACATACTGGTTGGTGGAAAATCAGAGATTTGAAGAAGTGGGGAGATAGGAGGCGGTATGGTTTACGTCTCAGTTGATAGAGACGAAACAATAATGGTAAACAGAAACGAGAATGTGGATGATTAGGAATGGGAAGAATGGTCACATTCTCGTATAAGATAAGAAAAAATGGTGGTGGTTCGACTTCTTCAGGTTGAGGTTGATTAATCACAAAATCCGTATCGTTTAGGAATGCAAGTTCATCGGCGAAAATATCTTCGAAACTTTCATCGATGATCCGATTAAACGTTTCAATGTCAATAAGTGCCGCGCTAGAATTCATCACACTTGATTTGTAAAAAATTATGGAGGTAGGAGACTCGTATATCGCATCTACCTCATTCTCAAAAGAGTCTAAATCAAGTTGTCTTTCTAGAATTATCGAACTCAAAATATCGGATTGTGATTCATCAACACCTGCTATCATTAAAGGAAGATTAGAAGAAGAATCAGAGAAAGTGGAAGATGAAATGGGTAAACAAATTGGTGTGTCGAGTATTGCTGAACCAGATATGGGAAATGTATGCTGCATTTTGTTCTGCTTTTCGGTTATACATTTATCATCAACTTCAAGATGCATATGGGGTTCGGGAAGAATAGTTAAAGGTTCGAGATGATGACTACATGGGAGTGAAAGGACCTCATGAATTGGTGGGACAAACTCATCCAAAATTTGAGGTTCATCATCCAATATATCCCCAACGTCAATATCCTCAATCAAGTGAAGGTTACAAGTCTCAGACACCTCATCAAAAACAGGGTTTTCAATCAATTGTGGTTCTAGAGTGGAGGTATAGAGATCACAGGGGTTGGGTGTAGCTTCATTTGAAATGGACCCTTCACAATCGGGTAAATCAAACACTACAAAGTCACACAACTCATTAGACAGTCTATCTTCAATTGGTGAATCATTTGGTGTACTCAATAGATCTGTGAAACTGGAGGTGTGGATTTCAATTTGAGATGGGAATGTTTGATTTGGAAAGGTGTACCGCTTTTTCTCACTACTCAAATTCTCAATTTGTCCTATGGCCGTATCATACGTTGGAAAATTTTGAGCTGGTTTGAAACTAGTTGCTCGTTCGTTTTGTTTATTGAGAACGACCATGCACTCATTCAATTCCTCTCTGGCGCGGCATGACGCTACCATATATTCTTCTACAGTCCGTTCAAGACTAGACATGGGTCGGAAAGGGGTTTCAGCATAAGATTGAAATTTTTGTGGATAAGTAAAACTCCCAAATGACTGATTAGAAGGAATGTCTCGAGAAGGTGTAAAAGTCGAGTAGGATTGATAGGAATCGAAAGCTTGTGAAAATTGGGCAGGAGTAGGATCGACATTGTGATAAGAAGAATATTGATATTGGTTGTGTGGTTGGCGACTGTCAACAGATGTCATATATGCCACAAACCGAGTAGTAAAATCTTCTTTAGAAAGTGGTGGCGTTTTTTGTCCTAACGGTTTGACCGGATTGAAACTTTGGCCGTTAGTCCTTTCTATATAATCAGCGATGGACATGTGTTTAGGAGTTCCCTCACACGCTTTAGATGGAGTATCAACAAAAGAAGATGTAGAATTTTGATGCGGTTGATAGGACCTGGAGTGAGGTGGCCAACCGTTTCTTTCTGCTTACTCTATCCGATCTCTTAAAGACATGGTAGAGTCGGATGGTATACCGAAGCGATTACGATAACAAGAAATATTTGGTTTTGGATAGCAAAACTCGGCAAGAGTTCTTTTATTTGGGTTATCCATTATAAGAAGGTGAAAAGAGGATGGAAGATTAAAAGATTTAAGCTCTATTTGGATTGTTTTCTTTTGAAAGTGGGACTTGAAGGTTGACTCAACAAATCATAAATGCACAAGCAAACCGTAGAACTAAGGTTACCTAAGTCAAGCATTAGACCGCTCCTAGACTTCCAAAGGACAAGCCGCAGGATCAATCCTCTACCACCTCTTTATAACTCTTGTGTCCAGGTAAGTGCCAGTAAGTGGGAGGTATCCGCTATACGAATCACCGAAAATAGCGGGCATAATTAAGTAACCACTTTTCTTAGACACACTTTCCTAGACACCACAAAAGAAATGCGGATAAATTATAGGTTACCCACGACCTTCCTCTGTCCTATTTGAGCGTGACGGTCCTTAGGGTCTTGATCTAGATATCTTTTAATTGGTATAGGGTTATGCGGATGCTCATTTTGTGATTTGTGGGGCCTTTGAAGGGTGATGAAATCCCCACCTAATCTGAATTGTGGTCTTGCCCCTTAAACTCCGTATTAAAATATGCAAAAACAACCCGCAAAAAGATTTTTGAGTAGCGATATTTTGCAAAGAATCCTGCAGAAAATATATTATTGGATTTTTCAGAGGAGAGAGAAAGAGATAGAAAAGATACCAGAAAAGTTTGAGGGCGTAACTCCCCAAGACCGCCGCGGTTCTGTCGCCGTCTGCACACAATAGCCACGGTTCCGCCATGCTTTAGGGGGTTCTTTGTTTAATTTTTTCACTGTGGCTTCCTTTGCTCCTCTGGGTCTTGATGAATATCTCTAAATCTTTATCTCCTCGCTAAAGTGACTCCAGATTCCCTTGCAAAAATCGCACACTAATCGTTAAATATGCAAAATGCGGTTTTGTTTTATTTTTATGATATAGATCGAATAAGAATTCAACACAAATAGTAAGAATAAAAAATTACGCATGTATCCCCGACAGCGGCGCCATTTGATTGATCTGTTTTATGTGTGTAGTAACCACAATCAATAACGGTATCGCGTGTAGCTAGACCGAGATGAGTACGGGTCGTCCTCAGGGATATGTGGAATCTTTCAATCTTACTTTAGACGTGTTGAAAAAGAGGAAGGATAGAGAAATAAAGAATGGTGGAGAATGGTTTCTAGATCTACGTCAAAATACGGATGGAGAATACAGATCTAGTTTGGATATGGATATAGATTTTATAAGAAGAATGCTTGTAGGGTTCATTCGGATTTAGTAGTCATGGACGACTATTAAAGATTACTCATTTTATCTATTGATAGATTTAATACTAGATAGATAGTGATGAATGAGGATTAGGGTTCTTGGATGAAACTAGGGTTTCCCCACTATTGACCCTTGTCCTTTCATTGATCTCTATTTATGTCTAGGCCTTAACAAAACAATTGTTAATCTGATCTCAAATCGCGGTCGAGACTAGCAATAAATTGGTAGGGCGCCCAATAAGGATGTTAACATTTATTTTGCTAAAGTTTATAAACTTCATAAGATTTAAAAGAAGTTAAAACATTTTCTCATCCATTGTTCTACCCTAATCCTACGACCCTATCAAGCGGAGAATTACTCGCGCTTGATGGAGATAGAAGAACGGATAGAGATGAAATTCATAATGTAACTAAATAATTAAACTAATTAAACTAAAGATCTACCTATATTAATCAACTTCACAAGTACAAATTTCATGTAGATTATAAGAGGAAAAAGAAGTTACTCTCGATCTCTGCCTTGTCGGATGTAGATGTTCCGTCAAATCTCACGCCGCTTTAGCATGTCGAATCTTGGAGCTGTCTTGAATCACTTGTTCTTTGACGGTGACTAGCTTGTGTAAAAAAATTGATCATTTCTAAGTTTAGCCCTCGGTCCTTTATATAACCCTAAAGCCAGAAACCATAGATCCCCGGAATTAGGGTTAGTTGTAGCAAATCCAACCTGAAAATCCTAACTCCTGATTCGGTGAATCGGCCGTGGATCCGCCGCATATTGCATGGTTTGGTCGCGGATCCGCGGGCGTTTGGTGAGATCTTGGATGCAAATTTCTAGGGCTTTATTCTTGTGACACATGGAGATTTAGTTGATGTCTGGAACTTGAAAATATTTCCTGAGTCTCTGCCAGTATTGATTCTTCGATTTTCTTTAATATTTTGGCAGATTTTTGATTTCCGACATCTCAACATTTCGATCTCCTGACCTGAGCCAAAGCTTGCACCATATCTCAAAGAATAATGTTAGTAATATTTGGTATTTTTGAGATATTATCCTAACCATTTGATATTATATTTTAAGAATATTGGTTAAGGATATTTGATGTGATATGCATATTTAAATTATCAAAATATTATATGCATACATTTTCCTTCATAATATTAATTATAATATATAAACATATGAAAATAGTATTTCTACAGATAAACCCTCCTATGTGTCATATTTATAATAAATACCTTTAGATATTTAAAAATAGTAAGGAAAATGTTATATCAAATATGCGATATTTTCGACTGAACAGGTTCTCTTCCTCTGACTCTTCAGTATTACTGCCGAAATGAGGGCAAATTTTGCTGCCAGACGGGCCTTCGATGTCAGACTCATCCATACCACTACCGAAATGAGGGCGAGGTTTACGGAAGGAAGGACTTCCAGCGTCGGACTTATCAGTATCACTGCCGAAACGCGGACGCGCTTGGGGGTTTTTGCTTTTGAAAGTGACAGCCGGCTCAGATTTGCTTTTGAGATTCGGGGCCGTTCTGTCCTTGGATAGTTGTGGCTCAGCATTTTGGGGGTTCACAAAGTACTGGGAATCTTCATATCGGACTTCATGCACACCGAACAGCTGGATGTCTCTTTCAATGCGTCTTTCTTCGCTATTTTTAATATACTTCATGCATTGATGGAGAGTTGACAGAAAGATGCCGCATTCGTGGAGCCACGACCATTCTAGGAGAATCTTATAAGATGTGTCGGCGTCGATCATATATATTTTAGCTTCGGTTTGCAGATCCCCAAATTTAATTGGCAGAGCTATGGAGCCCAGAACTTGCTGGCAGTTTTGATTGAAGTCTTGAATGACAATCCCTTTTCTTGACAGGTGTCGGACGTCCATTAACAAACTCTTCAGAGTCTGCAAGTTCATGATATTCACCGAGGACCCCGGATCAATCAATATGCGATTAATGATTTGCAAAATTCACTAAATAAATGTTCACTAAATTATGACAGCCAGCGCCATATGACTTGCAAAATTCATTATAAATCATACGTGCAGAATCGACCAAAATAATATAAAAGGCATACAAAGTATAATTGATTATCTAAGTAGTAAAATTAGTTTCATATCAATAGGCATCCAGGTTAAGGATTTATCATCATTTTAAATCAGCAATTAGTTGCTGGAATTCCAGTTTCAGAACGGAAGTCTAACTTCACGTGCAGTTTACTACAGATTGTGTTTAGATTCAAGTATTGATCCAGTGAATAAAACCTAGATTTATCTGTTAGGTTTCTAGCGCATCAAAGTGGATCAGTAATAGCCTTTGTGTACCAGGAGATATGTTCAGTTTAGTGTCAATGTATATAAACCGTCATTGCAGTAAACTGCAGGATACGTCGACGATCTAAAATATATTAAAATATCAAATGACGGTAAAATTGAATGAGACTAGAACCATAAGTTACCTAACTTAATTATCTACTCGAAGATATAGGACTCCGCTTATTTTAAGTTTTATGTAGGTATGTACAGGCGATTGAATTCAGGCATCAACATGAAAAACTGTAGAAATTGGCCGTATACATCAATAATATAAATTATGTTAAAATATCAAACAACGATGTAATTCAGTGGGACCAGTGGCGTAAGAAAGCTAACTCAATTTACTACGTATCTATATAGGGTTCCACACATTAGCGCATTCGAACGGTGAGTACAAGTGTTTGATTTCTAGTATTCGTAGAGATTTCTATTCTGAACTGCAGTCCAGAGCCAAAAATCCCTTCAGTTTTCTCTATCTAAATGACACGATATTGAGTAAAAGTCACTGTAGATTCATAGGTTATCCAGTCCTCTTCACAGAGAGCCTAAGAATGCTACGATCCAATTTTTGTACGGTTTATTATGAATTTTACGGGATGTCATGTACGGGAAAAACCAGATTTCGTATCAGTTATCGAGGACATCACTTTATGTGTCAAATCTTGTTATTTTACATCCAAATTTCTATACTATGTTCATTATCTGTAAAGGAAGTTATTTACCACATGTTCCGCTATTTTAAATGAGTCTTTGTCTATGGTTTGCATCATAATTCCAAGAATAGTTACGATCTAAACTCATTTATATACATATCTATTTATTATAAAATTGTTTCGGCTAATCGTTTAAAATAGCATGATAACAAGTGAAAAATTTCACTTACCTTTAGCGATAGTGGCACGGCGACGATGACGAGCGTGACACGGGCACGAGCACGAGCACGAGCACGAGCACGACATGACGAGAACAAGCTTAGGATCGAATACGGGGTCCTGGGCTCAGCCGTTGGTTGGAGCGGCGATGCAGGGAGGTCAACGGCGACGAGGTGTCGGCTGCATTGCAGCGAAGGAGGGAAGCTCGGCTAGGAGATCGAAGGCAAGAGATGTTGTGGCATGGTGGTTTTGGTGACTGTGGGTTTTGGAGGAGTGGGGATCTTGGAGGAGTTCATGGGGATGCTGTGGGTTGGTGTTGATAAGGGTGACGACGGGCTCGTAGTGATAAGCAGTAAGGTCAGGGGAGAGAAAGAGAGATAGAGATAAAGAGAGGGGAGATATGAAAAGAGAGGAATATGAAGAGATGATCTCGGTTAAAGAGGCGAGGATCTCGAAGAGGGGATCTCGGGGTGTTGTTGAGGGAGTGGGTGAGGTCGCAGTGGTTGGCATTCTTCACGACTTGTAGGGAGAACACAACTTAGGAATCCCCACGATTCCTAGAGAGAAAATACACCTACGAGATCCTCACGACTTGTAGGAAGAAATAGCTTTATGAGACCCTTACGGCTCATAAAGTCGAAAAGTCTCAGTCGACAGGATCCTAACCCTGTTTACTGAGCCATCTTTGTTCAAATCGACAAAGGAACATGATGATTCGTCCTGGCAATATTCCAGTTGTAGCCATGCTGATGCCAAAGTTGGTATCAGATTCCAAACTCGCAAAAAAAAAAAACCGATATAGCCGAAATGATTGGGCACAGCGATAAAAAGCCGAAATGATTAGGCAATCGCGACTTTTGCGATATGAAAAGCTGAAAAGATAGAGCATTGCGAAAATAAAATATAAAATAAAATAAAATAAAATTTTCTTTGCCCTATAGGTGAGTCTATACCGACCCCTGTATACAATCCATGGGCACAAATGAAAAACGGAACCATGTTTTCTCACCAGGCACTGTCAAAGGGAGAGCCAGATCTTTATGGCAACATCTACAGCCTAGAGATCAGCCTGACGTTCCTTCTCAGTGCAGACGCGACGTCAACAAAGGCCCAAGGGTCGAAACAACATGGAGCCATGGCAAATTCCTAACTCTAAGTCTTGACAGTTCACATACAACCTAAAGACTCCTCCGGCGTACCTTCTCATTCTATCAGGGTGCAGATGCGACGTCAACAAAGGCTCCAATGAGCCAAATCAAAAAGGAGTGATGGAAAAATCCCAGCTCCAGCTCGACATTCTTCTTGTTACAGCAGGTGCAATGTCAACAAAGGCTCCAAATAGCTAAATCAAGATGCAGCAACGACAAACTCTTAGCTCCAAGTCTTGACGGTCCATACACAACCTAAAGACTACCCGACATACCTTCTCATTCCGACAGGATGTAGACATGACGTCAACAAAAGGCCCAAGGGTCAAAATAAAACGAAGCCATAGCAAATTCCTAGCTCCAAGTCTTGACAGGTCACATACAACCTAAAGACTCCTCCGGCGTACCTTTTCATTCTATCAGGGTACAGATGCGACATCAACAAAGGCTCCAATGAGCCAAATCAAAAAGGAGTGACGGCAAAATCCCTGCTCCAACTTGACATTATTCTCATTACAGCAGATGCGATGTCAACAAAGGCTCCAAATAACCAAATCGAAAATGAGTGATGGCAAAATCCCAGCTCCAGCTCGACATTCTTCTTGTTATAGCAGGCGTAATGTCAACAAAGGCTCCAAATAGCCAAATCAAGATGGAGCAACAACAAACTCCTAGCTCCAAGTCACGACGGTTCATATACAACCTAGAGACAATCGCAGCGTTTCTTCTCATTCTATTATGGTGGAGACGCGATGTCGACAAAAGCTCCAACGAGCCAAATCAAATTGGAGTAAAGGCATATTCCTAGCTCCGAATTTTAACTGCAATACATACAGCATAGAGGTCCTACAGATGTTTACAATACTTCAGCACAGAAATAGCATGGTATTGTCAAACGAAAATGAGGCAATGGCAAATTCCTAACTTCAGGGTCTCGACGGCAACTTATATAAAGCTTAAAAGACTATCGGGGATCATCCCACACCAGCGCGGAGTGGTTATGACTCATCAGGGCTCCAAATTGAGCCAACCTCAAGTAAAAAGCGACATAGCAAATTACTAACACTTTTGCTTCCGACGGTCATATAGCCTAAGGAGATTACTTGAAGACGTCTTGTCCATCCCCCGAAAGGATCAAAGACACGATAGTCGCGGGGCTACTCGAACAACGGCTTAAAGACCGCATAACGAGGAATACATCAGCCAACGCGACGATACCACGGACCAAAGCCCTAGTACCACAAAACCTAACGGACATCTGTCGCAAAGAGAAAGGGTTATCTATATATAACATTAGGATAAGTTTGCCTATAAACCCAAGGGAGGTAAACTAAACAAACTCCGAAATGAGTCCATAAACTAAACAAACTCTGAAATGAGTACATAAACTAGAGACTCCGAAATGAGTGAATAAACTACAAACTTCAAAATGAGTATATAAACTAGATACTCCGAAACGAGTGAATAAACTACAAACTCCGAAATGAGTACATAAACTAGAGACTCCGGAACGAGTGAATAAACTACAAACTCTGAAATGAGTATATAAACTAGATACTCCGAAACGAGTGAATAAACTACAAACTCCGAAATGAGTTTATAAACTAGAAACTCCAGAATGAGTGAATAAACTACAAACTCCGAAATGAGTATATAAACTAGCGACTCCGAAACGAGTGAATAAACTACGAACTCCGAAATGAGTAGATAAACTACTTCGCGCCAGATCAAGACATCAAGAAACAGAAGGGTGCAACTCATGGGCCTTGGGGTTTAGAATTAAGATTTGAGTTAATGATAGACGACGACGCTTATGTCCGCTCGCTATCTTCTCAGATCAAGATTCTAAAAGTTATGAACGGTACACCGGCCCAAAACTGGTTGTATGCTACGTATTAGGTTACATTACTTCACTCACGTGTATACCCCCATGAGTAAAGTAGTGGAGGGTATTTGTTTACACCGGTTTAAGTTTCGTTTATAGATATGTGTGAAAGTAGGCTCATTCATATACGCAAATGCACACATGTGGGTTGCAACAATACAATCAGAGGAAAAACATATGTTAGAAAGGAAGTACTCGGTGGTCAACGATAAAAGGAAACCATTTAAATAAACATTTTATTCTACAGGAAATAGATCACCAAACACGGAATCAAAAGTACAAGGGCTTACAAAACTATGAATAAAGTTTTCTAAAGTCCTCTCCGCCTTCTCCACCATGACGAAGCGGCGATCTTCGCGAGGAGTTGCTCCCCATCGGTTAGCGCTGTGTCTATCGACGAAGATAGACATGATGGCCCGTTGAGCCCGTATCTGGCTTAGCAGCTGAACAGAGTGATCCTTCAGAGGCGTGGTAATCAAAAGCGCTTCATGAAAGCACTCTATCTTGTCTTCCATTGCGTCAAGCATCGCCGGAGTCATCTCCCCTGGATGAGGGGGAATGTCATCGAGTACAAACAAGAGGATCATCCGGAGCCAAATGGAGCCGATGGGGAGAGGAGATCCTCTACGAGTCAAGAGCTCATGCAGCACCATATCACATTGGTCATCCGTAAGAGCAGGATTCACCAAGCGTGCAACAAAACGAGGAACGATTTCCTCAATGGGCACCTCCCATAGCTACCGATGAGTATGTGGACGATTACAAGCCATGACTCTCCTCTGTTAAAATGATTCTCTGAAAGTGAGAGCGAAGAGGAGCATTGTTTCAGATTATAAAGGGAGGCATTTAAGTCTCGGCACAGAAAATGTTGTGCATGGTGGAACTATTTCCAAGCTCTGATGAAAGAAGACATTGGAAAAGAAAGTTTGACTTGGGAAAAGCAAAGAAAGAAGGAGAAAATAAACCTTCATTAATGAGGTAGCGCCTCACGTGCCTTCCACAAAGGCGCCGGCGCCGATAGGATCAAATCCTATGGTGGCGCCTCACGTGCTCCTCATGCGGGCGCCAGTGTGCAAAGCACAAAAGAATCTATTAGATTAAATAAGAGTTAAAACTCTCATATAGCGCCGCACGTGCTCTTCACGCGGGCGCCAGTGTGCAAAGCACAGAATGCCCACCTTGAGGACCAAATTCTTAAGTGGCGCCCATGTGAGGAACACGTGAGGGCCGGCGCTCAGGTAGAATTAAATTCTACTCTCTGTTAAAAAGAGCCGTTTGATAAAAAATCCAACAGAGATGATAAATAATCAAGATACAGATCTTTCTAAAATAAGAAAGATACCTTCGATTGTGTAAGTGCACGGCGGCGCCCCGGCCATCAATCCGAGACCAAAATGCGGAAACGATAATTTTACTTTAACTTTTGAACCGGCACCACCGCGCACAAAAATCCCGGATCGGGCCATTAATCTAATTCTAGCTAACTAAAGAATGGGATAGAGAGATATACCGAGCGATCCGTGTCCTTCGGTCTTCTCGTCGTCGTCCCGATCTCCCGCGGAATCTCCGATCTTCACCTCCTCGCCGGAAGGGCACCACATCGCCGGCTTCTTTTACGGGCTCCCACCTCTGGACCGAGGCAACTCGGGCACGAAGTTGGCGAGTCGACGTGCCTAAGGATGCTGTAGGTTAACTGTAGAACTCTATGTCTTTTTGGGGTTGTGGAAGTTGCCTTTTTGGTGGAGGAAATGAACTATGAAATTTTGTGATGAACAAGGGAATTTTGCAAGCAAATGAGACCAAAAATCCCCATCAAAAATTTGGGACAGCCCCCCTCCTCTAGCTTGGCCGGCCTTGGCTTGGGGAATGAAAGAATGGGAGTCAAGTGCAAAAGCCAAGAGGAAGGGAGTGGATGAATGATAATCCAAGAGAGAGAAAATGATAATGATGATCAAATATCATTACAACAAACACCACACTCAAAAAACCCATCACTCATCTCATCACTAAAGTCAAGCCATCATGAAAGAAGAAGTCAAATGATGGTGCACCCATCATGACACTACAACTTGCAAAAACAACCCTCCAAATTGCTAATTTGCACATTTGCAAATAAGCCCTCCTCCACTAAATTTCAGCCAAGGAAAGATACAAGGGAAAATGGTCGAAACGGAATGCAAACTGGCAACTTCAGAAAAACCGATCCTGTAATAAATTACAGGAAAACCCCGCTACTGTATATACATACCCGCATTTGTATTCCGATCGAATACAAATGCAATGAGACAAAATCTACACTGTACTATACTAGAATCTGGCTTAAACCAAAGCCCGCTAGTAATTTCTGTTCGATCATGATCCGTGCAATACCGCACGTATCTGATCGAACCCTGCCATATCTCCATACGGCCTCTACAGCATTTCGCCCGAAACTTGAGCAACTGTCTGTGGGGGATTCTAAAGACTCGTCAATACTTTGGTTGTTAATTTAACCACTAGCACGTCAGAGGTATTAGCCTATACGTAACGGGCTACCAGGTATTGACCAAAAGGGACGTCGATGAGCAAACTCATCCTAACACCCTACTGAGCCTGTCAGTGAAAATATCCGTACAGTCCGGTCCGTTCGTCTATGAGCATCGCATGGCGGGCCTAGGGGGTTGGTAAAAGTCAGACCCCCAAAAGCGGTACAAGTCGTGTCGGAGTGCAGCCCAGAACACCCTGAGATACTACTGGAATACCTACCAGTAAATCTCCTGCCTTGGCCAAGGACTTTTCATGTACTGGCTCTCCTAGACATAACGCGACCTCACCCCCAATACCGGGAGAGACGAACCTCTGCAGATCCGCTCACTGCCTCCATGTGGCTCGGGACTGTACCCAACTAAAACCTGTTTGCACGTCTCCTTTGAGCGTGGTAGGGTAGTAATCAAAGCACAGTGGGAACTCACACGAGACAAATAACGATCTCAGGTCGATGAACTAACCTGTACACATGTCACCAGGGAACTGCTATCTGACATCTGGTATAATCCCAACTAGCATGTTCCCGGTGAGTCCTGTCCGGTGTACTCATAACCCAATGAGCACCTGTATACATCTTAGGTGAACCAACTGACACCAGTGGCTTGTGAGACCGGCCACCGCCCCTCGTCGGGGTCTCGACTGTATACACTAGTCTACTCTGGAGTATCGATGCCCTGTCTCGAAACTCCTACGACTAGGGACCTTTTAAGGATTTGCTTATAGACTCCAGCTCCCACGTATATGATCGCCCTCATACTACTGGCAGTCAAGCAAGAATCCTAGGGGCTCTATCAACCTGCAATAGCGACTCGTAAGGTCACCTAAAGCAGTACACGATGATAAAGATAAACCAGATAGCATACTATCATCTTGAGTAAGACTGTCCTACTGGGACAGGTCCTCCCTCAATCATTGCAATCACGTGCCTGTGATCCAATAATTGACTCTGAGGGCACTATCTCCAACAGGTTGGATCATAGAATAAAATTCTATGCCCTCTGTAAACCAGAGAACTCTTGGATTGAAAATCCAATGGTGATTAAAAATCACCATTTCACAGAGTAAAACTCCGCATATGAAAAATATTTCCCCAATCTTGTTAAAAACAAGAAAATATGTTCTTTAAAAACAGAAACCCTTGGATCAAAGATCCAATGGTGGGTAAAATTTCCCAAATCAATTGGGATTTCTTAATGAGAGATTTCTTCAAAACTAATTAACAATCTTGCCTCCACTATATAAAGAGTCGAAGACTTCAAGTCTGATAAGGAGGAACCCCCCATAAGCTTCCAAAAACAAAAACAGAAAGCTTCAAAAAAGAACAGAGAATTAAATTCTCAAGAAAAAAGATCTCTCTCCTTAAAAACTCTAGGTAAACAAAAAATATATAGAGATAAAAATATCTCATTTACATATCTAAAGGGTTTAACCCTTCTCAAAGACTTTAGTTCTTTCTCTGGATCTGAGATCCACAAGACAAGTCTCCCACAAGTTGAGAATTTAATTCTCATCGGGAGGAACTTGTTCTTGAGAATCAAAGATTCAGAAAAGAACTAGGAATCAAATTCCTCAAAAGAAAACATATAAGAGAAATCTAGTTCTTGTAAAAGAACTTGGTTCTTAAAAATAAAGCTTGATCCTAAATCTACAAAACAAAGATCTTATTAATTATTAATGGGCAAAAATGCTACCAGCAGAGAAGAAAAGCGCCCAGCGCCGCACGTGTTCCTCACGTGGGCGCTATAGAAGAGAAGAGTGCTTAGCACTCACTAGGCAGCGTCCAGTGCCGCACGTGTTCCTCACGTGGGCGCCACGGAAGGGAAGAGTGCTTAGCACTCACTAGGTAGCGCCTAGCGCCTCACGTGCTCCCCACGTGTGTGCCGCGAAAGAAAAAGTGCTTAGCACTCTGCAAGCAATCCAAAACGGCTGAGTGTTTAACACTCATTGGGCAGCGCCAGGCGCCTAGCGCCTCACGTGCTCCCCACGTAGACGCCATAAAGAGTGTCTAGCACTCCATATAAAGACAAAAGGAGTAAAGTGTTCAACACTTACTAGGCAATCCCCATGACTGAAAGCTCCACATGATCATATATGGGCGTCAGAACTCATATAAGTGCTCAGCACTTTCTGCATAAAAAAAGAGGGACTGATTAAACAGAGCCCAAACAAGTGCTTAACACTTTTTCAGAAAAGAGGGGAGACTAAGCAGACTAAAGCCTAAATTGGATAAGTTGCTAAAGTCTTGCAAATGAGTCCAGATACTCTGTTGCTGGGTTTTAAATAAAAAAGATCCTAAAATGTTGTTAAGTGGATCTTAGTCTCAAATTGGACAGACGTATCCTTAACAAAAATTCTTAAAGCCACAATAACCCCTTTTTCCCTCAAACACGGGATTTGGTTTAAGGGTACATCTCTCCACACCTCTGATATATGTCGTTATAATTCTTCAACGTCTTCAGAGAGGTGGCGGGTCCTGACAACCAATAACTCCTTTCTTGAAGATCCTGAAGTGGCAGACCTTCCTTTGGAATATGGGACTGTTCCGACTGCCGCTTCTTCTCCTTGTGAATCCCTGATATCGGCGGGTGATGCGAGCATTATGACGACCCTTATCGATTCAGGGTACGAAGGTGTAGATGCTGAATCCACCTTCCCGGTGGAAACCGAGAAAGCCGTCATAACTGGTGATGCTCCAAAAACTGTCATGGTTTCTTCCCTGTCAGGTATTCCTCAAGCTATTACTTTTGAGTTTTTAATCCCGCTAGGCATCTCTACTGATATCTCCTTTATTCTGAATATAGGCGTGGTAAACCCCGACGCTGTGCTAACTGAAGAATTACTGCCAGCCGTTGCCACGACTGTCATGGTTCCACCCCTCTCTTTTGTGTCCCTCCGAGTTCTTTCGGGTTTAATGACGAAAGGTAAAGATTTCTCATTTCTTTGTTTCAGTGTAGATATTATTTTCTTGGATTAATTTCTTTACCATATTTTTCGCAATCCTGCAGGAGTGCTTTTTGACTGCTTACACCAGATGTTAAGCTCGTACTTCGCCTTCCAATCAGAATTTGCTCCCCCTTTAGGCGTTGGTTAGTATATTCTTCACATTTTATTTCAACTTTCCACAAGTAAACTTTCTATTGCTAAGCTTTTCTCGTATTGACCGCAGTATTACAGCTCGAGGGGGAGAACGAAGGAACAGCCGAGCCTCCTGTGCTTCCTAACCTGCCACTTTTGACCACTGGTATGGTAGATCTCGTTCATCATCATTCTTCTTTATTATTTTTTTAGGTTGAAATCTAACCCTTCTTTGTATGTGCTTTATTCTGCAGTAGCTGCATCGGCTTTGGCTCCTTTTGAGTCTCACATCTCCATGCCCGGAGGGCCCTTTGCTAAGCGCCAATCTTCTAGGGGTGCGGCGAATAGTTGGCGGATGCTAAGTGAGTTCATCGAAGATTTTAACGTTGAAGCCCTCACCTCTGCTGCGGACATTGCTGACGAGGTTAACCCTATGTTGGCGACGCTTGTGAATTTCCACAATGAGGACTTTGTCGGCATTTGGGTTGACTATTATAAGTGGATTGAGGCTTGTCTCCATGAGACTGAGCACAAGCGTCTTGCACCTGAAGCGTTAACTTCGAAGGCTCAATTGATCGCATGGATCGAACAAGGTGCCGCTTCCATTAAATACTTTGAGCCAAAGTTGGCCCTGAAGCGAAAGGAGCATGAGGCAGCTTCTGGAGAATCCAGCCAATTGCGTGCCCAGGTCGAAGCGAATGCCGCGCAACTGCAAGTTATCTTTGAAAGTCTTCAGCAATGCTTGTCTAAAGGAATGGCGCTGAGGCGGAACCTTGATTTTACCGAGCGGGGCATGCGAGATTGCGTTGCTAAGCATGAAATTGCTGAGAAGCTTTCATCGTGGTTGCAACAACGGGCTCAAGTTGAAGCGATGCTGGCTGCAATAGTGGCACGCGAGGACGCGCTGCGGGAAGAGAGTGAGCGGGTTGCCAGTTTATTGAAAGCCCCACTTTCTTAACGGCTAGAATTGTATTTCCCACTTTTCTTTACATAAATGTAAACTGTATCTTTTAAACATTTCGATTTATGAATAAAGAATTCACATATTTTTGCATGCGCTCCTCTGTGCCTGATGTCTTAATTTAGCGTCTATTAGTTTATTTACTCATTTTAGAATTTGTAGTTTATTCACTCGTTTCGGAGTTTCTAGTTTATGTACTCATTTCGGAGTTTGTAGTTTATTCACTCATTTCGGAGTTTCTATTTTATGTACTCATTTTGGAGTTTTAGTTTATTCACTCATTTCGGAGTTTCTAGTTTATGTACTCATTTCGGAGTATTTTTAGTTTACCTCCATTGGGTTTACAGGCAAACTTGTCGTAACATTGTATGTAGATAACCACTATTCTTTACGACAGAGGTCCGTTAGGTTTGTGGTACTAAGGTTTAGTCCGTGGTACCGTCGCGTTGGCTGATGCATTCCTCGATATGCGGTCTATAAGCCACTGTTCGAGTAGCCCCGCGACTGTCATGTCTCTGATGGTTTCGGGGGCTGGACAGGATGACTTCAAGTAATCTCCTTAGGTCATATTACCGTCGGAAGAGCAAACGTTAGGAATTTATCATGACGCTTTTTCTTGAGGTTAGGATAATTTTGGAGCCCCGATGAGTCATAAACACTCCGCTCTGGTGTGGGATGATCTCCGATAGTCTTTTAAGCTTTATATGAGTTGCCGTCGAGACCTGAAGCTGGGAATATGCCGTCACTTCATTTTTGTTTTGACGATGACGTGCCGTTTCTTTGCTGAAGTAGGGTAGACATTCGTAGGACCTCTATGCTGCATGTTTTGCAATTGAAGCCCGGAGCTAGGAATATGCCATTGCTCTAATTTTATTTGATAGTTGCGTCCGCATCCTGTTGAGATGAGGGGGAAACTCTAGGATAGCCTCTAGGTTTTATATGTACTGTCAAGACTTGGACCTAGGATTTTGCCATTACTCCTTTTTTCTTCGACCCTTGGGTCTTTCCTTTTTTTGACTATGACGTAGCGTCTGCATCCTGCTGGAATGACAAGAAACGCCGGGATAGTCTCTAGGTTGTATATGTACCGTCAAGACTTGGAGCTAAGATTTTTCCATTACTCCATTTTAATTTGGCTCCTTGGAGCTTTGTTTACGTCACGTATGCACCCTGTTGGAATGAGAAGAACGTCGAGCTGATCTCTAGGCTGTACATGTTGCCGTCGAGATCTGGCTCTCCCTTTGATGGAGCCTAGTGGGCAAATATAGTTCCCTTTTTTTTATTTATGCCCATGGATTGTATACAGGGATCGGTGGAGACCTACTTACAAGGCAGGAGAATTTTTTTTATTTTTTATTTATTTCCGCGATGCTCCATCTTTTCAGCTTTTCATATCGCGAAAGTCGCGATTGCCCAATCATTTCGGCTATGTATTTATCACGGTGCCCTATCATTTCGCCCATATATATATATATTTATTTACTCGCTTAGTTTTATTGCGAGTCAGGAACTTGAGATCTGATACCAATTTTGGCATCAGCATCGCTGCAACTGGAATATTGCCAGGAGCGAATCATCATTTGTCATAAGAGGACATGGAGCTTGATACCTATTTAGGCATCAGCATCGCTATCACTGGAATATTGCCAAGAGTGAATCATCATTTTTCGTGAGAGGACTTGGAATTTGATACCTCTTTAGGCATCAGCATCTCTACCACTGTGTTAGTGATATATTCCCTAGAGACCATTATTGTATCATACTGGTTTGTATATTACTTAATAGAAGCTTGGGATATACATGGATATATTAACAGTCTTGCTCAAAATGGTAGTATGCTACCTGGTTTGTTTCTACCTCAATATGTGCATGTGTTTCTTTTAGCATATCGCTTATACATATTGGTAGAGCCCTTAGGATCTTTGCTTGATTACCAGCGTTGTGATGGTAGTCACACTAGTGGGGGCTGGGTAGTCTATAAGCACATCGTATACAGGTCCCTAACCGTAGGATTATCGAGACGGGGCATCGATACTCCAGAGTGGACTAGTGTATACGCTTCTCATCTCAGCAGGGAAGATGGTCTGTCCCACAGCCATTAGTACGTCGTACTATAGATAGTATGCAGGTGATCATTGGGTTATGAGTATACTGGACAGGACTCGTAGGGAACTGCTGGTGGGTATTATACCTATCGTCGGGTGGCAGTTCCCACGTGACATGAGTATATCTTAGTCCATCGACTTGACACTGCTACTTCGCTTCGAGTGTGTTCCCACTGTTCTTAGATTACTACCCTACCACGGCTCAAAGGAGTCATGCAAACAGGTAGTAGTTGGGTGCAGTCCCGAAGCATTTGGAGGCAGTGGTGGTTAGATAGGATTCATCTCTCCCGGTTTTGGGGGTTGATATCGCGCTGTGTTCGGAAAGCAACTACACAAAGTCCTTGGCCAAGGAAAGTGAGATTTACTGGTAGGTACTCCAGTAGTTTCTCAGGGTGTTTTGGGCTACACTCCGACACGACTTATTACGCTATTAGGGGTCTGATGATTACCGCCCATAGTCCCGATATGCGATACTCTTAGACGAACAGACCAGACTGTATGGAGATTGTCACAGATAGGCTCAGTAGGAGTTCGAATGAGTTTGCTCTTCGGCCTTCTTATCGATAGATATCTGGGTAGCCGTTACGTACAGCTAGTACCGCTGACGTGCTTGTGGTTAAACCCACTGTCAGCGTAGTATCGAGTCTTTAGAGTTCCATACAGAGGGTTTCCCTACATCGGGCAAAAGATGTAGATGCCGTATGGTTTTACGGCAGGGCTTCGATCGCATACGTGTACTTATGCACGTATGATGTTCGGGCGGATAATACTAGCGGGCTTTGGTTTAAGCCGGATCCTAGTATTATATTGATGGATTATTTTCGTTTCTTTGTATTCGTAATTTTCGGAATACGGATACAGATATGTATATACGGATGAGGGTTATTCTTGTAATTTATTTAAGATTGCTTCTAGAAGAAGACACCTCATTAGGGTTTTAATCTTTTGATTAAAAGATTAATGAGGTGGAGGAAATGAGATGGAGGTTTACATTAAATGAGGCATGGCTACTTGGTGACTCATGTGGTGACTCATGGCATGACTCACTATATGGTTCACTCTTTAGATATTTTTTGAAGCATGCTTGATATTTTGTGAGATATTTTATCTCATCAATTATTGTATGCTTCATTATTCATCACAAATAGAAAGACATCTCATTCTAATGTTTATTCTACACTCTCTTTTCCTCAAGCTCCTTCTTCTTCATCTAACCCTAAATCTCTCATGTGTTGAGAATCCTAGGGTACTTAGAGACATACTAATCCATCTACACTCTCTACATCATCTAGGAGATCTATTTTAGCGAACTAGATGCCGTAGTTACCTCAGATTTGAGGTTGGAGCTTGGACTATAGACTTTCGGGTGGATCGTCTTTGACTCGAGGAGGCCGACGAGTTTTCCCAATCGTTGGAACACTTTTAAAACCACTAGGTTTTTCCAAAAAACAAACAAACTTTTAAATGCGGAGCTTAAACCACTGCTTTAAAAAGCTATCATGGTTCCTTCGATTATATCAAGTTCATTACATTCACGGTTTAGCCAAAACCATTCGTAGCCCTCCGTCATTTCAGATGGATATTTAGTAGTATTCAGGCCATGTATTTTGACCTTCGCCAAGGCATAGTGATTGGTAGCTACTGAATATTCATCTGTTGCATAGATAGATGCATTAGTTTGGCACAGTCGTACTACTATTTTGGCCTTTGTCAAGGGTATGTACGGGTGAGTTCAAATTAACCTGGATAATGATGGGTAGAACTTGAATTGCGACTGAAGGGTTACGCTAGCGCCCCGGCCAACTTCCGTGGCCAAATGCGGAACAAAAGAATTTATAACGATACGAAACTTAGCGCTAGAATAATCCTAAACCGGATCTTTAACCATAAACCTAATTAGCATGTTAGGGTTCTATCTACTATGATAGAATGTATACCTAAGGAAACCAAGTCCTTTGGGTCTTCGATCCTCTCCTTAAGCTCCTTGATGGAAGTATGGATCGTGCTTGAACTTCGGCCTCCTTGTGTCAACAATGATCCACCCGAGAGTTCCAACCTTGAGCGATACCTCCAAGTTGAGGTAACTAGAATACTTAGCTTGCTAATCTAAGTAGACTAGAGTGAGTAGTGTGTGATTTAGAGTAGCTAAGTCTCATTAATCCTTGATTATCAACACATGATACACTAGGGTTTGAGAGAGGAAGAAGGAGAGAGCAAGCTTCAAGAAAGAAAAAGTATTTGTGATAATCATTATAAAAATGGAATGGCTAACTTATATATGATCTCAAGCATGGCATGGAAAATATCTCACCAAAATATCTAGGTCAAAAATATCTTATCAAAATATCTAAGGTTAACAAGTCAAGCCAAGTCAAAAGGTCAACATAAGTAGCCACGCCACAAATATTATCATTTATCAAAAATAACAAAGTCTTTTCCTTATCTCATACGTGTTTTGACCAAGCCAATGGTCAAAACCCTAATGAGGTGTCTCCTTCTATACCCCCTCTCATCCGTATTTACATACCCGCATCCGTGTTCCGAGAAACACGAATACTATGAGACGAAGCTAATCCAATAATCAAATACTAGAATCCGGCTTAAACCAAAGCCCACCAGTATTGTCCACTTGAACACCACACGCGCACAAGTACACGTATGTGATCGAACCCTGTCGTAAAACCATACGACCTCTACTCGTTTCGCCCGAAGCTGGGAAACCCTCTGCGTGGGACTCTAAAGACTCGACAATACTCTGGCAGTGGGTTTAACCACAGGCACGTCAGCGGCACTAGTTGTGCGTAACGGCTACCCAGGTATCTGTCGATAAGAAGGTCAACGAGCAAGCTCATCCAAATTCCTACCGAGCCTATCTATGACAATCTCCGTACAGTCCGATCTGTTCGTCTAAGAGTATCGCATATCGGGCCTAGGGGGTAGTAAACGTCAGACCCCTAATAGCGGTATAAGTCGTGTCAGAGTGTAGCCAGAACACCTTGAGAAACTACTTGAACACCTACCAGTAAATCTCACTTGCCCTGGCCAGGGACTTTGTGTAATGGCTCTCCAAACACAGCGCGATATCAACCCCCAATACCGGGAGAGACGAATTCTGTCTAACCGCCACTGCCTCCAAGTGCTTCGGGACTGCACCCAACTACTACCTGTTTGCACGACTCAATAGAGCCGTGGTAGGGTAGCAATCTAAGAACAGTGGGAACACACTTGAGGCGAAGTAGCAGTGTCAAGTCAACGGACTGAGCTGTACTCATGTCACCTGGGAACTGCTACCTGATGATAGGTATAGTACCAACCAGCAGTACCCGACGAGTCCGTCCAGTATAACTTATAACCCAATGAGCACCTGCATACTATCTCCAGTACGACATACTGATGGCTGTGGGACAGACCATCTCCCATGCTGGGATGAGAAACATATACACTAGTCTACTCTGGAGTATCGATGCCCTGTCTCGATAATCTTACTACTAGAGACCTATATAAGGATGTGCTTATAGACTACCCGGCCCCCACTAGTGTGATCGCCATCACTACGCTGGTAGTCAAGCAAAGATCCTAAGGGCTCCATCAATATGTATTAGCGATATGTTAAAAGAAACATATACACATATTAAGATAGATACAAACCAAGTAGCATACTACTATATCGAGCAAGACTGTCGTCAATCCGTGTATATATCCCAAACTTCTAAAATGTAATATACAAACTAGTACTATATAATAATGGCCTCCAGGGCATACATATCCAACAATCTCTCACTTGCACTAAAGGCCAGTAATTGGTGTACCACATACCCAACGTTTGCACTAAGGCCAGCTGCTGGCGTACCGCATACCCAATAGCTCAAAAAGTCGCTCGAACTGTGCTTGAGGGAGGGCCTTTGTGAATGGATCCGCCGTGCTATCTTTAGTGTCCACTCTCTGCATCTCGATCTCCTGGCGATCAATGATCTCCCTAATTAGGTGATACCGCCTTAAGATGTGTCTGGATTTCTGATGGGACCGTGGTTCCTTCGCTAAAGCTATAACCCCATTGTTATCGCAATACAAAGATATTGGGTCAACAATGGACGGAACTACCTGAAGTTCACTAGTGAACTTCTTCATCCAGACCGCCTCTTTTGCGGCATCACTGGCAGCAATGTATTCAGCTTCCATCGTCGAGTCTGCGACGGTGTTCTGTTTGGAACTCCTCCAACACACCGACCCTCTGTTGAGGGTAAACACAAAACCCGAGACAGACTTACTGTCGTTCTTGTCACTCTGGAAGCTTGAATCGGTAAAGGACTCGACCCTAAGGTCTCCATTACCGTAAACCAGGAACATCTCCTTAGTCCTTCTCAGGTTCTTGAGAATGTTCTTCACTGTTGTCCAGTGGTTCTCACCTGGGTCTGACTGATACCGGCTCACCACGCTTAGCGCATAAGCTACATCTGGTCTTGTATATAGCATCGCATACATTATAGATCCTACCGCCGAAGCGTAGGGTATAGTGCTCATGCGAACCTTCTCCTCGTCAGTCTTGGGAGACATCTTCTTGGAGAGGGTGATTCCATGCAATGCGGGTATATTACCGTGCTTGGAATCTTCCATACTAAATCTCTTTAGTACGGTCTCTATGCACATGGACTGTGAAAGTCCCTGTAATCTCTTCGATCTATCTCTATAGATCTTGATCCCCAGAATGCACGAGGCATCATCCAGGTCCTTCATGGAGAACCGTTGTGACAAGAATAGCTCAACCGATTGCAGCATAGGAATGCCATTTCTTATCAAAAGAATGCCGTCCTTGTACAAGACTAGAAATACGACAGTTCGTCCTACAATCTTTTTATAAATACAAGGCTCATCCTCGTTCTTGATGAAGTTAAATTCCTTGACTGTTTTATCAAAACAGATGTTCCATCTCCGCGATGCCTACTTTAATCTATAAATGGATTTAAGAAACTTGCACACCTTCTCGCTGCTCCCACTGTCTACAAAGCCTTCTGGCTGATCCATATAAACGCACTCTTCCAAACTGCCATTTAGAAAAGCCGTTTTTACGTCCATCTGCCAGATCTCATAGTCATGGAAGGCAGCCATGGCAAGTAGGATCCTAATGGATTTGAGCATAACCACTGGAGAAAATGTTTCGTCATAGTCCACACCAGGTCTTTGACGAAAACCTTTTGCAACGAGTCTAGCCTTATAGGTTTCCACCTGCCCATCTACACTAAGTTTCTTTTTGTAGATCCATTTGCATCCAACGGGTTTTACCCCTGGTGGAGCATTATCCAAGGTCCACACTTTATTGGTGTACATGGAATCCATTTCGGATCGTATAGCATCCATCCACTTATCAGAGTCCCTACTGATAATGGCCTGCCTGAAACTGGTAGGATCATCTTCTTCCAAGATGCAATCTTCTCGATCCCCGTCTATGAGAAAACCGTAGTATCTCTCGGGCGGATGAGAAATCCTACCAGATCTGCGGAGTGGCTGAGGTTCATCTGGGACTATTGAATTTTCTGGTTCTACTAAATCCTCAGTTTGAGTTTGTAGTTCAGATATTTTATCCAGTTCTACCATGCTCCCACTTATTTATTTTGTAAGGAATTGTCACTCTAAAAAGGTGGCATGCTGAGCAACAAACACCTTCTGTTCCTCGACGCGGTAGAAAAGATATCCATTTGAATGCCTGGGATATCCTGCAAACTTACATAAAACTGACCGTGCCTGATGTTTGTCCGGATTATGGTTTTTCACATATACCGGACAACCCCATATCTTAACCCGTTTAAGACATGGTTTTCTACCACTCCATATTTCATATGGAGTTTTAGGCACAGATTTAGACGGAACCTGATTCAACAAGTACGCTGCTGTTTCAAGTGCAAGTCCCCAGAATGAAAGAGGTAACTCAGCATTACTCATCATGGAGCAAACCATGTCCAATAGGGTACGGTTCCTCCGCTTCGATACGCCGTTGTGCTGTGGTGTATACGGAGGAATAAGCTGAGAGAGAATACCATTCTCTTTTAGAAAATCCCTGAATTGATTGCTTAAGTACTCCCCTCCTCTATCAGATCGGATGATATTGATACTTTTTCCAGTTTGGTTCTCTACTTCGTTTCTGAATTCTTTGAATTTCTCAAAAGCTTCAGATTTGTGTTTCATAAGATACACATACCTGAACCTAGAGAGGTCGTCAGTGAATGTGTTGAAGTACGAGAACCCACCCCTTGCATGTATAGATATCGGACCACATACATCACTGTGTATGAGTCCTAAGAGCTCTGCTGCTCTTTCTCCATGTCCGGTGAATGAAGATTTGGTCATCTTTCCTTTGAGACAAGACTGACAAGTTTCATAAGATAAAAATTCGAACGTATTCAAGAGTCCATCTTTATGTAACTTACTTAGTCTTTTCTCTCCGATATGACCAAGTTTAAAATGCCACAAGTAGGATTCGTTTGTATCTGAACTCTTCCTCATGCGTGTGTTTTGTACAGTGAGAACTGTATTCTGATTTAGAACATAGATACCGTTACACAGTGTACCTTCTGCAACCAATACCTTATCAAGGTAAATGTTCATGATATTTCTATCCATTTTTATCAAGTAAAGAAACTGATATGTTGTTGCAAACCATGGAAGGTACAGAGTAGTAATTGTTCAAAATCATAGTATTGCCATTTGGCAACACTAGATGATATTCACCGACGGCTGCAGCATTAACTTATGCTCCGTTCCCTACCCTGAGGGACATATCAGCAGGTGCAACTATCCTACTTTTTCTCAGTCCCTGCAATAAATTACAGATATGAGATCCTGATCCGGTATCTATTACTCAGGAGGTAGGACTGACCGAAAAGCAGTTCTCAACTACAAGAACACCTGAAGTAGATACAATAGTATGCTTCTTCTTCAATGGGGTCTCCTTGGAATCTAGACTATCCTCTTTCCTCTGCTCATACTTACGATCGACATCAAAAGTTAGAACCAAACCGACGTTCCCCAGCCTCGAATAAGAATTCGGATCGGTCAAGCGATACATTTTATTATCTTGATTAGGGCGTGAAATGGTTGCTACCTGGAGAGAGAGAAAAGAAACACTCAGCATGCGCTCTTGCAAGATTAGATTGGTTATTAATTTATCTAACCAGGATGGCTCCCACTTTACCTCAAATTCTTCTTCAAACCCTAAAAGAAGAACTAGTCAGGATTTAATCACACGTCACAATATTTGCTTAACCTTTCAGCCAGGCTAGTGTTGGTACATCGAGGGAGGTTTTCCAACGCTTTTGCGAAGTTCTTTAATTATATAACCTCTTTTCCCTGGAGGCGTAGCCTCGCTAACACCGTTCTAGATACCTACTTGGTTTATAGCATTGATTGTTAAGTGAAATAATCTCCCGAGAGTAATCCAACTCATCAGTAGGATCGGGATCCAACTATCATTATGTGATGACCTAGATGGAATCCACTATAGTCACTACACTCCAGAAGGTATGCTAAATCTGCAAGTTTCCTGTATATTTGAAACTCCCGGTGTGGTTTTTGCCCCAAGCAGCTTCATGACCTTGACAGAGGTCAACATGTCATAAGTCGCAAGTTAAGTTCAACCCGTCATTGTCCTGGATTGATTTAGACCCACCCGCACAAGTCCTTGACAGAGGTCAAAATGACCGTGTGACTGTCCTAAATAATCGCATCTATTATGCAACATACGAGCATTCCTTAGCTACCATTCACTATGCCTTGACAGAGGTCAACATACACAGCATGAATACTAAGTAATATTTGTAAGAAATGACGGAGGGCTACGGCTGGGTTTTTAGCGAAAAACCCATTAACGTAATGAACTTGATATTGTTGAAGGAACCTGATAGCTTTTGGAAAAGAGTGGTTTAAGCTCCGCCTTTTGAAAATTTCTGGTTTTGAAAAAACCGAGTAATCTACAGTATAGACTTTAGCTCAAGAGGTCACTCCCCGTGAAGGGATCTCGGCTCTTGCCTCGTAGAATGAGGTGCTGAATATTCATGACCAAATACCACTATGCAAAGCGAAAGAAAATAACTGTAGTTTTTCGAAATTTGTTCCAACAACATCTTTTAGATTTATTTTCTTGCATTAATCAAAATTAATGTGGTCCCATCAATTAACCTATCACACCAGAAAAGAACGAAAATACAATGTACGTATATACCATCCGCATTCACCACGGAGCCCCATCATCACCCGTTAGGTTACTTAACTAACGACAGAGCGGGGGCTGGACTAGCGCGGGTGCAAAACATATACAACATCTACTAGTATATATATAAGTATATACAACATTCATCCCAGGCATGATAATAATCAACATCATAGAATCTCAGCCAACAATACATAATGGTTGATAATCTTGGAGCCCCAGGTTTCATTTGAGCCGCAAATAAAACCCGACGTTCCCGGTCGTGTGGATAGCCTGTGCAATGAAAACCTGGACCCCTACGAGCGCGGCAAGTTACCCGCCAATCCCAGAACTGAGGCAGCCCCCTTCAACAAAATGAATGGGCCACCCAGCACTTCATGGAATCCGGTAACTTGGGCGCCCCTCCATGGGCCAAACTATACCCCCTACGAGTGTGGCGAATAGCCCGTCAATTCTAGAACGAAGCCCCCTCCGTCTCAACGCCATGAAATGCGGGCTTGTTGCCTTCTAGAACCCGGATATCCGTGCACTCCACCGTGGGGTAATCCTAGTACAGAAACGAAAATAATATGTATAAATTGTGACATCAACCTCAATCCGGTCGTGCCCCAAAATAATATACAACCCGGCAAAGACGGCAGTCCACATGTTGGACGCTCCCCCCGTAATATCAAATGTACAAATGAATATAAACTGTACTACTAACATTGCATCACATGCTATCCACCACGACTATCCAACCACAATCACAGCACAAGCACAAGCACAAGCACAAAATATCAACGCGAATGTCACGTTCGCAAACCCGTCTAAAAGAACATACAGCAATTAGACGAGTTTACCAATCAAATGACATTCACGGTCACAGATAAAAGTGAATGTACTGTAAAATATTAAACAGTGTCAAATGTAACGACTTCGAAACACTCCAAATTTCCCCGTACAGAAAACAACAGAGAATCAAACTTGGGCAAAAAACTAGCAACACCAGACAACCAAACTCCTTGAGATAAGAACCCAGAACAAACTCGACCCATTTCTCAGCACTGGAACCGAGGAGGCCGGTTTTAAGGGGGTTATGGCCAGCCATATCATGGTAGAAATGCATCGTTTTTGTTCTGGGTACATCTCACAGTCTAAGGATCACTCTGCGGTTGTTTAAAAAAAAAATTTGAAGCCTTTAAAAAATCGACAGAAACTGCAGTTTGGTTTCGATGTTCTGGAGTCGTTTCGGTTTCTTTGTTTTAATATTGTTTAAACTTGGTAGTTTAGGGTTTATGGGCTGGCTCTGATATCATGAAGGGTTACACTAGCGCCCCGGCCAACTTCCGTGGCCAAATGTTGAACAAAAGAATTTATAACGATACGAAACTTGGCGCTAGAATAAACCTAAACCGGATCTTTAACCATAAACCTAATTAGCATGTTAGGGTTCTATCTACTATGATAGAATGTATACCTAAAGAAACCAAGTCCTTCGGGTCTTCGATCTCTCCTTAAGCTCCTCGATGGAAGTATGGATCGTGCTTGAACTTCGGCCTCCTTGTGTCAACGATGATCCACCCGAGAGTTCCAACCTTGAGCTATACCTCCAAGTTAAGGTAACTAGAATACTTAGCTTGCTAATCTAAGTAGACTAGAGTGAGTAGAGTGTGATTTAGAGTAGCTAAGTCTCATTAACCCTTGATTATCAACACATGATACACTAGGGTTTAAGAGAGGAAGAAGGAGAGAGCAAGCTTGAAGAAAGAGAGTATTTGTGATAATCATTATAAAAGTGGAATGGCTAACTTATATATGACCTCAAGCATGGCATGGAAAATATCTCATCAAAATATCTAGGTCAAAAATATCTCATCAAAATATCTAAGCTCAACAAGTCAAGCCAAGTCAAAAGGTCAATATAAGTAGCCATGCCACAAATATTATCATTTATCAAAAATAACAAAGTCTTTTCTTTATCTCATATGTGTTTTGAACAAGTCAATGGTCAAAACCCTAATGAGGTATCTCCTTCTATACCCCCTCTCATCCGTATTTACATACCCGCATCCGTGTTCCAAGAAACACGAATACTATAAGACGAAGTTAATCCAATAATCAAATACCAGGATCCGGCTTAAACCAAAGCCCACTAGTATTGTCTGCTCGAACACCACACGCGCACAAGTACACGTATGTGATCGAACCCTATCGTAAAACCATACGACCTCTACTCGTTTCGCCTGAAGCTGGGAAACCCTCTGTGTAGGACTCTAAAGACTCGACAGTACTCTGGCAGTGGGTTTAACCACAAGCACGTCAGCGACACTAGCTGTGCGTAACGGCTACCCAGGTATCTGTTGATAAGAAGGTCGATGAGCAAGCTCATCTAAATTCCTACTGAGCTTATCTATGACAATCTCCGTATAGTTCGGTTTGTTCGTCTAAGAGTATCGCATATCGGGCCTAGGGGGTGGTAAATGTCAGACCCCTAATAGCGGTATAAGTCGTGTCGGAGTGTAGCCCAGAACACCCTGAGAAACTATTGGAACACCTACAAGTAAATCTCACTTGCCCTGGCCAGGGACTTTGTGTAATGGCTCTCTAAACACAGCGCGATATCAACCCCTAATGCCGAGAGAGACGAATCATGTCTAACCGCCATTGCCTCCAAGTGCTTCGGGACTGCACCCAATTACTACCTGTTTGCACGACTCAATAGAGCCGTGGTAGGGTAGCAATCTAAGAACAGTGGGAACACACTTGAGGTGAAGTAGCAGTATCAAGTCAATGGACTAAGCTGTACTCATGTCACTTGGGAACTGCTACCTAACGATAGGTATAGTACCAACCAGCAGTACCCGACAAGTCCGTCTAGTGTAATTCATAACCCAATGAGCACCTGCATACTATCTCCAGTACGACGTTCTGATGGCTGTGGGACAGACCATCTCCCCTGCTGGGATGAGAAACGTATACACTAGTCTACTCTGGAGTATCGATGCCCTGTCTCGATAATCCTACAACTAGGGACCTGTATAAGCATGTGCTTATAGACTACCCAGTCCCTACTAGTGTGATCGCCATCACAACGCTGGTAGTCAAGCAAAGATTCTAAGAGCTCCATCAATATGTATTAGCGATATGTTAAAAGAAATATATACACATATTAAGATAGATACAGACCAAGTAGCATACTACTATATCGAGCAAGACTGTCGTCAATCCATGTATATATCCCAAGCTTCCAAAATGTAATATACAAACTAGTACTATACAATAATGGCCTCTAAGGCATACATATCCAATGTCTACACATGCACGAAGTGGTTATTCCTATTTCATTACTTTTACGGATGATTTCTCTAGGTTTGGACATGTCTTCTTGATGAAACATAAATCCGAGGTCTTTGAGAAATTCCGAGAATATAAGAATGAAGTGGAAAAACAAACCGGCAAAAGTATCAAGACACTAAGATCTGATCGAGATAGTGAATACTTAAGTGCAGAGTTCCTGGATTACTTAAAAGAGAATGGAATTCTCTCTCAGCTTACTCCTCCATACACACCACAACATAACGGTGTATCGGAAAGGCAGAACCGAATCTTATTGGATATGATACGTTCCATGATGAGTAACGCTAAGTTACCACGATCCTTCTGAGGCTATGCACTAGAATCAACTGCATATCATTTGAACAAAGTTCCTACCAAGACTGTGCCTACCACACCATATCAGATGTGGAGTGGGAAGAAACCCAATCTTCAGTATTTGAAGATATGAGGATGTCCAGCTTTTGTTAAAAAGCAGCATGCGGACAAGCTCGAGGCACGCTCAGTACTGTGTAAGTTTGTGGGATACCCAAGGAACTCCAGGGTGTATCTTTTCTATTATGCACAGGAACAAAAGGTTTTTGTTTCTCATCATGCTCACTTCTTGGAAACTTAATTTTTAGAAAAAGAGATAATTGGGAGTGCAATAGAACTGGAAGAAATTCCAGAACCACAAGCTATTACTGAAAGCATGGTGGAACCAGAAGTTTCGAAAGAACAGGACATCCCTGCGCTACTCCGCAGGAGTAGTAGGCTGTCTCATCCGCCCGAGAGATACTACGGTTTTCTCGTAGACGGGGATAGAGAGGATTGCATCATTGACAATGATGATCCAACTAGCTTCTAGTAAGCCATTCAGAGCGGAGACTCGGTAAAATGGATGGATGCAATGCAGACTGAGATGGAGTCCATGTACACCAACAAAGTATGGACTTTGAACATTGCTCCAGAAGGGGTAAAACCTGTAGGCTGCAAATGGATCTTCAGAGAGAAGATTGGTGTAGATGGACAGATTGAAACCTATAAGGATAGACTTGTTGCAATAGGTTCCCGTCAAAGACCTGGTTTGGACTATGATGAAACCTTTTCTCCAGTGGCTATGCTCAAATCCATTCGGATCCTTCTTGATATTGTTGCTTTCCACGATTATGAGATCTGGCAGATGGACGTAAAGACGGCTTTTCTAAATGGTAATTTGGAAGAGTGCGTCTATATGGATTAGCCATAGGGTTTCATTCAGAGTGGGAGCAGCGGGAAAGTGTGCAAGTTGCATAAATCCATTTATGGATTAAAGCAGGCATCGCGGAGTTGGAACATCTGTTTTGATGAGACGATCAAAGAATTCGACTTTATAAAAAATCCAGATGAACCATGCATCTATAGTAAGATTGTAGCGAGAACTGTGGTATTCCTCATCTTGTATGTAGATGACATTCTCTTGATACGAAATGACATTCCTATGCTACAATTAGTCAAAGGATTCTTGTCACAGAAGTTCTCTATGAAAGACCTGGGTGATGCCAACTACATTCTGGGGATCCAGATCTATCGTGATAGATCTAAGAGGATGTTAGGACTTTCACAGTCAAGGTATATCAACACCATACTGAAAAGATTTAATATGGATGATTCAAAGCGCGGTTGTTTACCGGCTTGTCATGGAATCACCCTCTCCAAAGAGATGTCTCCTAAGACTGATTTGGAAAGGGCTCGCATCACATCTATACCCTACATTTCTGCGGTAGGCTCTGTAATGTATGCGATGTTGTGTATCAGACCAGATGTTGCTTACGCACTAAGCGTGGTAATCCGGTATCAGTCAAACCCAAGGGAGAAGCATTAGATAGTAGTAAAGAACATTCTCAAGTACCTGAGAAGGACTAAGGATATGTTCATGGTGTATGGCGGAAAAGACCTCCAGATCGAGGCCTTTACCGACTCCAGCTTACAGAGTGATAAGGATGAATCCAACTCCATGTCAGGTTATGTCTTTACCCTCAATAGAGGGACGGTATGTTGGAAGAGCTCCAAGCAGGACACCGTTGCTAACTCGACGGTGGAACAGGAGTATATCGCTGCTTGTGACGCCGCAAAATAGGCAGTCTGGATGAGGATGTTCTTAACTGAACTTCAGGAGGTTCCAACCATTGTTGATCAAAAATTGTTGTATTGCGACAACAATGGCGCTATAGCGTTAGTGAAGGAACCCAGGTCCCATCAGAGTTCCAGATATATCTTAAGGCAGTACCACCTGATCAGGGAGATCGTTGATCACCGAGAGATCGAGGTGAGGAGAGTAGATATAGAGAACAACACTGCAGATCCACTCATCAAAGCCATCCCTCAGACACAGTTCGAGAGGCTATTCGAGATGATAGGTCTGCGATATGCCAATATATGGCCTTAGTTCAAGTGGGAGCTTGTTAGTGATATATGTCTTAGAAGCCATTATTGTATCATACTGGTTTGTATATTACTTAATGGAAGCTTGGGATATACATGGATATAGTAACAGTCTTACTCAAAATGGTAATATGATACCCGTTTTGTTTCTACCTCATTATGTGCATGTGTTTCTTTTAGCATATCGCTTATACATATTGGTAGAACCCTTAGGATCTTTACTTGATCACCAGCGTTGTGATGGAAGTCACACTAATAGGGGCTGGGTAGTCTATAAGCACATCCTATACAGGTCCCTAGTCATAGGATTATCGAGACGGGCATCGATACTCTAAAGTAGACTAGTGTATACGCTTCTCATCCCAGCAGGGGATGTTTCCCCCAATCAGAGTAAAGCTCTGTTCAAATTTTGAAATTTGAAATGAAGCAGCGCTGAGAGTCAAAGACTCTGAGGCAGCGCTCACGTGCAAAGCACGAGAGCGCTAGCGCCAACGCTGAGAGTCAAAGACTCTGAGGCAACGCTCACGTGCAAAGCATGAGAGCGCTCGTGCCAAGTGCGCCAGCGCTAAGAGTCAAAGACTCTGAAACAGCGCTTACGTGCAAGGCACGAGATCGCCAAGCGCTAGAACTAAATGTTCTCCACCGTTGGATCAAAGATCCAACGAAGATGATAAATCATCAAATTACCAAAATAAAATTCTGTTAAGGAAATACTCCTCAGAATCTTTCCGAACAAGAAAGATTGTGCTTTGTAAATCAGAGCACCGTTGGATCAAAGATCCAATGATGATTAAAAATCACCAAGATACAGAGTAATCTCTGAATGGGAAAATAATTTCCCAATCTTGTTAATAACAAGAAAGATGTCTTCTATAAAACAGAAGCCCTAGGATCAAAGATCCAATGGTGGGGAAACATCCCCAAATCAATCAGAAAAAGATTGCCTTAACTGACCAGCCTGCACTATATAAAGGCCCCAAGACTTCAAGTCTTACAGAGAGGACCCCCCTAAAACTTTGAGAAATTTCAAAGAGAAGAGTAAGCTCTCGGAAGAAGAATTTCTTCAAGGTAAATAAAACAGAGAGATCAAAGCATCTCGTCAAAAAGGAAGAACTTAGTTCTTTTTCTAGATCATAGATCTATAAAGATAGAAGTCTTTCATAAAAGTAGAAGAGATTGGAGCATCTCATCATAAAAAATGGAAGGAGAAGAACTTAGTTCTCTTTAGATCACAGATCCATAAAACGAAGACAAAGTCTTTCACAAAAACATAAGAGATTGCAACATCTCCTATTAAAATAAGAACTTAGTTCTTAGATCCACGAGAAAAAGTCTCTTATAAACGAGAACTTAATTCTCAAAGCACGGAATTGATCAAGAGCGCTCTGCACTCATTGGCCAGCGCTCAGCGCCAAGCGCGCCACGTGCTCTTCACGTGTGCGCTATTTCATAAGAAGCTTCTTAGCGCTCCAAGTCTGGCGCTCAGCGCCGAGAGCGCCACGTGCTCCTCATATGTTCGCTATTTCATAAGAAGTACCTTAGCGCTCCAACTCTGGCGCTCAGCGCCAAGCGCGCCACGTGCTCCTCACGTGTGCGCTATTTCATAAGAAGCACCTTAACGCTCCAAGTCTGGCGCTCAGTGCCAAGCGCACCATGTGCTCCTCACGTGTGTGCTATTTCATAAGAAGCGCCTCAGCGCTCCAAGTCTGGCGCTCAGCGCCAAGTGCTCTGTACATCAAGGCTATATGTATAAAGCGCTTTGCGCTACAAAGAGTGTTCAACACTCAATAAAAGACAAAAGAAAAGGGGTGTCAGAACCCAAATTAATGCTCAGCATTATTGAACAAAAGAGGCTAAGCCCAAACAAATGTTTAACGCCCAAACAAATATTTAACAGTTTAATCAGAATTGAATGGGCTGAGCCCAAGTTGGCCACAAGTCCCTAGCTCAGACCAGCTGAGCCCATGTGCTCACGATTGGTCTTGGTCCCAAGTCTGAATACAGATCTCCAAACCAACCTTGGTTCAAGGGTACATCTCTTCATTCCTCTGATATGTGTCGTTGTAATTCTTCAACGTCTTCAGAGAGGTGACGGGTCCCGACAACCAAACACTCCATGGACTATGATGTCCTTAAACTCATGGACTATGATGTCCTTAAACTTTAAGGACTATGAGGTCCTTAAACTCATAAACTATGATGTCTTTAAACTCTACAGACTATGATGCCTCTAAACCCATAAACTATGATGTCTTTAAACCCAATGGACCGCAACGTCCCTAAACTAAGACGATAGAGCCCAAATGCTCTTTCGTTGGATCTAAATGATCCCAAAACCCTGTTGAGTAGATCTTAGTCTAAAATTAGACCAACGTATCCTCAACAAACACTTAAGTTGATCTTAATCTCAAATGAAGTTAACGATCCTTAAACCAACCCAAACCCAAATCTAAGAAAATACGGATTTAGACTAATCTACGCCCTACGGGCGACAACATAAATTAGTCTCCATATACAATCCATAGGCAACCAAAAATAAAACAAACACATACAACACGAAGTGACCTTCTGGAGCAAGAGAAAATGGTTACCGCGATGCGGTAACGTAATTAACTGCAGGGGCTTGAGTCTGCGGGGAAGAGCATCCCCACAATAAAAAAAACCCCTCACAATGAGGGGGAATCTGACGAAGTCTGCTACAACGGCCGCATCTGTCTAAACCTTCGATACACGGTACCATAAATCAACTTGGCATCTTCGGAGAGGTGGACGGATAAAACCCAATAGCATCTGCCCCTAAAATTCAGGCCGGACGTCCCAACGTCCCAGTCACGTCTTTCGGCGGTGAACAGATTCTGACACGAAGTGACCTTCTGGAGCAGGAGAAAGTGGTTACCGCGATGTGGTAACGTAATCAACTGCAGGGGCTTGCGCCTGCAGGGAAGAGCGTCCCCACAATCAAAAACCCCTTATAATGAGGGAGAATCTGACGAAGTCTGCTACAACGACCGCATTTGTCTAAACCTTCGATACACGGTGCCATAAATCAACTTGGCATCTTCGGAGAGGTGGACGGATAGATCCAAATAGCATCTACCCCTAAAATTCAGGCTGGACGTCCCAACGTCCCGGTCGCGTCTTTCGGCAGTGAACATGGGAGATGGTCTGTCCCACAGCCATTAGTACGTCGTACTAGAGATAGTATGCATGTGCTCATTGGGTTATGAGTACACTGGACAGGACTTGTAGGGAACTACTGGTGGGTATTATACCTATCGTCGGGTGGCAGTTGCCAGGTGACATGAGTACAGCTTAGTCCGTCGACTTGACACTGCTACTTCGTCTCGAGTGTGTTCCCACTGTTCTTAGATTACTACCCTACCATGGCTCAAAGAAGTTGTGGAAACATGTAGTAGTTGGGTGCAGTCCCGAAGCACTTGGAGGCAGTAGTGGTTAGATTGGATTCTTCTCTCCCGGTAATTGGGGTTGATATCGCGCTGTGTTCGGAAAGCCATTACACAAAGTCTTTGGCTAAGGCAAGCGAGATTTACTGGTAGGTACTCCAGTAGTTTCTCAGGGTGTTTTGGGCTACACTCCGACACGACTTATTGCGCTATTAGGGGTCTGACGATTACCGCCCCTAGGCCCGATATGCAATACTCTTAGAAGAATAGACCGGAATATACGGAGATTGTCACAGATAGGCTCAGTAGGAGTTCAGATGAGTTTGCTCATCAGCCTTCTTATCGACAGATACCTGGGTAGCCATTATGTGCAGCTAGTGCCGCTGACGTGCTTGTGGTTAATCCCACTGCCAACATAGTGTCGAGTATTTATAGTCCCACACAGAGGGTTTCCCTACATCAGGCAAAAGATGTAGAGGCCGTATGGTTTTACGGTAGGGCATCGATCGCATACGTATACTTGTGCACGAATGATATTCGGGCGGATAATACTAGTGGGTTTTGGTTTGCCGGATCCTAGTATTATATTGATAGATTATTTTTGTCTATTTGTATTCGTATTTTTCGGAATACGGATACGGGTAGGTATATACAGATGAGGGGCATTCTTGTAATTTACTCAATATTGCTTCTAGAAGAAGACACTTCATTAGGGTTTTATTCTTTTGATTAAAAGATTAATGAGGTGGAGAAAATGAGGTGGAGGTTTACATTGAATGAGGCATGGCTACTTGGTGACTCATGTAGTGACTTATGGCATGACTCGCTCTTTAAATATTTTTTGAAGCATGCTTGATATTTTGTGAGATGTTTTATCTCATCAATTATTGTATGCTTTATTATTTATCACAAATAGAAAGCCATCTCATTCTAATGTTTATTCTACACTCTCTTTTCCTCAAGCTCCCTCTTCTTCCTCTAACCCTAAATCTCTCATGTGTTGAGAATCCTAGGGTACTTAGAAACATTAATCCATCTACACTCTCTACATCATCTAGGACATCTAGTTTAGCGAACTAGATGCCGTAGTTACCTCGGATTTGATGTTGGCGCTCGGACTATAGACTCTCGGGTGAATCGTCTTTAATTCGAGGAGGTTGATGAGGTTGCCCGATCCGTTATGATCTTTGGAGCTTATGACGAGGAGGAGTACAACGACAAGAGGACCCGAAGGACATGGTAACATAAGGTATAACTTCCTATCCGAGTAGTTATCATTATACGGTTTTGCTAGCTAGGGTTTATGGTTGATCCTGGGTTCAAGTTGGTGTTGCGAAGCCCGTAAAAATATTTTTGGCGTATTCCGCCTCCCCGCGGACCCGCAGGGTGCGCGACATCGACTTACACACTGGAATATTGCCAGGAGGGAATCATCATTTGCCGTGAGAGGACTTGGAATTTTATACCTATTTAGGCATCAACATCGCTACCACTGGAATATTGCCAGGAGCGAATCATCTTTTTCCTTTGTCGATTTGAACAAGGATGGCTTAGTAAACAGGGTTAGGATCCTGTCGACTAAGGCTTTTTGACTTTATGAGCCGTAAGGGTCTCATAAAGGTATTTCTCCCTAGGAGTCGGGAGGATCTCGTAGGTGTATTTTCTCCTTAGGAGTCGGGAGTCTTACAAGAGTGTTTTCTCCTGTAAGTCGTAAGGATCTTACGAGAGTGTTTTCTCCATGTAAGTCGAGAGGAATTACAAGTGTCGTTCACCACATGGGGACATTTCTTGCCATTGGTGGAACTTGGTAAGGGAATATTTATTTGCTCTCGTGGATTGTATGAAAAGGTCAATATGGACCGCCTGTAGGGCAACTTGGGGGATATGATGATGTAAGAACGGGTTTAGATCCCTGTATCTTAAGGTGTCTGAATCCTATGAGCCGTGTGGGTCTCATAGGGGGGAATTGTCTTTACGAGCCGTGAGGATCTCGTAAGTGTATTTTTTTAACGAGATTGCGCCCTTCCGGGTTTTCACAAGCTCACCGGTAGTTCTGCTATTTTTACTTACGGCGCCCTTTCCGGTTTTCATCCGTGACCATTTAGTTTGTGGACATACCTTTTCCTTTTTTTAATGATGGAACACCCGAGAGTAGTTTCACCGCAGGTGCCCATCAATTTGTCGGTGGGACTTGGGGGTGGCTTCATTGCTGGAATAGCTGTGTAGCCAGTGGGTCTTGAGTTGCAATCTTTGCCACCAAGACTTTAATTGCAATATAGATCTCATGAGAGAATATCGCCGTATTTGGAGCGATGCGCTAGTTTAGGGACGTTCTGATCCATTATCGCCATGTTTGAGGCGGCATTGTAGTTTAGGGACTTTTCGGTCCAGTATCACCATGTTTGAGGCGGATAGTTAGTTTAAGGACATCTCGGTTTGATATCACCATGTTTGAGGCGGAGTTCTAGTTTAGGGACATCTCGGTCCGGTATTACCATGTTTGAGGCAAGGTTCTAGTTTAGGGACATCTCGGTCCGATGTCGCCATATTTGAGGCGAGGTTCTAGTTTAGGGACATCTCGGTCCGTTGTTAGTTTAAGGACATCTCGGTTCGATGTCGCCATGTTTGAGGCAAGGTTCTAGTTTAGGGATATCTCGGTTCGTTGTTCGTTTAGGGACATCTCGTTCCGATGTTGCCATGTTTGAGGCGAGGTTCTAGTTTAGGGACATCTCGGTCCGTTGTTAGTTTAGGGACATCTCGGTTCGTTGTCGCCATGTTTGAGACGAATTTTTAGTTTAGGGACATCTCGATTCTTCATCGCTATGTTTGAGGCGACGGAGCTTCTTTGCATACTGCTCTCAGAGTTTTGAGTCAGGAAGACAGCAAGCGGACACGAGCGTCGTCATCTATCATTGACCTAGGTCGTAACCCCTCAAGCATAGTAATTTTTGAGGAATCGTCCGTTTATTGGCCGGAAGGGTTATTCGCCATGCATATCCATGAGAAGGTGGGCTCCACCTTGGTAGACTTTGTTTATGATGTACGGGCCTTTATAGTTCGGCTCGAATTTCCCTCGTTTTGCACGATTGGGGATCATAGGTCTTTTGATGACTAGCATGAGCTCGCCTTGGCGGAATGTTCTCGGCCTGGTCAGTTTTTCGTATGACCTCATCATCCTTGCCTTATAAGCCTCCAGATTTTGATGTTCTATAAGGAGAGTTTCGTTGAGGGCATCGAGCTCCTCAAGCCGAAGATGAGCGTTTTCTTCATCTGTCAGCTCGTATCGAACCGCTACTCATAGAGAAGGGAGTTCTATTTTTAGGGGAAGCATTGCTTCCGTGCCGAATACTAACGTGTATGGTGTTGTATTCATGGCCATTTTGAACGTTGTTCGGTACGCCCAGAGAGCTTCATGCAGCCTTTCATGCCAGTTTTTTTCATTTCTGGACACTGTTTTCTTTATAATCTTTGTCAAGGTCTTGTTGAAAGCTTCAGCTAGACTGTTGGCACGAGGATTATAGACTGAAAAGTATCTCCAATCTATCTTATGCTGTTGTGTGAAGCGGCTGATTTTATGGCTTCTATAAGTTGGCCGAACAAATAGATCACATGTGTCCTGAAGAAATGGAGGATATTCTCCATTTCACCTCCCTTAGTGGTACTGCTTCTGCCTACTTAGAAAAGTATTCGGTTGTTGCCAGTATGAACTGATGTCCTTTGGATAATGCTGGTTCAATGGGGTCAATTATATCGGTTCCCCTCATTTCGAATGGCCAGCTAGCCATTATTGGGTGTAGCGGATTTAGATGTTGGTGGATGAAGTCCCCATGAATTTGGCACGAGTGACACTGCTTTACATATTCGAGGCAGTCCTGAATCATTGTGGGCCAATAGTAACCCATTCTTTTGATCTTCAGCTTCATCTTTGGCCCAGCTTGAAGAGAGCCACAGAGTCCGTCGTGAGTTTCTTGGATGACTCTCTTCGCTTCTTCTGGTCCCAGGCATCTTAGCAACAGATAGTCAAACGATCTCTTATATAGAGTGTCATTGACGAAGGCGAAAGACAGAGCTCGTTTCATGAGCTGATGTTTAGACGATGCATTTTTGGGCATTCATTGGGATTTGAAGTAGTCAATGAAGACTTCCCTCCAATCATTGACCTTTTCTTTGTCCTTTATTTGAAGGGTTACTTGTTTGGTCATTCCTTTTCCTTCGGATAGCACTGTCTTCCGAAGATATTTCTGTTGTCGCGAGAACCCTGCAGCTTTGCACAATGATCCTTATGTCGTCGAGGTCTTCGTCGGCCAATTCCTTAGCCAATCTGGCCAATGCATCCGCCTTGCTATTTTCTGTACGTAGTATACTCTCCAGGATGTAGGAGGGGATTTGTGTCCGCAGTTGCTGCACTCTTTCACCGTACTTTATCTGCTCTGCCTTGCACGTCTGATAGTCACCATTTACTTGGCTAACGATCAGCTGGGAGTCTCTATATATGAGGAGGTCTTTGATTCCCATGTCGAAAGCGATCTCGAGACCTGCTATCAAAGCTTCATATTCAGCTTTGTTATTAGTCCTTGGCTCCATTAAGGAGAGGGCGTAACACAATATCCCTCCTTACGGAGTCACGAAGATAAGGCCCACCCCGGCTTTGATTATGGGGTTGTTTTGCTTTCGCCTCTTCATGGAAGACGCTCCATCGAAGTAGAGTTCCTATTGGGAGTCATTTTGTTCCTTCTCTTCTTCGATTGTGTTGAACACATGTTCATCCGGAAACTCGAAATTTAAGGGGGAGTCGGCTGGTATTGGATGCTCGGCAAGAAAGTCGGCAATGGCCTGGCCTTTCACTGCTTTGAGGGGTCGATACGTTATCGAGAACTCCATCAGGTGGAGGGCCCATTTGGCAAGCCTTCCTGTTAGTATGGCCCTTGATATAAGATATTTGAGAGGATCCACCTTTGATATAAGATGGACCTCATGTGCCAAGGCATAATGTCTGAGCTTAGTTATCACGAAGATCAGTGCCAGGAAATGCTTTTCGATGGGGGAGTAGTTGTTTTCTGCTCCTAGGAGAATTCGACTCAAATAGTAAAAAGCTCTCTCCTTTCCCTGATCGTTCTCTTATGCCCATAACGTGCCTAGAGAACCTTCGAGGGCCGTTGTATATAGGATAAGTGGTTTTCCCTTAACTGGAGCGGTCAACACCGGTGGATTTTGCAGGTATTGCTTAATTTCTTCTTGTGCATTTTGGAACTTTTGATCCCAGATGAACGTGGTTCCCTTCTTAATTAAATAATTGTAGGGACGACATTTTCCGGAGAGGTTGGCTATGAACCGTTGGATATATGTGAGCTTTTCTTGAAGAGATCGCAATTGTTTGAGAGTTCTTGGCATGGGAATTTCCATAATCGCCTTGATCTTTGAGGTATCAATTTCGATACCCCGGTGCCGTATGATGAATTCTAGGAATTCGCATGAGGAGGCTCTAAATGCGCATTTTAGAGGATTCATCTTAATATAATACTTCCAAAAATGTCGGAACAATATTTTTAGGTGTTCCTAATGTTCCTCATAGATCTGCTTTTAACCACAAGGTCGTCGATGTAGCATTTGGCGATCTCATGAATGAGGTCATCGAAGATCTTTGTCATGGCCCTTTGGTAGGTAGCGCCAGCATTCTTCAGACCGAAGGGCATTACCTTATAGCAGAATATGCCCAGCGGAGTCCAGAAGGCGGTATGCTTTTGATCTTCAGGATGAATTTGTAAGTGCACGGCGGCGCCCCGACCGTCAATCCGACGCCGGAATGCGGAAACGAAACTTTTTACGAACTTGTAAACTGGCACCACCGCGCACAAAAATCCTGAATCAGGCCATTAATCTAGTCCTAGCTAACTATAGAAGGGGGTAGAGAGATATATCGAGCGATCCGTGTCCTTCGGTCTTCTCGTCGCCGTCCCGATCTCCCGCGGAATGTCCGGTCTCCATCTCCTCGCCGGAAGGGCACCACGTCGCCGGCTTCTTTTATGGGCTCCCACCTCTTGACCGAGGCAACTCGGGCACGAAGTTGGCGAGCCGACGTGCCCAAGATTTGCTGTAAAATAAGTGTGGAACTCTATGTCTCATGGGGCTTGAGGAAGTTGCTTTTTGGTGGAGGAAATGAGATGTGGAATTTTTGTGGTGAACTTGGGGATTTTTAGCAAGCATGAAGAGAAAAATCCCCACTACAAAAATTGGGACAGCCCCTAGAGGAAGTGGCCGGCCATGGCTCAAGGAGAAAGTGAGAGGAGAGTGAGAGAGAGAGCAACAATAATGCAAGAGGGAATGATATGTGATCATGAGAAGAAATCATCACAAGAAAAGTCTAACACTCAACTAACCAATCATATCTCCATAAGTCAAGCCATCATGAACCAAGGGAGTCAACCTCAATCATGAAGCAACAATATGCAAAGACAACCCTCCAAAATGCTTATTTGCATAATTGCAAATAAGCCCTCCTCCACCAATCTTCAGCCAATGAAAGATACAAAGAAAATTGGCCAAAACGGAAAACAAACTGGCAACTCCAAAAAACCGATCCCGTAATAAATTACAGGAAAACCCCGCTACTGTATATACATACCCGCATGTGCATTCCGACCGAATACAAATGCACAGAGACAAATCACACTGTACAATACTAGGATCCGGCTTAAACCAAAGCCCGCTAGTATAACCCGTCCGATCATGATCCGTGCAATACCGCACGTACATAATCGAACCCTGCCATATCTCCATACGGCCTCTACAGCGTTTCGCCCGAAACTTGAGAAACTGGTCTGTGGGGGACTCTAAAGACACGTTAATACTTTGGTTGTGGATTTAACCACTAGCACGTCAGAGGTATTAGCCTATACATAACGGGCTACCAGGTATTGACTAAAAGGGACGTCGATGAGCGAACTCATCCTGACACCCTACTGAGCCTGTCAGTGACAATATCCGTACAGTCCGGTCCGTTCGTCTATAAGTATCGCATGGCGGGCCTAAGGGGTTGGTAAAAGTCAGACCCTCAAAAGCGGTACAAGTCGTGTCGGAGTGTAGCCCAGAACACCCTGAGATACTACTGGAATACCTACCAGTAAATCTCCTGCCTCGGCCGAGGGCTTTGTGTAATGGCTCTCCTAGACACAGCGCGACCTCACCCCCAATACCGGGAGAGACGAACCCCTGCAGATCCGCTCACTGCCTCCATGTGGCTCGGGACTGTACCTAACTAAAACCTGTTTGCACGTCTCCTTTGAGCGTGGTAGGGTAGTAATCAAAGTACAGTGGGAACTCACACGAGACAAATGACGATCTCAGGTCGATGAACTAACCTGTACACATGTCACCAGGGAACTGCTATCTGACGTCAGATATAAGACCAACTAGCATGTTCCCGGCGAGTCCTGTCCGGTGTACTCATAACCCAATGAGCACCTGTATACATCTTAGGTGAACCAACTGACACCAGTGGCTTGTGAGACCGGCCACCGCCCCTCGTCGGGGTCTCGACCGTATACACTAGTCTACTCTGGAGTATCGATGCCCTGTCTCGAAACTCCCTCGACTAGGGACCTTTTAAGGATGTGCTTATAGACCCCAGCTCCCACGTATATGATCGCCCTCATACTGCTGGTAGTCAAGCAAGAATCCTAGGGGCTCTATCAACGTGCAATAGTGATCAGTAAAGTCACCTAAAGCAGTACACGATGATAAAGGCAAACCAGATAGCATACTATCATCTTGAGTAAGACTGTCCTACCGGGATAGGTCCTCCCTCAATCATTGCAATCACGTGCCTGTGATCCAATAATTGACTCTGAGGGTACTATCTCCAACAGAATTTTTATTTGATTGTATCTCGAAGACCCATCCATGAAGGAGAAGACCTCATGGGTAGACGTATTATCGATCATCAGCTCGGTAACAGGTACTGGGAAGTCATCCTTCGGGCAAGCTTTATTGAGGTTCCTAAAGTCCACGTAGATGCGCACTGTCCCATTTTTCTTCATCACCGGGACGATATTAGCGATCCAGTCAGGGTATTGAACTTCTTGGATGAAGCCGGAGTTAATTAGTTTCTTGACCTCAGCGTTGATACCCATCTCAAGTTCGAGCCGCATTCTTCTTGGTGCCTGTTTGACTACTTTATGTCCGGCGATAAGGCCAGTTTATATACTGCTATCTTTGGATTTAGACCCGGCATCTCGGAATAGTTCTATGCGAAGTATTCTTTATATTGCATGAGCACATCCTTTAACATGGCTACCTGTTTTTCATATAGTAGCTCATTGACGAACGTTGGCCTCGGATCGTCTTTCGAGAGCGATTTTGAGGACGAAATACCCATCAGCTCTCACTTCAAAGACGCCGCCTCCGAAAAAGAAAAGGAGGAGAAGAACTTCAAGAATATTCAGCTCCGTAACCGCACACTGCCTGAGCGGAACTTCTGACCTACAAACAAAGGTTCGAATAAAAAAGACAAAGGGAAAGGGAAAATCCATGAGGAAATTGCCCTCGATGACGGAGTGGTAAAAGAGCTCACCACAGAAGACCCGCCTACAAAAAACAAGGTGGATTACAACGTCCTAACACATCTGAGGAAAATACCCTCGCAATTAAGCATATTGGATGCTCTCCTCCTATCCAAAGAGGCACGAGATTCTCTGATCAAGGCATTACAAGAGCCCAATTAGTTCTAAGCTTTCTTCGCAGAAGAGAAGATGAAGGATTAACTGGTAGAGGTCCAAACGGCCGACTTTACATTCAGTGACGAAGATCTCCTCCTCGGTACGTGCGAACATAATCGCCCGTTATACCTCACCGGGTACTGCCACGATATTAAGATAGGGAAAATCCTTGTCGACAACGGATCCTCCATCAACCTTCTCAACATAAAAGTACTGAAGGAAATTTGCATGAACGTTCAGTATCTTACCCGAGATAAAATTACCATCTCCGGGTTCGACTCACAGTCATCACGGATGCTTGGTTCCATAATACCGACACTACGATTCAGGCTATTCATCACTGACATCAAATTTTATGTCATGGACACCAAGACTTGCTATAACGCTTTGCTCGGAAGGCCTTAGTTACACAAGTGCAACGTTATCCCTTCTACACAATATCAGTGTATGAAGTTTTCAAGGATGGCTCGGAGTACACCGTCACGGGAGAGCTGAACCCGTTCTCAAGAAACAAAGTCCGAAAATACGAAGATGCAAAATACTTCTTACCAGACTTCAAAGATACGGAAAGGTGCTATAAGCCGGAAGATAAATAGAAGTCCATAGCCTTTATCCCGATCTTTGGGAGTGATACCGAGAAAGATGAAGAAATAGTCTACTCGGGGCAACCCCAGAAAGAAAACAATAAGCCCGGACCTATTTTGGTCTTTGGCAGCGACTCTGAAGATGAGGCCAACTCAGTGTTCTCCATTTGTCCATCAATGCAAACCTTTGTCGGAACAGATCGGATCCTACAAATTACAATGGCTTCGCCTCGGCATTACAAGGAACTTGATGTGCTCGATACATACAGCGTACAAGAGCTACAAACTTTCTACGTATCTCTTAAGCGGAGAGATGAAAAGGCGATCCTCTTCCACCAATTTATGGAGACCAATATAAAAACAGAAGCCTGGCATGGTGCCGGTTCTTCACTCGACAGGCTTCAACCAATCCGTCTGCCAAGATATTATGCAGAGGGATTGAAAAGGCTATTAAGATGCCAAAGTGTACCCCACGAACAAACTGTTCAACAAGCCTAATTCTACAAAAAGATTTGGGATATTCCCGGAACTCAGTAAACAATGCCCAACCGGAATATGGAGACAACCGAGCTTGGATACGTTCAGTCCAAGAAACAGGAGTAGATCTACAGTTGCTGCGTCGTGAACAGCTCCAGTGAAGCAGAAAACGCTCTTCCAAATAACCATGACGTCAAATCGGAGCGAGATCCCGCTCTAAAAACGTTAAGTCCGTCACTGGAAGAACAAATTGACAGGTTAATAAAAAAACTTGTCAAATGAGCCAGACAATCACAGCCATGAAATGGCCATTTATGAAAAGGCCAGGACGCAGCGTTGTTCACCGTCGAAAGACGGACTGGGACGTTGGGACGTCTGGCCTGAATCTTAGGTGCAGATGCTATTTAGATTTATCCGTCTACCTCTCCGAAGATACCAAGTTGATTTATGGCACCGTATATCAGAGATTTGGACAGATGCAGCTGTTGTAGCAGACTTTATCAGATTCCCCCTCGTTTGTGAGGTTTTTTTTTATTGTGGGGACGCTCTTCCCTGTAGGCGCAAGCCCTGCAGTTAATTACGTTACCGCATCGCGATAACTACTTTCTCCTGCTACAGAAGTTCACTTCGTGTCGTGTGTGTTTTTGTTTGTTTAGGTTGCCCGTGGATTGTATACGGAGACTAGTTTCTGTCGTCGCCCGTAGGGCGTGGATTAGTCCAAATCCGTATATTTTTAGATTTGGGTTTGGGTTGATTTAAGGATCGTTAATTTGGTTTGAGATTAAGATCAGCTTAAACATATGAGCGTTCGAGCTCGATTATTTTAGTTTAAGGACATCGCGGTCTATTATCGTCATGTTTGAGGCGAGGTGTTAGTTTAAGGACGTTTCGGTCCTTTGTCACCATATTTGGGGGCGAGTATTAGTTTAAGGACATTTCGGTACAACATTCCTGTTTTGGGGACGAATGTTAGTTTAAAGACATTTCGGTCCATTATCACCGTATTTGGGGCGAATATTAGTTTAAGGACATTTGGTCCATTATCGCCGTATTTGAGGCGAATATTAGTTTAAGGACATTTTGGTCCGTTATTCATCTTGCGCGCACGTGTATTTGTTATGTGACAAAGTGAACAATGGAGATATGGAATGTCTGATTGAGATATCATGATTGATTTCATAATCAATCCAAAATGATTAGATCCCTCGTGCAAAACACGTGGCTGTTTTCTTTTGGGACGGCTTCCTAATTGACAAAGATGTTTTTCTTTGCTTTTTAGGCGCCCATGTGAGAATCACGTGAGGCAGCTTTGCCTTTCTTTTGCTTGTTTCCCTTTTTTAAGCACTCACGTGGGGAAACACGTGAGGCAGTTTTGGTTGTTCTTTTGTTCGTTTGAAGCACTCATGTGGGAAACACGTGAGGCATCATAATAGTGCTAAGCACTAACGAGTCACTAAACTATTCTTGTGTTTTCTTAAAGATATCGATCTCTTGTTAATGACATTTTTAGTCATTGATGATCATCAAGATTTCAGTTTTGAGGATCTTGGATCATCATCATTTTTTTGAAGATGTAAGTTCTTTATATAGTGTTAAACCCTAATTTTTTGTAGGAATTAAATTCCCATATGCTCCTGTTAATCTTTTTCTTTTATGACCTGGTTCTTTTCTCTTAAGTTTTGAATTTGCAGAACAAAATCTCCTCGATGAGAATTAAATTCTCAATTTATGGGGAGATTTGCTTCTGCAAATCGCAATTAGAGGAAGAACTAAGTTCTTATATGAAGGGTTAAACCCTTAGAGAGGCAAATGGGACGATCTCTGTGATTCTTTACCTAGGGTTTCCATGAGGCAAGTTTCCTTTGAGAATTAAATTCTCTTTCTTTTTTAAGAGCCCACTGTATATATATATATTTTTTTGCAGATTCTTGTGGGGAGTTCTATGTCTCTCTTCTCTCTGTTTCTTTCTATCTCTTCTTTTTTTGTTCTTCTCCCCTATTTATAGGATAAGAGAAAAGATCAACTTATTAGGAAAATCTCTGATTGAGAGATCATGATTGATTTCATAATCAATCCAAAATGATCTTTCGGATCACTTGGTGAATTTTATTCACCATTGGATTTTTAATCCAAAGGCTCTCTGTTTAACAGAGAAGTTTTCTTATTTATTTATGAGGGAACAAATGATCGGTGGGTGATTTTATAATCACCGTTGGATCTTTGATCCAAGGGTCCTCTGTTTAACAGAGAAGATTTTTCTAATTTGAGAAAGATCAAGGAAATATTTCCCACATAGAATTTAATTCTATCAGGTGGTTTGATTGGTGATATTTTATCACAATTGGATTTTAAATCCAAAATTCTCTGTTAGAGAAGAATCTTTCCGCATCAGAAAGATCAGGAAAAATATTTCCCAAATAGAATTTCATTCTATCTCGCCAAAGAGTGCAGCAGAAGAACTCATGTGTTTAACACGTGACCCCTAGCATGGGTTTCAGCATGCTTTATTTTCAACGCTCCTATGCGTATAATCTCTCACGTGTTTAACACGTGAGGCCTGTTTGGTTTGCCAATTATTTGATTGCAACGCCTATGTACTTTGTATATAGGCGCTCACGTGTTTAACATGTGTGGCTCTTTTTGTAGGGTTCCTAGGCACCCCAAGGAGGTCTCACAAGGTATCAACCATGCCAATTTCAAAAATTCTAGGTGCCGAGAAACCCGACTACGGATCGTTGGCTAGATGTCTAGGCGAAAAACAAACTAGTTAACACTTAACTAAGAGAATACGGAAATACAACCTTTGTAGATCCGGTGCTCCACCTCCATAGCTCCACAACGAAGTCCCCTCGCTGTCCTAGTCAATTTCCGGGCTCTAGCGTCGGCTTCGTTGGAGAAATGGCGAGCTAGGTCGTCGATGTCCATGCCGAAGATGATCTACGTCGAGGCATCGCTAGATCAAGCTCCACCTTCACCAAGCCATGAAAACTTGTGAAGGAAACACACTCTACTACTTGGCAAGAGGTAGAGGATGAAGAAATAGGAAGTGGGTAGACTTTAGAATTGGATTTCTCACTCATTTCATCAATCCACCATTGATGAAGCAAGCTTTTCTTCCTTGAAGAAGATGAAGAAGAAGAAGCTAGTATTATGATAAGATAATTAAAAAAGAAAAGAAAATGAATTCTTATCATAATATTAACCATGGTAAAGTGTAGAGAATTAACTTAGGTTAAATGAATGGTTAGGGTTTAGGAGATGAAGACAAAAGAGTCACTTTGGTCAAACCTTCATGAAGCTTCAACAAGCTTCATGTTGAAAGCAACCCTTTTGGTTTTCTTTCCTCATTTCTTTTAATCCAAATTAAAAGATAAATGAAAGAATAAATATGTAAAAACCCTAACCATTTACTTAACTAAGATTTAACTCTTTACACAATCATGTATCATCAAACATGATACAATCAAGTGCACAAAAAATATATCACATATACAATGTGCACAAGCGAGTGAGAAAATCCATTTAAAGTGAACCAATACTAGTTAATGCAAAGCAATATATCAAATATATAATTATGCATTAAATCATTAAATCAACACTTGATTTAACGATCCGGTCATATCGCATATAACCGACTAATATACAATGTATCGGTTTATCGAATCAATCCTTGATTCGATAACTAGGTTATATCGCATACAACCATTCGACACATTGTTCGCGAGAATGAAATACGGTATCACATACACGTATTATTCTCGGTCCCGCACATATCTCATATGCGCTCCTATTTCGTTTCGCTTGAGCCAGGAAACCTCTGTGTAGGACTCTAAAGACTCGTCAATACGCCGGCAGCAGGTGATGATCATATCAAACACCCACAAGCCGCAAGCGGTCTGCTAAACGTAACGGCCACCCGGGTATTGAGCGATCAGAAGATCGACGAGCAAGCCCGCTCACACTCCAGTGAATCCAACCAGTAACACTACCGTACAGTCCGGTCTGATCGTCTGATATGTCGCATATCTCGCCTAGGGGTGGTAAACGTCAGACCCCAATAGCTCGATAAGTCGTGTCGATATGAGGTCTATAATAATTCGAGAAACTACTGGTAACACTTACCAGTAAATCTCAGCAACCCTGGCCAGGGATTTCCTGTTATAGCCAATCGAACACAGCGCAACATCAACTCCCTATACCGGGAGAGACGAATCCCCTCCTATCGCTCATTGCCTCCATGTGACTCGGGACTGTACCCAAAAACCACCGTTTTGCACGCCCTCTTGGACGTGGTAAGATGGAAATCAAAGCACAGTGGGAACCACACAAGACTCTATGACGATCTTGGGTCAACAGACTACTCTGTACCAGTGTCACCAGAGAACTGCCATCTGACGTGAGGTATAATACCATCTGGGAGTTCTCGGCGAGTCCGTCCAGTGTACCCAGTCTCCACCGAGCACCCGTATATCCTCTCTGATGTCAGACACCAATGAATATGGGATCATCCATCGCCCATCTGTATGGGTCGAGAAGGTATACGCTAGTCTACTCTGGTATATCGATGCCCCGTCTCGATACACCCACGACTAGGGACTTTGAAGGATGTACTTATGGACTACCATGTCCCCACTAGTATGATCCGCATCATAGTCCAGGTAGTCAAGTACAGATCCTAAGGGCTTTACCAACATGTAACAGGGAGACAATCAGTGTACACGTTAAGGTAAAGATTAACCAGATAGCATACTATCATGTCGAGCAAGAAAGTCCTCCCTATATATGTCCAAGCATCCACTACAATATACATCCTATGTATAGTAATGGCCTCTAGGGCATACATATAACTAACAATCTCCCACTTGCACTAGGGCCATCTGATAGCAGTGGTTGTAGTATCTCATACTCAACCATCCCATAAAAGTCTCTCTCTGGGAACAGGCCTTTGTGAGTGGATCCGCTGTGTAGTCCTCTGAGTCTACTCTCCTAACCTCGATCCCTTGGAGATCAAGCATCTCCATGATCAGGTGACACTGCCTTAGAATATGTCTGGATCACTGATGGGACCGACGTTCCTTGGCATAAGCCACAACTCCATTGTCTCACAATGGTTGGAACGTAGTTCATCTCATGAACCAATATACACCCAAACAGCCTCTTTGGTAGCATCTTAAGTAGCGATGTATTCAGCCTTTATCGTCTAGTATGTCACGGTATCTAGCTTGGAACTCTTCCAACATACCGTCCCTTTACTGAGGGTAAAGACAATGCCTGTGACTGACTTTCAGTCGTCTTTATCACCCTGGAACCCTTCCAGTGATTCTCCCCAGGATCGATTGATACCATCTCACTACAACTAGTGAGAATCCTAACATCCATCTAGATCTATCTCATAGATCCAAAACCTTGGATTTAGTAGGTATCACTTTGATCCTATATGGAGAATTATGGTGATAAGCGGAGATTGATCGAGCGTAGCATAAGAAACTCCTTTCTTATCAAGAGTATGTCATCCACGTACTCTACGAGGATCATCACCATACTTCCTACTACCCTTTTGTTTATATAAGGTTCATCTACCATTTTGATGATATCAAACTCTTTGACTACTTCATCAAAACAGATGTTCCAACTCCGCGATGCTTGCTTTATCCTATAAAGCATCTTGCACACGTTTCCGCTGCTCCTACTGTCTACGAAGCCCTCTGGCTGTGTACTTATAGACGCTCTCTTCCAAATCATCATTTAGAAAAGCAGTCAAGACACCCAACCACCAGATATCGTAGTCATGGTATGTAGCCGTGGCAAGTAGGATCTGGATGGACTTAAGCTTGGTTACTTGAAAAAGGTTTCATCATAATCCACGCCTGGTAAATGATGCAAACTTTTAACAAGTCTAGCTTTGAAAGTCTCAACTTTTCGATGTACACCAAGTAATCTTCTCAAGATATACTTGCTCCTGATGGGGATTTAACCCTTCAGATATAGCAACCAAAGTCCATACTTTGTTGGTGTATAAGGATTCCATCTCAGATCGCTAAGCATCCAGCCATTCTAACAGAGTCTTACTCCTGATGGCCAGCTCGAAGCTAGTTGGGTCATCATCTCATGATGCAATCCTCGCTCCCACTGTCATAGAGAAACCGAAGTATCTCTCAGGTGGGTGAGGAACCCTACTAGATCGGCGGAGAGGCCGAGGTTCATTGGTAATTATTGAATCCTTTGGTTCTGTCAAATCTTCAGCTACAGTTTTGTATAGCTGGAACATTTCCAGTTCTACATAACAGACCTTGCCTCGAGCTTGTCCGGATTTTGCTTTTAGACATAGGCCGGACAACCCCAAATCTTAACTAACTTAAGATATGGGCTCTTCCCTTTCCATATCACATATGAAGTGGTAGGCATTGATTTGATTTGAACCCTATTCAATAGGTATGCAACTTTTCAAGTGCATAACTCCCAAAAGGAAAAAGGTAACTCAGTATTACTCATCATAGAGCACACCTTATCATATAGGGTGAGATAGCTCCACCCCGATATACCATCGTGCTATGGTGTATACGGAGGAGTAATGCTGAGAGAGAATCTCATTCTCCTTTGGAATAATCCAGGATTTTCGTGCTCAAGTATTCTCCTCCTCGATCACATCAAAGGACATAATACTTTTGCCCGTGTTTTGGTTCTCTACTTCTAACTTATATTCTGTGAATATCTCAAAAGGTTCGGACTTGTGTTTCAACAGGAACATATGTCTGAATCTTGAGAGATTATCAGAGAATGTAACGAAGTACAAAGAACCAGTGCTGGCATATGCAGACAGGGGACCTTACATACATCAACATGTATCATCCCAAGAGTTCACTAACTCTTTCTCTGTTTCCAATAAACAGAGCTGGTGTCATTGTATCTTTGTGACATGACTGGCAAGTTTCACAAGATGTAGATTCAAACTGATTTAAATATCCATCTTAAATGTAACTTCAGCCATTCGGGTCGCATTGATATGACCTAGTCTACAATGCCTCAAGAAGGATTCGTTCATTTCTGAACTCTTCCTCTTGTGTGTGTTCTGTATACTAAACAACTGTAGTTTGATTTAGAACGTCAATGCTTTTAGATAACGTGCCTGAACCGATCAACTTTTGATATAGGAAATGTTCAAAACATTATCCAACAATACAAAATTTTATCATTTCTTTGCTAATAAAGAGATAGATACGATTTTGTATATCAGGTTTGGTATCTAATAACATTCGTTCAGAATCAATGTATTTGGAATACAGGGTGACAGTGACCAACAGACTTGGCTGCAACACTTGCCCCGTTTTCTGCCTCATGAAACTTATCACCCGTTCTCAGTTCTCTACCTTGCTGTAGCCCTATGTAACAGATTACACATCTGGGATCCTGATCTGGTATCACATACCCAGGACGTAAAGGATACTGAGAAACAGTTCTCTGTAATGAACACACCCGAAGATGATGCATCATCATGCACTCTCTTTGTTTGGGCGGCACGGGAATTCTGGTAATCCCCAATTTCCTGCTCTGTCTTATAACAATTATAAGTTGGAGCGGGACCAACGTTCCCCAGCTCAGTACAACAAGCGGGTTCGGTCAATATTCCGTATTATTATCTTGATTAAGGCGTGATATGGTCGCTACCTGGAGAGAGAGAGAAGAAAACACTCAGCGTGCGCTCTTTCAAGAATAGATTGGTTATTATTTTATCTAATCAGGATGGCTCCCACTGCTTTTTATCAAATCTTCCTTCAAACCCTAAAAGGAAAGACTAGCCGGGATTAATTACACACTACAAGTTCGCCAATCTTTCAGCCAGGCCAGTGTCGGTACTTTGAGGGAGGTCTCCCGTGCTTTCGCACGAACCTAATTAATGTAAACCTCGTTTTTCCAGAGGCGTAACCTCGTTAACACCTTTCTAGACACCTACTTGATCGGCTAATTGTAATGTGTAAAACTCTCCCAGGAGTAACTCTTACTCGCAGCGGGTATCGGGATCCAACTATCTCATAGAAGGTATGCAATCTCATTGCAAATTTCAACACTTGAAATTCCCGATAATATTTTGCCCCATGCGATCTATGACCTTGACTGAGTCAACAAACCATAGACCGCAAGTAAAGTTCAACCCGTCATTTCTCGATTGAATTAAACCCACCCGCACGACCCTTGACTGAGTCAACAAGGCCGCACGACTACCCTAATCCAATCGCATCATATGCTTTGCAGATAAGCAATAATCAGCTACCGCACACTACGCCTTGACTGAGTCAACAAACGCAGCACGAATACTAACTATTACCTATCTGAAATGACGGAGGGCTACGACAGGTTTTTTAAGAAAACCTTTTGCGTAATGAACTTTATATCGTTGTAGAATCAAATGATTTTAAAAATGGAATGCTTTTGAGGCTTTTCTAGTTTTGCTAAAGGAGTCACTCCCGGTGAAGGGATCGTCGGTCCTTTCCTCGTCGAATGAGGTGCGGGATATATCATATATATCACTGTGCAAAGCAAAAAACACTTAAAAGAAATCAAAAGACAAACTGAGTGTGTAGCATCTGCCAGTTATTGCTAAAGGAGTCACTCCCGGTGAAGGGATCTCGGTCCTTTCCTCATCGAATAAGGTGCAGGATATATCATATATACCTCTGTGCAAAGCAAGAACTGTAGCTACCTGTTTTATTTTGAAATTCGATTCTACAACATCTTAGGTTTCTTTTATTTCATTAATCACATTAATGAAGTCCCATCATTTAAGCACCTAAACATCACAGATAAATACGACATACACTTATGCCATCCGCATTCGCCTCGATGTCCCCTCGTGCACCGTTAGGTTAGGTAACTAACGACAGAGCGGGGTAGGGCTAGCGCGGGTGTAAAACATAAGTAACGCCTATATAATACATCATATATACTATATACTGTATCTATCACAGAACATCACATGATCACATCACAGATATCGCCGCAGAAGAATCATATGAAATATTGGATATACTAGGACGTCCGTGTTTTCAATACGAGCCAGTATAAAACACGGATTCTACGGTCGTGATGAATAGCCAAACCCATACCCCTAGACCCCTACGAGAGCGGCAAGCAACCCTACCAATTCTAGGGTTAGGAGACCCGGACTCGACTCCTCGAGATGGTCTCCCACTGGACCCTAGAACCCGGTTACTTGTGCTCCCCTCCTTGGGTCTATCCTAGTGCGGAAAAGTAAATAATATACAAACGGTGACAACTTCCGCAACCTGGAAGCGCCCCAATAAAAGAATATTACATACAAGTTTTTACATGAATGAAAATGAAAAACACTCATCTCACATAAAAACCCCCGGCTATTCAAACACGACGATCCAATATAACATATCCAGCAACACATAACATCACATGTCATCAACGTAAGTAAATATGCGCATCCCAATTGTCGTTGACATATAGTAACGAAACCGGCGATATCACATATTACACTTACGGTCACAGAAAAGAAAGTGTAAAACTACAACAGTTGGAATCCGCAACCACCTCAGACATCACATGCCTGACCAAATGAATTTCTTAGACATCGCATGCCTAACAATTATAAACCCCGCATTTTAGTCTCAAAATCGAAAACACTTTTCAATACCAAGTCGGGTAATTCAACAAGATTCCCGAAAAACTGATCGAATGCTCGTCGCAAACTTTAGTAGGCGGCAGCACCCCTGATACCGTCGACGAAGTGCACCAAGGCGGAACACCGCTACCGCGAGCACTCGAACGGATGCTTTCGGCGACGGGGTTCTCCTACAGTCACTTGGTCGGGGCTATGGAGTGAGGCTGTCTATTAAGTTTACCCGGAGAGTATCCGCGTACACTACGTGATTGCGACGGACTTTTGATCACATCAAAATTCCGTGGCAACCGATCAAGTGAGACTAAACTGCTATGTTTATAATATTCATTCAGTTATCTCATAACTTTTGTGAATTCCAATTGTTGTATCCCATTCCGGATAAATAGAAAATGTCAAACTTTCCGATCGAACAATCGAACACCCAAGTTTTCCCGATACAGATCAACACATGAAACAAGTCTAAAAACATTCAGTTCGTGCCTCAGTACCAACGATCCAGCCGTAGAAGGGTCAAGCCAACGCCTCACATGTGGCACGCCGTACTGCCCCAAACCCGAAGGTTCAAAGGGCAGTTCAAGACGGTCATATAATCGAGTTAAGGTTTGTTGTCTTCTAGAGGGTCCATCGCGTTACTTGCACTACTTAGAACGTCGTTAAACTACGGAAAAATCCAACACTTGGAAATTTCCCGACAGGGGAAAAATTGGGTATTTATATCCGGTCGAACTTTTTAACATATTCTAAAATTTATCCGGAAAGCCACATAGACAAAATCTGATACTCCGATCGAAACGACGAACTCTCAGTACACCCCAGAAAATTCAACTCTTGAATAAATTTTAAAAATTCCCAGAAAAACCAGCACAGGAAACCAAGAATTACTGTGTAACTTTCTCTGTATGTTAAGGCATTACGGCCGCGGAACCGCCGCACGAGCCAAGCTCGTGCCGCGGAACCGCGGCTCAATGAAGGAATTAGGGCATACGACTTCACAGTAACTCTTAGATATTCCTGCATGTTTTTATGCATATTTTTAATATAGAAAAACTCACTGTTTTCAAAAATGTACAGAGAGCATGATCCGGGTTCGGGTTTTGGTTCGATCGGACTTCAAATTGCGTCTAGACTTCGCCTAAGGCTCTAGCTTGGCTCTGATACCACTGTAGGGTTCCTAGGCACCCCAAGGAGGTCTCACAAGGCATCAACCATGCCAATTTCAAAAATTACGGTGCCGAGAAACCCTAGTGCGGATCGTTGGCTAGATGTCTAGGAGAAAAACAAACTAGTTAGCACTTAACTAAGAGAATACGGAAATACAACCTTTGTAGATCCGGTGCTCCACCTCCATAGCTCCGCAATGAAGTCCCCTCGCTGTCCTAGTCAATTTCCGGGCTCTAGCGTCGGCTTCGTCGGAGAAATGGCGAGCTAGGTCGTCGATGTCCATGCCGAAGATGATCTACGTCGAGGCATCGCTAGATCAAGCTCCACCTTCACCAAGCCATGAAAACTTGTGAAGGAAACACACTCTACTACTTGGCAAGAGGTAGATGATGAAGAAATAGGAAGTGGGTAGACTTTAGAATTGGATTTCTCACTCATTTCATCAATCCACCATTGATGAAGCAAGCTTTTCTTCCTTGAAGAAGATGAAGAAGAAGAAGCTAGTATTATGATAAGATAATTAAAAAAGAAAAGAAAATGAATTCTTATCATAATATTAACCATGGTAAAGTGTAGAGAATTAACTTAGGTTAAATGAATGGTTAGGGTTTAGGAGATGAAGACAAAAGAGTCACTTTGGTCAAACCTTCATGAAGCTTCAACAAGCTTCATGTTGAAAGCAACCCTTTTGTTTTTCTTTCCTCATTTCTTTTAATCCAAATTAAAAGATAAATGAAAGAATAAATATGTAAAAACCCTAACCATTTACTTAACTAAGATTTAACTCTTTACACAATCATGTATCATCAAACATGATACAATCAAGTGCACAAAAAATATATCACATATACAATGTGCACAAGGGTGTGAGAAAATCCATTTAAAGTGAACCAATACTAGTTAATGCAAAGCAATATATCAAATATATAATTATGCATTAAATCATTAAATCAACACTTGATTTAACGATCCGGTCATATCGCATATAACCGACTAATATACAATGTATCGGTTTATCGAATCAATCCTTAATTCGATAACTAGGTTATATCGCATACAACCATTCGACACATTGTTCGCGAGAATGAAATACGGTATCACATACACGTATTATTCTCGGTCCCGCACATATCTCATATGCGCTCCTATTTCGTTTCGCTTGAGCCAGGAAACCTCTGTGTAGGACTCTAAAGACTCGTCAATACGCCGGCAGCAGGTGATGATCATATCAAACACCCACAAGCCGCAAGCGGTCTGCTAAACGTAACGGCCACCCGGGTATTGAGCGATCAGAAGATCGACGAGCAAGTCCGCTCACACTCCAGTGAATCCAACCAGTAACACTACGGTACAGTCCGGTCTGATCGTCTGATATGTCGCATATCTCGCCTAGGGGTGGTAAACGTCAGACCCCAATAGCTCGATAAGTCGTGTCGATATGAGGTCTATAACAATTCGAGAAACTACTGGTAATACTTACCAGTAAATCTCAGCAACCCTGGCCAGGGATTTCCTGTTATAGCCAATCGAACACAGCGCAACATCAACTCCCTATACCGGGAGAGACGAATCCCCTCCTATCGCTCATTGCCTCCATGTGACTCGGGACTGTACCCAAAAACCACCGTTTTGCACGCCCTCTTGGACGTGGTAAGATGGAAATCAAAGCACAGTGGGAACCACACAAGACTCTATGACGATCTCGGGTCAACAGACTACTCTGTACCAGTGTCACCAGAGAACTGCCATCTGACGTGAGGTATAATACCATCTGGGAGTTCTCGGCGAGTCCGTCCAGTGTACCCAGTCTCCACTGAGCACCCGTATATCCTCTCTGATGTCAAACACCAATGGATATGGGATCATCCATCGCCCATCTGTATGGGTCGAGAAGGTATACGCTAGTCTACTCTGGTATATCGATGCCCCGTCTCGATACACCCACGACTAGGGACTTTGAAGGATGTACTTATGGACTACCATGTCCCCACTAGTATGATCCGCATCATAGTCCAGGTAGTCAAGTACAGATCCTAAGGGCTTTACCAACATGTAACAGGGAGACAATCAGTGTACACGTTAAGGTAAAGATTAACCAGATAGCATACTATCATGTCGAGCAAGAAAGTCCTCCCTATATATGTCCAAGCATCCACTATAATATACATCCTATGTATAGTAATGGCCTCTAGGGCATACATATAACTAACACTTTTAGCCCATTTGTTTTTAACTACAGCGCCTATATGCTTTTGCATATTTGTGCTCATGTGTTTAACACGTGAGACTTTAATAGTGGGGAATTTTTCCCCTTTTTCCTTTTTTTTATGAGGGAACAAATGCCCCCCAGCGTTGCTCTCATGTGGCTTGCACGTGAATGCAACGCTGTCCACCCTTACAACCGTTGGATTGCCTAGGGGAACGGGGAGATGAACTGCCCCCCATCACGTCTTATAAATGGGGGGTTTGGTTCTTTAAATGATCATTATTTCTTCATCTACTTCCTTAATTTTTTCTTGAGAATTTAATTCTCCTCTCATAGCTTAGCTCTCTATCCATAGATCTTTCAGAGTTAAACTCTGCAAAATCTCTCCTTTTGGGTAAGGATCTTGAACGACGTTTACCCCTTAGGGAAAAGCCCCCCATTTTTTGTTCTTTGGATTTCAAATCCATCAACAGAGCGTTGCTCTTGCCTTGAACTAATCTCTTAGAGATCTAAAAAAAAAACCCTTTTTAAGAAGACTCTGGGATCTTGAGAACTGTTAGTTCTACTCTCAGGGTTTACCCTATCACTGATCTTTGAGGATCCTTGGAATTCAATTCCATTTCTTTATTTCCTCACCACGGGGGTTTCTAGGATTTAATCCCATTAATAAAGGAATATAATTCTATATTACAGAGCTTAGCTCTGAAAGACTTGGAGACTTTTGGGAACTTTATTCCCTGGTGTTCTTGAGCATTTTAGGATTTTAATGCCCTTGACACAGATTTGAATCTGTTGTGCATTTTAACAGAACTCATTTTTCGAGGATGTTAAGAGTTGTTTAAACTTCACTGTTTATTTAATGAGAATCTTTTTGGATTCTCACAATGATTATCTTGCCCCATCATTAGTGAGCCGCCATTTGGATTTCGTGGGGCCAACTGGCTTTGTAGTTAGTGGTCCTAAGAAACAAACTTATATATTTTTTTATTAATGGCCCCCCCTCATTTTTTAGGTACGATGGCATTACTTCCCTACTTTCCTTACACACTCTCGGAGATCTCTTTTCCACAGTAGCCATTAGACGAGGAAGTTATGGAGATGATTAGGGCACATGATAAGGATACTAAGAGTCTTCTTGTATGGGGAGTTTGGTATGGTCACATTATCAGGGGTCAACGTAGTTTCACATACGACGTACCGACAGAACCCATCCATTCAATATCATTCACGGAGCGTCCGCGTGCTGCTTATGCGGTGGAGGCGGCTAATTAGACCCTCGAGGGCCGTCCCGAGCCATCAACGACAGGGATACCCAATCAACCCTTGATGGCTATCGATATTTTCGGACGCCGAATCTATCAAGGCAAAGCTCGACCTTGGGGACAAGTCTACAAGATAGGCGTCGTCCCGCGGCACCCAGTGGGCTACCTTCCTTGGGCCCGTTACATTCTCTCCTCTCAACGTTCATGGCTGCAAAAAGTTGTGCTATATCAAGCGGTATATGTGTCACTGTTCTACTATCATGCTCCCCACGTTTGGTGGGTCAAGGCCTTTTTGAATTAATGGAATCTTCCAATGCACACATTCCTATTGGGAGATCGCGAAGTTTCCATTTCGCTAGAGGAATTTCGGGAAATTTCGGAACTGCCGATTAGGGGAGAACACTATGAAGAATTATTACCCCTCGATGAGTATATATTTGCTATGGTGCCAGCGGTGCTTGAAGGCTTGACGACCGAGAATGCTGTTCGGCACAAGCACCAGAGTCTGATCAAAGCCTTGGGTATTTTTGAGAAACTATTCATGGCATCGGAAGGACAATGTGTCACTTTTAACGCTTTCATTGCTTGCTTTCTCCGTGAAGATGTCTTATCCAAGAAAGCTCCGAAATTTGCAAAGGTCAAGGATCTCTTCGGATTTGGCTTGAAGAAATAGCCGACCAAAGAAGAAGACCTTCCACAGTTTTAAATTCCGAACTCATCGGCCGTGACCTTTGATGCGATTGCTGCCCCCGAAATAGACGAAGAAACTTTCTTTGTCGGCTTCATCACTCTCTGGATTAGCTGGTTTGCCATGCCGATGCTTCACCATTTTATGAGAGCCTTCGTCTTCTATCCTGCCCATCGCATAGCTAAAGAAGCACGATTAGCTGTTGGCGTTGCAGGACTATCACACCTATATCATGGTTTAAGTACTGCCGCCAACACTTCAAACCCGGGTGCGGACACCGTGAATTTCTCCCTCCACTAATTCACGTCATGGACTGAGATGCATGAGTTAGGCGCATTTGCTGCACACCGACGCCCTACTTTTTATGAAGCATATACCTTTCCACAGGTCATGAGGCTGGTTGATGCTTCTGCTCCTGATCTGACTCAGTTAGAAGCTCTATGGGTATTGCTTAATCCATATTCGAATGAAGGCGGGATGGTTTTCAGTGACCAAGTCCTTTCTATTCCAGCGGGGCCCGTTCAACAGTTGTCCGATTTGTCAAAGAGTGGAGCTCTGGCTTTAAAGCCTAAAGAGATAATGTATTTATATTCAGTCCGGTCGGGGTACTTAGCGTTCCGCCTCAATGATACTGCTCTCTTCATATAGTACAATCCACATCGCTTCACCCAGCAGTTAGGTTACAACCAGGGCATCCCCCTCGAAGCCTTTCTAGTTGAGCCCACTCTCTCACTGGAGGTCACTCGTGATGTTATCCACCACTTCATGCGGTTGGGTACTGGTTCCGTCTTCATGATTCCCGAGCTTAACTATCTTCCGAGGCCCGTGGGACCCTTCAAGGGCTGGTACCGCCACCGGGTTGGTCCCATCATTACAGAGGAGATAAGGGTGCTCTTTGAATGTAAATCCCGTGCTTCCGCTCAAGCCGTCAATACCCCGTTGCGGCCATGGTCGGTTGTTTGCCCTCCTCTGAGGGACAGCGACTCAGTGCTTATTCTTAAGGCTGCTCGAGCGAAATCAGTCACCCGCGCTGCTGGTATGCCGATTCGCCCTAGGGATGGGTGCAGAGATTCCTGAGAAGGCACCGGCAGCGGCATCACCAAAAACAGACACCGAAAGTGAGGTTGGGCAGTGCCATGAAAAATTGTCGAATGGGAGGAAGCGCCCTTCTTCTAGTGCTGGCTCGAGCCCTAAAAGGAGGAAGAAATCAGTCGCCAGTTTAATTGATGCGTTGCTTGAGTCTGAGCCTCTTCACGATGAGCCTATATCTGTGTATGAACCAGACGATGGTCTCCTCTTTCCTGGCACATCTGCCGAGAAAGCCGCTCAGTTGGCCGAAGCCTTGAAGCGATCGTAGGATGAAAATGAAAATGTGTGCCCCAATAAGGGAGGCTTTCCCCTTGTTGTATTCTATGATGTAGATCCGTTATTACCTAGGTTACTAATGGGTCCTCTGACGATGAAAGAAGAACGGGCTCTCAAACAGCCTATCTCGGCCGTTTCTGATGACCGGCATGCATTTGCTTTCGATCGAAGCTCGACGAGCGCAACTGATCAGAAAAGAGCAGCGGCTCGAAAATGCCATACTTCAGGCTCCCTGGCGTATTGGTATGCATATATTTTTTTTATGTCTCTTCCGGTAAATAATTTGTATTACTTTCACATCATATTATCTTTACCAAAATTTTGTAGGGCCTTCTGCAGCGGGTGTAGTCTCGAGCCCAGATCGCGTCATGGAGCCTCCAATGACGACTTCTATTCCTCCGGCAGAGATTGCTGAACCGGTCGTAGATTCTATGGATATCTTCACTGACACACCGGGGGGTGTAGAGGAGATTACCGAAACTGCCATCTCCATCTTGGAGTTTTCGGTAACGGCTTCTATTCTTCCAGCGGAGACTGCCACACTGGCCACGGCTTCTGTGAATATCTCTAATGACATACTGGAAGGTGTAGAGGAGATTACTGAAGCTACCATCCCTCCAATTCAAAGTGGACGAAGTATTGAAGGTAATTTTATCGACATCTACATTTTGTTTAACGACCCTTCCATATATCTAAACTTTTCTTTCTCTCAGAATTGCGGGAGTTGGCATCTTCTATTGTAGATCTCTCTCCGGAGAAAATCTTCCAGCGTTTACTTGACATGGCTGCCCCGCAAGCGATACCTCTACAGAGCATAGTCCTTTCCTCTGGCCAAGGTTGGTAATTCTTCGCCTTTCCGTTTTATATCTTTATAATGATGTTGATGTGCCTCTTTATTTTAAACCACAGTCTTAGAAGATGACGACAAAGTTGAAGTTCTCGATGGGCCTGGGGATCTCTCAAATCTGCCTTTTATGGCCGTGGGTAAGTGACGCTTTAGTATTAGCATTCTTTTACTTATTCTACATTTGGAAAGGCAACTAACTACACATATTTTCACAGTTTTGCCCACCCTGACTCCATTAGAGTCCCGGATTTCCATACCACCAGGCCTTTACGCCCGACACATGTCTGAGAGGATGGCAAAATAGAGCATTCATTCCATGGAAACTCTTATAGAAAATCTTCGCGTTGGCACTTCCGTCACAGCTGAAGAATTCGCTGTTGAAGCTAACGCTTCTTTGTATGTTCTTGCCACCTACCATGACAAGTCGCTAGAGTGTACTTGGGTTGAGTATTTCCGTTAAGTGGAGGCCTCTCTACATGCGGTTGAATGTGTATGCCTTCCCTCTGATATCCTGTCTGTTAAGGCCAACTTGCATGGATAGATCGATCGACGTGCGGCCAATCTCCAGTCATGTGAGAAAAGGCCCAACCGAAAGTTTTCGGCAAGGGAATTGGCTTCGAAGGCTTTAATGGAACTTCAAGCTCAGCTCACCACCAAGACCACTAGGGCCTATGAAATTTGGCGGGATATTTAGGAGGCCATTACGGAGGTGGTGGCTCTCGATAAAGCCGCCATTTTCACACGTGAGATGGTCGAGACCTACAAGACTGCCGAGAAAGAGCTTCAGTGTCGATTTTCATTATACCATGGTATCAACAAGCACAGGCAGGGACTCAGCCAGCGGCGTTGATAGAGCTTGAAGTGGAGGTCCGGTGAAAAATTGATGATCTTGCTGGTTTATTGAACCGCTCGCCAGCTTAGAAGTTTTTGTCGATGTATATTTTCTTCTCTTTTTTTGTATCTTGTATTCATTTTGATTTATGAATAAAAGACACATTTCATTTCATACTTGTGCCTCTCCATCTTTTGATGTCTTGACTTAGCGTAAAGTAATTTATGCACTCATTTCGGAGTTTGTAGTTTATTCACTCGTTTCGGAGTTTCTAGTTTATGTACTCATCTCGGAGTTTGTAGTTTATTCACTCGTTTTGGAGTTTCTAGTTTATATACTCATTTTAGAGTTTGTAGTTTATTCACTCATCTCGGAGTTTCTAGTTTATGTACTCATTTCGGAGTTTGTAGTGTATTCACTCAACTCGGAGTTTCTAGTTTATATACTCATTTCGGAGTTTATTTAGTTTACCTCCCTTAGGTTTACAGGAAAACTTGTCCTAACGTTATATATAGATAACCTCCATCCTTTACGACAGAGGTTTGTTAAGTTTTATGGTACTAGGGTTTTGGTTCGTGGTACCGTCGCGTTGGCTGATGTATTCCTCGATATGCGGTCTTTAAGCCGTTATTCGAGTAGCCCCACGACTGCCGTGTCTCTGATCCCTTCGGAGGCCGGACAAGACGTCTTAAAGTAATCTCCTTAGGCTATATTACCGTCGGAAGAGAAAACATTAGGAATTTACCATGACGCTTTTTACTTGAGGTTAAGCTCAATTTGGAGCCCTGATGAGTCATAACCACTCCGCACTGGAGTGAAATGATCTCCGATAGTCTTTTAGGCTTTATATGAGTTGTCGTAAAGACCCAAAGCTAGGAATATACCGTCGCATCATTTTTGTTTTGACGATGTCGTACCGTTTCTTTGCTAAAGTAGGGTAGACATCTGTAGGACCTTTATGCTGTATGTATTGCAGTTGAAGTCCGGAGCTAGGAATATGCCATTGCTCCAATTTCATTTGATAGGTGCATCTGCATCCTGCTGCAATAAGGAGGGAGATGCCGAGGTAGTCACTAGGTTGTATATACGCCGTCGAGACTTAGAGCTAGGATTTTTCCGTGGATCCGTTTTTGATTTGACCCTTGGGTCTTTATTAACGTTGCATCTGCATCGAGAAGGAACGTCGGGATGGAGCTAGGATTTTGCCGTCATTCCGTTTTTGGTTTGACCCTTGGGTCTTTGTTAACGTTGCGTCTGCATCCTACCGGAATGAGAAGGAACGTCGGGATGGAGCTAGGAATATTCCATTGCTCCACTTTGTTTGACCCTTGGGTCTTTGTTGACGTTGTGTCTGCATTGAGAAGGAAGGTCGAGCTGGAGCTAGAAATATGTCATTGCTCCACTTTTGTTTGACCCTTAGGTCTTTGTTGATGCTGCGTCTGCGCCGAGAAGGAACTTCGAGCTGATTTCTAGGCTGTAGATGTTGCCATCGAGATCTTGAGCTAGGAATATGTCGTTGCTCCAGTTTTATTTTGGTGATGTCATACCGATTCTTTGCTGAATTTGGGTAGACATCCAAATGATCTTTATACTGTATGTACCGCTATCGAGGTCCAGAGCTAGGAATATGCCATTACTCCAATTTCATTTGACAGTTACGCCTGCACCCTGCTGGAATGAGGAGAACATCGAACTGGAGCTAGGGTTTTTGCCATCACTCCACTTTTATTTGACCCTTGGGTCTTTGTTGACATCGTGTCTGCATCCTGTCGAAATGAGAAGGTATGTCGGGGTGATCTCTAGGCTATAAATGTTGCCGTCGAGGTCTGGCTCTCCCTTTGACGGAGCCTGGTGGGAAAATATGGTTCCCTTTTTCATTTGCGCCCATAGATTATATACAGGGGTCAGTGTAGACTCACCTACAGGGCAGATGAAATTTTATTTTATTTTTTATTGCCGCGATGCTCTATCTTTTCAACACTTCATATTGCAAGAGTCGTGATTGCCCAATCATTTCAGCTATTTTTTGTGGTGCCCAATCATTTCGGCTGTTTTTATATTTTTACTCGCTGCTTTTTATTGCGAGTTGCCCAAACATTTCGGCTGTTTTTATATGCATTTTTGCTCGCTGATTTTTATTGCGAGTTGCCCCATCATTTCGGTTATTTCATATGCATTTTCTTTGCTACTCGCTGCTGCTTTTATTGCGAGTTTGGAATCTGATACCAACCTTAGCATCAGCATCGTTACGACTGGAATATTTCCAGGAGTGAATTATCATTTGTCGTGAAAGGACTTAGAGTTTGACACCTGTTTAGGCATCAGCATCGCTGCAACTGGGATATTCTCAGGAGCGAATCATCATTTGCCTTTATTGATTTGAACAAAGGTACCTTAGTAAACAGGGTTAGGATCCTGTCAACTAAGACTTTTTGACTTTATGAGCCGTAAGGATCTCATAAGGTTATTTCTCCCTATGAGTCGTGAGGATTTCGTAGGTGTATTTTCTCCTTAGGAATCGTGGGAATTCCCAAGTGATATTTTCTCTTGTAAGCCGTAAGGATCTTGCAAGAGTGTTTCTTCTTATAAGTCGAGAGGACTTACAAGTGTCGTTCACCATATGGGGACATTTCTCGCCATTGGTGGAACTTGATGGGGAAATGTTTATTCGTGCCCGTGGATTGTATACAAGGGTCAATATTGGACCGCCTGTAGGGCAACTTGGGAGATACAATGGCTTAAGAACAGCTTTAGATCCCCGTAGCTTAAGGCTTTTGAATCCTACGAGCTATGAGGGTCTCATAAGGGGAATTCTTTTTACGAGTTGTAAGGATCTCGTAAGTGTAAAAGATTTTTTTTTACGAGATTGCGCCCTTCCGAGTTTTCACAAGCTCACCGGTAATTCTTCTTTTTTTACTCACGACGACCTTTCGGGTTTTCATCTGTGCCCATTTTACTTGTGGACATACCATTTTTTTACGAGATTGCGCCCTTTCGGGTTTTCTCAAGCTCGCCGGCAATCCTGCTATTTTTACTCACGGCGCCCTTTCGGGTTTTCATCCGTGCCCATTTTGCTTGTGGACATACCCTTTTTTATTTTTAATGACCCATCTGTTTGCCAGTGGGACTTATGGGTGACTTCACCGCCGGAGTAGCTGTGTAGCCAGTGGGACTTGAGTTGCAGTCTTCACCGTTGGGGCTTCGATTGCAATATAGATCTCAAAGGAGCATATCACCGTTTTGGAGGTGATGTGCTAGTTTAGGGACATCTCGGTTCGTCATCACCGCGTTTGAGGCGAATTTTTATTTTAAGGACTTTTCGGTCCATTACCGCCATGTTTGAGGCGAATAATTAGTTTAAGGAATTCTCGGTTCGTTGTTACCTTGTTTGAGGCGAATAATTAATTTAAGGACTTCTCGGTCCAGTATCGCCATTTTTTAGACGAAGTTTTAGTTTAAGGACATCTCGGTCCGATGTCACCATATTTGAGGCGAGGTTCTAGTTTAAGAACATCTTGGTTCGTTATCGTCATGTTTGGGGCGAATTTTTAATTTAAGGACATCTCGGTCTGTTGTCACTATGGTTGAGGTGGATTTCTAGTTTAAGGACATCTCGGTCCTTTGTCACCGTGTTTGAGACAAATTTCTAGTTTAAGGACATCTCGGTCCTTTGTCGCCATGTTTGAGGCGAATTTCTAGTTTAAGGACATCTCGGTCCTTTATCGCCATTTGGGGCGACGGAGTTTCTTTGCTTACTACTCTTAGAGTTTTTGACTTAGGAGGATAGAGAGTGGACACGAGCGTCGTCATCTATCATTGACCTAGGTCATGATTCGTTAGGCGTAGTATTTTTTGAGGATCGGTCGTTTATTGGCCGGAAGGGTGTTTCGCCATGCATATCCATGAGCAGGTAGGCTCCGCCTTGGTAGACTTTGTCTATGATGTAAGGGCCTTCATAGTTCGGCTTGAATTTCCCCCGTTTTGCACGATTGGGGATCATTGGTATTTTGACGACTAGCACGAGCTCGCCATGGCGGAATGTTCTTGGCCTAGTCAGTTTTTCGTATGACCGTGTCATCCTTGCCTTATAAGCCTCCAGGTTTTGCTGTGCTATAAGGAGGGTTTCGTCGAGGGAAATTTCCTCCAGGATTTTTTCTTTCCCTTTGTCCTTTTTGCTCGAACTCTTGTTTATAGGTCCGAGATTCTTTTCAAGCAGCGTGCGGCTATGCAGCTGAATGTTCTCACAGTTCTTCTCCCCCTCTTCTTTTTCGGAGGTGGATTCTTTGAAGAGAGGGCCGAGGGTCATTTCATCCTCAGAGTCGCTCCCGAAGGTAAGAACTTGGGGTTTTTTCCTTTCCGGACTTGTATCAACCATATGACAGTTGCCAGTCATTTTTTCACACGCATCTGTCGCACCCTTTTACTGTCGACGAGCGCCGCGCTTCATTCTCTTGAAGTGTTTTTGAAGGGCAACGTATCTTTGCCACCACTTCTTGAAGGCACTGCATTCCTCGGTTGGGTGGGTAACCCTCCGATGATATAGGCAGTAATTTGGATATGAATCCTGTCCATCGAGGCGTATGATCCCGGACATGTTTCCTACCAGAGGTGGCAGCTTCATTCCCATTGATAGGGCTTTGGCAAACCGCTTCTCTGTCTTGATCCTGCTCTTATTTGTGACAGGGGTGCTTCGGTTTGGTTGGAGTACATTATGACTCATCCTCGCCGCAGCTTCTTCATCCTGATGCTGACGCTTATCCTTTTCGTATATGGCTGTTTCGCGTTCTCGGTCAGCTTTGCTTTTTCGAAAGGCTTCGTTTAACAGCTTATCGATAAGATCTTCTGGCAGTTCCGAGGATTTTAGCGTCGATTCTGCCCCCAGTTCCCCTGCGCTATTTTCTGACGCTGAGGGAGCTTCTTCACCATTTAACGACGAATGGGAGACTATGTGGCAACATGCTACATAGTCCTCGGTTTCTTCTGATGAGTCATTTTCCTCATCGTTGTCACTATCTTCATTCTCAAGAATATGCTTGAGGAACTCTTCGAGGGTGACCAGTGTCCGTGCCTTCTGATTATACTCCTCCAATGCGTCGATATACTTTTGTAGGTTTGTGCGCTTGTCGTCATACTCGGCAGGATGCACAGGCTTCTTGGTCTTCTTCTTTTTCTTTGAAGACTTTGAAGGCTTGACTCGGGGATTTTGCCCTTTGTCAACAATTATCGGTACGGGACGCGGTTTCAGCATCTCTTCGATGATTTCGGGTTCAAATGGGCTTTTCCACCTGACTGCTGGACATGCATGTAGATCCTTTAGCATTCTTTTGGTCTTTGCTGAAAGAACGACTTCCCATGGAGTTTCTTCCATGAGCGAGCATGATGCCCCCGGTGCATCCACCTTTTTGGGAGCAGGTTCACCCTCTAGTTCTCAGATAGCGTGAACTTTCCCTGTTGATACTGATCCTCGACCCAGTTCTTGAAGACGTAGCAATATTCAATTGGGTGGCTCACTATTCTGTGATAGGAGCAGTAGTTGGGATTGTCGACGTCGCCGGGTTGCGGTGGACGTCGTGGGTCTGGCAATGTGATGAGTTTGTTACGCATTGCCAACTCAAATAGTCTCCTCGTCTTATCGCAGGGAAATGAGTAAGCGCGTCCTATCCTTTCTTCCAGGGATAGGCGTGAACGTGCATTGTTTTAGTGAGCCGTCGGTTTTGGATCGCTCGGTTGTTGTTGAGTGTTGGTGATGAAGGCTGCTTTACTTTTACCCTTGGCGTTTTGAGAGTCCATATTTAAAGAGGATGGCCCGTGGCCCATCTGGTCCATTTGAGACAGTTTATTTATCAGAGCCTGGAAGGTAGTCGGCTTGAAGAACGTCATAAACTGGGACATATTCTTTTACGGATCTAGGGTCCCGATGAACATTCCCACGGCGGAGGATTCTTCGATGCGTTGTTCGCACTTTTACCACAGGTTCCGCCACCGGATCGCATATTGGACCCATGTTTCTCCCGGCTTTACCCTGGCATTGATTAATTCCGTGATCGGGGTGCGCTGGCGAACCGCTGTATGAACAGCGGTTCCATTTCTGTGAATGTTTTCACGGAGTCATTTGGGAGCTCCGAGTACCATTCAAAGGCTGTTTCTGATAGGCTGCCAACGAACTAGCGAAGCAACATTTTGTCGTCACCTCCAATGTTGCCGCACAGAGCTCTGAACTGCGCGACGTGCTGGTGTGGGTTGCCTGTCCCCCTGTATACATGGAACTTGGGGATCGTATATCCCGGTGGTTATTTGATTTGGTCATGCCTGCTTGCATACGGTCGCCCAGTTCTGAAAGTTTGGCCGGCCGCTTCACTAGCTTGATAAGCTCGTATTTATTGAGCGATATAATCATCAAGAGCAGCCTTGGAGATCATTTCCTCCCTGGCCACTGATAGAGCCAGAATAGGGTTTGATGTTTCCCCTCTGTCATCCTCGATGATTATTGGTGGATCCTCGGCTGGGGGTTCTGGCTGAATTATCATTCCAACCATGTCCTAAAACAAAAGTGACATCTGCTTTATGTTGGCAGCCTGCTCAGCAGCTTCCTTGTCTTTTCTTCCAAGCACCCTTTGCAGGAACTCTGTATCGGTCTCCTACTCTTGGCGTTGTTCAGATACTGGTTCCGGACTTTCTTTCTGTCCGGTGAGTGCTGCCATTTTGGTCAGCATTTCCTGGAGCTTTTGTTGTTGCTCCTGAGCTTTTGTTAACGACCGAGTTTGCGGTCAATGAGGAACGGAAGCACGGCTTTCCTCTTTCATGGAAGCCATGTAGACCGTATGTACGATCATGCCCCTAAACTTAGGGCGTTTAGGTCCATCGCCTTTGGAATTTGCCGCAGGCGGTGGGATTTTCTCCGGCCTCCTCCTTTTGTGGGAGTTTGAAGTTGAAGGACCCGTTGTAACATGCACCTGTGTGGAAGAAGTCCATCGCTGTATGGTGGAGGGATGGTCTTCGTCTTGCCGAGCCTTCGATTTCTTCGGTCGACGAGAGTAGTTTTGATCAATCATGGAGTCCTGGACTTTTCGTCAGACTTTATGAATTTAGGAGGAGAGCCATTGACGGGGCTGCTCCAGCTTTGCCTGCACTATGGTTTCTGCAGGCAGGGTCGATTTCTTTAGCACCGCCGTTGAAGAGTTCTTTCACACCATCCTGAGTAGATCAAAGCTGTTCCTGGTTGGAACAGCAATATCAATTTCCATCATTGGAACTGGCGGGGTAAGTCTAGAGGGAGAATTGCCCCCAGCTTTTCTCACCCGGCGCCAGTGGCGACGTCGAGCGTGTCTTGCAAAAGGGACCGCCTTAGTTTTGGAAGCGGCTTCTTCATGCCCCCAGCTTTGGTGAAGGACTGATGTTGGTGTCAGCCTGTTGAAGACTGACGTCTTTGGTAGGGTTTGAAGATGGCCAGCCAATCTTCCGAAAACCAATCTTCTGGTAGGGGAAATACTTTTGACGACTTCACCTGTAGGAGGAGTTGGGAAGGTTATCCGTTTTGGGACAGCCCCTTCAGGTATAACGAGCCTCTTTGCGGGACCGTTTTGGTTCTGGCTCAGCCTGTTGAAGACTGAGACGTCTGAGCTTCGGCTCAGCCTGTTGAAGACTGAGGCATCGGATTTGGACGGCCCGTTGAGAGGGGCCGTTGTGGTTGCAAGTTGATCGAAGACCGACTTCCTGGGAGCTTCGTCTTGCGGCGCTAAAACTCGTTGGTGGTATCATGGTCCTAAAGAACAATCCGGTAGTGGCTTGAGTTACTTGCCCTACCGACATTGAAAAGATGGAGGCCGCATTGGGCCCATAACTCACTCCTCCAGTTGGGGCGGAGCGGGGGTTGCTGTTGCAAGTTGTGCAGCTGGAAGCCATCAATTTTTCTTCTTCTTTCTGCACAGGAACAAGACACCAAATCTTAGTATCTCGAATCCAAGGGCAAACATAGTGAACCACGATTTTGTTCGCGAAACACGACACACAAAGTATGGAGTGGAAAGAGGAAAAGGTCTCACCGGGCGTGCCAGAATCTGTTCACCGCCGGATGATGGACCGGGACGTTGGGATGTCTGGCCTGAATCCTGGGGGCAGATGCTATTTGGATTTATCCGTCCACCTCTCCGAAAATGCCAAGTTAATTTATGGCACTGTATATTGGAGGTTTGGACGGATGCGACCGTTGTAGCAGATTTTATCAGATTCCCCCTCGTTTGTGAGAGATTTTGGATTGTGGGGATGCTCTTCCCTGCAGACGCAAGCCCTGCAGTTAATTTTGTTACCGCATCGCGATAACCACTTTCTCCTGCTCCGGAAGTTCACTTCGTGTCGTGTGTGTTTTTGTTTGTTTAAGTTGCCCGTGGATTGTATACAGAGACTAGTTTCTGTTGTCTCCCGTAGGGTGTTGATTAGTCCAAATCCGTATAGTTTTAGATTTGGGTTTGGGTTGATTTAAAGATCGTTAATCTGGTTTGAGATTAAGATCAGCTTAAACATATGAGCGTTCAGGCTCGATTAATTTAGTTTAAGGACATCGCGGTCCATTATCGCCATATTTGAGGCGAGATGTTAGTTTAAGGACGTTTCGGTTCTTTGTCGCCGTATTTGAGGGCGAGTATTAGTTTAGGGACATTTCGGTCCAACATTCCCGTTTTGGGGACGAATATTAGTTTATGGACATTTCGGTCTGTTATCGCCGTATTTTGTGCAAATATTAGTTTAAGGACATTCCGGTCCATTATCACCGTATTTGGGGCGAATATTAGTTTAATGACATTTTGGTCCGTTATTCATCTTGCGCGTACATGTATTTGTTACATGACAAAGTGAACAATGGTGATATGGAATGTGCCCAATTTGGGGCATGATCCGATTTGAGGCATGCACGTCAATTTGGAAGTGCATCAGTGAAAGAAGTTGTTGGTCATCGGGACCCGCCACTTTTCTGAAGATGTTGAGGAATTACAATGACATGTATCAGAGGTGTGGAGAGATGTACCCTTTTGAACCAAATCCTGTATTTGAGTGAAAAAGGGTTGTTGTGGACCTAAGAATATTAGTCGTATTTGAGACTAAGATTACTTTAGGAGACACAGGATGAATATCATTTTGGATATCATCGATGGTGATATGGAATGCGCCCAATTTGGGGCACGATCCGATTTGAGGCATGCACGTCAATTTGGAAGTGCATCAGCGAAAGAAGTTGTTGGTCATCGGGACCCGCCACCTCTCTGAAGACGTTGAGGAATTATAACGATATGTATCAGAGGTGTGGAGAGATGTACCCTTTTGAACCAAATCCTGTATTTGAGGGAAAAAGGGTTGTTATGGACCTAAGAATCATTACTCGTATTTGAGACTAAGATTACTTTAGGAAACATAGGATGAATATCATTTTGGATATCATCAAAAGGAGACCACTAGTCATTTTTGAGACTAAGATCAGTTTGGGAAACCATGAGCCATATGAGCTCAGTTGATCAAAGTGGTTTAATCTTAGGAAACTTAGCCGATTTGGGCTGAGATATAAATATTCCACAGTGCTAAGCACTGATACATACAGTGCTCACATGCGTTTCACGTGGCACTGGATTAGTGCTAATCACTAGAGTTCTGTGGCGCTCACGTGTGAAACACGTGAGGCCCCCAAATATGGGGCGCTGCCCCTCTTTTACAGAAGTGCTAAGTGTAAGACAATGTTACACATCCCACAAGATGCGGGGAGGCGGAATAGGTAAAACAATCATTTTGTTTAAGGTAACATCGACTAACTTTACGGATCTTTGCTAAACCCTAACTAACAACTATCTAGAAGTGCTAAACTACTATGATAGATGATTATACCTCAAGAAACTAGTCCTTCTTGTTCTTATTGTTCACCTCCTCATCGGCCTCCTCGATGTAATAGAAGATCCACCCGAGAGTTCCTCCTCCAAGTTTTAACCTCTAACTTGAGGTAACTAAGTGGCTAGGATTACTAATCCAAGTGATCTAAAAGATATAAAAGTGGATTAAGGATCTATTAGTCTTTCTAACCCTTAAGATCTCAACACATGAGAGGATTAGGGTTAGGTTGAAGAAGAGGAGAGCTTGAGGAGAGAGAGTGTGTATGTTAATTATGAATTGAAATATAACTCATTTGTGTATATCATGAAGCATAAAAATATCTTGCACAAATATCTTTCATACTTCATTTAATGCAAATGGATGAATCATCTCATGAGTCATGGTTTCAATTAATGCAAATAACATATAAGCTCTCCACTTTATTAAGTTTAATTCACAAATGAATTAAAACTAAATGAGTCGCCTTTCTTCTAGAAGCTTCTCGACTAATTACGAGAATGCCCCTCTCATCCGTATTTATGAAAAACACGGATAAACTGAGACTGCATAAATCCAATAATCCAATACTAGAATCTGGCTTAAACTAAAGCCCGCTAGTATAGTCTGTCCGAACATCTTACGTGCACAAGTACACGTATATGTCCTAACCCTGTCGTAAAACCATACGACCTCTATATCGTTTCGCCTGAAGCAGGGAAACTCTCTATGTGGGACTCTAAAGACTCGACACTACGCTGGCAGTGGGTTTAACCACAGGCCGCAAGCGATACTACTTGTACGTAATGGTCCCCAGGTAGATGTCGATACGAAGGTCGATGATGAAACCCATCCGAACTTCTACTGAGCCTGATGTGACAATCTCCGTACAGTCCGGTCTGTTCGTCTAAGACTATCGCATATCGGGCCTAGGGGGCGGCAAGTGCCAGTCCCTTAAAAGCGGTATAAGTCATGTCGGAGTGAAGCCCAATACATCTTGAGAAACTACTGGAAGCCTACCAGTAAATCTCGTTTGCCCTGGCCAGGGACTTTGTGTAATGGCTCTCCATACACAGCGCGATATCAACCCCCAATACCGGGAGAGACGAATCATGTCTAACCGCCACTGCCTCCAAATGCTTCGGGACTGCACCCAACTACTACCTGTTTACACGACTCCTTTGAGCCGTGGTAGGGTAGTAATGTAACGCCTTGAAAAGTCGTTTTGGTGTTTTCCCGAAAATCGGTAAATATTTGGTATTTTTCCGTAAATCGTCATTATAATTATTTTGCAATATAGCCCTAATTATACCTAAATTGGATAGGTAATTGCTGGTTTTTAGTAGCTAATGAGTCACTTATAAAATTCTGGTCGTTTTAAAAATTTTCCATAATTTACTATTTTTAATATTATTTTAAGCTGTTAAAAATACATTAAATTAGCGATAAATAAAAATTTGAATGGGCTAATTACTTGCTTTAGAACCATGGCAACTAAAATCTAGTTTGTAATATAAATTTTTAGCATTTTATTTCAAGTTCTTATTAGTTATAATCAAAGGAAATTAAAATTTTAATTAATTAAACTAAAACTTGCAATTTTGAGCTTGTAGGGGGTCTTTTTGCATGGAACATTTTTTGTAATCACTCACATTTCCTCACCCCTCATAATGGTCGGCCCTACCACCTTGGCAGCAGCCCAAAAATTTTTCCCTTCCAATATGTGTTCTTTAACTCTTTTAAAGTGTTTTAAAAAGGGGGTTTTATATATTAAATTGAGTATGGGTTTTGGTTGATTGGTATGGGCTTTGACCTTTGACTTTTTGCACACAACACACCCTCACTTTCCCCCCATCTCCTCTAGCCGAAACTATCCCCAGCTGCTGTCCCCAATTTCCCTTCTCTTTTTCCTTCCAAAATTCATCGCAATTCCATCAAAATTCAACAAAAATCCATAAATTTCTTCACAAATTCAACACAAAACCCTATTCTATCTCATCTCAAGCCCAAATTGGTTCAAAACTTGCAGAAAGGAGATGTCTTGGGAGGCTAGAGCAAGCTAGGGTTGAACTTGTGAGGTATACTTTCTAATCAATTGGTTAATTTGTAATTTAAATGTGCTAAATTAGAACTTTGAAATGTTAAATTATTGTTAATTTCAAAACTAGGTTTTTAAAGAGAGTAGTTTGATTTAAACTAGGGTTTTAGCACACCATTACTAAGTTAATTAATTCTATTATGCTATCTAGTGTTTTGCTAACCTAAATCTAAGAGGTTAACTTGCTATTTGGGCTTCAAATCAGTGTTAATATAGGTTTTTCTAGTGTGAAATTTGTTTGGAATTGATAGTTTATAAAATTCTAGAAAGGATTTGTTTATGGAAAATGGGAATTTGAAGCATTGCATGTGGGTTATTTGAGTGTTGTAGATTGCTTGTAGTGTGGATTGGTTGTTCATGCTAGATTGTAGTCTTTTGTCGCAAATCCGCGATATTTGCGTCAATTTTCTAGTTTTCATGCTTACTAGGTTTTCGCAAAATTTAAGGGGTGAATTATATTAGTTATCGTGAGTATATTGTTGGCATCTCCTACGACATTTAGGAGGTGTGAAAGCGGAATTTGGGTTAAGCGGGTTTTAGTTTTGGCGGTTGGTCCGAAACGACAATTTTAGTTAAGGCTGTAGTGTTTTCGTGTGTGTTCCGCGCACCTTGTGCACAATGTTCCTAACTCGTTGACGTTGACCCTTTTCATTTTGTGACATGCGTCGTTTCATAATGTGTAACCTTATGTTTTGTGTTATGCAATTCCAGGGTCGGTCGTGGAGACTTCGGATGCGGCACGAAAAGGGAAAGCGGTGATTGGATCGAGCTAGCTGGGGATTTCCGGTGAGTAGATGTATACATCTACGGGGAGAATCATTTAGATGGCGTGAGGCGCCCGATAATTTAGAATTCCCAGTAATACCAGCTTGTTGCATGTAGTTCCTAGTTACCTATTTTACGACACTGCATGACCTGTATATGCATATTTGTGTTAAATTCATCGTATTAAAACCATTGAAACCATTAAATGAGATATGCGACATAGTAAATAATTGGCTTGCTTAATTCATTATATAATTGTGCAACTTCATCTCATAGGACACTTGCACCATTACCAGGGTTTTATGCAGCACGAGCACTATTCATGTGGACACACACGCCTTGGTAATTGCCATGCCACAAACACTAGATAACTTGTTAAACCGGAATTTAGAATAACTTCACCATATAAGACATATAAACCAGTACTAATATAGTAAATTCCGCAAGATGAACATGTAGAATTGCTAGTCATATGCATGTACCTCATTACATCATTCGATCATACATAGTCTTTATGTCATATATTGCAGTTCGCACTGTTGATACCATAGGCATTCATCATCATTGACATGTATACTTATGGTACTTTTTTTTGGAGGATTTCAGTATTTGAGATTTATGAGATTTTAGGGAAAAGCCGCAAGGATTTAATAAACCTGATATTATTTTAAATGTTGAAAGTTGCGGTTTTTCTCGTGATATGATACATGTGTCATCCACCATGAGTTTTCTGTTGGTTTTCGAGACCCGTTTCGAGGAGTTGGATGAACCGTCTCGGGTACATGGTGGGCCCGGTAAGGTACCCCGGGGAAAGAAGTTCGAGTAGTAGACGATGAGCCTGGCAGGGGCAGACTACCTACCTGTGATTGTTGGCGCGGCGGATATCCAGAGGATACCGACCGTAGCCGTGAGATGTTGAGATATTGATATTTTGAGATGGACTAGCCGGACGACTGGGGCCGGGATATTGGATACAGATACTTTGGGACACTGAGATATTTATTTGAGGTGCTGATGCTGGGCATGGATTTCTGTTGATTTCATATGATATTTCCTCAGATATTTCACAGGAATTTTCCTAAGATGAAAATAATGATTTCCACATATCAGCATATTCAGATCACGTGTTACATTGCATTCATGTCGCATATATGCTAGTACTTCATACGATATCAATATTGTAGAATTGTGACACTTTGTATACATGCTTACGATAGTCTTTATAGATGATACATATTACTCACGAGTTGGCAACTCACCCCGTTGTGCCACAGATTTTTTGCAGGTCCGTTCCGTCAGTACTATTGCGGCGGACTCACTTCCTCCTTTTGCGTGGATTTGAGGATTTTTGCTCGTAGGTGGGTTATGTGTTTATTTTGTCTTCCACCTTGTATATTCATTGTATCTAGTGTACTCCATCTACTGTATCTACTACCAGTACTGTTGTATTTTGACTTAGAGGCGAGACAGTGAGATTTGTGGGCATGTATATTGTTTTTTTGAGCCGCGCTCACTTGAGCCGACATGTTGCTTATTACTTGTGCTTTCTTTTGCTTATTTTCCATATTGCTGATTTATATTGCATGGGATTTGTGACCGCCTTCGGGTGAAGAGCTAGCTCCCGCTTGGGGATGCCTTATTTCTTGTATTCATATATATTCCTGTTTTGTACTCGCTTGGGGGCCAGTATTTACAAAGGAGACTCTGCCGAAATTTTCGGAAAAAAATGGATGTTGCTTTTAAAAAGCTTGATATGACTATTTGATTTAAAATCGCTTTCAATAAATTGGTTTTCCTTCACTCTACTGCTTATTTGGTTTTGATTTCTGGGTTTTGGCTTACTTAGATTGCGTCCGCCTTGAGACGTTCGTAATTTAAGTGCCGGTCACGTTCCGTACCTTTCAGGTCGTGAAAAAGTTGGTATCAGAGCGATAGGTTTTACCTTTCGGAGTGTAGGATGACCCTTGGTAGATGGAGTAAGTGACTTAAGCAGGGTAACGTAGCGTATGTATTTCCGCGGCATACTTGCGATACGGTACTCCGCCTAGGTGACTTTAGGATATACTTGCTTGAAATTCCTTCTTCAATTCCGTGTATCCTATGATTCTATTGCATTGTTCTTATTATCATGTTTCCTGTACCAGCCACTATGCCGCCGAAGGCTGCGAGAGCGCAGAGGGCTGCCGCCCGAGGTGAGATCCGAGTAGGCTCTTCCGAGACGAGGACCGAGCAGGGTGGCATACCTACACCTCAGGGACAGACTGATCCACCTTCCCCAGGCCGCATGGATAGGCTAGAGTCTGGTATGGAGGAGCTACGACAGATGATGGGAGGTATGCAGGAGTTACGACAGATGGTGGGATCCTTAGTAGAGGCCAGTCGTGCACCGAGATCGGAGGACGTACCTACCACAGCACAGACTACGATGGTACCTGCTGCCCAGACAGTCGCTCCTACATACTACAGTGGCTATTCCAGTATCACTACAGGATTTTATGAGGCTGAGACCCCCAGTCTTCACCGGCACCGATGCAGCGGAGGATCTCCAGACATTCCTTGACAATTTAGCTAGGATTTGCCGTTCACTCAGATGTTCCGACGATAGATGGGTGGAGCTTACAAGTTTCCGTCTGGAGGGCCTTGCACAGACATGGTGGGAGTCAGTCGAGAGAGGTCGAGCTACAGGTCTACCTCCTATGACTTGGGCCGAGTTCACGGTAGTATTTCTAGCCCGTTTCCTTCCAGAGAGCGTTCGTGATGCTAGAGCTCGTAGTTTTGAGGCTTTGATCAACACTCCAGGGATGACAGTGTCCGAGTATGATATCGACTTTACTCAGTTGTCCCGATATGCTCCGTACTTGGTTGATACTGAAGAGAAGAGGGTAAAGAGGTTTGTGCAGGGACTCGACACACAGTTATTTCTTGCCATCGACGCCCAGCACTTTGACACTTATGCAGCTGTTATGGACACGGCATTACGAATGGAGGCGCGCATTTCAGAGACTTCGGCCATTTCTGGGCCGAAGAGGTTTCGTACCGATATGCCAGCTCAGAGGCATCGTGCCAGATTCTTTCCGAGAGATGGTGCCGGTAGAGGAGTTGGACAGGGTCAGCTATTTGGTTCTTATCCGCAGGGACAACAGGCATCGCCAGGATGTTTTGGGTACGGGAGTCCACACAATCGTATCAGAGACTGTCCGGTGAGACGACAGGGAGCGGCGACAGTTCCACACGTGACCTTACCACCTTCACCACCTCCTCAGAGAGCTCTACTTCCTGCCCCCGGTGGTCCTCCACGTCAGTTAGCCGCCCTCAGAGGCCGTGGACTCGGCGGTCCTGTTAAGAGGGGACGAGGAGGCCGAGGCCGAGGACAGCCAGCTATTGGTGGAGGACAGGTCCGAGTGTTCGCTTTGACTCCGCAGGATGCGCAGGCATCCAATGCCGTTGTGACAGGTACCTTGCCAGTATGTTCTTTAGGCGCGCGAGTATTATTCGACCCAGGTTCCACACATTTGTACGTATCTTCACACTTTGCACCGATGTTGGGCCGTGTGTCATCGTCATTAGATCAGCCTCTTGTTGTCATTACTCCGGTAGGCGAGTCGTTTGTCGCTCGTTTTGTGTTTCGTTTGTGTTCCGTTCGTATCGGGGAGAGGGATTCGTCGGTTGATTTGATTCTCCTCGAAATGTTGGACTTTGATGTGCTTCTGGGCATGGACTAGTTGGCCACTTGTTATGCATCTGTGGACTGCCATGAGAAGGCAGTCATATTTAGCTTTCCGGGAGAGCCAGTCTTTGTTATTTAGGGAGACCGCAGCGTCACCCTTCCCGGCTTGATTTCGTCTCTTCGCGCCGGTCAGCTATTGCGAAAAGGATGTCAGGGATTCTTAGCTTATGTTTGTGATACTCGAGCTGCAGAGGTTCCTTTGGACCAGGTCCCGATTGTTACTGAGTTCCCTGATGTTTTCCCTGATGAGCTGCCTGGGTTACCGCCTGAGCGCGATGTTGAGTTCTGCATTGACTTGATTCCCGGCTCGGGGCCTATTTCTATACTGCCTTATCGGATGGCCCCGGCGGAGCTTAGAGAGCTGAAGGATCAGTTGCAGGATTTGTTAGATAAAGGGCTTATTCGACCTAGTGTGTCTCCGTGGGATGCTCATGTCCTATTGTCAACAAGAAGGACGGCAGTTTTCGCTTGTGCATTGATTACCGCCAGCTGAACAGAGTTACCATACGGAACAGATATCCCTTACCACGTATCGATGATTTGTTTGACCAGCTTCCGGGTGCGGGATACTTTTCGAGGATTGACTTGCGATCGGGTTACCATCAGTTGCGGGTGCGGCAGGAGGATATTCCGAGGATGGCTTTTCGCACACGTTACGGGCACTATGAGTTTTTGGTGATATCGTTCGGACTCACCAATGCACCAGCCGCATTTATGGACTTGATGAACCGCATTTTCAGGCCGTATCTAGATCTGTTCATCATCGTGTTTATTGACGATATTTTGGTGTATTCCCGGAGCCGAGAGGAGCACAAGAAGCACCTGCGGATCATATTACAAACTTTGAGGGAGCATCGGCTGTTCGTGAAATTCTGCAAGTGCGCGTTTTGGCTTGACAGCGTTGATTTCTTGGGTCACGTGATTACGAGAGATGGTATATGTGTGGACCCGAAGAAGATCGAGGCCGTTCAGCATTAGCCCAGACCGACATCAGTTACGGAGATCCGCAGTTTCCTAGGCCTGGCTGGCTACTACCGACGATTTGTTCAGGACTTCTCCCGTACTGCTGCACCGTTGACCGGGTTGACCCGGAAGGGAGTTCCTTTTGATTGGACCAAGGCGTGCGAGCATAGCTTCCAGCAGTTGAAGACTCGTCTGACTACTGCACCGGTGTTGTCATTGCCTTCGGGATCGGGCGGATTAATGGTTTATTGTGACGCTTCTCGAGTGGGACTAGGTTGCGTGTTGATGCAGCACGATAGGGTTATTGCATATTCTTCTCGGCAGCTGAAGAAACATAAACAGAACTATCCTACGCACGATTTAGAGATGGTTGCAGTGGTGTTTGCACTCAAGATCTGGAGACATTACCTATACGGCGAGTCGTGCCAGATATTTAAGGACCACAAGAGCTTGAAGTACATATTTCAGCAGCGAGACCTGAATCTGAGACAACGTCGTTGGATGGAGCTGGTGAAGGACTATGATTGCGAGATCCTTTACCATCCGGGCAAGGCGAACGTTATGGCAGATGCTTTGAGTCGGAGGCCCGGAGGTAGTTTATCTTGTTTGAGCGCCGTACAGAGGCAGTCATCAGCAGATTAGTAGATTTTATGCGACAGCCGAGTTGAGTTTGAGTTCACTCCGACAGAGGGACAGCTTGCGCACGTTCGTGCACGTCCATAGTTGCTTGACCGTATTCGAGAGGCACAGCCCAGTGATGACCGTCTTTCGGAGATCATAAAACAGGTTCGGCAGGGCAGAGTTTCCGAGTTCGTGATCGATGATCAAGGGGTATTGCGATTTGGGACTCGATTGGATGTACCAGATTCTGAGGGACTGCGGCATGAGATTCTTGAGGAGGCACATAGATCGAGGTATAGCGTTCATCCCGGTTCCACCAATATGTACCACGATTTTCAAGATGTTTACTGTTGGAACAGAATGAAGAGGGACGTCACTGATTTCGTGTCGAGATGCCTGACTTGTCAGCAAGTTAAGGCTGAGTACCAGAGGCCCGCGGGAGAGTTTCAGCATATGCCCATTCCGGAGTGGAAATGGGAGCAGATTTTTATGGACTTCATTGTGGGTCTACCCAGGACCAGTCGAGGGTATGACTCCATTTGGGTGATCGTGGATCGTTTGACCAAAGTGGCTCACTTCCTTCCAGTGAAGACCACTTTCAGTTTTGCTCAATATGCCCAGATTTACATCGACGAGATCGTACGGTTGCATGGCGTCCCGATGTGTATTGTGTCAGACCGAGGCACCCAGTTTACCAGCCGACTATGGCAGAGACTTCAGGAAGCGTTGGGCACCCGATTGAGTTTCAGCACAGCATTTCATCAGCAGACCGACGGCCAGTCAGAGCGAACTATTCAGACTCTTGAGGATATGCTCTGAGCGTGCGTTCTAGACTTCGGAGGTAACTGGGATCATCATTTACCCTTAGTGGAGTTCTCCTACAGCAACAGCTTCCAGGACACTATTCAGATGGCACCTTTCGAGGCCTTGTATGGGAGGAGATGCAGATCGCCCGTATGTTGGACAGAGCTCAGCGAGAGCAGTATTTTAGGGCCGCAGATTGTTGAGGAGATGACCGCGAAGATACAGTTGATTCGAGACCGGATGAGAGCGGCTCAGAGCAGGCAGAAATCGTATGCGGACAGACGCCGTCGCTGACTAGAGTTCGCAGTTGGCGAGCATGTTTTTCTGAGGGTCTCTCCGATGAAGGGCGTGATGCGATTTGGGCGAAAGGAAAAGCTTAGTCCAAGATTTGTGGGTCCCTTCGAGATCCTCGAGCATGTCGGCATAGTTGCGTATCGTTTGGCTCTTCTACCCATCTTTCCTGATGTTCACCCCGTCTTCCATGTTTCGATGCTCCGCAAGTACCTTCACGACCCTTCTCATGCGATTCAGCACCCGACGGTCCACCTAGAGCGCGACCTTTCTTTTGCAGAGCAGTCGGTGGTCATCCTGGATCGGCAGGTGAAGAAATTGAGATCGAAAGTTTTACCGACCGTCAAGGTCCTCTGGCGTGGCCCAAGCAGCGAGGAGGTCACCTGGGAGACCGAGGTCGAGATGAGGAAGAAATATCCCCATCTCTTTGAAGGTACGCGTAGCTAGATTTTTAAATTCGGGGACTGAATTTCTTTAAGGGGGAAGATTGTAACGCCTTGAAAAGTCGTTTGGTGTTTTCCCAAAAATCGGTAAATATTTGGTATTTTTCCGTAAATCATCATTATAATTTTTTTTGCAGTATATGCCTAATTATACCTAAATTGGATAGGTAATTGCTAGTTTTTAGTACCTAATGAGTCACTTATAAAATTCTGGTCGTTTTAAAATTTTTCCATAATTTACAATTTTTAATATTATTTTAAGCTGTTAAAAATACATTAAATTAGCGATAAATACAAATTTGAATGGGCTAATTACTTGCTTTAGAACCATGACAACTAAAATCTAGTTTATAATATAAATTTTTAGCATTTTATTTCAAGTTCTTATTAGTTATAATCAAAGGAAATTAAAATTTTAATTAATTAAACTAAAACTTGCAATTTTGAGCTTGGGGGGGGGTCTTTTTGCATGGAACTTTTTTTGTAATCACTCACATTTCCTCACCCCTCATAATGGCCGGCCCCACCACCTTGGCAGGAGCCCAAAATTTCCCCCCTCCAATATGTGTTCTTTAACTCTTTTAAAGTGTTTTAAAAAAGGGTTTTTATATATTAAATTGAGTATGGGTTTTGGTTGATTGGTATGGGCTTTGACCTTTGACTTTTTGCACACAACACACCCTCACTTTCCCCCCATCTCCTCTAGCCGAAACTGTCCCCAGCTGCTGTCCCCAATTTCCCTTCTCTTTTTCCTTCCAAAATTCATCGCAATTCCATCAAGATCCAACAAAAATCCATAAATTTCTTCACAAATTCAACACAAAACCCTATTCTATCTCTTCTCAAGCCCAAATTGGTTCAAAACTTGGAGAAAGGAGATGTCTTGGGAGGCTAGAGCAAGCTAGGGTTGAACTTGTGAGGTATACTTTCTAATCAATTGGTTAATTTGTAGTTTAAGTGTGCTAAATTAGAACTCTAAAATGTTAAATTATTGTTAATTTCTAAACTAGGTTTTTAAAGAGAGTAGTTTGATTTAAACTAGGATTTTAGCACACCATTACTAAGTTAATTAATTCTATTTTGCTATCTAGTATTTTGCTAACCTAAATCTAAGAGGTTAACTTGCTATTTGGGCTTCAAATTAGTGTTAATCTAGGTTTTTCTAGTGTGAAATTTGTTTGGAATTGATAGTTTATAAAATTCTAGAAAGGATTTGTTTATGGAAAATGAGAATTTGAAGCATTACATGTGGGTTACTTGAGTGTTGTAGATTGCTTCTAGTGTGGATTGGTTGTTCATGCTAGATTGTTGTAACATTTCAAAAAAAATAAAATATTATTCTGGGAATTTTTATAATTAAATAATATTATATTGAATATTTTAATAAGGCGGTACAATTAAATACCGATAAATTAGGGAACATTTTTGAAAATTATGGAAATTACTAAAAGAGGGTGTTTCATGTGAATTATGCAAATTTTAAGTTTTTATGATTTATTTGACACTATTTTAGTGCTAATCGCGATTAAAAATCGCTAATCGCGGATCAAGCGTGTTTTGTGCACATAGCATGCACAAAGTCTTTTTCACACTTGTGCATTTTTCTACCATGGTTTCTTCTGGGTTTTCTATTCAAATTCTAATAGAAGGAGAAAAGAAAAGAAAAGGAAAAGAATAAAGAATTAGGTATGGGTGAGAGAGAGAAAAGTGAGGGTGCTTTGACTTGGCCATTCCCTCTTCATTCTTCACCCATTTCCTCACCCCTCAACTCTGTTGCTGTTGCTGCTGCTGCTGCTTCCTTCACTCCCTCCCCCTCTTCACCTCCTCAAAACACAATCAAAACAACCTCAAAACTCTATCTCCATTTCACAAAAATTGTGCATGAGCTCACTAGCAACACATTGGACCAAGAAAGCTTGCATTTTGGACACTTAGGGCAACTCAAGAATTTTCTTGAGTTGCCAAAGGAGGTAATTTCTGCACAATTAGTGTAGTGTTTTAAATCCTTATGCATCCATACATGTTTCATGTCGATATTGAGTGGTTTTGTAGACTTAGAAAATTCTAGTTAGGGTTTATGGAAATTGAGAGTTGTGATGTGTAATTGAGCTTAGTAGAGGCCACACAAACCCCCTAATGCTAGAATTCAGGACTAAACCAGAGACTAGAACCCCGGAATACGGATTTAGGAACCCCGATATTGGAAAATTGTGGATTCTGTGGATGTAAAATAAAATCTGCTTACACCCGGAGCCTCTGAAAATTATTTTGCAAGGACAGTGATACATGCAGGTGATTTAGAACATACCCTAAAAACCCTAGCCCCTACACCCTCTACTTGGCCGCAGATTTAATCATTCTGGCCGCAATTTGCGGCCAGATCAGGTTAGAATTGATTCGTGTTGGTTTTGTAGCTTTATCTCATGTAAACTAGACCCTTGGCATATGCAAAATTTACCAATTTGACCTAGGGTAAAATTTAGGACCATTTTCAGGAGTTGCTGTTTTGATTCGGGGTTTTGTTTTGCGTATTTTACATTTTGGATTTTTGAGATTTGTGTCGTATTCGATCACTTGACGTTTGTACGTCGAAATCGAGTGTTATTTGGTGGTTTTAAAAGCGTAGTCCTTAGGTTCTAACCTATAGGCCTTAGCGTGCAGTTTTGGTTTCCGATGTGATTTTAATACACATTTGCGATACGTTGATGTGTAGGTACCCTGCGAAGACTTCGGGACGACAAGCAAGCACGTGATGACATCGGCAACGGAAGGCGGGAGCAATGTGAGTAGATTATATCTACGGGGGAAGTCGGGTGGATGGCGTAAAGCACCCCCGCAGTTCGATACTTAGTATACTAGATATATACTATATATACATGTATGATAGCGTTATGTGCGACTTGGATATTCAAGATGTGATTAGGTGTACTATGGATAGATTAGGGTTTAGAAGTAAACTAGTGTAGTTTCCTGGTTGCGAACCTTAGAATAGGTTTACGCCCACACGCACACACATGCTTGTCTGTTATACTTATACCTGGATGATGAGGATATTGGATGATATTTGGAGATGAGTCGATGAGATTAGGCATAGTGCCATGAGATCGGTGATATAATGTGGTTCGTATTTGGGATACGACATGAAAGTTTAGCGGGCCTTTGGACGTGTGTTTTACACACTCACTTACATTTACATAGATGGTATCGGTTCGTACTAGACTTAGAGCAGTACCCAGTCATGGGATATGATGATAATGATACCAGTTAATTGATGAGACAAATGTGATATTGACCCGTACCCAGATTTGGGATGCCGTACGATGATTTACCATACGAGCTTTAATTGATGATAAGATCCGCACTCATGACTCGAGGATGTCATACGATATATTGTATCGTACGTGATACTATTGAGGCGGGATCACCTACTATTATATTTATATGTTTATATCGACTCAGATTTAGGTGGTTTTCATACCCCTCCCGTTTGACTTGTTAGTTAGATCTGTAGTTTGCTTAGTAGATGTTAGGCTAGGCCGATGTCATACCTATTCAAAAACTAACGAATCGGGAGTATTTTAAAGACAGGCAAAGGGATTCTACGGATATTTTCAAAAGACGCATCTTTTCTTTAAAACACCGTAGCCCTTATTTTCCTAAAAAACCCCGATCCGTCTTCTTTCAAATGGCAAAACAATATGACATAGATACATTGATGTAGATACTGCACTGTTGTGTTTATTATTCATTTGCCGCATATTCTTACTTTTCGCATCGCATTGCATGTTGAAATATGTTTATTGTTATATTAAAAACCATGCTGTCAGGACACCAACACCATTATCGATGATGCGTATGTTCCACGTACACCTGCTTGCCGGCTCACACACATCATAATCGATAATTGTCATGTCACTACATAGTAGGATAATTGCATCAGGATATGATCCCTTGCATGGCATACTTGTGTACGTACCTATTGTACACTCATACTTGTGTACATACCTATTGTATACTCATACTTGTGTACTTACATATTGTACACTCATACTTGTGCACATACCTATTGTACACTCATACTTGTGTACTGATTGATCTCAAAAACTATTTATAACCGCAATCAAGAACGGCGTCGCATGAAGCTAGCCGGTGAGTACGGGTCGGTCCACAGGGATGTTGTGAATTTCCTAATCGCGCTAACGAGTTAATTCCGAAGGGTGTTCGGATTGATTATTAAATCTAAAAATTGAAGTTGTATGAGACTAGGATTAGAAACTTGCTAGGATTAGGTCTAGGGAAAATTTAGTAAACAAAGATCTACATCTCTTTCCATTGCTATTAATTAAAGATATCATATTAGTGTTATGGTAAATCTTAACAAAGGGGATTAGGATGATTGGGAAGATTGATTCTTCCTCTAGATCCTTGTCCTTCCTTTCTTAATCTTTACCCTAACCTCCATGGAAAACCTTAAAATCCGGTCCTTTAGACTACGGAATCACCGTTACCTTGAGGGTAAAAGTGCCGTAGGGAGCGGAATAAAAAGGTATGCATGGAGTTCTAATGTTCATAAAAGTTTAGCAACGAAAAGAGATGAGAGATCTTCGTCTCTCAAATCCTTCCCTATTCCTAACCCTAACAAGCGAGGAAACTACTCGCTCATTGAGGGGATGAAAAAAAACAAGAGTTTATTCAAGAGAGAAAACATCGATTGCAAATTAATAAAAACTAAACTAAATTAAACTAAGGCGAGAAAATAAGAGCAGATATGAAAAACTACAACTACTGCAAGGAAAATAACCTACTTACTGTTGATGCGCTCTAACTTCAAGAAAACAGAATTTTATTCATGAGTAGAGGCATAAGAAAATACAAGGTCTTGGGTTCTATTTATAGGACATAGAAACCCTAGGTTTACAATTGTACCGCATGTCTAAAGTTACAAATATACCCCTAGAAAATCTTTTCAGAGCCACCACAGAAATTTGGTAAAATTTTATTTGCGCACGGGCACAGGACGGCCGCGGATCCGCGGCATGGGCGCGCTTGGGCCGCGGATCCGCAGCCCAATGATGGGATCATCATGTGATTTTTCTTGGGCTTGGTTTGGTTCTTCTGGGCTTCTTGTTTCTTTATTTCTTTTTCCATTTGGGCTTCTGCAGTGACTCCAGAACTTCAGTGAACACTTGTACCGATCCTTTAACCGTTTGCCATGACAATTTGGACCTTGAGTTGCCTTATTGATTGAGAACTATTCTTCGTTTTTAGGCTTGACTAAGATCCTCCTATGTGTTGGTCAAAAGTCTCTTTTTGTGTCGTCTTTTGTCTTTTTCACTGTTTTCGCGCCAAGAACCTGTAACCTGTAACATGTAGCAGACATGGGTCAAAAGCACCTGTTTTTATTCTTAAATGCATAAGAATGGGGAATACAAAATGCAATATTATGTTATGAACAAATACCCCCAAACTTATCTTTTGCTCGCCCTCGAGCAAACTTATTATTTTATTTAATCTAGATAAAAATCTAACCTAGCCACACTTTCGCAGGGAAACGCGATTGCACTGAGCACGTGCAACAAGCCGTTAAACCTCTAGGTGTCCCTAGTAGGAGGAGTGTTGTCTCCTGAGGGTTTTCAGCGGATTACACCCACAAAATCCTATCAATTCGGCCCATCAACTTTTGTTCTCCAATTAGGTTTTCTAACAAGGAATTCTATAATCATTAACTTGTAAATTATCCACCCATATTCTTCACACTTCCTCATTATTTAACTTAAGATTATATATGTTATGTAGACCTACTTAGCTTTCGGCATTTCTTAAGTTTTCCTTCTAAAGTTCCATCTCCACTTAGGAATTTCTATCAACTCTACTAAAGATACAAGTTCTATTCTTCATCCCTTCCTCTCATCTAAATTCCAATTACATACCCCTACGTGTGTGTATAGATCATCCCTACACTTGGAAATTCAAATCAAGCAATCATACTCTCGTCCGTTGTCCAAAGTACTTATTAGTTTGTGAATTTTTACTTGAATTTCGCTTACACATCCTTCATGCGACCGTTAATACTTCCTGAGGTACCAACAACCGATTACAAGATGCGTTAGCACTTTAAAGCGTACTTCCTAGTCTTGCAACACCCAAGGCTTTAGCAGTGACTCCCAAACCAGTTGGTCTAAGGCACTAGGTGATGAAGCACCCTCGCTAAATATTTTTCTATTTTTATAGCCTTTAGTAATCACAAAAACCAGTGTCCATTTTTTTTTCTTTATTCACACTTTTTTCTTTTATTTTCTTCGTACTAAGGACTTTAGACAAGAGCATTTCATGATCTCTTCTACTATTCCAAGTTTCAAGGTGCGTGATTGTGCAAATTGTAGGGTATACGTTTTCAGAATCTAGACTTAAGCTAGGAACTATTTTTCAAACTTATACTCTAATAAGAACATCAATACTCTTCCCTTGTTTCGATTTAGCCTAAGAAGTGAACCCAAAATTTGCCTATTTCTAAATAAACTACAAGGCATATACTTTCTACCGTTAAACTTTAAGGAAGGTTATTTTTAGGGTTTTTAATTCACTAAGTCTAAAATCTAGTTGTTCCTAGCTAGTTAACCTATTTGTCAAACTCAAGTCAATTAGCCAAAATTGAATACATTAATTTTTATAATTTTTCAAAATTTTTCAATTTTTATGTGTTTTCAAATAAATATGCAAATGCAAAAATATGTACAAATGAATGCGAAGGAAGAAGACGTACCGAGCATACCCCCAAACTTGAACTTGACAGTGTCCTCACTGTCATGCTAAACCAAGAGGGTCAAAATGTCGGCACTCCCCTGTTTATTTATTTACATTTTTTTTTATATTTTTAATGTTTTGAAATTTTTTTATTTTAAAAATTTTTTTTTAGAAAAGAAAACAAAAAATATATACATATATACAAAGATTCCCCCAAACTTAAGCTTGGCCTTGCACAAGCCAAAAGTTAGCACCAACCATTCAAAAATCTTATCGTGGAAATGGTATAGTTGGTGCAAGAAAATGAGAAGCACGCGAGACTGTGTGGAAAGAAGAATGGTAGAATATGGTCTCGATGGGGGAGAAGAATGGCGAAAAGAAGAAGGAAGTGGAGTACGATCTTGAGGGTGTAAATTGAGTGAATAAATTAGCGCAATATGTAATGACCGATATGTTATAAACGATTGTGCTAACCTATCAACCCGTCGGGAAATGGGATCAAATCCCTCAAGATTCGCAAGAAAACATGGGTACGCCGAACTTGGTATTGGAAATGAAAGCGTAACGGTCACTTGCACGGTCGGAACAATAGGAAGGACGAAAGGGAGTGAATTAGGGATAGTCTCATTCTCACCGTAGTAAACTGTGTCGAACTGGAAAGATTCCATCAATGGTTCGAAACGACTGTAAGCAACCGAGTCTGAAGGATTAACTAACTCATCTGAAAATGCAAAGGACTCAAACTCGGGCGGTGAGACTTCAACATCGTCCGAAAAAGTGAAACACTCGTACGTGTCATCGGCTGTGAGAACTGTGTCAGATTCAAAGGAAAAGTTTTCAAGCTCACAGTCGTCAAGCGTGAAATGAGGAGTGGTCGGAACGATGGAAAAGATGGAAGGTGATTTAGGTAATGGTTCAAGAGGATGAATTGGAAAATCCGACACATCAAAGAAAAATGATTCAACCTCAATATGATCATCACTACTCTCCTCAATATTATCCTTATAATTCTCCTCAAAATTCAACTCATCCATGCCATTATCATCAAAATCAAGACGCATATGAAGTTCGGGAGAAACATCTAATAACTCGGGATGATGATTTGAACATAAAATTTCAATTAAATCGACAGGTTCATCATCCGAAATATTCCCGGCGTCTATATCCTCAATCAAGTGAAAGTCAATTTCTTTAGACACCTCCTCAAAAGCATGGATATCTATCGATTTAGGTTCTAGATGGGAGGTGTAAAGATCGAAAGGATTAGGTGCGATTTCACTCGAAAGGGGTTCTTCATAATCTGGCAAATCAAACACTACAAAATCACACAACTCATTTTTATTTTCAACTGGTGAATCATTTGGGACAATCGATGGAAAACTGGAGTTGTGGGCTTCAATTGGGTAAGGGTAGGTGTGATTTGGAAATCCTCTCTCATTCTCATTCTGTCCAACCGCCTCCTCATACATTGAAAAATTTGGTGCTAGCGGAAAACTAGCTACCGGTTCAGCAGGTTGCATAAGGGCGGCCACGGACGCTTCCACATTCCTAACCATTTTGTTTGTTGCTGTGATATACGCCTCCAACGACTCTTCCAAACTAGACTTGGGTGGTAAGGGGGTTCGGGAAAAGATTCGAAACTGTTTGGATACGTGAAACTCCCTAATGGCTGTGTAGAAACAGGGTCTAGTGAAGGTGGGAAAGTCGGGTAGGACTGGTAGGAAGTGGGTGATTGGACAGGGGTAGGGTCAACATATGGATAAAAAGGTGAATAGTCGTGTTGATCCCTAGAACTGGATGAGTGGAGAGGGGTGAAAGATCGACTGCGAGATTGAGCAATATGCTCAGCAATGGACATCAGTTTAGGAGTGACAGAAGGACTTGAAAAAGTGGTATCAACATATGGAGGTGGTAAAGATTGACTTGGTTGACACAAAGTGGGTTGAAAAGTCAAACTGTTTCTCTTAGACTCCTCTATATGATCTTTCAAAGATTTTTTAGGCATGGAAGGATCGTCTTTAAATTGACCGAACACATTGACATATGACGCCAAAATTAGGTTCGGGATACCAAAGTTCGGCAAGTGATTTATTATGTGGGGTACCCATGATGAGAAGAGAAAGAAGGTGGGTATAAGTGGGTGTAAATGGGGTGCAAGGATTTCTTCGCGACAAGTTGCAAGTTTTGAAAAGATTTTCCTTTTTCTTTTTAAGTGAGCTTTTGCAAAAAGATTTTGAAAGGAGACTAGTGACACAAATGCAATTAACCACACATGCACAATCAGGCCTAAGTCTAGGGTCACCTAGGTCAGCTAGACAGCTCCTAACTGTTCCAAAGGGCTAGAGATAGGACCTCAAACCGCCTCTTCACGGACAAGTACGGCCAGGTAAGTGGGAAGGAACCACCACGACAGTGGGCCTAATTAAAAACCACTAGCCTAGACACCGCAAAATCAGTTAGGATAAACGGTCGATGCCTATACTAGTCCTTTTCCTATTGAGCTCGATTTCCTTAGGGCTGAGTCTAGTATTTTTTATTAATTGTGGTCGATGCAAAATGCTTTAGATGTTTTCTGGGGTCCTGGGAAGGGTGATGAAATCCCCACCCAATCTGAGTTGGTCAAAAGCCCCTTAAAATCTGATTAAAGATATGCAAAACAGTAAATCTCTTGCAATCAAATCTTTTTTGTGAATTTCAAAATTTGCAAGTTTTCTAATTAAAATTTTCCTTTTTTTTTCTCTTGCTCTTAATTTGGAAAGATATATTTAGCAAAAAGATTAAGGCTATGCAAATCAGAAAAGATCACTTGCAATCAATTTTTATTTTAAACGCGCGCAAAGAATCCTGTACAAGAGTTGTTATTTGGAAAGAGAAAGATTTTTATAGCGCACGGAATCCTGCAGGAATTTTCAGAAAAGATATTTCAAAATGTACAGAGAAGAAACAGTGGGGCTTACAGAATTTTTTTTTCAAGATGAAGCCTCGAGATAGCCGCGATTCCGCGGCAAATGCGCTCTAACACCGCGGTTCCGCGGTCCCCTGAACTGTTTGGATCCCCAGAAAAATTTTGGTGCGACGATTCGACAGGAAGGCCGCGGTTCCGCGGCCTAAGGTGGGTTTTGGCCGCGGAATCGCGGCTTGGTGGTGGAATTAGGCCTGCAGAAAAATTGCTCTATTCTGTTATTTAATTCCCCTTCTGTTTCGATTTTCTGATTTCTGTTTCGCCTTCTGGAATTTTCCAGATCCGATTCTGTATATCCTGCAAAAATTCAAACAACACAGTATCCCTTCCAAAAATAACAGATTATATATATTTTTATATTTTTTTTTATTTTTCAGATTTTTATGATTTTTTGAATTTAAGATTAACCCGAAATTGCAAAAAGGAAAGTTCTACGCCATCCCCGGCAACGGCGCCATTTGATTGATCTCAAAAACTATTTATAACCGCAATCAAGAACGGCGTCGCATGAAGCTAGCCGGTGAGTACGGGTCGGTCCACAGGGATGTTGTGAATTTCCTAATCGCGCTTACGAGTTAATTCCGAAGGGTGTTCGGATTGATTATTAAATCTAAAAATTGAAGTTGTTTGAGACTAGGATTAGAAACTTGCTAGGATTAGGTCTAGGGAAAATTTGGTAAACAAAGATCTACATCTCTTTCCATTGCTATTAATTAAAGATATCATATTAGTGTTATGGTAAATCTTAACAAAGGGGATTAGGATGATTGGGAAGATTGATTCTTCCTCTAGATCCTTGTCCTTCCTTTCTTAATCTTTACCCTAACCTCCATGGAAAACCTTAAAATCCGGTCCTTTAGACTACGGAATCACCGTTACCTTGAGGGTAAAAGTGCCGTAGGGAGCGGAATAAAAAGGTATGCATGGAGTTCTAATGTTCATAAAAGTTTAGCAACGAAAAGAGATGAGAGATCTTTGTCTCTCAAATCCTTCCCTATTCCTAACCCTAACAAGCGAGGAAACTACTCGCTCATTGAGGGGATGAAAAAAAACAAGAGTTTATTCAAGAGAGAAAACATCGATTGCAAGTTAATAAAAACTAAACTAAATTAAACTAAGGCGAGAAAATAAGAGCAGATATGAAAAACTACAACTACTGCAAGGAAAATAACCTACTTACTGTTGATGCGCTCTAACTTCAAGAAAACAGAATTTTATTCATGAGTAGAGGCATAAGAAAATACAAGGTCTTGGGTTCTATTTATAGGACATAGAAACCCTAGGTTTACAATTGTACCGCATGTCTAAAGTTACAAATATACCCCTAGAAAATCTTTTCAGAGCCACCACAGAAATTTGGTAAAATTTTATTTGCGCACGGGCACAGGACGGCCGCGGATCCGCGGCATGGGCGCGGTTGGGCCGCGGATCCGCGGCCCAATGATAGGATCATCATGTGATTTTTCTTGGGCTTGGTTTGGTTCTTCTGGGCTTCTTGTTTCTTTATTTCTTTTTCCATTTGGGCTTCTGCAGTGACTCCAGAACTTCAGTGAACACTTGTACCGATCCTTTAACCGTTTGCCATGACAATTTGGACCTTGAGTTGCCTTATTGATTGAGAACTATTCTTCGTTTTTAGGCTTGACTAAGATCCTCCTATGTGTTGGTCAAAAGTCTCTTTTTGTGTCGTCTTTTGTCTTTTTCACTGTTTTCGCGCCAAGAACCTGTAACCTGTAACATGTAGCAGACATGGGTCAAAAGCACCTGTTTTTATTCTTAAATGCATAAGAATGGGGAATACAAAATGGAATATTATGTTATGAACATGTACTTACATATTGTACACTCATACTTGTGCACATACATATTGTACACCCATTCTTGCATACATACGTATTTGCACATACATAGATAATTCTGGCTTGATTTGGAGACTTGGGAACCGCCAGATACTTTTTAAAACTGATTCATTTTAAAGAAGCGGTCTTCCCACGATATGTGCATGTTACTGTATTGTGTTGCATGATATACTGATATGCTTACATTTCTTTTATATGTCGCATACATCATGCCTTATGATTATACGCATTGAGATATGTTGTTTCCATGATATTTCTGGAATTGGGAACCATGGGTATTTCAAAAGAAAGTATATATTGTTTTAAAAACCCGGTTACCCTTGATATGATATTTCAGTGCGTCCACCATGTGTTTTCTCGATTCTGAGAGCGACATGTGAAACTCGATTCGAGGAGGCGGATGAGGCCGATTGCGGGTACATGGTGGACCCGGTATGGTACCCCGGGGCGAGAGAGAGATTTCATGTGGATGACGATGAGCCTGCCAAAGGGACCACTACCTACCGGTGATTGTATTTGGGCTCGACGGATATCCAGAGGATACCGACCGGAGTCGAGAGATGATATGGGCCGATCCGGACTGACGGAGCCCGTGGGCCGATCCGGACTGACGGAGCCCGATATATGAGGATTTACGTGCCGATGCTAGGCACGAATTTCATGACGTTTTCGAGTGTCGATGCTAGACACTCTGGTTCCATGATTTTGATATGTCGCGAGGGACACATGTTGATTTATATCCTCATACTTCCATGCATATGCTTTATGATATTTACATGCATGATGCTTTTTGTCATTGGGTGACGCGTAGACGAGATCCACATACATATAGCTGATATTGATGACATTGATCATATAGTTGGACGATATCCACATACTGTTAGACGTCATGATATAGTTGACATTGATTCATGCTGATCACATTGATCATACCTCATAATTATGATATGTTTCTACCTGAGACACCGACACGAGCATTTGGTACTACACTTATGTATAGATGTTTACCCTTGCCACCTTATCATGCTTCAGACTTATTCATATTGAGGATATTATTATTACTGATCGTATTGACCTAGGATTGTGTCATACATACGATTTCTACTCTGCGATGTTTTCTATTCACGAGTTGGCAACTCACCCCCGTTGTGCCACAGTTCTTGCAGGTTTTGCCGTACAGGTTTCATTGCGGCTTTTCTGGCACACTGCTTCCTTCTGGATGATTGCTTTGGTAGGTGGGTTCACTCGCATCGTGACCACCATTGTACTTATTTATTTTCAGTTGTATCTAGTGAATTCCATCAACCAAACTTGTATATTGTTTCAGACTTAGAAAACCAGTTGTGTATTATTTCGACCTTAGAGTCGCGCATTGTAGTATTATGGTTTTCATGATGATTTTGAGTTTCCTTTTGAGTTTTGATCCTCTCCCTTCGGCGTTGTATATTTTACTGCTTGCATGGTTGTGACCGTCGATTGACGAAGAGCTAGCTCCCGTTTGGGGATGCCTTTTATCACTGTATATATATTGTTCATGTTGTACCCCGTTCGGGGCCAGTATTTACAAAGGAAACTCTGCCGAAATTTTCAGAAAAGACATGAGATTTTTTTTAAATGCATATTCGGCTTATCTTATTTAAGAACCTTGTTTTTAAAACATGTTTTCTTCACTTCTTTAAAACTAGTTTTCCTTCTTATATTATTTTAAATGGTTTTAGATTTCTGGGCTTTTGGCTTACTTGAATTAGATGATGTCCTATAGACTTCATATGATTCAAGGGCCAGTCACGTGCTTTTTCGGGTCGTGACAATTGTAGTCTTTTTGTCGCAAATCCGCGATATTTGCGTCAATTTTCTAGTTTTCATGCTTACTAGGTTTTCGCAAAATTTAAGTGGTGAATTATATTAGTTATCGTGAGTATATTGTTGGCATCTCCTACGACATTTAGGAGGTGTGAATGCGGAATTTGGGTTAAGCGGGTTTTAGTTTTGGCGGTTGGTCCGAAACGACAATTTTAGTTAAGGCTGTAGTGTTTTCGTGTGTGTTCCGCTCACCTTGTGCACAATGTGCCTAACTCGTTGACGTTGACCCTTTCATTTTTTGACATGTGCCGTTTCATGATGTGTAACCTTATGTTTTGTGTTATGCAATTTCAAGGTCGGTCGCGGAGACTTCGGACGCGGCACGAAAAGGGAAAGTGGTGATTGGATCGAGCTAGCTGGGGATTTTCGGTGAGTAGATGTATACATCTACGGGGAGAATCGTTTGAATGGCGCGAAGTGCCCGATAATTTAGAATTCCCGGTAATACCAGTTTGTTGCATGTAGTTCCTAGTTACCTATTTTACGACACTGCATGACCTGTATATCCATATTTGTGTTAAATTCATCGTATAAAAACTATTGAAACCATTAAATGAGATATGCGACATAGTAAATAATTGGCTTTTTTAATTCATAATATAATTGTGCAACTTCATCTCACAGGACACTTGCACCATTACCAGGGTTTTATGCAGCACGAGCACTATTCATGTGGACACACGCGCCTTGGTAATTGCCATACCACAAACACTAGATAACATGTTAAACCGGAATTTAGAATAACTTCACCATATAAGACATAAACCAGTACTAATATAGTAAATTCCGCAAGATGAACATGTAGAATTGCTAGTCATATGCATGTACCTCATTACATCAATCGATCATACATAGTCTTTATGTCATATATTACAGTTCGCACTGTTGATACCATAGACATTCATCATCATTGACATGTATACTTATGGTACTTTCTTTTGGAGGATTTCAGTATTTAAGATTTATGAGATTTTGGGGGAAAACCGCAAGGATTTAATAAACCTGATATTATTTTAAACGTTGAAAGTTGCGGTTTTTCTCGTGATATGATACATGTGTCGTCCACCATGAGTTTTCTGTTGGTTTTCGATACCCGTTTTGAGAAGTTGGATGAACTGTCTCGGGTACATGGTGGGCCCGGTAAGGTATCCCGGGGCAAGAAGTTCGAGTAGTAGACGATAAGCCTGGCAGGGGCAGACTACCTACCGGTGATTGTTGGCGCGGCGGATATCCAGAGGATACCGACCGTGGCCACGAGATGTTGAGATATTGATATTTTGAGATGGACCAGCCGGACGGCTGGGGCTGGGATATTAGATACAGATACTTTGGGACACTGAGATATTTATTTGAGGTGCCGATGCTGGGCACAGATTTCTGTTGATTTCATATGATATTTCCTCAGATATTTCACAGGAATTTTCCTAAGATGAAAATAATGATTTCCTCATATCAGCATATTCAGATCACGTGTTACATTGCATTCATGTCGCATACATGCTAGTACTTCATACCATATCAATATTGTAGAATTGTGACACTTTGCGTACATGCTTACGATAGTTTTTATAGATGATACATATTACTCACGAGTTGGCAACTCACCCCCGTTGTGCCACAGACTTTTTGCAGGTCCGATCCGTCAGTACTGTTGCGGCGGACGCACTTCTTCCTTTTGCGTGGATTTGAGGATTTTTGCTCGTAGGTGGGTTATGTGTTTATTTTGTCTTCCACCTTGTATATTCATTGTATCTAGTGTACTCCATCTACTGTATCTACTACCAGTATTGTTGTATTTTGACTTAGAGGCGAGACAGTGAGATTTGTGGGCATGTATATTGTTTCTTTGAGTCGCGCTCACTTGAGCCGACATGTTGCTTATTACTTGTGCTTTCTTTTGCTTATTTTGCATATTGCTGATTTATATTGGGTGGGATTTGTGACCACCTTGGGACGAAGAGCTAGCTCCCGCTTGGAGATGCCTTATTTCTTGTATTCATATATATTCCTGTTTTGTACCCGTTTGGGGGCCAGTATTTACAAAGGAGACTCTGCCGAAATTTTCGGAAAAAATGGATGTTGCTTTTAAAAAGCTTGATGTGACTATTTGATTTAAAATCGCTTTCAATAAATTGGTTTTCCTTCACTCTACTGCTTATTTGGTTTTGATTTCTAGGCTTTGGCTTACTTAGATTACATCCGTCTTGAGACGTTCGTAATTTAAGTGCCAGTCACGTTCCGTACCTTTCGGGTCGTGATAAGTAATCTAAGAACAGTGGGAACACACTCAAGACGAAGCAGCAGTGTCAAGTCTACGAACTATGCTTTACTTATGTCATCTGGGAACTGTTAACTGACGACAGGTATAATACCAACCAACAGTTCCCTGCGAGTCCTGTCCGGTGTACCCGTAACCCAACGAGCACCTACATACTATCTCCAGTACAACGTACTAATGGCTGTGGGACAGACCAATTCCCCTACTGGGATGAGAAGCGTACACACTAGTCTACTCCGGAGTATCGATGCTCTGCCTCGATAATCCTACGACTAGGGACCTGGAAAAAAAAGGATGCGCTTGTATACTACCCAGCTCCCACTAGTGTGACTGCCATCACAACACCGGTAGTCAAGCAAGATCCTAAGAGCTCTATCAATATGTATTCGCGATATGCTAAAAGAAACATATACACATATTAAGATAGATATAAACCAAGTAGCATACTACTATGTTGAGCAAGACTGTTAATACAACTGTGAATATCCCAAGCTTCCATTAAGTAATATACAAACTAGTATGATACAATAATGGCCCCTAGGGCATATACACTAACAATCTCCCACTTGCACAAGGGCCATATACTGGCATATCGAAGACCTATCATCTCGAATAGTCTCTCGAATTGTGTCTGAGGTAAGGCCTATGTGAATGGATCTGCAGTGTTCTCCTCTGTAGCAACTCTCCGGACCTCGATCTCCTGGCGATCTATGATCTCCCTGATCAGGTGATACCGCCTTAAGATGTGTCTGAACTTCTGATAGGACCTGGGTTCCTTCGCTAAAGATATAACGCCGTTGTTGTCATAACACAGCGGTATTGGATCAATAATGGTAGGAACCACTTGAAGTTCTATTAGGAACTTCTTCATCCAGACTGCTTCTTTTGCGGCATCGCAAGCAGCTATATACTCCGCTTCCATCGTCGAGTCAGCAACGGTGTCCTGCTTGGAACTCTTCCAGCACACCGCCCCTCCATTGAGGGTAAAGACATAACCTGACATGGACTTGGAGTCATCCTTGTCACTCTGGAAGCTGGAGTCAGCAAAAGCCTTGATCTGGAGGTCTTTTCCGCCGTAAACCGAGAACATATCCTTAGTCCTTCTCAGATACTTGAGAATGTTCTTTACTGCTATCCAGTGCTTCTTCCCTGGGTTTGACTGATACCGGCTTACCACGCTCAGTGCGTAAGCTACATCTGGTCTAGTACACAACATCGCATACATTATAGAGCCTACCGCAGAAGCGTAGGGTATAACTGACATGCGATCCCTTTCCAAATCAGTCTTGGGAGACATCTCTTTAGAGAGGGTGATTCCGTAACAAGCCGGTAAATTACCGTGCTTAGAATCTTCTATACTGAATCTTTTCAGTATAGTGTTGATATACCTGGACAGCGAAAATCCCAACATCCTTTTAGATCTATCACGATAGATCTGGATCCCCAGAATGTAAGAGGCATCACCCAGGTCTTTCATGGAGAACCTGTGTGACAAGAATCCTATGACAGATTATAGCATAGGAATGTCATTTCCTATCAAGAGAATGTCATCCATGTACAAGACAAGGAATACGACAGTTCGTGCTACAATTTTACTATATATACATGGTACATCTGTATTTTTGATAAAGTCATATTCTTTGACCGTTTCATCAAAACAGATGTTCCAACTCCGCGATGCTTGCTTTAGTCCATAAATGGACTTAAACAACTTGCACACTTTCCCGCTGCTCCCACTCTGATTGAAACCTTCTGGATGATCCATATAGACGCACTCTTCTAAATTACCATTTAGAAAAGCCGTCTTTACGTCTATCTGCCAGATCTCATAATCATGGAAGGTGGCAATAGCAAGAAAGATCCAAATGGATTTGAGCATAGCCACCGGAGAAAAAGTTTCGTCATAGTCCAAACCAGGTTTTTGACGAAAACCCTTTGCAACAAGTCTAGCCTTATAGGTTTCTACTTGTCCATCTACACCAATCTTCTTCCTGAAGATCCACTTGCATCCTATGGGTTTTACCCCATCTGGAGCAAAGTCCAAAGTCCATACTTTGTTGGTGTACATGGACTCCATCTCGGTCCGCATTGCATCCAGCCATCTTACTGAGTCGCCGCTCTGAATGGCCTGCTGGAAGCTAATAGGTTCATCATTATCAATGACGCAATCATCTCTATCCCCGTCTATGAGAAAACCGTAGTATCTCTCAGGCGGATGAGACGACCTACTACTCCTGCGGAGGGGTGCGGGAATGTCCTGTTCTTCTGGAACTTTTGGCTCCACCAAACTTTCAGTAGTAGTTTGTGGTTCTGGAATTTCTTCCAGTTCTATTGCGCTCCCACTTGTTTCCTTTTCTAAAAACTGTTGTTCTAGAAAATGGGCATTACAAGAAACAAAAACCTTTTGTTCCTCTGCGTAATAGAAATAATACCCCTTGAAGTTCTTTGGATATCCTACAAACTTATACTGTACTGATCGTGCCTCGAGTTTGTCCGCATGCTGCTTTTTAACAAAAGCTGGACATCCCCATATCTTCAGATACTGAAGATAGGGTTTCTTCCCACTCCACATCTGATATGGTGTGGTAGGCACAGTCTTGATAGGAATCCTGTTCAAAAGATATGCAGCTGATTCTAGTGCATAACCCCAGAAAGATCGCGGTAACTCAACATTACTCATCGTGGAACGCACCATATCCAATAGGGTTCGGTTCCGTCTCTCTGATACACCGTTGTGTTGTGGAGTGTATGGAGGAGTAAGCTGAGAGAGAATTCCATTCTCTTTTAGGTAACCTAGGAACTCGGCACTTAAGTATTCACCACCTCGATCAGATCTCAATGTCTTGATACTTTTGCCGGTTTGGTTTTCTACTTCATTCTTATATTCTCGGAATTTCTTAAAGGCCTCGAATTTATGTTTCATCAAGAAAATGAATCCATACCTAGAGTAATCATCTGTAAAAGTAATGAAATATGAAAAATCGTTTCTTGTATGTGTAGACATTGGACCACATACATCGCTGTGTATGAGTCCTAAGAGCTCGCTCGCTTTTACTTCATGTCCAGTGAATGGAGTCTTTGTCATCTTTCCTTTGAGACACGATTGACAAGTGGCATAAGATTGATATTCGAACTGATCCAAATATCCTTCTCTATGTAACTTAGTTAACCTTGTCTCATTGATGTGACCTAGTCTACAATGCCATAAGAAAGCCTGATTTATATCTGGAGACTTTCTTTTTAGTGTGTTCTGGACATTGAAAATCTGTAATTGGTTTAACATGTATATACCGTTATCTAGTGTACCGGACCCAATCAAACCATGATTAAGGTGGATGTTAACAACATCGCTCACAAACGTGAAATCATAACCTTCTTTTGATAACAACGATACCGATATGATATTACACGTTAAACTAGGTACACAAAAACAGTTGCGCAAAACCAAAATATGTCCACTCGTCAATCCAAGGTGATAATCCCCTACGGATACAGCATTCACGCTAGCTCCGTTAGCAACCTGGAGGGTCATATCACTAACCTTCAGCACTCTACGGTTTCTTAGTGCCTACAATGAATTGCATATATGAGATCCTGATCCGGTATCTAATACCCAGAAAGTAGAGTTGATTGACAGACAATTTTTAATTACAAACACACCTGAAGCCGAAACCACAACTTGCCTCGGGTCCTGGTTCTTGGCAATCCAAGCTTTGCAATCCTTCTTCCAATGGCCTTTCCTGCGACAGTGGAAGCACTCGTCCTTTGCCACTACCGGCACCGCAACCTTTTTCTTTCCCTTGGCTTCCACCTTACCAACACCACCTCTTGGTTTGGTAGCGGCCTTCTTCTTCCTTCCTTTGGACCTTGCCTTGGACCTGGAAGAGGAAGCACCATGAACAAACATAGCGGGTGTTTCCCTTGCCTTCTGCAAGGTGCCCTCTGCACTCCTCAACATGTTAAGGAGTTCCGGAAGTTCAACTTCTTTACCTTGAATGTTGAAATTCAAGATAAACTGGGCGTAGGTGGAAGGAAGGGACTGGAGAATCAAGTCTGTATATGGCTCGTTCTCTAATGTTGTCCCGAGGTCTGCGAGCTCTTCAATATAGCCAATCATTTTAAGGACATTTTCCCCTACAGATGATCCGACGGCTATTCTCGACTGAAACAAGTTCATCGAGGTCTCGTATCTAGCTATACGAGATTGCTCTCCATAAAATTCCTTGGTGTGGAGAATTATGGATTCTAGATCCATATTCTCGTGCCTCCTCTGATGTTCATTATTCATAGAGGCAAGCACGATGCATTTGGCCTTCACGCAGTCTAACTCCCAGGTCTTGCGGATTTCCTTATCCGCGACACTGGATTCAAGACCTGGGACGGCAGGGGTCTTAGTAGTAAGGACATACCCCAATTTGTCATAGGTAATTGCCATCTTGACATTCCGGAACCAATCTTTATAGTTTGGCCCTGTCAAAATATTTTTATCTAATAATAACTTAAGGCCTGTCATGTTCTGGGTCGCTGCAATTAGGAGAGAGAGAGGAAACACTTTAGCATGATGCTCTTGCAAGTTTAGAGTGGTTTTTAGTTTATCTAAACAGGATGGCTCCCACTGTTTCTAGAATCCTTCCTTAAACCAAAAAAGAAGAACTAGTCAGGACTATTCTCACCGTACAATACTTGCTTAACCGTTCAGCCAGGTCGGTGTCGGTACTTCGAGGGAGGTTTTACGATACTTTCGCGAAGTTCCTTAATTAAATAACCTCTTTTCCCTAGGGGCGTAGCCCCGCTGACACCTTTCTTGACACCTACTTGGTTTATAGCATTGATCGTTGAGTGAAAGAATCTCCCGATGAGTAGCATATACTCACATTAGGATTGGGATCCAAATATCATCGTGTGATAAAGCTGAAGGAATCCTACCAAAATTATCACACTCCAAATGGTATGCAACTCTAGCAAATTTCATTTTCTTTAGAAATTCCCGATGTGGATTTTTGCCCCATGCTCTTATGACCTTGGCTTTGGTCAAAATATCATAAGTCACATGTCAAGTTCTACCCATCATTATCTTGTTAATTTGAACCCACCCGTATATACCTCTGACGTTGGCCAAATGGCAGTACGACTGTCCCAAACCAACTCATCTATCTATGCAACAGATGAATACCCAGCAGCTACCAAACACTATGCCTTGGCGTTGGTCAAAATACATAGCTTGAATACTACTGAATACCCAAATGAAATGATGGAGGGCTACGAAAGGTTTTGGCGAAACCGTGAACGTAGTGAACTTGATATGATCGAAGGAACCGGATAGCTTTCTAAAAGGAGTGGTTTAAGCTCCGCAATTAAAAATCTGCTGTTTTTAAAATAACCGAGCGGTTTCTTTTAAACTGTTCCAACGATTCAACTTTGGTTTATTTTCTTTGCATTAAAATAATGCGTCCCATCAATTAACCTATCATTGCAGAAAACAACGAAAATACAACGTCCTCTTATGCCATCCGCATTCGCCACTGGGCCCCGTCATTCACCCGTTAGATTACTTAACTAACGACAGAGCGGGGGCTGGGCCAGCGCGGATGCAAAACATAAGTAACGCCTACTAGATATCATATATAGATATTGTACATTCGTCAGACGCAATAATAGGCATTCCAGATCACAGATGAACATATTGGATATACAAGCAATCCGCATTTCTTTTGAGCCTGCAATGAAAGACGGATTACACAGCCGCGATGAATAGCCAAACCCCCACCCTAGACCCCTACGGGTACGGAAAACTATCCGCCAAGTACCCGAAGTGAAGCGGTCTCCCTCAACGATGTGAGTATGCCACTAAGCACTTCAAAGTACCCGGTAGTTTATGCACCCCACCTTGGGTCTATCCTAGGAGCAGAAAACAGTAAATGAAATAATACAACGGTGGCTACAACCTCAACCCGGAAGTGCCCCGCAAAAGAATATTACAACAAATTACAATTTACATTTGAATGAAAGAAACACTCGTCTCACATCCCCGGCTATCCACTCACGACAATCCAACAAGTTCATATTCACAAACCAGTAAAAACCATTACAGAAATGTGCAACTCCCTACTAACCGACATACTAGCAATTAGGGGAGGTTTACGAATACATTAAACACAATACAGATATAATCCAGTTAGCCAAAGTTCTTATAATTTCGATCAAGCAACACATATGAATCTACTCTAAGCAATTCTCTGTGCACATAAAACCTGAGCAGAAAAAAACATCCCAGAAAACACAACATCAACACAGAAGAATAACTGAGCAAATTTGGGTTGACTCGGTGTCAACTCGGCCGCGGATCCGCGGCGGATCACTTGGATCGGCCGCGGTTCCACGGTGGTTTGGACGAGTCACGATCCCAAATTTCTTCATAATTCTTAAAAAACCCTGCTTGTATTTTTAAGGGTCCCTGAAAAATTTTTAGACCCCAATTTAAAATCGGTAGAAACTTGGTGAAAACGTTGGTTTTTCGGGATTAAATCGCGATTGAATTTCTAAAGACTTTGCTAACATGTTAGTTATGGTTTAAGTAGGCTCTGATACAACTGTAAGTTAACGTTACACACCCCACAAGATGCGGGGAGGCGGAATAGGTAAAACAATCATTTTGTGTAAGTTAACATCGACTAACTTTACGGATCTTTGCTAAACCCTAACTAACAACTATCTAGAAGTGCTAAACTACTATGATAGATGATTATACCTCAAGATACTAGTCCTTCTTGTTCTTGTTGTTCACCTCCTCGTCGGCCTCCTCGATGTAATAGAAGATCCACCCGAGAGTTCCTCCTCCAAGTTTTAACCTCTAACTTGAGGTAACTAAGTGGCTAGGATTGCTAATCCAAGTGGCCTAAAAGATATAGAAGTGGATTAAGGATCTATTAATCTTTCTAACCCTTGGGATCTCAACACATGAGAGGATTAGGGTTAGGTTGAAGAAGAGGAGAGCTTGAGGAGAGAGAGTGTGTATGTTAATTATGAATTGAAATATAACTCATTTGTGTATATCATGAAGCATATAAATATCTTGCACAAATATCTTTCATGCTTCATTTAATGCAAATGGATGAATCATCTCATGAGTTATGGTTTCAATTAATGCAAATAACACATAAGCTCTCCACCTCATTAAGTTTAATTCACAAATGAATTAAAACTAAATGAGTCACCTTTCATCTAGAAGCTTCTTGACTAATTACGAGAATGCCCCTCTCATCCGTATTTATGAAAAACACGGATAAACTGAGACTGCATAAATCCAATAATCCAATACTAGAATCTGGCTTAAACTAAAGCCCGCTAGTATAATCTGTCCGAACATCTTACGTGCACAAGTACACGTATATGTCCGAACTCTGTCGTAAAACCATACGACCTCTATATCGTTTCGCCTGAAGCAGGGAAACTCTCTGTGTGGGACAATAAAAACTCGACACTACGCTGGCAATGGGTTTAACCACAGGCCGCAAGCGGTACTAGCTATACGTAACGGTCCCCAGGTAGATGTCGATAAGAAGGTCGATGAGGAAACCCATCCGAACTCCTACTGAGCCTGATGTGACAATCTCCGTACAGTCCGGTCTGTTCGTCTAAGACTATCGCATATCGGGCCTAGGGGGTGACAAGCGTAAGTCCCCTAAAGGCAGTATAAGTCATGTCGGAGTGAAGCCCATTACACCTTCAGAAGCTACTGGAAATCCTACCAGTAAATCTCGCTTGCCCTGGCCAGGGACTTTGCGTAATGGCTCTCCAAACACTGAGCGATATCAACCCCCAATACCGGGAGAGACGAATCCTATCTAATCGCCACTGCCTCCAAGTGCTTCAGGACTGCACCCAACTGCTATCTGTTTGCACGACTCCTTTGAGCCGTGGTAGGGTAGTAATCTAAGAACAGTGGGAACACACTCGAGACGAAGCAGCAGTGTCAAGTCTATGGACTATGCTGTACTCATGTCACATGGGAACTGTTAACTGACGATGGGTATAATACCAACCAACAGTTCCCTGCGAGTCTTGTCCGGTGTACCCGTAACCCAACGAGCACCTGCATACTATCTCCAGTACAACGTACTAGTGGCTGTGGGACAAACCAATTCCCCTGCTGGGATGGGAAACGTACACACTAGTCTACTCCGGAGTATCGATGCCCTGCCTCGATAATCCTACGACTAGGGACCTGAAAAAAAGGATGTGCTTGTAGACTACCCAGCTCCCACTAGTGTGACTGCCATCACAACGTTGGTAGTCAAGAAAGATCCTAAGGGCTCTATCAATATGTATTCGCAATATGCTAAAAGAAACATATACACATATTAAGATAGATATAAACCAAGTAGCATACTACTGTGTTGAGCAAGACTGTTAATACAACTGTGAATATCCCAAGCTTCCATTAAGTAATATACAAACTAGTATGATACAATAATGGCCCCTAGGGCATATACACTAATACTAAGCGTTTGATTAGATCCCTCATGCAAAACGCGTGGCTGTTTTCTTTTAGGACGGATGCTTAATTGACAAAGAAGTTTTTCTTTCCTTTTTAGGCGCCCACGTAAGAATCACGTGAGGCGGCTTTGGCTTTTCTTTTGCTTGTTTCCCTTTCTTATGCTTTCACGCGGGGAAACACGTGAGGCAGTTTTGGTTGTTCTTTTGTTCATTTGAAGCACTCACATGGGAAACACGTGGGGCTTCATAATAGTGCTAAGCACTAATGTGTTATCAAGCTATTCTTGTGTTTTTTTAGAGATATCGACCTCCTGTTAATGACATTTTTAGTCATTGATGATCATTAAGATTTCGGTTTTGAGGATCTTGGATCATCATCATTTTTTTTTGAAGAACTAAGTTCTTTATATAGGGTTAAACCCTAATTTTTTGGAGGAATTAAATTCCCATATGCTCATGTTATTTCTTTTTCTTATATGACTTAGTTCTTTTCCCCTATGTTTTGAATTTGCAGAACAAAATCTCCTCGATGAGAATTAAATTTTCAACTTATGGGGAGTTTTGCTTCTGCAAATCTCAACCAGAGGAAGAACTAAATTCTTATATGAAGGGTTAAACCCTTAGAGAGGCAAAGGGGACGATCTCTGTGTTTCTTTACCTAGGTTTTCCATGAGGCAAGTTTCCTTTGAGAATTGAATTCTCTTTCTTTTTCAAGAGCTCACTGTATATATATATTTTTTTAGAAGCTTGTGGGGAGTTCTGTGTCTCTCTTCTCTCTCTTTCTCTCTATCTCTTCTTTTTTTGTTCTTCTCTCTTATTTAAAGGATAAGAGAAAAGATCAACTAGTTAGGAAAATCTCTGATTGATAGATCATGATTGATTTCATAATCAATCCAAAATGATCTCTCAGATCACTTGGTGAATTTTATTCACCATTGGATTTTTAATCCAAAGGCTCTCTGTTTAACAGAGAAGTTTTCTTGTTTATTTAACAGGATTAGGAAATATCTTTTTCTAAGATAGAATTTTTATTCTATCAGATGATCGGTGGATGGTTTTATAATCACCGTTGGATCTTTGATCCAAGAGTCCTCCGTTTAACAGAGAAGATCTTTCTAGTTTGAGAAAGATCAAGGAAATATTTCCCATATAGAATTTAATTCTATCAGGTGGTTTGATTGGTGATATTTTTTCACAATTGGATTTTAAATCCAAAATTCTCTGTTAGAGAAGAATCTTTCCACATCAGAAAGGTCAGGGAAAATATTTCCCAAATAGAATTTCATTCTATCTTGCCAAAGGGTATAGCAAAAGAACTCACGTGTTTAACACGTGACCCCTAGCATGGGTTTCAGCATGCTTTATTTTCAGTGCTCCTATGCATTATAAACTCTCATGTGTTTAACACGTGAGGCCTGTTTGGCTTGCCAATTATTTGGTTGCAGCGCCTATATGATTTGCATATAGGCACTCACGTATTTAACACGTGTGGCTCTTTTAGCCCATTTGTTTTTAACTGCAGTGCCTATATGCTTTTGCATATAGGTGCTCACGTCACGTGAGGCTTTAATAGTGGGAAATTTTTGCCCTTTTTCCTTTTTTTATGAGGGAACAAGCGTCTCAGTCAGCAATCTGCGGAGAAGATATACTATAATGCTCTTTATCTCCGGCCCACTGTATGTTCTCGCAAAAGGGGGAAATCCCGTAATGGAAGTAAAACAGGGTAAAGAACGTAAACAACGTTCAAAAACAACAAAGCGGATCCATGACACCATGCAATCGAGAAAAACTAGATTGGAGCCCATCCTTTATAAAGAAGATGGGTCAGGAATATTCTTTCCCTCAAGACAAGACAAGGAAAATATTCAACCTTGTCGTGAAGTACCAAATGATGACACTTCCGGAGTCTCAGCACCCCGGACAAATAAACGAGGTTCATCATCAGGATTATTGCTCTTATCACCGAGTAATAGGTCATCCCCTTAAAGACTGCTTCACCTTCAAAAACTGAGTAGAAGACCAGTATCAACATGGTAAAAGACCCGTATCAACAAGGTAGATTTATGTTATCCGACAGCTGGAGGGTAACCCTGCCGTAAAAGCACGAACCAAAAAGGACCTATACCGTCAGGATAGGACCAGCTCAACATCAAGAATGGAAACGAACTCATATCTGCCATATGATAACACTCTCAAAAGAGGGAGGACATGAGATTATGAATAACCTCTATAGGTGCTTTGCAAATGAAGACGAGGACGAGGTCATCTCAGAGTTCCACCAGCACCAAAAGAGCTGAAAGATGGGATACACACCATGGCGGACAACTTAAGAGAAATTGACTTAGGAACGGAAAATGATCCGAGACCAACGTTCATCAGTGAACTGCTATCTGAGAAACGGGTATCCATGTTAAAAGACGTGCTTATGCAGTATAAAGATTGCTTCTCCTGGAACTACTCTGAAATGCTGGGTCTAGATCCAAAAGTGACAGTATATAAACTGGCTATATCGCCGGGTGTAAAGCCAATCAAACATGCGCGAAGATAGATGTGACTCGAACTTGATATGAGCATCAACGCTGAAGTCAAGAAATTAATCGACTCCGACTTCATCCAAGAAGTTCAATATCCTGACTGGATCGCCAACATCGTTCCAGTGATGAAGAAAAATACGACGGTACGCATCTGCGTGGAATTTCGGGACCTTAATAAGGCTTGCCCAAAGGATGACGTCCCAGTACCCGTTACCGACCTTATGATCGATAACATATCTACCCACGAGGTCTTCTCCTTCATGGATGGATCTTCAGGATACAACCAAATAAAAATGCATCCTGAAGACCAGAAGCATACTGCCTTCCGGACTCCACTGGGCATATTCTGTTATAAGGTGATGCCCTTCGGTTTGAAGAACGCAGGCGCTACCTACTAGAGGGCCATGACAAAGATCTTTGATGACCTCATGCACGAGATCATCGAATACTACATCGAAGACCTTATGGTGAAGAGCAAATCTCACGAGGAACATTGGGAACATCTAAAAATAGTGTTCCGACGTCTTCGAAAGTATAATATGAAGATGAATCCTCTAAAATGCGTGTTTGGAGTCTCCTCAGGCAAATTCCTAGGATTCATCATACGTCACCAAGGTATCGAAATCGACACCTCAAAGATCAAGGTGATTATGGAAATGCCCACGCTAAGAACCCTCAAACAGTTGCGATCTCTTCAAAGAAAGCTCACGTATATCCGACAATTCATAGCCAACCTTTCTGGAAAATATCGTCCCTACAGTCATGTGATGAAGAAGGGGACCTCGTTCGTCTGGGATCAAAAGTGGAAAAACGCACTGGACGAAATCAAGCAATACTTGCAAAATTCGCCGGTATTGACCACTCCGGTTAAAGGAAAACCTTTTATTCTATATACAACGGCCCTTGAGGGTTCTCTAAGCGCATTGTGGGCACAAGAGAATGATCAGGGAAAGGAGATAGCTCTATACTATTTAAGTCAAGTTCTTCTCGGGGCAAAAAACAACTATTCCCCCGTCGAAAAGCATTGCCTGGCTTTGATCTTCGCAATAACGAAGCTAGGACATTACGCCTTGGCACATGAGGTCCATCTCATATCAAAGGTAGATCCTCTCAAATATCTAATGTCAAAGGCCATACTGACAGGAAGGCTTGCCAAATGGGCCCTCCTCCTGATGGAGTTCTCGATAACCTATCGACCCCTCAAAGTAGTGAAAGGGCAGGCCATTGCTGACTTTCTCGCGAAGCATCCGTACCAGCCAACTCCCCCTTAAATTGCGAGTTGCCAGATGAACATGTGTTCGATACAATCGACAAAAGAAAATGATTCCTAATGGGAACTCTACTTCGATAGAGCATCTTCCGTAAAGCAGCGAAAGCAAAACACCCCCATAATCAAAGCCGGGGTAGCCCTTATGTTCATGACTCCGTGTTCAGTCAAAAATATTATACTTTTGATATAACATTTTCCTTTCCTTAAATATTTAAAGGTGTTTATTATAAATATAGAATATATTTGGGTTTATTTGCAAAATACTATTTACCATATGTTTATATATTATAATTAACATTATGAAGGAAAATATATGCATTTTATATTAATATAATATTTTAGTAATTAAAAGATGCATAGCATATCAAATATTCTTAATCAAGTTTCTTAAAAATTTATTACCATATAAAGTAATTAAGATACTCTCTCTAATTTAATAAATATTACTAACATTATTCATGGATATTTTGTGCAGATTTAGCTCAGGTCAAGAGATCAAGATATTCAAGATTTCAAGATCAAAAATCTGCCAATAAAATCGTAGGATCTGAAAACTTGGAAAGTGGATCTTTATGGCAAGTCTAAACCTATGAGATCTAGGATTTCTGATTTGAGGGCTATATAAAGGACCGAGGGCTAAAATTAAAACTCATCACCTTTTACACTAAGCAAATCACCATCAAAGAACAAAAGATCCACAACAGGTCCACGATTCGACGTGATAGGGCGACGTGAAAATCGACGGAGCATCTACTTCCTACGAGGAAGAGATCGAGAGTAACTTCTTTCTCTTGTAATCTAAATTCGTAGGCTCTGTACTTGTGAAGTTGATTAATAAAGGTAGATCATTTTGTTTAATTATTTATTTTCTGTATTTTTACTTTCTATATTTTAATTATGATCTCATTCTCTATCCTTTCTTCTTCTTCTCACAACATGCGTGAGTAATTCCTAGCTTGCTAGGGTTCGTAGGATTAGGGTAGAACAATAGTTGAGAAAATATTTTAACTCCTTTTAAGTCTTATGAAGTTATAAACTTTAGCAAAAGAATCGTTAACATCCTAATCGGGCGCGCTACCAATTTATTGCTAGTCTTGACCGCGATTTGAGATCGGATTAACAATTGTTTTGTTAAGGGCTAGACATAAATAGAGATCAATGAAAGGACAAAGGTCAATAGTGTGGAAACCCTAGTTTCTTCCAAGAACCCTAATCCTCATTCATCACTATCAATCTAGTTTTAAATCTATCAATAGATAAAAAGAGTCATCTTTATTAGTCATCCATAACTACTAAATCCTAACGAACGCTACAAGCCTTCTTCTTATATATTCTATATCCTTATTTAAACTAGATCTGAAAAATATATATTCTATATCTGTATTTACCATAGATCTAGAATCTATTCTTCACTATTCTCTATTCTCCTTCTTTTTTTCTAATCAACACGTCTAAAGAAAGATTAAAAGTTCCACGGATCCCTGAGGACGACCCATACTCATCTCGGCTAGCTACACGTGACACCGTTATTGATTGTGGTTATTCTACATACACTTTTTCACGATCAATCACTCCGCAAGGAGGGATATTGCATTAAGCCCTCTCCTTAACAGAGCCAAGGACTAATAACGAAGCTTAATATGAATCTTTGATAGCATGTCTCGAGATCGCTATCGATATAGGAATCAAAGACCTCCTTATATATGGAGACTCCCAGCTGATCGTTAGCCAAGTAAATGGTGATTATCAGACATGCAAGCCAGAGCTTGTAAAGTATGGCGAAATAGTGCAGTAACTGCTGACACAAATTCCTTCCTATACCCTGAAAAGCATACCGCGTGCGGATAACATCAAGGCGGATGCATCGGCCAATTTGGCTAAGGAATTGGCCGATGAAGATCTTGATGACGTAAGGATCATTGTGCAAACCCTCAGGGTTCTCATACCAACAGATATATATTCGGGAGACCTAATAGATCCATCCGAAGGAAAAGAAATGAACAAACAAGTAGCCTTCCAAATAGAGGACTAAGAAAAGGTCATCGACCGGAGGGAAGTCTTCATAGACCACTTCAAGTCCCATCGGACGCCTGAAAATGCGTCATTTAGACATCAGCTCTTGAAACGAGCTTTGTCTTTCACCTTCGTCAATGATACTTTATATAAGAGACCGTTCGACTGTTTATGGCTAAGATGCCTAGGGCCGGAGGAAGCAAAGAAAGTCGTCCAAGAAATTCACGACGGACTTTGCGGTTATCATCAAGCTGGGCCAAAGATGAAGCTAAAGATAAAAAGAATGGGTTATTATTTTGGCCCATGATAATTCAGGACTGTCTCGAATATGCAAAGTAGTGCCACTCGTTCCAAATTCAGGGATACTTTATCCATCAACATCCAAATCCACTACACCCAACAGTGGCTAGATGGCAGTTCAAAATGCGGGGAACCGGTATAATTGGCCCTATCGAACCGGCATCATCTAAAAGACATCAGTTTATATTAGCAACGACCGATTACTTCTCTAAGTGGGAAGAAGCAGTACCACTAAGAGAGGTGAAGACGGAGAATATCCTCCACTTCTTCAGAACCCACGTCATCTACTGGTTCGGAACTCCGTGACGGATAATCTCGGATAACGGGCCAGCTTACAGAAGCCATAAAATAAGCCGCTTCGCACAACAATATAAAATAGATTGGATATACTCTTCAGTCTATAATCCTCGGGCCAACGGTTTAGCTGAAGATTTCAACAAGACCTTGATAAAGATTATAAAGAAACGGTGTCCAGAAACAAAAAAGACTGGCACAAAAGGCTGCACGAAACTCTCTGGGCATACCGAACAACGTTCAAGATGGCTATGAATACAACACCATGCGTATTAGTGTTCGGCACGGAAGTAGTGCTCCCGTTGGAAATAGGACCCCCCTCTCTACGAGTAGCAGTTTGATACGAGCTGGCAGATGAAGAAAATGCTCATCTTAGGCTTGAGGAGCTCAATGCCCTTGACGAAACCCGTCTTATAGCACATCAAAATATGGAGTCTTATAAGGCAAGGATGATGCGGTCATACGAAAAACTAACCAGGCCGAGAACATTACGCCAAGGAGAACTAGTACCAGACGTCAAAAGACTAATGATCCCCAATCGTGCAAAACAGGGGAAGTTCGAGCCGAACTATGAAGGCCCATACATCATAGACAAAGTCTATCAAGGTGGAGCCTACCTGCTCATGGGTATGCATGGCGAAAGACCCTTCCGACCAATAAACGGCCGATTCCTCAAACAATATTACGCTTGACAAGTCATGACTTAGGTCAATGATAGATGATGACGCTTGTGTCCGCATGCTATCTTCCTGAGTCAGAACTCTGAGAGTAGTATCCAAAAAGCTCCTTCGCCCTAAAATGGGAAGGTTGGACTGAGATGTCCCTAAACTAATATGGACCGAGAAGTGCCTAAACAAATAATGGACTGAAAAGTCCTTAAACTATAACTTCGCCTCAAACATGGCGATAATGGACCGAAACGTCCATAAACTAACAATGGACCGAAACGTCCTTAAACTAATATTCGTCCCAAAAACGGGTATGTTGGACCGAAATGTCCCTAAACTAATATTCGTCCCCAAAATGGGAATGCTGGACCGAAAAGTCCTTAAACTAAAACTTCGCCTCAAACATGGCGATAATGGTCCGAAACGTCTCTAAACTAGCGTGTCAAACAGGGCCCACCATCCCAAATACGGCGATGTACTCCCTTGAGATCTATATTGCAATCGAAGTCTTAATGGCGAGGGTTGCAACTCAAGTCCTTCCGGCTACACAGCTACTCCAGCAATGAAGCTACTCTCAAGTCACACTGGCAAACAGGAGGGCACCTGGCGAAACTACTTTCGGGAGTTCCATCGTTAAAAAAAATGGTATGTTCACAAGCGAAATGGGCACGGATGAAAACCTGAAAGGGCGCCGTGAGTAAAAACAGTAGGACTGCCGCCGAGCTTTACAAAAACCCGAAAGGGCGCAATTTCGTATAAAACAATTATTATATGCACTTGCAAGGCCCTCTCGATTTTGCAAGGGGAAAATACTTGCGTGAGATCCTTACGACTCACAAAGGAGCAACACACTTAGGAACCCCCACGATTCCTAAGGAGAAATCACACTTGCAAGATCCTCACGACTCGTAAGGATAATTCCCCTTATGAGACCCTCACGGCTCGTAGGATTCAAAAGCCTTATGATACAGGGATCTAAATATGTTCTTAAGCCATCATATTCCCCTAATACTGCCCTACAGAAGGTCCCATATTGACCCTTATATACAATCCACAGGCATAAATAAATATATCCCCCACCGAGTTCCAGTTATGGTAAGAAATATCCCCATATGGTGAACAACACTTGTGAGCCCTTACGACTTACAAGGAGAAAATACTCTTGGAAGATCCTTATGACTCACAAGAGAAAATATCACTTAGGAATCCCCACGATTCCTAAGGAGAAAATACATCAACGAGATCCTCATGACTCGTAGGTAGAAACACCTTTATAAGACCTTTATGGCTCATAAAATCAAAAGGCCTTAGTCGACAAGATCCTAAGCCTGTTTGCTAAACCACCTTTGTTAAAATCGACAAAGGAAAATGACGATTCGCTCCTGGCAATATTCCGGTTGTAGCGATGTTGATGCCTAAACAGGTGTCAAATTCCATGTCCTCTCATGGCAAATAATAATTCGCTCATGGCAATATTCCAGTTGCAGCGATGTTGATGCCAAGATTGGTATCAGATCTCAAGTTCCTAACTCGTAATAAAACTCAGCGAGTTGCAAAAAAATGCATATGAAAACGCCGAAATGGTTGGGCAATTCGCAATAAAAAGCAGCGAGTAAAAATCAAAAAAATATAGCCGAAATGATTGGGCATCACGATAAATAGCCGAAATGATTGGGCAATCGCGACTTTCACGACATAAAAGCTGAAAAGATAGAGTATCGCGGAAAGAAATAAAAAAATGAAATGAAAATGAAACTTTTCTTCCCTGCAAATATGTCCATATTGACTAAGATCCATGGGCACAAATAAAGGAAAAGGGACCATATTTTCCCACCACGCTTCATCAAAAGAAGAACCAAGTCTTGACAGTTCATATAAAACCTAAAGACTATCCAGGCGTTCCTTCTCATGCCAGTAAGATGCAGACGTAACGTCAACAAAAAACCCAAGGGTCAAAGCAAAAATAGTGTCATGGCAAAATCCTAGCTCCAAGTCTTGACAGCACATATACCACCTAGAGACCATCCCTGTATTCCCTCCCCCCACTCTAGCAGGGAGGACACAACAATCAAATAAAATGAAGTGGCGGCAAAATCCTAGCTTCAGGTCTTAATGGTAACATGTACAGCCTAGAGATCAGCTCGACGTACTTCTCATGCCAGCATGATGTAGGCGCAATGTCAAAAAAGATCCAAGGGTCAAATAAAAATGGAGTAATGGCAAAATCCTAGCTCCAAGTCTTGACGGTTCATATATAACCAAGAGACAATCTCGGCGTTTCCCCTCATTTCAGCTGGATGCGGACGCAATTATCAAATGAAATTAGAACAATGGCATATCCTTAGCTCCAGATCTCGATTACAATACATACATCATAGAGATCACACAGATGTTTCCCAACTTTAGCAAAGAATCGGCGCGACATCGTCAAAACAAAAGAAAAACGAAGTGACGGCATATTCTTAACTTCGGGTCTTGACGGCAACTCATATAAAGCCTAAAAGAGCATTGGAGATCATCCCACCCTAGAAAGGTGCGGTTATGACTCATCAGGGCTCCAAATTGAACCTAACCTCAAGTAAAAAGCGTCATGGCAAATATCTAACGCTTGCTCTTCCGACGGTAATATGACCTAAGGAGATTACTCAAAGACATCCTGTCCAGCCCCCAAAGGGATCAGAGATACGACAATCGCGAGACTACTCAAACAGTGGCTTAAAGACTGCATATCGAGAAATATATCAGCCAACGCGATGGTACCACGGACTAAAACCCTAGTACCACAAACCTAACGGACCCCTGTCATAAAGAATGGAGGTTATCTACATACAACGTTAGGACAAGTTTGCCTATAACCCAAGAGAGGTAAACTAAAAACACTCCGAAATGAGTACGTAAACTAGAAACTCCGAAACGAGTAAATAAACTACAAACTCTGAAATGAGTAAATAAACTACAAACTCCGAAACGAGTGAATAAACTATAAACTCTAAAATGAGTAAATAAACTAGAGACTCCGAAACGAGTGAATAAACTACAAACTCTGAAATGAGTGCATAAACTACTTCGTGCTAGATCAAAACATCAAGAAACAGAAGGGTCAAAATTTTAAAAGTTATATACGATACGCCAACCCGAAAACAGCCATATGCTATGCATTACTCTACCCTACTTCATTCACAGGTATACCTCCATGAGCAAGGTAGTAGGGAGAAGCATTTGTTCACATCAGTCCAGTGTTCACCTGTATCTAGATGCATATTTATGTGTGCGTGTATGTGCTCCACATATGTGCGCATCATTGGCATTCGTATGCATCAGAAACTCCTATGGGTAAAGTGCAAAGTATATATGCAGAGGCAAAATGCCCACATAGATATATGCTGGGGGTGAAACATATTTAAATAAACACTTTATTCCACAGAAAAAAGAACACCAAACACGGGATCAAAAGTACAAGGGTTTACAAAACTATGAACTAAGTTTTCTAAAGCCCTCTCAGCTTTCTCCACCATATCGAAGCGTCGATCTTCGCGATGAGTCGCTCCCTATCGGTCAGCGCCGCCCGTCAGCAAAGGCAGACATGATGGCCCGCTGAGCCCGTATCCGGATTAGCAACTGAACGGAGCGATCCCTCAGAGGCTGGGTAATCAAATCTACATGAAAGCACTCGATCTTGTCCTCCGCTGCGTCGAGCATCACCGGAGTCATCCTCGCTGGATGAGGGGGAATGTCAGCAAGCACCGACAGGAAGATCATCCGGAGCCAAATGGAAACGATGGGAAGAGGAGACCCTCTACAAGTGAGGAGCTCGTACATTACCATGTCGCATTGGTCATTCGTAAGAACGTGATTCACCAAGCGTGCAGCAAAACGAGAAACAATTCCCTTGATAGGCACTTCCCATGGTTGCCGACGAGCATGTGGACGATTGCAAACCATGACTCTTAGTCTGTTAAAAATGGTTCTCTCCTTGTGAAGAAGAAGGAAAATATTGCTTCAGATTATAAAGAGAAGCATTTAAGGCTGGGCACAGAAAATGTTGTGCATGGTGGAACTATTTCCAAGTCCTGACAAAAAAGGCATAGGAAAAGAAAGAGTTGACTCATGAAAAGCGGAGCAAGAAGGCGAAACGATTCCTTCGTATCCCGAAGCAGCTCCTCACGTGCATGATACGTGAGCGTCGGCGCTAGTTTTCTTTTAGGGTTAAGTCCTATAGCAGCGCCTCACGTGCATGACACGTGAGCGCCGACGCAAGTTTTTTTTTGGGTTAAGTCCTATAGCAGCGCCTCACGTGCATAACACATGAGTGCCGACGCTAGTTCTTTTATATAAAAACACTTCACGTGAAGCACATGTGAGTGTTGGCGTAAAAAAAGGGGGGAGGGGGGCTTTGTCATTCATACTTCAAAAGAAATTTATACATTAGTAATAAGGATGATGATGCAAAAAAATCATCAAAATGTCTACAATGGCAACACACTGAACTCTGGACATGGATTCTCAAACTCAAAAGCAAGTTTGAACAATACATGTTCAGCATCATTAACCATCTTTTTTTGCATCTTCTCTCGGATGCAAGCGTCAGGGTCACCACTGATGTCCTCCACCCTCTGATATGCTGATACTATTTCTTTCTGTTGAAAGCCACGGTGTAAAATGGCGACGAAATTATCTCTCCATTTTTTCGAGATCAACCCCATCATATACACAGAATGCACCTTGTCATCAGCATCATCGAGTGCTTGAAGGGGCATAACCTCAAGGCGCCCGGATATAGCTTCCCAGATTGACCCAACGACGATCTTCAAAAGGGCATGAGCAATCGACCATTATAATCGTCGAAGCGACGTATCAACTCATCACATTGGGCGTCAGTAAACTCCTGACCTTGGCATCTTCCTTGGATGCGAATCTCCTTATAATAGATAATCTCTTCAAGATCATATAGACGACCAGCCATGGTACCTGAATAGAAAAACCATTGGAGAATAGTGATTAGCATATTAAAATCACTACAGTCTAAAAAAAAAATCAGTGGGCCCCAAAAAATCAAGGAGATGGCTCATCAATGATGAGACATGCGCCCATTGTGAGAATCCAAAAGGATTCTCATTAAATGAATAGTCCCATTAAACAGTGGAGTTAAAAAAAACTCCCAATGTTCTCGAGAAACGAGTTCTGTTAAAAGATGGCAACAGATTTAAATCTGTAAAAGGGTATTGGAACCCTAAAAAGGAATAGGAAAGGGAATAAAATTCCCAAAAGTTCCAAAATTTCTCAGAGCTAAGCTCTGTAAGACAAGATGGAATTAAATTCCTCCGATAATGGGATTAAAACCCAGAAATCCCCATGTTGGGAGACAGATGGGAAATATAATGGAATTTAATTCCAGAAACCCTCAAAGATCGGATCAATGATAGGGTAAAGCCCTGGGAAGAGAACTAACGATTCTCAGGAATACCCATCGACTCAAGACCCACGGTCTACTCAAAAGGGGGGGAAAGTTCTTTTTAAGATCTCTGAGATATCATTTCAAGAAAAGAGCTGAGCTCTGTTAATGGGTTAAGAATCCAAAATAAGAAAAGAAGGTTCTTTTAAGAGTTAAACTCTGTTCACAATCCTTATCAATTTTTTAGCAAAGTTTAATTCTGATCAGAAAGAGTTCTGTAGGCAGAGATCTAAGCTCTGAGAGGAGAATTAAATTCTCAAAGAAGAAAAAAACTTAAGGAAGATGATGAGACGTCGGACATCTCAAGGGCCAAAGGCCCTATTTATAGGACATCAGGGGACGGTTCAACTCTCTAGAACATCGAGCGGTAGTAAAAGTGACACCGTTGCACTCACATGTAAGCCGCGTGAGAACAACGGTGTGGGGCGTTTGTTACCTTAATATTTAAACATAATAAAAGAGCTAAGCTCTATTAAAATGTATTGAGGCAACACCTCACGTGCCCCCCACGAGGATGCCAACTCCACCGCCAACCCCTTAGGATTAAATCCTATAGTGACGCCGCACGTGAAGCTTACGTGGGCGCCAATGTGCAAAGCATAGGAGCGCCTATCATTTATAAGAACTAAATTCTTAAGTGGCGCCCACTTGCACAACACGTGAGTGCCGGAGCCCAAGTTAAAATCAGTAGAATTAAATTCTACAGGGGATATTTCCCAAAAAACTGGGATACTCTCTGTTAAACAGAGCCGTTGGATCAAATATCCAATGGAGATGATAAATCATCAGAATATAAAATTAAATTCTATTAGGAGAAAATATCACCCAAATCTTTCTAAGTGAGAAGTATACTCTAGGATGGATCAAAAATCCAATAATAGAATAAAATTCTATTTTGGAAATATATTTCCTCAATCTTTACAAACAAAAATGATTACTCTCTGTTAAACAGAGAGCCCTTGGATTAAAAATCCAATGGTGATTAAAAATAATCGTTTTACAAAATAAAATGTTGTACACGGGAAAATATTTCCCCAATCTTATTAAAAACAAGAAAACATATTCTGTAAAACTGAAATCCTTGGATCAAAGATCCAACGGTGGATAAAATTCTCCGAGTAATCTTTGAGACCAATAAAATCAATTGGAATCTCGCAATGAGAGAAGTAACAACCCTGAACTTTCTGTACAAATTTTTTTCAAAATACAGAAAGGAATACCTTAGTCTAAACATAAGTTATAAATTTAAATTGCTTTTGAACAGCAAGAAAGCACTTGTAGCTCATTGGTAAAGCCTTGCACTGCTGTGACGTAGCCCCTGTGTTCGAATCCCCTCAGCCACATATTATTATTGCTGATTTTTTCTTTTAAATTTTTGGAAGCCCAAAAGTTTACGCGTGCAATTCACATAAAATGAAAAGTCACTAAAAACAAACATATGGAATTATATGCACTGAACCCAACACGTGGCATCAATCCCACACCCCGACCCCACCAAACGACCGGCGAGATGTGGCATGGGGCCGGCGCCGCCGGTCCCACCCATCCCAAATGCCTTCATCTCTTAACCCAATCACCCCTTGACCTACCCCACTACCCCCAGTTGTTTGATTACTCTGCAATTATCCAGAGAGTGTAATTTCACTCTTTAATTCTATTTTTAATGCATTTTAATTCTTTCTTCATTACCTTAAACCCTAATTCTATCCTATAAATACCACCATACACCATAGCCCTCCTCATTCAGAATCCATTGCTAAAACTCCCTAAAATTTCTAAGTCCAAAAGTTGTACAAGTGGAGTTAGCCAAAGTCAAAGTTCCGGCGACGATTCAGGACAAATCCGGCGATGACGCGACTCCAAGATACCTTTGAAATCTTTCTCTACCTCCCCCCTCTAGAATTAATCAGTAAGTCCCTTCTCCCTTCCTCTCATTCTAATATAAAACTCTCTCTTTTCAAAACTCGTCTGAAGCGGAGTTAATCCGACTTCCGATTCTAATTCCTTTAAAAACTCACTTTTCTTAAACCACATATTAACCATATATTCATATATTGTTTAGTAATCATAAAACAACAATTTGACCAAGTTTCAACTCTAAATTTAGTGTTAAACAAATTCTATTTCACTTTTTTAGTAAAACACCATGAAGTTTACATACTACATTACTTTATCGTTTTGCTCATATTACCTTTAGAAAACTCATGAGGTAATGACCTATCTCATCACAACACTCATCTTGACATAGCACGATGGCTTTTGTAACAATTTTTGTGGGACAATATAATATTTACATTAAAATACCTTAAACTATCAAAACTCGTATTCTTTAAATTGTTTTAATTAATTCCTTGCAAATAAGCCTCTACAACCCATTTTGGGGAACCCGATCGGGATGGTGCAGGTTATTGCACATCCTCGGGACTAGCAGAGCGAGATGCAGACCTCCTCACGGAGTATTCGATCTCGATGGAATTCTGTTAGTTATGTATATGCCCTAGAGGCCATTATTTTACATATGATGTATATTATAGTATAGGCTTGGATATATATAGAGAGGACTTTCTTGCTCGACATGATAGTATGCTATCCGGTTGCTCTTTGTCTTAACATGTAGACTTGTATTGTGATACTGTCTTGCTCTCATATGTTGATAAAGCCCTTAGGATGTGTACTTGACTACTAGGACTATGATAGAGATCATACTAGTGGGTCCAGGGTAGTCTACAAGTACATCCTATAATTGTTCCTAGTCGAGGGTGTATTGAGACAGGGCATTGATACTCTAGAGTAGACTAGCGTATACGCTTCTTGACCCATATGATGGGTGATGGATGATCCCACATCCATTGGTGTTTAACATCAAAGATGGTATACGGGTGCTCAGTGGAGACTGGGTACACTGAACGGACTCGCCGAGAACTCCTAGTTGGTATTATACCTATCGTCAGATAGCAATTCTCTGATGACACTGGTACAGGTTAGTCTGTAGACTCGAGATCGCCATAGAGTCTTGTATGATTCCCACTGTTCTTTGATTTCCACCTTACCACATTCAAGAGAACATGCAATACTGTGGCTTTTGGGTATAGTCCCGAATCATATGGAAGCAATGAGCGATAGGAGGGGTTTCGTCTTTCCCGATATTGGGGGTTGATGTTGCGCTGTGCTTGATTGGCTATAACAGGAAGTCCTTGGCCAAGGCTGATATTGAGATCTACTGGTAAGTGTTATCAGTAGTTTCTCGACCCGTTATGAGCCTTACATCGTCACGATTTATCGGTTACTGGGTCTGACGATTACCACCCCTAGACTGGATATACGACATATCAGACGAAGAGACCGGACTGTATGGTTGTGTTACTGACAGGGTTTACAGGAGTGTGATCAGGCTTGTTTGTTGATCTTCTGATCGCTCAATACCCGGGTAGCCGTTACTTCCAGCTAGTACCGCAGACGGCTTGTGGGTGCTTGATGTGATCATCACCTACTGTCGGCTATTGACGAGTCTTTAGAGTCCTACACAGAGGTTTACTGGCTCAGGCAAAACGAAGTAGGAGCACATATGTGATATGTGCGGGACCGAGAATAATACGAGTATGTAATATCGTATTCTATTCTCGCAATATTGGTTTCGGTCGGTTATATGTGATATAGCCAGGTTATCGAGTCAAATGTTGATTCGATAAGAAGATACATATGATATTAGTCGGTTATATGTGATATAGCCGGATTATTAAATCAAGTGTTAATTTGATAATTTAATGTATAATTGTATATGTGATATACTAATTTACATTAACTAATATTAGCTCACTTAAGCATTCTTTTTTCTCATTTTTTGCACACTAAATATATATGTGATATATATTTTTGTGTCATGCTAGTTTATATATGCAACATGGGTGTATGAGACTTACACCATATATGAGATAATATTAAGGTTTTTATTTATTTAAGTAATTCAAAATTGAGTGGATTTTGTCATGGTTGGAAGCTTGGAGAAGCTTGTACATGACCATTGACTTAGTCCACCAATTTTGTTTTTCCTTAGATATTTATAAACCTAACCATTATCTTTAACTATGGTTTATTCTCTACAGGGGTTATATGTGATATTTCTCACCCATGGTTGCCATTCACTCTCTTATTTTTATTTGCTTCATCTTCTTCAAGCTCAAGAGAGAGCTCTCTAGCTTTTGAGCAAGTGAGGAAAATAGTGAGAAAAAGAATTCTAAAGTGAGCAAAATTCCTACTTCATCATCCTCTACTATATTAGCCATTTAGTTTATGGTGTTAGCTTCACTAATCCCTAATTAGTGAAGAGGTAGCTTGAGTCGGTGTCTCCTCGATGTAGATCATCTTCGGCTTTGAAGACTTCAAGCAAATTTGCATCTTTCACCTTGTGGAGCCTCTCAAGAGTTCGAGAGATCGTTTCTCGCAGCGAAGGGACCACTACTTGGAGCATTTGAAGTGAAGGACTGGTTTACAAAGGTTGTATTCCGCATTGACTTAGTTGTAAAGTTGTTTACATATTGTATTGTCTAAATCTCAAGTTAAGATTCTAGGGATAGGGTTAAGTAGCATGGCAAAAATTTGAAAATGGCATGGACGATGCCTCCCAAAACCTTGCTGTTGTGCTAAGTAACCCTACAAATTCTTATTACAATTTTTAAGAAAACGTGATTTCTATTAATAAATAAATTCTATTTTTTATAATTATATATATATAAATATTATCAAAATATATATATTAAATATAATATATATTCCATGTTTTCTAATCAAAGGAAAAGAATCACAAAAGATCATGAAAATACCATCACATATCAATACAAGTCAATTTACATGAAAATACCATATACAATTCAAGTTAGGTTTATATCCACTAGAATATTTCATTTTTATAAAAATTACAACTATAAAAACCCTAAAGAAGGTAATTAAATACTTGAGGTGTATATTGAAAATATATTAAAACTATTTTTCATAAAACCCCCTCAAGTTATATTAATTTACAATAAGGATCCTAGTAAATATAGGTTTAAGCGGGACCGGTTCTCTTGAGCCTCAGGGAGACAGAGAATTTGGGTGCTTGCCTATCTAAGGTAGACAACCTGAAAACGGTGTTATCAATACGGTAATTGTCTTGGAAAAAGACACAAATCTTGTTGTCCATGTGCAGCAGTTACCGATAACATCAAAACTAATTCAGGACTTCAATTCGTTTTAAAGCGTCTGACTCGGACAGAGTCTCAATCTAATCTGAAATCAATCAATCAATCAATCTATCCTTGAATATGATTCAAGTATAACTCCAATTCAACATGAATCCATCTATACCAGAATTCAATCAATATCAACATGACTCGACTGAACCGAACCATGGATATACTCCGATTACAAGACTATCCATTTATATACATTCCGTTTACATGATATCATGGTTTCGGAAATTCGTACATCTATTAAACAAAATAATATACAAATCAATAAAAAATACATTACGGGATTTTAAAGGGGTAGACTGATACAGAATGTGTTAAAAGTGGCATGGGATGGTCATTAAAAGACGTAACTATACATCCATTGCCATTGTTCCGTGGTTTTATCGACGGAGCCTTGTACTACGGGTTACCATAGTCCACGGTATAAGTTGGACTCCTCTCGTATACACTGGAATATTCTGTACCAAGCTAAAACAACTGCGTTAGCATAACAATCAAACTTTATACCAGTTACATCCTTTTATCTGTCTATTCTATTTCTATCTCTCTTTAGGACTTACTGAGCGATTGTTCGCTGACGACATTCCTATTTCTCTTCTTTATTTGGAATGTTGTCAGGAGGACCCGACTCTGAGGAGTTCGAGACCAGCCATGACCAATTGGAGCAGACCACTAAGCAGCACGACCATTAGGCTTCACTTGTACTTACTTTTCTTTCAGTTCATGCCATTGTTTAGGCATTGCTTTCCAGTATTGTATTTACTTTCCAATTGTATTGTAAAGAAATGTTTAATCAATAAAAGTTGATGTTCAATTATATCTCTTGTCATTTTTCTTGTGTACTTTATTATACTTCTTAGTTACGCTTAGCGTATTTACTTTTGAGTAAATACGTCGCGTGACCCGCCACGTCCCCTTGTCCGTACACCGGAAAGCGGGGTGTGACAAGAGATTTGCTTAAACTAATTAACAATTTGCCTCCACTATATAAAGGACCCGAGACTTCAAGTCTCAGATAGAGGGAACCCTTATAAACTTCTAAAAAAAAATACAAAAGGCTCTAAAAAACAAGAGAAAATTTAATTCTCAATAGAGAAGAAGATCTTCCTCCTCTCAAACCCTAGGTAAAGAAACCACAGAGATCAAAACATCTCCTTTACCTATCATATCATATCTAAGGGTTTAACCCTTCTCAAGAACTTAGTTCTTTTTCTGGATCTGAGATCCACAAGGCAAGTCTCCCACAAGTTGAAAATTTAATTCTCATCAGAAAGATCTTGTTCTTGAGAATCAAAGATTCAAAAAATAACTACGAAAAAGAAAAGAACCTATCCTATAAGAATTTAATTTTTCTGAAAATAGGGTTTAATCCTAAAAAAAGCTTAGTTCTTATAAAAGAAAAAAAAACATAAGAACTTAGTTCTTGAAGAAAACCTGATCCCAGATCTTCAAAACAAAGATCTTGGTGCCATTAATGGTCGAAATGCCATTAACAGATATTCAATCTCTAAAAGGAAAAGGAATTAACGACGCACGCGCTTCCCACGTAGGCACCTCCAACATATTCCCAAAACAAAAGGAATCGGCGCCTCACGTGAATAACATGTGGGCGTCCAAAATAGAAGGCCATCGCCTCACATGAAATACACGTGAGCGCTGAGTAAAGTGCTTATCACTTCATACGCAGCTAAAACGGTTAAGTGCTTAGCACTGATTGGGCAGCGCCCAGCGCCTCACGTGAAGGGCACGTGGGCGCCCAACAAAATAAAGGGGATAGCGCCGCACGTGCTCTTCATGTGGACGCCATATAAAAAGTGCTTAGCACTATATATAGTCAAATGACTGAGTGCTTACTACTGACCGGGCAACGCCCATAACTGAAGGCTTCACATGATATCCATGTGAGTGCCAGAGTCCAAATAAGTGCTTAGCGCTTTTGAAAAATAAAGACTGAGCAGACTAAGCCCAAATTGGTTTAGTCCTCTGAATGGTTTTCTAACAGCTGAGCCCAAATGCTCTGTTGTTGGATTTTAAATAAAAATGATTCTTAAAATTGTACTAAGTTGATCTTAATCTCAAATAAGACTAATGTATCCTTAGCTAAAATAAATTAAGCCCAAATGCTCACATATTTAAGTTGATCTTAATCTCAAACTAGATTTTAACGGTCATTAAATAAAACAAACCCAAATCTAAAATATGCGGATTTTGACTAATCCGCGCCTTACGGGCGACGACATAAACTAGTCTCCCTATACAATCCACGAGAAACCTTAACAAACAAAATAACATATGACACGAAGTGAACTGCTAGAGAAGGAGAAAGTGGTTATTACAACGTGATAACGTAATTAACTGCACGGTATTGCGCCTGCAGGGAAGAGCGTCCCCACAATCAAAAACCTCTCACAAATGAGGGGGAATCTGATAAAGTCATGCTACAATGGTCGCGTCTGTCCAAACCTTCGATATACGGTGCCATAAATCAACTTGGTATCTTCGGAGAGGTGGATGGATAAGTCCAAATAGCATCCGCCCCCAAATTCAGGCCAGATGTCCCAACGTCTCAGTCCGGTCTTTCGATGGTGAACATATGCATACCGCCGCGGTCACGTTTAAGGACGAAGACCTGCTACTGGGAACAGCTCAGCATAACCGGCCGCTTTACGTGACCGGGTAAAGCAACAGAGATCGGATTAATTCTATATTGATTGATCCGAGATCTTCAGTGAATATCATGAACTTGTGGACTCTGAAGAGTTTGTCGATGGACGTCTGACACCTGGCAAGGGAAAGGACTGTCATTCAAGGTTTCAATCAAAATTGACAGCAAGTTCTGAGATCCATAGCTCTGCCGATCAGGTTCGGGGACCTACAAACCGAAGCTAAGATATACATGATTGACACCGACACGTCTTATAAAATTTTTCTGGGATGGCCGTGGCTCTACGATTACGGTATCGTTCCGACAACTTTCCATCAATGCATGAAGTATACCAAAAGTGATGAAGAAAGACGTATTGACGGATACTTCCAGCCGTTCGGTGTGTATAAAGTCCGATATGAAGATTCTCGGTATTTCATGGACCACCAAAATACTGAGCCACGACTAACCAAGACAGAACGGCTCCGAAACTCAAAAGCAAATCTGAGTCGGCTGTCACTTTCAAAAGCAAAAACTCCCAAGTGCGTCCGCGTTTCGGTAGTAACATTGATGAATCCGACGCTGGAAATCCATCCTTCTGTAAAACTCACTCTCATTTTGGTAGCGATACGGACGAGTCTGATACTGAAGGCCCATCCGGCAGCACTGAAGAATCAGAGAAGGAGGACCCGTCTTGCAATAGCTGTGCAGATTGGACTCTAATGCAAAATGTGAAGTTAGGAGAAACCTTTGAAATTACAGAAGGGCCCCTAGCCATCACAAAAGTGCCGGAGCAGATGTGCAAAAATCTCGATGTGTTGTCAGTCTCCATTGTGGACCAGCTGAAAACCTTCTACGTTCTCGGAAGAAAGAGTGGACAGAAGGGCATCCTGTTTTATGGGTTAAATCCTATCATGCACCTAGACGATTTGTTCGTGACATGCCTTCCCTATGAGAGAGGCATAAAAACCATCCTTAATCCCGGATACTATGTGCCTCAGATGCGGGAATATTTTAAAAAGTACGGATGTCAGTTATATCAAACGGACTCCGAAGTGAAGTTTTATGGGGGGATGTGGCATCCGCCTCAGGTCCGAGGACTCATCGATGGACGAATCCTATATAGATGGGGCATAGGTTTCATTCAACCTGATGCCAAAGCATGCTATATGATCCATGTTGGTGAAGCCAGCGAAAGGTCAAATGATGACGACGAGCTAGCCGAGCCAGAAGAAGCCCCTTGAGAGCTCGAAGATGGCGGACAAGCAACCTTCGACGAGCTAACCGAGATTGACTTGGGGACGCCCAATAATCCAACGCCGACCAATATCAGCTCACTCTTTTATCAGAAGAAATGAAAGTGCAGATAGTCGCCATGTTGCATGAGTTCGCTGACTGCTTCGTGTGGACGTAGAAAGAAATGCCTGGCCTTTCTCCTGAAGTGGCCGTGAATAAGCTGGCTATATCTCCTAATGCCAAGCCAGTCAAAAAAGCTCCTTGAAGAATGAGAAGGGAGCTAGAAGAAAAGGTCATTGAGAAAACTAAGAAACTTATTGATGCTGGCTTCATCAGAAAAGAGAAATATGCGGATTGGATAGCATGCATTGTCCCAGTGAAGAAGAAAAATGGGCAGATCTGAGTTTGCATCGATTTTAAGGACGTAAACAAGGCATGCCCTAAAGATGACTTCCCGCTATCGGTCATGGAAATGATGATCGACGACACCTCAAATTATGAGCTGTTCACCTTCACGGATGGCTCATATGGATATAATCAGATCAAGATGTCGTCCGAGGATGAGAAACACACAGCATTTCAAATCCCGATCAACATATACTGCTACAAGGTGATGCCATTCGGATTGAAGAATGCGGACGCTGCATGTTGGGTTACACTAACACCCTGGCCATCTACCTTGGCCGTTTGCGGAACAAAAATTCTCTAGGGTTGTAAACTGGCGCTAGAATAACTCATACACCGGATCTACCATAAACCTAACTAGCTATAACTAAAGAAGAGCTATCTACTTTATGAAAGAGTCACACCAAAAGATCCATGTCCTTCGGTCTTCTTTCCTCTTCCTTAGCTCCAAGTGACCTCCATGATCGAGCTTGATCGTCCGTCTCCCTCCATCGAAGATGATCCACCCGAGAGATGTAGTCCATGGCTATAGCTACAAACTATGTGTCTATGGAGCAACTAGAGAACTTAGTTTGCTAGTCTAAGGACTCTGGGATGTAGTGTAATGGTTCAAAGTGTGTTTCTATCTCACCTCCTCTCTTGATTCTCAACTCATAAGAAGGTAGAGAGGAGGTTAAAGATGAAGGTGGAGGAGCACAAAGCCAAGAGAGAGGAGCAAAGCAAATGGTGAGCTCTCAAAAAAAATGAAGCATTCATGTGAGAGAAAATCCTCACAAAGGTTTTGTAAAAACATTTTTACAATAAAATATCCTAACCATGCTTCAATAGTCTGCACAAATAAATTAATAATTCATTTGTCAACACTATTGAGGCATGGTTCTCACCATACTCCCCTCACTTGACTTTACACCTCATTTCCCATTTAAAAGATAAATGGAAAATACCAAAATGAGGTGTCCACCTTCTAGAATGTTTTCCGTAAAAAAATACGGATTACAATCTACTGTATATACATACCTGTATTCGTATAAAAACATGAATACCCAAAGAGATAGAATAATACAAAGAACATAATACTAGAATATAAATATCGAAATACATATATGTAAATTATTAAATCAATACTTGATTTAATAATCTGGCTCAAAACCCTAGCCAGCTAGTATTATCAACCATCTGATCGAAAGTCCGGGTACATAGTACCATCAATCAATCGGAACCCTACACGTATCCAATACGGCTACTACATCATTTCGCCTAAACCAGGGAAACCCTTTGTGTGGGACTCTAAAGACTCGACAGTATGCCGGCAGTGAGTTACTAGATAAATCCATAATCACAAGCACGTCAGCGGCACTAGCTGTACGTAACGGCTACCCGGGTACCCATCGAAAAGGAAGGCCGACGAGCAAACTCATCTGGATCCCTACTGATCCTATCCGTGGCAATCTCTGTATAGTCCGGTCTCGTCATCTGAGAGTATCGCATACCGGGTCTAGGGGTTGTAAACGTCAGACCCTAATAACCCTATAATTCGTGCTGATGCGGCTCATGACCAATCCGGAAAACTACTGATCAACCTATCAGTAAATCCCAACTGCCTTGGCCAAGGTCTTATGGTCCTGACCAATCGAACACAGTACGATATCGACTCTCTATACCGGGAGAGACAAATCCCTAACAATCACTCACTGCCTCCATATAGCTCAGGACTACACCCAACCAAAACTTGTTTGCACAACTCAGTAGAGCCGTGGTAGGGTAGTGATCAAAGTACAGTGGGAACTCATATGAGACAAATGACAATCTCGGGTCAAAAGACTAACATGTACTCATGTCACCTGAGAACTGCTATCTGACGATAGGTATAGTATCATCTAGAAGTTCTCGGTGAGTCCGTCCAGTGTACTCACCCCCACAGAGCACCTGTATACGATCTTAGGTGCAAAAGACTAATGGCTGCGGAACCAACCATTTCCCCTTGTCGGGGTCTAGAATGTATACACCATTCTACTCCGGAATATCGATGCCCAGTCTCGATACTCTCACGACAAGGGATCTTTTAAAGATGTGCTTATCGATTACTCTGCTCCTACAAGTATGATTACCATCACAACGCAGGTAGTCAAGCAATGATCCTACGGGCTTTATCAACATGTATAGATGATACGTAATAACAAGTAAAACATATGTATATGTTAAGATAAAGACAAACCATATAGCATACTATCATATCGAGCAAGATTATCCTGTACATATATATGTCCAAGCATCCACATGTATACATATACAATAATGGCCTCTAGGGCATACATATCCAACAATCTCCTACTTGCACTTAGGCCATATATATTGGCATACCGAGTACCCAACGTCTACTCTAGGGCTAGTTGTTGGCGTATCGCATATCCAACATCTCAAAAATTTGCTCGAATTGCGCTTGAGGGAGGGCCTTCATGAATGGATCCGCCGTGTTTGTCTTTTGTGTCCACTCTCCGCACCTCGATCTCCCGGCGATCAACGATCTCCCTGATCAGGTAATACCGCCTTAAGATATATCTGTATTTCTGATGAGACCGTGGTTCCTTCGCTAGAGCTATAGCCCCATTGTTATCACAATACAAATGTATCGGATCAACAATGGATAGAACTACCTAAAGTTCAGTAATGAACCACTTCATCCAGACCATTTCTTTTGTGGCATCATTCACAGCAATGTATTCAGTCTCCATTGTTGAGTCTGCGATGGTGTCCTGTTTGGAGCTCTTCCAACACACCGCCCCTCTATTGAGGGTAAACAAAAAACCCGAGACAGACTTGTTGTCATCCTTGTCACTCTAGAAGCTTGAATCGATAAAGGACTCGACCTTAAGGTCTCCATTACCGTAAACCAAAAACAACTCCTTAGTCTTTCTCAGGTACTTGAGAATGTTCTTCACAGCTGTCCAATGATCCTCACCCGGGTTCGACTGATATCGGCTCACTACGCTAAGCGCGTATGCTAAATCTGGTCTGGTATATAGCATCGCATATATTATAGATCCTACCGCCGAAGCGTAGGGTATAGTGCTTATGCGAACCCTCTCGTCATCGGTCTTGGGAGACATCTCTTTGGAGAGGGTGATTCCGTGCAATGCGGGTATGTTACCGCGCTTGGAATCTTCCATACTAAATCTCTTTAGTACGGTCTCAATGTACCTGGACTGCAAAAGTCCCAATAATCTCTTGGTTCTATCTCTGTAGATCTTAATCCCCAGAATGTACGAGGCGTCACCTAGGTCTTTCATGGAGAACCTTTGTGACAAGAATAGCTTGACCAATTGAAGCATAGGAATATTATTTCCTATCAAAAGAATGTCATCCACGTACAAGACTAGGAACACGACATTTCGTCTTACAATCTTCTTATATATATATAAGGCTCATCCTCGTTCTTGATGAATTCAAATTCCTTGACTGTTTCATCAAAACAGATGTTCCAGCTCTGCGATGGCTGCTTTAATCCATAAATGGATTTAAGCAACTTTCATACATTCCCGCTGCTCCCACTGTCTACAAAACCTTCCGGCTGATCCATATAAACGCACTCTTCCAAACTTCCGTTTAGAAAAACCATTTTTACGTCCATCTGCCAGATTTCATAGTCATGGAAGGCAGCAATGGCAAGTAGGATCCGAACGGATTTGAGCATAGCCACTGGAGAAAATGTTTTTTCATAGTCCACACCTGGTTTTTGACGAAAACCTTTTGCAACAAGTCTAGCCTTATAGGTTTCCACCTGCCCATCTACACCAAACTTCTTTTTATAGATCCATTTGCATCCAACGGGTTTTACCCCAGGTGGAACAATATCCAAGGTCCAAACTTTATTGGTGTACATGGACTCCATCTCGGATCGCATAGCATCCAGCCACTTATCAGAGTCCCTACTGATAATGGCCTGCTTGAAACTAGTGGGATCATCTTCTTCCAAGATGCAATCCTCTCGATCTCCGTCTATGAGAAAACCATAGTATCTCTTGGGCGGATGAGAAATCCTACTAGATCTGCGGAGTGGCTGAGGTTCGTCTGGGATTATTGAATCCTGGGGTTCCACCAAATCTTCAGTTTCATTTTGTGGTTTCTGAATTTGTTCCAGTTCTACCGTGCTTCCACTAATTTCTTTTGCAAGAAATTCTGTTTCTAAGAAAACGGCGTGCTGAGAAAAAACACATTCTGTTCCTCGGTGTGGTAGAACATATATCCATAACCATTCTTTGGATATCGCACAAACATACATAAAACTGACCGTGCCTCTAGTTTGTCCGAATTATGCTTTTAAACGTAAGCCGGACAACCCTATATCTTAAACCGTTTATGATATGTTCTCTTACCATTCCATAATTCGAATGGTGTTTTAGGCACTGATATGGATGGAACATAATTCAATAGATACGCTGCTGTTTCGAGCGCAAGTCCCCAGAATGAAAGAGGTAACTCGGCGTTACTAATAATGGAGCGAACCATATCCAATAGGGTACGGTTTCTCCACTCCGATACACCTTTGTGTTGTGGTGTATACGGAGGAGTAAGCTGAGAGAGAATACCATTCTCTTTTAGAAAGTCCCGAAATTCCGTACTCAAGTACTCCCCTCCTCTATCAGATTGGAGGATCTTGATACTTTTGCCAGTCTGGTTCTCTACTTCGTTTCTGAATTCTTTGAATTTCTCAAAAGCTTCAGATTTGTGTTTCATAAGATACACATATCCGAACTTAGAGAGACCGTCAGTGAATGTGATGAAGTACAAGAACCCACCCCTTGCATGTATAGACATTGGACCACATACATCACTGTGTATGAGTCCCAAGAGCTCTGATGCTCTTTCTCCGTGTCCGATGAATGGAGATTTGGTCATCTTTCCCTTAAGACAAGACTGACAAGTTTCATAAGATGAAAATTCGAACGCATTCAAATATCTATCTTTATGCAATTTACTTAGTCTTTTCTCTCCGATATGACCAAGTCTACAATGCCACAAGTAGGATTCGTTCACTTCTGAATTCTTCCTCTTGCGTGTGTTTTGTATATTGAAAACTGTGTTTTAATTTAGAATATAGATACTATTACACAGTGTACCTTCTGCAACCAATACTTGATTAAGGTAAATGTTCATGATATTTCTATCAAGAACAAACTTATATCCATCTTTATCATGTAAAAAAACTGATATGATGTTGCAAACCATGGATGGTATATAGTAGCAATTGTTCAAAATCATAGTATTGCCTCTTGGCAATGCTAGGTGATATTCACCAACGGCAGCAGTATCAACTTGTGCTCCGTTCCCTACTGTGGGGGACATATCACCAGGTCCAACTGTCATACTTTTTCTCAGTCCCTGCAATAAATTACAGATATGAAATCCTGATCCGGTATCTAGTACCCGGGAGTTAGGACTGACCGAAAAACCGTTCTCAATTACATGAACACCTGAAGGAGACGCGATAGTATGCTTCTTCTTCGTTGGGTTCATCAAGGAATTCATGCAATCCTCTTTCCCTTGCTCATATTCATAACTGTTGTCATAAGTTAGAGCCGAACCGACGTTCCCCAGCCCCGAATAAGAATTCGTATTGGTCAAGCGATCATTTTATTATCTTGATTAGGGCGTGAAATGGTTGTTACCTGGAGAGAGAGAAAAGAAACACTCAACGTGCGCTCTTGCAAGATTAAATTGGTTTTTAGTTTATCTAATCAGGATGGCTCCCACTGTTTCCTCGAATTCTCCTCCAAACCATAAAAGGAGAACTAGCTGGGATTATTAACACCTTATAAGTTCGCCAACTGTTCAGCCAGGTGAGTGTTGGTACTCCGAGGGAGGTTCCCCGTGCTCTCGCACGAACCTAATTAAAATAAACCTCGTTTCCGCAGACGTGTAGACCCGTTAACACTTTTTTAGACACTTAATAGGTTAGCTAATTATGAAGTGGAAAATATCTCCCAAGAGTAATCCTACTCATCAGTGGGATCGGGATTCAATTATCATCGTATGATAACCAAGATGGAAGCCACTCTAGTCACCACACTCCAGAAGATATGCAACACCAGCAAGCTTCCTGTATATTTGAAACTCCCGATATGGTTTTTGCCCCTAACAACTTATGATCTTGACGAGGTCAACAAACCATAAGTTGCTAGTCAATTTCAACCCGCCATTATCTTGATTAATGTAGACCCACCCGCATAACCCTTGACGAGGTCAACAAGGTTGTATGACTGTCCTAACTAATCGCAACTCAGGCTACAAATTAGAACTACTTAGCTACCGTACACTACGCCTTGACGAGGTCAACAAACGCAGCATGAATACTAAGCATTACTCGTATGAAATGACGGAGGGCTACGGCTGGGTTTTTGGCGAAAAACCCTTTAACGTAATGAACTTGATATCGTTGAAGGAACCGAGTAGTTTTGAAAATGAGTGGCTTAAGCTCCGCTTTTGAAAACTAGTGGTTTTGAAGAAAACCGAGTAATCTATAGCATAAGCTTTTGCTCAAGAGGTCACTCCCTGCAAAGAGATCTAGGCTCTTGCCTCCCAGAATGAGGTGCTGGATGTTCATGACCGAACACCACTATGCAAAGAGAAAGAATATTACTACAGTTTTTCGAAATTTGTTCCAATAGCATCTTTTAGGTTTCTTTTCTTGCATTAATCAAAATTAATGCGGTCCCATCAATTAACCTATCATACTAGAAAAGAACGAAAATACAATGTACGTATATCCATCCGCATTCGCTACGGGACCCCGTCATGCACTGTTAGGTTATTTAATTAACGGCAGAGCGGGGGCTGGACTAGCACGGGTGCAAAACATATACAGCATCTGCTAGTATATATAAATATATATAACATTCGTCCCAGGCATGATATAATCAATCATCATAGATCAACAACAAGCAACACAGAATGGTGGATAATCTTGGAGCCTCAGGTTTCATTTGAGCCGAAAATAAAACCCGACGTTCCCGGTCGTGTGGATAGCCCATGCAATGAAAACCTGGACTCCTACGAGTGCGGCAAGTTACCCACCAATCTCAGAAGTGAGGGAACCCCAATCAACAAAATGAATTGGCCACCGAGTACTTTAGGGGATCCGGTAACTTGAGCGCCCCTTCGTGGGTCATCCTATACCCCTTACGAGTGCGGCGAATAGCCCATCAATTCTAGAGTGAAGCCCCCTCCGTCTCAACGCCGTGAGATGCGGGCTTGTTGCCCTCTAGAATCCAGCTATTCGAGCACTCTACCGTGGGGTAATCCTAGTACAGAAAAGGAATATTTATGTACAAAGGTGACATCGACCTCAACCCAGTCGTGCTCCAATCAAATAATATACAACACGGCAGAAACGACTGTCCACATGTCAGACACTCACCCCGCAATAACAAATATACAAATGAATCTTAACTGTACCACTACCATTGCACCACCGGCTATCCACCACGACAATCCAACCACAATATCAGTACAATCACAGAACATCAACGTGAATGTCATGTTCGCAAACCCGTCTAATAGAACATATAGCAATTAGACGGGTTATACCGCTCAAATGACATTCACAGTCGCAGATACTAATATATGTACTGAAAAACACGCATTTAAAATTTCGATCGACAAAAACTTTTTCGTATAGGCCCCAAGTGCTAACCAGTACTCAAACGAAACTGGGCCAAAACTGTACATCTTAAAAATCACATTTCCATTCATTAGAGCACCAGAAGAAATTTTGTGCATATTGGCCCCAATCCAACCGCGAAACCGCCGCAAACAAGCATGTTTCGCGGCGGTTCCATGGCGGAATGAAGAGTTCTTGTGTCCAAATTTCTTCTGTGTTTCTAAAATACCCTGCATATATTTTTAAGGCACATTAAATAATTTTTTGAACACATTTAAAAATCAACATAAAGTATATCTATGAAAATGCGATTTCGGAAAATTTTGTCGATCGATATTTTAGGCACGTCTAAACTAGCTAGTTAAGGTTTTATGGGATGGCTCTGATACCATGTTGGGTTACACTAACGCCCTGGCCATCTACCCTGGCCGTTTGCGGAACAAAAAAATTTTAGGGTTGTAAACTGGCGCTAGAATAACTCATACACCGGATCTACCATAAACCTAACTAGCTATAACTAAAGAGGAGCTATCTACTATGATGAAAGAGTCTCACCAAAAGATCCATGTCCTTCGGTCTTCTTTCCTCTTCCTTAGCTCCAAGTGACCTCCATGATCGAGCTTGATCGTCTGTCTCCCACCGTCTAAGATGATCCACCCGAGGGATGTAGTCCATGGCTCTAGCTCCAAACTATGTGTCTATGGAGCAACCAGAGAACTTAGTTTGCTGGTCTAAGGACTCTATGATGTAGTGTAATGGTTCAAAGTGTGTTCTATCTCAACTTCTCTCTTGATTCTTAACTCATGAGAAGGTAGAGGGGAGGTTAAAAATGAAGGTGGAGGAGCATAAAGGCAAGAGAGATGAGCAAAGAAAATAGTGAGCTCTCATAAAAAATGAAGCATTCATGTGAGAGAAAATCCTCACAATGATTTTGTAAAAACATTTTTACAATAAAATATCCTTACCATGCTTCAATAGTCTGCACAAATGAATTAATAATTCATTTGTCAACACTATTGAGGTATGGTTCTCACCATACTCCCCTCACTTGACTTGAGACCTCATTTCCCATTTAAAAGATAAATGGAAAATACCAAAATGAGGTGTCCACCTTCTAAAATGTTTTCCGTAAAAAAATACGGATTACAGTCTACTGTATATGCATACCTGTATTCGTATAAAAACACGAATACCCAAAGAGATAGAATAACACAAAGAATATAATACTAGAATATACATATCGAAATACATATATGTAAATTATTAAATCAATACCTGATTTAATAATCCGGCTCAAAACCCTAGCCGGCTAGTATCATCAACTATCTGATCGAAAGTCTAGGTACATAGTACCATCAATTAATCGGAACCCTGCACGTATCCAATACGGCTACTACATCATTTCGCCTAAACCAAGGAAACCCTCTGTGTGGGACTCTAAAGACTCGACAGTATGCCGGCAGTGAGTTACTGGATAAATCCATAACCACAAGCATGTCAGCGGCACTAACTGTACGTAATGGCTACCCGGATACCTGTCGAAAAGGAAGGCTGACGAGCAAACTCATCCGGATCCCTACTGAGCCTATCCGTAACAATCTCCGTATAGACTGATCTCTTCATCCGAGAGTATCACATACCATGTCTACGAGGTGGTAAACGTCAGACCCTAATAACCCGATAATTCGTGCTGATGCGGCTCAGGACCAATCCGGGAAACTACTGATCAACCTATCAGTAAATCCCAACTGCCTTGGCTAAGATCTTATGGTCCTGACCAATCGAACACAGTGCGATATTGACTCCCTATACTGGGAGAGATGAATCCCCAACAATCACTCGCTGCCTCTATGTGGCTTGGGACTGCACCCAACCAAAATCTGTTTGCACGACTCAGTAGAGCCATGGTTGGTGTAACATTTTGGAAAATTATAAATATTAATTTATAATTTTAAATATGAATTTATTAAGTTTACAAAAATGATATCGTTTATGAAATTGGGTATCGGAATTATATCCGTAAAAATGGAATTATATTGGTAAATATGAAGAAAATGTGTGAAATCAAAAAAATGATATTTTGATTGTTCTAAACATGACATGAGATATTATTATAAGATAATGATATTTAAGTGTTATAAAAAGTATTGTGTTTCTTTTAAAAACATGGATTTAGATTTTGTGACATGAAGGGTTTAATTAAGGGAAAAAGAGTTTTCTCTAATTATTGCATTCTTTTAAATCATGGTTGGTATATGTTAGTTAGCTTAAACCCTCACCCTCAACGCTCCGCAACATGCTCAACTCCCTCCGCCACCTCCTTCACATTTTTACACCTCCTCATTCCACCATGCCATCTCCACCTCACAACCCTCCACCTCATGCTCTCTCTACACAACACAACACATATGAATTTCTTAGGCTTTCTCAAACTGAACATAACTAGTTTTCCAACTCCAACAAAAATATTCTAAGTGTTCATCAATTTTAATGAAGAAAAATCCTTAATCCCTTCACCAATTTTGTTCACTTCATCAATCTAGAAGCCACTACAACCCCTAAGAGTCTCTATCATACAATCCTTGAGTTATAATTTCTTTGCTCTCATTCCATATAGGTAAATATAATCTTGATTTTAAATTTTGAAGTGATAGTGAGTTTTACTTGTTGGCCGAATATCAGTGACATGTTAGGGGTTTTGAATTTTTTTGATGACTCTCTATTGATAATTAGGTAATTGTTAAAACTAAAAAGTTGTAGATAATTTCCATATAATTTAGCCAAAAACATTTGGTTAAGTTTTACTGTAAAATAAATTTTACACGGATTTTTAAAGAAAGGGTTTTCAAACTGGAAATTTCATTTCCAGTTGCTGTTTTTCACTCAAATTGCAACAATTTTCTTAATTTTTTTGTTAATAATTTGGAGAATATGAAAGATGTAGGTTGTAGATAATTTTGTGTAGATATCTCTAAAATTTTCATTTTTCTTATTCTATTTACAAAATCTACAGATATCAAATTTTTAGTGAAGATTGTTTTCTGGTTTCTGTGTATTTTCCAGAAACATGTTTTTATTTTGCATTTTATTTCATGTCCTATACATAGAAATTTAAAAAGATATTTTGGGGTATCAAAGTTAACTCCTTTAACAATGTGTATAATTTTAGTTTCACTCTAAACATTGTGTTTACGATTTCTAGTGATTTTTCGAAGCGAGCCCAAAATCTGTTGTTTTCTGAGCTAACATTTTCAAACAATATGTATCCGAGCATTGTATTTTTCTCGCTACATTTTTCCAGTAAGATAATGTTATTGAAGAGCGTGTTCTTACATTTGAAGGGGTATTAGCAGAGACGTTGAAGGCGTTGATACGAGGAAAAGCGATTTTGGATTTCGACGAGTTCGACAAGTTGGTGAGTAAATTTACATCTAGGGGAGAAGTCGGGTGGATGGCGTATAGCACCCCTGCAACCATTTAACTAGGATAGTTATACTATCTGGTTAGTTATTAGTATTAATTCAAATTAATGATACTGGAGTTATTTTTCATTAGTTTTATTCATGGTTTGGTGGATATTGTACGAAGGATCATACCGTACTTGTGATGACGAGATTAGCGTGTCGAATATGGCCAAGTTCCTTTAGACTCGTGGAGTCATATTTTATTTCATGTTAGAACGTAATACTTGAGTGAGCTATACTCTTTTAAAAACTAATGATTCGTTTCCCTTTTAAAGAATAAATGATAAGGATGCGATGCCAATTTCTAAAACGAATATCTATTTTAACCTAAGGCAGCTTCCTTATTTCAAAACCAACATTTCGTTCCATTTTCAAAGATAATGGTATAGCTCATAGTAAGTAGTTACATTTAATAATTATGCATAGATTTACTTTACATGTTTGTGATATATTTATCGATGTTATACGTTTCTGTGATATGAACACTCTGATAGAACACTGCACGACTACCAATGAGTATTATGTTACACGAGCACATACGCACATGTTACACTACACCTCATTGGTACTGCCATATCACTGTAGGACTGTTATACTATGTGAATCGTATGTAGATATTGATACGAGTATGGTATGTACACTTATAGAACACTTGCACAAATACTAATGATTGTTATGCTGCACGAGCACAGACGCGTATGCTACACTACACATCATTAGTATTGCCATGACACAGTAGGATTGTTACGTTTATTACTTGTATGAGTTTATTTATGTGCTTTACCTGTATTACATGTTAAACATTACGAATACTAGTACTATGGGTATTCATATTCGATTCTTATAAGTTTTCTGGATGTTTTACTTTTGATGATATATATCAGTGGTATGGGACGCTGTTATATATGTATATATATATAATATATCATCAGAATGATTTATGCAAGTATTCTTTTCTTTACTTGTTATCCTTGGATATGATGAGTTGACGTCCACCATGAGCTTGATGTTTTCTGATTGTCTTTATTCCGAACCGAGTGGGGGAGATATACGGTTACGGACTTGCTACTTATCCGGTCTGAGTGGAGGAGTATACAGACGGATACATGGTGGACCTGTTCGAGACCGAGGGGCAGGATATCCGCATTAGAGGCGGGGAGCTTAGCAAGGATACTTGATACCGGAGATAGAGATGAGCATGGCAGATATCCAGGGGATACTGACCGGGGTTCGATTGGGCACGGCGGATATCCAGGGGATACCGACCGGGGCCAGGGATATCAGGTGGCGATCATCTATTGAAATGGTGTCGATGATATCTGCATTTGCGTGTTGGTGATGGACACGAGAGATTTGAGGATTTGCGTGTCGGTGATGGACACAAGAGATTTCTGATTTCGGGTGTCGATGCTGGACATCCATATGTTGATATATCGCTATCATATGAGGTATACGGTTATGTTATGAGTTATTGTAGCCGACGAGGGCTAATTCGGGGGACAGTACCTACATATCTTTTACGGGCATTCGCATACATAAAAAGGAATTCAAAAACGAGCTATAGTCTCATTATTTTGATATGTCTGATATGACACTGGGATCTTGAAATTGTAAACTTCTTAACTTTCTTTACCAAAACAGCAGGACATATATCTTAAATAAGATACCTATTATATTTCATACTATGTCACGACTCAAATGTGGCATGTGACCGGCACTTAAATCACGTGACATCTCAAGACATTGACGCGGTTTAAGTAAGCCGAAACCCGGAATCTAAACCCTTTTTGAAAATATTTGAGGTGAGGTTTAAATGATCATCCGACAAAATCCATTTAAAATAACATCTAGATTTAACTAAGTATATTGAAAAACATTTATGACGTTTTGAAAACTTAACATCACCTCCTTGGTAGTTTAATAAAACCCGATACAACATAAAAACATAGCATCCCAACGGAAGCTAGTCTCCACGTCCAAACAATGGAGCAACCAACAATCTAAATCAGAAATCGACTCCAAAGAGTGCGACATCACAACCCAAATACTCTAAGTCTTGCTTCTAAGTCCATAATATACCACTTCTAAGTTGATGGAGTTTCCACTAGATACAAGGATATATGAATAATCAAGAGTGAGTATGATATAATAATAACTCACTTACCCATTAATCCCCAAAAGAATGTGTGTCTAAGCCGCTGATAGTCCAAGCGGTAAAACCTGCAAGAAAGTGTGGCACAACGGGGATGAGTTGCCAACTCAGTGAATAAAAGTACATCTAAAGGTAGAAATCGAAATGCATGACGATACCTAAGTCATAAGTATAGTCCTATCATAATCAATATCGATATACTATATGATATGCATATGTGCAATACTAATACTATATGATATGCATATGTGTAATACTAACTATCATGCAATCCCAAATATAGTACCTCAATGTCATATGAGTCAAAATCATGAATCTATAATCCATATTGGAATTCCCTTTTTGTCTATGAATATCTGTACAAATATATGCAGGTACTGTTTCTCCGAATCAGTCCTGATGAATCCAATAATTAATATCTAACTGTGTACCTCGTGATAATGACCATATCAATATATATATATATATAGATGTCCAGCATCAACATCTCAAATCCAAAATCTCTCGTGTCCATCATCGACACGTAAATATAGGTACCGTCGACACCATCTCAACAGATGATCGCCGCCCGATATCCATGGCTACGATCAGTATCCCCTGGATATCCGCCGTGCCTAACCGAACCCCGGTCAGTATCCCCTGGATATCTGCCATGCTCATTTCTATCTACGGTCAGTATCCCCTGGATATCTGCCGTGTTCAATTTTTTTTATCTCCGGAATCGAGTCACCTCGTTAGGCTCCCTGCCTATAACGCAGCTATCCTGTCCCTCGGTCTCGACCGGGTCCACCATGTATCCAACTGTTTCCCCACTGACTCAGTCTGGATAAAAATTGTAAATCCGTAACCGTATACCCACAGACTCGGTACGGATATTAAAATCAGAAAACACAAATCTCATGGTGGACGTTTACTCATCATATAAAATATCAAGTGAGGAATAAGAAACGTGCATAGATTGTATTGATGATATATAATATATATACATATATAACAGTGTCCCATACCACCGATATATATCATCAGGAGTAAAATATCCAGAAAATCCATAAGAATCCAATACAGCATTTATATTAGTAATATT